>CM056059.1:239687605-242139982 GCA_029574335.1 Rana kukunoris
GCATAAATCGGTTTTTGGGCTCCAACTTATGAATGGAAGAGCTAGAGCCTTCAAACTTGGCGGGCATTTTCCTGAATAGAAACTGGAGAGTATGATTTTTTTTTCCAAAACAATATTTTTTTTAAAAATTTTTTTTTTTCAAAATTAAAGAAAAAAAAACAAATTGGTGCTTGGACCTCCAAACTACCCACATAGGGGAGACTCTGGGCTACATGTCTACCAAAGGTGGGGTCACTGGCACTTAATGCTGGCCAGTTCTGGGTCTCTAAAGAAGGACCGTTTAACATGAGAGTCTATGGGACTTTAACCTGGAAGTGGCATAAATCGGTTTTTGGGCTATAACTTTTGAATGGAAGGAGCTAGAGCCTTCAAACTTGGCGGGCATTTTCCTGAATAGAAACTGGAGAGTATGATTTTTTTTTCCAAAACAATATTTTTTTAAAAAAAATATTTTTTTCAAAATTAAAAAAAAAAAAAAAAAAATATATTTTTTTTGGTGCTTGGACCTCCAAACTACCCACGTAGGGGAGACTCTGGGCTACATGTCTACCAAAGGTGGGGTCACTGGCACTTAATGCTGGCCAGTTCTGGGTCTCTAAAGAAGGACCGTTTAACATGAGAGTCTATTGGGACTTTTAACAGGGGATAGTGGCATAAATCGGTTTTTAGGTTTTTCGGGCAATATAACTTTTGAATGGGAAGGAGCAGCTAGAGCCTTCAAAACTTGGCGGGGCGCATTCCTTCCTGAATTGAAACTGGAGAGTATGATTTTTTTTCCAAAAAACAATATTTTTTTTTAAAAAAATATTTTTTTAAAAATTTAAAAAAATAAAAAAAAAAAAAAATATTTTTTTTTTTGGTGCTTGGACCTCCAAACTACCCACGTAGGGGAGACTCTGGGCTACATGTCTACCAAAGGTGGGGTCACTGGCACTTAATGCTGGCCAGTTCTGGGTCTCTAAAGAAGGACCGTTTAACATGAGAGTCTATGGGACTTTAACCTGGAAGTGGCATAAATCGGTTTTTGGGCTATAACTTTTGAATGGAAGGAGCTAGAGCCTTCAAACTTGGCGGGCATTTTCCTGAATAGAAACTGGAGAGTTTGTGTCACCCCCCCTCTCCTCTGTTGTGTCACCCCCCCCCCCCATCACCTCTGTTGTGTCACCCCCCCCCATCACCTCTGTTGTGTCACCCCCCCCTGTCCTCTGTTGTGTCACCCCCCCCCCCCCATCTCCTCTGTTGTGTCACCCCCCCATCTCCTCTGTTGTGTCACCCCCACCCCCCATTCCTCTGTTGTGTCACCCCCCCCATCTCCTCTGTTGTGTCACCCCCCCCCCCCATCTCCTCTGTTGTGTCACCCCCCCATCTCCTCTGTTGTGTCACCCCCCCATCTCCTCTGTTGTGTCACCCCCCCCCATCTCCTCTGTTGTGTCATCCCCCCCCCATCTCCTCTGTTGTGTCACCCCCCCATCTCCTCTGTTGTGTCACCCCCCCATCTCCTCTGTTGTGTCACCCCCCCCCCCCATCTCCTCTGTTGTGTCACCCCCCCCCCCAGCTCCGCTGTTGTGTCACCCCCCCCCCATCTCCTCTGTTGTGTCACCCCCCCCCCATCTCCTCTGTTGTGTCACCCCCACCCCCCCACCGTCTCCTCTGTTGTGTCACCCCCCCATCTCCTCTGTTGTGTCACCCCCCCATCTCCTCTGTTGTGTCACCCCCCCATCTCCTCTGTTGTGTCACCCCCCATCTCCTCTGTTGTGTCACCCCCCCATCTCCTCTGTTGTGTCACCCCCCCATCTCCTCTGTTGTGTCACCCCCCCCATATCTCCTCTGTTGTGTCACCCCCCCCATCTCCTCTGTTGTGTCACCCCCCCATCTCCTCTGTTGTGTCACCCCACCCCCCCATCTCCTCTGTTGTGTCACCCCCCCCATCTCCTCTGTTGTGTCACCCCCCCCATCTCCTCTGTTGTGTCACCCCCCCCATCTCCTCTGTTGTGTCACCCCCCCCCCCCCCATCTCCTCTGTTGTGTCACCCCCCTCTGCTCTGTTGTGTCACCCCCCATCTCCTCTGTTGTATCACCCCCCATCACCTCCTCTCTCCCCCCACCCACCACTCTTTCTCTAATCCCCCACCAACTCACCCAACCCCCTCTTTCTCCCCCTCTCACCTCCTCCTCTCTCCCACCCACCACTCTTTAATCCCCCCCCTCTCTCTCTCTCATCCTCACCCCCACCAACTCTCTCTCTCTCTCTCTCTCTCTCTCTCTCTACACAATTAAAGGAAGGAAAACGACACTACAGTAGAGGAGCTCCACCCACAAACTCTGGCTCAAAGCGTCTCTCGGTAAGACAGTCTAATGGAGGTCTTTCATGGGGAAGGGGACACTGATGGGTGGGTTCCCTGATCTAATCAAGGGGGGACCGATATAAGGTAAAGGGAGTCCTGGTGGACTACAAGGCCCAGCATTTTACTATAGGAGGCATTGGTGGACTACAAGACCCAGCATTTTACTATAGGAGGCATTGGTGGGACTAAAATGCTGAGCCTTGTAGTCCACCAATGGATCTATAGTAAAATGCACCAATGCTGTAGTGTCAGTGTGTATTGTGTAGTGGTCTGTGGGTAGTGTATTGTGTAGCGGTCAGTGTGTATTGTGTAGCAGTCTGGGGGGGGGGGCTCCACAGGATTAGCTCGCACAGGGCGCCTGAACACCTAAGGCCGGCCCTGGCCCCAGGAGATATATATATATATATATAATTGCATTTTATAGTTGCCCCCCCTACTTTTGTCCCTGTCCCCCCATGTGCCCCCCCTAAATATAAAAGCTGGAGATGCCACTGTTCTCAGGCCACGCTGAGCTTACTTCCACAGGTATGCCACCTGTATGCAACACAGTCCATTAATTGAACTCCTGTGCAATGCAGTCCTCCTGACTGCCACACACAGCTAACAGCAGTTCACAGCAGAAAACTTTAACTTTCAGTTCATATTGGCTGTTCATCATAGCATTGCTGCAAAAACGCACAGTTGCTTTCTACTCACTGTTTTGTTGGTATGCAAGGACCTGGAACTCTTCCAAATTGCCCGCAGCAATCCACCACTTGTAAGATGGGGGTTATTAGACTCCAGTGATAGATGCAGTTTCCCGTGAGTACACCAAGCCAGAACTTCAATTTTTAAGGGCCTGGTAGCCCAATTTTATTTACAAGCTCACAAAATACAAATAGCAGCCCTCACAGGGGGGGTTCCACCATTCCTGTATATTGTCCTCCGGCTGTTTCAGACCTCCAACTTAGGCCCATGTTCTGCTTCTCAGAACTACCCATTTCCTAACGGTAAGCACACAGCCAACTTACTCCTGACCAGCGTCTTGCTGCTCAATTGCACAAACCTGCCTCATGCAGTAGCTGCACCTATGCAGCGCCTCTGACTCCTCTGAGGGTTTGGGAGCTCACACCTGGCTCCCAGGACCAGACTTCCTGTCTGCGGGTGGGGCCCCGAGCCACAGCCAGGCCAGCACTAAAGAGCTGAACACACAGCTGTGTCGTTAACCTCTTCAGGTCGAGAGATTTGTGGTTTAGGAAAGAAAATGGACTTTATAGGCACCAATCATAAACATAATATAAATGTTTTATTGATACAATACCAAAGAGATTCTGGTGTTGCAATCAAAATTACAATATAAAGTTATAAAAATACATTTAAAAAATCATATATGATTGATCACACAATAAAAATAGTGAACAAAAAGAAAAAGTCGTTGTAGCCAAGTATGGTCCGGCGTAGAAATCAATGTGGGTTGATAACTACTGTAAATATAGGTACATATAAACATAAACTCTACATGTTTCGCATTTGTTGCTTCCTCAGGAGTTATGATTTTTCGTTCCCACTAGTGGGTATCATAGAAAAGATTTTTGACAGTATAGATGAATATTGTCTGGAACTTAGAAGATTCCAGATGATTGAAAAGCGATCCGAATAAAGCTAGAGCGGTGTGGCTTACTCCAAATGTGTGCACCGCAGAATGTTGGTAGAAATGGCTGAACAACTACTTTGATTAGTATGCTTAAGCAGCTAAATCTATAATAAAGAGGGAATGATCCCCTAGCGTTGAAGCCTGGATTCCAATTAATAGGTAGACCAACAATGGTAGAAGGCTGCGTGTGTTCAGGAGTGTGTCAACCGGGCCGTTTGGTTAGATTCCCTGCTAAGAATGGCTACTTTAGGATGCGGCACCGTAATACTCCAGGTCACCCATAGTCCATCCTATGGTTTGTGTACCTTGAACCCCGTTTTCAACCTCTTCAGGTCCGCGCTATTAACAGAATACGTGAACAGCGCGGACCTGAGGCGCCGGGCTCACGTCTTTGGACGTGATTTGCTTGTAATTCCCCGCGCGCGCCACAGGGTGGCGCGCGCGGGGAAAAACAGTCCCGACGCATCACCCAGGATCCAATGTGTGTACCCGGCGGCCGTGATGTCCGTCAGGTACACGCGATCGTCGGTGACAGAGCAGGGACGTGGAGCTCTGAGTGTAAACACAGAGCTTCACGTCCTGTCAGTGAAAGGCGACTGATGCTGTATCTCTTGTACATAGGGAGACAGCATTGGTCACCTCCCCCAGTCACCCCCCTCCCCCCACACAGTTAGAACACACCCAGGCAATACATTTAACCCCTTCCTCACCCCCTAGTGTTAACCCCTTCACTGCCAGTCACATTTATACAGTAATTAGTGCATTTTATAGCACTGGTCGCTGTATAAATGTGAATGGCGCCAAAAATGTGTCAAAAGTGTCCGATGTGTCCGTCGCAATATCGCAGTCCCAATAAAAATCGCAGATCGCCGCCATTACTAGTAAAAAAAAAATATAAAAAAAAAAAATCATAATTATGTCCCCTATTTTGTAGGTGCTATAACTTTTGCGCAAAGCAGTCACTTATTGTGATTTTTTTTTTTTTTTTACAAAAATACGTAGAAGAATACGTATCGGCCTTAACTGAGAAAAAAAAATATAAAAAAAAAAAAATGGGATATTTATTATAGCAACAAGTAAAAAAAATATATATATTTTTAAATTGTCGCTCTTTTTTTCATTATAACGCAAAAAATAAAAACCGCACAGGGGATCAAATACCACCAAAAGAAAGCTCTATTTGTGGGGAAAAAAAGGACGCCAATTTTGTTTGGGTGCCACGTCGCCGCGCAATTGTCAGTTAAAGCGACGCAGTGCCGGAAGCTGAAATTTCGCCTGGGCACGAAGGGGGTTTATGTGCCCAGTAAGCAAGTGGTTAATGTGTCTGTCCATCCAAAATATGGCGAAAACCAGCCATCTTTCAGGAAGGACAGAGTCAAACCATCACAATACATATATATAAATGTTTGTGAGTTCTAATTAATTTTCTATCGAAAAAATACAGATTTTAACTTGTAAGCAACAAGTGTCAGAAAAAGGTTTAGTCTTTAACCACTTCCCGCCCGGTCAATAGTGAATTGACGTCTAAGAATTGGTTTCGTTATCCTGACTGGATGTCTATTGACGTCCTGCAGGGGGGGCATGCATCGCGGCGATCGGTGATGCGGTGTGTCAGTCTGACACACCGCTACATCGATCTCGGTAAAGAGCTTCCGGCGGAGGCTCTTTACCACGTGATCAGACGTGTCCAATTATGGCTGATCACAATGTAAACATGAAAATGATAGACCCGAGTAGAGGAGAGCCGATCGGCTGCTCTCCTGACAGGGGGGGTTTGTGCTGATAGTTTATCAGCTCAGCCCCCTCTTGGATCACCGCACAGGACCACCAGCATGCCACCCAGGACCACCAATGATGGGCATTTACACTGGACCACCAGGTATGCCCTCTAGACCACCAGGGAATGCCAATCGGTGCCAAGGCAGCTGCCAATCAATGCCCAGGCAGCTGTCAACCAGAAAAAAATAAAAATAAAGGAAAGCCAACTTATCTAGTAAAATGCTTGATGTGATACCATTATCCAGCCAAATGCAGAATATAGTCCAGAGATGATTGAAACAGAGCTCAGCCTTGTTGCCCTAGCTGCTATTGCTGATGTAATATGTGCACTGTGCAGCAGGGACGTGCAGTGAGGTGAGTGGCTGGTGAGGCACTGGCTAGTATCAGAGCCAGATACACACAGGTTAAATACGCCACAAATGTTAGGCGGCGTACAGACGATCGGACATATCCGATGAAAACGGTCCGCGGACCATTTCCATCGGATATGTCCGATCGGGTGTTTGATCCGATGGCGTGTACACACCATCGGATCAAATTCCCCGCCGCCGGACGGCGCGGTGACGCGGCGGTGACGTTGACGCCGCCGCGTCACCGCCACGTCACCGCACCAGGAAGTAAAACACTTCCGCGCATGCGCCGAATCCATTCGGCAGCGGCGCGGCAGCGGTGGGGGCCGACATGTCTGCTGGTAAGTGTACTAACCAGCAGACATGTCGGGCGGACAGATTCCACCGGATAGATTTCAAAGCTTGCTTTGAAATCTGTCGGGTGGAGAAATCTGTCCGCTAGCCCATACACACGAGCGGAGATGTCTGCTGAAACGGTCCATCGGACCGTTTTCAGCGGACATATCCCCTCGTGTGTACGCCGCCTTAGAGTGAGAGCAATAATTCTAGTAATAGACCTCTTCTGTAACGCTAAACATGTAACCCCTTAAAAAAAATTGAAAGCGTTGCCTATGGAGATTTTTAAAGCGGAGGTTCACCCTAAATATAATATCTCCCATGCGATCCAGCATACTGGCGTCAGCGCCAGTATGCTGGGTTTTTTTTTTTTTAATAGCACACTTACTGTATTATTGTAGAATTCCTTTTCTGTCCCCCGCGGTGGACGGCTGTAGTATAGCGCGTCACATCTTCCTAAAATACCCGATATGGACTCGGGTAATCTAGGCGAAAATGCGGCGCCTGCGCACAGACCTAGGAGCTGACTGCGCAGGCGCCGTATTTCTCCGAGTCCTATTTCGGAGGGCGTGACACGCCATAGCCGTAGGACTCGGAGAAATACGGCGCCTGCGCAGTCAGCTCCTAGGTCTGTGCGCAGGCGCCGCATTTTCGCCGAGATTACCCGAGTCCATATCGGGTATTTTAGGAAGATGTGACGCGCTATACTGGCGCCGTCCACCACGGGGGACAGAAAAGGAATTCTACAATAATACAGTAAGTGTGCTATTAAAAAAAAAAAAAAACAGCATACTGGCGCTGACGCCAGTATGCTGGATCGCATGGGAGATATTATGTTTAGGGTGAAATACCGCTTTAAGTACTGAAGTTTGGCGCCATTACACAAGTGTGCGCAATTTTAAAGCGTGACATGTTAGGTATCTATTTACTCGGCGTAACATTACATTTAACATTATACAAACACTCAGGCTTTTTTAAATGTATTTTTTATTGATGAAACTGTTTTCTTTTTAAAAAAAATGTGCTTTAACCACTTGATAACTGCCCCATTGTCAAAATACGTCCTGTTTTTAAAGATGGATATCTCGGTAACGGCAGCAGCTGCTGCCACAACCGAGATATCCATCTCTTCATGAGGCGGTTCTGTACACGATAATGGCGGTCTCCGTGGGGGATTCACCGCGAGATCGCCGTTATCGATGGCGGGAGAGGGTCCCCCCCTCCCGCCGCTCTCCCACGCCCTCTGCCGCTTACCGTAGCTGTCGGTAGCGGAGGCTGGTCCGGAGATCGGGTTCGTTCGGCTCCTCAACGTCAAAACGTCAGTCCCTCCCAGCGTCTTAAAGAAACATTTTTTTTTCTGTCATTTGAAAAATGACAGTTTAATTTTAATTTTTATTTTTTTGCATTTAAGCCTAAATATGAGATCTAAGTCTTTTTGTCCCCAGATCTCATATTTAAGAGGACCTGTCATGCTTTTTTCTATTACAAGGGATGTTTACATTCCTTGCAATAGGAATAAAAGTGATCATTTTTTTTATTATTATTTCAGTGTAAAAAATTTAAATAAATACGATTTTTTTTTTTAAACGCTCCTTCCCGACAAGATCGCGCACAGAAGCGAACGAATACGCGAGTAGCGCCCGCATATGAAAACTGTGTTTAAACCACACAAGTGAGGTATCACCGCGATCATTAGAGCGAGAGCAATAATTCTAGCCCTAGACCTCCTCTGTATCTCAAAAAATGCAACCTGTAGAATTTTTTAAACGTCGCCTATCGAGACTTTTAAGGGTAAAAGTTTGACGCCATGCCACGAGCGGGCGCAATTTTTAAGCGTGACATGTTGGGTATCATTTTACTCGGCGTAACATTATCTTTCACAATATATAAAAAAAATTGGGCCAAATTTATTGTTGTCTTATTTTTTTATTAAAAAAAGTGAATTTTTTCCAAAAAAAAGTGCGCTTGTAAGACCGCTGCGCAAATACAGTGTGAGAAAAAAGTATTGCAATGACTGCCATTTTATTCTCTAGGGTGTTAGAAAAAAAATATATAATGTTTGGGGGTTTTAAGTAATTTTTTAGTCTCGTAAACACCGAAAAACAGGCTCGGTTATCAAGTGGTTAAAAATACGACCACCATTTTATTCCCTAAGGTATCCGCTAAAACATATAATGTTTGGGGTTCTGAGTAATTTTCTAGCAAAAAAATTATGATTTTTACATGTAGGAAGGAAGTGTCAGAATTGTCTTGGGTGGCAAGGGGTTAATTAAAGCGGAGGTTCACCCTGAAAATCAACTATTTACCATTAGATCCAGCATACTGCTGACATCTGCAGTATGCTATTTTTTTTTGTTTTGTTTTTTTGCTGTACTTACCGTGTTATCGTTGTTCTCATCCAGCTCCGAGCTCTGACTCCCGTGGGGAATAGGCGTTCCTAAGACAAGGCGTAGATGATTGACGTGCGAGTACAGCGCGTCACGCCTTCCGAAAATAGACGAAGTGAGACTTGGCTGTTTACGGCGCTATACGACGCCTGCATCTGCCGTGTAGAGCTGACTGCGCAGGTGCCGTAAAAAGCAGAGTCGTACTTTGTGTATTTTCGGAAGGCGTGACGTGCTTTACCAGCACGTCAATCATCTACGCCTTGTCTTAGGAACGCCTACTCCCCAGGGCAGAGAGAACCCGGAAGCCGGGTGAAAACTACGATAACACGATAAGTACAGCGGGGGGGGGGGGGGACAGCATACTGCAGATGTCAGCAGTATGCTGGATCTAATGGTATATAGATTTTTTATGGTGAACCCCCGCTTTAAGTAAGTAATATACAAATAATTATTATATATTGTTTTTAAGGTGTATTGCACTTTGGAGATACATTTTAGCCTCAGTTTTGATATGATTTCCTTCACCTTAGATTTGTGGCTAGAACAGTGTCATTTTAGTTTTATTGATATTCATCTATCAATATTTTTTATATTTATTTTCAATATTTTCTCACATTATTGTTTGAATATTCATTCACTCATTTTTTAGCGCTGCACATTTTATCCATTCTATACATACAGGGCCAGATTCTCATAGAATTCCGGCGGCGTAGCGTAAGCCATTTACTCTACGCCGCCGCTTCGTACTAGAGCAAGTGCTTTATTCTCTAAGCACTTGCTCCGTAGTTTTCGCCGGCGTCGCGTAAATCGCCCAGCGTAAACCCGCGCATTTCAAATGGGGCGGCTTGTATTTAAATTAAGCGCACCCCCGCGTCGAACGAACTGCGCATGCACCGGCCAGGGAAAAAGCCCAGTGCGCATGCTCCAGCTCACGTCGAACATGGCACCCGACGGCACCCGACGGCATCCGACGGAACTTCGTAAGGTTACTCCACATAGAAGCTGGGGTAACCTTACGCGGACAAAAACGACGTACGCGACGACGGGGCGACGTAAAAGCGATCGAGAATCGGCGTACTAGCCTCATTTGCATATACCTCCCCTCAAAAAACAAAACAAAAACACAGCACTAATGTGCACACTAACCCCACGCCCAGTACAAAACATTTCTCCCCCTTGCAGAACAAATTCTCCCACGCAAACCTTTTTCCCCCTTCCTTAGCAAAGTCCTCCTCCACCCAGTTTCCAGTCCCAGCACAATTCCCCCTTCTTCCCTATCATGGCACCTATCCCCACACCCCTCAGTTCCCCCTCACAACACACATCCTCTTCCCCACGAATCCCCCTTTCCAGCTAAATAAATCCCCCCACATTTCTTATGGCCAGGCTGGTCAATTTTAGAAGTCTTGTCCTACCTGTCCAGGGATCACCCGAACCTTGAGGTCCTGTCATGGACAGACCTTAGGTGGCGTTGTTTCATCTCCAGTTACCCAGAAGGATAAGCCCCTGGTTTCGGGTTACCCTGTCTTAGGCTGAGTCATCCATCAAGATACAGGCTTTAATCGACTCCAGGGCTGCAGGCCTGTTCATTGATGCTGCCTTTGTATCCAAGCACTCGATTCCGCTGCAGCTGCGTGACACTCTACTTGCCATTGAGGCTCTTGACAGAAGACCTCTACAGCCTGCCCATGTGACGCATGGCTGTAGGGGCTCTTCATCATGAGATAATCCAATTCCAAGTTATTTCCACACCTAATGCCGCGTACACACCATCACTTTTTGTGATAAAAAAATGACATTTTTAAAAATGTCATTTAAAATGATCGTGTGTGGCCAAAATGTCATTTTATGTCTTCTGAAAAATAACCAAAAAAAAATTCGAACATGCTCAAATTTTTTATGTCATTTTTTGTGTCATAAAAAATGATCGTGTGTGGGCAAAACTACGTAAAAAATGACGTTTTAAACCCGCACATGCCCAGAAGCAAGTTAGGAGACGGGAGGTAAAACTACCATTCATAATGGGGTAAGCACATTCATCACGCTGTAACAGACAAAAAAGCAGGAATCGTCTTTTACTAACAAGTAACCAGCTAAAAGCAGCCTCAGGGCAAATAGAACTTCCCCTTTAGAGTGCCATCACTTTGTTCATCATTTTCCAAAAATGATGGTGTGTACGCAACGTCATTTTTAAAAATGAAGTTTGAAAAATGTCATTTTTTTTCATGAAGAAAAATGACATTTTTTTTCATCACAAAAAGTGATCGTGTGTACGGGGCATGAGTTTCAGCTGGTTATTGCTTATCCTTGGTTACAGAGGCACAACCCTTCTTAAGGTTAGGTTAATGCTCATTGCAGAGCTGAGGCACGAGGGTATTTCCTACCCCGCTAAGGCAAGAAAAGCAGAGCTTTTCAGGCTACTCTTCCCTCTGCCTGCTGCAGCAGGGCCCAGCACCCAGCAGGCATCCCTGCAATCAGTCACCTTTTCAGACCTGGAGAGTCAGCCCTATTGGGCTTGTCAAGGCCAGCAATAGATTTCGCTTATCGCACAATTTGTCTGCGCCTCATTCTCATATCCCAAGTCTTAATTCCAAAATTCCCCTAAGGGAATTCTCCCTGAAGTATGCGTCGGTTAAATTGACGATCCAGGCTATCATTAAAATAGGTACCGGCGCCAGGCTGCCTAAAGCAGACATTATAGATGCATTTAAACTTTGGCCTATCGAACCATCCCTCCAGCGAAGGCACAGTATCAAATGGAGGGATTCTTATTACCTTTCCACTAAGTTGACCTTCGAGTCCAAAAACAGCCCACGGCTGTTCGATATCTTCGCACAGCCTCTTACATGAATCCTATTGCACCAGGCACAATGTCAGAGAGCCATTCATTACCTTGATAGCTTTCTGCTCATCGAACAGATGGGCATACACCCCGGTAGACCTGGATACAGATGTATCCGAATTTCCAAATTACAATAGTACCGAATTTAAACAAATCTGAAATAACAAAAATTCTAATTTAAATCGTTTTTGAATACTTTTTGAATTTAAATAGTTTTCCAATTTCCAAAGAGAATAAAATAGAAAATAATATAACAGAAAATAAAATAATAGACTATAATAGAGTAAAACAGTACAAAATAGAATTGAAAATAAAAGGACAGAATAGACTAGAATATAATAGAGACAAATCAAATAGAATAACATAGAAAGAATTTAACCATCTTCTGAAATTCTAATTTCAAATAGAATACATTTGAATTAGAAAAGAATAGATTAGAATCGGAAGATGGTTATATTCATTCTATCACAGGGTTCGACAAAATCCAGGCACCCGGTCGCAATTGCGACTACAATTAGCGCCCTGGTGCCCGGGGAAGAAAGCTTAGGCCTGCAGAAGGCCGCAGAGCCGCTGCCTCAATTAGCGGCTGGTGTTGCCCAACGCGATGGGGTATCCTGTGTCTTTGTGCGCCCCCACCTCCCCCGCTGCGCGATCGCGCTGGCCGGTAATTGAGGCCATGGTATTGCAGCCTTCTGCAGGCCTATGCTATCTTCTGTGATCTGGCGACATGTTGTGGTGGCCGTTGGCATGACAAGTAAACCAGCAATTCTAATGGAGCTTCCTCAATGTTTTCACTGCCATCTCCTTCCATCTAATTAGAGCCCCCAAACATTATATATATTTTTTATTCTAACACCCTAGAAAATAAAATGGCGGTCGTTGCAATACATTCTGTCACACCGTATTTGCGAAGCGGTCTTACAAGCGCACTTTTTTGGGAAAAAAATACACTTTTTTAAATTAAAGAATAAGACAACAATAAGGTTAGCCCAATTTTGTTTTTATATTGTGAAAGATAATGTTACGCCGAGTAAATTGAAACCCAACATGTCACGCTTCAAAATTGCATGCGCTCGTGGAATGGGGACAAACTTTTACCCTTTAAAATCGTTCTACCAATCGCGGCGATAATTCACATGTGTGGTTTGAACACCGTTTACATATGCGGGCGCTACTCATGTATGCATTCGCTTCTGCACGCGAGCTCGGCTGGACGGGGTGCGTTTTCTGGTTCCTAACTTTTTTAGCTGGTTCCTAGATTCCAAGCAAATTTGTCAAACCCTGTTCTATTATATTCTATTCTGTTATTTTTTTTCTATACTATTGTGTTGTTTTCTATTCTATTTGCTGATCCTATTAGAATTTTGGAAAATGGTTATATTATTTCTATTCTATTGTTTCTTTTTTTGTTTTTATTATATTCTTTTCTATTCTATTTCGAATTTCAGAAAAATGCTTATAATCTTTCTATTTAATGTTATTCTTTTTTTATTCTATTCAATTTTATTAAATTCTATTCTATTCCATTCTATTTTGTTCTTTTATTTTTCTATCCTATTGTGTTCCGTTTTACTCTATTATATCCTATTCTTTTATTTTCTGTTATATTCTTTTCTATTCTTTTTTATTATTTTTTTTTATATTTCTTTATTTTCTATTCTCTTTTATTCTCTTTGAAAATTGGAAAAGTATTTAAATTAAAAAACTTTGTTCTTCACCTCGTAGTCTCAAAAACTCAACAATCCGGACCCGGGGGCGATATCAACCTCTTCCAGACAAACAAGCCCCTGGTGCCCTGTAATGGTTCTTGACCAGTTGCTATCTCACCTGCCCAGCCAGACTCTAGCCAATTTCCATCCAGCCCCCTGAGTGACAGCTAATTCATCAGGCACGTTATAATCCTACTGGTCAACCTAGGCCTTGACCCAGTCGGTACTCCCAGAGATTCCTTCCGTTTCAAGGCAGCCTCAGCTGCATCCCAGCACAAAGTACCAGACAATGTCATCAGGAAATTAGGCAGATGGAAATCCACCTGCTTCCCTCGAAACATTCCAAACCCTCAGGTAGAAATGGCACAAGCCTTTACCAAGCTTGCTCAATGATAACACAATATCATTAACCACTTAAGACTCGGACCAATTTGCAAGTAAACGACCAGGTCCCTTTTTGCGATTTGGCACTGCGTCGCTTTAACTGACAATTGCGCGGTAGTGCGACGTGGCTCCCAAACAAAATTGGCGTCCTTTTTTTCCCACAAATAGAGCTTTCTTTTGGTGGTATTTGATCACCTCTGTGGTTTTAATTTTTGCGCTATAAACAAAAATAGAGCGACAATTTTGAAAAAAAAAACAATATTTTTTACTTTTTATTATTATAAATATCCACCAAAAATATATAAAAAAAAGTTTTTTTTCCCCTCAGTTTAGGCTGATACATATTCTTCTACATATTTTTCATAAAAAAAATCGCAATAAGCGTTTATCGATTGGTTTGAGCAGCATTTATAGCGTTTACAAAATAGGGGATAGTTTTATTGCATTTTTATAAAAAAAAAATTTTACTACTAATGGCGGCGATCAGTGATTTTTTTCGTGACAGAGACATTATGGCGGACACATTGGACAAATTTTGACAAATTTTTGGGACCATTGTCATTTTCACAGCAAAAATTGCTATAAAAATGCACTGTTTACTGTGAAAATGACAAATGCAGTTTGGGAGTTAACCACAAGGGGGGGCTGAATGGGTTAAGTGTGACCTCATATGTTTTTTTAACTGTAGGGGGGTGGGGCTGGGCATGTGATGTCATTGATCGCCTTTCCCTATATCAGGGAACAGACGATCAATGACAGAGTCACTGTGAAGAACACGAAAGGTGTGTTTACACACCTCTCCCCGTTCTTCAGCTACAGGTCCATGCCTGTGACCCACGGCTGGACATTTAACAATCACGTACAGGTACGTGATTGTGCCCAGCCATGCCATTCTGCCGACGTATATCGCGTTAGGCGGTCCTTAAGTGGTTAAAGAATTACTTCCCTATCCAAGTATTTTTGCCCCCTTTTCTTGAGGGGGGGCATATCGGTCGTCTCGGTCGAAGGGCTTCGACAGTAAAGCTGAAGGCTAGTATGGTGGCTGGTATGGTGGGAGGAGTTCAGGGGGTATTAAATACCAGGGGTAGGGATGAGCCGAACACCCCCGCGTTCGGCTCGCACCAGAACCGTTGAACAGACCGACCGTTCGCGCGAACATTTAGAATCCCATTGAAGTCTATGGGACTCAAACGTTTGAATTCAAAAACGCTCATTTTAAAGACCAATATTCAAGTTATTGTTGGAAAACGTCTTTGAGAACCCGGGTCTTGCCCCAGGGAACATGTATCAATGGAAAAAAGTTTAAAAAACGGTTGTTATTTCAGCAGGACTGCTGAAAAATTTACCGTTTTTAAAACTTTTTTTCCCATTGATACATGTTCCCTCGGGCAAGACCCGGGTTCTCAAAGATGTTTTCACAGGCAAACTATAGACACCCAGCAGGTACAATATTTAAAGGAATTTTTCATTTTTCATGGAGCAGTGATTTTATTGATGCTTAAATAAAAAAAAAAAAAATCCTTTAAATATTGTACCTGCTGGGTGTCTATACCTGTGATAACGTCTTTAAATAGCACAATCACCTGCCTGCCAGTAAATTAGGAAGAACTGATCTATCTAAGCTATACAGTGTAAAAATATATGTACAACTCCTAGGGATGTATATATATCTATATACATATACATATATACATCTATATACAGTGTGTATATACAGTGCCTTGCGAAAGTATTTGGCCCCCTTGAACTTTGCGAACTTTTGCCACATTTCAGGCTTCAAACATAAAGATATAAAACTATTTTTTTGTGAAGAATCAACAACAAGTGGGACACAATCATGAAGTGGAACAAAATTTATTGGATATTTCAAACTTTTTTAACAAATAAAAAACTGAAAAATTGGGCGTGCAAAATTATTCAGCCCCCTTAAGTTAATACTTTGTAGCGCCACCTTTTGCTGCGATTACAGCTGTAAATCGCTTGGGGTATGTCTCTATCAGTTTTGCACATCGAGAGACTGACATTTTTGCCCATTCCTCCTTGCAAAACAGCTCGAGCTCAGTGAGGTTGGATGGAGAGCGTTTGTGAACAGCAGTTTTCAGTTCTTTCCACAGATTCTCGATTGGATTCAGGTCTGGACTTTGACTTGGCCATTCTAACACCTGTATATATTTATTTGTGAACCATTCCATTGTAGATTTTGCTTTATGTTTTGGATCATTGTCTTGTTGGAAGACAAATCTCTGTCCCAGTCTCAGGTCTTTTGCAGACTCCATCAGGTTTTCTTCCAGAATGGTCCTGTATTTGGCTCCATCCATCTTCCCATCAATGTTAACCATCTTTCCTGTCCCTGCTGAAGAAAAGCAGGCCCAAACCATGATGCTGCCACCACCATGTTTGACAGTGGGGATGGTGTGTTCAGGGTGATGAGCTGTGTTGCTTTTACGCCAAACATAACATTTTGCATTGTTGCCAAAAAGTTTGATTTTGGTTTCATCTGACCAGAGCACCTTCTTCCACATGTTTGGTGTGTCTCCCAGGTGGCTTGTGGCAAACTTTAAACGACACTTTTTATGGATATCTTTAAGAAATGGCTTTCTTCTTGCCGCTCTTCCATAAAGGCCAGATTTGTGCAGTATACGACTGATTGTTGTCCTATAGACAGAGTCTCCCACCTCAGCTGTAGATCTCTGCAGTTCATCCAGAGTGATCATGGGCCTCTTGGCTGCATCTCTGATCAGTCTTCTCCTTCTATGAGCTGAAAGTTTAGAGGGACGGCCAGGTCTTCGTAGATTTGCAGTGGTCTGATACTCCCATTTCAATATTATCGCTTGCACAGTGCTCCTTGGGATGTTTAAAGCTTGGGGAATCTTTTTGTATCCAAATCCGGCTTTAAACTTCTCCACAACAGTATCTCAGACCTGCCTGGTGTGTTCCTTGTTCTTCATGATGCTCTCTGCGCTTTAAACGGACATCTGAGACTATCACAGTGCAGGTGCATTTATATGGAGACTTGATTACACACAGGTGGATTCTATTTATCATCATTAGTCATTTAGGTCAACATTGGATCATTCAGAGATCCTCACTGAACTTCTGGAGAGAGTTTTCTGCACTAAAAGTAAAGGGGCTGAATAATTTTGCACGCCCAATTTTTCAGTTTTTTATTTGTTAAAAAAAGTTTGAAATATCTAATAAATTTTGTTCCATTATATGATTGTGTCCCACTTGTGGATTCTTCACAAAAAAATACAGTTTTATATCTTTATGTTTGAAACCTGAAATGTGGCAAAAGGTCGCAAAGTTTAAGGGGGCCAAACACTTTCGCAAGGCACTGTATATATATATATATATATCTATATTAATATATATTAGTATATTATATTAGTATATATATATTAATATATATATATATATACACTGTAAATTAAGCTAAACTGACTAGCCTGCCTGCTCTATCTAGCTAATGACAATCTCTGTGACTGCTTTCATTAACAAGCCAGAACACACTACACAAGGCCGCCCAGCAGGTGGCCTTATATAGTGTGGGGCATGTGCTAAAGCCCTGAGCCATAATTGGCCAAAGCCACCCAGGCTTTGGCCAATTATGGCTGTTCATTTTTTGCGTGCTGTGATTGGCCAAACATGTGGGACATACAGCATGCTTGGCCAATCATCAGCGCGCAATGCCAAAGTGAATTATGGGCCGTTTTGCGTTACTCGAATTTAGCAGGAAAGCTCATCCTTAACCAGGGGGTATTTAAGCAGTTCCAGTGGGTGATACCCTCCCTTCCATTCCCCATTTCAGGGCACTTTTCAGCAAATTCCGCTCAACAATCTTACATTACTTATCTTGGGTATGCCCCCTTTTCTTGGCATACCGACCAGCCAACCAAGGCACACCTCAGCTCTATGTTATGTTGTAAGTCTTGTTGATTGTTTATGCGATACATATTTATCTCGGTCGAAGAGCTTCGACCATAAATATAAATTATTTTTTTTTTAAATAATATATATATATTTACTTTTTTGTTTGAGTCTATAATAACATCCTCACTTTTGTCATCATTATAAATATGCTTAAAGCGGATGGCCCATTAAAACAAAATATTAAAAGCCAGCAGCTGCAAATACTGCAGCTGCTGACTTTTAATATTAGGACACTTACCTGTCCTGCAGTCCAGCGCCGTCTGCAGCAGAGAGACGAGCGTTCGCTCGTCTCTGCTGCTCCCCCCTCCATCCACGATGAGGGAACCAGGAAGTGAAGCACTCCGGCTTCTCTGCCCGGTACCCTACGGCGCATGCGCGAGTCGCGCTGCGCCCTCCGATTGGCTCCCGCTGTGTGCTGGGAGCCGAGAGTTCCCAGCACACAACGGGGGTGCGACTGGAAGCTAGGAAAATCCGTCTTTTGCCCGACTCTGCTGTGGCCGGAAGTGGGTGCAAATACCTGTCTTTAGACAGGTATCTGCACCCCCCTCCCCCTGAAAGGTGTCAAATGTGACACCGGAGGGGGGAGGGTTCCGATCAGCGCGACTCCACTTTAGGGTGGAGATCCGCTTTAATAAAAAAAAAATTATAGATAATTATTTTGTTTATTGTTGTACAAGTGTAGTCTAACCCTTTAACATTGAATTATTAATTCTAATATATAGTATATTTTAAGAAAAACTTACATTAACCTACTGAGAAAAAAAAAAACATTTTACAAGCAAAACATGTTTACTGACTTTAGGTAGTTCTAAGCAATCTTTGTTAAAACATTTTTTTTATATTTTTCAAAAATATTTTATTCCATATAATTACCTTGTTGGTGGATACTAAAAAAACTCTCCTTTTCAAGTCCTCAGACCTCTTTTTAGCATTCCTGTTGCTGGAAATACAGGACCAGACTCCAGGGACTCAGGAAGAGTAGGTGTAGGAACAATTTATGTTATGCCAAGGTATACAGGCACTCACCCAGGATCTGAATACAGGACTTCTCACATGTTTTATATACAGTCAGAGCTTTAAGCATTATTTAGGCAAAAAAAAAAAAATTATATTAGTTGCATAATAATCATTAGAATTTTGCTATTGAAAATAATCACGTTGTTCTAATTGAAGCACTTGCATTGCAATAGTAATGACTACCACCTAATGACTACCAGCACTACCAGTGCTAATTTTTGCACTAAATAATTATCACTCCATTAATGCTATTGCTAGAAGTACGTACACGACAGCGGGCTCTTGATGACATAAATTTTGATCGAAACGCACATAAGGCGGTAACTGGAGATCGTGACATATTCAACGTTCTGTCCCACTGTATTGTGGGTATTGGAGTCCTTTTGTATGACGGTTTTTGTAAAGCTTTTAAAGTTTGTTATTTTAACCACTTGCTTACTGGGCACATATACCCACTTCCTGCCCAGGCGAAATTTCAGCTTTCGCCACAGTCACACTTTGAATGACAATTTGCGCGGTCGTGCGATGTGGCTCCCAAACAAAATTTACGTCCTTTTTTTTCCCACAAATAGAGCTTTCTTTTAGTGGTAGTTGATCACCTGTGCGGTTTTACATTTTTTGTGCTATAAACAAAAATAGAGCAACAATTTTGAAAAAAACACAATGGGCCAGATTCAGGTACATCTGCGCATTATTGGACCGGCGTAGCTCACCGTCTTTACGTTAGACTTGCGCAATGTAGCCGCGCAATCACCCTATTCTCGTCGCTTTTACGCATAAAATTGCGCATGCGTAACGTTATTTCAGAGGCGTAAGGCGGAGTAATGAAATTGGGAAGGACGTGGGCGTGTTACATTGAAATGAGCTGTGACCCCATGCAAATGAAGGGCCGGCCGCCTCGCGCATGCAGGCTTGAAGGAGACCATGGTCAGCACCTCTGTGCGCATGCTCACAACTCGGGAACAGCGCAATCAGTGAAATTGGAAGTAGACCCGGGCAACTTTGCTGAACTACGCAGACAGCATAAATAGACAGACACAAACGCACTTCCATTGCAAAAGTACATCCCTTTGTATCCCTCCCTATACAGCAAGGTGCTATTGTTCTGTTGTTTGTTAGCGTTTATTTGTTTGTTTGTGACGTGTCGTTGAGATCTTTGGGGACTGTTTTGCAGAGTGATTTTTGTCTTTTATGTGTTTCCTTTGTTGTTGTTTTTTTTAAATTATATTTTTGCTGGGCTTTTTTTTTTTTTCGGTTCTGTTTGTGTATGATTTGGGAATGTAAGGGGAATGTGGGGGTGACATTCCTGCCCGAAAAGGGGTGTCACCCTCATTTGTGGTGGAGAAGTGATCCCCTTTTTTTGTTCCTTTTTTTTTTTTTGCTGGAAATTTTTTGATTTTGCTGGTCATTTTTTTTTTGTGTTGTGAATGCTGTTTGAATGTGGGGGTGACATTCCTGATGGAAAAGGGGTGTCACCCTCAGTTTTGGTGGAGAAGGGTTCCCCAGGACCAGGGAGAAGTGATCCCCAGGTCCGTGTGAATGGTGTATGAATGTACAGTGACATAATTGGAGCCTTGGCGTGGCGTTGCTGTTCACAAGTCCTGCATGGTGGGCTTGTGCCAATTTAATTTGATGAGGATGTGGGGTGTGTGTGCTAGGGACCACAGTGGTGTGCATGCATGCATTCTCATTGTGCCTTGATTAATGTGTGTGTTTAACGTGCAACGATGCATATGTTAGCTGGCATGAGATGGGGTCATGAGATGGGGTCATGAGATGGGCTCCCAGTGCATATGCAGAGTCACCTTGAAGGGAAAAGACAGGAGGATGTTAGTCGTGCATGTGCCCCTTGTGATGTGTGCATCATGGGGGGGGGACAGTCATGCCTGCCAACCATGTCACTCACCAATCAGCATGTTCTGTTCGAAATCTGTGGGGATGGGGCTATGATTGTATATGTAGCTGTCATGGGTGTCATGGGTAGTGTCATGTGTTGGGCTGCTGATCTCCTCCTGCAAGGTTGTGGTTAATTCCATGATGGCATGAGGGGTGAATCTGAAGATGCGAGACACCTCAGAATCACTCATGCCATAGATGTCTATGCGTGTGTGATATATCCTCTCCTGTGAAGAGTGAAGAGTGAGGGGCTTGTATCAGATAAGAATATTGTATTAGATTAGATTAAATAGTAAAGTTTATATAAGCAAAAAAAAAGTAAAAAAAAAAAAAGAAAAAACATCTCCCGTGCCCTCCTCAGTGCCCTCCTTCTTCTTTGGTCATCTAAAGTCAGTAGTATAGCTATGAGCATGGATGCCACTGGCATGTTGGCATACAGTTTGTTGGGCAACACGTGTAACTGCTCAGCTCCTAATAGTGTTGCTTTATCTGACATGTAGACGATTTTTCAAATTTTAGACCAGCTTTTATATGGTCTAATTTTAGACAGGACATTTTGCTGTTGCGCACAGCGCGTAGCCTGCGCTGCACCAACGTTCTTTTGTGGATCCCTGTAACTCCCTCATTAGCATATTTACCTAGCAAATCAATGGTCTGTCTAGCGCAGCTTTGCGCGGACGGATGCGCCTGTCTAACGAAATTACGCTGGACAAAAAAAAGTAGATTTCTTGCGTATCTCGTTTTGGGGATGCCGTGCATCGAAACGCACGCGCACATTTAGACTTACGCCGCGCATCTCCTGTTACGCAGGTGTAATCGCTCTGTGAATCTGGGCCAATATTTTTTACTTTTTGCTATGATAAATATCCAATTAAAAAAAAAAAATGTTTAGTCCGATACGTATTCTTCTACATATTTTTGGTAAAAAATCGCAATAAGCGTATAGTAATTGGTTTGCGCAAACGTTATAACGCCTACAATATAGGGGATAGAATTATTACTTTTATTTTATCTTTTACTAGTAATGGCGACGATCTGCGTTTTTTGTCACGACTGCGATATTACGGCGGACACATCGGACATAAATATGCACCGATTACTGTATAAATGTGACTGGCAGGGAAGGGGTTAACACTAGGGGAAAAAAAGGGGTTAAATGTGTACCCTGGGAGTGATTCTTACTGTGGGGGGAGAATACTGACTGGGGAAGGTGGCGGATCTGTGTCCCTATTTACAAGGGACACACCATCTGTCTCCTCTCCCTGGCAGGACATGGATCTCTGTGTTTACACACAGAGATCCACGTCCCTGGCTCTGTGACGGCCGATTTCGAGTGCTTGGCGGACATCGTGGCTCCCAGGCACATGCATCGGCACCTGTGTGACGCTGCGGCATGCACACGCCCCTCAGTGGCTGGCGGCCGGAGGCTGTATATAGACGGCCTCCCAGCAGATTAGAGCCACCTTGCGGCCGTAAATAGTCGGCCGCCGGGTGGCTAGTGGTTAATAAACATCCATGAGGATTTTACACTATGCAAGCCTGGCGCTCTTTTTTTTTCTTGTTACCGCCGGAGACTTCGACCGACTAAGGACCTGTGCCAGAAAACTTGATTCCATGGTAGGATGAATTTCCACGCAAGTTCTTTCAGACTTCTCTTGATAGAGAGTCACACATTATATGGTAAAGAGACATCTTCACTGGTGTATGCACATGTGGGGTTTTTAAGCGGAGCTGGGACACACAAACTTTGATCAACAGCACCTGGATTCAGCATATGGTTGTGAACGGTTCATTTATATGAACTTGTCTCTCGTGTTTCTCTCATGTTTTTTTTGTTTTTCTTTTGTTTTATTGATTTATATTCACAAATGTTGTTTGTTTATTTATTAAACCTAAACCAAATTAACATTGTTAGTCCATTGTATGCTTGCCTAGTTAACAATACCCAATATGGTTGGTAACTAGGCAAGCATAAAATGAATTAACAATGTTAATAACACAATTTAGCATACAAAGGGGTCAATTCACTAGGAGTTAAATAATAGCTAATCCTATGCGGAAAAATACGGCATGCGGTAAAAATTGTGCAAATGTTCAATTCACTAAGGCCGCGTACACACGATCGGTCCAAACCCAATGAGAATGGTCCGACGGACCGTTTTCATCGGTTCACAGACTGATGGTCTGATGTGCGTACACACCATCAGTTCAAAATCGATCGTGTCAGTACGTAAAACACAATGACATGCTGAAAAAAATGAAGTTCAATGCTTCCAAGCATGCGTCGACTTGATTCTGAGCATGCACAGGTTTTTGGACTGATGCTTTTGCGTACTAACCATCGGTTTGGACCGATGGTCAGGCGTCCATCGGTCCGATTTTAAAGCAAGTTTTAAAACTTTGGTCCCACGAACGACGGACCGATGGGCCGTACACACGGTCGGTTTGGACCGATGAGACTGGACTTAAGTCCATTTTGATCGGTTTGGACCGATCGTGTGTACACGGCCTAAGAATTTGTAGTTAAATACAGCATGCGGTATTTGTTTAATATAGCCATAATCACTGCATTAGTCAAGTTGAGCTGGTTGCTAAGCAGCGGGCCAATGACTCATCAACTGTCAGCAGGCTTCCCCGCTTGCAGCTGATTGTAAAAAAATGCCTAGCAAATAAAGATTATAAAAAATTTTTAATGTCTCTTGTCCTAGTCCATACCAGGCCCTTCGGGTCTGTTATGGCTTTTAAGGGGAACCCCATGCCAAAAAAATAAAAAAAAATAAAGGAGTGGGGTCCCCCCAAGCATTGCAACCTGGCAGGTCAGAAAGGGGGGGGCGAGCGAGTGCTCCCCCCGCCCTAAGCACCTTGTCCCCATGCTGATGAGGACCGGGGTCTCTTCCCAACAACCCTGGGCTGTGGTTGTCTGGGTCTACAGGCAGGGGACTTATCAGAATCTGGAAGCCTCCTTTAAAAAGGGAACCCCCTGCTCCTGTGCCCCCTCCATGTGAATGAGTATGGGGTAAATTGTACCCCTATCCCTTCACCCAAAAAAAGAAGTGTAACACAAGAGATGCATTTGACAGGTTCTTAAAAATGTTTTCTCCCTCCCCTGTCTTCTCCCTCTGGTGTTTCTTCTCCCTCTTCTCTCAACGGTGATGTCTTCTTCAGATGCTGATTGCCACTGTTGTGTCAGTTCCATCTGTCTGACATTTCTAAAATAGCCATGGGACATGGCCATCCAGTGATGTCACAAGAGCGGAGTCTGTGGATGACGTCATCGGGTAGAAGAAGACTGTTTAGCGGGCAGCAGCGGACAAAGAAGACATCACTGGAGAGCAAGGAGGGAGAAGAAACACCGGAAGAAGACAGAAGAGGGAGAAGACAGAGGAGGAAGAAGAAACCACCAAATGGAGAAGAAACACCGGAGGAAGAAGACCCGATTTTTAATAAAGAACTTGTCAAAAACCATCTCTTGTGTTTTGTTACACTACACTTTTTTTTGGTGAAGAGGTAGGGGTAAAATATACCCCATACTTATTCACATATGGGGGGCCTGGAATCTAGGGGTCCCCTTGTTAAAGGGGAGATTCAGATTCCGATAAGCCCCCCACCCACAGACCCCGACAACCAGAGACCAGGGTTGTCGCGAAGAGGCCTGTGTCTCCATCAGCATGGTGACAAGGTGCTTTGGCGTGGGGGGCAGAGCCCCTTCGCCCCAAAGAACCCACCCCCATGTTGAGGGCATGTGACCTGGTATGGTTCAGTGGCGCCCGCTTGTCCCCCACTTTCCTGACCTGCCCGGTTGCATGCTCAGATAAATATCTAGTATGGATTTCAGTGGGACCTCTTCATCTGGGAATGTCCCCAGATGATGTCCGTTGGGACGAAACACATTGGTTGAAGTTCATGGCAATTGTTTTTCACCTTCCATAGAACAATCTTGTTTTTAGCTGCAATCCTATAAGTGTGAACCCCTCTTTTTTTAAAATAAAAGATCATACAGTATAAAGCCCCATACACACCAACAGATTTTCTGCAGATTTTTGTCTTCAGATTTACCAAAACCATATAATATGAGGTCAAACTTTAAGGCCACGTACACACGATCGGTCCATCCGATGAGAATGGGCCGACGTACAGTTTTCATCGGGTCACCGCTGAAGTTGCCTGATGGTCTGATGTGCGTACACACCATAAGTTCAAAAACCAATCGTGTTAGAACGCGGTGATGTAAAACACAACAACGTGCTGAAAAAAACGGAGTTAAATGCTTACAAGCATGCGTCGACTTGATTCTGAGCATGCGCCGGTTTTGAACCAATGCTTTTGTGTACTAACCAGTTTTAAAATGTTGGTCCAAAAGGACAAGAGACCGATGGGCCGTACACACGGTCGGTTTGGACCGATGAAACTGAACTTCGGGCCGTTTTCATTGGTTTGGACCGATCGTGTGTACGCGGCCTAAGAGTTTCAATTTTTATGCAATCAGGCAGGCCCTTGTACTACATGTTTTTGGTAAATCTGAAGACAATTATCTTCAGATAATCTGATGGTGTGTATGGGGCTTTACACTATGTGGATCCATTTGTTTTTCATGTTCAATGCCAACAGAATGATTTAATATTTGCTGCATGCTTTGGAGTTTGTCTACTTGAAGTGTGATCATCTATCCTTGGGGTCCATCTTCCATCGCTCTATCCACAGATTACTCCATTGAGGCTAACCCCTTATTATGCCTGTTTGACCCATGTGCTGTATGGTACATTCCTCAAGCCCTATACACACTATTAGTTTTCCTGCAGGTTTTTCTCTTCATGTTTACCAAAACCATCTAATATGAGGTCAAACTTTAAGAGTTTCATTTTTTATGCAATTAGGCAGGCCCTTGTACTACATGGTTTTGGTAAACCTGAAAAGAAAAACCTGCAGGAAAACTGATAGTGTGTATGGGGCTTCACTTCCTTTGACTGCACTTCATAATGACAGAGTGCAGGCAATGCTGGCTCTGGCTAAAGTCTACCTGATGGTGGTTGAGCCTGCACAGCATTGCACAGATCACCACCAAAGTCCAGGAGAAGAGACCCTGCACAGTGCCCTTGCAGAGCTGCAGTGGGGTGCCAAGTGCTGGAAACGCTCCCTGTGCTCCTGTACTTAGCACTAGTAAATATCTATGATTGCGCTTCCACTCTGCCCGACAGATCATTTATAGTCCCCGCCTCTGACATGATGTCCTTCTGAGGCCAGGACAGGAAGAGAGAAAGGTGCCATGAGGGAGTGCATGCTGCTTTAATAAAATAAGAGCAAAGGAGAATATACTGTATGTTGCTTAGCAGTGTTATGTTGCAGTGACTCAGCCATAATTGTTTTGCAGTGCACTGGACTAGTTAACTCCTTGGGGAGTGTGGTAGGTTTTGTAGTTGGGGTGAATGGGTTAATTAACTAACGCTGGCATTACCCATTAATGTGCAAAATGAAGAGGTAATGTACTTATGTTGGTCACTGATGCATTAGTGATCCATGGCAGTGGAAATGAACCCAATTTGTTCTGCATTAGTGGCCAGTGTTAGTGTAATTAACTCATTTATGCTGCAATACAAAGGGGTTAATTAACACTGACACTGACCACTACTGCATCAGTGATCCATGGCAGTATAATTAACCCATTTGTGCTGTATCAGTGGTCAGTGTTAATTAGCTCCTTCATGCTGCAGAGTTTTAGAATAGCAAATCGCCACTGGCCACCTTGGCTGGGGGTTATTATTGCAACTACTGCACCAATTAAGGTATCATTGGAGAAAATGGCACCAATGCTGGGGGCTATTATTGCCGAAAATGCCATCAATGCTGGGGGCTATTATTGCAGAAACTGGCACCAATTCTGGGGGTTATTAATGCAGAAAATGGCACCAATTTTGGGGGCTATTATTGCAGAAATGGCACCAATGCTGGGGGCTATTATTGTGGAAACTGGCAATAATGTTGGGGGTTTTAAAAAGGAAAACTGACACCAGTGCTGGGGGTCATTATTATGTATACAGGTACAGTTGCTGACGTTTTTATTCCAGAATTTTGCACTGATGTGGGGGGTTATTTTTGCTGTTACTGACACAGATTCTGGGGATTATTATTGCAGAAACTGGCACTGATCCTGGGGGTTGTTATTTCCTGGGGAGCTCTATTTTCATATGATACTGTTATTCAAAGTTGCTAGTTGCTTGATAGTTGCTAACGTCACTACTGTTGCCATTATATGCACTGTTATATGTGAAAAAAATTATTGGGGGGTGATACCATGTTTTACCGCCCCGGGTGACACCAGCCCTAGTGACGCCACTGCCTTGTATCTCACACTGCATGTACAAACTAAACAGCAGTGCCTAGTAGGCATCATCACATAGCAGAAAGTGCACTATTTTCTAGGAGGTAGATTTCACAGGGTACTGCGTATGCAAAATAACATTTTTATAGGTTGTCTATAACATAAAATATGTTCCTTTTTGAGTTCAGATTTACTTTAAGAATCATTATTTAAATGGGCTGTATGTAGCAATGAGAAAGTTATCCTATTTCAGTTTTATTTTTTCAACTGTATGTGTATTTGTGTCTACATTTTTTGTTATATTTTAGTTCTACCAAAGCCAAGAAAGGAAAATGTAATAGAAGGTAAACTAAAGGAAGAAGTTGGAAAGTGTAAGAACTCTAGACAAACATTTGAGGATACGCACACATACTATTTTTGACTAATCACACGTTTACATTATCAGATCATATAATTAGTGACCTTGGAGTAACTTTGCCACTAAAATGAATCTTCCAAATAAAGTTGGTCCTTTAAATAAGACATGGAATACCCATCCCTCCTACTGCCCACACAGCCAATCTCTGCAGTGGTAAAGTAAAAATACCGGCTGGAGATCCTGCAGAATCCAGCACCTACAGAAATGTGAGATCCCTGATTCCCCACCTTTCTTAGTGGTATGATTTGCTGGCCAGGGGTGGACTGACCATGCCACTAGGGGGCCCCATCAGGGTTGCAAGCCTCAGTAAAACCAGGGACAGTATGTAAAAATCTGTGTTTTTCAAAAAATCACAAGATTATAGCTGCCCTGCCTCTCTAGTACCTTTTCAGTATGTGTATGTGTATTCTGTGTGTATGTATACTGTGTGTGTGTATATTGTGTCTCTGTGTGTGTATACTGTGTATGTCTACTGTATGTGTGTGTGTGTGTATAATGGTGTGGCCTTATAATCTATTGCCTGGGGGCCCCATAATCTCCTATTGTACGTGGGCCTCATAATCTCCTATTACCCAGGGGTCCCATGAGTTGTCAGTCCGCCCCTGCTTCTGGTCCCTACATCACTTCTATATCCTGTACTGTGATCCAGTGCACAGCAAGGAACCAGGTAATTGATACTTCTGGAACTCCTGGATTCTACATCTTCGATCAGCATTTTCTCTTTATTCCTGCAGAGGTCAGCATTGTGGGTAACGGGGAGATGAGTATTGAATGTCTTTGTTAGATTGACAGCTTCAAGAGTCATTCTAGTGACAGAACCGCTATAAGTCATCATTTACATGACAGCCATTATGCTTTTTTATGCAATTCAACATTTTAATACTAAGATTACTGGGGTTTCTGGGTCTTTCAATGCCCAATATGTGGACCCTTCTACAGTTTATTGAATAATAATAATCTCAGCAGTTACTGTTCATAGTGGTCCATTGGTGGACCTCCCTCACTACACCCAGTGTACTTAAAGTGTACTATGACAGGATGTCTAAAATCAATTAATCCTATATTAAAATAATTGTATTTTGTCTTATATATTTGAGGCTGGGTTTACACCATTGCAAATTGGATTGGGGTTTCCCCCATCCTATTCACAATAGGGGGATATTTTGACCTGCTCTCTGTGGAGCCGAATTACATATCTTCGCTGTGGCTCTGGTGGGAATTTGCATAGGAGTCCTGTGTGTTTTTTTGTTTGTTTTAGGTCCGATTTCAGTCAAAAAATCAATCTGAAATCAGACCTGAATTGGTGAATGGGGATACACGCACCCCTGCTGGGAGCCGCATCGGTAATAGGTGTGCACTCAGCCTCAAATTAATCAGCCTGACCCTTTATGTAAACTATTTGTGCAGTTTAGTTGTTTGATCTAATGACCCATCAGTAAAAAGTGCCATAATTAAATTTCCTACAAACGTGGGTTACCGTCTTTTTTTACCCACAGGGGAGGCCCAATATTCTATGACCTCACCAATGAGGGTGTGGCTCACATTGCTCCCGGTGATCCAATACTTTATTTTATCACACATTGCTTTTACTCGAGTAGTCTCTTCCCTGTTTTTATATACTGTATTTATTGGCGTATAACACTCACTTTTTTACCCTGAAAATAGATGGTTAACTGTGCCTGCGTGTTATGCGCAGGGGGCTGAGGACGTTTTTTCCCCTGAAACTTCCCTCTTAAAGTTAGGGTGCGTGTTATACACCGATAAATACGGTAATTCACATAACTAATTTCTCCAGTCACTTTGCACTTTGTCCAGCAAGCACTCCTTTCTATACAACAATAAATATATCAATATTTTTGTATTATTTATAAAAAAAAAATACATGGTGCTTATACAAATTGCAACTTCATTGCATGTTAATGTTAACACCTAATACATACTTTAAAAATAGATTTAAAAAATGCAGTGAAGTTTTTTATTCTATTTAGAGGCTTGCAGCAGATAAGAAAAATATTAACTTCATACACATATATTACAAGTCACTGCAAGGTGCAATTTCCAAAAAATTGTAATGATATATATCCACAGAAGGATACAATGTTACATTCAGAAACTACATTGATCAACAAGAGCCTGTGTACTGAGTTTTTAACAGGCCAACCAAACATGGTTAAATATGTATAGTAAGGCCTCTGGGATTCTGAGATTGGACACAGGGTAGGAACCTATGCACAGAAAACCTCAGAGCACAGTATACAAAAATTTTACAAAAGTCAAATATGCCCACGCTTGCCTGAAAATAGTTTTTAATGTAATACAGAAAGGAGATGGGTCCACTTATAAATGCACACATTTTTGATGCACACTGAAGTATTTAAGAAGATGGCCACTAGATGGTGCTGAACTGCCAGATGGTGAAAGTGTGCAGCTAACAGCCTGGAAATTGTATGTTTTGATTGAAGCAGTATTGGAAATTTGTTTCAAGTTTGTAACAAATCAGTTAAGAACTGCATTTGTACTGTTAGGATACAAGCGCACTAATACAGCTGATCATCATCTTTCTAGTTTGTAGATAAACAGTCTGAAAACATGCAGCTCTCTTGTCTCTTCTCTTTGCTCCAATCACAATTTTTCATTTATTGACCAAAAAGAGAAAAAATCCAAAAGTTGCTTTTGTTTTTTGATTTACTGTAAGGCACTTTTACCTGTAGGCAGTATAAACCTATCTATACAGATATCAACAACACATTGAAGCCAGGTGCTGAGCTACAGCAATATGGAGAAAATCATTAAATAAATAAATGGTATCTGCGCTTGGAAAAAAGCCAGCAAAAATTGTATTTTGATTCTGAATTAAAAAAACAATATAAAAAGTTTACATGCAGCGCTATATATAAATATTGATATAAAATGTTCATAAAAAAACTCTAGGGCCGCGTACACACGATGAGACATGTCTGCTCAAACATGTCCGACGGACCGTTTGCAGCAGACATGTCTCATCGGATTTTGGTCCGGTGGCGTGTACACACCATCGGACGAAAATCCCCTCGGGCTGAGGACGCGGTGACGTGGCGGTGACATTGACGTCACCACTCCAGGAAGTAAAATACTTCCATGCATTCGTCGAATCCATTCGACGCATGCGCGGAGATTTCTGTCCACTGGTTAGTGTACTAACCAGCGGACATATCCGACGGAGCATGCTTTGAAATTTGTCCGCTGGGAAAACATGTCCGCTAGCCTGTACACACGATCGGAGATGTCTGCTGAAACGGTCCATCGGACCAGTTTCAGCAGATAAATTTGATCGTGTATATGCGGCCTAATGCCAAATCAATGATATCACATTAAACATAAAAGCCCATACAGTATTCAATAGGACACAAGAGCCCAACAAGAGCTTATCAGATAGTGTGGATCCTCAAATTACTATATGGTAAGCTGCTTGGCTTTGTCAGAGTGGTGCTGAGTGCAGTAATTTCACACTGAAGCTGGTTTTGGGATCTTCTGTCCTATTGAACACCATATGGACCATAACTGCAGAGATCCTAGCATGAGACTGAGACTGGGCACAGCACCACCCACATCACAGCAACTGTACTGCATCTGCAGAGAGACTGGAGAATCCACTCACGCTCTATTTCCCATCACTGTTTACATAAGGCCTTTGGTGAGAGACGGGGGGGGGGGCTTCTTCAGCAAGAGATCACCTCGGCATCCCAGGGACTGGTAAGAGGGTCATTTATCCATTGCTGATACTGCTAACAGGGACTGAGCCACTAAGAGCCCTTATACCATACTAATAATAATAGACCACACCAGAGTTGGAGTATAACTGGCCATAACAGCCTTTTTATTAACCAATAAAATAAATAACTCCAAATATTAATAACTTTAATCAAATAACTTTCCATTAACATGTTTTCCATATTTTGAACTCCCAGTCTATTGGTCTCTGACGGCACCCCGAAACGTTCTCACTTTCCACCATTATACTGCGGGACGATAATTTTACTATACCAGGCCTCCAGCCATATCACCAGCTCGGAGACAACCCCCTCCCGCAGTGCAACCATAACCGTATTCCAGCAGACACCGTTCCACTGGTATACACCAGGGGGGCACATACCACCGTTTTCATGACATCTGATTTTGCCACCGTCAAAGACCAAAGACTCCGCCAGTTACAGTATGTTGAGTTCCCCGCATAGCTAGAGAAGTGACCACGGTGTGCTCTCCTGGAATAGGAAAGCAAGGGGACTATCAGCAGAACCAGGCATTTCACATGGAAACAATACAAAGAGAACAGGATACGTTCTCATACAAATATATTGTGCAGCTGGCATATATCCGAAATATGAAGTGTTGGGGTAACAAACGCTTTAACCTCTCCCCCGCTCTACCATAAACAAAAAAATATAGATTTTGCATTTTATTATAAAAAATTTGGGATTGCAAGTAACTTTTTTAGTTATTGAACACAAATGTGGTAAACTAAAATCTTTGTGTAGCTCCTCATGGGAGTGCCCTTTTAAGTGCCCTTTGGCTGGTTGAGTTTGTAGATTTAGAAAGCTTTACCACTTTAGAAGCTTAAAGAATTATATTACATTTTGAGAAAATTGAAAGGATGAATGCCTAATGCCGCGTACACACGGTCGTTTTTTGCGATGAAAAAAAAGTTGTTTTTTAAATCGTCATTTAAATTTATCGTGTGTGGGCAAAACGTTGTTTTTGGTCTTCAAAAAAACGACCAAAAAAAAATTCCAACATGCTTGAATTTTTTGTGTCGTTTTTCAAAACGTCGTTTTTTGTTTCACAAAAAGTCACCGTGTGTAGCAAAAACGTCGTTTAAAACAAAGTTTTTCAACCCGCGCATGCCCAGAAGCTAGTTATGAAGTGAGCTTCAATGGAAAAGCGTGGTGAACGTAACCTCGCTTTTTGTGAAAAAAAACGATGGTGTGTATGCAACATCGTCTTTGAAAGGTGACGTTTCAAAAATGTCGTTTTTTACTTCACAGAAAACGTCGTTTTTTTTCATCACAAAAAATGATCGTGTGTACGCGGCATTACACCTGTGATTGTGCCAAACGACAGTAACAGTGCTGTTTATCTGAATCTGCTGTGAATTTGATAACTTGCTATGGGTCTGCGTAAAAAGACAGTGCCTGATATTTCTACAGTATCTTTGCGAGTAGTTGGAAATCACAAAATAAAAACAGAAGGGCCTTTAAGAATATCACTCAAGTTAAATTAAGACTGTAAGCAAACACTATAGCATCACCTCCTGTAGTGGACAAAATGCACAACTCTACAGAATTTTGGATCACGCCACTTCGGGTTTCTTTAAACCATTATTAATTGCAGATTTTTAAGCAGTAATTTCACATTTTTATGTATAGGTTTTTGGAAAAAAAAAGGAACCAAATACAGTGCGGTGTCGGCTAATATGAGCGGAGATTGTTACTCTGCTTTAACACTAACCAGGTAAATGGCCACCTCTGAAGTGGCGATAACTTTGTCCCCATTAGACGCTGCGCTGTGAAAACACCGAAATGTTGCTTTACCGGATCAAAAGATACGCTGTCGTAAGTACAAATGTGCGCCGTCGTATCTTTGCGCCGATTCACAAAGCGAGATACGTCGAAAAACATGGCTTCAACCGTCCGACGTAACTTGCCTACGCCGGCGTAGTTACGCTGGACGCATTTGGCGTTCCCATTTTAAATATGCAAATGAGTAAGATACGCCGATTCACGAACGTAGATGCGCCCGGCCGCTTCACATACGCGATTTGCGTAAGGCTTATGTCCGGCGTAAAGTTATCCCCTTATATAGCAGGCGCAGGTAATGCAAAGGTATGGGCCAGAGAACGACGCCGTCTAATTTTACGTGGGGTACGCCGTTTATATAGTACTACGTAATTAGGGCTGTGCGTAGGTTCCGTTCATGTCGTAGACATTGTGCCGACGTATTATAGGGAGTATATGCTACGTGATTCTGAGCATGCCCAGTTCGACCGGCCATTCATTTGCATGGGGTCATGCTTAATTTAAATAGATGACGCCCACCTCCTTCCAACTTTGAATCCGGCCAACTTACGCTACGCCACCACAAATTACGGAGCAAGTGCTTTGTAAAAACTGCACTTGACTCTCTAAGTTACGTCAGCGTAGCGTATATGATATGTGCTATGCCGGAATAAATATACGCCGCCCTACGTGAATTTGTGCCGATATGTGCTCCATGGTAAATGTTCTTGTATCAGGATAACGTTGAGTGAGAATTGGCACCTCCCAATTGACAGGGGTTATATTGCTTATATTGGTTATATTGCTGGGAGAGAGGAAGGAAAGATTCTCTCTAAGCATAACCACTTGCTTGTACAGGTGAGACAACACAAGTGAAAAATAATGTTTAGGAAAAAGTTATACACTCTAAATAAAAAAAATGTGTTGGGTGGTTTACGTATAAAAACAATTGTGCTAAAGGTGTTACATTTTGCCATGCATACCATAGAGGGCCATCATTTACAGTTAAATTCAAACTAAGGACCTGTAAAGGCTTCCAACCACTTGCCAACTGCAAGCAGTAAATTTACTGCTGCTAGGCAGCTCCCCCAGGCACAGTGATATACCCATACATCATGGTACACATACGGTTTTTCACCCCTAGAAACATTGGGGTGGGGCATTGATGGGTTCAACAAGTCCTGAGCAGCAGTATATCTTTCAACCAGGGCCATCAGCTGGTTTGCAGTCTTATGGTCTCCTTGGCTGACCCACTTCCGCAAAGGGGCCGTGCATAAATAACGGTCCATGACCACACGCTCCACAATCTTAGGACCTGACAAAATCTCTATCTGCAGCCACTTGTGGGTGAGCTGTTTTAAGTCAACTATCTGTGAGTGGGGTGGCTTGTCAGAACTGTATGACTGCCAATGCACCTGTTGGGCCCGGACTGCAATGGTAACACACAGGCGTGCAAGAATTTCAGCTTTCAGTGTTTCATAATCCTGGGCAGCATCTGATTTCAGGTCATAATAGGCTTTTTGGGGTTCTCCTGTCAGAAAGGGTGCAAGAAGTCCTGCCCATTGCTCTTTTTGCCATCCTTCTCAAACAGCGACTCTTCCAAAAGTTGCTAGGTAAGCTTCTGCAGGTAATAGTTGGCACGCACCATTTTCTGTTCCACCAGCAAAGGACCTGCAGACTCTGGGCCAGATTCTTGTAGATCTGCCTTTTGTTAGCGTAGCGTATCCCATTTACGCTACGTCTCCGCAGCTTTTACGGGCAAGTGCTGTATTCTCAAAGCACTTGCTCCGTAATTTGCGGTGGCGTAGCGTAAATGGGCCGGCGTAAGGCCGCGTAATTCAAAGTAGGAAGGAGGTGGGCGTGTTGTATTTAAGTTAAGCGCGCCCCCGCGCCGAACGAACTGCACATGCGCCGGCCGTAAACGTAGCTCCATAATACTACGCAAATACATTGGTTTCGACGTCAACGTAATTAACTCACAGCCCTATTCGCGGCGAGTTACATAAATGATGTAAACAACGGAAAAACACAATGCTTTCCCGACGTCCATACTTAACATGGTGTACGCCGGACCTACGCAAGGTTACCCCTCATATAGCAGGGGTAACCTTACGCTTACGTAAACTACGACGACGTTCGGGAATCGGCGTATCAGGCTCATTTGCATATTCGACGCAGAAATCGAGGGGAACGCCACCTAGCGGCCAAGCGTAACATTGCAACTTAGATTTGACGGTGTAAGTGACTTACGCCAGTCGGATCTACGCCAAATCTATGTGTAACTGATTCTAAGAATCAGTCGCATAGATAGGAGGGCTCAGAAACAGAGATACGACGGTGTATCTGGAGATACATCGTCGTATCTCTTCTGAGAATCTGGCCCATTGTCTTTAACTCCACCAGGGCATCCGCAAACTTGCGATTCGCCTCCTGCTGGACAACAATGGCCTGGCGATTCTTCTCCTGGTGAACTGCAGTGAGCTCTGTGACCCGGCGTATGCAGGGCCGTCTTAATAGCATCATGGGCCCCTGGGCAAAGTAATGTTCTGGGGCCCCCTACCAGCCTGCCCAAATTTACACACCAAAGAATAAATAGTGAATTAAGCAAATATTTATTAGTACTTTCAATAAAATCGATTTTAAACAATAAAAAAAAAGCCATAAATCAAAGACAAGACAACGCAAAGAACACAGTATAGGGGAGACAGGAGGGCACAGTACAGGTTCTGGGACCAGTCTGGGACACAGCCATCCAGGGACAGTTCAGTAAAAAGTGTGACTGTCCCAGCAAATCCAGGACAGTTGGCAAGAATGATATAATGCAATATAATGCAAGATTATCATGGGGCCCCCATGCACCTGGGGCTCCCTATGACCAGGGGTGCCCATGCATGGTTTCCTGCTGCTGGCGATTTTAGGCTGTGCTGTAGCGGCCTCTGCCACTGACGATTGCCTTTCTGTTGGGTTGCAGTGGCATGCAGCTTTTAACACATCCTCCATCTTTCTACTTTTTCAGGAAGATGCCTGCATCCTCTGCCATATGTCAGGGGTTAGCTCAAGGGTCTCACCAGTAGTCTAATTGGCAGGTTTCTTAAAATCTGACTAGTAGCCAGTTTTATTTAAACGGTTGCATGAAAAGAACTCAAACAATAGCAGAAAATAGATCCTTGCCATCCAGGCACTAACTCAACATTACAGGTTTCTAACTCAATAGGTGAAGGGTTCTCCCAGTCACCCACAAAACAAAGATTTTTAGTCCTGTTCTAGACTGCAAAATCTGGTCCGGAACCAAACCTGCCAAGATTCCACCTAAATCCTTGTACACACAAACATATTTTCTGCAGACAATGTGTAGGACTTTTGACCGAAGGGCGTGGCCGTGAAATTGTTATGCATACAATGAATTGAATAAAATTGATTAGCGCATAAACGTTCAACACTGAGGATCTGTGTAATAAATAGTGATATGTGCAAAAAAAAGTAAAAAGTAAACTGTCCCAGCGCATAAATAGTTCAACGCCAAAATTCTGTATGGTGAATCGCAATCTATGCAAAAAAAGTGCAAATGCATAAAATAAACTGTCCCATCCGTGGTGGTGTAGCAGGTATTGCTGGATTTGGGGGTGCTTTCTTTTTTAAGTGCATTCTGACTGACCAGCCGACCGGTTTAAAGCCATGATGGAGCAGCGTGACTTTGCTTGAGTTCGTGCTCCATATGGGCTGTCTTCTCCAGTTCATATTCACTCAAGGACTTTGGCCAGGAACAGGGAGAGCCAAGAATTGGTTGACCAATTTTCTCATATGCCTCTGCTTAGGGAAATCCAGGAGAATAATCCTGATGACTTCAGGAGCTTTCTCCATATGACAGACCCCGTTTTCCACCATCTATTGGATCTTCTGTCCCCCTATATCACGAGGCAGGACACTGTGATGCGCCAAGCCCATCATGGCCGAGCAGAGGCTTATTGCCGCGTTGCAGTACCTGGTGACTGGGAGGAGCCTGCAGGACCTCACGTTCTCAACAGGCATCTCTCCCCAGGTGCTTGGGATCATCATACCGGAGACGTGTTCTGCCATCATACAAGTGATGCAGAAGGAGTATATTAAGGTAAGTTTCCTCCTTTAACATCACAATCTATGTCTTTAATGTATGCTAATGTCTTGTATTTCTATCATTTTTTGCTAATTACCATTATTGTAATATGCTGTGTGTGAATAAATGTTCCCTTTTGTCCCAATGCATGTTGTAAGCTTTCCATGATCTTTTCTTGGCCTACGTGCATCTTTCCCTTCACTAACCAGTCCGGCATGCTATCTTAGGGCCAAACACACCTAGCCTAGTATTTTTTAAACCTGATTTTTGTCTGCTTCATTGTAGTTCTGCCCCCCCCCCCTAAAAATGTTTATTGCCCCATCAGAGGGGTGATGTGTCTGATAAGTGGGCCTATATTTTTGGCCATGAAATACTCAATAAATGTTATACTGATGTTGCACAAGGATGTTTTTTGTATTGTGATTGCAATTTTTATGTGCCAAAGTACTAATTGATTTTTTTTTTGTCCCCCCCCTCCACGCCACAGGAATGGCAGACTGTGGCTTCCCAATTTGCCCAGCGGTGTGACTTTCCGAACTGCGGAGGGGCAATAGATGGGAAACACATCCGCATAGTGCCGCCACCCCGTTCGGGGTCGTACTATTTTAACTACAAAGGTTTTCATAGTATCGTGTTGATGGCGGTGGTGTCGGCACATTACGATTTTTTGTATGTGGACATGGGGAAGAACGGCCGGCTGTCTGATGGGGGAGTGTTCTTGTGGACGGAGTTTGCCAAACGTCTACATTCTGGTGGTCTGGAACTGCCACGGAATGAAGACAATTTGGAGGGACTTCCGTTTTTCTGGCGGATAAAGTTTTCGGGCTTGGACCACACCTCACCTTTTCCCCAGAGGACCCTCACTCCGGAGAGGAGGGTTTTCAATTTCCGGCTGGCCAGAGCCCGGAGGGTAGTCGAGAATGCCTTTGGGATACTCGCCAGCCGGTTCCGCCTGTTCCAGACAGCGATACACCTGGCGGAATATACATTGAACAGTGCTGTATTTGCCTGTTGCATTTTGCACAATTTTTTACGCAGGCACTCCCAGTCGTACCTAGCCAACATCGGTGCTGAGGCAGGACTACCTTCAGATACCTTTCCTGGCCTGGACACTGCTCGCGCTGGCTTGGCCACCCAATCTGCTCCAATCTGCTCGTGAGGCACGCGACAAATATGTTGAGTACTTCATGGGTCGGGGGGCCATTGCTATGCCAGAACATATTTCTTTCTAATTCGGCCCCCAAAAGAAAGAAATATCATTAAATAATAAATAATTTGACCATTGGAATTTATACAGTTGTTTGTCATTATTGCTTTGTTTTCTTGTATCTGTCTCTCTGGTTCTCCAACTAGTGCACTTCTAGTGCCAAATGTAGTTCTCTGTTTTAGTAAATAACCACAATTGCACAATAGTTTGTTTATTTTTGTGTGGTTTTTATTTTGTGCTCAACTTTTTATATTATATTATTTATTTATTGGGTAAAAAATATTTTTTATTTTGCAACTGGTTTGCTGGTTTGGGGGGGGGGGTGTTAATATTTTATAGGGCCCATCATGTCAATGATGCTCTTAAAATTTTGCTCAATGACATTTATCCTATTCCTCATAATGTCCATTTCAGTACTGCATTCCATAATTTGTTGGAGGACGATTTGGGCACTTGCACTGGAGAAAGGTGTCCTATCAGATGATGTCATACCACCATGTTCATCCCCTAACAAAAATATATATATTTTTTTTTTTAGTAATGTGCAGGCCATCTCTTTATCCCTGTGAAGCTGGGGTGAAACTGACCTATTGTGCTGATAATCTCCACCTCCCCATCTTCTACAATTCCTTCTTCCACCTCCCTTTCCTCCACCTCCCTTTCTTCCACCTCCCTTTCTTCCACCTCCCTTTCTTCCACCTCCCTTTTTTCCACCTCCCTTTTTTCCACCTCCCTTTTTTCCACCTCCCTTTTTTCCACCTCCCTTTCTTCCACCTCCCTTTCTTCCTCCTCTCTTTCTTCCTCCTCTCTTTCTTCCTCCTCTCTTTTTCCACCACTCCTTCTTCCACATCCTCCTCCTCCACATGCTGAGGTTGGTTTTTTATTTTGGGTCGGGGCCTCCTTGCCTCCTCCGAATGGTGTCCTCTTCTTTCCTCTAATAACATTAAAGCAAAGGTATACTCAGCACACAGATTTTGGAGGGCAGAAATAGAAAATATTGCTTAGAAGTGTGGTACAATTGTCTGTCTGGGCTCAATCCTCAAAACATAACCTTTGTTTTTCTGACTTCTCCCAAGCTGTGATACTGCCGCTTTTTGGCAAAGTGACAAACATGGATGCCCCCCAAAAATGTTAGTTATGGGGGACACACAGGTGCTCTTGAGTCCAGATGTGAAAACAGCTGCTTATTATCATTGTGTGAATGAATTCTGTTTGTCTTTCACATTCTAGTAAGGTTGAACAAACACATCATCCTTTCAACAATGATTATAAACGTTGGTTTACGCCAAATAGGCATGTCAGGGTGTGCTTTTCAACAGGAACAACATCAGATTTGTAAGGAACGATGTGATGGAACAATGTTTACTATGAACGGGAAAATACTTCATATTGCCAAATTCGACAAAGAAAATTGCCATGTTCAAAAGTACAACCAGACCAAAGAAGCAGATGGAGAAAAACATGCCCACAAATTATAAAGACAATTGCAAAAAAAAACATTAAAATTACCTACTTTTCTCAATAATTCTCTTGATCCTCCCTACTATACTGCTCTGGCTCACGCAATTTCAAGTCCGACCAATGTTTTTGGAGCTGCTCCTTGGACCTTGTGACCCCAAATATGTCATAAAGTCTCCTCGCTACCTTGTCCATTATTTTGGCCTTCCTCCGATTGGGGGTGTTGTATGGCCCATGATCTCCATCGTAATCTTTCCTCCGCAGTATGTTCACCATCTCTTCTAGTGACATATTTGTCGCTGTGTAGCTTCTGGGCCTGGATCGTGACGTTCCCACCTCTGGCCTTTCCTGGTCATGAAAGGGTAAATCACGCTCCTGTGACACCGCCATATTTTTGTTTCACAATGATTAGGGGCGTGGAAAAGAGAAAAGGGTCCATCATGGGTGGGCAAAGAGGGCGGCGTTTCACGCATGTGCGGGGTATATAAGGAGAACAACGTGATTACGTTTGTTACGCAAAGTCTGCTCGAGCGCAAGTGAGGAATGGCAGAAACTAATGTAAATTTGAAAATGGGCGCAGCAGAGGCCTAGAGACTTGAGTCATGGGATGGGGGGTTTATATGTTGATTGCAACCTTGCACTATTATGTATCTTGGGTCCCCCCATGTAATTTCGCTCTCCATCTGCTCGGAGACATTTCCAAATATATATGTGCAATACCTATTTATTTTATTGTGTATCAAATCAGGCAACGATTGGGATTGTTGGACAGAGATAATTAGGCAGTGCATCATCTCATCAATGCTGAGGGGCATGATATCTACACATGAATAGTGCCTTGATGAATGCTATCATTACTTTTGCATGTTTTTATGCCACGTATTTAGTGAAATGTAAACAAAGGGTCTGCAGGTAAACCCCTCATTTTCAACAACAATGGGGCAGAGCTGGGCAGCATTCTAGCAGCAGCAGACACTGTGTTTGAAGCTCAAAAGATTGTGCACATATTCTAACAATGTAAAAGCTGAGCCTAGTGTTTATAATTTTTATATTTTGGTATTCTAGAAAAACATTTTGGATGCAAAACATGGAGCAATTGAATGTTCCCGCCAACCTAATGCACTTCATAGAAAAATATAGAGAACTAGCCTGCCTTTGGGATTCAAGGCATCCAGCTTACCACAAGGCCAATATCAGAACGGCAACACTTGAGCAATTTGCTACATACATACAGACTTGGATTCCGGAGTGCACATCCATCATGATTAAGGATAAAATTAACAACCTCACGAACACATACAGGAAGACCTACAAAAAAATTACATGATCAGAGGTCAGGACTCAGGAGCAGCAGCACGTGATCCAAAGAAGCCCAGGCTGTGGTACTACAAGGAGCTCAGCTTTTTGGAGGATCAAATGGAGGGACGAGAATCACTTTAGAGTCTTCCTTCCACCCTTCCTTCCACGCTTCCTTCCATCCCTGCAGAGTCCGCCCAGGAGCTGGCTGACACAGAGGAGCCAGATCTACGCATCTTCAGTGAGGTATAGTAGTTTACAACATATTTATTGGCTGCTAATTATTATTGGTTTATTGAGATGAATTTGTAACCAAAAATGAAAGCTTGGAAACATAAACAAAAGTCGTGGGCAGAAAGAATTGTGTCAGGGATACCAACTGCAGGGGTCAGAATGAGAGTCTCTTAAATTTAAATTAAGAAAAAAGAAAACAGTCAAGAGCATGAAAATGTGTGTGATTGTTTGTGCAAAATATTGCAACATGTCCCTTTTTTCTACACAGGAAGAGACCAGCCAGGAGGCGCCAGCTCCCGAAGATGTCAGCCAGGCGGAAGGGATGAGTGGCGGCCAGGAGGAGGCTGGGCCAAGTGGATGTCAGCAGGTGCCCAGGCTCAGCACCATCTCCCAGGTGCCTCCCCTCCAGATGCGCCGACCAGCCCAAAGGAGGCTCTGGAGGCAGCTGGAGGAGTAGAGCCTGGAGGTGATCAGGGAGGCATTCCAGATCATGAGGGCCCCCCTGAACCCAATGGAGAGCTTCAGTTCTTCCCTCGCCCACGACCTACAGGAAGTGGGGGAGGAACAAAGGGGCCTGGCCAAAGACATGATCAACAAGGTCTTCTGGTGGGCGAGAAGGACCTGCTGACAAAGGACACCGATTTAAGTGACCTGGCCCGGCCTGCTTCTCATCTTCTTTCTCCTGCTGCCACATCATTTACCACCTGCAAATTGGCCGTGGAACTAATGCTGAAAGGCAGCCTGGAAGGAAGGCCGTAAGGAAGACAAGAAAGTGATTCCCTGCCTTCCAGCTAATTTGGCCAAAAACTGAGCTTGTTGTAGTACCACAGCTTGGGTTCATGTATGTCATCTGCTGCTGCTTCTAATTTCTGATTTTTGGCGACCACATTGTGACTCCTGAGGTTGTTAATTTTGTTCTTGATCATGTTGGAATGTGCCTTTGGTTTCAAGTCTGCATGTATTTTGTGAATTGCTCAAGTCTTGCCGTTCTTGTTATAATTTTTTTGGGCCAAAATAAATATCAATTTAATTGTGTTCAAACCTTGTCTATTGTGTTTTTCTGGTGAATAGCCATAAACATTTCCAAAATACAATGTGAAATTTACAAAGGACACAACCTTCTTTGGGGGGGGGGGGGGAGAGGGGATATTTGGTGTGATAACTTGACAACAAAAAAAAGAATATCCATAAAAAAATTAAAAAAATGTCCACCATAAATAAAAAAAATAAAAAATTTGAACAAAAAAATAAAACATTGTTGTGATAACTTGCAAAATAAAAATAAAATATACATGTGGAGTACACAAAAATATTTTGGACATCTGGCTTGCGAAAAAAAAATGAGATCACAAGCAAACAAGCAAAAATATCAGTATGGGAGAACTCTGTCTTAATAGCATCAGCAAAAGAATGTGTTTATTCTAGCAATAGAACGAAGAAAAAAAATGCGCTGCAATAAACGAGACACTCATTTTTAAAATGTCGAATGTGCCATGTCAAAAACGAACGTGAGTTTTACAAGAAAGAGCGCTCCCGTCCCCTCATTTAGTCTGAGCATGCGTGGGTTTTGGAACCGATGGCTGAGTGTACTAACCATCGGTTTGGACCTATCGGTCAGCGGTCCATCGGTTCGATTTTAAAGCATGTTCTCTAATTTTGGTCCGAAGGACAACAGACCGATGGACCGTACACACGGTCGGTTTGGACCGATGAAACTGAACTTCAGTCCATTTTCATCGGTTTAGACCGATCGTGTGTACGCGGCCTTAGTCATGCGCTCCACAAATCTGGCCTTTATGAAAGAGTAGTAAAAAAGCCATTGTTGAAAGAAAGCCATCAGAACTTCTGTTTGCAGTTTATGAGAAGACATGTGGGGGAAGGTGCTCTGGTCAAATGAGACCAAAATTTTACTTTTTGGCCTAAAAGAAAAACAATATGTGTGGCAGAAAACAAACTACACATCACCCTGAACACACCATGCCCATCGTGAAACATGGTGGTGGCAGCATCATTTGTGGGGATGTTTTTCTTTAGCAGGGACAGGGAAGCTGGTCAGAGTTGATGGGAAGATGGATGGAGCCAAATATAGGGCAATCTTAGAAGAAAGCTTGTTAGAGTCTGCAAAAGACTTAAGACTGGGGCGGAAGTTCACCTTCTAGCAGGACAACAACCCTAAACATACAGCCAGAGCTACAATGGAATGGTTTAGGTCAAAGCATATTCATGTGTAAGAATAGCCCAGTCAAAGTCCAGACCTAAATCCAATTGAGAATCTGTGGCAAGACACACTTTTCAGATATTTATTTGTAAAAAAAATTGGAAAAGCATTTATCATTTTCCTTTCACTTTACAATTTGTCACTTTGTGTTGGTCTATAACATAAAATCACAATAAAATATATTTATGTTTTTGGTCACACGACAAAAATGGTACTGTATTTGGTGTTGGATCACACGACAAAATGGGGCGGGTCAGCACGTAGTAAATATTTTAGAATTTCTTTGTTGTGGGGGGGGTTTGGGTTATTTTAAATGCTTTGGGGAGTGGGTTATGGTGGTGGGTTATTGGAGTAGGATATGTGGGGAGAATAATTGGTTAAAATTGATTGTAATTGCAAGTGTTTATATAATAATATTTTTTTTTCATTTTGGGTCAGTTTTCATTTACCACCAAATGAAGGCTCAATTTGTTCTGAGAAAAAACAAGGTACGATGCAGCAACCTTGGACCAGATTCACAGAACCCTTATGGCGGCGTATCTCGAGATGCACCGCGTAAGTATATATATTTGCCGGCGTATCTATGCGCCGTACACACAGAACTATATACGCCTGAAAATAGGCTTCGTCCGACCGACGTAACTTTCCTACGCCGATGTAGCGTGGGCGCATATTTACGCTGGACGCATCTGGTGCTCCCATTGATTTCCTATTCAAATATGCAAATGAGGGAGATACGGCAATTCACGAAGGTACATGCGCCCGACGCAGGCTACGCGATGTGAGTGTAAGTTGTACGTCAGGCCTAAAGTTACCCCTCATAAAGCAGGGGTAAGTCAGCAGCAGACGTGCACAGGTCAGCTGGAGAGCAGCTGCAGCAGCACCGTTACGGACCAGCTGAGCAATCACACTTGCAGGACAACACATCTGTATGCCAACATGCCAGGGGCAGCCATGGTCATAGCACTACTACTATGTTCACAGGCACGTAGGAGGAAGGCACGGGAGAGGATCTTTCGAACGCGCATGAACGTCTTTGGCATGGGGGAATTGGAGGTGTATCGCATCTTCAGATTCAGCCCTGATGCCATCCTGGAATTAGCCACAGCCCTGCAAGATGACATCACCAGCCAGACACAACGCTCACATGAAGTGCAGCCACTAGTCAAGGTACTGGCAACACTCCATTTCCTTGCCAGTGGATTATTACAACGTACAAGTGGAGTCATGTCTGGGATGTCACAATCCACCATGAAACAGATTAAAGAACAATAAAAAATATTGCGCTAAAGGATATGAATAGCTAAAATTGAAAATAAATATGTGTAAATGTGAAAATAATGTTAACTTAATAACCCAAGCAGCAATCTTTAGCTACACGTGGTAGTCATGTAAATACAAGTAGAAAACATTGGAGAAAAAAATTGCGCTAGTCATACCATGTGGTGAACAAAGTGTTAAGAAATAATTAAATAAATAAATAAATAAATAAATAAATAATATTAAATATATTTCTTATATTAAACTCTAGGAAAGAAGGTAAGGAAAACCTTCTAGTGAGACAACCAAAATAAATAGAATTTATGACTGTGTGAAAAAAATATTAATAATAATAATAAATAAATAAAATCCATTCAGTCCAAAAAGACCTGTGACTTCTTAAACATAATGTCCCCATCAAAGTATCAACTCCATGGATGTATGTTGAGGGGGGGGAAAAGCCAAGATGAAAGGGATTCCACCACCAGTCAGGTTTGGATAGAATAGAAAAGATCCACCAGGAGAAGGGTAGGTAATAAACTCTTACCAGATTCCCAGCTAGTAAAGCATATAGATCCACTCGATCCCAGAAGGGAGGGGGGGGAACTGCAGCACTCCTCTGCATTCAGCTGGTCCTCGTTTTGATAGGTGTGGATCCCAAACTCCTTTCCAGGTCCTAAGCTGGTTGCACAGCTCCAAAGGATCCAGTTGGAGACCCAGAAAAAAAGGGGACTCAAATAGTGAAGTACCGTAATAAACCCTTTGAGAACGATCTTATTGATTGAAACTAGTCAGGGCGGAGACACGCACTGACGTCACCGCGTCCAGAAGTGACCCCTTAAGCATGGGCGCACGTTCGTTTTGCTTTACTTTGACTGGATGTAATGCCTTTGTATTTTGGACTTATGAAGTGCATCTAGTGTATACTCTTACAATTTTAATAAAACCTGGATTATTACGGTACTTCACTATTTGAGTCCCCTTTTTTTCTGGGTCTCCAACTGGATTCTTTGGAGCTGTGCAACCAGCTTAGGACCTGGAAAGGAGTTCAGGATCCACACCTATCAAAACGAGGACCAGCTGAATGCAGAGGAGTGCTGCAGTTTCCCCCCCTCCCTTCTGGGATCGAGTGGATCTATATGCTTTACTAGCTGGGAATCTGGTAAGAGTTTATTACCTACCCCTCTCCTGGTGGATCTTTTCTATTCTATCCAAACCTGACTGGTGGTGGAATCCCTTTCATCTTGACTTTTTCCCCCTTCAACATACATCCATGGAGTTGATACTTTGATGGGGACATTATGTTTAAGAAGTCACAGGTCTTTTTGGACTGAATGGATTTTATTTATTATTATTATTATTAATATTTTTTCACACAGTCATAAATTCAATTTATTTTGGTTGCCTCACTAGAAGGTTTTTCTTACCTTCTTTCCCTAGAGTTTAATATATTTCTTATATTTAATATTATTTATTTAATTATTTCTTAACACTTTGTTCACCACATGGTATGACTAGCGCAATTTTTTTCTCCAATGTTTTCTACAATCCACCATGAGCAGATGTGTACCAGGTTGTCCTCGCAATCCTCACATGCATGTCCCACCACATCATCAGACCCACCAATGAGCACCTGCAGCAGAAGGCAATGCAGGATTTCTACAGAATTGCCAGATTCCCATGCACCGTGGGGGCCATTGATTGCGCACATGTGGCACTCCAGCCCCCCCGTGCCACAGAGCACATGTACCACAATCGTAAGCAATGGCATTCCATTGACCTACAGGTGATAGCCGATGCCCAATGCCTCACATGGCACGTCTGTGCCAAACACCCCGGGGCCAGCCACGACAGCTACATATACCGTCAAAGCAACATCCCAACAGAATTCGAACAGAACGTGTACAGGGACAGCTGGCTGGTTGGTGAGTGGCATGGGTGTCAGGCATGACTGTCCGACCCCATGATACAGACATCACGAGGGGCACATGCACGGCTAACATCCTCCTGTCTTTTCCCTTCCAGGTGACTCAGCATATGCACTTGGGGCCCATCTCCTGACTCCATACGAGAATCCCCAAACCAGAGGAGAGAGAAGATAAAATCCTGCACACATACGCACCTGTGCAGTGGTGGAGCGCACATTTGGCATCCTGAAGTCCTGTTTCCGATGCCTGCATAAGTCCGGGGGGGACCCTGTTGTATTCCCCAAACTTTGTGTGCCAAATCATCGGTGCATGTTGCGTGCTGCACAACTATGCCATGAGAAAGAGCCTGGAGATTGACATATGTGATGACCTGACCCCCGACCCACACAGCCCCCCGCCCGAGGCTACCCCGTCTGCTGAAGGAACAGCAGTCAGGAGTTGCCTCATGTAATGTATCTTTGCACGTTAAACACACACATTCATCATGGCCCACGGTCAATGCACGCATGCACACCACTGTGGTCCCTAGCTCACACACACCACATCCACCTCACATTGGATTAGCCCAAGTCCACCATGCAGGACTTGGGAGCAGCAAGGCCAGGCCAAGGCACCAATTATGTTGCTGTCCATTCATACCACATTCACACGGCCGTGGGGATAACCTCTCCCCGACGACCCAGGGTGACACACCTTACTGGCAGGAGTGTCACCCACATTCACACACCAGTCACACTGTAGCCTGCACTCCTCACCATGTGCATTCACTACAAAACAAAAAGCTCATAACCTGAGCAAATATAAGAAAATAAAAAAGCTCATAACCTGAGCAAATAGGAAAAAAAACAAGGCAATCAATTGCCCTGTCGTGGGCCAAGCCTGATGCCATGACTCCGGCTCCTTAACTGTCTGGTGGGAGCCTCAGGTGGGGGGGTGGGGAATCAGGAGGTGGAGCAGCATCCCCTGGTCTCTCCCTGGCTCGCTGCCCACCCTCCAATGCCAGGGCAATGTGGGTGAGGACCGCATTAGTCTCCGCCTGCATCAGCCTCCCCTCCGCCTCGATGGCAGCTGTATTTGCCTGTAATGCCACTGCCAGGCTCTTTACCTCTGCCACAAGGCCTGTTGTTGTGGCCTGCAGCTCCCCAAGGCAGGTGACCATCGCAACACAGTTCCCACTGACATTCTGGAGGCTGTCATTTATCTGGGCCGAGGAGTCCAGGCTGTCTGCCACACGACGCATCTCCACGGCTACAGCACCCATATGGCGGGTCTGGTGGGCCTGTTCCCTCGCTAGATTTTCCGGGAGGAATACAGGAACACCCCTTGTCTTCCTCGTAGCCTTCCTGGGGCCAGGAGAGGCTTGGGGCCATCTATACGGGGAGGCCCTTGAGGGGCTTCCCCTGATGGGGGTGGACCCTGAGGGGCTTCCCCTAATGGGGGTGGACCCTGAGGGGCTTCCCCTGATGGGGGTGGAGGTCTGAGAGGGCCCGGCCAAAAGGGAAGACTCCTCAAAGTAGAGGCAAACCTCATGTTCAAAATTCACGGTCTCCTCCTCAACCACCTCTAGAGGAGAGGTGTGGGCACTCCCCTCCACCGCTGACTCTTGGCTTCCCAGGGGCTCAGGTTGAGCCAGATGTTTGGGGGATAGCATGGGACAGCCACCGGCAGCAGATGGCCCAGCTCCCTCTAGCACATCTGTGGATGACACAAAACATTCACATGTTGGTGGACCCACACACTTGTCACATGTTCCCTTGCACCCCTCGCATGCTACACACCAGATAGGAGATAAAACACACACACTTACCTCTCCTCAAGGCCTGTTCAATGGAGTCATAGCCCTCCACTCCCTCCACTTGCTCCCTTTGAAGACATCTGGCAACCACCTCCTTATCAGGAGTGAGCTTAATAGCAGTGGATGGTCCACCTCCAGTGCCCTTGGCATGCCTCCTCATCATGCCCAGCTTCTCTCTGACCACACGATGCAGGTCATTGATGTTTTTTAAAATGTCCTTAGAGATCCTTACCCCATGACCAAGGGCATTGACCTGTGTGGTGATCTCCTGCAGGATCTCATCCTTCCTGGCCTTACTGGTTGTGCCACTCTCTGCCCCATGGAGGTACACCTCGCGACCTAGGCATGGCCGATATCACAATCGACCTCTCCTGAGCGGAAAAGTTCTTCTTCCTCCTCTCCTTCCCAGACGTTGGAGCAGACATGGCTGAAAACAAAAGTACCTACCAAAATCTGCTGGTGTACTTTTGCGCTCGACAGGCGCATGTCTGGGCGTATTTATGCCCTGGGCGTAGGTGGTGGGCCGGCGTATCTTAGGGTTTACGTCGGGCGTAGTTGTGAGCATGTGCAGAGGGGTGCGGGACATACGTCCACGTCACGGCGCATGCGCCGTTCATTCGGGCCGCCATTTGCATGGGGTCACGCTCCATTTAAATGGAACACGCCCACTTCCTTCCTACTTTGAATTACGCCGGCTTACGCCTACGAATTTACGGCGTAGCGTAAATGAGATGCGCTACGCCGGCATAAAGATGAGTCGATCTACGTGAATCAGGGCCCTTATCCTTTATATTTTACAAACATATGTGCGAAAAAATCAAAAACAGCTCTGGCGGGAAAAGGGTAAACAGCATGGGTAGATGGGTAGTCTTCTTTGTACTCAACCCCCTTGGCATGTGTTATGGGTAAAGGCACAAGCTTGTGTTTCTTTAGGATAATAAATGGGATCTGACAGGGAGGCCTACTCAATCCCTTAATTTTTGTTTTGACACTAAAACTACTCTTGAAATGAATAAGTGCAAGCCCACATAATATGTGTATTAAGATAGGCCCTACACAACATAAAGTGGCTGCATTTGCAGATGATTGCCCGGATTCACATACATCGGCGCATATATATGCCGCCGTAGTGTATCTCTTTTACGCTACACCGGCACAGCGTAAATTCGTCGGCCCATATTCACAGACGTCCAACGTACAATGCGTAGGCTTGTGTTCCCTGGTCCATACCTCTGCATGGGTTGCTCCTCATCTATGGGGAATAACTTTACGCTAAACGTAAAACTTACGCAAACCACTTAAACGATGCAGATAGAGAAAGGAGCTATGTATTAGTGGGCGTCCTGACTCTCCTGTAGTCCAAGGGAGGGGGCGAGCACGGCACTCCACACCAGGAAGAAAGCCTTGCATTACGGTGTTTAGTTACAGACAGAAGAACAGGAAGTGAGGATTTCTCCGAAGAAATAAGGACATTTAAAAGAAAAATTGAAGGATGAGGTAAGTGTAGGAGGACTGCACTAAGGTAAAGGAATTGTACCTTTACAACCCCTTTAAGGTTGTTCACCATCATCTAGATCTGTCACCTCTAGCTTGACTGTCCTTGACCTGCCTGTTCATTCCTTGGACTTCAGTTCTTTAAATTATAGAGTCTTAGCATCACATGGGTGTGTTACCTAGGGCAATCTTCATGCAAATCCATCCTGCATAGGAACGCACTCACCTCAATGCTGACTTCCACCCATCAAAGCATTTTGATAATTGCATGACAACTCCCAAGAGTCAGCTCTCCACTTGCATCAGTGCTGAGGGCCCTTGAGAGTACTGAGGAAGGGTGCTATGTACAACACCCTACCAGCCTCTCTACACCAGCCATGATCTGCCTAAATTGCATAGGGAAGAACACTAAGTCATTCATTACATTACTGAGTCTAAAATAAGGTACAACATAAAAATGGAAAATATTAATTTAAAAATTGTGTTAGTATGTTGATGGGGAGGAGCAGGAAAGTCAAAATAAAATCTAATAATTCAATTGCACATTTAAATCTCTTAGTAGGAAAGATATTTTATCCCCGGTGTGTAGACCTAGGCTTACTGTTGTTCTAATGCTGGTCATACACATAAAAAGTTGTCTCATAAAGCCCAGCAGGCTGAACGAGAGAAATCCATATCTTTCCCATTTCACACTAAGAGCATGGATATATGAATCTCCCACTGCTAGCTATTGTATCCTGACAGGCGGTATCGGCAAACCTTGTTCGGGTCATGCATAGCCAGCTTTACTCTAACTGCAAACCTGTCAGTAAGTCCCAATTAATTGAAAATAATACAATCTACTATGTGGTAAATGTTACTTTCTCAAATTTTTTCCTTACATCAAAAGGATGCTTAATTTGCTTTAACTGATAACCACCTAAATACATGGAGAATCTACATACATAATGCAATACAATATTGATGATAAGGTAAACTTTATAATAACTCAAAACATATTCACTGACAATAGTTTTTTGCAACAATCTTTGAGACATTAGCCATTTGTAAAATTAAAACAGTCCTTTTTAGGTTTTTAAAACACAGGAAAATAACACAGCTTTCTTCAACAAAACAAAATACCAATAGTTCATAATGCTGGTATAGTGAAAGCAATATTTACCACCAAAATACCAGTCCCAAACCTGGGTTATGGGCCCCGTGTGTGTGCTCAGGGCACAGGCAAAGTTGCAGGACCTCAGCAGAGTTTCAATTAGTGGCGGCCCGTCCATAGGGACGCACGGGCGCCGCCCCCCCTCCCGCAGTCACACCAAAAAAAACGGGCCCTTTAAGAACTTTTATTCGGCTAAAATGTCATTTTGACATTTTAACTGCAGCTCTGGCAGCCGTCTATAGAGGGCGCTGCAGCACCACCCCCTCTCGCAAATAACACACATTTGTGCATAAAAGCACGAATGTATGTTATTGTTGGTTTCCAGCTGCCTGGTCTATTCATATAACCGGACATGGGTCGCCAGTTACCCGAATAGCGGCAGCTGGTTGGCTGAGGGGAACTGCCTATCAAAGCCAGCGGCTCTGATAGGCTTTTCCAGTACCGCCCTCCGGCTCTCAGATGTCTATACTCGGAGCACAGGCAACCTGCGTTCCTTGCATAAGACTGACGGCCGTTTCAGCCAATCAGGTTCCCGGATTCTGGTTATCAGAACCTTATTGGCTGAAGCTTCACCACGGCGGCAGAAGACATCGAGGGAGGACATGGAAGCTTCAGGTAAGTGCGTTTTACAGGGAAAGGGGTGACAATGGGCACAGTGGCATCATGGGGCACAGTGGTGACAATGGGCACAGTGGCATCATGGGGCACAGTGGTGACAATTAAAGGGCACAGTGACATTGTCAGGAGGGATGAGAGATCAGACCCATGTGACTGCACAGAGAGACCAGACAATATGATTAGTGAAGTAAAAGGTGTTTAATTATAAGTAAATAAGGACAACCAGTAAAGATAGCAAACAATATATACATATAATCAAAAAGGGAATACCGTACACATAGGTCAAGCCAGGCCGAGGTCATACACAAGGGATATCAGCAGATGGGACAGGACGGAGCAGGGGTCGGATGGATGGACTAGCTGCAGGATACAGGCTAAGGGGAGACAGGGATCAGGAAGCAGGGCAGACAAGTCCAGACGGGATCAGGATGCAGGGCAGACAAGTCCAGGCGGGATCAGGGATCAGGATCAGACCAGGATCAAGGTACCAAATCAGGATCAGAATACAGGTCAGGGTACAGGCTTAGGTCCAGAAGGTATGAAGATACCAGGGCGACCTCTGCTTGAGCTCTCCGGGTATAAATAGGGGGGGTTTTAATTGCATTCATGTCACACCTGAACGCAGGAAAGGCTGTGAGCTCCAGAAGACCAAGAACCCCCCGCTGGTGAAGGCCGGTACTGCAGCCAGAACAACAGGCATATCTACCATTCCTGGCAGTACCCCCCCTCAAAGGAGCGGCCTCATGACGCTCCAACCAGTTGTTGCTGGGGGAGGCTCATGGTGTCAAGCCAGGTAGTGGATAAGGGCTCCGGGTCATCGAGCTGGGCAGCGGATAAGGGCTCCGGGTCATCGGTCATCATATAATCAGAAAAAATCTGATCTGATCTGATCAATCAATATTAATGGTCATTTAATCAATCTGTATCACAATAGTTTCTTTGAAACACATGCAGATGTTGGTTTGATCAATTCTGCCATTGGCTAACCAACTTAGCAGTTAAAATCGATAAAGAACTCCCTAAATTGATAGATTGGTACATTTTTGCCACACTGAATGATTGACTGAATGATTTTATGCATATGTGTGTGGCTACTTTTAAACCTTAGCATGGCCATAGACAACTCTGATGACCGGTGGAAACCTTTTACAAAGCTACCTGGGATCATATAGTAATTACATTTCAATATACTTCAATTGGTTTGAACAGTGTGTGCAATTCTTTTGACTTATTCTGCTCAGTTTATATTGCAGCAACATAGAAAGACAAGGTGCCGCAGTTACAAGAGTGTAAATAGTTGGAAAAGCAAGGGAAGAGGCGCCTCTAAGGCCTTGTACACACGAGTTAATAAATCCGCTGAACATGGTCCGACGGACCATTTCAGCCGAAAAATCCGCTCGTGTGTAGGGGCAAACGGACCGTTCTGGCCATATTCCTCCGGCCGAAAATTTCCAAAGCATGCTTTGGAATTTTTCCGCCAGAGAGCTGTCCGTCAGATATGTCCGCTGGTTAGTACGGCAAACCAGCGGACATATCTGCCCGCACATGCGTCGTATCCTGTGAATGGATTCGACGCATGCGCGCGGAAGTGTTTACTTCCAGGTGCGGTGACGTGGCGGTCACGTGGCGGCATCAACGTCACCGCCGCTTCACGGCGCTGTCCGCCGGCGGGGAATTTGATCCGATGGTGTGTACAGCCATCGGATCAAAACAATCCGGCGGACAGATCCGATGGGAACGGTCCGTCGGACCGTTCCCATCGGATCTATTCCGTCGTGTGTACAAGGCCTTAGTGTAGATGTTTAACAACAATTTAATGAACAGGCAGTACAGGCAACTCACATTTGGTGATGTTCTAATAGGCATTGTACAAAATCCAATGCCTATTTGAACATCACCAAATGTGAGTTACATAGTTAGTCAGGTTGAAAAAAGACACAAGTCCATCCAGTTCAACCATAAAAAATAAATAAAAATAAAACAAAGTAAAACACAGTACATCCTCCCATACACCCAACTCCATACCCACAGTTGATCCAGAGGAAGGCAAAAAACCCCAGCAGAGCGATGATCCAATTTGCTACCGGAGGGGAAAAAATTCCTTCCTGATCCCCCGAAAGGCAATCGGATTTACCCCGGATCAACTTTACCTACAAAACTTAGTACTCAGTTATATTATGTGCATTTAGGAAAGAATCCAGGCCTCTCTTAAAGCAATCTACTGAGCTGGCCAGAACCACCTCTGGAGGGAGTCTGTTCCACATTTTCACAGCTCTTACTGTGAAGAAACCTTTCCGTATTTGGAGGTGAAATCTCTTTTCCTCCAGACGTAAAGAGTGCCCCCTTGTCCTCAGTGTTGACCTTAAAGTGAATAACTCAACACCAAGTTCACTATATGGACCTCTTATGTATTTGTACATGTTGATCATATCCCCCCTTATTCTCCTCTTCTCAAGAGTGAATAAATTCAGTTCCTCTAATCTTTCCTCATAGCTGAGCTCCTCCATGCCTCTTATCAGTTTGGTTGCCCTTCTCTGCACTTTCTCCAGTTCTCCGATATCCTTTTTGAGAACTGGTGCCCAAAACTGGACTGCATATTCCAGATGAGGTCTTACTAATGATTTGTACAGGGGCAAAATGATATCTCTATCTCTGGAGTCCATACCTCTCTTAATACAAGAAAGGACTTTGCTCGCTTTGGAAACCGCAGCTTGGCATTGCATGCCATTATTGAGCTTATGATCAACTAAAACACCCAGATCCTTCTCCACTACAGATCCCCCCAGTTGTACTCCCCCTAGCATGTATGATGCATGAATATTCTTAGCCCCCAAGTGCATAACTTTACATTTATCAACATTAAACCTCATCTGCCACTTAGTCGCCCAATTAGACAGAGCATTGAGGTCGGCTTGTAAATTGGAGACATCCTGTAAGGACATTATTCCACTGCATAGCTTGGTGTCATCTGCAAAAACAGAAATGTTACTTTTGATCTCAGACCCAATATCATTTATAAATATATTGAAAAGTAAGGGACCCAACACTGAACCTTGGGGTACACCGCTGATAACCTTGGACCATTCAGAGTAAGAATCATTAACCACAACTCTCTGAATTCTGTCTTTCAGCCAGTTTTCTATCCATTTACAAACTGATATATCTAATCCTGTAGACCTTACCTTACACATGAGCCGTGTGTGGGGAACTGTATCGAACGCTTTTGCAAAATCCAAGTATACCACGTCCACTGCCACGCCTCTGTCCAGGGTTTTACTTACCTCTTCATAAAAGGAAATCAGGTTTGTCTGACAACTTCTGTCCTTCATGAATCCATGCTGTCTGCTGCTTAAATAGTTTGTTTCCAGCAAGAACTCATCCATGTGGTCTTTTATTAAACGTTCCAGTATCTTTCCAACTATAGAAGTTAAACTAACAGGTCTATAGTTACTAGGTAAAGACTTTGTTCCCTTTTTAAATATGGGCACCACATTGGCTTTATGCCAATCCAGTGGTACTATTCCTGTCATTAATGAGTCCCTAAATATTAGATACAGTGGCTTTGAAATTTCAGAGCTCAATTCTTTTAGGATCCGTGGGTGGATGCCATCTGGTCCAGGTGCTTTATCCACCTTTATTCTGTCTAAATATTTCTGGACCATATCACTTTTGAGCCATTGTGGATTTGGGGCTGTGTCACTCCCACCCCCTATATCGACATGAGCTCCCCCATTCTCCATTGTATACACAGAGCTGAAGAAAGCATTTAATAAATTTGCCTTCTCTATGTCCTCAGTCACCCACTCTAGATTATTTTGTAAAGGGCCTACATGCTCAGACTTGACCTTTTTACTATTAATATATTTAAAGAATTTTTTGGGGTTTGTCCTACTATCTTTTGCAATCTGTCGTTCATTTTGAATTTTTGCATCCTTGATTTCCTTTTTACATATTCTATTTTATTCTTTGTAACATTTAAACGACACTAGTGTTCCTTCATTTTTATATTTTTTAAAAGCTATTTTCTTATTGTTTATAGCTTTTTTAACTTTAACCGTGAGCCACATAGGTTTTATCTGTAGCCTTTTAAACTTATTGCCCATGGGAATATACTTTGCAGTGAGGTTCCAAAGAGTCTTTTTGAAGAATTCCCATTTCTGTTCTGTGTTCATCGGTGCCAATATTCCCTCCCAGTCCAAGCCCTGGAGAGCAGTCCTCATGCTTTGAAAATTTGCTCTCTTGAAATTAAGTGTTTTTATCTTTCCTGTATGTATTTCTTGCTTATAGTTTACATTAAACAAAATCATGTTATGATCACTGCTACCCAGGTGTTCCTTTATCTGAACATTAGTAATGAGCTCTGCATGGTTTGAGATTACCAGGTCCAACAGAGCATCATTCCTAGTTGGGGCCTCAATAAACTGGACCATAAAATTGTCCTGCAATAGGTTTTTAAATTTTTGTCCTTTAACTGTCCCAGAAATTCCATTATTCCAGTCAATTTCTGGGTAGTTAAAATCCCCCATTATTATCACCGTCCCTGCCCTTGCAGCCCTTTCCATCTGTGCAAGGAGCTGAGTCTCCACCTCCTCATTAACATTGGGTGGTCTATAACAAACTCCAATGATTAGCTTTGAACTACGCACATCTGTATGCAGTTCCACCCATAATGCTTCAACTTCATCACACTCTCCATCAACCAGGTCCTCTTTCACGCTTGCTTTGAGGTCACTTCTCACATAGAGACAGACCCCTCCACCTTTCCTTTTTACCCTGTCTTTCCGAAAGAGAGCATAGCCAGGAATATTAATAGCCCAGTCATGTGAGGATTGAAGCCAAGTTTCAGCAATACCGATTACATCATAGCTCTCCTCATGCACCAGAGCTTCCAACTCACCTGTTTTGCTTGGAAGGCTTCTGGCATTGGTGAACAAACACTTAAATGTATTGTTACATTTTTCGCTGGCGTTTTTCATATGATTCATATAATTTTTAGTAGTGCAAATGGCACTATAATTTCCAATGGCTGTTTGCAACATGGGAACTTTCTTGTCACCTGCCATAACCCCACCTCCATCTATCCCCATTCCACTCTCCATTAATGTCTGACCCCTAACTGACCTGTGTGCCCGATGTAATTCACGTTCACCCTCCCCCTCAAGTCTAGTTTAAATACTCCTCCAGCATTCCCCTAAACCTCTCCCCCAGCACAGCAGACCCCCTTCCATTCAAGTGCAAACCATCTTTAGCATATAGGTTGCACCCCAATGAAAAGTCATCCCAGTGCTCTAGAAACCCAAATCCCTCCTTCCTACACCAGGTCTTTAGCCATGCATTCAGCTCTCTAATCTCCCCCTGCCTTTCCTGTGTTGCGCATGGCACAGGCAATATTTCAGAGAATATCACCTTGGAGGTCCTTCCCTTCATCTTGCAGCCTAGTTCTTTAAATTGATTCTTAAGGAGCCTCCACCTTCCATGTATACTGTCATTGGTTCCAACATGGACCAAGACAGCTGGGTCATGCCCAGCCCCTCCCAGTAATTTATCCACCCGGTCCACCACATGCCGAACCCTGGCACCAGGGAGACAGCAAACCATTCGGTTGAGGCGATCCTGGCGACAAATTATTCTATCAGTCCTTCTGATTATAGAATCCCCTATTACCACCAACTGTCTAGGCCTACCTGCACTCCCCTCACCACTTCTACTAGATGGGTTGCTCTCCCGGCTGTTAGGGGTAGCATTAACATCTAGGGCTGCCACCTCTGTGTAAGCCACCTCCTCATCTTCACCCAACTTGGCAAATTTGTTTTGATGCACAAACACAGGATTGGCCTTCCTTGTCTGCAAGCCCCTTCCACTCCCTCTAACTACATTAACCCATCTTCCTATCTGATAATCCTGACTTGCCCCTCCACCCTCCACATTAACCCTACTGACCACCTGCTCAGCGAGCAGAGGACCCCTTTCAAGGTTGTCCTTTCTGCCCAGTGTTGCAACTTGTTCCTCCAGATCTCTAATGCGACCTTCCAGAAGGGCAATCAAAAATAGGAAATACTACATAGAGTAGTAGAAAGGCGGACTTTTTCAGGCAATCACAAGGACATAAAATTTAAGAAAAAATATTTAATTATATATCATAAAATCCAAAAACAAAAACTAAAATATACAAAAACAGGGTATACAGAGTATATATCAGCAATGGTAGCTTGCATCTCGCCTACGCGTTTCGCCTAACGGCTTCTTCAGGGCGAGTTTGAGAGAGGGCTGGTAGTATATAATTGCTAATTTCATATATCTGCAAAGAAAGGAAATACATAAACAAAACAGTTTTCTAAAAAAGTTTTTTAAAAAAACACTAAAAGTCAATGAGCAACAAGGGATCCCCAAAAGAAACAATACCAAAACAGTTGCTGTCCATCCGATTATATCAAGGATTAAGTAAATATCCGTATGGCTTGTGAGAGCTCAATGCGGCTGGAAAAAGAAAAGAAAAGAAAAGAAAACACAGAAAAGGTGTCATGTATATTTCAATTCTGCTATGAATTTATCAACTGGGAGATAATAATAAAGAATTACCAGACAAGGTAGCCAAATATACGAAAGAATGTATCCTATGATTAGCAGCGAATCATCATATAAAGATGAACAAATGTATTTCTACAGAGAAAAAAAAAAAAAAAAAAAAAAGAAGAGTAAGAGCTAGTAAATAAATGAGTATGGAGACGTATGATATGTGCATTAATGGAGATTTCAAAGGATGTCAGTTTACAACATACTCCAACCAGCATGCTGAAATTAGAACAATAGTACATAAACACTGGCATATACTCACCTCCGATCCAGTATTATCTAAACACATTGGACCTAGACCTGAAATCACTTTCAGGCGGGCAAGATCGATTCGTGATCGCCTGGTCGCAAGTACATACTGTAGATCGAGTGATGCAAAACGAGATCCTCCCGGCCTATATAGATGCGGTGAATGTAATTATTGTGATTTTGTGTCAGTGGGCACTACTGTACTCCTGCCTAATGGGCAAAGACATACTATCAAACAACACATTACCTGCCAGACCAAGGGGGTTATATATCTGATCCAATGCCAGTGTGGAAGCTATTATGTTGGTAAAACTATACGACCATTCTGGAAACGCATTAAGGACCACATCTACTATGCGACCAATGGTCTTCTTAACACTACTATGGGTTACCACATAGCGTTTACACACCAGTACGAACCCCATGTATTTAAATTCAATGCCCTAGAGAGTATATATGAGGATCCGAGAGGGGGTAACTTTGACCAACGTGTTTTACAATGTGAAACACGCTGGATCCATAGACTAAAGGCCAATACGTTCCCTGGCCTCAATGATGCCCTGAGTTTCAAACCCTTCCTTAATCCCTAGAAATTCCAGAACCTTCGCCACTAAGTCCTCCCCCTTCTCCCTTGGGCTTTCATTTTATGTAATTTACATCACGCCCGAATATGAGAATGGAATACATGTCACCAATAAAAATACTAACCTCAACTATCCGAAAAATCTGCCAAGACTCTACAAAGAACAGATTCGCCCCTATATTGTAGAAAAACATTAGACACATAGAGACACCATATATATAGGTTTGCTTATGTTGTATTTATATGTTTTGATCTCCTATTTTTTGTTCACTTGCTTAAATGTATGTAAATTAAACTATACCTGTATGTTACTATATCAGAGAATTGTCACAGTTTTGATATATTGTATATTTTTTTCTTCTTATAAGTATCTTGATTTAAAAAAATAATTTCCAATTTCCTAATTCACTGATTGTCTGTGTGCGCTCGGGATCTCTATCTGTACCAATGGTTGCTGAATAATCCAAGTTTTCAGTTTTTGATATCTACTGTTGCCATCTTGTGGCTATTTTTAGTGACTGCACTCAAACTATCTTTCCTGTAATTGACCACTCACATCTGATATATGAGGACGTTCCCACTGCTGTAGATATAGATTGTTTTTTCTACATATACATGCTCTACTCTATTTTTGATTCCTATGTTTACCCCCATGGCTTGTCCAATTTCTTTTTTTCTTTTCTCCGTACATTCTATATACATATGTTTGTTGGCGGGGGTGTCTTTCCCTATGCTCCTGTGTCTGTGGGATGTGCGTGTTGTTGGTGGGACGGACAGCACCGCCTTGCATACACCCACGCTATATACAAACAGGCATAGGGGCGTTTCTGTCTGCTACAGACTGTGTGCTTGGCACCGCCCCTCTCTTGGAGTATGGTTGATCCTCAGATGGGCGGGAACACACACCTTCCCTGCCTCAGGATCCACCCCTCTCCCCCTCTCCATTAGTGAGCTGCTATTCATGCGTCGCCTACGTACGGGCGCCGCGCTAATGACGTCACCACGCTTCTCTGTCATGTGACGCCCCTCGGAATCCTATATAAACTTCCATTATGAATGATCAAAGTGGCGTGCAGCACAGGTCTGACTCCCCCCGGGACATATCAACAGCGATCTATATCCAGGTATGCGAATACTACAGCTAGAATCTCTCTGGACATATGTGCTCCTTCTCTTTCTCTACTCACTAGCAACCTATTTTGCATCTAGACTCCTGACTCATTGGACTGTCCTATATTGGACACTACAACCCGGTTTAGCCTATTTTGATTGGATCCTACTCCTCTCTGGCTATGGTCCATGTTTACTGCTGTGATCAGTCCCGGGTCCTCCTTTGATTTCTGGATCTCAGGTAAACTGACATCCTTTGAAACCTCCATTAATGCACATATCATACGTCTCCATACTCATTTATTTACTAGCTCTTACTCTTCTTTTTTTCTCTGTAGAAATACATTTGTTCATCTTTATATGATGATTCGCTGCTAATCATAGGATACATTCTTTCGTATATTTGGCTACCTTGTCTGGTAATTCTTTATTATTATCTCCCAGTTGATAAATTCATAGCAGAATTGAAATATACATGACACCTTTTCTGTGTTTTCTTTTCTTTTCTTTTTCCAGCCACATTGAGCTCTCACAAGCCATACGGATATTTACTTAATCCTTGATATAATTGGATGGACAGCAACTGTTTTGGTATTGTTTCTTTTGGGGATCCCTTGTTGCTCATTGACTTTTAGTGTTTTTTTTAAAAACTTTTTTAGAAAACTGTTTTGTTTATGTATTTCCTTTCTTTGCAGATATATGAAATTAGCAATTATATACTACCAGCCCTCTCTCAAACTCGCACTGAAGAAGCCGTTAGGCGAAACGCGTAGGCGAGATGCAAGCTACCATTGCTGATATATACTCTGTATACCCTGTTTTTGTATATTTTAGTTTTTGTTTTTGGATTTTATGATATATAATTAAATATTTTTTCTTAAATTTTATGTCCTTGTGATTGCCTGAAAAAGTCCGCCTTTCTACTACTCTATGTAGTATTTCCTATTTTTGATTGAATTATTTCGGATGTCGGCTACATGTGAGTGCTTTTATGTTTCCCCGTTCCCTATATTTTTGAACTTCCAGAAGGGCAACCTGCTCACATCTGTCACAGCGGTATCCATCCTGGAGCTGTTGCACCAATTTTGTATACATGTGACACACTGTGCACTGAGCAAAACCTTCAACCCTGCTAGCACACATTTCCCAGTTACAATATAATTACTTGTAAGAAGTTTAAGATGTTACTTACAGTTTAGAAGACTCCTGTCTTAACTTCTGTTTTCAACTCCTGTTTTTTAACTCTTCCCACTTGTGTTTAAAAATCACACTTCTGTTTAGTAAATCACTTAAGCCAGCAACATGAACTGGGAGCCAGCTCCTTATGGGAGTTTTGACTGAGACTTTTATACTCACCTCTTCACCTCTTCACCTGTTTACAATTAAACACTCCCCACTGATTAGCAGAGAAAAAAAAACCTGATCACAATTAAACACTTTCCTTAGCAGAGAGAAATAAAAACCTGTTTAAAAAGTGTCAGAGAAAAAAATGACACTTGCAAGCAGAAACAGTTAAAAGCAAACTCCTGTTTTTTAACTCTTCCCACTTGTGTTTAAAAATCACACTTCTGTTTAGTAAATCACTTAAGCCAGCAACATGAACTGGGAGCCAGCTCCTTATGGGAGTTTTGACTGAGACTTTTATACTCACCTCTTCACCTCTTCACCTGTTTACAATTAAACACTCCCACTGATTAGCAGAGAAAAAAAAACCTGATCACAATTAAACACTTTCCTTAGCAGAGAGAAATAAAAACCTGTTTAAAAAGTGTCAGAGAAAAAAATGACACTTGCAAGCAGAAACAGTTAAAAGCAAACTCCTGTTTTTTAACTCTTCCCACTTGTGTTTAAAAATCACACTTCTGTTTAGTAAATCACTTAAGCCAGCAACATGAACTGGGAGCCAGCTCCTTATGGGAGTTTTGACTGAGACTTTTATACTCACCTCTTCACCTCTTCACCTGTTTACAATTAAACACTCCCCACTGATTAGCAGAGAAAAAAAAACCTGATCACAATTAAACACTTTCCTTAGCAGAGAGAAATAAAAACCTGTTTAAAAAGTGTCAGAGAAAAAAATGACACTTGCAAGCAGAAACAGTTAAAAGCAAACTCCTGTTTTTTAACTCTTCCCACTTGTGTTTAAAAATCACACTTCTGTTTAGTAAATCACTTAAGCCAGCAACATGAACTGGGAGCCAGCTCCTTATGGGAGTTTTGACTGAGACTTTTATACTCACCTCTTCACCTCTTCACCTGTTTACAATTAAACACTCCCCACTGATTAGCAGAGAAAAAAAAACCTGATCACAATTAAACACTTTCCTTAGCAGAGAGAAATAAAAACCTGTTTAAAAAGTGTCAGAGAAAAAAATGACACTTGCAAGCAGAAACAGTTAAAAGCAAACTCCTGTTTTTTAACTCTTCCCACTTGTGTTTAAAAATCACACTTCTGTTTAGTAAATCACTTAAGCCAGCAACATGAACTGGGAGCCAGCTCCTTATGGGAGTTTTGACTGAGACTTTTATACTCACCTCTTCACCTCTTCACCTGTTTACAATTAAACACTCCCCACTGATTAGCAGAGAAAAAAAAACCTGATCACAATTAAACACTTTCCTTAGCAGAGAGAAATAAAAACCTGTTTAAAAAGTGTCAGAGAAAAAAATGACACTTGCAAGCAGAAACAGTTAAAAGCAAACTCCTGTTTTTTAACTCTTCCCACTTGTGTTTAAAAATCACACTTCTGTTTAGTAAATCACTTAAGCCAGCAACATGAACTGGGAGCCAGCTCCTTATGGGAGTTTTGACTGAGACTTTTATACTCACCTCTTCACCTCTTCACCTGTTTACAATTAAACACTCCCCACTGATTAGCAGAGAAAAAAAACCTGATCACAATTAAACACTTTCCTTAGCAGAAAGAAATAAAAACCTGTTTAAAAAGTGTCAGAGAAAAAAATGACACTTGCAAGCAGAAACAGTTAAAAGCAAACTCCTGTTTTTTAACTCTTCCCACTTGTGTTTAAAAATCACACTTCTGTTTAGTAAATCACTTAAACCAGCAACATGAACTGGGAGCCAGCTCCTTATGGGAGTTTTGACTGAGACTTTTATACTCACCTCTTCACCTCTTCACCTGTTTACAATTAAACACTCCCCACTGATTAGCAGAGAAAAAAAACCTGATCACAATTAAACACTTTCCTTAGCAGAGAGAAATAAAAACCTGTTTAAAAAGTGTCAGAGAAAAAAATGACACTTGCAAGCAGAAACAGTTAAAAGCAAACTCCTGTTTTTTAACTCTTCCCACTTGTGTTTAAAAATCACACTTCTGTTTAGTAAATCACTTAAGCCAGCAACATGAACTGGGAGCCAGCTCCTTATGGGAGTTTTGACTGAGACTTTTATACTCACCTCTTCACCTCTTCACCTGTTTACAATTAAACACTCCCCACTGATTAGCAGAGAAAAAAAAACCTGATCACAATTAAACACTTTCCTTAGCAGAGAGAAATAAAAACCTGTTTAAAAAGTGTCAGAGAAAAAAATGACACTTGCAAGCAGAAACAGTTAAAAGCAAACTCCTGTTTTTTAACTCTTCCCACTTGTGTTTAAAAATCACACTTCTGTTTAGTAAATCACTTAAGCCAGCAACATGAACTGGGAGCCAGCTCCTTATGGGAGTTTTGACTGAGACTTTTATACTCACCTCTTCACCTCTTCACCTGTTTACAATTAAACACTCCCCACTGATTAGCAGAGAAAAAAAAACCTGATCACAATTAAACACTTTCCTTAGCAGAGAGAAATAAAAACCTGTTTAAAAAGTGTCAGAGAAAAAAATGACACTTGCAAGCAGAAACAGTTAAAAGCAAACTCCTGTTTTTTAACTCTTCCCACTTGTGTTTAAAAATCACACTTCTGTTTAGTAAATCACTTAAGCCAGCAACATGAACTGGGAGCCAGCTCCTTATGGGAGTTTTGACTGAGACTTTTATACTCACCTCTTCACCTCTTCACCTGTTTACAATTAAACACTCCCCACTGATTAGCAGAGAAAAAAAAACCTGATCACAATTAAACACTTTCCTTAGCAGAGAGAAATAAAAACCTGTTTAAAAAGTGTCAGAGAAAAAAATGACACTTGCAAGCAGAAACAGTTAAAAGCAAACTCCTGTTTTTTAACTCTTCCCACTTGTGTTTAAAAATCACACTTCTGTTTAGTAAATCACTTAAGCCAGCAACATGAACTGGGAGCCAGCTCCTTATGGGAGTTTTGACTGAGACTTTTATACTCACCTCTTCACCTCTTCACCTGTTTACAATTAAACACTCCCCACTGATTAGCAGAGAAAAAAAAAACCTGATCACAATTAAACACTTTCCTTAGCAGAGAGAAATAAAAACCTGTTTAAAAAGTGTCAGAGAAAAAAATGACACTTGCAAGCAGAAACAGTTAAAAGCAAACTCCTGTTTTTTAACTCTTCCCACTTGTGTTTAAAAATCACACTTCTGTTTAGTAAATCACTTAAGCCAGCACTACCTGTTCATTAAATTGTTTTTAAACATCTACACTTAGAGGCGCCTCTTCCCTTGCTTTTTGTTTACAGTACTGGAACATGGTTTCTGTTTCCTTATGATGGCAGCCCTGAGACTGTATTTGTGACCCCTGCAAACAACATCCCTCTATTCACCCCTGGACTCTTCCCAATAATTACCCCCTTGAGCTTGGACTCTTTTATGTTGCCCATTGTACATTTCCTTGTACATTATTTTTATTTTAACACACTACCGTGAAATTCTGGTTGTAATTCAGTTAATGCGCATTTTACTTGTGTATAATGGAAATAGCTGGAGCCTGTATGGAATTCCTCCATCAAATTGCTCTATGGTAAATCCCTGACATCTGAAAGAAGGAAGTGGTCAGTGCAAAACTGGTGCCAAGCTAGTGCCAAGCCGGTGCCAAGTGCCAAGTTATTTTCTATGGAGAGCAGGTATGCTGTGAGGGGGAGGATGATTGTTTCCATCTGGTATGAGGGTCTAGTTTGGTAGAGTCCTCTGGAAGTCAATCTTGAGTGCAGCATCATGGATTAGGAGGGGGCTCAGTTTCTTATGCTGCATTCATACAGCATATAATGCTAGTCTATTGCCTCGAACACACAACCGTTTTCCTCGGCAAAAACCATCAAGAAAAATATTGGCAGAGCTTTTTTGCCAAGGAAAACGGCCGTGTGTATGTTTTTCGTCGAGAAAACTGTTGTGGATCTTGATGAGAAAAAAAGAGAACATGCTCTCTTTTTCCTCGTCGGGACTCTCAAATCTTTTCGTTGTGGTTCTCGTCGGGCTGGTTTACGACAAGAAACACGTTCTTGTGTATGCTTAGAAACCCGCGCATGCTCAGAATAAAGTATGAGACGAGAGGGCACCTTCGGTAAATGTAGCGCTCGTAATGGAGATATCACATTCGTCACGCTGTAACAGACTGAAAAGCGCAAATCGTCTCTCACCAAACTTTTACTTAAAACGAGGTAACACGAGATTAGCAAAAGCAGCCCAAGGGTGGTGCCAGTGGAATCGAACTTCCCCGTTATAGTGCCTTCGTACGTGTTGTACGTCACCGCGATTGAGATTTTGTCTTGACAGTGTGTATGCAAGGAAAGCTTGACAAGAACCTCGTCGAGGAAAACAACGTTTCTTTTACGACGAGATTCCCGGTCGTGTGTACGAGGCCTTATGCCGCGTACACACGGTCGTTTTTTGCGATGAAAAAAAACGACGTTTTTTTAAAACGTCATTTAAATTGATCGTGTGTGGGCAAAAAAAAAAAAATTCCAACATGCTTGAATTTTTTGTGTCGTTTTTCAAAACGTCGTTTTTTGTTTCACAAAAAGTCACCGTGTGTAGCAAAAACGTCGTTTAAAACGACGTTTTTCAACCCGCGCATGCCCAGAAGCTAGTTATGAAGCGAGCTTCAATGGAAAAGAGTGGTGAACGTAACCTCGCTTTTTGTGAAAAAACGATGGTGTGTATGCAAAATTGTCTTTGAAAAGTGACGTTTCAAAAACGTCGTTTTTTACTTCACAGAAAACGTTGTTTTTTTTCATCGCAAAAAACGACCGTGTGTACGCGGCATCAGTCTTGTTCTTGTATAGTCTAGCCTTATATATCTCAGACAGAAACCAAGCTGACCACAGTATCTCTTTGTAAACAGCTAGCCGAATATCAGAGGCAAACTTCAAGCATAACAACTTTATATATATATATAGGCTTCAAATATGAAACCAACAATTTTCAGATAAAATAAACATGATTATCTTAATAGAGGATAATTTTGCACATTTGAAGGCTGTAATTAATAGGAATTAATTGCATATTTAGAAGTTGTGCTTCAAAAAAAAAAAAAAAACATCAAATGTAATGGATGAATGGGAGGGGGATTTTGGAAAATGTCTAAAGATGAAATGAATCAGATGTTCATGAAAAAAAATAAAAAATCTTTAGAAAAGAAAATGGAAAGAGGTTTTGCAGGAAGGCGTTGTAATGATAAAAAGATGCCGCTTGCTGTTCAACTACACTTTTAACTGCATCTTTTCTGAAATAATGATTATCATTTCCACTTTCATCTTAAGTTTAATAGCATATGGCTTTTTCTGATTAACACCCCCTCCTGTTATTAATCAGTATCTTGCTATCATGTCTCTAATGTAGACGGCAGTTGCCCTGCTGGTATACTAAGCTTTTGCAGTGCCTGAGTCTATGCATGTGAGCTGGAGGCAGAAAAAGCCTGGCTTGTGTTTGCAGTAGTAATAGGCAGGTTTTTCAGGTGGCCCCAGCATGAACTTTATTCAGACTTTGGTTTACAATTTTTAAAGTTAGTTTAAACTAAAGCTTATAACACACCAATTCTTGCTCTGGTTTTGCTGCATGTTTTGTTGGTTGCAATGCGCCATTTTATAGAAATCGATGCATGTTTATCCACTTCTATGCAGGGCACCTATACACCTTCCTGCCCAGACCAATTTTTAACTTTCATCGCTGTCGCACTTTGAATGACAATTGCACGGTCATGCTACACTGTACCCAAACTAGATTTTAATAATTTTGTTCCCACAAATAGAGCTTTCTTTTGGTGGTATTTTATCATCTCTGGGATTTTTATTTTCTGCTAACCAAATAAAAAATACTTTTTTTTGCTTCTATTTGTACATTTTGTAATTAAGTACGTTTTCTCCTTTACTGACGGGCACTGACAGGGGCTGCACTGACTGGCACTGATATGCAGCACTGATGGGCACACATATATGGCACTGATGGGCACACATAGGTGGCACTGGTGGGCACAAATGGGCACTAATAGGCAGCACAGATAGGTGGTACTGATGTTCACTGATAAAGGGTACTGATGAGCGTCACTGATTGGATGGCATTATTGTTTGGCACTGATTGGCATCCATTGTGGGCACTGATTGGCATCCCTGGTGGCCATGAGTTTTATACCTGGTGGTGACTAGTGGTGGGCATCTCTGGTGGTCCTGGTGATGTCCCTGGTGGTCCAGTGTGGGCATCCTTGGGGGGGGGGATTAAAAGTCAGCACAGGCCCCCCGTCAGAGGAGCAGCTGATCAGCTCTCCTCTACTCGTGTCTGACAGACAGGAGTGAGGAAAAGCCGATAAACGTCTCTTTTCTGTTTTCTGTTTACACTGTGATCAGCCATGATTGGACATGGCTGATCACGTGGTAAAGAGTCTCCATCAGAGACTCTTTACTGAGATCGGAGTTGCGGTGTGTCAGACTGACACGACGCACCACTGGTCGCCGGTGCATGGTAGATAGCTTCCTTTACCTTAATGCAGTGCTGTTTTCATGTCCTCATTGTTCGTTTTTTGCTCTCAAGTTGCTGTAATCCTTCTCTGATCTCCACACTTGGTGGTTGTCTGTTTCCTAATAACCACACTACTGGGAGCTTTCTCTCTGCGGTCACTAATCAAGGAGGTGTGATTACTGTGTGTCTAAAACCCCTCAGCACCAATTAGTTTAGTTTTCCAAACCATCTCTGCCCTGTGGCTTTGGCTCTGTGGCTCTGTACATCACAGAAGCAGGAAACAACATGCAAAAAACAAAACTAGAAACTGTAGGTACATTATATGATTGATTTATATTAGGGCTGTTACTGATCAAAATTTTTGTGTTCGATTAATCGTTTTATTTTTTAATCGATTAATCGACTAATTTCGATTAATTATAATGCACATACAGATCCAACTACTTTTAGCTGATCTCCTTGCAGGCTGATTCCCAGTGCAGCTCCAACCACTGGAAAAATGGATAGCAGGATACAAAAAACAGACAAAGGCAGCGCTCGATGGGAATAGCATTAAAACTTTTATAGTCTTCAAGTAGGTAACCAAATAAATATTGCACTGGAGATAAAATCGATGTAGCTACATAAACTGTAAAAATGGTGCGAGTAATACCAAACGGTACCAAAAGCAGTCATAAAAACATGTAGCTAAGTATGATACTGGTATAAAAATGTGTACAACGATACCACTGCTGAATCCAGATGAGGAGGGGTTAACATCAGTCCGTCGGCATGTAGATGTCCCGTGAAGGGAACTATCACAACTCCCAGTGGATGGCTGTAGAATCCCAGGTTGATAGAGGGAAGTGATAGAGGGAAGTGTAACAGCCCTTGCGCGTGGCAGATAGTAAGGTCCCGTTGCCATGCAGATATGAAGACACAGCAAAGGAGCCCTTCAGATGGACACGAAAAGCCCCGCCGGTGTCTGTGACGTTACCGGATCTCCGACGGAACTCCCTGAAGGCCCAGAAGCCGGCGGAGAGGTGAGTACCAATCAAAAGAATTTTAATCGATCAAAAAGATTTTGATCGATCAAAAAAATTAAAGATTAATCGATTAATTAAAAGTTAATTTGCACAGCCCTAATTTATATTTATTTTTAATCCTTTTTAAAAGGAATCCGTTAACTATTATGTCTCTATACCCTGTAAACAATCTTTTCAGCAAAAAATATATTTTTATTTACAACTCCTTTAAAGAGGTTGTAAAGGTTCATTCTTTATTTTCTAAATAGGTTCCTTTAAGTGAGTTGTTTTGTTACCTTTTCCTTCGATTTCCCTTCTAAATGTTTTTTTTCTTTGTCTGAACTGCTCACTTTCTGTTCCTCCTCAGTAAGTTTCCCCCGATCATCCGAGCCGTTCTAGCTGGGGGTTAGTCCGCGTGCTCACCCCCCACAACGTCTCCCCGCAGGGATGTAGTCCCAAGGGAGGAGGCGAGCATGCTAACTAACCCCCAGCCAGGTCGGCTTGGATGATGGGGGCAAGCTTACTGAGGAGGAACAGGAAGTGAGCAATTTAGACAAAGTAAAAAAAACATTTAGAAGTGAAATTGAAGGAAAAGGTAAGTGAACCAACAATGCACCAACTTAAAGCAACCTATTTAGAAAATAATAAAAAAAAAAAACAATACAACCCCTTTAAGTAAAGTTATAACTTTTCTGCCTTTGCTCAGCAGCAAAAACATCTAAATTATTATTATGATATACATTTCATAAGATGAAAGTTTCCACTAATCTAAAGCTTAACCAAGAGAAGAAAAATCCATTAAAAGGACAATTTAAGTTAAAAAGTTTTTTTTCTTCTTCTTTTTTTTTGACAGAGCTGTAAAAGTGTTAGAACAATGGCATCTAGCACAATGAGTCATGTGAAGATTTGCATCTACATTGATCTTTTTATTTTATTTATTTTTTCATTTAGAAATCGCCCAGAGGCGATTTAGTTCGCATGTGCCGCGCTATACAAGTTTTCATTCATTCATTCATTCATTCATATATTTCCAAGCCCATGCACAACAGGAAAAACCCAGGGTATAACATGTCAAAGACCACATGTATCCTAAATAAAACAGAAAGAGACATGAATACAACAGGGAGAACCCCCTAAGGCAGCTGCATTCTTGGGACACCTACATGAACCTGCATACTGCTGCTGCATTCCCCTTTCACAGCAGTCTGTATGGAAGCCACTTGCTGCCACAGACATAGCTGCACAAGGGTTGTGTCGTTGTGTGTAGTCTAGGGCTAGGCCATGACCATGGATTATAGCTAGCTGGATGCAGGGCCAGATTAAGAGCATCATGGGCCTGGGGCTGAGGATTTCGGTGGGCCTTTTTATGGAAATAAATAAAGTGAAGATGAAAACTATTTTTTGTTAAAACAAATTAAATATTTTAATTACCGTTAAAGTGCCAAAACAGAAACATATTGATAATATCAGCTGGTTCGGTCTCACCTGATGGCCTATAAAAAGGTGTCTCATTACCAAGGTGTCACACAAGGAACATCTGATGATGGGTAAAATCAAAGAGCTCTCTCAAGACCTTCACAACTTTATTGTTGCAAAACATACGGATGGCATTGGTTACAGGATTTCTAGATTTCTGTATGTTTCTTTCTTTTTTTTTTTTTTTTTTTTTTTTTTTTTTTAAGTGTATTTTTGTGCGTGAACTCGAGAGAGAGGAGCCGGACTGCAGGAGTTGGGAGTAGGCAGACCCTCCCCCCGGAGGCAATCGCCATCCTTCTCCATGCCCCCGGTGGCAATGGCGGGTGTGAGGGGGGGCCTCCCACTCACCCCGCCCTACCTGCTCCACTTGGGAGCCCAACTGGGGCCCAACAGGACCCCATCGGGGCAGAGGGACTCCCCCTATGAGGGAGTGAGGGGGCCCGACCCACCAAGCCAGCCCCGTAGGTCCTTCGCCTCTCCTTAGGAGACCGCATGGCCAATGTGCGTGCGTATTAAACCAATTTTGTGTGCGTGCAAGTGTGGTGGTTTTTGTGGGGGGGGGTGGGCGTACTAAGCACAGGCGTACCTTGCATAGCACACCCACCGGGAGCCGGGCTGAGACCACCAAACTCAATTCACATGTAGCCGAGACCGGGATCCGAACCCTTGGCTGCAGAGGTGAATGGCTTGTCAGCGCAGTGCCAATCACGTTGAGCCACCACAGCGATTTCTGTATGTTTCAGTGAGCACTGTTGAGGCCATAATTCGGAAGTGGAAAAAACATAATTTCACCATAAACAGGCCGTGACCAGGTGCTCCTTGCAAGGTTTTTGACAAAGGAGTGAAAAGAATTATCAGAAGAGTTGTCCAAGAGCTAAGGACCACTTGTGGAGAGCTTCAGAAATACCTGGGAATTGGCAAGTACAATTGTTTCAAAGAAATGCACTCCTCACCATGGGCTGTATGCACGCTCACTATGCAACACTCCATTGCTGAAGAACAAACATGTTGAAGCTCAGTTAACATTTGCTCCACAACATTTAGATAAGCCTGTAAAAAAAACTTTGAGAATATAGTCTGGTCAGAGGAGACCAAAATGGAAGTCTTGCCATAATACACGCCAAGTTTGGGGGTCACAACCCAAAAACACCCCCATACCACCAGTAAAGTTTGGAGGAGGGTACATCATGGTGTGGGGCTGTTTTTCAGCATATGGTATTGGCAAACTTCATATCAGCAAGACAATGATCCCAAACACAAAGCCAGAGAAACTCTCAATTGGTTTCAAAGAAAGAAAATAAAGCTGCTAGAATGGCCCAACCAATTACCTGACTTGAATCCAATGAAAATCTATGGAAAGAACTAAAGATCAGTGTTCATAGAAGATTTCCATGGAACCTTCAAGATTAAAGATCTCAGCAATGCAAGCGACTCATTTCTCCATACAGGAGGCATCTTGAAGCTTTCATTACCAAGAAAGGATTTTGTACCAAATATTAAATACATTTCAGTTAGCATGTTCAATATTTTTTCCCTGTGTCCTTCCATTTTATTACACAGAACTTCATTTCTGAACATATTTGTTTTGGTTTCTTTGTATTTATGGATTACATGGCTTGTTACCAACATGTGGTGCAAAAAAAAAACGTATTTTACCCTTCGTATAAGCACTGCACAGTGCATATGGTTGCCATAAACACATTTTTTTGACACATCACCTACAATTAATGATGGACCGTCAGCTTCAGTGCCAGTCTACATAATACACACCACATTTGTACCAGTTTCTGCAATTATATCCACCCAGCATCAGTGCCAGTTTAGGAAATAACCCCCATCCTAAATGGCAATTTCTATAATAATAACCAAAAACATCAGTGCCAATTTACAGAATAAAACCAAAAGCATTTGTACTGTATCAGTAGCAGCAATAATAACCCCCAGCATGACATCAGTGGCAGTTTATGCAATAACCCACATCATTGGTGTCAGTAGCAGCAATAATGACCCCCAGCATCATAGATTAATATTGCCTGATAGCAAATTATTTCCACTAACCTTAGTGGTGGCACTCAGGAACTACACTATGTATTTTTTAATGCACTAATGGGCACTGATATGTGGCACTGTGCTGCACTGATAGGTGGCACTGAGCTGCACTCATGAGATTAACTAATGGGCACTGATAGGGGCACTGAGCTGCACTAATATGTGGCACTGGCTAGCTGCACTTATGGGCACTGATAGGTGGCACTGGTAAACTGCACTAATAGGTGGCACTGGCATTGATTGGATGGCACTCACTGAAATGTGGCACTGATGAGCTGCCTCAGCTGCCTGCACTGATAGGCACCCCCCAAAAAAGTTAACCACTTCAGGTACACACTTCTTCTGCACAATTAGATCTTATCTGTCTGACATTCTGACGCTGACAGTGACTAGGGTTACCACCTGTCCAGGATTCACCTGCACAGTCCGAGTTTTGAATTATGTGTTTTCAGGTTTCCAGGTGGACTGAAACCTGGACACATTATTCAGACCAGGCTGTGGCTTTCCAAGTAACCAAAATAGTCACACACAAATCTGTTGCCGTCTGGAAGCTGCAGGCAGCTGTCTGGGGGCAGGTCTGTCATCACTGGGGGGGATGGGGGAGGGTGATGATGTCTGCAAGAGCAATTTGGCCACACCGACTTTTCACTGCAGCACACTATGCTCACAGAATTACTATTCTCCTTGGGGCACCCAAAGGTGTCCCAGGCCGCTAGTGTTCGGGTTTCACTTGCAGAAATGGTGGCAACCCTAACAGTGACTGACTTTTCCAGCAGCAGGCCAGCGCTCATGGCTTACTTACTCTTACAGATCAGTGTTGCCAACCCCCCTGAAATTAAATTTACTGGCAGGATGGCAAAAATTTCCAAATGGCATACATTTACTTGCAAAAATCCTGAAATTTATTGGCAGAGACGCACTTTTTACTGACACTGCAAAAAAGTACCTAAAAAAAGGATTTTTAATAACAGCTTACCTGTAAAATCCTTTTCTTGAAGTACATCACGGGACACAGAGCGCATAGTCATTACATATGGGTTATATGGGTACCTTCAGGTGTGGACACTGGTGTAATCAACTTCACAGGAAGTTCCTCCCTATATAACCCCCTCCCACTGAGAGTGCTTTAGTTTTGTAGCAAGCAATTTCTCCGAGGTTACACAATGTTCCCCAAAAGAGGGGTGGGAGCTCTGTGTCCCGTGATGTACTTCAAGAAAAGGATTTTACAGGTAAGCTGTTATTAAAAATCCTTTTTTCTTTATCGTACATCACGGGACACAGAGCGCATAGTCATTACATATGGGATGTCCCAAAGCAATGCTCCATGAAGGGAGGGAGACCGTAAGGCCAAAATTAGCCAAACAGAAAATATATCAGGAGGTAAAAAATAGCTCCACCAACAGAAAAAAAGGGGCGTGAACCGGGCCAGAGGATTCTATACTGCTGCCCGTAGGACCGCCTGCCCAAATGCTGCGTCCGTAGCTTTTGTGACGTCCAACTTATAAAATTTAGTAAACGTATGTACGGAAGACCAGGTTGCCGCTTTGCAAACCTGTGCCAAAGAGATCTGATGGTGTGCCGCCCAAGAGGCACTCATGGCCCTCGTAGAATGGGCCTTAACTGATAAGGGAGGTGGAACGCGCTTCAGACCATAGGCCTGAAAAATCAGCTGCTTAATCCACCTAGCCAAGGAAGACTTGGCAGCCGGCTGACCCTTCTTGGGGCCATCCGGGAGAACGAAAAGCACATCTGTTTTCCGAATCTTTTCTGTAGCCTTGAGATAAACCCTCATGGCTCGGACCACGTCCAAAGTATGAAGCAATCTTTCCTCTCTGGACTGGGGAGTAGGAAAGAAGGATGGTAGGACTAGGTCCTGATTCAAGTGAAAACTGGATATGACCTTAGGAAGGAAAGAAGGCTGAGGCCGCAGAACCACTCTGTCCTTATGCAGAATCAGGTACGGTTCCCTGCAAGACAAGGCTGCCAGCTCGGAGACCCTTCTGGCCGAAGCCATAGCCACCAAGAAAACCAACTTTCGGGTTAGCAGCACAAGAGGGATTTCTGTCAGAGGTTCAAACGGCTGCTTTTGTAAAGCTGACAAGACCAGATTTAAATTCCAGGGGCAGAGGGGAGCTCTAATAGGGGGATTCACATGCAAGACCCCCTGCAAGAAGGTTTTCACAAGCGAATGCGTGGCCAAAGGCCTTTGAAACCATATCGATAAGGCAGACACCTGCCCCTTTAGAGTACTAAGAGCCAACCCCTTGTCAACGCCAACCTGGAGGAATCGCAAAATCCTGTCAATAAAAAACTTGCCAGGATGCCCTCCTTGAGACTCGCACCACTCCACATAGGTCCTCCAGACTCTGTAATAGATATTTCTAGAGACTGGCTTTCTAGCCTGAATTAACGTAGATATGACCTGGGCTGAGAGGCCTCTGCCCTTAAGAATTAGGGATTCAGCCGCCAAGCCATCAAATTTAGCTGCTGTGAAGCAGGGTGGTAGATCGGGCCCTGAGACAGCAGATCTGGGCGCAGGGGGAGTGGCCACGGTGCCCCTACTGACATCCTCACGATGAGTGCGTACCAAGCCCTTCTGGGCCAGGCTGGGGCCACCAGGATCACCGGCCTGCGCTCCACCCTGATCCTTCGTAGAAGGCGGGGAATCATCTGTAGTGGAGGGAACGCATACAGGAGAGAAAACTGGTGCCAGGGGCAAACCAACGCATCGGTCCCGTAGGCCGAGGGGTCCCTGGCTCGGGATACGAATTTGTCCAATTTCTTGTTGAATCTTGTTGCCATGATGTCCACATCGGGAACTCCGAATCTTTGGCAAATCTCTTGGAATACCTGGGGGTGAAGAGACCACTCTCCCGGGAGTAACTGTTGACGACTCAAAAAATCTGCTTGAGATTTGTCTATCCCTGGGATGAACACTGCTGAGATGCAGGGTACATGGGCTTCGGCCCATGAAAAAATCAGGTTTACTTCCCTTTGAGCCGCTAGGCTCCTTGTGCCCCCCTGGTGGTTTATGTATGCCACCGCCGTGGCATTGTCGGACTGTATCCTTACTGGCAGACCCTGCAGGGGGAGAGTCCAGGCGACCAGGGCCAACCGAGCAGCTCTGATCTCTAGGACATTGATGGGAAGCAGACTTTCTGCCTCTGACCACTGTCCCTGCTGGGTCCGATTTCCTAAGATTGCCCCCCAACCTGTTAGGCTGGCATCTGTGGTTACTATTTTCCACGTGATGGGGCAAAAGGTTTTCCCTTTTGACAATTTTTGAGGGATCAGCCACCAGTACAGGCTGCGCTTGACCCCTGGGGAAAGAACTAATGGACGGTCTAATGCCTGTATGGACTTGTTCCAAGCAGAGAGAATAGCTGCCTGAAGAACTCTGGTATGGATCTGGGCATAGGGCGCTGCTTCGAAGGCGGCCACCATCTTTCCCAGCAGTCGCATGCATAGGCGAATAGTCGGCTTCTTTTTGCCTAAGACTATTTGAATCGTTTGAATCAACGACCTAATCTTCTCTTGAGGTAAAAATACCCTCTGGCATTCTGTATCTAACCGAAAGCCTAGATATTCCAACTGTCTTGTGGGTTGTAACCTTGATTTTTCTTGGTTCACAATCCACCCAAATTCTTCTAGATGCCTCACTGTGCGGACTACTGCATGATTGAGGTTGGAAGCTGATCTGTCGATAACCAGGAGATCGTCCAGGTATGCCAGGACCAAGATGCCTTCTGTCCTTAGGACGGCTAGCACCGGGGCTAACACTTTTGTGAATACCCGCGGAGCTGTTGCCAACCCGAAAGGGAGGGCTACGAACTGGAAATGACTTTGATCTATCATAAAACGAAGAAACTTGTGATGTGCTGGGTAGATCGGCACATGCAGATATGCATCCTTTATGTCTATAGATGCTAGAAAGTCGCCTTGATGCAGGCTGGCCGTCACTGAACGTATGGAATCCATACGAAGGGTCTGAATCTTTAGAAAGCGATTTAGGCGTTTGAGGTCTAGGATAGGCCTGACGTCGCCATTGGGTTTTGGTATAATAAAAAGGTTGGAGTAGAATCCCATACCCCTTTCTTGGGTTGGTACTACAATTACTCCTTGGAGCAAGAGGCGATCCAACGCCTTTACGAGAGAGGCCCTCTTTAACGGGTCGCTTGGAAGACTTGACCCCTGAAAATGAGGAGGGGGGATTTCTCGAAACTCTAGTTTGTAGCCTGTGGCTACCACGGACCGAACCCAAGAGTCGGGAATTCTGGCCTTCCAGACTTCGGAGAAAAACTGAAGTCTTCCCCCACCCAAGAGAGTGGGGACGCCCCTTCATGAATCTGACTTGATGACTGGTTTAGCCGGCTTGCGAGACCAGGGCCTCTTGTTTGCCGCGGCTTGTCCCTGTGGGCGGCTATTAACTGCTGAACACCCGGGAGGCCGTCGATACTGACGGGAAGTCGAAGGGGCCGAGCCTGCAAAGGCCTGTCGTTTAAACGCGGGCCCACGCGGTCTTTTCTTGACCGGTAAGGAAGAACTTTTACCACTTGATATGGTTTGGATATATTTATCTAGGTCTTCACCGAATAGTCTTCCCCCATGAAAGGGAAACCCTGCTGAAAGCTTTTTGCAGGGTGCCTCTGCTGACCAGTTCTTTAGCCACGAAGACGACGCATGTGAACCACCAGCAGAGATAACCGGGATGCCTGTTGGATGGAGTCCTTAATAGCATCTACTGCAAAGCAGAGAGCCCTAGGGAAATCTGCTAATTCACGAGTTTGCTGAGCCGGCATGTCCTTTAATATCTGTTTTGCCTGATCCTTTAAGGCCTGACAAACGCCAATGGCTGCCACCACTGGCTGAACCATGGCACCTACTGTGGTGAAAGAAGCCTTCAGTAGGGTCTCTAATTTTTTGTCGACCGGATCCTTGAACATCTGGACATTTTCAACCGGACAGGTCAGGGATTTATTCACGCAGGAAATGGCCGCGTCCACTGTGGGGAGTGCCCATTTCTTTAAAAATTCCTCTTCCATAGGATAGAGAATAGAGAACATCTTAGGAGGGATAAAGATCCTATCAGGTCGAGCCCACTCCTGGTAAATCACGCTCCGCAGAAGGGGGTGAATCGGAAAAGACACACAAGTTAATGGAGCCTTTAAAGAACCCAATGAGGATACCACAGGGGCTACTAGTTCTAGCACTGGAAGTTTAAAAGCAGTGCGAACTATATCGGTCAAAGACTGGATCCACAGGCTCTCCGCTTGAGAGGCCGAAAAATATTCATCTACAGTGGAACCCTCCATGTCTGAACCTTCGGGACTTGGGTCTGCTTGATCCCCTTGTGGGTCCCGTTCCTCCGAAGAGGAGACCTCCTCTGACCCCGATGGAGACCCCTTTTGTTTCTTGGCACCTTTTGCAGCCTTGGCTGGTCCTGATGCCTTTGGAGCCATTGCACAACCTTGAGTCACCCCTCTAGCCAACACCTGACTGTTGTAGCTAGGAGTAATTAATATGAGAACAGGCTGAGGAAAATGAAAATTTTTTTTTTTTTTTTACCCGCCTGGGAGGTGGCAATACTGAGGAAAACCTGTGAGTATTGCAACACCAATGCCCGTTAGCCGGAGTCCAAGGTTGACTCAGATACTGCTGGATCTAAGGCTGAGTCCCTTTAAGCAAAAAAACTCTTTTTTTTTTTTTTTTTTTCTGGTCAATAGTGGAACTAAGTCCTAGACCTGAAGATCCACAAACCGCCACTGCGTGTCACTGTGGCCAAAAGACCCAGCTGCGCGCTCTGTGTCCTTCTTCCTCTGCCTCCAGGAGGGAAAGACCAGCCAGAGAAAAAGTTTTACTTTTAAAACAGACCCTGACGCTGCTGGCCCGCCCCCCCAACGCACGCCGACGCTATAAAAGGCGGCGTGCACGCGCGCGCACGCGCGCGCGCACGCGCACACGCGCGCGCACCCCCCACGCTGAAAACAACATGGAGGAAGCAGAGCAGAGGAAAAACATGGACCAGCGCCAGGCAGCACCAACAGACACCAGGTAAGCACTAATCTTATTGTAGTGCACAGAGAGAGGAAGCTGTCCCCATGGGCTTCCTAAGAAACAGGAGTTTTCACCAGCAATTTCCTCTTTAAAATATGTGGGGTTGCAGTATCAATGCTAACAGGCAGACCTGGGGTGAGTAGCAAATATATATCTTACACAAGTATACATATATCTACATGTTATCTGGGTAAACATTAGTATCCCATCCTGCCCACACAGACATAGTGGAGATAGTGGCTGATGCACAAGCATACCATTAGCCAACCCAGAACCCCCAGGGGGATACCTACTGTCGAACCAAGTCCTGCAGGTTCCCTCTTACCTGCTCCACGCCGCAGGGTATTGCAAACTGCAAGAGGCCCAATCTTCCCCCATCTCCGTGGGTATTGTCTCGGACCTTCAGGGACCGGGGTCCTGTGTTAAGGAACCCACACCCCTGGACCTATATAGCATCCTGGCATCAGCAGCGTTTAGTCCTGGGAGAGACCAAGGCACTGGAGCCCAGAATCCAGCCCTCCAAGGAGAGGCATTATAGGCAACACCCCACGCAGGCAGGGCCCGGGTACCGTACACCTTGGCTTTGAAGCAGTTCGGACGGATCCGGCTAGCTATCCTGGGTCCCGAGACCTCCGAGGGACAGCTAGACGTGACCAACACCTAAGACACTGGCGAAAAAACTAAAGCACTCTCAGTGGGAGGGGGATATATAGGGAGGAACTTCCTGTGAAGTTGATTACACCAGTGTCCACACCTGAAGGTACCCATATAACCCATATGTAATGACTATGCGCTCTGTGTCCCGTGATGTACGATAAAGAAATTACAGTTTTCACTGCTAAACAGTGCAAATATCAATATTTAAACTATAAACATGTAGCTACTGTAGTGCTATCAGCAGTGTGTTTAGGTTAAACAGTTAAGTTAAACAAAAGTCAAAAACCAACTGCCTCCATTGACATGAAGGTCATGTTACTGTAAGCCAGCTAGCACAGAGTTCCCCCCTTACATCCTAGTCTGCAGGATTCCCCCTTACAGTGCAAAGGAACTGTTATTCAAAGGAGAATCCTGCAGATTATGATGTAAGGGGAACTCTGATGTAAGGGGGAGGGGCTCTGGTGACAAGAGATCCAGCAATATCCTCACTCAAGCTGATTGGCTCTCCATTGCCGCCATCTTGGCTTAGGGCAGTGTTTCTCAACTCCAGTCCGCAAGGCACACCAACAGGTCATGTTTTCAGGATTTCCATTATTTTGCACAGGTGATTTGATCAGTTTCACTGCCTTAGTAATTCCCACAGCCTTTTCATCTGAGGTAAATCCTAAAAACATGACCTGTTGGGGGGGCTTGAGGACTGGAGTTGAGAAACACTGGCTTAAGGAAACGAACAATCTCGCTCAGCACTCTGAATGGGCCAGGTGTGAGGGGGCTTAACTTCAAGCTTACTTCACCACAGCAAACTCAGCTGGAAGTGGAAGCAGGTACCTGTCAAACCCAGATACCTGCTGCCCCACACTCCCCCCCCCCCCAAAGGTGACAAATGTGGCAACAGAGGGGGGAGGAGACAGACCAGCAGAGCTTCCCCTTTTGGGTGGAGCTCCGCTTTAATCACTGTTGTGAATGTAGCCACATGGGGGCACAGACAGCTATAAAAACTAACAGGGGCTCTAATCATTGTCCACTATCCAGAACTAAAAAATGCCTTTAGTTAGAAATGAATCTACCTAAAAAGCCCCTTGTCTAAGTCAGCGATTCAATTTAGTCATTATTGGGATGTAGGTAATGCTGGTCATACATGCTTCAGTTTTACTATCTGACCAATATAATTCAACCAAAATGATCAAACCAGAAACCGATCAAATAACTTCCCTTCTTATTGATTTAGATTGGAATCAATTAAAGTGAGTCAATCAGCCAGGGCAGAAAATAAATCGATCAGCAGCACCAACATTTTAAATACGATTGTATTTAGATCGATCAAATTATGGAGGTTGGCTGGTAAAACAGGAAGGCAAACAATTAACTTATGATCTAGTCTTGTAACTATGGATCCAAATTTCACTTCCCTGTAGGTGTCATATTGATCGATGTGTCATCACCTATTGATTGATCTCCCCAGTCCCCTATAGGAATAATCGATCACCTATAGAAGGGGAGCACAGAATAGAGTGAGAAGCAGCCCCAGCACCGATAGGACAGGTAATGTCCCTGCTCTGTGGCAGCCATGACACTGAGCTCAGGTATAACACATGGCTGAGCCCTGATCACACACAAATTAATAATACAGGCTGCTCTTCCTGTTCAAACTTTTGTTCCTTCACTTACAGGAGTCCTGGTATGGAGTGTCAGTGTGGTAGGTACCTGTACTGATCCCCGGATCTCAGGTGATTCTCCTTCCCCCTGGGCTCACACAACTCCCCAATCAGCCACCAGGAAACAGCATGATCCGACCACCGACTACAAGGAAGACACGACCTGTCCCAGCCAGGGGCTGCCACCTAAACACACGCCCCCTTAAAACATTTTGCCCAATCACAGAACAAAGGACGTGTAGCCACGCCTTCAGATGTGACTGACTGACGTGAGAATAGGCAGTCCCTGGCTGCTCTGTATATAGCGGCCGGCGGCCGGGCCTGGTGAGAGAGTTACATTTGGGCCTACATTATGATAGGGGCCTGGAGCTGCATCTCCATTAGCCCCACGGTTAATCCGGCCCTGGCTGGATGTACAGTGAGCAAAGGCAAAACTTCCCAAGACTTCCCACAGCAATCGCAGTATGTGTGATCGAGAAGTGCATCACCCAGGAAGCATGGGAAGAAAATAAATATTTGAGCATAATAATACACAAACCCTGTTATATTGCAAAAAATCTAGCATTATAAAAGTCATACCCTTTGGAGCATCAGACAGTACCCATCAGTAGTCTGCACTCTATTCCCCAATGGATGCTATGGATGTTATGTTATGAGGTTCACCTTGTGCTACAACCCCACCCTATGATATTGATCCCAGTGCCTGGATCCCCCTTAACATCTGAGAACCCATCTGATATTATCTGCCCTAGTTTTCTCCTTGACACCAGATCTTCAGATCTTAGAGTAGCTGTAGCACACACCTGTGAAAATTGCTGGAACATTAGCGCCTCCTTCCACCCGCTATGCCCAATAACAAGATTTGAAACTATAAACTTCAATTACTTTCACTGCACAGTGAACTGAATCCAAGCAGATTTGCTCATCACTACTGACCTGGCACCTTTTTCGGTAATACCAAGCAATTTTTTTGTATTGACATTTGGCGTCTGGACGATTACCAGTTTTTTTGTGTTTTATGTTTGTCTGTTTTGTATAGTCTTGATGCAAGTCTTGGTTCCTATGCTTTTCTGACGGGAAAAAAACACACATGCTCGTAAAAAAATCAAAATTCAAAAAATTCAATGCATTGATTCCGGAAGCACATAACTTAATTTTGTCGGCTTGTTGTAGTCTTTTACGTCACCGTGTTCTTGGCAGTCAAAAGTTCACCGGACTTTTGTGTGACCATGTGTATGCAAGGCAGGCTTGAGAGGAATTCCGTCGAGAAAACCATTGTTTTTTTTTCCGAAGGGAAAACCGCTTGTGTGTACATGGCATAAGCCTAAATAAACTCTGTTAGTTTCCCAGGTAGTCTTTTGCCAGGTCTCTATAGTATACGTTATGTTTGGTTATGGGGACAACACCCTAATGGGTGAGTGGCCTATGGAACACATGAACTCGATGTTTCATTATTTTTACTTATGCTACTTACATTGTATTTCATTCCACTTGACTATGTTCTGAGCTGTTTGTAAGATACTTCAAACCACTTAACTCTCTATGCTTTGGATAATTACTCAAAACTGACCCATTCTGAATGCTTTTCTTTACATTATATATTCTGGATGGTTCTACTGTGCATGCCATACTTTCTAATACATACTTTAGATTGTTCAGGTTTGGATTCTACACTGTGCGCTTTATACTTTAGGTTATTTAAAGTGGATGTAAACCCTCTCCTATACCCAATGAACAGCCTCTGATTATACACAGAGATTGAACAAATTTTCCTACAAGTTTTACATGTATATCTGCTGTCTTCAGTTGTATATAATCTTTAGAAAGTGCACATCGTTTTAGAGATTTTCTCTCAGCACTGGGAGTGAATTCTTAGCATACAACCAAGACAGCTGATTGGAGGGAAGGCACACCCCCCCCCCACCTCCCCACACCACAGGCCGAGACTTGCAGAGCTGTGCTGTGACTAGACCAGTTCTCTGCTAATTTATTTATAGGAACCTTCCTCAACACAATTTTCAGCCTGGTTTTATCTTGGTTGACAGGGAACAGAAGTTATCATGCTGATAACAGAGCAACAAAACAGCATAAACACACAGGACTTAAGGCTTTGGAGAGAAATAAGAAAACACTACAGATATATGTGCTTAGGTAAAATTTCATGTATCATGTGTACATCCAATTTAACTCTGTGCGCTGTGCTGTATGTTGTATATGCCAGACCTTTTTACTCGGTAAGTTGTGCTGTGTTTTACAGTATATGTCTAAGTATGTCTAACCACTCCACCCTGTATGTTGTACTATATGTTACACACACATCACAGTATTAATCACCCCTGTCTTGTCTCATAAAAACCAAAGTTATTCCTACTTTTTCAGATCTTTCTAGACTTCAGAATTTTACCCCATTTTGCTAGAACATGTAATGACCGAATGAGTATACCACTGGGATGATGACAATGGACACAAGCACAAAACAAAGGTAACTTTGCTGAATACATAGACATTAAATATAGCTAGCTCCAAAGCTGGTTTAAGCATGGTAACAACTACAGTATATAAGTCTTATCAACAAACAATTTATAATCAGATTGTCAAAAGTGGGGAACACTGGGTACATTGATCCTGCCATGCTGCAAAGGCTAAGCAAATGGCAAAGACTTTTACTTGTCTTACAAGGACTCACGCAACCTTGTCTTGGTGAATGCTGACTTTGCTCAACAACTAGTCCAGTTGTAAATTGTTTGGGGATCAACATATTTCCCATTAAACAAAAGATGTTTAGACGGTAAAAAGTCCACATGGAAAACCGAAGAGAAAGCCGAGAACCTGCTCGGCAGACTTTTCCCCCTACACATGGCCGGTTTTCCTGGCAGGCTCCCCGCAGTGTGTCCCATAGGGAAACTGCCGGGAAAAAGTCCGCCAGGAATCCCAGCAGTTAAAAAGAAATCATGTTCTTATGTTCCCGGCGGTTTTCCTGTTGGGAAAACTGCCATGGAGGATACACACGGCCAGTTTTTCTGGCCAAAAGCTGTCATGGCAGTTTTTCCGGCGGAAAAACTTGTCGTGTGTACAAGGCATGACTTGTATAACTTGTAAACATTAACTCATAGGCCGCATACACACGATCGGTTTGGACCAAACTGATCGTGTGTACGGCCCATCGGACCATTGTCTGTCGGACCACAGTTTTAAAAACTTGCTTTAAAATCGGTCCGATGGACGTCTGACCATCGGAACAAAACGATGGTTAGTATGCAAAAGCATCGGACCAAAAACCTGCGCATGCTCAGAATCAAGTCGATGCATGCTTGGAAGCATTGAACTTCGTTTTTTCAGCACGTCGTTGTGTTCTACGTCACCGCGTTCTGACCCGATTGGATTTTGGACTGATGGTGTGTACGCACATCAGACCATCAGGCCATCAGTCTGTGAACCAATGAAAACAGTCCGTCGGACCAGTTTCATCGGTTTGGTCCGAACGTGTGTACATGGCCATAGACTTCAATTGTGGTACTTAAGTGATAATTCTATTTTCCTTAGCCAAGATTCAGACAGTGTTAAATTAGGTCTGGATTTTATTAATTTAAATGTTATTGTTATTTTTGGGGATTCCATTTTTAAAATTGGCACTTCAAAGCTATTACCATCTGCCAAGAGTAATATCTAACCATTTCTGGCTACTTCCTATGCTTACACTGCTTATGATTGTATTTCTACTTCTGCTGTCCGAGCGAGCCAAAGCTGCCACCCATCCCCAAAAGAACTTGTGGGAATTTGTAAATCACATTTTTGAGATTTCTGGTTCAGCCATTATAAATTTCTAAAGACTTGTGTTTTTTTTTAATGTTTTGCCAAATCAAAATAGGAGAATAAACCTTGAATATGCATTAAAACTTGTACAATATCTGATACTCCTTAGCAAAGGATTCTAGATACAGTCTTCCACCTTTTATTCAGGCTCTGCTTTTATGTCAGCTCAGCCAATATCTGAGGTGCCCACTTCTGCCAAAATAATCAAGTTTTACAGAGTAATGTGGCAGAGAGAGGGGTGGCTATACACTGGGATGCTACCTTCCAAAACCATTTGTGGCCGAGATCCATGGAAATAATGTTTTTCTTCTCTTTTTTATGTTTAAATTGTCTTTGCAGGTGATTTGTCTTTGGGTGACAAGGGGCTTTCAATAGTACTGATCCTACATTTACATGTAAAGTTCACTTTAACCACTTAAGGACCCCTTCACGCCGATATACGTCGGCAGAATGGCACGGCTGGGGACAAGCACGTACCTGTACATCCTCTTTAACCACTTGTCCTCTGCCCACCGTCAAATGACGGCGGGCAGAGGACTCTATTATCCTGACATCACGTCATATGACGTGATGTCCCTTTAAAGCCGCCGGCGGCGCACGCGCGCACCCGCCGCTCTGCAGGGATCCCGTGCGAGTGCCCGGCGGCAACGATCGCCGCCGGGCACACGCGATTGCTCAGTAACTGAGCGGGGACGTGGAGCTCTGTATGTAAACACAGAGCTCCACGTCCTGTCAGGGAGAGAGGAGATCGATTGTGTCCCTTGTACATAGGGACACAATCGGTCACCTCCCCCAGTCACCCCCCCTCCCCCCACAGTTAGAACACTCATAGGACACACATTTAACCCCTTCCCCGCCCCCTAGTGGTTAACCCCTTCACTGCCAGTCACATGTATACAGTAATCAATGCATATTTATAGCATTGTTCACTGTATAAATATAAATGGTCCCAAAAATGTCAGAAAAGTGTCCGAAGTGTCCGCCATAACGTTGCAGTCCCAATAAAAAAATCGCAGATCGCCGCCATTAATAGTAAAAAAAAAAAAAAAAAAAAAAAGCCATAAACTATCCCCTATTTTGTAAACACTATAAATTTTGCGCAAACCAATCGATAAACGCTTATTGCATTTTTTTTTAACCAAAAATATGTAGAAGAATACGTATCAGTCTAAACTGAGGAAAAAAATTTTTTTTGGGTTATTTATTATAGCAAAAAGGAAAAAATATTGCATTTTTTTAAAAATTGACGCTCTATTTTTGTTTATAGCGCAAAAAATAAAAACCGCAGAGGTGATCAAATACCACCAAAAGAAAGCTCTATTTGTGGGAAAAAAAGGACGCCAATTTTGTTTGGGAGCCACGTCGCACGACCGCGCAATTGTCAGTTAAAGCGACGCAGTGCCGGAAGCTTAAATTTTGTCTGGGCAGGAAGGTGGTGTAGGTGCACAGTAGGCAAGTGGTTAAGAACCCAGCCATGGACCCGGCCTGAAGCTCTGTGACCGTGCCCGCGGGACCCACGGACCCGATGGCCGCCAGTGTCCCGCGATTGGTCACAGGAGCTGAAGAACGGGGAAAGACTATCACTGGCATCACAAGTCCAGCCCCGCCCCCTACAGTTAGAAACACATATGAGGTCACATTTAACCCCTACAGCGCCCCCTAGTGGTTAACTCCTAAACTGCAATTGTAATTTTCACAGTAAATAGTGCATTTTTATAGTACTTTTCGCTGTGAAAATGACAATGGTCCCAATGTGTCTGCCATAATGTCGCAATCATGAAAAAATCGCTGATTGCTGCCATTAGCAGTAACAAAATCATTATTAATAAAAATGCCATAAAACTATCCCCTATTTTGTAAACGCTATAATATTATGAGCAAACCAAATGATAAATGCTTATTGCAATTTTTTTTACCAAAAATAGATAGAAGAATATGTATTGGCTTAAACTGAGGAGAAATGTTTTTTTTATATCTTTTTGGGGGATATTTATTATAGCAAAAATTAAAAAAGATTGCTTTTTTTTTTTTTTTAATTGTCGCTCTATTTTTGTTTATAGTGCAAAAAATAAAAACCGCAGAGGTGATCAAATACCACCAAAAGAAAGCTCTATTTGTGGGGAAAAAAGGACGCCAATTTTGTTTGGGAGCCACGACGCGCTCAATTGTCAGTTAAAGTAACGCAGTGCTGAATCGCAAAAAGGGGCAAGGTCCTTAACCTGCATAATGGTCCGGGTCTTAAGTGTTTAAATGGTGACAACAGAGGAGTATGCCTGGGCAACAGCTTATAGTTTTGTTTGGAAGAGCATATGATGGTGATTTCCAGTATGATGATTGTGGGAGAAGATGGAGAGCATTGTCACCCGGTAACACAAAGTGCCCCTAAAAAGGACCTTAATATCAGCATTACCAGCTCTTATTTTCATGAAAGTTAGCAATTAAAATAAAAAGAGGCTTCCAAGTGATATTATCATATTATCATGTTAAAGCTTATATGAGATTTTAGTGGGTTGAATAATGCTGACGGTATGTTCAAGAGCTTCTTTTTTTTGTCACAGCACCTAACTGCAAAAAATAAATAAAGTTACATCACACACCTAAAACACTCCGCACCCTCATTAACCACTTGACCACTGGGCACTTCCTAACCAGACCAATTTTCAGCTTTCGGTGCTCTCACAATTTGAATGACAATTACTCAGTCATACAACATTGTACCCATTTAAATTTGTGTCCCTTTTGTTCACACAAATAGAGCTTTCTCTTGGTGGTATTTGATTACCTCTGGGTTTTTTTTTTTTTTGCGCTATTAAAGAAAAAAATCTTGTTTCTGTCATACTAGCAGGTTATTTCTCACACACAGCATATGCATACCACAAATTACACCCCAAAACACATTTTGCTATTCTTCCCGAGTATGTGTGAGACTTTTATGCAATGTGGCGACATACAGAGGCCCAACATGCAGGGAACACCATCAGGCGTTCTGGAGCACCCAGACCAATTCTGACATCTCTCTCCTACATGTAAAAATCATAATTTTTTTGTTAGAAAATTACATAGAACCCCAAAACATTATATATGCTTTTTAGCAAAGACCCTAGAGAATACAATGGCGGCCGTTACAACTTTTTATCTTGCATGGTATTTTCGCAGAAATTTTTTGAACGTTTTGTACTAAAAAAAAAAAAAACAGTAAAGTTAGCCCAATGTTTTTGCATAATGTGAAAGATGAAGTTACACCGAGTAAATAGATACCCAACATGTCACACTTCAAAATTGCGCACACCCGTGGAATGGCGCCAAACTTCGCTACTTAAAAATCCCCATAGGCGAAGATTTAATTACTTTTATTGGTTACATGTTTTTAGTTACGGAGGAGGTCTAGGGCCAAGATGATTGCTCTCGCTCTAACGTTCGCAGAGATACCTCACATGTGTAGCTTGAACACCGTTTTCATATGTCGGTGGAAATTACGTATGCGTTCGCTTCTGCATGCGAGCACATGGGGACAGGGGTGCTTTAAAAAAAAATTATGAAAATGATTGTTCATTTTACTTTATTTACTTGATTTTGACACTTTTTTCCCCAAAAATGCATTTTTTTTATCACTTTTATTCCTATTATAAGGAATGTAAACATCCCTTGTAATAGGAATATAACATGACAGGTCCTCTTTACAGTGAAACGTGGGGTCAATAAGACCCCACATCTAACTTCTAGGCTGGGAAGACTGAAAAAAAAAATATCCTGGCTTCGATCGTAGCGGTGAGTCTGTAAAAGCACCGGAGGGTGGCAGGAGGGGGGGCGTATTGCAAGGTATTGGGGTATTGCGGAGTATTGTGGTATTGCAGAGTATTGGGGTATTGCAGAGTATTGCGCAGGAAATTGCAGAGTATTGGGGTATTGCAGAGTATTGGGGTATTGCAAAGTATCGCGCAGGGTATTGCAGAGTATTGGGGTATTGCAGAGTATTGGGGTACTGCAGAGTATCGCGCAGGGAATTGTAGAGTATTGGGGTATTGCAGAGTATTGCGCAGGGTATTGCAGAGTATTGGGGTATTGCAGAATATTGGGGTATTGCAGAGTATCGCGCAGGGTATTGCAGAGTATTGGGGTATTGCAGAGTATTGCGCAGGAAATTGCAGAGTATTGGGGTATTGCAGAGTATTGGGGTATTGCAAAGTATCGCGCAGGGTATTGCAGAGTATTGGGGTATTGCAGAGTATTGGGGTACTGCAGAGTATCGCGCAGGGAATTGTAGAGTATTGGGGTATTGCAGAGTATTGCGCAGGGTATTGCAGAGTATTGGGGTATTGCAGAATATTGGGGTATTGCAGAGTATCGCGCAGGGTATTGCAGAGTATTGGGGTATTGCAGAGTATTGCGCAGGGTATTGCAGAGTATTGGGGTATTGTAGAGTATCGCGCAGGGAATTGCAGAGTATTGGGGTATTGCAGAGTTTTGCGCAGGGATGGCCGAGCTGGGATGGATGGCTGGATCTGTGACAGCAGTTGTCACAGATCCAGCCCTCAGTGCTGCTGCTGCCTATGCTCTCCCCCCTCTCCTCTCACACTGTACCGATCGGTACAGAGAGGAGAAGGAGGAACCGGCATCATCACATGACGCCAGTTTGTTTACAAGTGATCGCTCCGTCATTTGACGGAGCGATCACGTGGTAAACGGCCGCTATCAGTGATCACGGATGATTCCCAGGGGGCGCGCGAGTAAAGGTTTCTGGGAGGACGTCCCAGGGACGTCCTCCCAGAACAACTCGACCGCGCTGTAGCAGTATTTTGTCTATAGCGCGGTTGGAAAGTGGTTAAATCCAGTAAGGCCCTCCTTTTTAACTCACATTATTTTTATTGTAGGCCCTGTCCCTTTTTTTAATAGAGAAAATATATAGATAACAAAAATGAAAATACAAAAATAAAAATTGTTATGGTGTATGGAAATATGTTAATGTGGGACTGCTCAGGCCATAAACTGGAGAAAGGGAATTGTTTTCACCAGTTAATTACCATGTGTAATTTAGTGGGGCACTATTGTCCATATATAACCCCAACTTCCTAGAGCCTCTGCTCGTGCCATAATCACACAGTAAGAGGAAAATGAAAAAAAAAAAAAAGGAAAGAGTAGAGTGAAGAGGATGAGGTAGAGCAGTGGTTCTCAACTCCAGTCCTCGAGCGCTCCAACAGGTCAAATCACCTGTGCAAAAAAATGGAGAGCCTGAAAACATGACCTGTTGGGGCGCCTTGAGGACTGGAGTTGAGAAACAGTGAGGTAGAGGGCTGGAGGAAGAGGTATGTTATCATAAGTTTTTCATTATGTGTGATTCAGTAGGGTACTACTCTCAACATATAATTTAAGTTATAAAAGCAAGAGGTGCAATCAGCGCAAAAATACTTTGAAAATATTAACCACTTAAGGACCACCTCCTGCACATATACGTCGGCAGAATGGCATGGCTGGGCAGATCCACGTACAGGTACGTCCTGTACTACTACCCAGCCGTGGGGCGCGCTCCCGTGACCCGGTCCGAAGCTCCGGGACTGGAATCGGGACCGTAGGACTCGCAGACCCGATTGCCGCTGGAATGCGGCAATCGGTCCCGGAGCTGAAGAATGGGGAGAGCCGTGTGTAAACACGGCTTCTCTGTGCTTCACTGTGGCGACAGCATCGATCGCGTCATCCAGTTTATAGGGTGGATTGATGACGTCACACCTACACCCACACCCCCCTACAGTTGTAAACACACACAGGGAACACATAACCCCTACAGCGCCCCCTTGTGGTTAACTCCCAAACTGCAACTGTAATTTCCACAATAAACAATGCAATTTAAATGCATTTTTTGCTGTGAAAATTACAATTGTCCCAAAAATGTGTCAACATTGTCTGAAGTGTCCGCCATAATGTCGCAGTCATGAAAAAAATCGCCGATCGCCGGCATTAGTAGTAAAGAAAAATAAAAAATAAAAATGCAATAAACTATCCCCTATTTTGTAAACGCTATAAATTTTGCGCAAACCAACCAATAAATGCTTATTGCGTTTATTTTTACCAAAAATAAGTAGAAGAATACGTATCGGCCTAAACTGAGGAAAACCATTTTTTTTTAGGGGGGGGGATATTTATTATAGCAAAAAGTAAGAAACATTGCATTTTTTTCCAAATTGTCGCTCTATTTTTGTTTATAGCGCATAAAATAAAAATCGCAGAGGTGATCAAATATCACCAAAAGAAAGCTCTATTTGTGGGAAAAAAAGGACGCCAATTTTGTTGTAAACTACGTCGCACGACGTCAGTTAAAGCGACACAGTGCCAATTTACAAAAAGGGGCCTGGTCCTTTAGCTGCATTTTGGTCCGGGGCTTAAGTGGTTAATAATAACCCTCCACTGATGCAAGCTGAACACTAAAGGATAATCACAAAAATCCAATAGGAAGAATACAAAATAGGGTGTAAGTGCAGCACAAAAATTATTTAAAATTAATAATAAATAATAAATAAACAGAAGTCCAAGTGAAATCCAAAGAAATTTTGAACAAGTTCCAGAAAGCCTTTACCAGTGACGTTAAAATTATAATGGTGATCCCTCCGCCTCTGATAAGGTTGGCTACTCTCACCTTAAGGCATGGGCTCCTGTGTTACCAGGTAGTCATGCAAGCAGAAATCAATATCACAGGCTTAGAGACCATATCCTATGTTCATTTCAGATTCCTCAGAACTCGGCAGAAATATCAGACCATAAACAGAAAAAGAGATCTAAGTGCTCACTGTTATACAGATATAAAATTTATTTGTGTCATAACACAAACTACTCACACGTAAAACACTTGAATGGCAGCATATAATGCAAACATGTCTGTTTGCTTCCGAAAGACAGTAGCGGGCGACGTCAGAACAAGCTCCCGGCCAGCAAGGAAGTTCATGGAAACGTAACACGTACGGGGGAGGAGCTTGTTCTGATGTCGCCTTCTACCATCTTTTGGAAGAAAACAATTGATTTTTTCTTTGCTGTTTCATATTGATAATTGTTTGCTGTTCCATATTGAAATGTTTAAGTATTTTTTGCACAATGCACGTTCTTTTGGGATCTTGATAGTATTTATATATTTTTTTCTGGTATTTTATATACATAAAGTGCCCCACCAGCAGTGGACTTTTCATTATTGGAATGTAAATTGATTTTTCTTTTGCTGTTGCATATTGATAACTGTTTGCTGTTTCATATTGAAATTCCTAGCATCTTGCATATTGCATATTGCAAGGTGTTTTAATAGCATTTATATTCTAAATGGTCTTTTGTATTCACGCACAGGCTTTTCACATATATATTATTCTAAATTATATATATATGATTGTTTATCCATTCAGTATATTTATTAGCATTTTTGCACTTAATCTAGCACGTTACTTGCAGTATTTGCATATAATTTAGCACTCAGCTTAATAGTATTTCATGAATTGCATTCTCCCCAACTGCAATCAAATTTGTCTTGGATCAGCGCAGTAAAAACATTTTGGATACATCATTCATGATGTTTAGATTCAGGGTGAAAAAAGCTCAAAGAGAAGAAAAATACAGTATATACTGCTCTTTGCTATGTCAGACCCATAGGAGTAATTATTCTCTGAATATTTTAGTTTTAAATAGCACTTTAGGGTGTACACACAGGTTGGTAGCAGTGGCGGCTGGTGCTCAAAATTTTTGGGGGGGGGTGCAAACAAAAAAAAACAATTGCAGCCTCACTGTGCCCATCAAACGCAGCCACTGTGCCATGCCATAAAACGCAGCCACTGTGCCATGCCATTGACGCAGCCACTGTGCCATGCCATCAAACGCAGCCACTGTGCCATGCCATCAAACGCAGCCACTGTGCCATGCCATCAAACGCAGCCACTGTGCCATCAATTGTCACCACTATGCCATGCCACCAATTGTCACCACTGTGCTCATTAATTGTCACCACTGTGCCATCAATTGTCACCACTATGCCATGCCACCAATTGTCACCACTGTGCTCATTAATTGTCACCACTGTGCAATCAATTGTCACCACTATGCCATGCCACCAATTGTCACCACTGTGCTCATTAATTGTCACCACTGTGCCAATCAATTGTTACCACTGTGCCCATCAATTGTTACCACTATGCCATGCCATCAATTGTCACTACTTTGCCATTAACTGTCACCACTGTGCCCATCAATTGTTACCACTGTGCCCATCAATTGTTACCACTGTGCCATCAATTGTTACCACTGTGCCATCAATTGTTACCACTGTGCCCATCAATTGTAGCCACTGTGCCCCGCAATTGTCGCCACTGTGCCCCGCAATTGTCACCACTGTTCCCAGTAAAATGTTGCCACTGTGACCTGTATGTGCCACCAATTGTCACCACTGTGCTCATTAATTGTCACCACTGTGCCATCAATTGTCACCACTATGCCATGCCACCAATTGTCACCACTGTGCTCATTAATTGTCACCACTGTGCCATCAATTGTCACCACTATGCCATGCCACCAATTGTCACCACTGTGCTCATTAATTGTCACCACTGTGCCAATCAATTGTTACCACTGTGCCCATCAATTGTTACCACTATTCCATGCCATCAATTGTCACTACTTTGCCATTAACTGTCACCACTGTGCCCATCAATTGTTACCACTGTGCCCATCAATTGTTACCACTGTGCCATCAATTGTTACCACTGTGCCATCGATTGTTACCACTGTGCCCATCAATTGTAGCCACTGTGCCCCGCAATTGTCGCCACTGTGCCCCGCAATTGTCACCACTGTTCCCAGTAAAATGTTGCCACTGTGACCTGTATGTGCCATCAATTGTTACCACTGTGCCCATCAATTGTTACCACTGTGCCCAGCAATTGTAGCCACTGTGCCCAGCAATTGTAGCCACTGTGCCCTGCAATTGTAGCCACTGTGCCCCGCAATTGTCGCCACTGTGCCCAGTAAAATGCTGCCACTGTGACCTGTATGTGCCATCAATTGTAACCACTGTGCCATCAATTGTTACCACTGTACCCAGCAATTGTAGCCACTGTGCCCCGAAATTGTCGCCACTGTGCCCCGCAATTGACGCCACTGTGCCCAGTAAAATGCTGCCACTGTGACCTGTATGTGCCATCAATTGTTACTACTGTGCCCATCAATTGTTGCCACTGTTCCCAGCAATTGTAGCCACTGTGCCCTGCAATTGTCGCCAATGTGCCCAGTAAAATGCTGCCACTGTGACCTGTAAAATTTCCCCCCCGGCACTTACCTTTCTGGGGTCAGCCGTGCTTCTACCTCCCCTCAATGTCTTCTCCCGCCCTCGATGATGCTTCAGCCAATCAGGTTACCGATTACCAGAACTGGTGAACCGGTACATCCCGAGTATAAGCATTCAGGAAGCCGACTAAAGCCTGAGGGCTGTACTCGGAAAGCATATCAGAGCTGCTGGCAATGATAGGCACTTCCACACAGCCAACCAGCTGCCGTTATTCAGCTGGCCGGTGCTCAACATCCAGCCAGCTGAATAGCGGGCGGCAGCGGCGAAAATATATAGATTCACGCAATGCATGAATCTATGTATTTCAGTGGCTGTGCGAGAGCCAGAGGGGGCGGCGCTCCAGCGCCCTCTATGGACGAACCGCCACTGCTTGGTAGTGGTTTTGGTAGGTTGCGCTGAGATCTTGCCTGCTTATTTACTGCAACATTACTTTGATACTATGATTTAACTTTGATACTATGATTTGAATTATTCTACACATACTGTATGCTTGCTGCTGCTTGAGAGTAAATTGCATGTGTAGCTGGTTTGTACAATATTTGTTTATTTTTTTTACAAACTGGCACATGAATGAAGGAAATTCACAAAGTAAAAATGAATGCTTATACAGTGATCATCACTGTAATAAGCATTCTTTGGTGTACGTTTATCAAACATTGATAATTTATCTCATTTTAGTTTTCAGCAGTTCTCAGAGAAAAATCTTCTCCTTTGGCACCCTGTTTATGAAGTGGAGAAGACGAGAGGAGAAGTTTTTCTCCTGATACACCTGTGTGATTACAGAGAATCTGAGTTTTAAAATTGAAACCAAAGTTAAAAAGAGTGTGTTATTACATAAAAAAATATTAAGCACTGCGGAGTTGTTTAGATATTTACAAACTTTTTTACACCTCTATTGAACACTACAACTTCACTGACACAACTATCCAGTTTCCATGCCAGAGGTGCAATATCCACTATATATTTGCATATGCTGATCCATTCCTGTAGAGATAAACCATCTTATGTTGGGAAGTGGGAGGAGGACCTGGAACGTACACTAGAGATTTCAGAATGGAACCAAATATGGTCAACAACTAAAACAGCTTCCTCCAACATAATAGCTAGTGAAGCCAACTACAAGGTACTGACTAGGTGGCACCTGGTACCAGCCAGGGTAGCCAAATATGTGCAGAACTATCGGCCACAATGTTTGAGGGTGTACAGATTTGGGCACATATCTTCATATTTGGTGGTCATGTCCTAAAGCACAAACGTTTTGGAAAGCTATATTTAAAATTGTAACCAAATTACTAGGGAAAACAATCCTTCCTGATACTGCAATGGCACTACTCAGTTTAAAACCAGTCTATATTTCACATACTCAATTCAAATTGCTGGTGAAACTCTTCACAGCAGCCAAACAGACACTAGCAAAATCTTGGAAATCACCTAAATTGGTTTTACATGAAACTATATCTAAGATGAATTATACCATCACCCAAGCCAAGATGGCTGCTATTGAATTGGACATGATCCCCAAGTTTGAGAGGATGTGGCAGCCCTGGATTGCATATATTATGCCAACCTTGGACAGTAGAGTACTACTGCCATGGTAGCTGAATCAGTGTGTTATATATGTCATTGTTCAACATCTCTTGGATTGGTGCGGTGGCTCTTGGCTCGACCACGCGGACCTCCCTTATGGTTCCAGTACTCTTTTTTTCTCCATTCTATCTATTTTCTTATAGTTATTGTTATTAATTTATTTTTTAATTTTTCTCTGTTATTTGCTATTTTTCTATTATGATTTTGAAGCTCCCTTTTTATTATTAATAACTCTTTGCTTCACAGAGGACAATATATATGTCAGTAGTTACTAATAACTACATACAACCTCTAAACTTAATAATCTTAATGTTATTAGTAGGGATGAGCTTCGAGTTCGAGTAGAACTCATGCTCAACTCGAACATTGCCTGTTCGATGAACAGCGAACTATTTGTGGTGTTCGCGGCAAGTTCGTATGTACTTTAGAACCCTGTTAAAGTCTATGGGACTCGAACGTTTGAAATCTAAAGTGTGATATTGAAAGGCTAATATGCAAGTTATTGTAATAAAAAGTGTTTGGGGACCTGGGTCCTGCCCCAGGGGACATGTATCAATGCAAAAAAAAAGTTTTAAAAACTGCAGTTTTTTTGGCAGCAGTGATTTTAATAATTCCTTTAAGTGAAACAATAAAAGTGAACTATTCTTTTAAATATCGTACCTGGGGGGGGTGTCTATAGTATGCCTGTAAAGTAGCGCTTGTTTCCCATGCTTAGAACTGTCCCTGCACAAAGTGTCATTTCTGAAGGAAAAAAAGTAATTTAAAATCACTCGCGGCTATAATAAATTGTCGGCTCCCGGCAATACAGAGAAAAGTCATGCATAAAAAAAAATGTGTGGGGGTCCACGGCATTTTTTTTTAAAATTTGGGGTGGAGTTCACCTTAAGATCCATACCAGACCTGAAGGGTCTGGAATTGATATTTGGGGGGAACCCCACATAATTTTTTTTTAATTTGACACAGGGTTCCCCTTAATATCGATACCAGACCCAAAGGGCCTGGTAATTTAATTTGGGGGGACCCCCATGCATTCTTTTTTTATGAAGGACTTTTCTCTGTATTGATGGTATCCGACAATTCATTATATCCACGAATGATTTTAAATTACTTTTTTCCTTCAGAAATTACATTTTGTGCAGGGACAATTCTAAGCACAGGAAACAAGCGCTACTTTACAGGCATACTATACACCCCCCTAGGTACGGAATTTAATTCATATTTAAAAATATTTCAATTTTATTGTTTCACTTTAAGCATTATTATAATCACTGCTCCTAAAAAAACGGTAGTTCTTTAAAACTTTTTTTGCATTGATACATGTCCCCTGGGGCAGGACCCAGGTCCCCAAACACTCCCCTGGGGCAGGACCCAGGTCCCCAAACACTTTTTAGGACAATAACTTGCATATTAGCCTGTAAAATTAGTACTTTAGATTTCAAACATTCGAGTGACATAGACTTTAACAGGGTTCTAAAGTTCACACAAACTTTTGGTCTGTTCGCAGGTTCTGGTGCGAACCGAACCCAGGAGTGTTCGGCTCATGCCTATTCATTGGTGACTAAATAGTTTACCATGCTAGTTTACTTTGTATATTTACATATTGGAATAGGAATATTTGAGCTTCTCTATTTTCAATGTATTTATTGTATTCCCTGTAATTTGTATTACACCTTTGTACTCAATAAAATACTTTTGTCAAGGAAAATAATCAGCCCTGACCACTGGCACTTTTTTTAACTTAGTTTTTTTACCCTTTAGCTCACATATTGGCACAGGTTATTTTAACACGCATTTTGGTGTGGTTTTGTAACGCACACTTTGACACTTCTTTTAGCATGTAGTTTGACACTTTTTTAACGTGCATTTTGATTTGCCTTTTATGTGTATTTTGGCAAACAGCACATTTGCTAACCACTTTTGGGATGCCATTAACAATAAGGCCTCATGCCCACGGACGTTTATACAGCTGCTTTTAGGAGCGTTTTTCACAGCTTAAAAATGACTCTCCATGTTAGCCTATTGCCTCATGCCCACCAAGGCATTTGGCAGCTGTAAGTGGCATAGGCGTTTTTAACCTCCCTGGTGGTATTCCCGAGTCAGGCTCAGGGTGGAATTTCAGTGCTTATAGCGGTAACCCCAAACCAGACTCTGGATCGCATTGCAGTATCTAGGCAGGGAGTTACTTACCTTGTCCCCTGGATCCTGCGATGTCTCCCCGCTGTGTGAGCAAGCTGTCTCCTCACTCGATTCACACAGTGCCCGAGTGCCGCCAAGCTCCGTTCCCTGCGGCGTTCTGATGCACGGGGTGGAGATCGGCTAAAGAGTTCCAAAGGCAAAAAGGGCCAAAGAAATAAAAATTTAACAGATTCAGTGAAATAATTTTTGTGTCCTTTATATCTACCAATATAGGATCACACCTACATTAATCCAATAAGGTTATGGCATTTGGGTAACTAACATTATATCAACAGTGGCAACTTACAACATTTTATCCTATAAAAGAACCATAAAACTTTACTTGAAGCATTCAGCAGAGAAACTATGGAGCCTCACTCAATTTAAATCCTAATGCCCTGTACAAACAGTCTGAATTTCCTTTTGAAAAAGTCAGATGGGAGCTTTTCATCGGATATTCCAACCGTGTATATGCCCAATCTGACTTTTTCCATCCAAAATTTAGATAGGACGGACTTAGATAGAGAACATTTTTCTCTATCTCATCTCTTTCTCTATTTTTCAGACGGAAAAAAATCGGAAAATCCGTTCGTCTGTATGGAATTCCGACACACTAAAAACCATGCATGCTCAGAATCAAGTCGACGCAGGCTCAGAAAGCATTTAACTTTATTTTTCTCGGCTCGTCGTAGTGTTGTACGCCACCGCATTCTTGACAGTCGGAATTTAGTGTGACCGTGTGTATGCAAGACAGCTTGAGCGGAATTCCGATGGAATTCAGTCGGAAAAACTACTCAAGTTTATTCCAACGGAAAAAATGGTCCTGTGTACAGGACATTAAAGTAGGCCTGTAGCCAGACTATGCTTGGCTCCATAGTATGGACATTCAAGTACTTACATATTCTTAACAATCAGTAAAACAAGCCCTCATTGACTTCTGTAGGTACAGGCAAATCTTCAAAATTAATAACAGAAACACTGAAGTCATCCAAGTCATTGGTGCTGCTTCCAGAGCATCAATTCTATGTTTTGATTAGAAGTTAAAGGGATCGAAGGCTGCTATGTCGCAGCTGAATGGGGGATAATATTGAGATAACAACTTGAAAGATTTAAATAATGAGCGAGCATGTGAGGGTTTGATTTGAATCTCATTTACAGCTTGTTAAAAAAAATATAAATACTGTATTTATTGGCGTATAACACTCACCTTTTTACCCTGAAAATAGAGGGTAAACTGTGCCTGCATGTTATACGCAGGGGGGCTGTGGACATTTTTCTCCCCCGAAACTTTCCTCTTAAAGTTAGGGTGCGTGTTATACACCTGTGCGTGTTAAATATGGTACCTTAATGTCAATACAGCTGTCATTATTACAGAACAGTGGAATTGTGCCTGTTTGTCTCACAATTTTCAAAATCAAATTTTACTTTTCATAAATTTAGAGCAAGGAAAGATTGCTGATTGACTGCTATTGGCTCCCGCATCACAGTTTTTACATTGTTTATTGCTTTGATGTTTTACGCCATTACTCTATATCATGTATAAAGTGCACATGTATGAGAGTGTATATAAAATTAAATGTTTTTTTTGCCATCTATAATAAAAAGTGCACTACTTTTTCTAATCTGCTTTGTTCCTAATCTCTCAGACCTGGTCTTAGTTTCAGTTTGAGGTTTGGAATTGTGTCCTCCAGCTGAGATCTCGCTTTTAGATATGCAAACTTCCATGTAGGACATTCGTTATCAAGGCTCCTGTTTGCCTTTTATGTAGCAACTTCGCGTCAGTGTTCAGCACAAACTACACGGACGCCCGCTAGATTGACATTTCTTCATTCATGCTCTACCTTAAACAGCATGCGAGGACTTCAAAGCGGAGTAGATAGCTTTGATGTAACAAAATGAAAAACGCCTTATGATTTGTAGACACTGAGAGAACGTTGAATCTGCCTGCTTCTCTGATTTTAAAGGGACATTCTCACCTTCCAATGCTCCCTACGAGAAAACAGGAGAACAAGAAATAAAAAAAATATATTAAACTTGGCTGCTACACATCAAAAATCTGTTACAAATCTTCTGTATTATTCAGGAAATATCCCAGTTGTAAAAGAGAAAAATTAGCCATGTAATCATCTTTAGGGGATTTGTTTTCCCAAAACACCAGAGTTGCACCAGTTTTTTTTTTTAATCTGGATATTGACCAGCTGTGGATTGCAGTCACCCAACCATTTGAAATTTCCCTTTATGCACCCTGACTATTCTTAGGCTGCATCCTAATTCTAATGACCAGTACACACGATCAGTTTTCCCGACGGTCAAAAGACCACCGGGAAAACCGGGAACCGGCTCGGTCCCTTTTCCCCTGTACACGCGGACGGTTTTCCCGACAGGAAAACTGCCAGGAGATCTTTGGTCGGGGAAAACCATCCGTGTGTACGCTCCCTCGCAGTGTTTCCCATAGGAAAAATGCGGGGGGAAAAAACGTGATTTGCGGCAAAAAAAAGAGAACATGTTCTCACTTTTTAACACGCAGTTTTCCTGACAGTAAAACTGCTAAGGAGCATACACACATCCGGTTTTCTCGGCCAAAGGAAAACATGGCAGTTTTGCCGACGGGAAAAACGATTGTGTGTACTAGGCATAAAGGTTATCATTATTATTAGCCCTGATGTAGAACAGAAAATAGAACCTTACAAAACGGAAGGAAATTTGCACGATTTCCCCATCAGCACAGGCAGTCCCGAGCAATTGACTGCTTCTAGCAGGGGGGGACAGGGGGGGGCCGGGAAAATATAGTGAATATTGCTAGTGGCTATAGCAGCCGCTAGGGATAATTACAAGTAAATCTGGCAGGCTGGTTGTACCCAAGTTGATCAAGCAATCAACTTGGTACATTCAGCCCGCCCACACACCTTACAAAACAAAATACATTTTAGCCATGAAAATCTGTTTTGAGAAAATAAAGGAAATCTACATAAAATCTACATGATCTGTAGGATCTCAGCATTAATTTTATAACATCCGCATTGTAGTAGCAATATTAACAATAATTATTTTTGAAATTCCAATATAAGCTTACTTGAAAAATGTCCTTTCATGTTGTGAGGGCTGCCTGTCTGCTGGCCGTCTCTTTCCACAACTTCCTGGATTCCCTACAAGCTCTACAGCTTCTCCTCTGTTGTGTACTTTAAATTTCTAGGGACTACATATCCCATGGTACCTTGCTGCCAGTGTTCTGCCAGATTAGACGACCTGTCATTCTATTACAAGTTTGACGGGTCACCTAATTTGACGGAACACCTACAAGCAGTGATTCCTGTACTAACTCCGCCTCCTGAAACTCCTCCTCTCATTACCTCTGTAGCTCAGAAGGCAGGCTCTGTGAATTCTGTGAAACAGCAGTGCCTACTCCCAGGGCATAGTGAATATGTGTCACAGATTTCAAGGTGTGTGGGGATCTTCACATTCTTTTTAAAAAAAACTTTAAGAATATAAGAAGTAGGCTAGAAATAACTGAAATACAATATTGAAATTAGTATATGATTTAAATTATTAACCATAGGTACGCTTTAAAGTTTATGTAAACCCTGTCATTTTTATTTTATTTTTTCATTGCAGGTTATTACTAACAACGGCCAAGGGAAACAGTTCTGTGTCATTTTGTAAATGCTTTTGTTTTCCTGAATTATCATTTAAGGTAGTTGTATGCAAGAAGGATGGTGAAAGGGGACCAGTAGTACCTGCATGTCATTTCCCTGATGTACTAATACTACATCTAGTGCCCTTTTAGCTGCAAGAGCGTTGTGACCAAAACTCCAAACTGGGGACCTACAGTGAGGGAAAGTGTCACATGTGCACAATGGCAACATTGGGGCTTGGTTGTTCCTGGCCCAGTGGCTCAGCTTGCTTGTCAGAAGGGAAGCTGTGGAACCCTTGCCATCTTACCATCTCTGTAATGTACAAAGGGTCCATAGCAAAGTTCTGTCTGTTAGCATGGTCAGGAGCCATAACGCTCTGACACACTTGAGCAAGGCCCTGCATTCATGCGTTGTCTCAGGCCTTATCCCTGAACTATTAATGTGCCATAAAAGAGGACCATGTTGAATTAGCCTTGTGATCCTAGTGAGCACATCAGGGACCTTCTCTGAGCTCTCCACTATCAGGACTGTCTTTAGGTCACCACTTGCTCCTGTTAAATGGTTACACATTCAACCTCAAGTGTATGGGCTGTACTTAATAGGAAGTTATTTCTTTAGCCCCATATATTGACTCTCTCTTCATACTACTCAGGCCACCTGCAGCCTTATGTGTGTAGTGCTAGCCCCTAGAGGGCCACTGGATTTTTCAAATTGCATACAGACACAGAAATCAGTCTACAGGCATGTTTTTGTTGTTTATTGAGGGAAAACAACTTGGATAGGGAATAGGGAAAATGGGATGCCCATTTTGACTTGAAGAACAGCAAATCAGGACAACTCCCTTCTCTATACATGGCAAAAATGACAAATCCTTAACAGTAGCAGCAGTCTTTCTGAAAATGGTAATGGAAATCCCCCCCAGGAGCTCTGTGTCCCCTGGGTGGAATTTTAGCAAAGTCCGAACTTGCAGGAGCTCTATTTGCCATTTATTGAAAAAAAATAGCCTACTTGGCTGCTTAGCAAAATATCCCAGGACAAGGGATTGTGTTTACCTTGTTGTAATGGTCAACACTTCAGGTCTCTCACTGTTCAGGTCCTTCCTTGCAAGCCAGAGTGTCACCTAGAAGAGACTGTGGGGTAGTAGAGATCCTTCTGTCATTCCTCCTTTCTTAGCTCCCAGCCTGGAGGCTGAGCATCCTCAGCCCCAGGGTCCCCTACCAGACTGCACAACACAGTTTCCTCACTCCATCTTCCACTTGACTTCCCTGCTGGCTAAGCTCTACAATATTTATGGGTGGACCCAGCCACCCTGCCAAGCCTCCTGCCTGAGGATTGGACATAATCCCATAAATATGCAGATCAGGACTTCCTGGCCTCCACCCACTAGCTTCTAGAAACTTCTACAAGCTTCTAGAACCAGGGGGAGGTACCAGAGGCCTGACCTGTATACTGTAGCTCTCCAGCCTGACCTACAGTAAACCCCGCCAATTAACCAGACTCACCCAGCTACTGTGAGTCAGAAAATACATTTACCTACATTTGTCTGCACACTAGGGGTTGCTCTATTCACCCCCTAAAAAAAGAGGTCCTATCCTCATGGACCAGGAAAAAGATAGCTCCTCATCCCAGAGCAAGGGCATCCCATAAGGAAAAATTGGAGGGGGAAAGGGAAACCAACTTGGAAAGGGCTGTGTACAAAAAATATTCAGTACAAACATTTGAATATGTACATTTTTGAAAATAAATGCAATATTTACAATTCCTATCTATAGCTACCTGCATCTAGCAAACATTAATGCAAAAACATATGGATATAATTTACATTATTATGTAAATTAGGCCTGGACAAGTGAAGTTGGTGTGGGGTGTGCAGAGATAGGCAGGCATCTTCCTCCTAACTTCCCTGCTGGCTAAGTGCCACAATATTTATGGGCGGACCCGGCTACCCAGCCAAGCCTCCTGCCTGGGGATTGGCCAGATTTCCATAAATATGCAGATCAGGACATCCTGGCTTCCACCCACTAGCTTCTAGAAACTTCTCCAAGCTTCTGGAACCAGGGGGAGGTGCAAGAGGCCTGACCTATTGAGCTTTCCAGTATTACCTACAGTATCCTCCGCCAATTAACCAGACTCAGCCAGCTACTGTGAGTCAATTACATTTACCTACACTAGTATGCACACTAGGGGTATTATCCCCGTAAAAAAAAAAGGCCCTATTCTCATGGGCCAGGAAAAAGATTGCTCCTCAGCCGAGAGCAAGGGCATCCCATAAGGAAAAATCGGGGGGGGGGGGGGGAGAAGGAAACCAACTTGGAAAAGGCTATGTACAAATAAATATTCAGTACAAAAAATAGAATATGTACATTTTTGAAAATGTATGCAATATTTACAATTCCTATCTACAGCTACCTGCATCTCGCAAACAGTAATGCAAAAACATATGTACATAAACAATATACATATTAAAGATAACCACTGTTTAAAAGAGGAAGCTCTCCCAGGCAAAATTGATTTAAGGTAAGGACGCTCAGAAGTCCCAAAGTTCAAACTCTTTAGCAGGCATATGGTCCATGGTGAACCTGCAAAAAGAGACAAAACAAAAAGCTGATTCATTTTACTAACTTGATTATTCTGCCAGCAGGGGGTTATAGCCCTGCTGACGGGGAAAAAAAGGTACTTTAGCATTTGGCATAAGAAGAGTCTTTAGAGTAATGGTGAGGAGGAGCCCATCCACAATAGCAAACTTAGCCCTGCTCTTCTCTAAGAATTGCACATCTGTCAAAAGGATGGCTGATATTGGTCCAGCCGAGTCCGCAAGAAGAAGAAAGACAAGGGTACTGTATCTCTAATGCGATCACAGCAGAAACTGCCATCCCACTGTCTTCAGACTGGAATCCTGTGTCAGCCCCTTTCAACATTGCATTTTAGGATTTGGCAGTCTGGTGATTTCTCCACTTGAACTCTGTGTGGCCACTGAACAGCTCCGGTTTGTCTGTCCCACCTTAGTGATCACCACATGGTCCTTGTAAATGGCCTGTTCCAGACTCCACTGTTGTCGGATGTCTTGGTTGTGAGGACCCCTTTGAGGTTTGGGAACATGAAGATACTCCCACACCAGCTGATTCTCCAACTGGGTGCAGGAGGCCTCAGTGATGTCCATGACATCCCTGGGGACATAAGGTAAGTCCATTCCCCACTCCTCTTCTGCACTTCCTTCTGGAACCTGGAGAATCTGGGGAACTCCCTTAACTTGCCTTGTCCAGTGAGAACACACACTTATGGGGACAAGTGATGCAGTGTTTGTAGACTGTGTTTTGGGCCTGAGACCTGGCCCACTTACCTGATCAGGGCCATCTTTATAGCGTCTTGGGCCCCTGGGCAAATTAATGCATGGGGCCCCTGCCAGCCTGCCCCAAATTTACGCACCTTCTCAAGAATTTAAGTATAAATAGTTTTTTATATATATATATATATATATATATATATATATATATACACACATATATAGTACTTTCAGGACAAAGCTATCATCCTGGGAAAACGTGGTAAAATGCATGAATATCCTAGCAGATATATGACAGTTGGCAAATATGATATAATGCAAGACTATCATGGGGCCCCCATGCACCTGGGGCCCCTGGACAGTGCCCAAGTGTGCCCAGGCATTAAGACAGCGCTGTGCCTAATGATCCTAACTAAACCCGATGTTGGGCAATTGTATGGTCTAGTTGCAATCCATCTGCACAAGGCAACAGCCCCTCCACTCTCTGCCTGTTTAGGGGAGACAGACCTCCCCATCTGTTCTGCTTCCCTCTCACGCTGTCCTGCTTACAGATCCTGAACTTTTAAAACGTCCCCCCAGTCCCACTCCTTATCTGTCTAACTGACTGGGGACCACTCATCATAGTCTGCCTTTAGGGGCCCAAACCTGCTTTCAGTCTGGGTGACCCACAATCAATTTCACCACCACTGCCACTCCCCTATGGCTCACCTGAAGACAACAGTCATCATGATCCGGCTCTTTCCAGGGTGGACTTCAGCAGCTGACTTCTCTGGTGCAAAAAACACAGGAGGGCAAAAACACCTTGGGCATTCCCATAAATACATTTATTAAAACAACTAAAACATATGCATACTCACATGCCGGTAAAAAAACATTAAAGAGGGCGTTCACCCTTAAAACCACTTTCTCCCATCCCATCCAGCATACTGGCGTCAGCGCCAGTATGCTGCCTTTTTTTTGTTGTTGTTGTACTTAGCTCTTAATAGATAATTTCATTTTCGTCCTACTGCGGGGTATGGCGCCGCTATATAGCGTCACGCCTTCCGAAAACAGCCGACTGGCACTCGGCTGTTCTCGGCGCCTGCGCACAGACCCAGGAGCTGACTGCGCAGGCGCCGTATACAGCCGAGTCCTATTTCGGCTTTTTTCAGGGAGCGTGACACGGCTATATACGGCGCCTGCGCAGTCAGCTTCTGGGTCTGTGCGCAGGCGCCGAGAACAGCCGAGTGCTAGTCGGCTGTTTTCGGAAGGCGTGACGCTATATAGCGGCGCCATACCCCCCGGTAGGACGAAAATTTAATTATCTATTAAGAGCTAAGTACAAAAAAAAAAAAAAAAAAACGACAGCATACTGGCGCTGACGCCAGTATGCTGGATGGGATGGGAGAAAGTGGTTTTAAGGGTGAACCCCCTCTTTAAGCAAAAGTAATCTACTCCAGCTGAACACAGCAAAACTCGTTTTAGGAACAAATGGTTGGCAGGCTGACACATTTCGGGGGTTATACCCCTTTCCACAGAGCTAAACCAACCTCACAATCAATGACCTTAATCCATGGGATTAAACAAACACACCACGTTAAAAAACAGTAACCCCGACCATTTAACCAGACTCACCTAGCTACTATGGTGTTACAGACGCCCAAAGCTTCCTCCCAATGTTGAGGGCATGTGGCCTGGTACAGTTCAGGAGTGGGGCGCTCTCTCATCCCCCCTCTTTTCCTGCGGCCTGCCAGGTTGCGTGCTCGGATAAAGGGTCTGGTATGGATTTTTGGGGGGAACTCCACGCCATTTTTTTTTAAACTTGGGATGGAGTTCCTCTTAAAATCCATACCAGACCTGAATGGCCTGGTAATTGAATTTGGGGGGACCGCCACAATTTTTTTTATCAATGACTTTTCTCTGTATTGCCAGTAGCCGACAATTCATTATAGCCATGAGTGGTATTAAATGACTTTTTTTCCTTCAGAAATTACACTTTGTGCAGGGACAGTTCTAAGCACGGGAAACAAGCGCTACTTTACAGGCATACTATACACCCCCCTAGGTACGAAATTTAAAGGAATATTTTACTTTGATTGTTTCACTTTAAGCATGATTAAAATCACTGCTCCCGAAAAAAAATGGCAATTTGCATTGATACATGTCCCCTGGGGCAGGACCCGGGTCCCCAAACACTTTTTAGGACAATAACTTGCATATTAGCCTTTAAAATTAGCACTTTAGATTTCAAACGTCCGAGTCCCATAGACTTTAACAGGTTCTAAAGTTCACACAAACTTTTGGACTGTTCGCAGGTTCTATTGCAAACCGTACAGGGGGGTGTTCAGCTCATCCCTAGTGGTCAGTACAAATCTCCTTGACAATGGTTGTCAGTGTAAATTCCCCTTACGTGGAGCTCATTGGTGCTCCTATTATATTGGTGTCAGTGTAGAAATCCCTCTTTATATTGACGGGTGGCGTAAAATCCCCCATTACATGGTGTTTAGTGTAAATTTCCCTTTCACGGTGGTGGTCAGTCAAGAATCCCCCACTACATACCGCCAAAGTTTTCCAGCTTGGCTCTAACAATGATTCAGAATTTGCCACAGTTTAATGCCTCCTAGTTTTATTACCTAGGATCGGCAATCACAACAGGTGTTGCAGTACCTCACAGAAAGGTCAGTGGTCAAATTATGTTTTCTAAATGTTTTCGCCAAATGTGTTTGCAGATCAATTCATGTTTATCTCTGTATTCTATGCAAAAACTGTTGGATCACTGATCTTAAAATAGATTGTACAGACTAAGGCTGGCCATACACATGAATATTTCTCTTGTTCAGACCAGAATGAGCAAAATCTATTAAAGTGGGGGTTCACCCAAAAAATAAACTTGTTTACATTAGCTACATCCCTCCAGCATACTGCTAACATCTGCAGTATGCTGTTTTTTTTTTTTTTTTTTGTTGTACTTATCGTTATACGAGCTATTGTTTATCCGGCTCCGAGCGTGGATTACTTCCTTGTATAGGCGTTCCTAAGTGAAGAGGCGTTGATTGATGGGCTGCTAAAGCGCGTCACCCCTTCCGGAAATACCCGAAGTGACACTTGAGTGTTTATGGCGCCTGCGCAGTCAGCTCTACACGGCAAGCGCAGGCGCCGTAAACACCCGAGTGTCTCTTCAGGTGTTTTCGGAAGCCATGACGCGCCTTAGCAGCCGTCAATTAACTCCTCTTCGTTTAGAAATGCCTACTGCCCACACGATTTCCCGCTCGGAGTCGGATAACAAGGCCTTGTATAACGATAAGTAGCAAAAAAAAACAGCATACTGCAAATGTTAGCAGTATGCTGGAGCTAATGTGAAAAAATGAATTTTTGGGTGAACCTCCGCTTTAAATGTGTGGATGGGAGATTCTCCTCTGGTGGCTATAATGTAGCAGCCATGGCTGTCTGAATACCCAAAAAGTAACTGCATTTGTTTGGATGATACATCTTATAGGATGCAGTCGCTTTTATATTTTGAAGCTGGCATTTGTTGAGTTGGGTGGTACTGATAGGGTCATCAATGGCTTACATTTTGGCTGATTAAGCAGGAGCCGTGTATGGCCTGCTTAAAAGTTTTAGCTAGATAACCAAATACATAAATATTTTTTACTGATGATAAGTACCTTCTTGGCTATGTTTTTGCCTGTTTGATAGCACTGCTACTGTTTGATAGCACTGCCACTCATCCCATTCCCTCAATCACTGCCACTACTTCAATCAACTCCCCAGCTCTGCCATTGTTCCCAGGAGTCCTAGGATCCCTATGAGTTTTCTGTCTATTGGTGGGTCCCCTCACCTCTTAAGTCCATGGTGTGCACCCAGTGAGAGGATGTGCTGTAACTTTCAGCAATTAGTGAACTGTAATGATTTTCAGTAATCTCTAGAAACCAATCATTGCGCAGTAATAATAATGTGCAGTAACCTCTAGCAACCAATCAGTGAGCAACAATGATGTGCAGTAATCTCTAGCAACCAATCACTGAGTGCTAATGGTGTGCAGAAATCATGTGCTGTACCCTCTAGCATTAAATGGGTGAGCTGTAATGATGTGCAGTAACTTCTAGCAACCAATCACTGAGTGGTGATGATGTGCTACTTTATCAACCAATTAGTGAGCAGTGATTATTTGTAGTAATCTCTAGCAACCAATCAGCAAGCAGAAATCACGTGCTGTAACCTCTATTGACTATTTAGTGAGCAGTAATTATAAGCTGTAACCTCTGGCAGCCAATCCTAATCTGTTGCAGTAAACTGATTTTAAGCCTAGTTGCCATTCAGGCAGAACTCTTGAAACACTGCCTATTTACTGAGATTAAAACTTTAACAATCCATAGAATTAACAGTAAATCACACGTGTCCAACATGAATGGTATTCAACATTATAGTTTCAGTCCTTCCTTTTTGCTGCTGTCCCCAAAGATGGGTAGCACATAAAAAAAACTGTCCACTTCAGGATGAACAAAGGGAGTTATTGTGGTAATCATGTGCAACAGTTAATCATGCTTCACTTTTCTCTTTCCCATGCTCAGGGCTGAACCCCTAAAGCTGTCCATACACCATTAAATGTTTGAAAGTTCATATGAACATTTGTACAAAAATTCTCATCAATACAATGAATGAGATGATGAATGTCTTTTGAAAGTACTTTAAAAAAAACATTTGCTTTTAACATTCAATTTTGGAGTTAATGGGCTTCCCTAAATTAAAACCACATTCGCCATTTGTTTAAAAATAATTTTCTATCCTAAATGTTCTCTGCATTGTGGTCAAAAACAAGTTTGACCCCACAAAACGATCCAAAAATTGAACAAACGTTCCTGAAACAAAAGCTTTTAAATAGGGTTGTCCCAATACCACTTTTTTAAGACCGAGTACAAGTAACGATACTTTTTTCAAGTACTCGCCGGAGACCCCCCGCTGAGCTGACGGACACTGAAAGGACCCTTAGGGGAACACTCAGTTTCCGAGCAGTGAGTTAATGTTCAGTGTTCCGCCTATCACGGGCATCCTCTTGTCCTCGTCCATGGGATGTCCGTGATAAGCGGAACACTGAACACGGACTCACTTGCTGGGAACTTGAGTGTTCCCCTATCACGGACGAGGAGGAGGCGCGGCTTTTTTACACTGCCTTACAAAACAGGTGTGAAGTTCCTTTCCTGATCCCTTCATGATAGCATATGCATGGATTGTGTGCTGCCATGGATAGTCACCAGGAAAGGAAAAATACAGAGCGGTAAGTATTATTTTTTTTCCTTTTTACTGCAGTGGTTCTCAGCCTCAATCCTCAAGTACCCCCTACAGGACATGTTTTGTAGATTTATCTTATCGAGAATTGCTGTTCAGTCTGTCTTTTAAAGCACATTTGCAAGATGAAGGAAAACCTGCAAACATGGCCTGTTTTGGGGGGTATTGGCGGACAGACTTAAAGTGCTGATTTAGGGCACTGTGCTTAAATCTAGCGCAAGGCAATCCTATTCTAATTGTGGGTGTTTGAGGGAAGCCAAGTGAGTGTTAGAACCCCTGCTTGTGTTTTTTGGGTTGGGCTTTGTGTCCCTTTTCTTAAAATTGGCTTCACTTCCTGTCACACAGCTGAACAGGAAGTGAGGTTAAAACCCTACCAATGTCTTTTCTTGGGGACACACAGGTCAATATAACTAGTGTCCCCATTAAGCAAATTGCACTCCAACACTTTGCTGTGTACACTATAAATGATTAGGTAGTTTTGTGTTTAGTAAATGCAAATAATTTGGGTGTACACAGCAAAATGCTAGAGTGCACTTTACATAATGAGAAACTATTTAGATTGATCTGTGTGTCCCCAAGAAAAGACATTAGTAAGGTTTTACCCTCACTTCCTGTTTGGCTATGTTACAGGAAGTGAATGAATTTGAAGTAGAAAGTGACAAAATTTGGAAGGTGTCTTCACCCTATCAGGGGTGCAGACATTCCCAAAAAATGAGCAGACTTTAAATCCCTCTGCACTCTATCCCCAAGCAAAAAGAAGAAAGGATTTTATTTATTTTAAATTTGCAAAGACACATTCCTCAGATCAACTGTGATGCATGTCAATGGCCCATTTAGCCATTGTTTAATAGAAAACACCAGTTGCTTTTCACTAGAAACATTTGTTAGTCCAATCCTGGAGATCTGCATCTACTTTACTATCACTTTCCTTAAAAATTGTGTTCCTGCACGTAGATGCGCGACCACCGTGTATTGGATATGCGCATATGTGGTTCTCGGAAAGTGGTGGCCAGCACACAGGACATCACGCCCCTACAGGAAGTTGCTTTTACTGCTGCTAAGGTCGCTGAGGAAGGGATGATACTTATTTGCAAATTAAGAAAATTGTTGATTTAACATTGGGTGGTGTTTGTGGGGGTCCCTAACACACATTCATACATACAGTGCAGAAAATAAGTATTTGAACACCCTGCTATTTTGCAAGTTCTCCCACTTGGAAATCATGGAGGGGTCTGAAATTGTCATTGTAGGTGCATGTCCACTGTGAGAGACATCAAAAAAAAAATAATCCAGAAATCACAATGTATGATTTTTGTAACTATTTATTTGTATGATACAGCTGCAAATAAGTATTTGAACACCTGAGAAAATCAATGTTAATATTTGGTACAGTAGCCTTTGTTTGCAATTACAGAGGTCAAACGTTTCTTGTAGTTTTAATTTCACCAGGTTTGCACACACTGGAGGAGGGATTTTGGCCCACTCCTCCACACAGATCTTCTCTAGATCAGTCAGGTTTCTGGGCTGTCGCTGAGAAACACAGAGTTTGAGCTCCCTCCAAAGATTCTCTATTGGGTTTAGGTCTGGAGACTGGCTAGGCCACGCCAGAACCTTGATATGCTTCTTACAGAGCCACTCCTTGGTTATCCTGGCTGTGTGCTTCGGGTCATTGTCATGTTGGAAGACCCAGCCTCGACCCATCTTCAAAGCTCTAATTGAGGGAAGGAGGTTGTTGCCCAAAATCTCGCAATACATGGCCCCGGTCATCCTCTCCTTAATACAGTGCAGTCGCCCTGTCCCATGTGCAGAAAAACACCCCCAAAGCATGATGCTACCACCCCCATGCTTCACAGTAGGGATGGTGTTCTTGGGATGGTACTCATCATTCTTCTTCCTCCAAACACGGTTAGTGGAATTATGACCAAAAAGTTCTATTTTGGTCTCATCTGACCACATGACTTTCTCCCATGACTCCTCTGGATCATCCAAATGGTCATTGGCAAACTTAAGACGGGCCTTGACATGTGCTGGTTTAAGCAGGGGAACCTTCCGTGCCATGCATGATTTCAAACCATGACGTCTTAGTGTATTACCAACAGTAACCTTGGAAACGGTGGTCCCAGCTCTTTTCAGGTCATTGACTAGCTCCTCCCGTGTAGTCCTGGGCTGATTTCTTACCTTTCTTAGGATCATTGAGACCCCACAAGGTGAGATTTTGCATGGAGCCCCAGTCCGAGGGAGATTGACAGTCATGTTTAGCTTCTTCCATTTTCTAATGATTGCTCCAACAGTGGACCTTTTTTCACCAAGCTGCTTGGCAATTTCCCCGTAGCCCTTTCCAGCCTTGTGGAGGTGTACAATTTTGTCTCTAGTGTCTTTGGACAGCTCTTTGGTCTTGGCCATGTTAGTAGTTGGATTCTTACTGATTGTATGGGGTGGACAGGTGTCTTTATGCAGCTAATGACCTCAAACAGGTGCATCTAATTTAGGATAATAAATGGAGTAGAGGTGGACATTTTAAAGGCAGACTAACAGGTCTTTGAGGGTCAGAATTCTAGCTGATAGACAGGTGTTCAAATACTTCTTTGCAGCTGTATCATACAAATAAATAGTTAAAAAATCATAAATTGTGATTTCTGGAATTATTTTTTTGATTATGTCTCTCACAGTGGACATGCACCCACGATGACAATTTCAGACCCCTCCATGATTTCCAAGTGGGAGAACTTGCAAAATAGCAGGGTGTTCAAATACTTATTTTCTGCACTGTATTAGCAACGCTGTATCCTGGCCTATTGGCATGGTTATATTTTCTTAGTCTTCTCAATAAAATTATGAGATATGTGTGCTTAAAGTAGAACTATAATAATAAAAAAAAACACTTTATTTTTTTCATTTTGGATAGAGTAAGGGAGGGAGGGAGGGTTATAGGCCTTGTCAGTTGATTTTGTACCATCCCTATCCAATTGCAGAGATTTCCCTTCACTTCCTGCCCCATAGCCAAACAGGAAGATAGAGAAAAACTCTTAAGGGTATCCAATGCCCCCCCACCAGAACTAGTGTGTGTCCCCCTGCCCTGAAAATTTCTGGGCGAGTCATAAAAAACAGGGTGTGGCCTTGACAGGAAGGGGTGGGTAATTTTTTATTAGGAGGTGCAGAAGTTTAGTCAGGCCTAGGGCAGCATAAAACCTATATATCATACTGCATATTAGGGCTTATTTAGACAGGATCCGATTTACAGCATGTTTTTAGATTTAGAAACCCACGCAGGCATAGGGACCCTTTTTTCTGCTAGGTGAAAGTGCTATCCACTACACCACTGTGCTGAACGAACACGATTGTAGCTGAAAGCATGAGATCAGTGTTTTTTTTTTCCCCGATCTCATGCTTTCCAGCCTGGAGGACAGATGTGGGGTCTTATTTAGACATGTGCACAGCAAAAAATGTTGTATTATTTTGTTCCGTTTCATATCATTCCGTAGGTTGGTACCGATTCGTAATTTTGTAAGAAGCCCGTTTTCCTGTTCGTTCCCGTTCGTATTTCGGACGACGCGATTTTTTGGTATTCCGATCGTTTCGTATTTTGGTTACCATTTTATTTTCGTACATGCTGGATGATTCGTTATTCTGTTTAATTTATTGTCTTTTTTGTTAGACAATTTTCGTGAATTTTCGTCATTTTGTACTTTCGTAAATATATTGCGGGATTCGCAGCACTTTCAACACGCGGCTCTTCCATATTAGCTATTGTTAAGCCCCGTACACTTGGTCAGACTTTTTTGCCAACAAACATAAAAACAAACGTTTTCCGTTAGTTTTCAAAAATGTGTTCGTTTGTAAGCTCCATCAGAAAACCATTTTTGGGTTCAAAAGTCTGCCCAACTGATCTCCCTTCAGACGAAAATCCACAGAAAAGTTTTTTTGGCTTTACTCTACTCGGCAGTTGGCACAAAAGAGAAGCTGAATCACTAACTACACTCACTCACTGCCCATTCAAAAAAAACGAATCAAGTACACAAATTTACAAACAGACCAAAAAAAACGGATTTACAAAACACACAAATGAAAATATGAACATACGACTGAAAATACGAACAGAAAAAGGATTTAAAAAAAAGAATGCAAATCATTTGTTATAGATGTCATTTTCGTTCTTTTGCCGTTTCCATTTTGTCGTATTTTCGTAAGATTGTCGTATCGTTCGTTCGTATTTGCGCTTGTTCTTTATGCAGCTCATTTGTAATCCCGTCGTTTTCGTATTTTGGTGCTTTAATTTTTTCCGTATGTGCACATTATTCCGCGGGTACGAAAATGAACAAATTCGTACGAAAATACATTTGTTACGAACGGGAACGCACATATCTAGTCTTATTGACCCTGCCTCTCTCCATAAAGAGGACCCGTCACACACTATTACTATTACAAGGGATGTTTACGTTCCTGGTAATAGGAATAAAAGTGATTAGAAAAAAAAGGAAAAGAAAAGTGCAAAACTAAAAAAAATTATGTAAAAAAATAAAAAATAAATAAAATAAAATGCCCCTGTCCCTAGTAGCTCGCACTCAGAATCAAATGCGCATTTAAGTCCCGCCCACATATGTAAATGCCGTTCAAACCACACATGTGAGGTATTGACGCGTGCATTAGAGTGAGAGCAATAATTCTAGCACTAGACCTCCTCTGTAACTCTAAACTGGTAACTTGTAAAAAAAGTCCAGAACTTTGGCGCCATTCCATGAGTGTGTGCAATATTTTTTTTTTTTTGGCAAAAAAAGGCGTTTGAAAAATGATTGCACAAATACCGTTGGAAATAAAAAGTTTTAATGACAGCCACTTTATTCCCTAGGGTGTCTGCTAAAAAAGAAATATATAATGTTTGGGGGTCCTGAGTAATTTTCCAGGAACAAAATATAATTTTTACACGGAAGGGAGCAGTGCCACAATAGGCACGGTATGGAAGTGGTTAAATTGAAACAATAAAAGTGAAATATTCCTTTAAATTTCATACGGGGGACGGGGGGTATAGTATGCCTGTGAAGTAGTGCATGTTTTCCGTGCTTAGAACTGTCCCTGTACAAGATGTCATTTCTGAGAGAAAAAAAGTAATTTAAAAGTACTCCTTAAAAAGAATACAGAGAACAATCATTGCTCAAAAAAAAAAGCGCGGGGTCCCCCCAAATTCAATTACCAGGCCCTTCAGGTCTGGTATGAATATGAAGGGAAAACCCGCCATCAAATAAAAAAAATGGCGTGGAGTTCCCCCAAAAATCCACACCAGACCCCTTATCCGAGCACGCAACCTGGCCGGCCGCAGGAAAAGGGGGTGGGACGAGAGAGTGCTCCCCATCCTGAACCGTACCAGGCCACATGCCCTCAACATGGGGAGGATCCTTTGGGGTCTCCCCAAAGCACCTTGTCCCCATGTTGATGGGGACAACGGCCTCATCCCCACAACCCTGGCTGTTGGTTGTGGGGGTCTGCGGGCGGGGGCTTATTGGAATCTGGAAGACCCCTTTAACAAAGGGGGCCCCCAGATCCTGCCCCCCCCAGTGTGAAATGGTAATGGGTACATTGTAAAAAAAAAAAAAATAAGACAATAGCCAGTTTTTGACAATTCTTTATCTAATGTTTTTCTTTCCGCGCTTCTTCTGCCATCTTCTTCTTTTCTGCATTCATTCAGGTTTCTTTCTCCATCTTCTTCTTCCTCTGCTTCTTTTTTGGGTCTTCTCGTACGCATCTTGCACTGGCTTCTTCTTCTCCGGATGATCCGCCTTCCATTGAAGTTCCCGCTGTGTGCCGCTCCTGTTCTTATGCCAGTACTTTTATCACTGAGGACATGGCGTCATCCGGTGACCCCACCACCCTCTGGCACACACGTACTACACGGGGACTTTCCTATGGCTTTCCCCATGGCGTCAGAGGGGGCGGGGTCACCAGATGATGCAGCGTCATCAGTAATAAAAGAACTGTCAGAGGAACAGGAGCTTCACACAGCGGGAACTTCAATTGGAAGTGGGTCGTCCGGAGAACCAAGCGGGGAAGAAGAAGCCGGTGCAAGATTCAGACAAGAAGACCGAAGGAAGGAGCAGAGGAAGAAGAAGATGGAGGAAGAAACCGGAATGCACAAAAGAAGAAGCCGGTGCAAGATGCGGACGAGAAGACCCAAGAAAGAAGCAGAGGAAGAAGAAGATTGAGGAAGAAACCCGAATGAATGCAGAAAAGAAGAAGATGGGAGAAGAAGAAGCGCGGAAAGAAGACATTAATAAAGAAATTGTCATAAACCGGCTATTGTCTTTTTTTACATTTTTGACACTTTTTTTGGTGAAATGGTAGAGGTACAATGTACCCCATTACCATTTCACACAGAGGGGGGCCTGGATCTGGGGGTCCCCTTTGTTAAAAGGGTCTTCCAGATTCTGATAAGTCCCCCACCCACAGACCCCCACAACCACCGCCCAGGGTTGTGGGGATGAGGCCCTTGTCCCCATCAACATGGGGACAAGGTGCTTTAGGGGGGACCCCAAAGCATCCTCCCCATGTTGAGGGCATGTGGCCTGGTACGGTTCAGGAGGGGGGGTGCTCTCTCGTCCCCCCTCTTTTCCTGCGGCCGGCCAGGTTGCGTGCTCGGATAAGGGGTCTATTGTGGATTTTTCGGGGAACTCCACGCCATTTTTTTTTAATTGGTGTGGAGTTTCTCTTAAAATTCATCCCAGACCTGAAGGGCCTGGTATTGATATTTGGGGGGTAACCCACATCATTTTTTTTTTGTTTGGATGGCGGGGTTCCCCTTAATATCCATACCAGACCTGAAGGGCCTGGTAATTGATTTTTTTTTTTTTTTTATGAATTTACATTAAGGTGTGACTCCATAGGGCTAATTTTCAATCCATATGATCCTGTTCACTCTTTCCACACATGGGAGCCCTTGGTCTTTATTTATCCCTGCACTTCCAGTTTCCAGACCGAGGCTGGGTTGCTATACACTGCACGCCGCTGCGCCATTTTCCCTATGCGGAAGTGAACAGCGGTACTACAGGAGACCACAGGGTTTAATTTCCACTAATTGGGGTCATCATGATTTTCTGCCTATAAATTGGAGGGGGCTACAGTGGAGGCACGAAACGTGTCGGGAGGACTCCACTGCCACCCCACTTGTATACAAGCGTGTGACATTTCAGCCAAATGTAAGTTTGATAGCTGCAATAAATCTTTTTATACTCAAAACAAGATTACGCTATGATGCCACTTTTCTTTCCCTTTTTTTCATACCATCGATACCTTTGAGAAACCAGCCCAGGGGATTCCATCTCCAGTTGCAAAGTCTGATCAGATCTCACCCATTGGTCTACCAGAGGCTCTGAAGCTGTCACTCCTCAATCCGTTTATCAATCATTGATGTTGGTAGTTCATGCAAAGCCCTTTTAGACTTTTGGCGACATATGTACCTTAAGTCCGCTAGTCTGTTAGGCCTGCATTTTTTCAGGTGGTGGGAACACTGCACATATTTAATATTCATAATATTGTGTTCACTGTTCACGGTATATGCATTTATATGTATTTTTTTCAATGCTTTTCATCACAATTATCATTGTTTAGCACTACACATTCTTTGCCATTTACCTTTTTGCTTATTTTTCAAATTAGCCGTGTTAGCAGCTCTTATTATCATTGGCAGCGCAGGGTATCCACACTTTTTCCATCTTGCTTGCAAGCAAGTAAGCATGTGCCTCCATTGTGAGGACACTCACTGTTAGTGTTAGGACCACAGAATTATGGGGTGCCTTGGCGCGGCTCTGTGGCTCACGCATGCGTTTGCAAATGCGTGCGGACAAAACCCCCTGTTTTTAACGCACATTGTTAGACAGGTTAATTGGTTGTTCTGCTAGCTGGTCGGTAAGTAGGCTTGTTTATTCCCTGGGCATTCCCCAGGTTCTTGTTGTTATCTGCTTTAGCCTTCCATTGCTACTTACTGTGATTGCCAGCCATAGATGGGGGCGGTGGATACGTTTTGTTTCACCTGTGGTGTTTATTTTGGTCCAGCAGTGCACCAACACCTTTGCAGCCAGCCTATATGCTGGGTGCTTGGTGTGCTTCTGTACCTTTAAGGAGGGGTGGCTCCCCTTCAGTCCACCTGCCCCTATCTATCCATTAAAATGCATGTGCCTCCATTGTGAGAACACTCACTGTTTAGTGTTAGGACCACAGAATTATGGGGTGCCTTGGCGCGGCTCTGTGGCTCACGCATGCGTTTGCAAATGCGTGCGGACAAAACCCCCTGTTTTTAACGCACATTGTTAGACAGGTTAATTGGTTGTTCTGCTAGCTGGTCGGTAAGTAGGCTTGTTTATTCCCTGGGCATTCCCCAGGTTCTTGTTGTTATCTGCTTTAGCCTTCCATTGCTACTTACTGTGATTGCCAGCCATAGATGGGGGCGGTGGATACGTTTTGTTTCACCTGTGGTGTTTATTTTGGTCCAGCAGTGCACCAACACCTTTGCAGCCAGCCTATATGCTGGGTGCTTGGTGTGCTTCTGTACCTTTAAGGAGGGGTGGCTCCCCTTCAGTCCACCTGCCCCTATCTATCCATTAAAATGCATGTGCCTCCATTGTGAGAACACTCACTGTTTAGTGTTAGGACCACAGAATTATGGGGTGCCTTGGCGCGGCTCTGTGGCTCACGCATGCGTTTGCAAATGCGTGCGGACAAAACCCCCTGTTTTTAATGCACATTGTTAGACAGGTTAATTGGTTGTTCTGCTAGCTGGTCGGTAAGTAGGCTTGGTTATTCCCTGGGCATTCCCCAGGTTCTTGTTGTTATTTATTTTTAACCCCTTTTTTTATAATTAAAGAGTTTTTATTCATTTATTACACTATGCGAGCCTCCTTTTTCTTTTTTGGCCACATGTGATTTTGAGTCCTGCTCTGGGATTACACCCCTGTTGGATGCTGATAGACAAGCCGAGGCAAACCATCGGATCACCCCACGATTTTAGAGCGCAACACCCCCCAACTGGGGGACCACAATCTGGTGAGTGGGGATCCCCAGGGGGAGCACGGAAGTCACTACAATTTAATCGCAGGAAACAACAATTTCACAGAGTCACTTTGTACAAGATTGATTTTTGTTATGGACTTATTGTTTTTTTGTTTTTTTTATTATCAGCACGAACATTTTAACCATAGGTTAAAGGCTATCCAGCACCTATTTTTCACATTGCTTCTCAGGGCATTCAGTTTCAATTTACTTATATTTATTTATTACTCTCTAATGGGTTAATAACCATTTTTTGAAACGGCACTAAATTTCTCACCATCTGAGTTTAGCCTCACTTTGGGCAGTTTATAGGCATCACTCGTGCCTTTATTTAGAAGAGGGTTAGCCTATTCACCATAATTCTCAAAAATGTTATGGTACATATTCACCACTTATACCACTTCACAGCACAGAGATCATGGGAATTTCTTAACTCTTGATTGACCACTATTAAGGTTATCTCCTGATGGCACATAGGGTAGCTCTATTCTCACATGAGCCAGGGGTTACCCGAAATGTACTTACAGCACCTCCAGCACTGTGTATACTAATTTAGTTGGGCCAGTGTAATTACCCAGTTTGGATTGGATTTCATTAATATACCAGCTCATCGGGCAGATCCACCACTCCTCTTTATAATACATTTGATTCAATACCCCTAATTTGGGGGGCTTGCTAGGGGGGCAGCAGCCAATACCTCACCTTAGCGCAGATCAAACCAAAATCCCCGCCGGCAGACAGCACGGTGACGTGGTGGTGACTTTGACGCCGCCACGTCACTGCACCAGGAAGTAAAAAACTTCCACGCATGCGTCGAATCAACGCATGCGCGGGCAGATATGTCCGCTGGTTAGTGTACTAACCAGCAGACATGTCGGACGGACGGGTTCCCAGCAGACAGATTTTAAAGCATGCTTTAAAATTTGTCTGCTGGAAAAACCTGTCTGTCCGCCCGTCAGAGGCGTTGCTAGGGGGGTGCGGGGGGTGCGGCCCGCACCCGGGTGACACCCTTAGAGGGGTGACATGCCCAGAGCCTGTGTCATTGCTATGGGGGTGCAGCCCGAACCCGGGTGACACCCGCCAGAGGGTAACACCCGGCTCAGACTGGCGCCACATTGAGAGGGGCGCCGTGGCTTCCTCCTTCCCTTCCAGGATCTCCTCTGCTCGATGCGATGTGCAGGGAGAATGGGGGAGGAGGGAGTAAGGCAGAAGCAAACTGGGGATCCCTCCGGGATCACCTCTGCGTGCTCAATGCAATGTGCGGGGACAGTGGGGGAGGAGCCGGCACAGCTGCATGCTGTGATGCTGTCCTTGTCTCCTCTCCAGACTCCCGGAACATGTGTGAGTACAGTAAAGGCGGGAGGGAAGTGAACTAGTAAAGGGTGACACTCAGCTTGCGAGGGGGTTTCATGGTGTCCACCGCCGGCCTGAGCCCAAGGTTAGGTGGGGGGGGGGTTGCCATGGTACTGGCAGGTCGTCTGAGAGATAGTGTGGGAGGACTCTCAAACACAGGGCCGGACTAACATAGGGGCTGTTGGAGCTGCAGCTCCAGGCCCCATTTGCCCAAAAAAAAAAAAAAATCTTAAAAAAAAAGATTGAGTTCGGGGGTTGTAGCTCGACGACAAGAGGTCACATAAACCCCACATTTGGGGGGTAGGCAGTTGAAGACCTACCCCACAACCAGTAAAAATATGGGATGGCTATCATTTATGGTTCCGGAGATACGGGCCTGCTTGCACAGCCTGTCAGAAGCTACATACAGAGCAGCCATTATAAATACAAGCTGACACACTGCAGCAGACTGAGAAAAAAATCATCATTTGTTTTTTGCTAGAAAATTACTCTATGGTGGTCTTTGTAACTTTTTATGTTGCACGGTATAGAGCTGCACGATTCTGGCGAAAATGACAACTGCAATTTTTTTGCTTAGATGATAGATCACGATTCTCTCACAATTCGTGCGGCATAACATCATCTTTCACATTAAAATGAAAAAAAAAATGGGCTAACTTTACTGTTTTGTTTTTATGGTTTTTATTATTCATTGAAGTGGGCAAATGCAGTGTGACATAAAATATTGCAGCAATTGCCATTTTTGTCTCTTCCAAAAACAATATAATGTTTGGCGGTCCCAAGTAATTTTCTAGCAAAAAATATTGCTTTTTAACTTAAACAAGTGTTGGACATTAAGTGGTTACATTTCTTGCATTTACACACAGAAGTGTGATCTAAAAAAAGAGGTTGGTTACAATGTTTCATGTTGTTTACAAACTTGGCAGACTGCCCGGATATTTTCTTTACACACAGAAGTTTATCCCTTTGATCTAAAAATAAAGTTTTAGCTACAATGTTTCCTGCTAAGAACTTAGCAGACTGCCCAGATATTTTCTTTTGACAGCTGAAAGTCTCTCCACTTGTTATATGAAAGAATCAGCAAACTCTGCATTGGAGATCGTCAGGGGGGTTGAATCGAGATCACAATTTTTTACGATTAATTGTGCAGCTCTAGCACGGTACTGTATTTGCGCAGCAATTTTTCAAACTTTTTTTTTAGGAAATAAACCGTTTAATTCATTTAAAAAAAACACTAAAGTTAGCACAATTTTTTTTGCTATCCTAAGCGATGCTTTAAATTTTTTTTAGGTTACATGTTTAGAGTTACAGAGGAGGTCTAGTGCTAGAATTATTGCTCTCGCTCTAATGATCCCTGTGGGGAGCCCTGTGCCACCCCAGCCTGCTGTATGCCACCCCAGCCTGTCCTGTGCCACCCCAGCCTGCTGTGTACCACCCCAGCCTGCCCTGTGCTACCCCAGCCTGCTGTATACCACCCCAGCCTGCCCTGTGCCATACCAGCCTGCCCCATACCACCCCAGCCTGTCCTGTGCCACCCCAGCCTGCTCCATACCACCCAGCCTGCTGTGTACCACCCCAGCCTGCCCAGTGCCATACCAGCCTGCCCCATACCACCCCAGCCTGCCCCATACCACCCCAGTCTGCCCTGTGCCAACCCAGCCTGCTGTATACCACCCCAGCGTGCCCTGTGTCACCCCAACCTGCCCTATACCACCCAGCCTCCCTGTGCCACCCCATATTGCCCTTTCCACCCAACCTGTCTTATACCACCCCAACCTGCCCTTTCCCACCCTCATTTTCCTGTACCACCCTAACTTGCCCAATACCACCCCAACCTGCCCTATGCCACCCTAACATGCCCTATAACACCCCAACCTGCCCCATACTACCTTAACCTGCCCTGTACCGCCTTAACCTGCCATATACCACACCAACCTGTCACTATACCACCCTATTCTACCCTAACCTGCCACTATACCGTCCTATACTATCATTTACAGGGGCTGGTTTGGAGTGCGCCCCGTGACTGTGCCCTTCCTGCATGGTGCTAGGCAGCCTAGACGGGGGGGTGACACCATGTTTTACCGCACCAGGTGACACCAACCCTAGTGACGCCACTGCCGCCCGTACACAAGATCAGATTTGTCTGCTGAAACGGTCTGTCGGACCATTTCCAGCAGATAAATTTGATCGTGTGTATGCGGCCTTAAAGGGACTTCAGTCCCCTTAGTGCCAACCAGTTCTGCTAATCATTGACTATTAATGCTGCCAATAAGTGCCCACCACTGCCACCTATCAGTACTCATTAGTGCTGTGCCCATCAGTGCTTCATCATCAGTGTCATTTATCAGTGCTGCCCATCAGTGCCACCTATCAGTGCCGCCTATCAGTACCACCTCTCCGTGCCATCTATCAGTGCCCATCAGTGCAGCCTATCAGTGCCCATCTGTGCTGCCTCATCAGTACCCATCAGTGCCACCTACAATATCAGTGTCCATCAGTGCAGCCTATCAATTCTCAACAGTGCAGCCTATCATTGCTCATTAGTGCTGCGTCATTAGTGCCCATCAGTGAAGAAGAAAAATTACCTGTTTGCAAAAATTTTAAATGAAAAAAGTTTTTGTTTATCAATATTTTTGGTCTTTTTTTTCTATATTTAACAATTTTTTTTTAAAACCCAGCAGTGATTAAATACTCCCAAAAGAAAGATGTATTTGTGTAAAAAAAAAAAAAAAAAAACGGGTCCCCCTGTGGTCTTGCAGTGGACTGCCCCTCAGCATCCTCATGTCCAGTGGCTTAATTATAGGGGTGCTGAGATCGCCATGGCGACCGGGCCCCTTGCTGCAGGGGGCCCTTGAGGGCCCCCTCTACTCTTTGATAGGAGGGGCGGCTGAGATGAGTTTCACGATCGTCAGCGAACTGTGCACAGTGTGCAGGGAAGGAGCTTGTCAAAAGTGAAAGTAGTGTGTGCTGTGCTCTTGGTCTCCCCCTAGAGTGCAGTACCCGGCAGGAAGTGCCAAGTTAAATGTCTCCAGTTTTTTTTTTTTTTATGACTATCTACTGTATGTGTTTATATGTATATACTGTGTGTGTATTTGTATATACTGTGTGTGTGTGTGTGTGTGTATATGTATATACTGTGTGTGTGTATATGTATATACTGTGTGTGTGTATATGTATATACTGTGTGTGTGTATATGTATATACTGTGTGTGTGTATATGTATATACTGTGTGTGTATATGTATATACTGTGTGTGTGTGTATATGTATATACTGTGTGTGTGTGTGTATATGTATATACTGTGTGTGTGTGTGTATATATGTATATACTGTGTGTGTGTGTGTGTGCATATGTATGTATGTGTGTGTATATGTATGTACTGTATGTGTGTGTGTGCATGTATGTATGGATGCATGTGTGTATGCATATGTATGTGTGTGTATATGTATGTACTGTATGTGTGGGTATATGTATGTACTGTATGTATGTATGTGTGTGTGTGTGTGTGTGTGTGTGTGTATATGTATGTACTGTATGTATGTACTGTATGTGTGTGAGTGTGCATGTATGTGCATGTGTTTATCAGTGGCAGTGCGTCCATAAGGGCGCATGTGTGCCGATCCCTCTCCCCAGTCACTCCCTCTATGCCACCGCTGCCACCCCCATATTTAGGTGTCCGGCTCCTTTTCGGGCGCCTGAATCACAGGGGGGGTGTTGAAGCACCTGATTAGACCCATAGTCTCTAATGGGCTTCAAAATAGGTGAACCGCGAGCGCCATGCTGGGCGCTCACAGTCCACCCAGGTGTGTTAGAAAGGCGAATTAATATTCACTTTGCTAACACTGAACCACCTCTCCACCAATCAGGTGTGCGGGTCTGTTACCCATCACCTGATTGGCTGAAACAATAGGAGCGGCTATTGGACACTTATCAGGAGGAGAGGACGGGAGATGAGGGCGGCAGGAGATGCATGGAGGACCCTGGCAGTCACCCGCAACCCAACGAGACAGGGTAAGAGTCGGACGGGGCAAGGGGGGATTCACAGTGGTGGCATTCGATGGCACAGTTGCAGCATTTGATGGCACACTGGCAGCATTTAATGGGCACACCAGTATTTTCTGGGCACACTGGCGGCATTTGATGGGCACAGTGGCAGAGTTTGATGGGCACAGTGGCAGAGTTTGATGGGCACCGTGGCGGCATTTAATGGCGCAGTGTTTAAATGGGCACAGTGGCAGCATTTTGGCACAGTAGCAGCGTTTGGGCGCAGTGGCAGCATTTGATGGAAACAGTGGCAGCGTTTGGCACAGTGGCAGAGTTTGGGCACAGTGGCAGCATTTGCTGGGCACAGTGGCGACATTTGATGGGAACAGTGGTGGCGTTTGATGGGCACAGTGGCGGCATTTGATGGGCACAGTGGCAGCATTTGATGGGCACAGTGAGAGCTTTTGATTTGCACTGCAAATTATGTTTTTTTAAGCATTTTTCCGTTTGCTTGCGCCCCCCTAAACATTTTGAGTACCAGCTGCCACTGGTTTATATGTGCGTGCATATGTGCATTTATATATATATATATATGTGTGTGTGTTTTTATATGTGTGTTTACATGTATGTATGCACATTTTATGTATGCACTTTTAATCCCGAGTGTGTACAATCAGAACCTATTTGTTTATTTTTTATTTTTTGCTTGTTCATAGTATCTTAAAAAAATGCTATGCCTCCAAAAGCGATCCATGCTTGGATCGTTTTTCGGAGACATTTGACAGCAGGTGAAGAGGCAACATGTTGCTTCCTGACTGCCTGTTTTAACCCCTTAAATACATCATCACTACGCTGCAACTGCATGCAATGCACACAGTTGCAAGGGGGTTGCAGTGTAGCCCCATTCACCTAGGGGTATACTTCAAGGGTGCCCTGACTGGAAAAAGATTGCGAAACACCGACATAGAAGAATCAATCTCTCCATTTTCCTCCTGCAGCCGCTGAATGCCTGCGGGAGGGAGAGGAAAAAAAGCAAGGGGAACTGGAGAAATCGGTTCATTTATATGCAGCCGCCTACTTGCGACCGGGTCCTGTAACGCCACCGGGCTCGGGGGGTCAGGGGGGGGCCCTTCCTGGTTTCTTGCATCGGGGCCCTGAAGGTTCTTGTTACGCCACTGCTCATGTCCATTGCAGGACTATGGGGCATGCTTTGGTCTTGATGACATAAGGGACTACAGGGACCAGTCGTGCAGTGCAGAGGAGCCTGCAGAATCAGAGGATCAGGTAAGTAAAGCTGCTTTACCCAGGCTCCTAGACCTAAACAAGCAGTTAACCCTTGCAGTGGGGCTGAACACTGCATGACTTTTACTCTTCTTGGTGTCCAGCATTGTGAATTGAATCCACTCGGTTAGCTTTCAGTTGAACAGCATTTATTACCACTTCTTTATGACTTCCTATTGGGACCACTGCAAATCCAACACCACCTTTCTAGAAATAAAAAGTTACAGATAGGAGTGTTAAGGGACACCGCAACTTAGCAGGGCATAACATAACAAAAGGAGAAGCTGACCCAAGAGAAGTGATGGTCTAAATAAGTACTCTGCTCCCTCTTCCTAGTCACACTCAATTCTCAGATTATTTTTCTATTTTATTTAAAGATCTGACATCTTCGTGTCCAGGCACTTACATTCCTATTCACTTTTACAGCACAAAAAACACCTATCTTCCATGTCATCCACTCTGTGACAGACTAGTACTGATTCATTACAACACTGACTGAAAATAGAGATACATACATCATTTGATGAACATCCCAGACCAACCAAGTTCTTGCAGGGAAAGGATACGAGACCACATTTCATTATAAATATAAAAAAAAATCAATTTTTGTAACATTCTTTTGCACGGCACATTAAAGGCTGTTGCATCAATTAGGACTAATTCCTCTTTTTTCAGAACCTCTTTGTAGAAAAATCTTATATTTCAGCAATTTGCATTATCCACAAAATCTGCTTTGAAGTTCTAAGTTATGGCAAGAGAAGGATCCACTTATCAGCACATAAAAATGTTCAAAGCTTATAATTCCCTGAAACAGATGTACATTATCATAGGATTTTCTTGTGTCTTTTGGGCTGCATGGGTAATATTGTATCCTATCCCTATTCACCCCCCTCCTTTTTTTACAATCTTCTCTTTACTGAAAGATTTAGCCTGCTGTGCCAATCCACACTTCAAAGATTTCTGCCTATCTATTAGAAACAAAGCACAAAGTGAGAACATATGGCCCTTTTTAAATTTCCCACATTTAAGTCAATATCATTTCTTTTCTTCTTCAGCAAAGAGAAACAGACATAAAACGGTTTATCTCCTCCTACCCTAAACCCAGTGTCTATATCTAATGTCAGTTAAGCAACTGTTTTATTTAAAGAACCTAGATAAAAAAAAGAAGTGTCATGGGCACCAAATATTTATTGTTAAAGCCATGTAGTCCTTTAGCATTTTTTTAAGTATAATTAAAGGCAAACCTTTTTTTATTATTATTATTTATTTACATATCGTGGTGTGGGATTAGAACCTCTGTAAGGTTTTAAAGAAGACTTGTCTCTGTAATTGTCCTGATCATCAATGTCACTTGGAATAAAAGTGAGAGTTAATTTAAAATTGTGAGTTGCAGGAACATAATTAGAGGGTATATCTTCCAATAGGGGTGCTTGTTTTCACGACAACAATGTAAGAGGGATTCCCTTACATTGGAAAGATATTCTCTTACGTCCTGTTGAGTCTGCAAGACAATTTCTCTAATGGGACACAGATGGCAAAAACAAATCTGACAGTGGTTTAAACCCTTCCCTACTCGATCTAAAAAAAAAGTGTGGGCTTTAGATATACTTTATATTAAAGACCAAGCTTTTCTCAGGGCTGTTTGAAAGACATTAGTGGGCCCAGGGCAAATGTCTCATTAGTATTCCCAGTTGTCATGTCTACTTATGCTATCATTTGCTGCTTCTATGTGCCGCACATACCGGAGAATGCTATTAGTGCCACACACTGACACTATAAATTAGCTCCTATTACACTTCATGACAAAGTTACATTAGGTTCAATAGAACAGCTAAGAGCCGGTTCACACAGGGGCGACCTGTCAGGTGACTCAGCCACCTGACAAGTTGGGGTCCGCTCTATTCAATGGAACCGTTCTAATAGCAGCGACGCAAGCCGCTCCGACTTAGAAAAAGGTTCCTGTACGACTTTGGGGGCGACTCGAGCGACTTGCATTGACTTCAATACAGAAGTCATTTTGCAAATTGCCTCTCAAGTCATCTTGAGATCGCCTTGCCGAGTCGCCCCCAAAGTCATGTCGCCTGTGTGTGAACCGGATCTAATTGTATGTTCTAGTAGAGTTCATAATATACAGAGGTTGTACAGGGACAGAGGATGGTTCAACTATTATTCAAAGCCCAGCTTTGTAGAATGTGTTTTTAAAAATTAGCCCATGTTCTGGTAAAATAAAAAAAGCAGCTTAGGCTGCAATATGTACCTCTTCTTTGGTGCTGTTTCTGCAGTAATTCCTTCTCACCACTAGATGTCATCAGTCTTCCGGGTTGAATAATTCCCAGTGTTATTCAACCTGGAAGACTACAGTAAGGACATACTGTGAGTGTAGGGCAACATGGACTCGTACCCTAAGTCCCCTTTCACACTTATACGACTTGTCCCACGATTTTGGACTGCAAAATCGTATGACAAGTCATTCTCCATTAATTTCTATGACTACCATTCATACTGCCACGACTTTAAGTAGTGCCAACTTCAAAGTAGTTCCTGCACTACTTTGGTCGGATTTTGATGCCACTTACACAGGCATTCATTGAAATCGCGGCCGTGAATCACGGCAAAATCGCGGCCACGAAATTGCGGTAAAATCGTGCGACTTTAGAGTCATGCAAGTGTGAAAGGTGTCTAAGGGGGTGTCGCCGTAACACACATCATTTACAGTGTAATGATGCAGAGAGCAACACTGACATTACCATGTCAGCCCTGCTCTACATCATCATGGACCACTCACTTACAGAAGAAGATCTGATGAGAAAAAGCACTTTGTGTGCCAGGGGACCAGACCAAAAACTTCTAAAAAACTAAAAATATCATAAAAGATGTCTGGAAGGGGAGGGGGGTGAGGGCTCAGAAGGGGAAGGGGGGCTTGGCGTGGAGCTTTAACCACTTGCTGAACAGCCGCCGTAGGTGTACGTCGGGTCCTTTAACCCTCCTGGCGGTATTCCCGAGTGTGGCTCGGGGTGAGATTTTCAAGCTACGATCGGTAACCCCGAGCCACATTCGGGCTTGCCTCGCTGGATGCAGAAAGAGGTTTCTTACCTTTTCTCTGCGATCCAGCGACGAATCCCCGCAGTGTACGGCGGCCAGATGTTCCGCCCGATGCTCTGTGTTCCCCTGATTCCCTTCCCTGCGAGCATCGCGACGCAGGGGGGTGGAACGGGGGAACGGCGCGAATTTCAAACGTATAAGTAGAAACAAAGTAAAACACAGTAAAACACACTGATACTATTGGATTAAAATTAAAAAAAAATATAGTGACCTCTGATTGCCCCCCCAGTGCTTTCTCCAGTGCCCTGTCTGCAGATTACACTACCAGTGTCTGTATACTGCACAGCAATCATGGCAAAGCGTGGCTCTACTTCCAAATTGCTATGCGACCTACTGCCAAACAGCGACAGCGATGCAGAATCACTTGTGGAGGAGCTGAGTGACAGCGACGCGTGGGAAAGCTCGTCATCAGACGAAGAAAGTGATGTGAGTGACGATTCTGCACCTGTGCCCAGCGATGTGCGGACTTGGTGCGCAATTGATTGCGCTACGGAGCACGTAGCGCCCCCAAGGTTTCCATTCACAGGATCACCTGGGATAAAAGTGGACATAGAGGATGACAATCCGTTGGAATACCTCCGGCTTTTTTTGATGGATGAGGTGATCGACAAAATAGTTTTGGAGACAAACAGATAACAAGATCAGCAAGCTGCTACCCATCAGCTATTTTCAAGGCGCAGAAAATGGGAGCCTGTGACCAGCGACGATATTTGGAAATTCCTTGGCCTCTTAATTTTACAGGGAGTGGTGGGGAAACCACTCCAAACGTGGTACTGGACAACAAATAAATTATTGGCCACACCTTTTTTTGGAACTGTAATGTCCGAATATAGATTTTCATTGATAATGAAATATTTGCACTTTGCAAATAACGAGGAATCCGATGAACGTTCTCATCCAGCTCCAAAGCTAAAAAAAAATTGGGATATTTACCAACTCATATTGCAAAACTTCCAGCGGACCTATGTTCCTGAGCGGGACATTACCATAGACGAAAGTCTGATGGCCTATAAAGGTAGGCTCAGCTGGATTCAATTTATTGCATCTAAGCGCGCTCGCTTTGGAATAAAATCCTTTATGCTGTGTGAGTCCAGCTCTGGATATATTTGGAACGCAGTAATGTACACTGGGAAAGGGACCAAATTCTCTCCGAGATTCAGCAGTTTTGGGATAGCAACCGCTTTAGTCCTTTCATTGATAGAGCCCTTGCTCAACCAGGGCTACTGTCTCACTACAGACAATTTATATACTTCCCAGAACTGTACGAGTTCCTTCTTATGAAAAAGACGGACGCTTATGGAACCGTGAGGCCTAACCGGCGTGACATGCCGTCAGGATTTTCAAATAAAAAGCTTGGGAAAGGAGAAGTAGCTGCATGGCAAAAAGGGAAAATGTTGGCACTAAAGTGGCGGGACAAAAAGGACGTTTCCCTTATGAGCACAGTGCACAATACCTCGACCGCCATGGTCCATACCAGAGGTGGAAAAGATGTTCGAAAGCCACAAGTTGTGTTGGACTACAACCACACGATGGGAGGTGTGGACAGGGCTGACCAGGCCATGACTTTTTACCCAGCTATGAGAAAGCAGCAGAAAAAGTACTATAAAAAAAAATTCCGACATCTTTTGGAGCAATGTCTCTGGAACTCCTTTACCCTGCTGAAAAAAAAATGTCAGGTCTATGGTCCATGCAGACTTTATGTGGAAGGTGGCAGAACAGATTTTTCTAAAACACCAAACGCCAACGGCGGTAAACCGTTCTGGATGACGGGCTTCTGGTGTTGTAAATCCTAAGCGACTGACTGGTCGTCTTTTTTTGGACTACCTACCACCCACTGGAAAAAAAACAGCACCCACACGAATGTGTGTGGTTTGCTGCTCCAAGCGACGACAGCGGAAGAAAAATACGCAAAGAAACGCTCTTCTGTTGTCTCGACTGCGATGTTGGACTTTGCGCCATACCTTGTTTTAAAGATTTTCATACCCGAGACATTTACTGAATAATTATTTTGCACCCTTGTTTGACCCCCCAAAAAATCTGAGTTTATGAATATATTATTTGTTAAAATTTATTGAATAAAAAGTATTGTTATTATTAAATTATTATTTGTTATTATTTATTATATTATAATTTATTATTTTGTGTTTCAAACTTTGTCATAGTCTACTAGAGACTCTGGTTTGGACAGATTTAGGTGAGTTATTCCTAAGAATTGCAAACCTGCAATCTAAAACGCCAAATTTCCATGCAAAATAATGGTACCGCTTTCAGCACCTAAAATCTGAAAGAATCATACCGCCAGGGAGGTTAAAGGGAGTTAGAGAGAGATCTGCTGTTCCTAGTGATTAGCCATTACTAGTAAAAAATAAATAAAATAATAAAAAACGTCATAAATATATTCCCTATTTGTAGACGCTATGGGCCAGATTCTTAGACGAGTTACGTTGGCGTATCTTGAGATACGCTGCGTAACTTCTAAGAAGCGCCGGCGTATCTATTTTCTGTATTCCGAAAACAAGATACGCCGAAATTTTGCTTAGATACGAGCGGCGTAAGATTTTTACGTTGTTTACGTCGTTTGCGTAAGTCGTTTGCAAATAAGGATTTGTGTAAGTTACGTTCACGTCGAAAGCATTGACTATTTGCTGTTCAAAAAAAGCGCCAAAAACGTGGGGTCACAACACATTTACATAAAACACGGCCACCTCTTCCACATTTGAATTACCCGTGCTTACGCCGGGCCATTTACGCTACGCCACCGTAACTTAGGACGCAAGTGCTTTGAGAATACGGCACTTGTGTCCAAAGTTGCGGCGGCGTAGCGTAAATAGGATACACTATGCCCCGCTGCCAGATATGCAAAAGTACGAGAATCTGGCCCTAAAACTTTTGCACAAATCAATCAATATACACTTATTATGATATTTCTTTACCAAAAATAAGTATAAGAATACATATTGGTATCAAATATAAAGATTAAGAGGGTGGGGGAGGGGGAGGAGGGTAAAGAGTAGGAAAAAGGGAGGGGGGAAGGGGGGGGGGAAAGGGGGAAAAGGAGATGACGATCTCAGGAGAGATCAAGAAAGAAAGGGGTTACTATTGGCAACAAATTAATGGTCTGGATAAGCTACTTCGGTACAAAAAAGTTTATTGGAGTATCAAAGTGTATCGCTACAGAAAGTATTTTAGCCTTTAAAAAGACCAATTAAATTATATGGGAATAAAACCCACCATGAACATATATTACTAACAAGACACACAATGGACAACATAAAATCACAACACTAGTCCGGACTATAAGGGTTCAAGCATCACTATCTCAGCACTATATTTCTCAAATGAAAGGATTTTACTTTAAAGTCAAATCAAGAGAAAAAATAATAAACATAATGGTACTTGGTTATATGGACAAAAATATAATCAGGGGAAAACAATGTAACACCTGATGTCCAACCATAGTGTGCCAAAAATAGTGCTGTGTGTGTTGATAGAACCCTGTGTGCACAGAAGAAGAGAAGGGAAGGAGGCAATCATGGAATTCCTGCTGCAGCGTAATTTTTGGTCCTAAACTAATATGGGATTTCACCTATAATTAAATTAATAACTTAATAATGGTCATGATTGGGGGTAACGTGGTAAAATTCATATAGTTCATTTGTTGATGATTGAAAAAGAACGCTGGAAAGAAAAAAGAAGAATTCCTGTTGATAAGATCAGTCCAATGGGTATCAGCAATATATTATTAATTTTTAAAGAGGCAGTTGGAGAGTATGATTTCTATTCCGCTGTGCATAAGTAATCTTCATTGATTTGTCCCTTATATGGATTGGGTTATCATTGCCTAGCAGTAGGTATGTTGGAAACTTTGTTCAAACAATGTATTGTTGCAACATGCTGCTGGTTTATTATAAACACTTCAGTGACATTCAATACTTGTGTAGATTCAATCAAGATTGAAGCGCAGAATTATACACAATAAGTATTCTGTACATTACCATGTGTCACTGGTGTTCCACCGAGGCTGGGTTATATACCATACCACTTGCTGTGCTGTACAATGGAAAAGTGGTACAGACCCGTATCCTATGGGCTGCAGTAATTCCTTTAGGTGATATTAAAGTTACGGGTGGATGTAGCTGATGTTGTTGTTCACCCTTGGTGAAGGTCCCATCATTGTAGGGTATCCTTCTGAGTTCAGGATGGGCGGCTCTGTAGTACTGCCGTGCACGCTGAATCAGGTACAGCGTCTCCGTCCTTCGTGTGCACACACGATCGTAGCGTCACGTGACTAGCGTTGGATGGTGACGTCGACGCGTTTCGCCGTAACCAATGGCGTAGCTTCTTCCTGGACGTGACTTCACATCAGCTGACAGACGTCTTTTGTTGACCGAGATCAGCTGTTGCTTAACACCATGTAACGAGGTGATCAGTCATTCAAAAAGCGTGTGGAATAAAACATGTTGTAACAGACATGGTGGTGTTTCATTGGGTTATTTGATCTCTCATTTTGACATTATCAAAGAGTGCACACATAAATTCAATGTGTGAACAATAGGTTCAATGATCATTTGTAATTGAGATTCTATGGCGTTCATATTGGAGGGGGAGGAAAGGGGAGGGGAAAAAGCAGATTAAATCTACCTGTATTTTTTAAGAAATTCAGGAGCATGTTCAAGATAGTACAATAAAAACAGATAATTTAGGACTATATATTCAAAGAAGAGGGTGTGAAGTGGAAGAAGGAAAAGTGCATAGAGAAGAGGACAGAGGACAACTCACACATATATTATTACCAGGGAAGGTAATGAAGTACATTATGAGTAAGTGGAAAATTGATATAGTTCATTAATCACTGAGTTGTATCTAAGGATTCAAAAATACCTGTAGATTGAGTTCAGTGTTTAGACCAATAGGCATGAGTGATTTAAGACGGTATACCCAGGATTTTTCTTTCTGTAATAAAATCCGATCAAAATCGCCCCGCCGACTTGGTAGATTGAGGGCATATATTCCCTTGACCGTCATTCCTTTAGAATCTCGATCATGGAATTCTGCGAAGTCTTTCGCAAGGGGTTTTTCTGGATTTTTTTCTTTCTCGTTGATTTCTCTTAAATGCTCGCCAATGCGTACTTTAAGGGGGCGTTTTGTTTTGCCTATGTAAATCTTGGGACAGGGGCAAGTAATCATATAGATCACTCGTGTGGTGGAACAATTGATCAGATTTCTGATTTCAAAAGAACCCTGTCCATAGGCGCCATTGAATGTAGCAGTTCGATCTACATAGGGACAGATTTGACATCTGCCACATGGAAACATGCCCAGAGATCGTGGGTAACTGGAGAGCCATGTGGTGTTAGGTTCCTTAATGAATTCAGATTTAATCAAGATATCCCCCATATTTCTTGCCCGACGTGCCACCATTTTGGGCGTTGTACTTATTATCTTAGCTAAAGCCGGGGCATTGGTCAAGATGCCCCAATGCTTTTCCAGGACATTTCGAACAGAATCCCATTGTGAGCCAAATGAGGTGATAATTCTAATGGGCTCGTTGGGATTTAAGGGGAGTTTTTCAACTGATCTTTTCTTAGTTAGTAAATCAACGCGATCCCTAATCGCTGCTCTTTTCCGCGCTTTCTTAATTTGGGCATGCGAATAGCCTCGCTCTCGGAATCGTGTATAGAGCTCTTGGCTTTCGCGCCTGTAATCCTTGGGGTTAGAGCAGTTTCGTTTTATTCGTAAGAATTGCCCAACTGGAATACCGTTCTTCAGCCAGTGGGGATGATGGCTGGTGGCATATAACAATGTATTTGCCGCTGTTTCTTTGCGGTAAGTACATGTGGTAAGTTGGCCCTTACTTAGGGTGATCTGCAGGTCTAAAAAGGATAGTTTGTCGGGATCAGCTGTATACGTAAGATGGATATTACACTGATTTTGATTCAATTCAATCATGAATTGATGTAAAGTTTCAATGGTCCCATGCCATATCATTAATACATCGTCTATGTATCGCCACCAGGTCAATACGTGGCGGCGATACATCTGCGACCCATAGACCTCCTCTTCTTCCCAATGTCCCAAGTGGAGACACGCATAGGCCGGAGCCCATGCGGCGCCCATGGAGGTGCCTCTAATTTGGCGATAGTACTTGTTCATGAATTGGAAGCAGTTATTTTTAAGAGCAAATTCCAATAAGTCAACAATAAACTCGTTTTGTGGTCCAGAGGTAGGATAAGTGTTGTCGAGAAAAGTTTCAACGGCCTTGATGCCAGTTTGGTGGGGTATCGATGTGTATAATGATTCGACATCGATGCCTACTAGCAGTATCCCATCCGGTTGTTGACTGGCATCAAGTTCGTCGAGCTTGGCCAAGACATGTTGTGTGTCTTGCACGAAAGATTTTAAGTCAATCACCATCTCCTTGAGCATTAGGTCTAAATATTTCCCAATGCGTTCCATAGGTCCCTGACAGGCAGACACAATCGGTCTGCCTGGAGGTTGTGTTAAATTTTTGTGGACTTTGGGGATGATGTAAAAAGTCGGAACATTATATTCCTGTACAGAAAGGTAGTTGAATTCCTTGACAGTTAAGAGGCCCTCTTCTTTTGCTAGTTTCAATTTGCTATTTAATTCCTGAGCCAATACTGGAAAGGGATAGTAAATAGCAAATTGAAACTAGCAAAAGAAGAGGGCCTCTTAACTGTCAAGGAATTCAACTACCTTTCTGTACAGGAATATAATGTTCCGACTTTTTACATCATCCCCAAAGTCCACAAAAATTTAACACAACCTCCAGGCAGACCGATTGTGTCTGCCTGTCAGGGACCTATGGAACGCATTGGGAAATATTTAGACCTAATGCTCAAGGAGATGGTGATTGACTTAAAATCTTTCGTGCAAGACACACAACATGTCTTGGCCAAGCTCGACGAACTTGATGCCAGTCAACAACCGGATGGGATACTGCTAGTAGGCATCGATGTCGAATCATTATACACATCGATACCCCACCAAACTGGCATCAAGGCCGTTGAAACTTTTCTCGACAACACTTATCCTACCTCTGGACCACAAAACGAGTTTATTGTTGACTTATTGGAATTTGCTCTTAAAAATAACTGCTTCCAATTCATGAACAAGTACTATCGCCAAATTAGAGGCACCTCCATGGGCGCCGCATGGGCTCCGGCCTATGCGTGTCTCCACTTGGGACATTGGGAAGAAGAGGAGGTCTATGGGTCGCAGATGTATCGCCGCCACGTATTGACCTGGTGGCGATACATAGACGATGTATTAATGATATGGCATGGGACCATTGAAACTTTACATCAATTCATGATTGAATTGAATCAAAATCAGCGTAATATCCATCTTACGTATACAGCTGATCCCGACAAACTATACTTTTTAGACCTGCAGATCACCCTAAGTAGGGGCCAACTTACCACATGTACTTACCGCAAAGAAACAGCGGCAAATACATTGTTATATGCCACCAGCCATCATCCCCACTGGCTGAAGGGATTCCAGGGTTTTGTTTTACGGGTTAAAACGAATTACGAATTGTGCTTAAAATTTACAGGCGGAAGCCAGAGCTCTATACACGTATGATGAGGAGGCTAGATGGAATAAGGAATTAAGGGGCGGAAAAGAGCAGCGATTAGGGATCGCGTTGATTTACTAACTAAGAAAAGATCAGTTGAAAAACTCCCCTTAAATCCCAACGAGCCCATTAGAATTATCACCTCATTTGGCTCACAATGGGTTTTCTGTTCGAAATACCCTGGAAAAGCATTGGGGCATCTTGACCAATGCCCCGGCTTTAGCTAAGATAATAAGTACAACGCCCAAAATGGTGGCACGTCGGGCAAGAAATATGGGGGATATCTTGATTAAATCTGAATTCATTAAGGAACCTAACACCACATGGCTCTCCAGTTACCCACGATCTCTGGGCATGTTTCCATGTGGCAGATGTCAAATCTGTCCCTATGTAGATCGAACTGCTACATTCAATGACGCCTATGGACAGGGTTCTTTTGAAATCAGAAATCTGATCAATTGTTCCACCACACGAGTGATCTATATGATTACTTGCCCCTGTCCCAAGATTTACATAGGCAAAACAAAACGCCCCCTTAAAGTACGCATTGGCGAGCATTTAAGAGAAATCAACGAGAAAGAAAAAAATCCAGAAAAACCCCTTGCGAAAGACTTCGCAGAATTCCATGATCGAGATTCTAAAGGAATGACGGTCAAGGGAATATATGCCCTCAATCTACCAAGTCGGCGGGGCGATTTTGATCGGATTTTATTACAGAAAGAAAAATCCTGGGTATACCGTCTTAAATCACTCATGCCTATTGGTCTAAACACTGAACTCAATCTACAGGTATTTTTGAATCCTTAGATACAACTCAGTGATTAATGAACTATATCAATTTTCCACTTACTCATAATGTACTTCATTACCTTCCCTGGTAATAATATATGTGTGAGTTGTCCTCTGTCCTCTTCTCTATGCACTTTTCCTTCTTCCACTTCACACCCTCTTCTTTGAATATATAGTCCTAAATTATCTGTTTTTATTGTACTATCTTGAACATGCTCCTGAATTTCTTAAAAAATACAGGTAGATTTAATCTGCTTTTTCCCCTCCCCTTTCCTCCCCCTCCAATATGAACGCCATAGAATCTCAATTACAAAATGATCATTGAACCTATTGTTCACACATTGAATTTATGTGTGCACTCTTTGATAATGTCAAAATGAGAGATCAAATAACCCAATGAAACACCACCATGTCCGTTACGTTACAAATGTTTTATTCCACACGCTTTTTGAATGACTGATCACCTCGTTACATGGTGTTAAGCAACAGCTGATCTCGGTCAACAAAAGACGTCTGTCAGCTGATGTGATGTCAGTCACGTCCATGTTGGTTGTGAAGCACATACGCCATTGGTGGTTACGGCAAAACGCGTCGACGTCACCATCCAACGCTAGGTCACGTGACGCTTCGATCGTGTGTGCACACGAAGGACGGAGACGCTGTACCTGATTCAGCGTGCACGGCAGTACTACAGAGCCGCCCATCCTGAACTCAGAAGGATACCCTACAATGATGGGGACCTTCACAAGGGTGAACAACAACATCAGCTACATCCACCCCGTAACTTTAATATCACCTAAAGGAATTACTGCCGCCCATAGGATACGGGTCTGTACCACTTTTCCCATTGTACAGCACAGCAAGTGGTATGGTATATAACCCAGCCTCGGTGGAACACCAGTGACACATGGTAATGTACAGAATACTTATTGTGTATAATTCTGCGCTCAATCTTGATTGAATCTACACAAGTATTGAATGTCACTGAAGTGGTTATAATAAACCAGCACATGTTGCAACAATACATTGCATTGGAACAATTGTTTGTATAATGTTTCCAACATACCTACTGCTAGGCATTGATAACCCAATCCATATAAGGGACAAATCAATGAAAGATTACTTATGCACAGCGGAATAGAAATCATACTCTCCAACTGCCTCTTTAAAAATTAATAATATATTGCTGATACCCATTGGACTGATCTTATCAACAGGATTCTTTTTTTCTTTCCAGCGTTCTTTTTCAATCATCAACAAATGAACTATATGAATTACCACGTTACCCCCAATCATGACCATTATTAAGTTATTAATTTAATAATTATAGGTGAAATCCCATTAGTTTAGGACCAAAAATTACGCTGGCAGCAGGAATCCATGATTGCCTCCTTCCCTTCTCTTCTTCTGTGCACACAGGGTTCTATCAACACACACAGCACTATTTTTGACACTATGGTTGGACATCAGGTGTTACATTGTTGTTCCCCTGATTATATTTTTTGTCCATATAAACAAGTTACCATTATGTTTATTATTTTTTCTCTTGATTGACTTTAAAGTAAAATCTTCCATTTGAGAATATAGTGCTGAGATAGTGATGCTTGAACCCTTATAGTCCGGACTAGTGTTGTGATTTTATGTTGTCCATTGTGTGTCTTGTTAGTAATATATGTTCATGGTGGGTTTTATTCCCATATAATTTAATTGGTCTTTTTAAAGGCTAAAATACTTTCTGTAGCGATACACTTTGATACTCCAATAAACTTTTTTGTACCGAAGTAGCTTATCCAGACCATTAATTTGTTGCCAATAGTAACCCCTTTCTTTCTTGATCTCTCCTGAGATCGTCATCTCCTTTTCCCCCTTTCCCCCCCCCCTTCCCCCTCCCTTTTTCCTACTCTTTACCCTCCTCCCCCTCCCCCACCCTCTTAATCTTTATATTTGATACTTATAAGTATAAGGTTACGGCAACCTAATCATCACTTTGATGACTGCTCTGTGGTAGACGTTAATACTCTAACTTCTACTAGTGGTATAACTTGCGCATTGTTCCCTTGTTCCCCCTACCCCCCCTTTTTTACTAAATAAGAATACATATTGGCCTAAACTAATGAAGAAATGTGTTTTTGTTTTTTAAATTTGGGATATTTATTATAGCAAAAAGTTAAAAATATTGTTTTTTTTTTTAAATTGTTGCTTTTTTTGTTTATAGCGCAAAAAATAAAAACCGCAGAGGTAATAAAATAGCTTCAAAAGAAAGCTCTATTTGTGGGGAAAAAGGACGCAAATTTGGTTTGAGTACAATGTCACACGATTGCGCAATTGTCATTTAAAGCGACGCTGTGCCGTATCGCAAAAAATAGCCTGGTCATTAACCACTTCAATACTGCTTCACGTCCAAAGACGTGAACAGCGCGGACCTGAGGCGCCGGGGTCACGTCTTTGGACGTCATTTGCTTGTAATTCCCCGCGCGCGCCACAGGGTGGCGCGCGGCGGGGAAAAACAGTCCCGACGCATCACCGAGGATCCGATGCGTGTACCCGGCAGCCGCGATGTCCGTCAGGTACACGCGATCGTCGGTGAGACAGCAGGGACGTGGAGCTCTGAGTGTAAACACAGAGCTTCACGTCCTGTCAGTGAGGTGACAGATGCTGTTTCTCTTGTACATAGGGAGACAGCATCGGTCACCTCCCCCAGTCACCCCCTCCCCCCATACAGTTAGAACACACCCAGGCAATACATTTAACCCCTTCCTCACCCCCTAGTGTTAACCCCTTCAATGCCAGTCACATTTATACAGTAATTAGTGCATTTTTATAGCACTGGTTGCTGTATAAATGTGAATGGCGCCAAAAATGTGTCAAAAGTGTCCGATGTGTCCGTCGCAATATCGCAGTCCCAATAAAAATCGCAGATCGCCGCCATTACTAGTAAAAAAAAAATATAAAAAAAAAAATCATAATTATGTCCCCTATTTTGTAGGTGCTATAACTTTTGCGCAAAGCAGTCACTTATTGTGATTTTTTTTTTTTTTTACAAAAATACGTAGAAGAATACGTATCGGCCTTAACTGAGAAAAAAAAATATATAAAAAAAAAAAAAAAAATGGGATATTTATTATAGCAAGTAAGTAAAAAATATATATATATTTTTAAATTGTCGCTCTTTTTTTCATTATAACGCAAAAAATAAAAACCGCACGGGCGATCAAATACCACCAAAAGAAAGCTCTATTTGTGGGGAAAAAAGGGACGCCAATTTTGTTTGGGTGCCACGTTGCACTACCACGCAATTGTCAGTTAAAGCGACGCAGTGCCGGAAGCTGAAATTTTGCCTGGGCACAAAGGGGGTTTATGTGCCCAGTAAGCAAGTGGTTAAGGGGGGAAAATCAGGGCCGGCCCAAGACATTGTGCTGCCTGGGATCAAGAATGAAATGCTGCCCCCCCCCCAAAAAAAAAAAAATTACGCCCTCCAAAAGGCCCCACAATTCATTATTTTATATCATGATAAATAAAGGGGACCTGTCATGGCTCTATACATTTATAAAGGAGTATAAAGAGGACCTGTCATGGCCCTATACATGTATATAGGAGTATAAAAGGACCTGGCATGGTTCTATACATGTATATAGGAGTATAAAGAGAATCTGTCATGGCTCTATACATGTATATAGGAGTATAAAGAGAACCTGTCATGGCTCTATACATGTATGTAGGAGTATAAAGAGAACCTGTCATGGCTCTATACATGTATATAGGAGTATAAAGAGGACATGCCATGGCTCTATACATGTATATAGGAGTATAAAGAGGGAGGACCTGTCATGGCTCTATACATGTATATAGGAGTATAAAGAGGGAGGACCCGTCATGGTTCTATACATGTATATAGGAGTATAAAGAGAACCTGTCATGGCTCTATACATGTATTTAGGAGTATAAAGAGGGAGGACCTGTCATGGCTCTATACATGTATATAGGAGTATTAAGAGGGAGGACCCACCATGGCTCTATACATGTATATAGGAGTATAAAGAGAACACTTGTATTGGTTCTATACATGTATATAGGAGTATAAAGAGGGAGGACCTGTCATGGCTCTATACATGTATATAGAAGTATAAAGAGGGACATCCTGTCATGGCTCTATACATGTATCTAGGAGTATAAAGAGGGAGGACCTGTCATGACTCTATACATGTATATAGGAGTATAAAGAGGGAGGACCTGTCATGGCTCTATACATGTATATAGGAGTATAAATAGGGCCTGTCATGGCCCCTCCGGGTGCGAGTGTCCTCACAGGCAGCCCAGGGGCGTGCTTCTCACAGGCAACGTAGCAGACAGAATGAGCTGGCTGGCGAGCATCAGTATGACGCCCCCCTGAAAGTGCTGCCTGGTACCCATGGCACCACCTGGTCCCATCATAGGGCCGGCCCTGGGGAAAATATTTCGGTCTGTTAGGCCACGTACACACGATCAGACTGGTCCGATGAAACTGGTCCGACGGACCGTTTTCATCGGACCAGGCTGAAGTGGTCTGATGGTCTGATGTGTGTACAGACCATCGAACCAAAAATCCGATCAGACCAGAACGCGGTGACGTAGAACACACCGACGTGCTGAAAAAAGGAAGTTCAATGCTTCCAAGCATGCGTCGACTTGATTTTGAGCATGCGCGGGTTTTTGGTCCGATGCTTTGGCGTACTAACCATCGAATCTGTCCGGACCGGTGTCCGTCGAACAGATTTTAAAGCAAGTTTTAAAACTTTCGTCTGACGGACAACGGTCCGATGGGCCGTACACACCATCGAATTGGTCCGATGAAACTGGACCGGTCTGATCGTGTGTACGCGGCCTAAGTGGTAAAAGTACATGTAAACCCCAAGTGAAAACATTTAGATTGTTGAAGCATGTTTCACCCTTTTTGCATATAAACACTGCTGATCTCCTGCAGCCTTGTTGCAAGAAACCGTGTCTACCTTCATGTACTACAGCAATGTCTGCATGTGATTTCTCAGAGCAGGTGATAACAGCAGGTGTTAACATGCCAGGCTGCTTATTGCATGTTGGTACAGAACATTGTGGTCTCTATTGGAAGAGCATGTTACAAGGTGACAACACAGGAAAACAATTGGAAGGAAGGAACAGAATGTTGTCACACTTCAGAAAGTAAAAAAATAGCAATGATCTCAAGAACTCATATGAGCGCATGCATTTTCTCTAGATTGCCAGTCCTGTCCTTCTCAGCATACACGCCTACAGGCAAACTCTGCTCCAACTACTGTTTTTCATTCAAAAGATTTGTCTGTTCTGTTTTCTTTTTCTGAGACCCTATCAGAAGCCCCATACTGGCAGGCAGTGCTATGTATGTTGTTCTAAGAAAAGTGAATAATGACACCCTTTTCTAAATGCTTTGGCTGCCTCTCTACATATGTTATTGGACTGCGTGATTCAGATCATGCTATTAGCATGGTCTTGTTTTTCAGTAACAGTTGAACTATTTTATTTTTCTATGCAGGGTATTTTCGTACATACAGCCTGAAGCACACACTCTTCTGCTCATTGTCTCCAATGACCAGTCTAGGGAATGTGTTTTTATGTTTTATTTGGAAAACTTGGATAGTATAAGGGAATTAGTAGGGTACTTTGTAGCAGAAGAAATTTAATGGACTTTGCTTTTTCAAGGCACCAGCCAGTGTCCCTTTTAGCTTACATCTGGTAGGCTGACCTCTTGGACCAAGAGGGGGATTTTAGCAACAGTCTCTATTATCCCTTTAGGGCAGGGGTGCCCAACCAGTGGCCCTGGGGCTACATGTGGCCTGCAGAGCCCTCGGATTTGGCCCGCGACCTCCTGCTTTGGGATGGTCAGTTTTATTACTAAAATCACAGGGTACATTTAGGCATATCTGTTCTGCAGTGGTTACTGGGCTGCTTTCAAACTGATCCACAGGTGCAGAGCAGTGCACCTGCGGGTTATCTGCACTGAGCCATAGACTTCTGTTATTACCTGCGAGTTTGGTAATCTTTCTGAACGTACACAAAATCTGCAGAATATAATAGTTGTATATTGCAAAGTGCAGGAAAGCCAAAGGTACACTGCATTGCACCAGTGGTGCGGGTAAACTGCAGCATATCTGTGTGAAATTGGACCCTCCATTCACCTCTAAGGAATGGCAGATTTAAACCAACTTGTATCCTACTTCCAATCCAATCTGAGTATAGTGGGCTGTGTCCGTGTCTGCTCTGCATATACAGAGCAGACACGGACCTGCCATCCTCCCACTCTGCTCATTGAGGCCCGCGACCGGTTACCAAGTCGCTTAAGTTGCCTTGTCGCTCTTTAAAAGGTTGGGCACCCCTGCTTTAGGGGTCTGTACTTACAAGGCCCTGGCCACAGGTTACCTTCCTCCATGATACTAGACAGGATCTGTGGACATCCTCCCTCAGTCAGCTTTTATGAGAACCCTGGGTTTCAGCTTCAGTGGCATGGCAGCCTTTAACAAAAGTGACCTGGGGAATGCCCAGTGAAAAACCAAGCCTCCTTACTGACCAGCTTGCAAAACAACCAATTGACCTGTCTAACAGTATCCGTTAAAAACAGGAGTTTTGTCCGCACACATTTGCAAACGCATGCGTAAGCCACAGAGCCGCGCCAAGGCACCCCTCAATCTGTGGTCCTAACACTAAACAATGAGCGTCCCCACAGTGGAGGCACATGCATTTTAATGGATAGAAAGGGGCAGGTGAACTGAAGGGGAGCCACCCCTCCTTAAAGGTACAGGAGCACACCAAACACCCAGCATGTAGCTCAATGGCTGCAAAGGTGTTGGTGTGTTGCTGGACCAATATAAACACCACAGGTGAAGCATAAACCTGTCCACCGCCCCCATCTATAGCTGGCCATAGCAGTAAGTAGCAATGGAAGGCTAAACCAGATAACAAAAGTGACCTGGGGAATGCCCAGGGAAAAACCAAGCCTACTTACCGACCAGCTTGCAAAACAACCAATTGACCAGTCTAACAGTATGCGTTAAAAACAGGGGTTTTGTCCGCATGCATTTGCAAAACGCATGCGTGAGCCACAGAGCCGCGCCAAGGCACCCCTCAATCTGTGGTCCTAACTACGGTTGTCCCGATACCAGTATCGGTATCGGGACCGATACCAAGTATTTACGGGAGTACTTGTACTCCCGCAAATACCCCCGATACCTAAATAGAATACTTCCCCCCCGCCGCCACCACCACAGCCGCCGACGCTGCATATGCAAAGTCGCCCCCGCCGCCTATACAAAGCCGCTGCCGTCGTGAACATTGTAGGCATGTTTACTTTCAATAGCTGTTTTCCCTGCAGCGCGCCATGTAAAGGACACTCCCTCTTGCTCGGGATCTGTCCAATCCCAAGCAAGAGGGATTGTCCTTTACATGGCGCGCTGCAGGGAAAACAGCTATTGAAAGTAAAGGAGCCCACAATGTTCGCGGCGGCAGCGGCTTTGTATAGGTGGCAGGGGCATCATCATCAGGTACGGGGGATATGGCTGCAATATGGGGGGAACATGGCTGTGTATATGGGGGACATGACTGCAATATGGGGGGGACATGGCTGCAATATGTGGGGGACATGGCTGTATATGGGGGACATGGCTGCATCTATGGGGGGGACATGGCTGCAATATGGGGGACATGGCTGTATATGGGAGACATGGCTGCAATATGTGGGGGGCATGGCTGTATATGGGGGACATGGCTGCAATATGTGGGGGGCATGGCTGCATCTATGGGGGGGACATGGCTGCAATATGGGTGGGACATGGCTGCAATATGGGGGACATGGCTGCATATATGGGGGACATGGCTGCATATATGGGGGACATGGCTGCAATATGTGGGGGACATGGCTGCAATATGTGGGAGACATGGCTGCAATATGTGAGGGACATGGCTGCAATATGTGGGGGGCATGGCTGCAATATATGTGGGGGGACATGGCTGCAATATGTGGGGGACATGGCTGCAATATGTGGGGGACATGGCTGCAATATGTGGGGGACATGGCTGCATTTGGGGACACATTTGAAAAAGTATCGGTATTCGGTATCGGCGACTACTTGAAAAAAAGTATTGGTACTTGTACTCGGTCCTAAAAAAGGGGTATCGGGACAACCCTAGTCCTAACACTAAACAATGAGCGTCCCCACAGTGGAGGCACATGCATTTTAATGGATAGAAAGGGGCAGGTGAACTGAAGGGGAGCCACCCCTCCTTAAAGGTACAGGAGCACACAAACACCCAGCATGTAGCTCAATGGCTGCAAAGGTGTTGGTGCATTGCTGGACCAATATAAACACCACAGGTGAAGCATAAACCTGTCCACCGCCCCCATCTATAGCTGGCCATAGCAGTAAGTAGCAATGGAAGGCTAAAGCAGATAATAGTGACCTGGGGAATGCCCAGGGAAAAACCAAACCTACTTACTGACTAGCTTGCAAAACAACCAAGTGACCTGTCTAACAGTATGCATTAAAAACGGGGGGTTTTGTCCGCACGCATTTGCAAACGCATGCGTGAGCCACAGAGCCGCGCCAAGGTACCCCTCAATCTGTGGTCCTAACACTAAACAATGAGTGTCCCCACTGTGGAGGCACATGCATTTTAATGCATTTTAATGGCAGCCTTTGCTCGGAAGAGGCCGCAGTCCCTTCCCTACCTGGACCTCTCTCTGCAGAGTAAGACTGGACTCTGAGCCCTTGTGCTCTTCAGATATAAAAACAGGCATGCCTTGGGGCACATCCAATTCTCATTAGCCTGGGCTTTATAGACATTATTATTATTATTCTACAGAATTTAAATAGCGCCAACAGTTCATGCAGTGCTTTACAAAATAAAGGGGAGGCAATACACTTACAATACAATAAAATTCAGCAGAGCTTACAATCTAATAGGGTTGTGCAGGTGGTACAAAAGGTTGTAACTGTGGGGAATGAGCTGATGGAAGTGGTAAAAGATTAGTTGGTGTGATAGTCTTCACTGGAGTAAAGAGATGAGTTTTCAGAGATCGCCTGAAGGTAGCTAGAGTAGGAGATAGCCGGACAGGCAGAGGTAGAAAGTTACAGAGGATGGGAGAGGCTCTGGAGAAATGCTGGAGATGAGCATGGGAGTAGGAGACAAAGGGGCTTGAGAGTAGGACGTCTTGAGAGAAGCGGAGTGGACGGTTTGGGTGATATTTGGAGGCAAGATTGGTGATGTAGCTCGAGGCAGAGTTGTGAGTGCCTTTGTATGTTGTGGTTAGTATTTTGAATTTAACTCGCTGGGCGATTGGGTGCCAGTGTAGGGATTAGCAGAGGGGTGGCAGACACTGAGTGGATAAGTTTGGCAGCAGCATTCATGATAGACTAAAGAGGGGATGGCCTATGTAGAGATAGGCCAATGAGAAGAGAATTGCAATAGTCAAGGGGAGAGATAACAAGCAAGTGAATGAGTAGCTTGGTGGGTTCCTTTGTTAAGAAAGGGCGTAAAGGCTGCAGAAAGATCAAGTAGTAGGAGTATGGAGTAGTAGCCATTGGTTTTAGCAGTTAGTAAATCGTTAGTGAGTTTTAGTAAGGCAGTTTCTGTGGAGTGCCGCGAGCGAAAGCCAGACTGGAAGGAATCATGAAGGTTATTTTCCCTGAGGTAGGAGCTAAGATGGTTGTAGACTAAGTGTTCTAGATATTAAGAGGTGAATGGGAGCAATCAGATGGGTGTTAAGTTGTTCAGGTCGGTGGTGTCCAGTAAGGGCTTTTTAAGTATAGGAGTGATCTGCACATGTTTTAGAGGGGAGGGGAAGATGCTACTAGAGAGGGAGAGATTGAAGATGTGAGTGAGGGTGCATAGGATAGAATAAGAGGGTATTTCTTGCTCCCTGGCGCAACGGTATGGCTTTGGAGAGACCTGCTTAAAAAGGCAGGGTAAACAGTAGAGATCCGCTCCTACTTGGAGCCAGGAATGACTCTACTGCTGGGAATATACTCCCCTCCACGGTTAGCTACATCACTGACAGACGCTGGAGACGTTAACAACGACTGCTCAGATTAGGAACCAAGCCCAGTTGACCCTTCACATGACATGTTTCACGCTTAATGTTTTACTTAACACTGTTTATGCTCGATGTTCACATCCACTACCATAAGCTGCAATTCATCACTGAAGGCCTCAATTTTCTGACCTATCTGGCGGCTGCGTCCGCCTGCACTGTTATATTCTCTGTTTGTGTGCAACCATTGTCCTTAAGATTATTGTTACCCTTTATAAAAATGTATTAATAAAGTTTATTGGGAAAAGAAAAAAAAAAAAAAAAAAGAATAAGAGGGTGACCATAGTAGTGGGAGGGAACAGGATTCAGGAGACAATTGGTTAGGTGGGCATCTGAGAAAAGTTTTGTCACCTCTTCAATAGTAGCCAGTTCAAAACAGGAGAGTGTTGACTGTGCTGTTAGGCAAGGTATGTTGAGTGGGGAAGATGTACGCCCAGTGGAGGTTTCCTCATGCATTGCATCATTTTTGTCTTTGAAGTGATTGGCAATCTCATGGGCAGTGAGTGAGTTAGTCACTGACATCTTCTGGTCTTTTGCCTGGTCATAGAAAGGACAACACAGCAGCGGGCATCGCAGAACCCCCAGATGGGGAGAAATAGGAGATTGGCATTCTATGTGTCAGTAAGAGGTTGTTGGCCTTACCATTTTAGTGCTCCAATGCCAGATTTGGGCCCCACCACCTTGGCCAATGGGAGTGGATTTTCCAGAGACCAGCGGACCACTATTTTTGCTTTGCCAATTGGTCAGGTTCTCCTATGTATAGGAATTAGGGGTCAGTCATTGGTCCACTTGTTATTTAGCAGGTCCATACATTATTTTGCTAATGTTTCCAAAATACTTGTAGGCAGGTTGAAAATGTGTTTAGTTCTGGTGAATTAGCAGCTGGCCCAGGCTGGGGAAAGGCTTAACTGTTGTAAGCTCAGTTCCTGGGCTTTTTGGTTGTAGCCATCCCACCTGTGCAATAAAAAAGGGGGAGGTCCAGAGCTTTTCCTAGCTGATCTGGTTGATTCTGCTCTGCTCGGGCATATGGACCACTGTACCTTGCAGTCCGCTTGCAGTCCACTAAAGACAACAGGACTTTCAGGGACATCCAAGCCATGGATAATGCTATAATGGACTCTCACCTCACAGAGCTATGCCTGGGAAACCACACTACTATAGTTAGATTTAGGGAAAGGATGTTGTTCATATTGAACTTAAATGTCACACTTATTCAGTAAAGTTATATTAACCGTTCTAAGCCTGTTATTTAAAGGGTGCATGTTGGTTCTGGCATATCTACAGAACCAGGGTCTGTAAAAGCACAAAGGGTATAAAGTAACACCACTAATAAAGGGGTTAACTCAGCAAGGCAAGAAGAAAAGTGTAGTTGCTATGGATAACCAAGTGAAGGAACAAGCTACAAAGGTTACCGGTCCTCTGGAAGCGATGAGGTCAATGTCTTTTTCCACCCCTAGTGGTCAGTATCCAATAGCAACCGGGTCCGAACCCCACAATACAGAGATCTATGGCCTGGTCATGTGGTATGGGAAGTGAAAGAGATAATAAGTGCATACAAGAGGTCTGCTCTAGGGGAACAGCAGGACACCATTCTGTTACTAGGAGTAAGGTAATAGAGGTATGCTGGACTGGTAGAGTGGGCACAGGCTCAGCACATCCCTCCTAATGCAACATACAAGTTATAGTAACTCTGAGGAACTCGGACATATATTACTCCATACAGTGAAGGCTCATTTCTAAAACAGAGAACTGACTTAATGTTAGATCATTTACATGACCGCATGGTCCAGCGTGCTCTGTGCCTGTCTTCAAGCGAAAGGTACTCCTGTGTGCAGGGCAAAGTTGGCTCCACCCACATATTTGTGGAGATATTTATGGCTACTTTCTGTTCTTCTGGTCTTTGAATTATTGTGTATTGTTACAATAAATATTCCTTCCCAGCCTTTTAGTCATGGTGTGTCAGAGTGTGGAAGATCGTTGACATCTGGAACTGAGAGACCCAAACATCAGCGACTTATTTTGGGGGCAAGCACTACATATTTTTTGCAGCATCTGCAGTAGGTGATTCAGAGATTCCTATAATCCAAACTTGATTTAATCTTTTTAAAGTTAACCAGTCAATATAGTCTGGGGACAAGTGGAAGTGCTTCTCTGTGACAAGGGCACTCCCAGACTTCACACTTGCAACAGGACAGGCCTGCATACACAGAACATATTGGGCAAGCTCTGCCCAATGGTCCATCCTAGACACCCAGTAGTACGTAGTGTTCTCCTCACTATTTAGCATTTCAACATCATGGTGCCAGTAACTGGGGCTGGCAACTGTGGCTTTTAAAATCTATGCTAAGCTATGCTGAGCCTGCCCCATTGAGAAATATAGTAAAGAGGCTCTAAACTATTCCTCCCACTCTACACTTAGTATTCACTTTCACAATTTCACAATCCAAAAACACTGACGGTAGTTAGTGAAAAAATACCAATAATGAGCTGCTGTATTTAAAATCCCCTTATAACATACTGGTTGTTTCATCATCATAGCTACTTCTTCTAGTCTAGTAAAAGTCACTATGGTGACGAAACGCATTAGGGTGGACCCAGGCATGTATAAAAGAATTGGTGAGTAGATGTTCTAATAGCAGTGCTCACACTGATGTGAGAAACAGGGGGACACAGTACTGGGCTACTGTGGAATTTTTATTTATTTTTTGTGAGTAAGTTGCCTAAATAAATCACCTGGTTTTATGGTATCACACTATGTGGGCATTTACAGTATTTGGGCATTTTTTTGAGGAGCTTGACAGCTGCGGAGTTCAGCTTTTTCCTGTGATGATTCATGCTTGATTGCTACACTTGAGAGAGTTTGGCAATACATATTGGGAGTGTATGTCCATAGGAGCATTGGTGAGCTACACTTGGTGCTTTCTGCACATTTTTAGAAAAAAGATATTTGACTTTACCATGAACAAGTTGGTAATATAGAGCTACAAGTCACATTGGTTATGCTTAGACTTGAGTTTTGGTCTCATGCTACAATTCTGTTTACATTATAGGATTGAAAGTGGTATATTAGTTAATATGCCACCCACATATAGTACAGTATTTGACGTTACTAGTGTCATTTGCAAGAACGGAACGTCCATTTCACATCAGTTGATTGCATCTTTGTTCATGAGATGTTTACAAAACTCATTCTGTTGTTTACCTTTACATAAATAAAAAAAAATCAGAAAAAAAACTTCACAGTGCTGAAGGTGTACATGGTTGTTAACCACTTCAGCCCCGAAACATTTCGCTGGCCAAAGACCAGAGCATTTTTTGCGATTCGACACTGCGTCGCTTTAACTGACAATTGTGTGGTCGTGCAATGTGGCTCCCAAACAAAATTGACAATTTTTTTTTCCCACAAATATAGCTTTCTTTTGGTGGTATTTGATCACCTCTGCGGTTTTAATTTTTTTGCGCTATAAACAAAAATAGGGTGACAATTTAGAAAAAAAAGCAATATTTTTTACTTTTTGCTATAAAAAAATATCCCCCAAAAATATATAAAAAACGATTTTTTTGCTCGGTATGTATTTTTCTACATATTTTTGGTAAAACAAATCACAATACGTGTTTATTGATTGGTTTGCGCAAAAGTATAGCGTCTACAAAATAGGGGATAGTTTTTTAATTACGGGGGCGCGGTAACATGTGACACATCACTGATTGCTGTTCCCGATCACAGGGAACAGACAATCAGTGATAGTGTTACTAGGCAGAACGGGGAGATGCATGTTTACACTTCTCCCCAATGGAATGAAATCAGTGTAGAGAGGTTTTTGGTGGCCCCAGAATACCATCAATTTCTCCCCTTCTTATGTCTGCTGTATCTTCAGTGCAGAGTCACAGGCCACACAGCATGTGCTCAAGGATAAAAACTAAACAGACAGTGTCGCTTATCCCTACCTAATCACTACTTACTTTTTTACTTGCCACAGAGATTTTAACATCTGTTGTCTGCAGTTTTCTGCAAGGTACCAGTAGGTGTGTGGTGACTATGGTAGTCAGCCACTTTGGGAAAAAAAATATATATGTGACCTACAGTGCCTTGAAAAAATATTCATACCCCTTGAAATTTTCCACATTTTGTCATGTTTCAACCAAAAACGTAAATGTATTTTATTGGGATTTTATGTGATAGACCAACACAAAGTGGCATATAATTGTGAAATGTAATGAAAATTATATATGGTTTTCTATATTTTTTTGCAAATAAATATCAGAAAAGTGTGGCGAGCCTTTGTATTCAGTCAATACTTTGTAGAACCACCTTTCACTGCAATTACAGCTGCAAGTCTTTTTGGGGATGTCTCTACCAGCTTTGCACATCTAGAGTGACATGTTTGCCCATTCGTCTTTGTAAAATAGCTCAAGCCAGTTGCGGAATTATAGGGGTCGCTGAGATTGCCATGGCGACCGGGCCCCTTTCTGCTGGGGGCCCTCGAGGGCCCCCTGCACTCTTTGATAGGAGGCGGCTGAGATTAGCTCCTTGATCGTCAGCTGAACTATGCAGGGAGCTTGTCACATTAACCTAAAGTGAAAGGCCCCGTACACACGACCAAGCTTCTATTCTGCCGAGAAAATCGGTCGTGTGTACACTTTCGACGAGCGCCCCGTCGGGGAGCTCGTCAAGCCAAAATAGAGAGCATGTTCTCTATTAACTCGTTCAATGAGGAAATTTGGCTCAACAACCTTTTCGACTGCTCATCGGGAACCTCGACGGGCGGAACGATGAGTTTAGCCCGACGAGGTTCTCGGACGTGTGTAGGGGCCAAAGTAGTGAGTGCTGTGCTCTTTGTCTCCCCCTAGAGTGCAGTACCCGGCAGGAAGAGCCAAAGTAAAGGTCTGCCATTTTTTTATCACTACTGTATGTGTGTTTATATGTGTGTGCATATATATGTATGTATGTGTGTGCGCGCATGTGTGTGCGCGCATGTATGTATGCATGTGTGTGTGCATATGTATGTGTGTGCATATGAATGTGTGTGTGCGCATGTATGCATGTGTGTGTGCATATGTATGTGAGTGTGCATGTATGTGCATGTGTTTATCAGTGGCGGTGCGTTCATAAGGGCACACGGGTGCCACCCCCTCTCTGCAGCCACCCCCTCTATGACCAATGGATAGATTCATGCATACCATATTTAGGTGTCCGGCCACTTTTCGGGTGCCAGGTGCCTGAATCACAGTGGGTGGATGTTTTTGAGGCACCTGATTAGAGCCATAGGCTCTAATAGGCTTCAAAATAGGTGAACTGCCAGTGCCATGCTGGGCGCTCACAGTCCACCCAGGTGTGTTAGAAAGGGGAATTAATATTCACTTTCCTAACACTGAACCACCTCTGCGGGTCTGTTACCCGTTACCTGATTGGCTGAAACGATCAGGAGGAGAGGACGGGAGATGAGAACAGCAGTAGACGCATGGAGGACCCCGCACGTGGCCGTCACCCGCTGCCCCACCGAGACAGGGTAAGTGCCGGGCGAGCAGGCAGAGGGTATTCACAGTGGTAACATTAGATTGCCATAATTGCAGCATTAGATGGCACACTGGAAGCATTTAATGGGCACACCAACATTTGATGGGCACACTGGCGGCATTTAATGGGCACAGTGGCAGCGTTTGATGGGCACAGTGATAGCGTTTAAATGGGCACAGTGGCAGCATTTAAATGGGCACAGTGGTGGCATTTTATGGGCACAGTGGCGGCATTTTATGGGCACAGTGGCGGCGTTTGATGGGGACAGTGGCGGCATTTGATGGGCACAGTGGCGGCGTTTAAATGGGCACAGTGGCGGCATTTTATGGGCACAGTGGCGGCATTTTATGGGCACAGTGGCAGCATTTTATGGGCACAGTGGCGGCGTTTCATGGGCACAGTGGCGGCATTTGATGGGCACAGTGGCGGCATTTGATGGGCACAGTGGTGGCATTTGATGGGCACAGTGGCGGCATTTGATGGGAACAGTGGTGGTGTTTGATGGCATGATGGCAGCTTTTGATGGGCACAGTGGCTGTAAATGATGGGCACAGTGGCTGCAATTGATGGGCACAGTGGCTGCAATTTATGTTTTTTTTTTTTTAGTTTGCTTGTGCCATCCTAAAAATGTGGAGCACCATCCGCCACTGGTTTATATGTGCGTGCATATGTGCATTTATATATGTGTGTGTTTTTATGTGTGTGTGTGTTTTTACATGTATATATGCGCTTTTAATCCTGACCCCCTATATGTGTACAATCAGAAACAATTGTTTTTATAGTTCATAGTACCAGCAAAAAAATGCTGTGCCTCCAAAAAGCGATCCATGCTCAGATCGCTTTTTAGAGGCATTTGACAGATGGTAAAGGGGACGCCTGTTTTAACCTCTTAAATGCATCATCACTATGAAGTGTAGCCCCATTCACCTAGGTGTATACTTCAAGGGTGCCCTGACTGGAAAAAAGATTTGTTAAACACTGACATAGAGGAACCAAACCCCCCCCCCCCCCCATTTTCCTCCTGCAGCCGCTAAATGCCTGCGGAGGGGGAGACTAAGAGAAGCAGGGGGAAATGGGACCCTGTTCCGCCACCGGGCTCGGCGAAAAGAGCCCTGTCCAGGGGTCAGGGGGGCCCTTCATGATTTCTTGCACCGGGGCCCTGAAGGTTCTAGTTACGCCACTGGCTCAAGCTCTGTCAGATTGAATGGAGAGCGTCTGTGAACAGCAATTTTCAAGCTTTGTCACAGATTCTTAATTGGATTTAGGTCGGGACCATTCTAACACAAGAATATGCTTTGATATAAACCATTCCATTGTAGCTCTAGCTGTATGTTTAGGGTTGTTGTCCTGTTGGAAGGTGATCCTCCTCCCTAGTCTCAAGTCTAAGGCTGGTACACACGAGGAGATATGTCCGATGAATCGGTCCGACAGACCGTTTTCATCGGACATATCTCCTGGGAGATTTTGTTTTGATCCGTGTACACACGATCAAACCAAAATCCCCGCCGTCAGACAGCGCGGTGACGTGGCAGTAAAAGTAAAATACTACCAGCAGACATGTCGGACGGACGGGTTTCAGCAGACAGATTTTAAAGCATGCTTTAAAATTTGTCTGCTGGAAAAACCTGTCTGTTCGCCCATACACACAATCCATTTTTGTCTGCTGAAACGGTCCGTCGGACCGGTTTCAGCAGATAAATTTGATCGTGTGTACGCGGTTTCCCTTCTTATGCCGCGTACACACGGTCGTTTTTTGCGATGAAAAAAAACGTCGTTTTTAAAACGTCATTTAAATTGATCGTGTGTGGGCAAAACGTTGTTTTTTGTCTTCAAAAAAACAACCAAAAAAAAATTCCAACATGCTTGAATTTTTTGTGTCGTTTTTCAAAACGTCGTTTTTTGTTTCACAAAAAGTCACCGTGTGTAGCAAAAACGTCGTTTAAAATGACGTTTTTCAACCCACGCATGCCCAGAAGATAGTTATGAAGCGAGCTTCAATGGAAAAGAGTGGTGAACGTAACCTCGCTTTTTGTGAAAAAAATGATGGTGTGTATGCAACATCGTCTTTGAAAAGTGACGTTTCAAAAACGTCGTTTTTTACTTCACAGAAAACGTCGTTTTTTTTTCATCACAAAAAATGATCGTGTGTACGCGGCATAAGATTGCTCTGTATTTGGCTCCATCCATTTTCCCATCAACTCTGACCAGCTTCCCTGTCCCCTGAAGGAAAGCAGGCCCACAACATGATGCTTCCACCACCATGTTTCACTGTTGGGCTGGTGTGTTCAGGGTGATGTGCAGTGTTAGTTTTCAGTCATATAGCGTTGTGCTTTTAAGCCAAAAAGTTAAATTCTGGTCTCATTTGACCAGAGCACCTTCTTCCACATGTTTGCTGTGTGCTTCTTGCAGACTGCAAATGGGACTGCTTATGGCTTTCTTCTTGCCACTCTTCCACAAAAGCCAGATTTGTGGAGTGTGCAACTAATAATTTTCCTGTGGACAGTTTCTCCCACCTGATCTGTGGATCACTGCAGCTCCTCCAGAGTTACCATGGGCCTCTTAACTGCTTCTCTAATTAATGCTCTCCTTGACCGGCCTTTCAGTTTAGGTGGATGGCGATGTCTTGGTAGGCTTTCAGTTGTTCCATACTCTTTACATTTTCGAATGATGGATTGAACACTGCTCCGTGAGCTGTTGGTATTTTTATTTTAGAACCTAACCTTGCTTTAAACTTCTCCACATATTATCCCTGGTCTGTCTGATGTGTTCCTTGGCTTTCATGATGCTGTTTGTTCACTAAGGTTGTTCTCTAACAAACCTCTGAGGGCTTCACAGAACAGCTGTATTTATTCTGAGATTAAATTACACACAGGTTGAATCTGTTTACTAATTAGGTGACTTCTGAAGGCAATTGGTTCCACTATATTTTAGTTAGGGGTAACAGAGTAAAGGGGATTGAATATAAATGTACCCCACACGTTTCACATATTTATTTGTAAAAAATATAAAAATCCATTTATCATTTTCTTTCCACTTCACAATTAGGTGCCACTTTGTGTTGGTCTATCAAATAAAATCCCAATAAAAAACATTTACGTTTTTGGTTGTAACATGACAAAATGTGGACGATTTCAAGGGGTATGAATACTTTTTCAAGGCACTATATCTGTGGTTTGTGCAGTCCTGCAACTGCTTGGTCCTGCAGGACATGATCGGCCCCTACTACAGCACCTCTGCTCCTCATTCTAAATCTTCCTTTTGTATTATTATTTTTTTGGGAGGTAAATGGGATGCCTAGCATGTATGTGTTAAAAGCATTAGACATGTTTGGGTTTTTAAAGGAGGGAATTTGCTTTTCATGTGATTGTATAATTTAAGTGGAATTTTACATAATTTGAGGGGGTGAAAATTCACAACTTTTTTAGTAAATCAGACTTTTTGCTTTAAGTTTTTGCTAAATGATAAAAGGGGGCATTCAAGATTTGTTGTTGATACCACCAAGCATGGGTGTCCGCTGACATTTTTTCAGAGGGGGGCGCTTTGGCAGTGGCAATACACAGTCGCATTTTACCCTTTCTTCGACCGCTAGCGGGGTTAAAAGCGCCCCCCCCCCCCCCCACGTTAAAATGTAAAAACACCCCACTGTGCCCCCTGCATCTTTTAATATCTCTTTGTCACTACGGTGAACCCCCTCTCCACAACTGCAATCGTACTACTTCACGCACAAATCCTCTGTCTCCTGTTACTCTCAGGAGAAAAACTTTAAGCTCCTCTCTTGATGGTACAGGGACCCTCTCTCTTTACATAAAATATTTCCATCTATGCCCCCGATATGTTGGAGATGCGGCTTGATAGATGGTAGCTACCTCCATATTTGGTGGACATGTCCAGCCATTCAACCCCTTTGGTCTCAGGTCTTTAGCATATATAGTAAGCTCTATGATAGACCCCTGACACCCTCACCAGAAATAGCCTTACTATCCATGTTACCTGGTTCCATAACATCACAGAAGGGTACCTTACTGCGATTCTTTCTATCGGCTGCAAGGCAGCTTATCCCCAAATTCTGGAAATCTACCTCTACCCCTCCGTTATCCCTGTAGGTCTCTTTAGTTAGTGATATCATGCGAATGGAGGAGATGTTAGCCCTAGATTCTGACACCTACGATAAATTCAAGAACTTGTGGCTCTTATGGATTGATTACTCTTCCTCTAACTCCTTAAAGACGTTGCTGACACCTCAAGCTCAACCCTGATTCTCGATCCGCATGCCCTTTACATAATTAGGACGTCGTGGCCCACTCGGTTCTCGGTTCTTCCTTCCCTCCTCCCCCGCCCATCTTTTTCCTCCTTTTTCCTCTCTTCTTCCTCTCTTCTTCCTTACTTTTTCTTCTTCTCTCCTTTATAATGATCAGCTATATTTCTACTACTTTATGTTTTTTCAGTTCTCTTTGTTTATCCGTGTCACACGCTGTTGACCACTCGACATAGGAGACAAACTCATTGGACTTATGTTAAGTTTCCATTATACTGAATTTCAGACAGTATACATTAAAATGTTACATCCCATACTATGAGCACTTGATGAACACATATGCTGTAATTTTTTTTTCTTTTTTACTGAAAATAATAAAGACATATTTACCTCTAAAATGTAAAAACACCCCACTGTGCCCCCGGCATCTTTCAATATCTCTTTGTCACTACTGTGTACCCCCTCTCCACAACTGCACCTCTGGACCCCTTTACATTACACAGCACCCCTCAGCTCTGGACCCCTTTACATTATACAGCACCCTGCATCAACGGCCCCCTTTACATTAGACAGCACCTGCATCAGTGGACCCCTTTGCATTACACAGCACCACTGGACCCCTTTACATTACACAGCATCCTGCACCACTGGCCCCCTTTACATTAAGGAAAAAACTTGAAGTTGCGCTAGAAATACAAAATATATGAAAATAAACTAGTGTGGTATTCGGAACCATATATGAGATAGTGCCTTAGCACACAATAATAGTGTAATAGCAGTGCAGTGTGGATAGATGGCGATATAAGCCAAATCAGCTTCAAAATCAGAAGGTAGTGAACCAAAGTACGTTGAGGTGTGTTTCACAGACAGTCCTAAGAGTCAATATGAAAATAGAAAGTCCATCACCAAAAATGTTAATGTGATAAACAATGGAGGCTTACCAGAAGGCAAGCATACCGCGCTTGTGGCTGAAACCCCAGCCAGGGCCTTTAAAGAGTCCACAGCAGGATGCCTCAGCAGGATAGAGAAGTTAGGAAAACTCCAGGTGTGTTATCAGGAAAGCCTTTGCTTGGATCTTTAAGGGGCAGCTATTGTTTAGATGTCCTTTAGGTCCTCCAAATGTCAGCAATACACCGGAAAGGAGTAAATAGCCCACATAGTGAAGTACGTTAAAAAATCCTAATAGGTTTATTAAAGGTTGCACTTACATGTTACAGATAAAATTAGGCACAGAGAAATGTAAAGCCGGCCGGCTCACTCGAACGTTCCACTCGGATCATCACGTCAAAATGTCAGCACGTCACCTTCCCGACGTACGTTTCGTCACAAAATTGACGTCATCTAGGGGCACGGGCGACGCAATGACGCATCGTGTGAAATACCATTCAGACAGAACCAAGCCTCGATTTGACTCTGAATAATGGATTCTCGTCTATGATGACCTGATAGAACCAGAGCCAAGCCTCGTTTTGAGACGAACAGGCTGGATGTCCACATACGGTGGTCTAACAGGCCCAAATGTAAAGAGGATTTTAATGCAAAATATAGTTATCTAGTTATAAAAGGCTAGCCGTGTAATCGAATATCACTTTTAAGTTTCCACCTAAATCTTAAATAGTGACTCTGCCAGTAAATTAATAACTAAAAAGGCAATCGAATCTCTAACATTTATTATCTTAAAAAGTCCCCGGCCAAGAACGGCTCAATAAGGATATCATATTGGTAAAAAATAAGGAATCAATAGAAAAATACAACCAAATGTAAGGTAGGTATATGGGTTGAAAACTTTAAAGGGAAGAACATATAAGGACTATTTCCCCTAATAGAATAAAACCTATATAAGAGATTATGAACATGACTCCATTTCCTTAGCGGAAAACATAAGATTAGTCACCATAACTAACACAAATGGATATATACAAAAAAATTTAATTAAAAATTGAATAAAGAAATTGATATCCGGGGGGTGCCCGGTCAGAATAAAATACTGTATCTGTGTACTGATATTAGAAAGACATTATGCATAGCATGAATGGTCCAATATAGGCCAGCATAGAGACCTCCTATCAGAACAGAACAAGTTAACAATTAAAATGTCAAAAGCCCAACAGATTAAACATCAGAAAGAATGAAAACTTATGAATTGTCAATAAATGCGTTAACATCTACTTCCACGTTGAGCCCAAAGGGAGTGAAACACTTAATTCTATGGATCCATGCCATTTCCAGTTTTGATATGTTTCTAACCATTGGACTCCCTCGCCTTTACATTACACAGCACGCTGCATCACTGGACCCCTTTGCATTACACAGCACCCTGCATCACTGGACCCCTTTGCATTAAACAGCACCCTGCATCACTGGACCCCTTTGCATTAAACAACACCCTGCATCACTGGACCCCTTTACATTACACAGCACCCATTACCACTGGCCCCCTTTACACTACACAGCATCCTGCACCACTGGCCCCCTTTACATTACACAGCACCCTGCACCACTGGACCCCTTTACATTACACAGCACCCTGCACCACTGGACCCCTTATACATTTTTTGGGGATATTTATTATAGCAAAAAGTAAAACATATTGCATTTTTTTCAAAATATTGGCTCTATTTTTGTTTATAGCGCAAAAAAATAAAAACCATTTTTTTTTTTCAACCCCAGTCCAGTTTTTTTTTTTTAATACCAGTCCAGGTTTTTTTTTAACTCCAGTCCGGGTTTTTTTTAACTCCAGTCCGGGTTTTTTTTTAATCCAGTCCTGTTTTTTTTTTTGCCAACTCCAGGCCAGTTTTTTTTAAATCCAGTCCGGGTTGTTTTTTTAAAAAAAAAACGGACTGGAGTTATAAAAAACTGAACTGGAGTTGGGAAAAAAAATGGACTGGATTTAAAAAAAAACTGGACTGGAGTTTAAAAAATAAACCCGGACTGGATTTAAAAAAAAACCGGACTGGATTAAAAAAAAATGGACTGTAGTTTTAAAAAAAAACCCGGAATGGATTTAAAAAAAAAAATTGGACTGGAGTTAAAAAAACCCGGACTGTATTAAAAAAAACTGGACTGGAGTTTAAATAAAAACCCGGACTGGATTTAAAAAAAACTGGACTGGGGTTGGGAAAAAACCCGGACTGGATTAAAAAAAAAAAAACTGGACTGGAATTAAAAAAAAACCCCAGACTGCATTTAAAAAAAAAACTGGACTGGAGTTGAAAAGTAGCACATCTTTCTTATGTTTATAACATTGCCACAGCCCTTTTGTGGCCCCCCCAAGCCCCGCACAGGGGGAGATGAGCTTGTTTTAAAAAAAAAAAAATATATATATATATATATATATATATATATATATATATATATATACTAAGCGTTTTTCTGATCGCTGTATTAGTGTCGCTGTTGCCGCTAAGTAGCTAATTTTTTTTTGTTGCGATTTTTTTTTTTACTAAAGACATGTGGCTGAATACATTTTGGCCTAAATGTTTGACTAAAATTTAGTTTATTCGATTTTTCGTATAACAAAATGTAAAAAATATTGATTTTTTTTTCAAAAATGTCGCTCTATTTTTGTTAATAGTGCAAAAAATAAAAATCGCAAAGGCAATCAAATACCATCAAAAGAAAACTATATTTGTGGGAAGAAAAGGACACAAATTTTGTTTGGGAGCCACGTCGCACGACCGTGCAATTGTCTGTTAAAGCAACGCAGTGCAGTGTAAAAACGCCTCTGGGCATTTAGCAGCATATTGGTCCGGTCCTTAAGTGGTTAAAATCTAGTCCGTTTTTTTTTTAACTTCAGTCCAGTTTTTTATAAATCCAGTCCGGGTTTTTTCCCAACTCCAGTCCAGTTTTTTTTTTAATCCAGTCTGTTTTTTTTTTTTTTAAATATGTAGAAGAATACGTATCGGCCTAAACTGAGGAAAAAAACAACTTTTTTTATATATTTTTTGGGGATATTTATTATAGCAAAAAGTAAAAAATATTGCATTTTTTTCAAAATAGTTCTATTTTTGTTTATAGCGCAAAAAATAAAAACCGCAGAGATGATCAAATACCACCAAAAGAAAGCTCTATTTGTGGGAAAAAAAGGACACCAATTTTGTTTGGAAGCCACGTTGCACGACCGTGCAATTGACAGTTAAAGCAACGCAGTGCCGAATCACAAAAAGTGCTCTGGTCATGGGGCAGAAATATGGTCTGGGGGTTAAGTGGTTAAAAAAACGCGGACTGGATTTTCCGAGCTTCTTTTTTTCAACTCCAGGCCAGTTTTTTTTAAATCCAGTCCATTTTTTTCTCAACTCCAGTCCAAATATTTTTTTAAATCCAATCCGGGTTTTTTAAAAGAAAAAAAACCTCGGATTTTTTAAAAAACTGGACTGGAGTTGAAAAATAACTGGACTGGAGTTTGAAAAAAAACCCGGATTGGATTAAAAAAAAACGGGACTGGAGTTGAACAAAAAAACGGACTGTATTTAAAAAAAAAACGGGACTGGATTTAAAAAATAACTGGACTGGAGTTGGAAAAAAAAAACCCGATTTGGATTTAAAAAAAAAAAACTGGACTGGAGTTGAACAAAAAAACCCAGACTGGACTTAAAAAAAACTTGACTGGAGTTGGAAAAAAACTCAGACTGGATTTAAAAAAAAAACTGGACTGGAGTAAAAAAAAAAACCCAGACTGCATTTACACAGCACCCTGCATCACTGGACCCCTTTACATTACACAGCACCCTGCATCACTGGACCCCTTTACATTACACATCACCCTGCATCACTGGCCCCCTTTACATTACACATTACCCTGCATCACTGGGCCCCTTTACATTACACAGCACCCTGCATCACTGGACCCCTTTACATTACACAGCGACCTGCATCACTGGGCCCCTTTACATTACACAGCACCCTGCATCACTGGACCCCTTTACATTACACAGCGACCTGCATCACTGGCCCCCTTTACATTACACATCACCCTGCATCACTGGGCCCCTTTATATTACACAGCACCCTGCATCACTGGACCCCTTTACATTACACAGCACCCTGCATCACTGGACCCCTTTACATTACACAGCACCCTGCATCACTGGCCCCCTTTACATTACACATCACCCTGCATCACTGGCCCCCTTTACATTACACATCACCCTGCATCACTGGCCCCCTTTACATTACACAGCACCCTGCATCACTGGACCCCTTTACATTACACAGCACCCTGCATCACTGGACCCCTTTACATTACACAGCACCCTGCATCACTGGCCCCCTTAACATTACACATCACCCTGCATCACTGGCCCCCTTTACATTACACATCACCCTGCATCACTGGACCCCTTTACATTACACAGCACCCTGCACCACTGGACCCGTTTACATTACACAGCGACCTGCATCACTGGCCCCCTTTATATTACACAGCACCCTGCATAAATGGTCCCCTTTACATTACACAGCACCCTGCACCACTGGACCCCTTTACATTACACAGCGACCTGCATCACTGGCCCCCTTTACATTACACAGCACCCTGCATGAATGGTCCCCTTTACATTACACAGCACCCTGCACCTCTGGACCCCTTTACATTACACAGCACCCTGCACCACTGGACCCCTTTACATTACACAGCACCCTGCATCACTGGACCCCTTTACATTACACAGCACCCTGCACCTCTGGACCCCTTTACATTACACATCACCCTGCATCACTGGACCCCTTTACATTACACAGCACCCTGCACCACTGGACCCGTTTACATTACACAGCGACCTGCATCACTGGCCCCCTTTATATTACACAGCACCCTGCATGAATGGTCCCCTTTACATTACACAGCACCCTGCACCACTGGACCCCTTTACATTACACAGCGACCTGCATCACTGGCCCCCTTTACATTACACAGCACCCTGCATGAATGGTCCCCTTTACATTACACAGCACCCTGCACCTCTGGACCCCTTTACATTACACAGCACCCTGCACCACTGGACCCCTTTACATTACACAGCACCCTGCATCACTGGACCCCTTTACATTACACAGCACCCTGCACCTCTGGACCCCTTTACATTACACAGCACCCTGCATCACTGGACCCCTTTACATTTCATAGCACCGCACCTCTGGACCCCTTTACATTACACAGCACCCTGCATCACTGGACCCCTTTACATTACACAGCACCCTGCATCACTGGACCCCTTTACATTACACAGCACCCTGCCCCTCTGGACCCCTTTACATTACACAGCACCCTGCACCTCTGGATCCCTTTACATTACACAGCACCCTGCACCTCTGGACCCCTTTACATTACACAGCACCCTGCATCACTGGACCCCTTTACATTACACAGCACCCTGCATCACTGGCCCCTTTTACATTACACAGCACCCTGCACCACTGGACCCCTTTACATTACACAGCACCCTGCATCACTGGACCCCTTTACATTACACAGCACCCCCCCTCTTAACTGAAACACTACACTATATTGACGGTATATTTATTTCAGGTCTAAAAGAGGAACCTTTTGGAATGAGGGACAAATATTTAGATGCATACATAAAGGCTCAATGAATGTCTTAGCTCAAGAAAATGGATATAAGCTTTACTCAAGGTGGTATAGGACACCTTCTATAATCCACAAATTCCACCCTTCAACCCCACCTATATGCTGGCGCTGTAAAAACTCGATAGGAACTCTCCTACACATCTGGTGGGATTGTCCCCTTATACAAGCATTTTGGAAAGAAGTACACCGTATTATCTCCCTTATCACCACTTTTTCCCTGGAGTTTACGGCAGCACAATACCTACTTCATCATACCGCCTTACCTCATTCTACTTACAAAAACACTATATTAATACATTTAATAAATGCAGCCAAACTGTGTATCCCTACCCATTGGAAAGACACATCTCCTCCTAGCTTGTCTGAATGGTTCCAACGGATTGACAGAATAGCTGAAATGGAAGACCTAATTCTACAGGCTAAAGACTCCCCCACAGAGTTTTACGAAAAATGGGCTTGCTGGACACTCTTTACTAAAACTGATGAATTTAAGGCAATGTCTCTTCAGCCTTCCTCGAATCAGACTTGAGGTGATAATTCTTTTTTTTTTATTTCTTTTTTTTATCTTCCCCTACTTCCTCCCCCTCTTACCCTTTGTTTATTAAATTTCTAATTTAATATTGTTATTTTAGATTCATTCCATGATTTCCAATTTTTATTCTCCTGTTTTGTTGCCTCAAAGTTCGAAAACTACTGATGTATAAGTTAACATTTACTTTAATTTTAAACAAAAATATGTACTGATGTTGTTGCTATTCTTGTTTTCTCTTATTTGATATTACAATTCTACTACCTATGATACTTTATTTTATCTACATTTAATTATATGTTTACTATGTTATTTATTCTGAAATACCAATAAAATCTTTTAAACGAAAATATCATATGTCATGGAGCTGGGTCTGTGTGCAAGGTCCCGCCCCCCTAGTTTGGCTCGTGTGATAGGCGGGAACACTAGAAGACTATCAGATGAGCCGAACTAAGGGGGGGGGACCTTGCACAAAGACCCAGCTCTATGACATACGATACGAGTGCCGAGGACAGAAGGAGGGGAGCGCTGCAGTCACCGCTTAAAGTGGCCCCAGGGCCAGTTCAGCCCTGCTCCTGGCTCTCCCTGGCAATTCCCCTTGCCCTATGGAGCGGACGCCCATCCCACCAAGCTTCTTTCTCAGTTTGAGTGGGAAAAGAGTATTAATTTAAAAGGCCATGTGCATGTTACTGTTTTTGTTCTTTCTGGTTGCTCTGTAGTCATCTGCCTGCTGCGTTTCCTCCCATGGACTCCGCCGCTACATGTTTGCTTATCATTGACTCACTGCCACTTCAGAACTGGCGCTTAGCTGTCACTTGTATCGCTTATCTAGCACTCCATGCAGCTGCATGAACTGTTTGATAGATTACTATTCCTTATCCATGGAACACAAATGACTTCTAGTTCCCTTATCCCAGCTGCTCCTTTCCCGCTCCACCTCTGACACTTGTGCATCACTTGGATTTTGATTGAGCTCTACATTACTGTCCATCGCAACTCACCCCTTAGCATGTGTGGTTGAATGCCTGTGAGCCCAGGCTGTTTTTATGTTGCTTCAGGCCTCGTACACACGAGTAAATCGATTTGTTCAAAACGGTCTGTCCGACCGATTTGAACAAATCTGTCTGCTGGCATTTTGGTTTGCTCGCGTGTACTAACCAGCAGACATGTCGGGCGGACGGGTTCCCAGCCGACAGATTTCAAAGCATGCTTTGAAATCTGTCGGGTGGCCAAATCCGTCTGTTTGCCCGTACACACGATCGAATCTGTCTGCTGAAACGGTCTAGCAGACCGTTTCCAGCAGACAGATTTGATCGTGTGTACGAGGCCTCAGACAATGTTGTCATGAGAGTTTTTTAATTGTGGTGTGGTTAGGTTTGAATCCCTTTTCTACTATTGTTGTAGTAACTAATAAACATTGATTGAACTCCACATATGTTGCAGTGTGTTCCCTCTGGGGTCCCTTCTGCTCCACACCTGTGTTTCTATACCGGTGTTGGGAAAAAACTTTGGGGTAGCTTTAGGTAGAATTGCCTATCTTTAGGCGTGCCTAGTGTCTGGTATTTACACTACGCCGCCGCAACTTTTTCAGGCAAGTGCTTTATTCTCAAAGCACTTGCCTGTAAAGTTGAGGCGGCGTAGCGTAAAAGTCCTGGCCAAATTCAAATTCGGCAGGTAGGGGGCGTGTATTGTTTAAATGAAGCGCGTCCCCGCGCCAAAGGAACTGCGCATGCGCAAGCCGTGAATTGATCCCAGTGCGCATGCTACAAATCTCAATGTCAATACGACGTGTAAACGATGTGAACGGCACTTACGCAAAGCCCTATTCATGAACGTTTTACGTAAACGACATTAAAAAAACGCTGGCACGCTGTCCATAATTAACCTCTTCAGGTCCGCGCTATTAACAAAATACGTGAACAGCGCGGACCTGAGGCGCCGGGGTCACGTCTTTGGACGTCATTTGCTTGTAATTCCCCGCGTGCGCCACAGGGTGGCGCGCGGCGGGGAAAAACAGTCCCAACGCATCACCGAGGATCCGATGCGTGTACCCGGCGGCCGCGATGTCCGTCAGGTACACGCGATCGTCGGTGAGAGAGCAGGGACGTGGAGCTCTGAGTGTAAACACAGAGCTTCACGTCCTGTCAGTGAGGTGACAGATGCTGTTTCTCTTGTACATAGGGAGACAGCATCGGTCACCTCCCCCAGTCACCCCCCTCCCCCCATACAGTTAGAACACACCCAGGCAATACATTTAACCCCTTCCTCACCCCCTAGTGTTAACCCCTTCAATGCCAGTCACATTTATACAGTAATTAGTGCATTTTTATAGCACTGGTCGCTGTATAAATGTGTATAAACGTAGAAGAATACGTATCGGCCTTAACTGAGAAAAAAAAATATAAAAAAATTGGATATTTATTATAGCAAGTAAAAAATATATATTTTTAAATTGTCGCTCTTTTTTTCATTATAACGCAAAAAATAAAAACCGCACGGGCGATCAAATACCACCAAAAGAAAGCTCTATTTGTGGGGAAAAAAAGGACGCCAATTTTGTTTGGGTGCCACGTCGCACGACCGCGCAATTGTCAGTTAAAGCGACGCAGTGCCGGAAGCTGAAATTTCGCCTGGGCACGAAGGGGGTTTATGTGCCCAGTAAGCAAGTGGTTAACATTGGCTGCGCCTCATATAGCAGGAATAACATTACGACGGTACTACGCTAACGCAAACGACGTAATAGAATAGCGCCGGCCGGGCGTACATTGGCGAATCAGCGTATAGGCTTATTTACATATTTTAGATGGTAACGAAACCTAGCGTCCAGCCTAAAATATGAAAATAAGATTCAATGGCGTAAGAGACTTATGCCAGTTGGATCTTATGGAAATCTATGCGTAACTGATTCTATGAATCAGGCGCATAGATAAGACGGCTTATCTGGAGATAATTATTTCTTTCCTGAATCTGGCCCTTTGTGTCTATTTTTGACTCCAGGAATCCCACCCAGATATTTGGGGTGAGTCTGCTCTGTGCAATTTTCTCTGCTCATTTTTTTTTAACCTATTTTTTATCATATCAGTAAAGCATTATTTTTGCACTGAGTATCCTTGTTTGCAGCATTTTGCCCACTCCAGGCGCTGCAAGTCATATTTCTGTTTTTGTTCCTTCTGGTTGCTTTGTAGTTTGTGGATACAGTATCATTGACATTTAAATATTGGCAAGCACATTTGTACAAAGAAACATACTGCTTCTGTGCCAGAATATGAGTAGACCTAAAAGCTATCTGGTACCTAAGATGAAGCGTTCAAAGGACAATGGCATGTTTATTAGGTCAAAGATGTAAGTACACATATAAATATTACACAGCTTTGAATGTCCAGCCTTGGCTGGCGTCCCACACACTAAACTACATCAAAGACAAAACTTCAGAGATAACTGCAGATAATAGAGGACAAAGGAGTGCACATTACAAAGCAATAAAATTCCATTCTTTGGTGTTATATATTGCTTTTTTCTAGCTTTTATGATCCCTTTTAGATAGAAATACAGTGTGTTCTACTTTATTCTGAAGGTTGCACTTACAGGAAATTTGCAATGTGCCCAGAGCTATTCAGCACTGAATTCAACAGAATTACAATGATGTTAATGAACCTTAAAAAAAAAAAAAAAAAATTACTCTATCCAATAACGAAAAGGGTTCCCAATAAAATAATATCTAAAATGGTCACTAAACATACCCTTGTCATACCCTTTGTGTGAAAGAAACATGGTAAATGCTCTTTTTAGCTACTATACTAGTGATGACATTTTTGGTTTGGATATTGTTCATTGTTTCACACCCTGTTTATTTAAAAAAAAAAAATTGGGGTGGGCTTCCTATGCCGAGTTCCCACTCCCCTCCATACCCTCCCATTATTTCCCAAGACAGATCACAAGGGCTTTATCATACCCAAGCCGTGCATGTATATGCATTACAGCAGTACACTATTTTCTGACTGCATGGGAACTGGACACTTAATTATTACTAATTCTTGTTGTGATGGACAGCTGTTATGCAAGTACCAGCCCAAATGCCCTCAAAATGGTGACCCAAAAAATAAATCTTCTTCTTAAAACTGATGCTGATAAATATATCCGATATTCTAAAAGAGGAAACAAAAAGAGGATACAAATATGTCATGCTCCTCGGTCCTGTCAGATAGGTTCAAAGATATCAATTGGGGTTAGCTTACTAGCTTCTTTTACATTAGTGCACAGGGCCGCTGATAGGGCAGTACAGGCAGCCCGGTTGTACTGGGCCTGGACCCCAGCAGCTCCACAGGGGGGACCGGGCAACATTAAAGTTAATTTTTGCCTATTAAAAAAATAGAGCTTTCTAAACTTCACCTTCTTCCCCCGTTACTACTTGCTAAGGTAAGGGGCTGTAATTACATTTTCCTGGGCCCCATCAAGTCATCAGAGGGGCCCAGGATGTGAGCGCAGTGGTGGGACTATTTCTTGTTTTTCGGGCAGATGTACATAAAACTTTACCGCACATTACTCTGCTTTTTAATTAGTCCCGGCCACTGCTGCTCACTGCCTTCCCTGGTGGAGTGATACTAGATGCTGTGCTCCGCCTCCCGTGCTCAACTCCTCATGTGCAGACTGCCGAGACAGAGATGAGACAACAGGCATGTCTGTGGCTAACAAGGGAGCAAGATTGTAAGGGTGATTTCTTGATCTTTGCTACAGCGATGATCAAGATATAGGGCCAGATTCTCAGAGGCGTTACGACGGAGTATCTCAGATACCCCGTCGTATCGCCTTTTTTTTTGTCTCGTATCTATGCGAGTGATGCTTAGCATCACTTTTGCATAGATACGCTTCTACATCCGACAAGTGTAATACAATTACACTTTCGGATCGTAGGTGTAATGACAACTCCGGCTACACTAGGTGGCCTTTACGTTGTTTTTTCATTTGCATATGCAAATGAAGTAGTACGCCGATTCTCGATCGCTTTTACGCCGCCCCGTCGTCGCGTAAGTCGTTTACGAACTCGTAAGGTTACCCCAGCTTCTACGTGGAGTAACCTTACGAGGTCCCGTCGGATGCCGTCGTGTCCCGTCGGACGCCATGTTAAGTATGGCGTCGGGTCAGCGTCGGCTTTTTCCGTCGCTTACGTCGTTTTACTAACTCGTTCGCGAATAGGGACTTGCGTAAATGACGCTCACGTCGTTTTGACGTCAGTTTCAACGACGCTTCCCGACGTGAGCTGGAGCATGCGCACTGGGCTTTTTCCCCGGCTGGCGCATGCGCAGTTCGTTCGACGCGGGGGCGCGCTTAATTTAAATACAAGCCGCCCCATTTGAATTGCGCGGGTTTACGCTTGGCGATTTACGAGACGCCAACGCAAACTACGGAGCAAGTGCTTTGAGAATAAAGCACTTGCTCTAGTACGCAGCGGCGGCGTAGTGTAAATGGCTTACGCTACGCCGCCGCAAATATATGAGAATCTGGCCCATAATCTTTTAGCCCCAGCGATTCTGCACAAAGTAAAAGTAATCTTAGTGGCTGAGAAGCCCCTGGATTACTTTTACAGTCAGTGGAAGGGGGTTCCACCACCTTTGCTGGGCTCTCCAATGCAATCGGGTTCTGTGAGCAGCAGCATCCAGTTCCTGGGACACAGTGAGTAGCACTGATGTAGTTCCTCCCACTGTGTGCTGTCAGAAACCAGGAGCAATTACCGGCTTGAACAAGCAACTGATCAAACGGATCTGGGTTTGATCAGATGCTTTGAAGGCCAGAGGATAGATATGGGGTCTAATAGACCACGGATCTCTCCAGGGACCTGTCACTGCCCCATGCAATAACTAGGGATGTTGTTCATTACTTCTGATAGCAATAAAAGAGATTAAAAAAAATGAAAGACCCAGTGAAAATTTTTTTTGTTAATAAAATAAAATAAAAATAAAAATTAAACCGTCTCTGTCCCCCTGTACTGATAAGCCATAATGATTGTGTGTGCATATGTTAACGATAATAAATCTGCAGAGGTGGAGGGAGGGGCCTGGGGTGGGGTTGAGGGGTTGAGTCTGTACGGGGCCCCATGATTTCTAACAGCAGCCCTGTTAGTGGACGATGTCCTTTGTCTTCCATGTCCTCTGATTCCCAGGGGATATAGACTCTTGGGTCTCTTTTTCCATCCATGCTTTCTTATTCAGTGGCATTGCTTTTCTTTCACTGACCTGAAGTGTGGGCCTGCAGTCTATATTTGGTTTCTCTGTTTCTGTGTTTTTTCAACCCAATTGTAATATGTCATAACTACCTAGAGTTCTATAAAGTTTTCTTGCATGTATATATATATATATATATATATATATATATATATAACACATGCAGAAAACTATAATATATTTAAAAGTACACTGCTCAAAAAATTAAAGGAACACATTGAAAACACCTCATATCTCAATGGGGAAAAAATATCAGGCTGGATATCTCTACTGATATGGACTGGATAATGTGTTAGGTACGAAAGGATACCACATCGTTTTATGGAAATTAAAATTATCAATCTACAGAGGGCAGAATTCAAAGACACCCTGAAAATCAAAGTGAAAAAATTGTGCAGCATGCTAGTCCATTTTTCTGAAATTTCATAGCAGCAACACAAAATGGTACTCAGTAGTTTGTATGGCCCCCAAGTGCTTGTATGCATGCCTGAAAATGTCGGGGCATGCTCCTAATGAGACTTTGAATGGTGTCCTGGGGTATTTCCTCCCAGATCTGGACCATCACTGAGCTCCTGAACAGACTGAGGTGCAACCTGACGGCATCAGATGGACTGAAACATAATGTCCCAAAGGTGTTCTGTTAGATTTAGGTCAGGCAATAATTCAATGGTATCAATTCCTTCATCCTCCAGAAACTGGCTGCATACTTTTGCCACATGAGGCCGGGCATTGTCGTGCACTAGGAGGAATGCAGGACCCACTGCACCAGCTTAGGGTCTGACAATGGGTCCAAGGATTTCATCCTGATACCAAGTGGCTGTCAGGGTGCCATTGTCTAGCCTGTTGAGGTCCAAGCCTCCCCAGACCATCACTAACCCACCACCAAACCAGTCATGCTGAATGATGTTACAGGCAGCATAACGTTCTTCATGACTTTTCCAGAATCTTTTGTCTGTCACATGTTTTTAGGGTGAAGCTGCTTTCAACTTTGGAAACCACAGGGCACCAGTGGCAGACCTGCCAATTCTAGTGTTCAATGGCAAGTGCCAATTGAGTTTCATGGTGCCAGGCAGTGAGCACAGGGCTCACTAGAGGAAATCGGGCCCTCAGGCCATCCTCACAAAGTCTATTTCTGATTATTTGGTCAGAGACCTTAACACCAGTGACCCGCTGTAGGTAATTTTTGTAGGGCTTTGGTAGTGCTCATCTTTGCAAAAAAGGAGCAGATACCGGTCCTGCTGGTGGGTTAGGGCAGTGGCGTAGCATGGGGGGGTGCAGGGGGAGCCATGGCCCCGGGCATGACATTTAGGGGGGTGAAATTTTGTGCCAGTAGTCACTACTGGCTGCCTTCTATTAATTTTAATTTCATGTGTCCCCCGAGCTCTGGCCACCATATTCAGTGTCCGGCACCCAGTGATTGGGCGTATGGGCGTTATATGCGGCATGGGACTGGCCTGTCCGTGATCGCGGTTGCTCCTCAAGTCCCGTCTCCGCACATGATCCCCGAATGCCCAATCACAGTGCGCCAGGAAACACTGAACATGGCGGCCGGAACGCTGGAAAGTGTGAGCCGCCGAGGACGCTGTCTTCTCCTCCTCTGAAACACTGAACATGGTGGCCGGAGCGCTGGAAAGTGTGAGCCCCGGGGCCGCTGTCTTCTCCTCCTCCTCCTCTGTCCAGACCGATGCAGGACAAGAAGGTGAAGAATGGATGGACATGGACTGGGGGGAGAGGTGTGGTATATGTAGTGTCACTGTCAGTATAGGAAGACTGTAGGCAGGACAGTATAGTGGTCAGTGTAGTGGTTAGTGTAGTATTCAGTATAGTGGTCAGTGTAGTATTGTGGTCCGTATAGTGGTCAGTGTAGTGTAGTGTAGTGGTCAGTATAGTGGACAGTGTAGTATAGTGATCAGTATAGTGGTCAGTGTAGTATAGTAGTCAGTATAGTGGTCAGTATAGTATAGTGGACAGTATTGTGGTCAGTGTAGTGGTCAGTGTAGTTCTCAGTGTAGTGTAGTAGACAGTATAGTGGACAGTGTAGTTCTCAGTGTAGTGGACAGTATAGTATAGTGGTCAGTGTAGTGTGTAATGGTAAGTAAAGGAATCAGGTTGGTCAGTGTTGTAATCAAGTAGGTTAGTGTAGTGGTTAGTATAGGAATCAGAAGGTCAGTACTATTGTATTTGAAGGGACTTGGGGAGTGCTAAAAGTCTGCAGGTTAGGGGGCGCAAATTTCTTGCCTTCCCCTGGGTGCTGACAACCCATGCTACGCCACTGGGTTAGGGACCTTCTACAGCCCTGTCCAGCTCTCCTAAAGTGACTGCCTGTCTCTCGGAATCTCTTCCAAGCTTAAGTGCTGGGAGACACGGCAAACCTTCTGGTAATGACACGTATTAATGTGCCATCCTGGAGGAGTTGAACTGCCTGTGCAACCTCTATAGCAGGGGTCTCCAAAATGTGGCCCGAGGGCCAGATGTGGCCCTTTCCCAGCCTTAATCCGGGCCTTGGGGGACAAATTCTTCCACTGATATGAGGCACTATTCCTGCCACTGACACCAACAATGGGGCACTATATCTTCCATGGATACCACTGATGGGATACTATTCCTCCTACTAATAGGGGGAATAATCCTCCTATTGACCACCAATCCTGAGGCCATATTTATTCTCACTGATGCTGGGCCCATGTCATTTTCTGCCCCTGCTGGCCACAATCCGGCCCTCCTAAAGTCTGAAGGACAATAAAGTGGCCCTTTGTTTGAAAAGTTTGGAGACCCCTGCTCTATAGGGTTCAGGTATTGCTTACTGCTACCAGTAGTGACATTGACCATAGCCATGATGGAAAGAGGGCTCCTGCGCTACCGAGAGGGGTGGTATGGGGACACTGCTGCAAACACCTAACACTCTGTCCTGAGCAGAGATAAATGCAAAATGAAGAAAGGGGGGGGGGTGGTGTCTGCGCTGTGAAAGGTGAAAGAAAAAATTAGAGGTATCACAGGGATGGGTGGCTGGGCACGTAGACGTGGTCTTTTCACACAGAAAGAGGGTGGGAACAGACTCAGAGCAAAACAATAGCAAACATGGGTATTTGTACCAATGCAGGGCATATAACATATAAGTCACAATGTGGCAATAAAAAGTTAAATTCCAAAAGTGACAGGCATACTCAAAGTAATCAAAATAACAAAGGAAAGTCCATGTGACAAAAGAAACCAAAAAAGTGCTGAAAACTTGCAAAAAAGAGTGTTAGGCCAGAGGGGACATCCCAGGGATCGAGGAGCATTAGAGTCCACACGCCTGAGAGGTTAATGAGCCAAATCGGTGATCCCAAAATTGTATGCCAACAGCACACAATTGGCAAATCAAACTTTAAAAGTTCTTAATGATATCAAAAGTTCTTAATGATATCACCACAAAACTCAAACACTGATGACCAAATGAATAATGAAGGATGATGCAGATATGATGATCAGATACAGTGCCCGTTTAATGCAGTTATATAAAAAAAAAACGGAAGGTACCCACCACCGTAATTAAGTTGTCCGCTTACCAAAGGCAAGTTGTCTCAGTTGTTGGTTTTCTTCTTTCAATTGCTTATTCCGGTTTACCATTCACCAGTTGTCAGTCTTGGTCAGGTGCTTTGACAGCGGCTGGCGACCCATCTGTCAGAATCCCCCCAAAAAATTAAAAATGCAGCTTTCCACCTCCACACCCCCCCCCCACCCCCACACACACACACCGCTGCACAATTTATTTGATGGCAGCTGAATGTAAACAGCAGGTAGTGGGGGAACCATAGCCAGACTGCCATTGGCTGTTTCAATTTTAAAATTAGGCTGACTATTGCGCCCCCTTCCCACTGCCTGTTGTCAATCAGCAGAGGAAGACCTGAAGAAGAATGTTCTCCTTCCAATCCTCTCCTTTGCTGATTGACAGCAGGCAGTGGGGGGTGTAATAGCCCACTAGCTATTGGCTACTGCAATTTAAAATAGGCAATAGCAACCTGGCTATTGATTTCCCTGCTATCTGCTCTTTTTTCCTGTATTCTGACAGTGGCCAGTGGCTGTTAGAATACAAAAAAAGGCCTAGGTGTCAACTGACATCAGGCTACTTCTGGGGCAGCTGGATGTAAACAGAATATCAGTACCTCATATGCAGCATCAGGGGCAGGCTGCTTTCTGCTCATTGGTCGTTGCCAGAGCCAATGAGAGTGAGAAGGAGAGGATCATGGGACATGTAGTCCCGAGTACCAGTGGCCAAATGAAGACAAAGAAAAATGGATAGCCGCACTCCAAAACCTGATGGGTGGTCTTTTATTCAATAGACAGCATGTACAAAAATAGGGTCACAGCAGTAGAAACAAGGAACAGCCAACACGTTTCGCACTGGATCAGTGCTTATTCATGGCTAATGAAGCATTAAAACTGTTAGGTATATATAGAACATAGGGTGAACATGTGACCAATCTCAATTAATTGCCCGGGAGGAGCCTATGATATTAGGACAACCCCTGATGCCAATGAGATAGTCACATTACACCTGTGCACACCAAAGCAAGAAAAAACAAACAAATACACACAAATGTGAAACCAATAATCAAAATGTATAAATAATAGCACATTATAAACATAATGCACATATAAAATACTGTATATGTGGTATATACATAGTACTACAGTGACACAAAATGGTAAAACATGAGGCAATGATGAATGAAATAAAATAAAAGCTTAAAGACGATGCAATTCAAACCACAATAGGCTGTAAAAAGAGCATAAGATAAACTATGCAAATGAAATGTATAATGGTGATTTTTTGGATGTCAGACTCACCGGCGCTGATGGGGTCATCACTACCAGCTTACACAGAAAAGACACGGCGGGTAATGCCCTTACGCGCAGATTCCTCCCACCCCCAACACACAATCAAGGGAATTCCCTTTGGCCAATTTCTTAGGCTAAAACGCATCTGCAGCAATATGGAAGATTTTGACAGGGAATCCTCAGATATGGCTTTTAGATTTAAAGCCAGGGGATACCCTGCCAAAATTATTAACAAGGCACTCCTTAGAGCCAGTTCCATCCCTAGATCGTCCCTACTTGTTAATAAAAGCTCTAACAAAGGGTTGTCTTTTAATGACACCATTCCCATTTTTTCTACCCCGTTTAGCCCCGAATTTAACGCCATTAGACATATAGTCAATAAGTACCTTCCGGTCCTGTACAACGATACTATCTATGAGGCGCCGTACACACGGCCGAGGTTCTCGCTGAAAATCAGCGAGAACCTGGCTGGAATGCACATTCCAGCGAGGACCTCGGCCGTGTGTACGGTCTCGGCGAGCTTCCCGTCGGGAAGCCCGTCGAGCCGAAATAGAGAGCACGCTCTCTATTTCCTCGACGGCCCGCCTGGAAGAATGGCTGGTTGCCATTCCCGACGGGCGGGTCGCCGAATTTGACGGCCGGGAGAGAACCTCGACGGGCGGAACGATGTGTTCTGCCCGTCGAGGTTCTCTGCCGTGTGTACGGCGCCTCAGTCTATTTTGGCGCAGGGTATAAAAACTGTTAGCCGAAGAGCCCCCTCTCTGGGGGGTATTCTGTCTCCAAGCCTCTTTCAGAGCAAAACAACTAAAGAACAATGGTTGTCATTTAAAGGCACCTTTAAATGTGGTGTTGGGAGCTGCAGATATTGCAAACACATCCTTTCTGGTACTTCAGTACATTCACATTCAGAAAATAAGGACTATGACATTCAGCGTTTTATTAATTGCAACACTGCATACCTGGTTTATGTTATTACATGTGACCTATGCCATCTACAATATGTAGGTCGCACGACCAGGAGGCTCAAAGACAGATTGGGGGATCATCTCTATGATACAGAGAAAGATCACAACACAAATGTAGCCAGACATTGGAATTCAGTCCATCACAAAGACATCTCCAGCCTGCGCATTCAGGGTATGGAAAAAATTGTTCGTCCTATAAGAGGGGGTGACAAGTTTAGATTACTGTGCAGGCGTGAGGTTCTTTGGATTCTCCTCTTGGGCACTAGAATGCCCAGGGGATTGAATTTCCAATGGGACGTTTCTCACTACTATGACTAGTGATATACAAGACTCAAACCTTGCGCTATACACACTTACCTATAACAAACTCTAACTTTTTGGTCTCCTCTCTGTTGTTCTCTATGCACAAGCTAGCACTTCATGTCACTCCCCTGTTCATATATGTATTGTGTCAGCCTCATGTGGCTTCACATTTGGCTGTACACACATTTTACTCTATGGGAGTTCCTGCGTTATTCGGTCCTAATGTTATATACCAACTTATCCGTGTTTACATTTACTTTTGCATCAAGTGTCCAGTACCTGCTTCTATCTACCCACTTTTTTGCCATCAGCCCTGTGTCTCTTTTTTACAAAGTAATTTTCTATAAAATTTTTCCCATTCATATGGGATTCATTTCCCCTATAATTAATTAATCGACAGGACCCCAGGCATATTGGTGGGTTAATAAACGATGTACACCTCGTAATTATGAATATTGCAGTTATAGACATACGATTTACTCTACTGTTTATCTTCTCTTTTTTAGAACTTTTTATGTCCTATACTCGGGTATATCTATGGTTATGCACACAATGCAACCCGATTACACGGATATCTCGGACCTTATTTTGCATTTTTTTACTGTTTCTTTTTTATTTAGTATTAGTTGTATCCATATGCATGCACATCGATGTTCTATATGTACTATCTCCACAAACACCTAGTTTTGTGTGCGTTGGTTTACAATTAATTCCTGTGCATTATACACCTTTTCAAACAATGTTAGGGATCATATGTAGCCATGTACATTTTTCTACCTCCAACATAACATATATATGTATACACGCCTACATATGTATATATTTATATAATTTTTGGGAGCATCCTTCCGCACTAATGGAACACAATATACTGGCTTTCAGTTAACCAGTAGTGTTGAGCAGAATATGCCATATTCGAATTCGCGATATATCTCGAATATATAGTCGAATATTCGACATATATTCGCTAAATACGAATATTCGTGATATTTTTTCGAAATGAAATGATTGCGAATTTTCGCTATCGCGAATGCGAATTCGATTGCGAATTGCGAATTGCGAATGCGAATATTCGAGAAATGCGGAATGGAGCACTCTGATTGGCACAGAATATTCGTGATATATTACAATATAAAATAATTGCGAATATTCGAGAAATGCGGAATGGAGCACTCTGATTGGCTCAGAATATTTGTGATATATTACAATATAATATAATTGCGAATATTCGAGAAATGCGGAAGGAGCACTCTGATTGGCTCAGAATATTCGTGATATATTACAATATAATATAATTGCGAATATTCGAGAAATGCGGAAGGAGCACTCTGATTGGCTCAGAATATTCGTGATATATTACAATATAATATAATTGCGAATATTCGAGAAATGCGGAAGGACCACTCTGATTGGCTCAGAATATTCGTGATATATTACAATATAATATAATTGCGAATATTCGAGAAATGCGGAAGGAGCACTCTGATTGGCTCAGAATATTCGTGATATATTACAATATAAAATAATTGCGAATATTCGAGAAATGCGGAATGGAGCACTCTGATTGGCTCAGAATATTCGTGATATATTACAATATAAAATAATCGCGCGATATCGCTATTGCCGAATAATCGCATTGTGATTTTTCGGCAATATAAAATGAGCGCTGCAGCTACTCGGCCCAAGGTCTCTAATCATACCAGCAATGCTTTTAGACGTCGATGGGGATCTCTAGGATGTGATCTGTTCTAAAAAAAAATTGAAAACATTCGAATATTCGAAATAGCGAATATTCGCCGCGATATTCGCGATATTCGCGAATACTCGAATATGCAATATTCGTAGCGAATATTCGCAATGCGAATATTCGAGAGCAACACTATTAACCAGCTCTATTTTCAGCCTAATTAAGTTCTTTCGGATGCACTCTCTAGATCCCTATACATGTGTTTGTCATAGGTTAATTTTCATTCCACCCATAGAAGACAACCTTTTAATTAACTTCCTTCATTTTCTATATAGGTGTATTTTATATATATATTATATATACTTTTTTATATGCATCATTCGGCTGTTATAGCCAATGGGTCCTTTTACTTTCAGCAGACATTATTATCATTCTATATATAAAATTAAAAATTCACTATTTCATTGGGCCAGCTTTGGACTTCGTTTACATTACATTCTCATATTGAGAACCTTTTTACCTTTCTCTTTTGCCTTGACCCAAATGTTTTAGAATACATATACCAGCATCCCTACACGGAAGTTTTTCACATTTGCTGACACCTTTGATCACATTATGTTTTGGTCTCTCACTTCAGTGACGCCCATTATTAATTATTTCCATTTCACTTTCATTCACCTTTTTCACACTTTTCATATTTGGCTACGATATGTCTACATGCTTTGACACAATTTGCCACTCTTTTCTTTTATGTATGAATATATTTTTTATGATTGGATGTATTTATGGGTGCATTTTTCCCGATTGTTGTCATTTAATTTCGGGTAACCCTTTACATCCACATTCTCAATTATGTTTATATGCACGTCACCATAATGGATGAATCCATCTCCAATACACACATAGATCTATTCTTTCTGCCATTTACCAAGTTGTTAGATAGATCTAGTGCTTCATTTCATTACATATGTTTTCATTCATATCGACACACACATTCACATTCATTTTCACTTTTATTCATATTTATTTGTTCCATCACCATTATACATTTCATTTGCATAGTTTATCTTATGCTCTTTTTACAGCCTATTGTGGTTTGAATTGCATCGTCTTTAAGCTTTTATTTTATTTCATTCATCATTGCCTCATGTTTTACCATTTTGTGTCACTGTAGTACTATGTATGTACCACATATACAGTATTTTATATGTGCATTATGTTTATAATGTGCTATTATTTATACATTTTGATTATTGGTTTCACATTTGTGTGTATTTGTTTGTTTTTTCTTGCTTTGGTGTGCACAGGTGTAATGTGACTATCTCATTGGCATCAGGGGTTGTCCTAATATCATAGGCTCCTCCCGGGCAATTAATTGAGATTGGTCACATGTTCACCCTATGTTCTATATATACCTAACAGTTTTAATGCTTCATTAGCCATGAATAAGCACTGATCCAGTGCGAAACGCGTCGGCTGTTTCTTGTTTCTACTGCTGTGACCCTATTTTTGTACATGCTGTCTATTGAATAAAAGACCACCCATCAGGTTTTGGAGTGCGGCTATCCATTTTTCTTTGTCTTCATTTTGCTTAGTGCACCCCCAGCACCCTCGGTATCCTGCACCACCTGTAACCATTTAGTGATCCCACCTGGAGCGGTGACTCCTTTCTCTCTATCGTTTCTGGATGTTACCAGTGGCCAAATGGTGATTGCTTGAGAGTGGACTGTAGTCCGCAGCATGCCCGGGGGAAGGTAGAGAACACCAGGAGGCTGCAAAGGAGATCGAGGGAAATAAGAGTGGATCGTGAGGTGGTAAGGACAAGTTGGAGGGAGTCTGAGAAGGAAGAATTATTTCCCTTTTCGATGCTGGGAAGAAATTGCAGCTGGGGACCCTTTCCTGGAAGCAGCAACACGGTCGGCCACAGGTTACTTGTCGCAGACCCCCTGATCTCCTGTGCGGGGCAACAATACAAATGTGGCAGCCCGTGCATTGTGGTCATCGCTCCCCAAATCCCTGCTGCCACCACCCATCCCTGCGCCTGACCCCTTTCAGGATGCTGGGTGCATGGATTTCAATGGTGGGTGTTTATTTTTTTTAGCACCTGACTAGAGCCAGAGGCTCTATTAGGCTTCAAAATAGGGTAGACTCGGGGTGCAGAGAGTGCAACCTGATCCCACCCAATTGTGTGACCATAGTGAGTGAATTTTATCTATTTTAACACTAACGTTCTTTCTCGCCAATCAGGAGGCAGGTGGTGAGACCAGTTTCCCGATTGGCCAAAGCATATGGCGATTCTATTGATGCCTAGTGCTTTGGAGCAACATAGAGGAGGTGGACACCAGAGCCATTGCCTGCACAAATGAAGGAGAGGACACCACAGCCCCAGACCTGGATCGGGTAGGTTCCAACATGCTGGAAGCACGAGGGGGTGGGAGTTGTTAGGGCTGGCTGGGGGGGTTGTAAATCTGGGGGAGGTGTGAGCTGTATACCCTGAGGCTATGGAAATAGGGTGGAGTTCAGAGTGAATTTCTACACCCAAGTAGAGTACTTTACAGACGATTTGAGGATTTGGTTAAACAGAAACATACGGACGTAAGCCACCATAGACAGATCAACATTTCTGCTAAACCAGTTGAATTTCTTTCCATGTATGGACAAGCTGGCTGTACTGATCTATCAATTGACTTAAATACAGCCAGCCTGTCTTTTTTTTCCAATCTGCAATCTGAGTTTCTGTCAATCCCAACCAATGAAGAGGAAACAGACAATGGGGAGGGAGGCAAAGCCTATCTGTGCTCTGTGTATCTTATGGACACATAAATCTGGCTCGGGAGCAAGCATGCGCTAATGCCCCTATAGCAAGCTGCTTGCTATGGGCACACTCGGCAGGGGAGGACACAGGAGTGCCAGCAGGCGACCTGAGAACAGGAGGATCATGGCTGCTCTGTGAAAAACCATTACACATGACAGGCAAGTATAACATGTTTGTTATTTAGAAAGTAATTCTGCATACCCAATCATCCATATGATATACTTTTAGGGTCCATGGAGCAGTCTAGATAAGCTGCAGTCATTTTCTCGTCTGTTGCCTGTAGTTTCTACATCTAGCACTGGCGTAGCGGGGGGGGCAGGGGGGGCCGTCGCACCAAGCGAAAAATTGGGGGGGGGGCGAATCCATCTCCTACACTGACACCATACTAGTCCCGGTTAGTGGGGAAGCCAGGTGTGGCTGATGCCGAAGGTTACCGAGTGCAGCCGACTCCGAGTTTAGACTCTGGCTGCCCCTGTGATTGGGCGAATGGGGTCATGTGCCTGTGTGGCTTTCCTGTTCCTCCTAGAGCGGGTGTCACTAAATGGCGGCCCGCGGTCCGGTTCCGGCCCCAGTGGCCATTCTAACCAGACCGCAGCCTCGCCTGTGTGTCTGTCGCCTGCTCGCCTGAGCGCCGATGCCGCTATATACACAGCATGGCAGGCGCGGCAGGTCTGTTCCTTCTCTGTACTCCCCCTCCCCACACTGCCTGTCTGCCTTGTTCACAAGCATGAAGCACGATCGCGCTGGACAATGGGCGGGACTTTTTAAGTTAAAAAGTGGGTGATTGGTTGCTAGGCAGCCGGTCCCAGCAATAAATCACTCACTTTTAATGGAAAAGGTCCCGCCCATTGTCCAGAGCGGCCACACTTCATGTCCTGTGTGAATAAGGTAGGTTTTCTGTGGGGAGGGGGAGTGCAGTGCAGGACAGAACAGGACAGGACAGTGCAGTGCAGGGCAGGGGTTTGATATTGATAGAGGACCGTGATGGGGGGAGTCAGTCTGCGATGGGGGGGTTCAGTCTGTAATTGGGGGGTCTTTGATTGTGGGTGATCAGTCTGTGATGGGGGTCCATCTGTGATTGGGTGGGGATCAGTCTGTGATGGGAGGTCTGTTATTTAGGGGGTCAGTCTGTGATGGGGGATCTGTGATTGTGGGGAGGTTCAGTCTATGATGGGGGATCTGTGATTGTGGGGAGGTTCAGTCTATGATGGGGGATCTGTGGTTGTGGGGGGGGGGGCTCAGTCTGTTAATCCCTTGCAGTAAGGGGTTAAATGATTAATCCTGCAATAATTTACCCCTCACATGCTAAAAAGCCCTGAAGGCTGGCTGCATTAAATTGGATCATTTAACTTATAACCAGAGGGGATGATTATACAATGGGGCGGGGGGCGGAAAAAAAATTCTGCCCCGGGCACCCATAACTCTGGTTACGCCACTGACATCTAGCACCCCGCCTTAGACATGCTAAATTTCGTTTTTGGCTCCGCTATATTCAGTGGTGCAGCAATCTATTTTCTAGGTTCCTGTCTGCCTCTGAAAGACATTTCCAGAAATAGAGTAGGAGGGTAAGCCCCTGAGTTATGAAAATGTATCTGGCCTCAGCCAATCCCTGGGAGGGGGTGCCGAGAAGGTGGCTGGGAAAAAAATAAATGTATGGAAGGCCTATTCAGCAGTGTCATTCTCTTTGTGCTGCTTCCCCTTGGGGACAGCCTGCAGGGGAGTACGATGCCGTGGGGCGGGGTGGGCATACCGCCCCTGGGTGCCACACATTGAGGTGTGTCAGTGGCCGGGTGACATCATTGCTATGGGGGTGCACTGTGCACCCAGGTAAGGTGACACTGTCTGACAGAATCCCAAGGGCATCCCTGGCTCTGGCTGCTCTGTTTAGTATATTTTCTGTTAGCTGGAACACCCCCAGTGCTGCAGCCGAAATGGTATGGTCTGGTTACTGTTTTCCCCTGCTAGCTTCACCCACCACTGCTGAGAAGCTGTCCACGCCAACTTCAGGAGTCTGAAGGTGAGAGCTCCAGGTGAGCTGGTGATGGGGGGGGGGGTTGTGAGAAGAGGCCCATACTGACTGTGCTTGTCTGACAGAGAAGGGGGGAAGTTGCTGTGTCCACTACCACCCAGGTATAGTGTAGATCAACGTTTCTCAACCTGTGTGCCGCGGCACACTGGTGTGCCGTGAAGAGTCTCCAGGTGTGCCGCGGCAAAATCCCCCCCCAGATGTGACAGCGCAGTCACTAAACTGTGTGCCCGCTGGCGCCGACTCACTGGTTGCCACGTGCGCTCCTGGCTGGCTCCCTTTCCTCCTGTGTGTCTCTCCCCCCCCCATAGAGGATTGATTTGGTTTAGTCCACCGACATGCCCCGCGTGACGTCACGCCGGCAGCCGGAAGTGAGAGGGAGGAGGGAGCGAGAGTGACTGTCGGCGCCAGAAAACAGGACAAGTCACGAAGAGCCTGCTGCCTCGCCTGGGCCTGGCCTGCCTAGTGCCTACAGTAAAAACTGCCTGCAAGAAGACAGAGACAAGTCAGAGACTGTAAGTAAGAAAGTATTGTGTATTGGGGGGGGGGGCAAGCTCAAAATAACAATTTTTTTTTAAACTGCTATTTTTTATTTAAAAAGCCTGAGGTGACCATAATGTTTTTAATAAAAAATGACAGTTTAAAAAAATATTTGTTATTTTGAGCTTGCCTTCTCTGACTAAAGAAAAAAAAAAACATTAAGTGCAGTCTCACTGTGCCACCAAACGCAATCACTGTGCCATCACATGCAGCCACTGTGACCATCAAACGCAGCCACTGTGCTCATCACACGCAGTGACTGTGCCATCACATGCAGCCACTGTGCCATCTCATGCAGCCACTGTGCCATCACATGCAGCCACTGTGCCCATCAAATGCAGCCACTGTGTCACCAAACGCAGCCACTGTGCCCATCAATTGTCGCCACTGTGCTCATCACACGCAGCCACTGTGCCACCAAATGCAGCCACTGTGCCATCACATGCAGCCACTGTGCCATCAAACGCAGCCACTGTGCCCATCAATTGTCGCCACTGTGCTCATCACACGCAGCCACTGTGCTCATCACACGCAGCCACTGTGCCATCACACGCAGCCACTGTGCCATCACATGCAGCCACTGTGCCCATCAAATGCAGCCACTGTGTCACCAAACGCAGCCACTGTTCCCATCAATTGTCGCTACTGTGACCCCCCTATTCCTGTACCATCAGAACTACTTTTGTAGGGTTCGAGATAGCAGCAAGGACTGCTGCTCCTCTGAAAAGCAATTTGTGTTCATATCGCTTTTCAGGGGCATTTGTCAGCCAGTAAAGAGGCGTATCTTGCCTCCTCACCACCTGTTTTAAGCCCGTAAGTTGCGGGGTAGTTGCAGTGCAGCCCCATTCAGCCTGGGTATACCTCCAGCTGCAGCCACAGCATGTTTACACCCCCAGCTGTTGCCTCTGCTGCTAAAGGGGCAAAAGTTGGGGGTGGTAAAAACAGCTCAACCATGTGGTTTTACTGCCCCTCCAGCCTGACATGTGAACAAGCTCTTGGTTCTGTGTGGATGCGTGCTGCGTGTAGGGCAGCTTATTCATTTCACTACCCGCAGTAATGCAGGGAAAGAAGTCCCCGACTTTTTTTTTTAATTGTGCCATAACAAAAGCAACCCATGTTTGCCAATGGATGGGGCACCATTAACAATTAATGGCACCCCTAAAAAACAGAGCATTTGTCTGTGTGTCAAGAACGAGCACGATTTTGCGCATATTCCGCAACACACATCGACGTGAACCAAGTCTTGGTCAGGGGTGCCTCAAGACTGAAAATACTTTTCAAGCGTGCCCCGACTGGAAAAAGGTTGAGAAACACTGGTGTAGATGACCTGATGAGGGGGCTTGCAGGATGGAGCTGGTGCTACTGTATATACAGGTTGTAGAATGCAGGTGTGTGCTATGTACAGGTTGTCGAACCCAGGCTATTTGTGTGCTATTTACAGGTTTCAGAATGCAGGTTTGTGCTGTATATTGCTGTGTGACTACCACCCACCTATAGTAGCTGAGCTGTGAGCTTACCTGATAAGGGGGGGGGGGGTGGTGTTGCTGTGTTCACCACCCTGGTATAGAGTAGATGAGCTGGTCTGATAAATGGGGGGGGCCGTCTGCAGCCCAGGTGACATACATTGACCTACACCAACATCTTGCAGCCACCAGACCTGTCCAGCAAGCAGCATGTCACCACAGCATCCTGCCATCTTCCCTGCGGCCATCAGATCCCACCTGCGGTCAGGCAAGCAACACGTCTTTTCAGCAGGTCAGTTCCAAATCCGAATCAAATCATCAATGCCAATGATACCATTGTCTGCTGTCCCCAGGGACAGATCCAATCCAGAGATCGTTAAAAATTGTGATCTCTGGAACTGTCCCTGAGGACAGCAGATAATGCAAAGTATGGGCCAGTGTCTTCCCATCCCACTCTCCCTCATAGCAGCTCCATTCCAGCTCTCCACTTCCCTGACCGTGGCACGATCTGTCCAAAAAGTAATAATCTGAGAGTATCCAGTACTAATCTCAGCAAACAAACATATACCGTGCCTTGCAAAAGTATTCACCCCTTGGCTTTTCACCTATTACATTACAGCCTTTAGTTCAATGTTTGTTTTTTTATATATATATATATATATATATATATATATATATGAATTATATGCGATGGATCAGAACAAGTTGGTGAAGTTAAATGATAAAAATAGATACATAGAACTTTTTTTCAGAAATAAAAAAATTATAATTGGCATGTGTGTATGTATTCACCACCTTTGTTATGAAGCCCATAAAAAGCTCTGGTGCAACCAATTACCTTCAGAAGTCACATAATTAGTGAAATTATGTCCACCTGTGTGCAAGTGTCACATGATCTCTCATTACATATACACACTAGGGTTGTCCCGATACCGATACTAGTATCAGTATCGGGACCAATACCGAGTATTTGCGGGAGTACTTCTGCCGATACTTTTTTTGTATTTATCAACATGTTCTGTGAAAATTCTTTGAGTTTTTTACTACTGCGTGACAAGCAAATAAAACATTTTTATTCATTTTTACTCATTGTTATTCTTTTATAATGTCTTGAGTTAGAGTTCTTCTTAATTCTAAAGAAAATATCCTTAGTCTGTATTGTGGTTTGAAAACTGTCACATGACATTTAAAAAAAGTATCGGTATTCGGTATCGGCGAGTACATGAAAAAAATTATCGGTACTTGTACTCGGTCCTAAAAAAAGTGGTATCGGGACAACCCTAATACACACCTTTTGAAAGGGCCCCCGAAAGGCTGCAACACCTAAGCAACAGGCACTAACCAAACACTGCCATGAAGACCAAGGAACTCTCCAAACAATAAGGGACGATGTTGTTGAGAAGTACAAGTCAGGGTTAGGTTATAAAAAAATATCCAAATTTTGATGATCCCTAGGAGCACCATCAAATCTTTCATAACAAAATGTAAAGAACATAGCAAAACAGCAAACCTGTCAAGAGACAGCCGCAAACCAAAACTCACGGACCGGGTAAGGAGGGCATTAATCAGAGAGGCAGCACAGAGACCTAAGGTTACCCTGGAGGAGCTGCAGAGTTCCACAGCAGAGACTGGAGTATCTGTACATAGGACGACAATAAGCCGTACGCTCCATAGAGTTGGGCTTTATGGCAGAGTGGCCAGAAAAAAACATCACTTTCAGCAAAAAACTAAATGGCACGTTTTGAGTTTGCAAAAAGGCATGTGGGAGACTCCCAAAATGTATGGAGGAAGGTGCTCTGGTCTGATGCGATTAAAATTGAACTTTTTGGCCATCAAAGAAAACACTATGTCTGGCGTAAACCCAAAACATCACATCACCCAAAGAACACCATCCCCACAGTGAAACATGATGGTGGCAGCATCATGCTGTGGGGATGTTTTTTAGCAGTCAGTACTGGGAAAATGGTCAGAGTTGAGGGAAAGATAGATGGTGCTAAATACATGGATATTCTTGAGCAAAACCTGTACCACTCTGTGTGTGATTTGAGGCCAGAGCGGAGGTTCACCTTCCAGCAGGACAATGACCTCAAACACACTGCTAAAGCAACACTTAAGTGGTTTAAGGGGAAAAATGTAAATGCGTTAGAATGGTTTAGTCAAAGCCCAGACCTGAATCCAATAGAAAATCTGTGGTCAGACTTAAAGATTGCCGCTTACAAGCGCAAATCATCCAACTTGAAGGAGCTGGAGCAGTTTTGCAAGGAGGAATGGGCAAAAATCCCAGTGGTAAGATGTGGCAAGCTCATAGAGACTTATCCAAAGCTACTTGGAGTTGTGATCACCGCAAAAGGTGGCTCTACAAAGAATTGACTTTAGGGGGTGAATAGTTATGCACATTTACTGTTTCTGTTATTTATCTTATTTGTTGTTTGCTTCACAATAAAAAAAAAATAATCTTCAAAGTTGTGGACATGTTCTGTAAATTAAATGATGCAAATCCTCAAACAATCCATGTTAATTCCAGGTTGTAAGGCAGCAAAACACGAAAAATGCCAAGGGGGTGAATACTTTGGCAAGGCACTGTATTACACCATTGTTTAAACTTCTAGCCCAGCGACATCATATGAAGTCCTTGACAATAAGTAGGGATATCTGGCGGTCCGGGCACGAAGTTATGATGTCACTTCCGGGCCACGGTTGTAAACAAAGCTGCTGGAAAGCATGGTATCATTCATTTGATCTGATTCTTTCCAGCCTGGAGGAGAGATGTGGGGTCCTATTGACCCCACATCTCTCCATTAAGAGGACCTGTCATGCACCATTCCTATTACAAGTGGTGTTTACATTCCTTATAATAGAAATAAAAGTGATAAAAAAGAGAGAAAGTTTAAAGATAAAAAAAAAAAGTAAAATAAACAATAAAAAAATATATTAAAGCCCCCCCCCCCTGTCCTCGTGTTCTCACACACAGAAGCGAAAGCACATGTAAGTCCCACCCACATAAGTAAACGCTGTTCAAACCACACATGTGAGTTATCGCCATGTGCGTTAGAGCAAGGGCAACAATTCTAGCACTAGACCTTCTCTGTAACGCTAATCTGGTAGCCTGTAAGAATTTGGCGCCCTTCCATGAGTGTGCGCAATTTTAAAGCGTGACATGTTGGGTATCTATTTACCCAGCGTAACATCATCTTTTACATTATACAAACATAACTTCACTGTTTTGTTATCTTTTTATTCATGAAACTTTATTTTTTCAAAAAAAAAACGCATTTGAAAAATTGTTGTGCAAATACCGTTCGACATAAAAAGTTGCAACAACCACCATTTTATTCCCAAGGGTATCTGGGAAAAAAATTAAAACATATATATAGTTTGGCGGTTCTGAGTAATTTTCTAACAAAAAAATTAAGATTTTTACATGTAGGAGAGAAGTACCAGAATAGGCGCAGTATGGAAGTGGTACAAGAAAGGCATTTCTAATAGCATTTGACAATATATTTTTTTGTATTTGGTTACTAGGTTGTACCATTTTTTGGGCACATTGGAGTAATGTAAGGAAAGCAAAAAACACATTTACTTATTTGTTTATGTATTGTATGTAGCGATACCCTCGAAAGAGCTGCTGATTAATTTGTTGGGATCGGCACATTATGTTATCCCAGCATTGTCTAGGGGTGTGATGCAGTAACAAAGTAGTGAGCGGAGGTCCAGACAGTCAATAAAGGTTTTTCAATGCTTTATTTCCAGGCCAACATTAACTTTGGTTAGGAAGGAAAAAACGTTAACGAAAGAAGAGGAGAACTTTGCAGTGTCAGGCCTGGATATAAACAGGGCAGACTTGCCCTCAGTAGTACCAATTTCGAAACTCATCGCCACTTCTGTTGAGTGGGTGAAGTGCACAGGGACAGGTCCCTCTCGCAAATCTGGCAGCCGAGGCATCACTTTGGATCCCTGGGAGGAACAGGCCTCTCACACAGACCCGGCTCTAGGGCCTCTGCCACAGGCCAATTACTTTAAATGAGATTAGGTGGATGAACAGAGCGAATCCTCCCAGTAGACTCTAGCACAGGAGACAGTAAAGCGTACCTGTCAGCATCCCAGTCACCAGATCCCGGATCAGGCCCGGATTTCCCACAAGGCCACCGAGGCCAGGTCTCGGGGCGGCAGGGCACAGAGGGGCGGCAGCGGCATTGAGTCCCCCGATGGCCGGAACATACAGTTAAGGGCGGTAAGTTGCTTTTTAGCAGGACTAAATGTAGTGTGGGGGAATCCGCTCGCTCGTCAAAAGGTGATTGTGGGGATGTCGCCGAAATCACTTGTAAAATGTGTGCTGCCATACGTCCTACCCTTCCCCCCCCCCCCCACATACCTAGCCGCCGATTCTGTCTCCTGTCCCTCCCCCCGATGTACACAGTGAGAGGGGTGAGCTGTGCTTTTCCCATCTCAGGTGTGACAGGAGTTCTAGCACAGTTCTAGGACTCCTGTTTTGGAGGTGACAAGGTCAATAAAGAGAAAAAAGTAAAAAAAATATTTGAACTAACCGTGCCGCCTCTGTCATCCGGTTACCACTCACCGTTGATTTGGGGGGGGGGTGTTTCGTTTGGCAGGGAGGGAGTGCATTGCGGAACCTGGCCTTGGGGTGGCAGGGAGAGCAAATCCGGCCCTGTCCCCGATTGGTTTGTTCAAGCCCTGTTGGACAACCTGCCTCCGGGTTCCCCTCAAGCCGATCCCCAATCACACGGCACCCAGCCTGGGATCCTCTCAATAGAACCGGGAACCCAGTAGGTCACTGGGGTCCCCTTTCTCCTCCTGTTGAGGCTCGGTGAAGCCTGTAAGCTTGGCCAGGTGGGCGAAGATTTTAGAACACATGACACCCGTCACAGATATATCCCTCCCCAGCATGCCCCGGTAGGGAAGAACTCCTCCAGAATGCAGACCAACCCAGTGGACCTTTCTGGAATGACAGAGGTCACAATTTAGGTAAATCATAAATGGGAGCAATGTAACTCTCCCATTCCAACTAACTTTAGCGTAGTGCCCATACTGAAAGTAAGGGGGCACTACATGTATGTTATAACACTGACAGGCACAAATAGTGTGATAGAATGTGTATTGGCTATTGAAATTTACTGTACAGTATATCCCATACTGTATTTTGTGTTATATGACAATGAAAAATTATATGAATAAAAATAGTATGCAAAACGTGAATTTTTGTAGTTACTGTACATCTGGCACAATATCAGTCCCTAAAAATTGCAGGCTAATAAACTGAATAGATGTGTGCCATCTGTGATCTGCTAGTTAGCATCTCTGATAAAGATATTATATGCTTTGTAGCATTTAACAGATTACTGTAATAATAACTTCTGCAGAAAGTATTCACCAGTTATGGATTATTACACTCCCTAGAGAAAAAAAAAGGGTAAGATGTCTACACAGGGTGAAAACCGATCGCACGATCAGCAATTAAAGTTTAATTCCTGGTATATCTTTTGCATAGTTACATTAGTTCAGCTTCGATTAAGGTAACTATAACATATTCCATACCTGGCTGGTTCCTGTGCTACTACAGTGATCCTCACTGCCTTCTGGGTCCTGTGCCGAGTGGCTGTAACCTCAGTGGGTCAGTTACTTGGTACAGGCCCCATTCACAGAATGCCTTACATGCTCTCTAATGCCTTGTACACACGATCAGAATTTCCGTTAAAAAAAGTCAGACAGAATTTTTTCAGCAGATATTCCGACCGTGTGTGGGCCCCATCAGACTTTTTTCCGTCGCAGTTTAGAAATAGAACATGTTTTCTTTTTTTTCCGAAAGAATATCGGAATCAAGTCGACGCATGCTTGGAAGCATTGAACTTAATTTTTCTGGACTCGTCGTAGTGTTTTACGTCATTGCGCTTTGGACGGTCGGAATTTGGTCTGACGGTGTGTATGGAAGACAGCTTGGACGGAATTCCGACGGAAAGTGGAGAGGCAGGTAGGTGATATTACAATCTCCAACTCCTGCAATCATAGGACACTTTGCATTCATCAAAATGCAACGCATTCTCTGACTAGCACCCATGTGAAGCTACCAACCACCTTTGGTTACTATGTAGCAATACAGCCACTCGGCACTGGACCCAGAAGGTAGAGAAGATCAATGTAGTAGCAGCAGCTATCAGATACAGTATCTGCCAGGTATAGGTAAGTTCATTGATATAAGCTAGGTCAGTGTACAGTAACTACGTGTTTCCCCGAAAATAAGTGTTATATTAATTTTAGCAACAAAAGACACACAGTAGGGCTTATTTTCAGGGTAGGTCCTAACATGTAATGTGCTGTCTTCTCTTCCCCTCTCTCCCCCTGCCTGTCAGGAATCCTCAGGTTTGAGTTAAAATGCTTGTAAATTCCTATAATTCGCTCTATTACAGTTTTATATAATGTACAATGTGTGTGTTCTGTAATATAATTGTGCCAAATACCTTCGTTATACAGCCGTTCTGCACTTCTGTGACTCGCCGGAGTTTTCTTCCCTGCACTTATATTACAGAAACACACACATTGTACATTATATACTACTGTAATAGAGTTGATTCTAGGATGTTAGAAACATTTTAAACTAGGGCTTATTTTCAGGGTAGGGCTTATGTTTCAGTCCTCCGGGAAAATAACGCTAGGTCTTATTTTTTGGGGTAGGTCTTATTTTCGGGGAAACACAGTATGCAAAAATTCCATACCCGGAGATCAGCACAATGGTTTTTACTTACTGTGCATAAAGTGAATGAATGCCCTTAATCTGAGTGTTGACTGTACAAATTGTAATATGTTCTGCTACACACAGGTCAGATTCCTTCAGTTGAAATGTTTCTGTGCATAGAATGATTAGTGGCTAAACTATTCTGTAATTTTTCCTAATAAAAAACAATAATATTTTTCAGATTAAACAAAATTAGGCCACGCCAGTGACAACATATTGGTTAAATATGGTCTAGACATGAACTCAAGCTAGTTATACTTCCAATGGGCATTACATAATTGACATAGTTAAATGTTATAGATACATTTTTTAAGATCTGTTGAAATGGAAATATACTGTCTGCAGTTATGCAATTAAAGCACTACATTAAAGAAAAACTGCAAATTAAACACCATGAGGGCAATTTTCAAAGTTAAAGAACATCAGACATTCTAGAAATGACCTTTTTCATTCCAATGTTTCTGTTTATATTTAAAAGTAATGATGTTCAAGTCATATAAGTTATCTAATTTGCATATCAGTCACATTTTATAATTGATATGAGATCTAAGACACAAGGCCAACATTACCTCTAGGCTCAGAGCGATTGTGCCTAAGGAAATAGGACATGAGGGAAGTGCAGCAAAGATAACTTATTAACACTTTATAGCTATTCAATGAGGCAGAGCAAAGACTGATTTTGTTTGGTAACCTATAGCTAAGCGATTTGACCGTGTAACCTTGCAAAGCGATCTCTATCATTGAATACTTTTTTGTATAATCATTATAAGTAGTAATCTTTGTATATGAACATGAAGTGATTTTTTAATTAATAAACATGTTATACTTACCAGGTCTGTGCAATTGAATTGCACAGAGTGACCCTGAACATTGTTTTCCTTGGGTTCCCCATCTACCCACCTGGCTCTTCCTCTTTAGCGAGTGTCCCTATAGTATACTGCTTTCTGTGGTGGGACTTGTGCTGGCTCGATTCCAAGCTGCGTCGTCAGCACCCCCTGCTGCCTCATTACAGGATTTGACTGACAGCAGCAGGAGCCGATGCGTCCCGTTGCCTTGCAATGCCTGTGAAAGCGGGTAGAGAAGAGGGACACAGTGCTGGGTCAAGTGAGGACTAGCCAAGGGCGAGGGGTGAAACTGCTACCTAAAGATTTTGTACCTTTTCGACAGGGAATGTATTAAAGTCAAAAATGTTCAGGCTTTATAACCACTTTGGCAGAACATACCTGTGGGTATCCTTGAAGGGAAGCTGAATATACTTAGGGGGATCATAGTGTTGATGTACTTCTAAGTGCCCGTCTACATATTTCTAAGGGCCCCAACTGTGAGTTATCTTTCATTTCCAAATGTAGTTTCAGGTCCTTAAAAGTTTTCCTTGCGGAATGTTGCTCACTTCTGCTAAGCACATTGTAGCACTGTGAATAGTCCTATAGCCAAAGTTGTGCCTCGTGTCCAAACATCTGTTTTAAGAACAGTTGGCACTTCACACAGAAAATATTCAAGTGTGAAGCTGATTTCAAATCCTGGAAGGAGTTTGAGGGAGTAATAAATATGGTATTTCACCTACCTTACTCCTTAGGTTAAAGGAGCAGGTAACTCTTGCTGTGCAGGGAGATGGGGCAACTGGATAGCAATCTATCAATTCTTTTTTTTTTTTTTCACAATCAAAGTTTATTTGAAAGCTCAAACAGAATGAACAATGGACATAACTGTTACAATACAGACAGGAATCTAAATTAGACAGATGAACAATCAATGTCAGTGCAAAATAACAAATGTAGTCAATAACAAGAATATAACGAGGTTGATGCAGTAAACAAAGTATCACCAAATAGAGTAAATGAGGTGAGGAGGGGTGGTAGAAAAGAAGTGGGGAGGGGAGGGGAGCAGAGGGTGGGTGGAACTAGAGGGAAGGAGGGGGTAGGGAGATAAAGCATATAAGACAAATTGGCTACGGGAAGAATACATGACATATTATGAGGTAGACAGAACCAGACATGGCGATAAAGGCCTATGAAAACCACGGAGGATGAAATACCATCTTTAAGGACTAAAAATGGATACTTGAAGGAATCAGCGGGATAATGATTAAAACTCGGTAGAGTATGTAAATATGAACCAAGGTTGCCACAGGTCGTTGAATGGGGTACTTTTCTCATTCTTCATGGCCAATATTTCTTCCATTTTATAAATAAAATTGACTCTATCTATCCAGTCTCTAACCGTCGGGGTCTTGGTGGACTTTCAGTAGAGGGGTATGAGAGTCTTGGCTGCAGTCAGCAAGTGTCGGGTGAGGGATTTCTTATATTTGCTCAATGGGAGGTGGTTGATGTGAAGCAGGCAGGCCGCAGCATCAAGAGATATTGTTGTCTCTGTAATATGTCTAATCCATCTTATCACATCTTGCCAGAATTCAGAAATCAAGGGGCATTCCCACCAGATATGCATGAAAGAGCCCACTCCTGAGCCGCAGCGCCAGCATGCATCTGAGGCGGAGTGATACCATTTTTTGGCTTTCTGTGGGGTGACATACCACTGGGTGAGTATCTTATACGAGATCTCCTGGAACCTAGTGCTCAGGGAACATTTGTGTGCCAGGATACAGGCATTTTCCCACTGCACGTCTTCTATGTCAGCTCCCAGGTCCTTTTCCCATCTCATTTTATGCTTATTTTGGGCTGCATCCCCTGTGAGATTTAGCAATGAGTAGGCTAGGGAGGTGGTGTGTGGGACCGGTGCTTTCTTGTAGCATAATAATTCCAAAGTAGTCAGGGGGGCGGGAGAAAGAGGAGCGGGATTTAGAGTTTGTCAGGAAATCTCTTAGTTGAAAGTAGAACCAAAACCCAGGGATGCTACCACCAAATTCTACCTGCATATCTACATATGATTTGACCCTGTTTCCTGATAGGCAGTCATGGGCTAAGAGGTCAGAATTTTTCGTGCTCTGGAGGCCAGGGGGGAATTCAGGGTTATCAAAAATCGGTGTGAGAGGGCCCGGGATCGAAGTTAGGTTGTGTTTTGTTGCAATTTTGTGCCAGATCTCGAGAGTGTTAGCTATCAGGGGATGCTTAATTAGTTTAGTTTTCCGGGAGTGTCTGGACCAAGGAGAGAACCTGAGATGGAAAGGGGCTAGATTTTGCTCAAGGGTAACCCAATCTTTATTGTTGCTATGGCAATGCCAATCTAGTAGTCTAGTGAGATGAGCTGCTTGATGGTACTTCTTGTAATCGGGAAGGCCTATTCCGCCATAACGTTTAGGCAGAGTGAGGAGTTTGAATTTGGTTCTGGGATTTTTGTTAGCCCACAAAAAGCGTCTCTGAATTGTGGATAATTTGGTGAAGAAGGACTCTGGGACATGAACAGGGAGCGTGTTGAATATATAGAGGAATCTGGGTAGAACCGTCATCTTCAAAATGGAAGCTCTACCGAACCAAGAGAACAATTTGGAATTCCATCTGTGAAGATCACTGGAGATCAGTTTTAGCAATGGAATGTAGTTAGCTTGAAATAATGAATCTACATTTTTGGTTAGGTGGACCCCTAGATATTTTAGGGACGGTGATACCCATTTGAATGGGTGTGCAGATTTCAAAAGGTCAAATTGACTGGGGGCTAGGGTCAAATTAAGGGCTTCCGATTTAGATTTGTTTATTTTAAAATTTGAAATGTAGCTGAAGGTTTCCAAGATTTTTTGTAGATTGGGTATAGAGAGGAAGGGGTTTGTAAGAAAGAATAGTAGATCGTCCGCAAAGGCCGCTGCTTTGTATTCCCTCCCTCCTATTTTAAATCCCTGTACATCCCTAGACAGGTTGATGGCCCTAATCAGGGGTTCTAGAGAAAGTATAAAATCTATCAATTCTAACCAGAATTCAGCTTTACATTCATAGGGCCAGATTCACGAAATAATTACGCCGGTGTATCTGCAGATACACTGGCGTAATTCGAAAATCCCGCCGGTTTTACACTAAGATCCGACTGGCGTAAGTCATTTACACCGTCGGATCTTAAGTGTAATGTTACTCCGGCCGCTAGGTGGCTTTTACGTCGTTTTCTCATTTGCCTATGCAAATGAGCCTGATACGCCGATTCCTGAACGTTTTTGCGCCGGCTCGTCGTCGTTTACGTTGTTTCCGTAAGTGTAAACTTCCCCTGCTATATGAGGGGTACGTTTACGAAGTTCCGTCGTATGCCATGTTAAGTATGGCATCGGGACAGCGTCGTCTTTTTCCGTCGTTTACGTCGTTTTACTAAGTCGTGCGCGAATAGGTCATTGCGTAAGTGACGATCATGTCGTTTTCACGTCGGTTTCAACTACGTTTTCCGACATGAGCCGGAGCATGCGCCGGAGCATGCGCACTGGGCTTTTTTCCCGGCCGGCGCATGCTCAGTTCGATCGACGCGGGCACACTTAATTTAAATTCAAGCCGCCCTCTTTCATTTACACTACGCCGCCGCAACTTACGGAGCAAGTGCTTTGAGAATACGCCACTTGCTCATTTAAGTTGCGGCGGCGTAGTGTAAATGGCATACGCTACGCCGACGCGGCCAGTACATGAATCTGGCCCATAGATTCCAGCTGTCATTTTCCGGGGCAGGTTTCAATCTAACTGGTAGCTATAGACAGAAAAAAAAGCCTGTTATTTTGTATTATACAGGCAGCCCCCTGCCCTACATGGCTGTTAATAAGGGCCTGTTCACATTGGCTCTGACAAAGGACGATGCAGCAATTTTTATTTTCAACTTTATTGAAATATTAAAATGAAATTCAGCTCATTTATATACACTGCAGAAGACTTACTGCTGCCATGGTGGGCGAAGTGATTGTCAATTGAATGTGATACAGGGAACTAGTGCTGGTGATGAGTGTTCCAGAGCATCCAGAGTGCTCCAGAATGTTCCAGAGTGCCCCAGATGACAGATGACATGGCTCCCCAAATGTAACTGATAGTGAAAACTTCACACTGGACCTCATGCAACTTGGATTCTGTGCCTCTCCACTTTCCCTCTAGACTCTGGGACTTTGATTTTCAAATGAAATGCAAAATGCTCCAGAGTCTGTGATGATTTGGGGAGCCATGGCATCTGTTGGTGTTGGTCCACTGTGTTTTATCAAGTCCAAAGTCAGCACAACCCTCTACCAGGAAATTCTAGAGCACTTCATGCTATCCTCTGCTGGCCAGCTTTATGGAGATGCTGATTTCATTTTCCAGCAAGTGGGTTTTAGACACACAGTAATCACACCTCCTTGATTAGTGACCACAGAGAGAAAGCTCCCAGGACTGTGGCTATCAGAAAACAGACAACCAGGAAGTGTGAAGATCAGAGAAGAATTACAGCAACTTGAGAGAAAAAACGAACAATGAGGACATGAAAACAGCAATGCATTAATGTAAAGGAAGCTATTAAGATAAAAAAAAAAACCTTTACAAACTCTTTAAACCTTCTTTATTGTTTGCTGCCTGCTTTGGGGCATCCCTAGTTTGGAGTAGAGGTATTTCTCTAACTTAGGGCTGGAAGAGATTCATGTTTGCAGAGACAAGATGGGAACCTGGGGAGAGGCCTCATGAGCTGTAGAGTGCCTGGCTGCTGGGGCTGCTGCAGAGAGAGAGAGAGAGAGAGAGAGAGAGAGAGAGAGAGAGAGAGAGAGAGAGAAAATGGTGTTATATATTGACATTCTTTGCTGCAAAAATAACTTTGTTGAATTTTTTACAGAAAATTTGCAGTTGATAAACGGTTCCACTAATATCATATGACAAAATTAAAAGCAGTGTCTCAGCTTTCAGAAAATATAAAGTGTTTGCAGTTTTTACTAATCGTCAGTCCTAAACTGATTTTTTGAACATGTGAAAAAAATACACAAAAAAAACACTATGGAAGCAAAAGGGTTAAATGCATCTCCCACTCATGTAATTTTATTTAAAGCATTGTTTTTTTTTCCCCCATGTTGCCCTCAAAGTAACATTGAAGGACCCTCTCTCTGTGGTACTTTTTTTTATTCTTTATGTTTTTTTGCTTTGTCCTACATGGCTGTGCCCATCTTCCCATGATCTTTTTAAAAACAGATTGCCTATTATTCTTGAAAATGGGCAGAATTTAGATTACCCTCCCTCGACTTTATTTATTATGGGTACTTTTATAGCAACATCGATTTACACAGCACTTTACATATACTTTATATCGCACATTCACATCAGTCCCTGCCCTCAAGGAGCTTACTGTACAATCTAAGGTCCGTAACTCACATTCATACATTGACATACTAAGCCAATTTAGACAGGAGCCAAGTAACCTACCAGCATATCTCTGGAGTGCGGGAGAATTCCACATAGGCACAGGTAGAGAAAAAGAGGGGGGGTTTGTGAATGAGGGAATAGTTGCTGAAGCTAGACCCAACACATACCCGCCCAGTTGAGGTGTGGACTATCTCGGTACAAAATAGGTCAGGGTAAACAATGAGATAAATAAAAAATTAATTTATTAGGTAAAAATGTTGCATTAAAAACAATAGTGTACATCAGAAGATTGGTCGATTCTCTACTAGTTTCGCGGGATGTCCGCTTCTTCAGGAGAACCAATCCAAAGTGTAACGAAGCAGGCGCGGAGCCAGGTCTGCCCAATAGGTGATCCCCCTGCAGCGAACGTGGGGGATGGTATGTGGATCTCACACCGATAGTATCCACAGATGCATGGGGGGCCAAGGCCAAGGTGGTGGCAAAGGGTAGGTCCCGATGGTGGGTGGGAAACAATTGGGCTGGCTGAGGACAGGGCAAGGAGCTGGTGCAGGCATATGAGCGGGGCCAAGTGGAGTCCCTGCCCTCAAGGAGCTTACTGTACAATCTAAGGTCCGTAACTCACATTCATACATTGACATACTAAGCCAATTTAGACAGAAGCCAAGTAACCTACCAGCATATCTCTGGATTGCGGGAGAATTCCACATAGGCACAGGTAGAGTGAGTGAGTGAGTGAAAAACTTATATATGTATAAGTGGAACATCTTATGATCTTAGGTGTATGATCTTAGGTTGGTTGCCACCACCCCTGATGAACAAGGAAAAGAAAGCATGAGGAGTCCCCCGATGTGGGGCTTTAAAGGCAACAGTAATTGGGAGTAAGTATATTGTATACAAAAATATATAATTTTATTTGTGATCCACAGGGTAAGTACCAGTCCCTACGCGTTTCGGGTATTCCCTTCTTCAGGGGCCGAAGTCTGTGTGGAATCTGATAAATTTTACAGAAAAATAAACATATTATGAATAACTTATAATGCATAGACAGGTGGCGATATACATATCAAGATGCGAGTAAACAAACTTATATAGCGCAGCACATGCAAACTGAATCGCCTCTGCGCTGGTTGTTCCTTTCTCCTTTGTCATCAAAACAGATGAGTTTTGATCTTTCTTCTAAAGGACCAAACGGTTCTCCTCCAACCGAATGCTGGTTGGTAAAGCGTTCCATAGTCTGGGGCCTTGGACCGCAAATCTTCTTTCTCCTTTGGACTTGTATCTGGCTTTGGGTATCTGGATTAGATTTTGGTTGGTGGATCGCAGAATGCTATTGGGGTTGTGGGTAGAACGTACAAACGTCTTGCAGGTAGTGCCATAGTTGGGATTTGAACCTGGGACCCTAGTGCTGTTAGGCAGAATGGCTAACCACTTTAATGGGACTAGCTGATAAGTTCAGGTTTTGCCGATTTCAAGCAAATCAAGCCTAAGTTGATTTGCTCACCCCCACATGCAGTCTTGCCTTATGACCACAAGATAAAGATAAAGATCATGGCACATTACATGCTGAACAAATACACATACTACATGAAAGCTATCTTTGTGTTTTATATACAAAGATACAGAGTTTCTGTCAATAATTTATTAAGTGGGTTGTCTTGTAGTTTATATCTGTCCAAATATTCAAACAGATTATGCAGAGCAAAAATTTCAGATCTTAATGGGGTGGAGATCAAAGTTAAAGCATGTTTAAATACAGTCTGGATTGCTTTGAACTGACTTTTAACGTCACGGTTCTTAAGGGAACAACCATGTTGCACTAAAAGAGTTAAACCAACAAGTTCTTTCTTCTTTCTGAGCTCTAACATTGAAAGCATACTTTTCTTTTTAGGTTTGGTCCATCTTTCTGCCTTATAGGGTCAAACCTATTGACCTTGATTATATTTTTTTAGTAGTACTACTATCTGGGTAAGAGTATTTCTCAGCACAGGACTAATACCTTTGAGTGCCAATACTCTTGATTTAAAGTGCCTTGTGGTTAGTTCAGACCATAAGTTAGTTTTAAGAGAGGATACGTTTGGCTTGGAAAAGAGATTAGGGGCTCAGGTGTTAATTTGAGGGTTTTGGGGGTCACTTCACTGTTTACCGCATGTGATAAGGGTATCATGTTACTTATTTGCATAAATGATTGCATGCGGTAAACTAAGTCCAGTTCACAAAAAAATAACAATTATGCTGTATTTATCGCATAATTGCGTCAGCTGTACAGTATATCCCACCGTGTGCTGTTTTTTGCTTGTGTAGTGTTTGTTTTTATTAGATTAAAAGGCCTACATCATTTTTTACATTATACCGGAGTGCGGCTGTCCATCATTTTCCTTCTTCTATTAACCACTTAAGACCCAGACCAATATGCAGGTTAAGGACCTTGCCCCTTTTTGCAATTCGGCACTGCGTCGCTTTAACTGACAATTGCGCGGTCGTGCGACATGGCCCCCAAACAAAATTGGCGTCCATTTTTTTTCCCACAAATAGAGCTTTCTTTTGGTGGTATTTGATCACCTCTGCGTTTTTTATTTTTTGCGCTATAAACAAAAATAAAGTGACAATTTTGAAAAAAATTCAATATGTTTTACTTTTTGCTATGATAAATATCCCCAAAAAAGATATAACATTTTTTTTCCCCTCAGTTTAGGCCGATACGTATTCTTCTACCTAATTTTGGTAAAAAAAAAAATCACAATAAGCGTTTAACGATTGGTTTGCGCCAAATTTATTGCGTTTACAAAATAGGGCATTTTTATTAATATTTTTTTTTTTTACTACTGATGGCGGCGATCAGTGATTTTTTTTGTGACTGCAACATTATGGCGGCAAATTTTTACACATTTTTGGGACCATTGTCATTTTCACAGCAAAAAGTGCTATACAAATGCATTGATTACTGTAAAAATGACAATTGCAGTTTAGGAGTTAACCACTAGGGGGTGCTGTAGGGATTAAGTGTGACCTCATATGTGTTTCTAACTGTAGGGGGGCGGGGCTGGATGTGTGACGTCATTCACCGTCTTTCCCTATATCAGGGAACAGACGATCAATGACATTGCCACTGTGAAGAACGGGGAAGGTGTGTTTACACACACCTCTCCCTGTTCTTTAGCTCCTGTGACCAATCGCGGGACACCGGAGGCCATTGGGTCCGCGGGTACCGTGGTCACGAAGCTTCGGACCGGGTCGCATGCGCTTGTGACCCACGGCTGGGCTCTTAAAGGCGACGTACATGTACGTGCCTGTGCCAAACCATGCTATTCTGCCGTCTGCTATTCTATTCTGCGGTCCTTAAGTGGTTAAAAAGCATGCAATAATTACCACTAGGGTTTTGCTGGCGGTATCACATGCCAAAGCACCCACCCCCCATGTTGCGTGCATATGGCCTGGTATGGTTCGTTCCCCCCCCCCTCTTTTCAAGTAGCGCTTGTTTCCAATGCTTAGAACTGTCCCTGCACAAAGTGTAATTTCTGAAGGAAAAAAGTAATTTAAAATCACTCGTGGCTATAATGAATTGTCGGCTCCCGGCAATACTGAGAAAAGTCATTCATAAAAAAAAATGTGTAGGGGTCCACGGCATTTTTTTTTTTTTAAATTTGGGGTGGAGTTCCTCTTAAATTCCAAACCGGACCTGAAGGGTCTGGAATGGATATTTGGGGGGAATCCCCACATAATTTTTTTTAATTTGACGCAGGGTTCCCCTTAATATCCATACCAGACCTAAAGGGCCTGGTAATTGAATTTGGGGGGACCTCCACGCATTCTTTTTTTTTTTAATGACTTTTCTCTGTATTGCTGGTATCCGACAATTCATTATAGCCACGAGTGATTTTAAATGACTTTTTTCCTTCAGAAATTACATTTTACAGTTCTAAGCACAGGAAACAAGCGCTACTTTACAGGCATACTATACACCCCCCTAGGTACGAAATTTAAAGGAATATTTCAATTTTATTTTTTCACTTTAAGCATTATTAAAATCACTGCTCCTGAAAAAACTGCAGTTTTTTAAAACTTTTTTTGCTTTGATACATGTCCCCCTGGGACAGGACCCAGGTCCCCAAACACTCCCCCGGGCAGGACCCGGGTCCCCAAACACTTTTTATGACAATAACTTGCATATTAGCCTTTAAAATTAGTACTTTAGATTTCAAATGTTCGAGTCCCATAGACTTTAACAGGGTTCTAAAGTTCACACAAACTTTTGGTCTGTTCGCAGGTTCTGGTGCGAACCGAACCCAGGGGTGTTCGGCTCATCCCTAGTCAGCATCATGTAGCTGGCTCTGCCAAGTGGTGCTGGCCCTGAAGCTATGCAGGTACCATCAAATTTGAGGTTAATGAGTCACAGCTCAAGAAACCACTAGCAACCTCTGGAGGAACCAGGGCTGGTGCAAGGATTTTCTACACCCTAGGCGAAACCTCATTTTGCCACCCATTGGCTCCGCCCCAACCCCACCCTGACTCCACCCCCTTTGCCCTGCCCATGTACACAGTGGAGGTGTCGGTGGAGATTTTTTGTAATCCCCCTAAATGTAATCACCTCAGTGTAATGCCCCCAATGTACAGTTGGGGGTATACAGTAAACAGGTGGTGGTGTACAGTATACAGGTGGGGGTTTGCAGTATACAGATGGGGGCTGTACAGTATACAGGTTGGGTGGGGGTTTGCAGTATACAGGTGGGGGGCTGTACAGTATACAGGTTGGGTGGGGGTTTGCAGTATACAGGTGGGGGGGCTGTACAGTATACAGGTGGGGGTGGGGAGCTGTACAGTATACAGGTGGGGTGGGGGTTTGCAGTATACAGGTGGGGGACTGTACAGTATACAGGTTGGGTGGGGGTTTGCAGTATACAGGTGGGGGGCTGTACAGTATACAGGTGGGGGGTGGGGAGCTGTACAGTATACAGGTGGGGTGGGGGTTTGCAGTATACAGGTGGGGCACTGTACAATATACAGGTGGGGGCTGTACAGTATACAGGTGGGGTGGGGCTGTACAGTATACAGGTGGTGGTGGGGGCTGTCCAGTATACATGTGGGGGCTGTACAGTATACAGGTGGGAGTGGGGGCTGTACAGTATACAGGTGGTGGTGGGGGCTGTACAGTATTTAGGTGGGGGTGGGGTCTCTACAGTATACAGGTGGGGGTGGGGGCTGTACAGTATACAAGTGGGGGGCTGTACCGTATACAGGTGGGGGTGGGGGCTGTCCAGTATTTAGGTGGGGGTGGGGTCTCTACAGTATACAGGTGGGGGTGGGGGCTGTACAGTATACAAGTGGGGGGCTGTACCATATACAGGTGGGGGTGGGGGCTGTCCAGTATACAGGTGGGGGGTCATACAGTATACAGGTGGGGGCTGTACAGTAAACAGGTGGGGGTGGGGGCTGTACAGTATACAGGTGGGGTGGGGGCTACAGGTGATTTGATCAGTTTCACTGCCTTAGTAATTACTATAGACGTTTCATCTGAGGGAAATCCTGAAAACATGACCTGTTGGAGGCACCTTGAGGACTGGAGCTGAGAAACACTGCTCTACACTCTTACTGATTACTATGCTTTAGGTTTTGATTTTCTATTTATGGGGCTGGAGAATTCTTAAGCTTTTACATTTTCTTGTTTAAAGGTGCAACAGTTAAAAACGATCCATTACCTGAATATTTAGCTGTTTGGCTGAATTTCAGCTTTAGCTATTTAAAGCCACCACTTTCATAGGGATTAAAGTATCATAGTTATGCTTATTCAAGATGTAATCAAAGCAAAGATATTGCATAAGTTTCGTAAATGTCACATATGCGTTCAGCAACAAAATCCCTATCTGCAGTAAAACTATATGTGCAGTATACAGTACAGTAATTGTTCACAGAGGTCACTATATCTGAGTAGTAAAGGCTTGTGGGAAAAAAATATATATACAAAACTGTTTTTTTTTTTTCTTAAGTTCATATTTTTTTATTTTTTTTATTTATAACTCTTGGGTCATGTATTGGTTGTCAGCCTGTAACCTAAAATAACATCCACATCATCCATATTCCCAGCTACATTTAATACAGAATCATGTCGTAACTAGAGCCGGACCTAGACTGCTCTCGGTTTGACGTGGCTCCTCTCCTCTTGGCCTCAGCAACAGCTGCAAATCTATTTCAGACATAACAAATACAAGTGTTCAAGTCCTCTTATGACTTGTGTTGTACATAATCTACCTATTGATTTTGTCTCTTCCATATCAAATGACAAAGTGTAGTCTAGACAAAGTGAAGACTTGTTTATACTAATAGACACCAATTATCATTGCAAATTATAATTACCACTCATTTATATATTGTCAAATATCACACAACCCTTTAGAGATGGGCCAATATTTTGTTGTTCTGAGCTACAGTATGTGATGTTTTATGAACATGAATTTCACCAGCATCCATATATATTTGGACACAGGCACAAATTTCGTTTTTTTTTTTTTAGGTATTTACTAAAACGTATTCAAGCTATAGTTCTATAATGAATATGGGCTGAAAGTGCACTCTCAGTTTTAATTTGAGGGTATGTACATCCAAATCGGATGCTTCTGTTCGTTTCCCCAGCAGCCAATTAATTGGAGGAGTTTTTCCCTCGCGGGCCATGCTGGGGAGGGGTATATCTGTGGCAAACGCCATTTTCCAGGGTTCTTCGCGGGTTCCAAGTCAAGTTGCGGCACCCACCTTTAGGGTGTGTGCATCCAACGGGCCCCAGCATTATGGCCTTCCAGGCCAGGGCCCACATGTTACGTGGAGTTCTGGGCGGATGCTGACAAGGGGTCTCAGTGATTTACTGGGTCTCCATTTATACTGCAGATATATCTAAACTGCTGATCAGTGACTCTAACTAAAATTTACTGGGAGGATCTGCTCATCTAATCAAGAATCACAAAGTACTAAGCCTGTGGCAGAGGCATCCTTAGAGCCAGGTTCGTGGCAGGGACCTGTTTCCTCCCAGTGGCTTAAAGTGACACTTCGGCTGCCAGGCTTGTGACAGAAGTCTGTCCGGGTGCACTTCACCCACACTGGCTAGAGTGGCGACGAACGGTGATTATTTCTTTTAAAAGCAGGCTTGCTTTCAATGTTATCCAAGCCTGATTCTGCAAAGTTCCTTCACTTCATCAACCTGTCCTGTCTACCTCCTGTTGATGTTGGTCATGTTCGACCGAGGAATAAAGCATTAGAAAACGTCAGCCTTCGGCTTGGACATTTTATTATTGCTCTCACAGTGGCTGCAATCAATTTCCCTAGACTCGTCAAAGGTAACTTTAAATATGCCAATCCCACATCTATCCATCAGCTTTTGAGGGAGTATCGCTACCAGGGGCAGACTGACCATTAAGGAACTCGGGCACTGCCCGAGGGCCCCATGCCACTAGGGGGGCCATCAGGGTTGCCAGGCTCATAAAACCAGGAACAGTATGTAAAAATCTGTGTTTTTTTTTTTACATCTGTCCCTGTTATGTCCAAAACCTACATGCTTTTGATGTGAAAATCCCAAGATTTTAGCTGCCCCGCCTCTGTACTGCCACCTGGCTTGGTGGCCATCTGTAAGCCGGGGACCCCATAATCTTCTATTGCCGGGGGCCCCATGAGTTGTCAGTCCGCCCCTGATCGCTACAATAAAAAACAAAATACATCATCCACATAGCTTACCATCCCCTAAAAGTGGAGACGCTTGAGGGGAGAAACAAAAAGAGGGGAGGAAGAAAAAATGTACCTTTTTAGTTGTGTGGCGTGTTTGGACTAATGATAGACCGTCTTGTGGGTGGCCGCTACATAAGATTAAATACCCAATGAATTCAAGGAGCAATTACTATAAAAACTTAAAAAAAAAATAATAATATAAAAAATACTCTATAAACTATAAATGTACAAGAGAGAAACCATATACAGTAAATAACAATACTATTGGACACCATCTTAATATAACTGTGTCACAGCCAATCAGCCCAAAGCTCACCTGGGTATAATGAATAGATGAAAGTCAAGGCAATAACTGTACAAATCCTTCTAAAACTAGGATACATCCAATAAGTCAGCACTCAGCAACCAAGAGTTCCCTGAAAAATATATAAAACACTAACATAAAGAATAAAGGCAAAGCCCCCTAGTCGGACTTTAAAGGCACTGTGGTGTGTCAAAAGTAGTTAGAGAAAAAATAGTATTACAATATAATTTATTGAAGAAGTATCAGATAAAAGTTGATTACATGATCTATAACAAATACAAAAAATACAAAATAATGAAATATAGTTCAACATATATTGCTGTGTGATGTGATGCCCTGTGTGGTCCCGACGTTTCAGGGAGACATAGTCCCTTTCTTCAGGGGTATTCCAGGATTCACAGCTCTAAAAATGTATGGGAAATGATCAGGATAATCCTAATAATGTTGATGATGTTGTTATATAGATTAATACTGAAGTACTTACAGTGAACTGTATGGTACTTCAAGTCAGTAGATCATGTATTTAAAAGCATGGGTTTCCGGATGATCCGAGTCTGCTGGCCTGGCCACTGAAAACAGAGCAGAATTGTGAGCAGGGTGTGTTGTTGCCAGATATAAATATGCTGCTGGAGTCAGAGGACATTGGAGCCTAAAGTTGTAATGATGTGTGTTAATATTTATGGACATAGTTGTAATAATAAAATGTGAAATAAATTGTGTTTTATAACATTGTGTTTTATAACATTTTCTTGGAGGGATATGGTATGGCTTACCTAGTAAATAGCGATGGAGAGGCTCGTATTAGGCTGGAAGTGTACAAAAGTAATAAGAAATAATGAGTAAATATGTACAATGTATGTAAGTAAAAATATCCATGTTATATTAATGTGGTTAAACCATATATAGTTAAATGTTATAGCAAAAATTGCTCAATAGATGGCGTTCAATGGGGATATTTAGATGTTATAGCAAAAAATGCTCAATAGGTGGCGTTTAAAGGTTGAGTATTAAGGAGTTGATTAAAAAGGACATTTTTTTTTTTTTTTTGTGTTCCTGTAAGTATGAAACTGAATGTATGTAGATAACCAAAACCAGCAGGGAAACTGATAATGTGGTAGCTGTGATTGATATGAAGAAAATAAAATAAAACGTTTTTTACCTTGGGAAGATGGATGCAGAGGAACCGTCATGTTGTCCAGCAAGTTGCTGGATAGCAAATGACTAGTTCCTCTGCTGCTATATAAAGTGCCCATCAGTCAAACTGCGACGCCCAGTGCAAAGGGTTTGCAGCTGTGCTCGGACGGCTAATTAAGGCAGGTGTGGGGCTCACAGGGCAACTGATTCCATGGGTCATGGCGCATAAACATCCGAGATGCGCATGCGTGCGCAGCAGGATGACACGCCATGACCCGTCACCATGACGCGCGTATCCCGCAGCGCGCATGCGCGCGCGGCGGGATGGCGCGGCGTCACGGATTGAACCGACGTCGACCTCACTGTGCGCACGGAGCATGCGCACAGGAGGAGAAAGATGGCGGCCATGGCATGAGTAAATGCCAGGTTGCCAAAAGTTCACCAACAAGGAGACCGATTGGTCTCCTGTAGTGAAAAGTATGTCGGGCAGCATAATTAAACTAGGCAACAAATAGCAGTACAAGAAACTTGTGTTTTATATCTTGTTTCACAAATAGATATATTGAATAGGCAGAGCGCCCTCTAGTGGATAAATTATAGAATTGCTGAGTTTGTCAGGGACAGATCAACCTGGCTCGGACCAGGAAAGAACATTGCTGATAAAGTATTACTTTTAAAATGTGACAGACATTATGACATAGTACAAAGTCAGAAAGAAAAAAAAGGGGGAGAAGGGGAGGGGGGGGGGAAAGGGATTGCAAAGAAGGAAAAGGGGGAAGGGGGGAACAAAGTTGATTTGCAGAATTATGCTAAGTATAATTGTAACAAACAATTGATGTATATCGTTGGCAGTGATGTAATTTGAGCTTATGCTAGGAAATATATGCATCATGATAATCAAGATTGCTAAATATAGATATAAATATAATTGCCTATATATCAATATAGCCCTGTGTCTATATAATTGCTTTATATAGTCTATATTGCCAGGTGTTGGAGATACAGGTATTTATGAAATGGTAATTTGGTAACTTGAGAACATGAAAAAAGAATTAAAAATTATTACGAATAATTATCAATACATTGTGGTTTTTGAAACAAACATGTTACATTGTTTAAATATATATGCTATTTTACACGGCCTAAACCAGGGTTGTAAAGTATGTTGCGGGATTCTTGTTGCTGGGCAAGAGCACAATGTAGACGTAAATTACAATCTAATGTGTAATGGAGGAGGAACTTGTAACAAAGGAAACAATTTTTTTACATAGAGAAAAGAAAAGGAAAGTAAATGATGTGTTTAAAGTTAATTATTTTGAGGGAGTAGCAGCATGTGGTGGTGTTTAATGAGTTGCATAATTATTTTTCCATTCCCCCGGAGGAGAACCCTTCGAGGAAGGGTTTGAAGCATATTGCTTCATTGAGTCCGGGGGCAGGGTGGCTTGTAAAGTATAAATCCATCGCAATTCCAGTTGGAGGAGGGACTTATTCCAGTCCCCACCTCTGGGATTGGGATGGATGCGGTCAAGGATTAGGAATTTGATGTTCGGAAATTTGCCTGCGTGTACCAATAAGGTATGGCGTCCAAGAGGAAGTTCTGGGTCGTTTTTGCGCATACTTCTGATGTGTTTGTAGGCGCGTTGCCAGAATTGTAGTTTGGTCTTGCCAATGTAAAAACATCCGCAGTCACAACATAACATGTAAATGACACCTAATGTTCTACAATTGGCAAAGTGTTGAGGATAGAAGGTTTGACCATTGGGGAGTGTAGGGTTCTTTACTGTATGCATAAATTTGCAGTAGTTACATTTTCCGCACATAAATGTGCCTTTGGCTTTGCAGGGATCAGATCTTGCATCTCCTTTATATTCACTTGTGACAAGTTTGTCTTTTAAAGATTTAGCTCTTTTCATGGAGAATAGTGGATGTTTTGGCACAAATTGTCCCAGAGTTGGGTCCATGGACAGTAAGTGCCAGTATTTTTTGATGATGTTGGTGATCGCATTATGTTGCATGTTAAATCTAGTAATGATGCGACTGGGATTGCTGGTGTCACGGGGTTTGGTCGAATACAGTATGGTATTTCTGTTTACTGCGAGTACACGTTGATATGCACGCTTAAGGCAAGAGTGTGAATAGCCACGTTGTAGTAGTCTGTCTCTTAGATTTCGTGCTTGGTCTCTAAATTCTTCATCGCGGGAACAGTTTCGCCGGATCCGTAAGTATTGTCCGTAAGGAATGGATTTAATAAGTGCTTGAGGATGGAAGCTGGATGCGTGTAAGATGTTGTTACCGGATGTCGGTTTTCTATGGAGCTTGCTTCCCAATTTCTGTGAACTGTCTCTAAAGACTTCAACATCAAGAAAGGGAATACACTGTTTATCATGATTCATAGTGAATGATAGATTGAACTCGTTTTTGTTTAGACGCTGCAAGAATGGTTGTAGTGAATCAGGTGGACCGTCCCAAATTAAGAAAATGTCGTCTATGTAACGATACCACGCTGTAATGTGGTCCGTATAAATGGCGGACATGTCGTCCGAAAAAAGGTTTTTCTCCCACTCCCCCAGATACAGGTTTGCATAAGAGGGGGCGCACGAGGTCCCCATTGCAACTCCCTGTATCTGGAGGTAGTGGGAGCCAAAAAAGGAAAAGACGTTGTGTGTCAAAATAAATTCCAGAATAGAGATGATGAACTCATGATAGGAAGGATCGCCTATACCTTTAGTTTGTAGGATGTGTTTTATTAGTGCGATTCCTCGGTCGTGAGGGATCGAACTGTAAAGTGCTTCTACATCGATGGTGACTAAAGTAGCGTGGTCTGGAATGTAGAGATCATTGATAATTTGAAGGAAGTGGATGGTGTCTTTGACGTAAAAAGGTAAATGGATTACTAGGGGTTGCAAGAACTCGTCAATTAATTTGCTGGCATTGTCAGTTAATGATCCTCTCCCAGAGATGATGGGTCTCCCTGGGGGATCATTGGGATTTTTGTGCACTTTGGGTAGTGCATAGAAGGTTGGCGTGACTGGGAATTTAACCCTTATAAAATCCCATGTGGTTTTCTTGATAACGCCGTTGAGATGTGCTCGATCTACAATTGAGTAGAATTCTTTATTGTATTTTTTGATAATATCGAAAGGGATACGTCTGTACCATAGTTGGTTTCTCAGGATTTTGCGACACATTTCAGTGTATTGATCGTTGTCTAGGATTACAATGTTGCCCCCTTTATCGGCTGACTTTATGGTAATGGTTTGATTTGCTGAGAGGGTTTGAAGAGCTTTTTTCTCATCACAGTTTAAATTGTTCTGAATTTTGTTCTTAATTTTTAGTTTCGCCAGATCTTGATTGACGAGTTTGAGGAAGGTTACTGCGTTGGAATTTATGCTGGGTGCAGGACAAAAGTCCGATTTTTTCTTTAATTTTGAATTAACCACTTTCCGACCGCCCACCGCAGGTATACGTCGGCACTTTGAGGATGGATATCTCGGTAACGGCAGCAGCTGCTGCCACAACCGAGATATCCATCTCTTCTGTGGGCGGTCGGGTAAACGATAATGGCGGTCTCCGCGGCGGAATCGCCGCGAGATCGCCGTTATCGGTAGCGGACGAGCGTGCCCCCCCCCTCCCGCTGCGCTCCCGCGCTCTCCGCCGCTTACCGGAGCCGTCGGTAGCGGCGGAGGCGATCGGGTGCGCTCGTCTGGTCAGCGGGGATGCGAGTGAGGGAAAAAATTTCCCTCGTCCATCCCCGTAGCTCTGCTGGGCGGAAGTGACGTCAAACGTCAGTTCCGCCCAGCCTCTTAAAGAGACATTTTTTTTTAAATGTCATTTGAAAAATGACATTTAAAATTTTTTATTTTTTTTTGCATTTTAGCCTAAATATGAGATCTGAGGTCTTTTTGACCCCAGATCTCATATTTAAGAGGACCTGTCCTGCTTTTTTCTATTACAAGGGATGTTTACATTTCTTGTAATAGGAATAAAAGTGATAATTTTTTTATTTTTTTTTATTTTAGTGTTAAAAATTGGTAAAATTAATACAAATAAATACGAAAACAAAAAAAAAATGTTTTAAATCGCCCCGTCCCGACGAGCTCGCGCGCAGAAGCGAACGCATACGCGAGTAGCGCCCGCATATGAAAACGGTGTTCAAACCACACAAGTGAGGTATCGCCGCGATCGTTAGAGCGAGAGCAATAATTCTAGCCCTAGACCTCCTCTGTATCTCAAAAAATGCAACCTGTAGAATTTTTTAAACATCGCCTATCGAGATTTTTAAGGGTAAAAGTTTGACGCCATGCCACGAGCGGGCGCAATTTTTAAGCGTGACATGTTGGGTATCATTTTACTCGGCGTAACATTATCTTTCACAATATGTAAAAAAATTGGGCCAAATTTATTGTTGTCTTATTTTTTTATTTAAAAAAGTGAATTTTTTCCAAAAAAAGTGCGCTTGTAAGACCGCTGCGCAAATACGGTGTAACAAAAAGTATTGCAATGACTGCCATTTTATTCTCTAGAGTGTTAGAAAAAAAAAATATATAATGTTTGGGGGTTTTAAGTAATTTTATAGCAAAAAAAAATGTTTTAGTCTCGTAAACACCGAATCTGAAAAACAGGCCCGGGGCTAAAGTGGTTAATACTATCGATTGGGGTTGCTGAAGCAATAGTTTTGGTGTCGACCGAAGGTAAGATTGTATAGTCTGGCAATATGTTTGTTTCGTTTTCTTCCAGAAGAGAGTTTAGTTGAGCAAGTGCTTGTTGTTCTTCTAGGGTGAATGGTGCATCAGAGTGTTGTTTGCTAAAGAGACTTTTGAGTAAGGCGGCGTACACACGATCGGATATATCCGATGAAAACGGTCCGCGGACCATTTCCATCGGATATGTCCGATCGGGAGTTTGATCCGATGGCGTGTACACACCATCGGATCAAATTCCCCGCCGCCGGAAGGCGCGGTGACGTGGCGGTGACGCGGCGGTGACGTTGACGCCGCCGCGTCACCGCAACGTCACCGCACCAGGAAGTAAAACACTTCCGCGCATGCGCCGAATCCATTCGGCAGCGGCGCGGCGGCGGTGGGGGCCGACATGTCTGCTGGTAAGTGTACTAACCAGCAGACATGTCGGGCGGACAGATCCCCACCGGATAGATTTCAAAGCATGCTTTGAAATCTGTCGGGTGGAGAAATCTGTCCGCTAGCCCATACACACGAGCGGAGATGTCTGCTGAAACGGTCCATCGGACCGTTTTCAGCGGACATATCCCCTCGTGTGTACGCGGCCTAAGAGTTTTCTGATGAATAGCTGTAAATCTTTGTATACTTCAAATTTATCCAGGTTAAGGTTGGGGCAAAAATTGAGCCCTTTCCCTAGGATGTAAGTTTCCGTAGAGGACATTTGATGCGATGACAGGTTGATGATATTCAATTGGGTCTCTGGCATGTCGGCTTCATGGCTATGATCGCTGTCTTTTAGAGATTTTGTTGTTAGGAGAAGGGGAACGTGTTTGAGCCAAAATCTGTTCTAAAAAAGACGAATCGATGAGAGAACGGTTGGATTGACTGGCTGATATTGGTTTATGAGAAGGGACTGTGTTTCTCTGCGTATATGCAGCTACTAGCGCAGTTGTATTGTTCGGTGCTATAGCCAGGTGTCCCTGAACAGTGGTAAATTCAAATACAGCCACAAACAAAAACACAATTACAAAACATAAATGGTCTCCATATGTCCTCTACCATGTAGAATGGAGGGAACATGGGTACTTCCCTCATGCATAGAGCCCCCAGTGTCTATCAGGGTCTCCTGAGGTCCACACAATCAAGAATGTATTACCCCAATGCCAGCCTACCCATCTATATAGGACCAGAAACATGCCAGACAACTTAAAAGGTACGTTTTTTCTTCCTCCCTCCCTTTTTTTCTCTCCTCTAAAGCTTCTCCACTTTTAGGGCATTGTGAGCTATATATGGAATGGATTATGCATTTTGTTTTTTACTAATACTTTTTCTATGTTTATTTCTATCTAGCATAGATGTGGAGCCAGTTCTTATGGAATAAAGCCCTGAAGAAGCGCCCCTCTAGGTCGTAAAAAACATGTTGGCATACTCCATACAAACACCTACAGTACATCTATGTGTATGTAGTTGTTTTAAATTTGCGGGCTTACTTGATAGCCTTTTTTTTTTTTATGTATGTGCTTTTCTACATGTGAATAAATATTTTAAACTTTCAAATAATATGTGTACATTTTATATATATATATATATATATATATATATATATATATATATATATATATATATATATATATATATATATATATATATATTATTTTTAAATAATTATTCATTAGCTGATTTATGTTTTCATACATGTAGCTCACTTTTATTTCATTTTTTGGGGGCCATTTGCAGGTTGGTCGGGTTTGTATTTACTAACAGAACAAATCCAGGGTTTAAATGTCATTATGGCAGAATTTACGGGGACTAGCTGGGCTGGTTAAGCTGACCGTCTCAAGGCCAGCACGGCAGGCCCTTCTAAAAATGACAATTAAATAGTGACCTATTTCTGTTAGAACAGTCCATGCTATACTGGTTAGACATGTGCACACTGAAATATTTTGTTTCGGAATTTCGTTTTCGTCAGAAAAATAAATTTAGTTACTAGTTATTTATTTTGTTTTCCATAAAAAAAAATGCATTAGTCCGAAAATCCAAATTAATTAAGGTCGAATCTGTCATTGAAGACTTATGGTGTCTGTCCAATGTTCTAAGACGGAATCTTTAAAAAAAATAAAAAAAAAAGATTTGACGGAGCAACAAAACTGTACGATGCTGCAATCGTACATTTCCGGTCGAATGCTCCATTAAAAGAATTCTAATGTTGTATAAAGTCATTTAAAAATCACTCACAGCTATAATGAATTGTCGGCTCCTGGCAATTCAAAGAGAATGCATTCATAACAAAAAAAAAAGTGTGGAGGTCCCCCCAAATTCAATTACCAGGCCCTTCAGGTCTGGTATGGATATTAAGGAGAACCCCGCCGTCATTTAAAAAAAAAAAAATCACATGGGGCTTTCCCCCAAGTATCCATTCCAGACCCTTCAGGTCTGGTGTGGAATTTAAGGGGAACTCCACCCCAAATTTAAAAAAAAGGAATGGCGTGGAGTTCCCCCAAAAATCCACACCAGACCCCTTATCCGAGCACACAACCTGGCCGGCCGCAGAAAAGAGAGGGGGGGCGAGAGAGTGCCCCCCCTGAACCGTACCAGGCCACATGCCCTCAACATGAGGAGGATGTCCCCATGTTGATGGGGACAAGAGCCTCATCCCCACAACCCTTGCCCGGTGGTTGTAGGGGTCTGCGGGCGGGGGGCTTTTCAGAATCTGGAAGACCCCTTTAACAAAGGGGACCCCCAGATCCTGCCCCCCCCATGTGAATTGGTAATGTACCCTACCATTTCACTAAGGAAGTGTAAAGAATTGTAAAAAAAACACACACACAGTGAAAAAAGGTGTCAGTATCCAGCGATGGGTGATCTCCTCTCTCCCAGGGTCCAGCAATGAGAAGATCATTCAGGTCCAAGATCCAGAGCGCAGCATCACGGGACGCCTGTCTCCACCGGCGAATGACCCAGCTGGCGCTAGTGACAGTTCTTATATAGGTGAGGCGGGGCCACCCGTCACGTGACCCCGTCCCCCTCTGACACACCCTCTGCTACATCACTGGGGAAGCCCAGGCTTCCCCCTTGCGTCAGAGGGGGGCAGGGTCATGTGACGGATGGCCCCCCTCATCTATATAAGAACTGTCACTAGCGCCAGCTGGGTCATTCGCCGGGCTGTATGCGGTGAAGACAGGCGGCCGGCGAAACTGTGCTCTGGATCCCGGACCTGGATGATCTTCTCATCGCTGGACCCGGGCAGAGAGGAGATCACCCGTCGCTGGATACTGACAACGTTGGAGTGGGGAGCGGGGATCGAGAGTGGATTACCACCGCTGGATATTTTTTTTTCTTAATAAAGGATTTTTTTCCACTGTGTGTGTGTTTTTTTACAATTATTTACACTTCCTTAGTGAAATGGTAGGGGTACAATGTACCCCATTACTAATTTACATAGGGAGGTCAGGATCTGGGTGTCCCCTTTGTTAAAGGGGTCTTCCAGATTCTGATAAGCCCCATGCCCGCAGACCCCCACAACCACCGGGCAAGGGTTGTGGGGATGAGGCCCCTGTCCCCATCAACATGGGGACATCCTCCCCATGTTGAGGGCATGTGGCCTGGTACGGTTCAGGAGGGGGGGGGCGCTCCTCTTTTCTGCGGCCGGCCAGGTTGTGTGCTCGGATAAGGGGTCTGGTGTGGATTTTTGGGGGAACTCCACGCCATTTTTTTTTTAATTAACGGCGAGGTTCCCCTTAAAATCCATACCAGACCTGAAGGGCCTGGTAATTGAATTTGAGGGATCCCCACGATTTATGTATATTTTTTGAATGAATTCTCTCTGAATTGCCGGGAGCCGACAATTCATTATAGCCGCGAGTGATTTTCAAATGCCTTTTTTTGCTTCAGAAAATACACTTTGTGCAGAGACAGTTCTAAGTATGGGAAACTTGTGCTATTTCACAGGCATACTTTACCCCCCCCCCCCCGGTAGGAAATTTAAAGGAATATTTCACCTTTGCGAAAGTGTCCGTGCTCGCCGGGTCTAGAAGACCCGACGCATCACGGATCATGGTAAATTGCCGCTAATAGCGGCCGTTTACCACGTGATCACGCCGTTGAATGACGGCGCGATCACTTAAAAACAAACCGGCGTCATTTGATGACGCCGGTTCCTCCCTCTCCTGCGTCTCCTCTCTGTACCGTTCGGTACAGTGTGCGAGGAGAGGGGGGGGAGCGGGGTGTCAGCAGCTGAGCTGTGGCTGGATCTGTGACAAATGCAGTCACAGATCCAGCCATCCCTCAATCCATCCCAGCTCTGCAGTACCCCAGTACCCAGCAATCCCCCAGTACCCAGCAATCCCCCAGTACCCAACAATACCCCGGTACCCAACAATACCCCAGTACCCAACAATACCCCAATACCCAGCAATACCCCAATACCCAGCAATACCCCAATACTCAGCAATACCCCAATACTCAGCAATACCCCAGTACTCAACAATACCCCAGTACTCAGCAATACCCCAGTACTCAACAATACCCCAGTACTCAACAATACCCCAATACTCGGCAATACCCCAATACTCGGCAATACCCCAATACTCAACAATACCCCAGTACTCAACAATACCCCAATACTGGGCAATACCCCAGTACTCGGCAATACCCCAATACTCGGCAATACCCCAATACCCTGCATGATACTTTGCAATACCCCAATACTCTGCAATACCGCCTATGGGGATTTTTAAGTAGCGAAGTTTGGCGCCATTCCACGAGTGTGCGCAATTTTGAAGTGTGACATGTTGGGTATCTATTTACTCGGCGTAACTTCATCTTTCACATTATGAAAAAAAATTGGGCTAACTTTACTGTTTTTTAAAAAAAACACGCGTTCAATAAATTTCTGCGAAAATACCGTGCGAGATAAAAAGTTGTAACGGCCGCCATTGTATTCTCTAGGGTCTTTGCTAAAAAAGCATATATAATGTTTTGGGGTTCTATGTAATTTTCTAGCAAATAAATTATGATTTTTCCATGTAGGAGAGAAATGTCAGAATTGGTGTGGGTGTTCCAGAACGCCTGATGGCGTTCCCTGCATGTTGGGCCTCTGTATGTGGCCACGCTGTGTAAAAGTCTCACACATGTGGTATCGCCATACTCGGGAGACATAGAAGAATGTGTTTTGGGGTGTAATTTGTGGTATGCATATGCTGTGTGTGAGAAATAACCTGCTAATATGACAGAAACAAGTTTTTTTTTTACAGAATTTTCAGTCGTTTTTCTTTTATAGCGCAAAAAATAAAAAACCCAGAGGTGATCAAATACCACCAAAAGAAAGCTCTATTTGTGTGAAAAAAAGGACAAAAATTTCAAATGGGTACAATGTTGTATGACTGAGTAATTGTCATTCAAATTGTGAGAGCACCGAAAGCTGAAAATTGGTCTGGTTAGGAAGGGGGTTTAAGTGCCCAGTGGTCAAGTGGATAATGTCGAATCTTTTCTCTCAATGTCAAATCTTTTCTCTTTATGTAGAATAATATTGGACTAATAGAGTTAAGGTTGGGCACATTCGACCGAAAAACGAAAACGAAAATAAAGCATTTGTTTATGTCGGTTTTCCGTTTTCTGTGCTTTCGTTATCGAAAATACCTGAAATTCGGAAGAAAATGCATTCAGACGAAAACGAATGCACATGTCTAAGTTATCAGAATAGATAGGGAGGTCCAAACCATTTTGATTACATTTGGGGGACACTCTAAATCGCCTACTTATAAAAGGGAAAATGCAAAACTTAAGGTGAATCTAGAAAGATATAATCAGCAGATTATAACGAATAAGGATAAGAAATTTACTAAAGATCAGCTAGCATTCCAGTGCTTTCTCTGATTACTAATCTGTTTCTTCAGCATTTTCATTACAGGGAAAATCGAATGTAAGAGGATCTAGATCTAATCACCGCACATGAGGAAATTGGGGTTGATCTTCCCACTAAACGTAAAGATACACCATCTGGGGAAGAGCAGATTGAAAGGGCTCACAAACACATGGGTGCTAATAGAGGTGATGGTTTGGCTAGGAAAAAGGAGACACATGGTGCGAGGGGTCCACTACCACCTCCCCCCCCCCCCAATATACAGATGATGATTTTTTTAGAACCAACCTTGACCATCAAACTCTTTTGCCGCGTACACACAATTGGAAATTCCGACAACAAAACCGTGGATTTTTTTCCGACTGAATTTTGGCTAAAACTTACATACACACGGTCACACAAATGTTGTCGGAAATTCCGAACGTCAAGAACACGGTCATGTACAACCTTAAGACAAGCCGAAAAAAATGAAGTTTAATGATTCAGAGAAATGCGTTGAATTGATTCCGAGCATGTGTAGGACTTTTGTGCGTCAGAATGGCATACAAGACGATCAGAATTTTTCTTGTCGGAGATTCCGACAGCGAATGTCCAATGGAGCCTACACATGGTCGGAATTTCCGACAAAAAGCTCACATCGAACATTTGTTGTTGGAATTTCCAATCGTGTGTACGCGGCAATACAGTTGAATGTGGTACAAGAAAAAATGGACGTCTATATGACCATACCAGACCATTAGATGACAACACTTTTGAGATAATCAATCTGACAACCCACCACTTTAGATCTGAGGAATTCTCACTATAAAAATTGGGACTTAATTTTTGTCCAGAAAACTAATATAATAAGATTTTTTAATACAGCTTACATGTAAAATCCTTTTTTTGGGAATACATCACGGGACACAGAGCCTTAATTTCTTAATGGGTTATGTAGTCTCCACAGGTGATTGAACACTGGCAAACCCAAATAAAATTGAGTTCCTCCCCTATATAACCCCCTCCTAAATGGAAAATACCTCAGTTTTGTAGCAAAGCAATAAGTGTTCCATGTTAAACTCCGGAGAGATTGAAGAGGTGCTGTAGCCAGCCCGAAAGGAAGAGCCACAAACTAAAAGTGTCGCTGATCCACCGCAAACCTTGGAAATCTTTGGTGAGCGGGAAATAATGGCACATGTAGATATGCATCTCTGATGTCTATTAATGCCAAGAATTCTCCTCCCTGAAGGGTGGAAACAACTGAACGGACAGACTCCATGTGAAAGGAGCGAATGTTCAGAAACTGATTCAGACTTTTCAGATCTAGGATAGGTCCGACATCCCCATTTGGTTTTGGAACCGTAAACAGGTTTGAATAGAATTCTGACCCCTGATCCTCTGGGGCTAACTCCAAGATTACCCCTTGGGACAACAAGTGTTTGAGCTTTGAATCCGCCAACCTCGGTCAGGGTCTCATCAAATTTGCAGGATGTTCACCGATAATGGATTTGTATAAAGGCTCTGGTAATCAAAGCTTGGCACTCCGTGAATGGAACTCCTCTGCTGCCTCTTCCAGCGATGTCTTCTCTCTACTTCCTCCCGACTCACCACCTGGAGCTGAGCAGATTGCTATAAGTAACAGTTTTAAATATTTAGGAGTAGTGGTATCTCCAGATCCGGCGAAGTACCTTCAGTTGAATTTGGGTCCACTGCTGGACAGACAGAGGGAGAAATGCAATAGTTGGTGCAAACTTCCTCTGTCGGTAGTGGGGCGAGCAAATTTAATTAAAATGATATGGGCACCACAGCTCCTGTACGTCTTTCATAACTCCCCTATGTGGATTACAAACAAATGGTTCAAACAAAGTGAAACTCTGATGAGAGCCTTGATATGGAAGAAAAAGGCGGCCAGGATCAGTTTGGCCACCCTTCAGTACAGTAAGGATAGGGGCGGCCTTGCAGTCCCACACCCTAAAACTTATTTTCTGGCCGCCCAGACTCAACATTTAGCGGGATGGGGACGGGAAAACAAAGAGGACTCTATTTGTAATATGGTAACAAGTTGTGCACCTGCATTGGTGGCAGCATCGCACTTGGAAATGGACCTCCCTAGCATACCACGCTCAGCCCCGACAGGTATTTTGCTGAAAAGGGTATGGGGAGAGGTCAGGAAAGCTCTGGGAGTACGGGGGCCGTTGCCCCTTACCCCGGTATGGAACAATCCAAGGTACCCGGAAATACAGGCGCTAAAAGGATTCACTGGGTGGAAAGAGAAAGGGATACAATTTGTTAAGCAGCTGTATGAAGGAGAGGTGCTGAAGACATATGAGCAATTATGCCAAGAATTTCAGTTGGGATCAAAGGGATTCTATCAATACCTCCAACTGCGACATGCGCTACAGGCACAACAAAAGACACAATCTCTAACAATATCGGAAGTCCCCCTAATTAAGACAGTACTCAGAGTAGAGGATCGGAAAGGATTAATATCCAAAAAATATAGGGAAATACTATCCAGGGCGCAGGACTACACAGTCTTAAAATGTCGAAGTAAATGGGTTGAAGACGTAGGGAATATAGACGAAAGCCTTTGGAAAAGGGCCGTAGAATGCATCCCCGTAGTGTCAATATCAGCATCTCACAGACTATCGCAGCTGTTCATATTGCATCGGGCATACAGAACGCCAGGTCAGATGTATAGATGGGGAGGAAGAGACTCCCCGCTATGCCCGAAGTGTAAAATACACCAGGGCGACTTTATACATCTGATCTGGAGATGTCCAAAATTGCACCGGTACTGGGAGGAGATCTCCCAGCATATAAGTAGACTCGCACAGATATCCATCCCTTTGGATCCTCGGTTATATCTACTGGGGGCCATAGAGATGGAAACACTTTCAAAAGGAATGTATATAATGCTAACTAGGATATTATATTTAGCAAGAAAACTTATAGCACGATATTGGATGGCACCAGAAGCCCCTACGGGAAGGCAGTGGGTCTTATTAGTGAACTCTCTACTCCATAGAGAAAGACTAACATATAACCGGAGGGGGGACAGCGGGAAATGTAATCAAATATGGCAAACATGATTGAGCGATGACAGACTCTCGCCTCCACAGACGATAAGGGAAGGTCTTCAGAGACAAACATAAGGAACAAAGAAGAGCAGGGCAAAGGAATAAGAAAATAAATGAGAGTTAAAATACAATATTTAAAAGAGTGTGACAGGGAGGGGCGACAGGGGTGGGAAGGGTGGGAAGGGTAGGGAGGGAGGGTGGGAGATAATTGGACACGCACACAATACAATGCACATTAACGCACAAAAGAGAAATAGATAAGGGAGTAAGCTTTGAAATAAGTATTGGTAATACGAGTTTTACACACATTTTTATACTTTTAATATATGTTGTACTTTGTATTTGTGGTACTCTGTATTTGTATTTGAAGATGTGCACAAAATGTATTACAACAATATGTGTTGAACAATAAAAAAGATTTCATAAAAAATAAAAAATAAAGCGATTTAATCAGGGGCCCGGCTAGCCCGGGCCCTTGATTAACAGCATCAGGGTTTAAATCACCATTTGAACACATTTTTAACACTTAGGAGCACAGACCCTTCCTTATCCGGAGGTTCACACAGGGTCAATTTGTTATATTACTGACCTGCACAGAGTCTCGACCCACATTGTATGTTTTTTTATTATCAGCATCTTTTGGATCAATTCTTTATATCTCAGTGGACACCATCCAATGGCGGAGGTCCATTGATTATCTAAATACGTGGGAAATAGGACATTTAGCACTATTAATGAGGCAACCACACACGCTTCTTTTGATTTAAAGCGTGCTCACAGGGAATCCATATCCATTGGATTAAGCCCTTGCCACAGGTTACCCAACACTTGTTCAACCTTTATTATTTATCATTATTTTTATCACTAAGGACACCCACAATCAATTCAAACACGGATCGTTTTTAGCAGCGCCACCATCCCTACACCCGCATTTTATATAATAGAGTAGACTTGCCTCCGGTAATCTTTTGGATGTATTTATCCAGCTCATCCCCAAACAGGCGTTATCCCCCAAAGAGGAACGCTGCCAAGTATTTCTTGCAAGAAGCCTCGGCCTCCCAATGTTTTAACCAAAGGGACCTGCGCATGTGTACCTGCAGGAGACTCAAGCGAGATGCTTGTTAAACAGAGTCCATAATCGCATCAATCGCAAAGCACAAGGCCTTAGGCAGGTCCTCATAAACCTCCATCTCCTCTGTAGGGAAAAGGTAATAATCTGCTTAATTTGTTCCTTGAGGAACTGACATACACCAATAGCTGCAACTGCAGGTTGTACTACAGCCAGGGGCGGACTGACCATTGAGGCATTCGGGCACTGCCCGAGGGCCCCATGCCACTAGGGGGCCCCATCAGGGTTGCCAGGCTCAGTAAAACCAGGGACAGTATGAAAAAATCTGCGTTTTTTTTACATCTGTCCCTGATATGTCCGAAAACTGACATGCTTTTGATGTGAAAATCCCAAAATTTTAGCTGCCCCGTCTCTGCACTGCCTCCTGGCGTGGTGGCCATCTGGGGCCAGAGGCCCCATAATCTTCTATTGCCCGGGGGCCGCATAAGTTGTCAGTCGGCCCCTGACTACAGCTCCAGCCATGGAAGAGGAGGCTTTTAATAGGGACTCCAGCTTTTATCAGTTGGATCCTTAAAACCTTGCGCTTTGTCTATAGAACAGGTCAGGTTTTTGTTTGCACAAGAAATAGCTGCATCTATAGCAGGTACCCCCCCCCCCCCCATTTCTTAGTGAAACCTTCCTCCATAGGATAAAGGAGGGAAAACTGCATAGGAGGAGAAAACTGTTTATCTGGGTGAACCCAGTTATCATACATTGGTTTATCTAGCAAGGGATGAACTGGAAAGGCGCATGCAGCCTGCAGGGATTTCTGAGATCCAAAAGAGGAAACAGAGGGTCTAGAACAGGGGTTCTCAACCTTTCTAGTGCCCTGACCCCTTGATAAAATTTTCCAAGTTGTGGGACCCCTAACAGTAAAATTATTTTCGTAGCATGGGTTGTCAGCACCCAAGACAAGTAATTTGCACCCCTAACCCACGGACATTTAGCGCTCCCTGAGTCCCTTCCACTCGTACAGTGTTAAAACCCCTATGATACATTTTAGGATGTACCACTCTTTCTTTGTTCTCCTTTCTTTCCCTTGGATCTCTCTCTATCCTAATTTCTTGTTTTCTTTCCCCATCCTTCTCTCTAGCCGTCTTTCTTATTTCTCGTATTCTTTTTCTCCCTTTTTCTTGGTTCCTCCCCCTCTTTTCCTCTCCCTTCCATGTATTCTCTAATTTTATTCCCTCTCTTACTCCTTGGTAGGGGGAATGGGGTGAGTGGCAGTGCTGGCTGGGAGTTGGGATGAGTGCAGGGCCGTTTGAAGGAATTAGGGGGCCCCAAGCAAAATGGACATGGAGGCCCCCCAGTGTGCCAGTGTGCCCATCAATTGTCGCTATTGTGCCCCACCAGATGCTGCCAGTGTGTCAATCAATTCCCGCTACTGTGCCCCATCAAATGCTGCCAGTGTGCCCATCAATTGTCCCTACTGTGCCCCATCAGATGCTGCCAGTGTGCCCATCAATTGTCACTACTGTGCCCCATTAGATGCTGCCAGTGTGCCCACCAATTGTCACTACTGTGCCCCATCAGATGCTGCCAGTGTGCCCATCAATTGCCGCTACTGTTTTTCATTTGCTTTGCTCACCTTTTTATCTGAACTCTCTGTCACTTAGTCTGGTCTGGTGGGGCAAACTTCAGCGCCGGTCTTCTCTTCCTGGTTCCCTGGTCCAGGCAGGCAGTCGGCCGGGCCGCACGGGAGGAGGAGGAGCCTGGAAGAGGTTGTGTCAGAAATTTGCTGCCCTGGACTGCAGCGGAGGTCCTCTTGAAGGGAACAGCTGGCTGAGCCGAGACGTGGATCTAAGTCACTGGTCTGGCATGGCAGAATGCCACCGCCCGCCGCGCTGACTCCGCCAAAAGGTCACTGACTGGACTGGAGGGAGGACTGAGTCAGCGGTGAGTGCTGCTGCTGCTCTCTCTCTCTGCTGCTGCTGCACACTGAGTGAGCACACATTGTGCACTTCCTGTCAGTCCGGCTGGGAACAGGACACTGAATCTCCTGTACCGCGCGGTACTCAGCCGGACTGACAGGAGGAAAGAAGAGGAGCTTGGCCACGCTACAGCCTGGAAAGGGGAAGTTGGGGGCCCAAAGCAATTATTTGCTTTGCCTGTCCTGTAGCGACGGGCCTGGATGAGTGGCAATGCTGGGGGAGTCCTGATCAGCCATCTTAGGTGCACTTGATCAAGGTCATCTTCTGATCTGAGAATTGTAGTGGGGACTTCTAATGGGAAAAATAATGACAGGTAGTGTTACTCACTGTATCTCCGGCTACACTGTGTGTCTGACTTTTTGGTATCTCGTAGCAGTGACACCTATGCTGAAATCAGGAGATAGGGTCTCCTCCAGCCCCTCCCACTTCACATTCCTCACCAGTCAGCTGACCTCTAGTCTCTGCCTTCCAGCCATGCCACGGGCAGCCACAGGCTCCAGGGACAGCCCTGCTGGGCAGTTGCAAAAGCCTGGGAGAGTGGTGTGGGCTTCAGGAACCGGCCAGGATTTGGTGACCCCTGGCAAATCATCATTTGACCCCTGAGGGGGTCCCGATCCCCAGGTTGAGAACCACTGGTCTAGAAGCTTCAACAGGAGGCAATTTGTAAGTGGCATGCACCATCCCTGCATAATATTGCAGAGAAGTCGCAGGAATTCTTTCATCCTCTGACTCAAACTGCACATGATCCTCGTCTCCAGAGAGGGATTTTTCACCCTCAGAAGGCTCATCTGAAAAGAGAGCCAGAGCAGATGAAGGGGATCTACCCTGTTTTCTGCTATCTCTCAAGGAGGTTGCGACAATACTAGCAATCCTTCCTTCTAAGCCATCCAAAGCAACTTTTAAAGTGTCCTCAGTGACGTATACAGGAGCTGCCATAGAAGAAGCTGCAAAACCAGACAGGGGCTCATCCTGTGAGGCTGCTATCGGGCTGACAGAGGGGGATGGTAAACTGCGGGCAAGCTCAGAATCCTTAGTCGTACGCAGGGATTTTCTGGTGCCCCTTTTACTAGCCCTTGACCCTCTTATCGGGGACATACTCCTTAATGCAAAGCAAAGGTACTATCCCCAAATACAAACACTGTTGTGCTATAGTCTTACAATACACAAAATATCAGCTCACTGCACAATCTGATGCTGAGTAGGAGTCTTAGGTTTGCCTGGTTCAATCCACAGGGATGCTTACAGCCCACAGCTCTGTGTCCATGCCACTTACAGAAGGCTCTGGTGTGCTGGGCTTTTGAACCAGCCTTTTGGCGCCTGCACACAGGTGTCCTGCGTTGCGCACGGATCACTAGCAACCACTTGGCCCTCCCTCTATCCATGTCTCATTCAGACAGCAAAAAGCGTGCTCCCGTCCCATGCACGTGCCGCTGTCATGGCGGCACCCAGAAGACAAGAAAGGGGGGAGAGATTACTGGGGGGCATCATTATGGACCCCTGTATGCGTATTGTAGCATAGCCTGCAGCGGAAGGAGGTGAGTGGTGTTAAATGACTGACTTCACTGAGCATGTATCCTGGATGTAAGAAAACACCAGTTTTGTACTTACTCCCTCCGGTGGTGAGAACCAGGAAAGACATCCTACTCAAAGAAGATAATACATAAATAAAATTATCCTCTTCTTACCTTATCCATGGAAAGCTACTAAAAAGTAGTTCCAGCTTTTACCCATCACGGCGGGTAAGTTGTGCCAACCTTCAGGTTTATCAAGGGTTTTATTAGAGAAAACCTCATACCTGGACCTGTAGAAGACTCTGTCAGAAACTTTTCGCGCCATAGATGTATTAGTACACCAAAGTCTGGATCCCAGAGCCCAGACCTCCGCAGAGAGACATTACAGGCAAACCTTGGTTCTTCTTTACACAAGGCCCGGATACCAACCCGAGGAATGGATACAGTTATAGCTCCTAGGTCTCCACAGCCAGACCATCAAAAGAGCATTTTTCTTCTTAGCACATGTTGAACGTGACCAACCACCTTAAACACTGACGAAAAAACTGAGGTACTCTCCATTTGAGAGGGGTCTTATAGGGGAAGAACTCAAGTTTAATTGGGTCTGCCAGTGTCCAATCACCTGTGGTGACTACATAACCCATTAAGTAATTAAGGCTCTGTGTCCCATGATGTATGATCAAGAAAGATTATTTTGAAGTAGTAAAGGATTTGAATTTATTTGCTGGCAACATTTTGAAAGTTACAAGTATATGATTTATGAACGTCAGGGTGAATCAATCATATTTAAGCAATGAGAATTCACCCTTGCTGAATGCCGGGCTCCCAAGGCACTTTAGGGTCCTTTCACACGTGCGGTCCGTTTTTCGGTCCGCTCCGTGTGTCCGTCAGCTCAGCGGGGGGTCTCCGCTGAGCTGTCGGGCGGACAGGGCGGTCCCCGCACAATGTGCAGGGACCGCCCCGTCTCTTCTCCGCTCTCCCCTATGGGGAATCGGATGGAAACGGACCATCTGTCCGTTTGCATCCGATCCGTTTGGCCGGACGGAAGAAAAATAGGACATTCTTCCGTCCGAAAAAACGGATGCGGATCTAGCGGACGTTAGCGGATGCATCATCCGCTAACGGATCCGCTCCCATAGGGAAGCATTGAGGTCCGTTACCGGACGTCCAAAAAACGGACGAACGGAACGGACATGTGAAAGGGCCCTAAAGTGGTTGTAAAAAAAAAAAACAGCCTGCAAGACAAAGACATAATAAGCTAGTATGCATTGCATACTAGCTCATTATGGCATATTTACCTTAGATCAAAGCTGTTGCAGCGGTCCCTGTATAGCACTGTGACCGGCAACATGTCTTCAGAGTTTTTTTCCACTCTCCACTCTTCCATTTCGCAGGGCTCCGGCGCTGTGATTGGCATTGAGCCAGGATTGGCGGAAGCTGCCATTCATGACACAGCTACTAAACATAGTCACGAGCTAGCCGTTTCTTCAGTGCACATGATGGCATCAACGGCACATGCGGATACAGTGAATTTCTTCCAAACGGTGCAAGCTATTCACAGTACCTACAGGTAAGCCTTATTATAGGCTTACCTGTAGGTATAAGTGGTAGTACAGGGTTTACAACCACTTTAATAAACTGGTGGATAAAAGTTGTGAGGTAAATTTAGAGGCCCTAATGAATGATGATGCAGAAGTCAGAGCGGAGGGGGACACAAATCCACTATGCACCCTATTGAGTATAAGAATTAATCAACGAGATTCCCTACCCTGAATAATCCCAGAGTCAATCTGTTCCTCCAATTAGTTATGAGAGATTTAGAGACACTTACATCTAGTAGGGAATGTCAAACTTTTACAAATAGTGATCAGAGAGAGACCTTGAAAAAATTAACACCAAAATAAGGGGGGCAACCCTGTTATCATGACACAGGGGCCATACATTAAATTTTGTGATGACATTCTATCCAATCGTACCTGGTGCAACAAAATATCCCCTTTGATTACAAGCTTTCAACAGGAATTTTGCAATTTAGAGGTTTTAGACAACACATTATTGCGAAAAACACTAGAGACTTTCTGGTTATTACTCATCCAATAACATCCATGTTCTATGCTTTTCCCAAAACACACAAAAGACTCTGGGACCCCCCCAGGGCCGCCTATCATTTCAGGCATCAAAAGCATCACATCGTAAGCGAGCATACTTGTAGATGACTATCTGTGCCCACATGTTGACATTCTACTGACATATCTCAAAGACACTATTCATTTGTTAACAATTCTTGAGGGCATTATTGTCATGATTGTCGAGACATAAACATTATTTAAGCATACTACACCAGTTAGGGCTCAAGATAGTTAAACAGTTCCTGGATGAAAGAAGTCATGACAACCATAATTATAACATCTTTGTATTGAACTTATTGCAGTTTATTTGGACGCACAATACATTTCTATTTGATGGCTCCCATGACCTCCAGATTCAGGGGGTGGCCATGGGGATTACGCATGTCCCCTCTTATGCCAACTTGTAACTGGAGGGGTGGGAGAGGTAAATGTTTGGATCTGAGGACTTGTCGATGTGCTTCCGCCATAAAGTCTTGTGGCAGTAGTACATCAAGGACAAACTCATCCTTTGGCCAGGACCCAGAGATCTTTTGACCCATTTTGTCAATAGACTCAATAACAATTTTAATTTGAAATGTACTTTAAATTTGGATACGCATACTATATCCTTCCTAGATCTTAACATTACTAAGCTTTCTGATGGTTTAATTAGTAGCAAAACCCTGAATTCTCTCCTTTAAGCTACAAGGGCCCATCCTAGAAATGTAATTAAAGCTATACTGTACACATGGGACAATATTTATGAGTTTGACGGAATTGTACCAGTGATGTGGATTTTAAAATACAAGCCGATGACTTAAAGGATCAGTAAAGAAAAACATTTTTAATGCTAAATAGCTTGCTTTACCTTATAGCAGTCCTGCTTTCATGTCCTCCATGTCCGTTTTTGCTTATAAGTTGCTGTAATCCCTTGCTGAAATCCACACTTCCTGCTTGTCTGGCTCCTTATGAAAAAACCCATGGTAGCTTTTCATTGTGGTCCATGATCAAGAAGATGTGATTGCTATGGGCCAGATTCAGGTAGATGGGCGAATCTTTATTTTGGAGTAACGTTTGTCATTTACGTTACTCCGCCAAAACTTTATGAGCAAGTACTGTTATTCACATAGCACTTGCTCCTAAAGTTGCGGCGGCGTAGCGAAAATGACCGGGCGGAATTCAAATTGGGCGGGAAGGGGGCATGTATTATTTAAACTAGGCGCGATCCCGCGGCGAACGTACTGCGCATGCGTCGACTGTCAGTGCGCATGCTCCAAATTCTGTCAGTGAACGTCAATGACGTCAATCCCCAGTCACGGACGTTTTACGCAAACGACGCTAAACTTTTTAAATTCGACGCGATGACGACGGCCATACTTAACATAGGATACTCCACCTAGGGGGCATGTTTTTCTTTACGCCGCGTATCGCTTACGGACACATCGGAAAGTCACTGCGTCGGGCCCCCGTACGATCGTGAATTTCCGTCTCTCGCTGATTTACATATTCTTGGCGTAAATCAGCGGGAACGCCCCGAGCGCCGATTTTAAAATTGCAGTTCCGATACGATGGCGAAATACAATTACGCCGCTCGTATCTGAACTCAATCCCGGCGTATCTTGTTTTCTGACTACAGAAAACAGATAAGCCGGCTCAAAGTGTGAGTTATGCTGGCGAATCACTGATACTCCAGCGTAACTCTACCTGAATCTGGCCCTATGTGTCTAAAACTCCTCAGAACCAATCAGATTCATTTTAAAAACAAACACTGCCCTGTGTTTGTTTGTTTTTGTTCTGTGTGTCTCTGTACACACAAAACAAACTAAAACTAGTCTAAAAGCGAAACTAAACTGCAGGCACATTATATGATTGATTTTTATCTATATTTAATAATTTTTTAAAGGAATCAGTTAACTATTATGTCTCTATACCCTGTAAACCAGGGGTGCCCAACCTTTTGAAGAGCGAGGGCCACTTTAGCGACTTGCCAGCTGGTCGCGGGCCACAATGAATAGAGCGGGCAGATGACAGGTCTGTATCCACTCTGCATATGCAGAGCAGACCGGGACATAGCCGCTCTACTTTAAGGGCCCTCCCTTCTGTTTTTTTTTTTAAGCAGATTGGATTGGTGATAGGTGGGTGTAAATGGACGCAGGTCTCTGCTGTCTACTAGATGGATATGGCTGGTGGCTGCTGCTGGCTGTCTTTCATGGCGGGTATGGCTGGTGGGTCCTGCTGCCTGGTACTGTTGGCTGGTACTGATGGGTACTACTGGCTGGCACTGATGGGTACTACTGGCTGGCACTGGGCGTTACTGGTGGCTGGTACTGGAGGTTACTGGTGGCTGGTACTGGAGGTTACTGGTGGCTGGTACTGGAGGTTACTGGTACTGGAGGTAACTGGTGGTTACTGGTGGCTGGTACTGGAGGTTACTGGTGGCTGGTACTGGAGGTTACTGGTGGCTGGTACTGGAGGTTACTGGTGGCTGGTACTGGAGGTTACTGGTGGCTGGTACTGGAGGTTACTGGTGGCTGGTACTGGAGGTTACTGGTGGCTGGCACTGGGGGTTACTGGTGGCTGGCACTGGGGGTTACTGGTGGCTGGCACTGGAGGTTACTGGTGGCTGGTACTGGAGGTTACTGGTGGCTGGAACTGGGGGTTACTGGTGGCTGGCACTGGGGGTTACTGTTGGCTGGCACTGGGGGTTACTGGTGGCTGGCACTGGAGGTTACTGGTGGCTGGCACTGGAGGTTACTGGTGGCTGGTACTGGAGGCTACTGGTGGCTGGTACTGGAGGTTACTGGTGGTTACTGGTGGCTGGTACTGGAGGTTACTGGTACTGGAGGTTACTGGTGGTTACTGGTGGCTGGTACTGGAGGTTACTGGTGGCTGGCACTGGGGGTTACTGGTGGCTGGCACTGGAGGTTACTGGTGGCTGGTACTGGAGGTTACTGGTGGCTGGTACTGGAGGTTACTGGTGGCTGGTACTTTTGGGTACTGGTGGCTGGTACTTTTGGGTACTGGTGGCTGGTACTTTTGGGTACTGGTGGGTCATTTTTGGTACTGCTTGGGGGTACTGGTGGCTGGTACTTTTGGGTACTGGTGGGTCATTTTTGGTACTGCTTGGGGGTACTGGTGGCAGGTACTTTTGGGTACTGGTGGGTCATTTTTGGTACTGCTTGGGGGTACTTGGTGGCTGGTACTTTTGGGTACTGGTGGGTCATTTTTGGTACTGGTGGCTGGTACTTTTGGGTACTTGTGGGTCATTTTTGGTACTGCTTGGGGGTACTGGTGGCTGGTACTTTTGGGGAATGGTGGGTCATTTTTGGTACTGCTTGGGGGTACTGGTGGCTGGTACTTCTGGGTATTGCTGGCTGGTACTTCTGGGTACTTTTTGATACTGCTGGGTGATGCTTGTGGGCACTGGTGGCTGGTATTTCAGGGTACTGGTGACTGGTACTTCAGGGTGGTACTTTTTGGTACTGGTGGTTGAAGCTTCTGGGTACTAGTGGGTACTGCTGGCTGGCACGTCTGGCTACTGGTGGGTGGTGCTAGCTGGTACTTCCGGGTACTGCTGGCTGGTACTTCTGGGGACTGCTCGGTGGTGCTTCTGGGTACTGGTGGGTACTGCTGGTAGGTACTAGTGGGTGGTGCTTGCTGGTACTTCTGGGTACTGGTGTGTATTGCTGGGTGGTGCTTCTGGGTATTGCTGGGTGGTTCTGGTGTGTACTGCTGGCTGGTACCTCTGGGTTTTGCTGTGTGGTACATCTGGCTGGTATTTCTGGATACTGGTGGTGGTGGCTAATTCTTGATCCCCCCCCCCCCATACCTGCCATCTGTGTGACAGAAGCGGCGCTGGAGGAAGCATACGGCTGCTGTAGAGAGCAGAGCCGATGCTTCCTGTATCAGGCTGGGAACTTTCACAGGCGGAGCACATTGGTATCACTCCGCCTGAGACAGAAGCCGGCGCTATACAGGAAGCATCAGCTCTGCTCTCTACAGCAGCCGTATGCCTTCCTCCAGCGCCGTCTCGGATCGTCCCGCTGATGCTCGGGGATGGCGGGTCGGAAACCCGCAATCTGGGCTTGCCGACCCGCCATCCCAGAGCAGGAGGTGGCGGGCCACAGCAGAGGACGCGGCCCGCGGGCCAGCGGTTGGGCACCCATGCTGTAAACAGTCATTTCAGCAAAAAAAAAAGTTTCCTTTACTACTCCTTTAAATGATTCCTTTTAAAAACTATTAAAAATAGATAAAAATCAATCATATAATGTACCTCTAGTTTCAGTTTCATGTTTGCATCTAGTTTCGTCTTTGCATGTTATTTCCTGCCTCTGTGCTATACAGAGCCATAGAACAGTGATGGCTTGGAAATCGAAACTAGAAGCTCCCAGTACTGTGGTCATCAGGAAACAGACAACCAGGAAGTGTCCAGAACAGAGAAGAATTACAGCAATATCAGAGCAAAAACTAACAATGAGGACATGAAACCAGGACTGCAGTAAGGTAAAGGAAGCTATTTAGCTAAAAAAAAGAATTTTCCTTTAGTGACCCTTTAAGGCCTCGATTAGGGATGAACCGAACACCGCCCATTTAGTTTCGGACCAGAATATGCGAACAGGCAAAAAATGTGTCCGAACACCGTTAACCACTTCAATACTGGGCACTTTCACCCCCCTTCTTTCCCAGACCAATGTTCAGCTATTAGCTCTGTCAACCTTGAATGATAATTACGCTGTCATGTAACACTGCACTCAAATTACATTTTTAGATTTTTTTAACACAAATAGAGCTTTCTTTTGGTGGTATGTAATTACCGCTGGGGTATGCATTTTTTATGCTACAAATAAAAAAAGACAGAAAATTTTCAATTTTTTTTTTAAAAAAATTTTAGTTTCTGTTATGAAGTTTTGCAAATAAGTAATCTCTCTTGATAAATTTTGACCAAAAATTATGCTACTACATTTCTTTGGTAAAAATAACCAAAATCAGTGTTTATTTTTAACTACTTGTCCACCGCCCACCGTCAAATGACGGCGGGCGGAGGACTCCATTATCCTGACATGTCTTTTTAAAGCCATGTCTTTAAAGACATGTCTTTTTAAAGCCGCGGGCGGGTGCGCGCACGCGCCGGCTGTGCGCACGCGCACCCGCCGCTCCGCTGGGATCCGGGCGCGAGTGCCCGGCGGCAACGATCGCCGCCGGGCACACGCGATTGCCCAGTAACTGAGCGGGGACGTGGAGCTCTGTATGTAAACACAGAGCTGCACATCCCTGTCAGGGAGAGAGGAGACAGATTGTGTTCCTTGTACATAGGGACACAATCGGTCACCTCCACCAGTCACCCCCCCTCCCCCCACAGTTAGAACACTCATAGGACACACATTTAACCCCTTCCCCGCCCCCTAGTGGTTAACCCCTTCACTGCCAGTCACATTTATACAGTAATCAATGCATATTTATAGCATTGTTCACTGTAAAAAAATGTAAATGGTCCCAAAAATGTCAGAAAAGTGTCCGAAGTGTCCGCCATAACGTCGTAGTCCCAATAAAAAAATCGCAGATCGCCGCCATTAATAGTAAAAAAATAAAATAAAAAAAATGCCATAAACTATCCCCTATTTTGTAAACACTATAAATTTTGCGCAAACCAATCGATAAACGCTTATTGCATTTTTTTTTTACCAAAAATATTTAGAAGAATACATATCGACCTAAACTGAGGAAAAAATATTTTTTTTTATATATTTTTGGGGTTATTTATTATAGTAAAAAGTAAAAAATATTGCATTTTTTTCAAAATTGACGCTCTATTTTTGTTTATAGCGCAAAAAATAAAAACCGCAGAGGTGATCAAATACCACCAAAAGAAAGCTCTATTTGTGGGAAAAAAAGGACGCCAATTTTGTTTGGGAGCCACGTCGCACGACCGCGCAATTGTCAGTTAAAGCGACGCAGTGCCGGAAGCTTAAATTTTGTCTGGGCAGGAAGGGGGTGTAGGTGCACAGTAGGCAAGTGGTTAAAAGGAATCAGTTAACTATTATGTCTCTATACCCTGTAAACAGTCATTTCGGCAAAAAAAAAAAAATGTTTTCCTTTATTACTCCTTTAAGGGATATAATCCTTGAACAAGGATATAGCCACAAGGCCCCAACAGAGCCTATAAAAAAGCATTGCAAAGCCCACGAGAACTCTAAGGCCCCATACACACGAGCGGACAGATTTGTTTAAATCTGTCCATCCGACAGATTTGAACAAATCTGTCTGCTGGGATTTTGGTTTGCTCGCGTGTACACACGAGCAAACCAAAATCCCCGCCAGCAGACGGCGCGCTGACGTGTCGGTGACGTGGCGGTGACGTTGACGCCGCCACGTCACCGCACCAGGAAGTAAAACACTTCCGCGCATGCGCCGAATCCATTCGGCGGCGGTGCGGCGGCGGTGCGGGATGACATGTCTGCTGGTAAGTGTACTAACCAGCAGACATGTCGGGCGGACAGATTCCCACCTGATAGATTTCAAAGCATGCTTTGAAATCTGTCGGGTGGACAAATCTGTCTGCTCGGCCATACACACGATCGAATCTGTCTGCTGAAACGGTCCAGAGGACCGTTTCCAGCGGACAGATTTGATCGTGTGTACGAGGCCTTACTATTTCAGGGAGAAGAGCTATCCGAACAGGTCAAAATTAGGCCCATTAACAAACAAAGCAATGATATTGTTGCTGTCTTGTGTAAGCACTGGCATTTGCTCACTCAGGACACCACCATCAGGCACTTTGTGGATCCTAACACCTACATCACGTCTTAGGCCCCATACACACGAGCGGACAGATTTGTTCAAATCTGTCCGTCCGACAGATTTGAACAAATCTGTCTGCTGGAATTTTGGTTTGCTCGCGTGTACACACAAGCAAACCAAAATCCCCACCAGCAGAGAGCGCGCTGACGTGTCGGTGACGTGGCGGTGACGTTGATGCCGCCACGTCACCGCACCAGGAAGTAAAACACTTCCGCGCATGCGCCGAATCCATTCGGCGGCGGTGCGGCGGCGGTGCGGGACGACATGTCTGCTGGTAAGTGTACTAACCAGCAGACATGTCGGGCGGACAGATTCCCACCCGATAGATTTCAAAGCATGCTTTGAAATCTGTCGGGTGGACAAATCCGTCGGCTCGGCCGTACACACGATCTAATCTGTCTGCTGAAACGGTCCAGCGGACCGTTTCCAGCGGACAGATTTGATCGTGTGTACGAGGCCTTAAAGAAATCGCTCACTTAAAGATGCCCTTACATGAAGCCATTTTGATAGGAATCATGGTAATGATCAATGAGTGACGACCACTGTGACTATTTTCGCTACATTAATCAGGTGAGAGACCCTTTTAAAATGGGTCCTATCACGATTTGGCCGAGACAGTTTGTTAATTGCGAGGGCATAGTTCCTAGCACTTCCTGTGCTCATTAGCTGACCAACTACTGCTAACGAGTGCATTTTCACCCCCTTCCTGCCCAGACCAATTTTTAGTTTTCAGCGCTGTCGCACTTTGAATGACAATTGCGCGGTCGTGAAACGTGGCTCCCAAAAAAATTGGCGTCCTTTTTTTCTCACAAATAGAGCTTTCTTTTGGTGGTATTAGATCACCTCTGTGGTTTTTATTTTTGGCGCTATAAACAAAAGAAAGCGACAATTTTGAAAAAAACACAATATATTTTCCTTTTTGATTTAATAAATATCATATTTTTTTTTTAAAAAAACATATTTTTTTCCCCTCAGTTCAAGAAAATCACAATAAGTGTATTAGATCGGTTTGCGCAAAAGTTCTAGCGTCTACAAAATAGGAAATAGAATTATGGATCTTTTTTTTTCTTTTACTAGTAATGGCAGCGATCTGCGTTTTTTTTTATTGTGACCGTGACATTGCGGCGGACACATCGGACACTTTTTACAAATTTTTGGGGCCATTCACATTTACACAGCGATTAGTGCTATAAAACTGCACTGATTACTGTGTAAATGTGACTGGCAGGGAAGGGGTTAACACTAGGGGGCACTGAAGGGGTTAAATATGTTCCCTAAAGTGTGTTCTAACTGTTAGGGAGAGGGGGACTCACAAGGGGAGGAGATCGATGTGTGTTCCTCTGTACTGGGAACACACATCAGTCTCCTCACCGCTGACAGGACATGGATCTGTGTGTTTACACACACAGATCCATGCTTCTGCCGTGATTGCGGGCAATTGCGGGTGCCCGGCACTCATCGCGACCGCCGGGCACGCGCACCGGGTCCCGAGGAATGGGGCGGGGGCGCGCGCGCCGTCGGCGGCGGGCGCTCGACCCCTAGCGGCCGGAAAAATCAAGGACGTCATATGACGTCCAGTCTGAAGAACAAAATGTCCCCACCGACGTCATTTTACTATGGCTCGGTGGGGAAGAGAATGGCCTGAAATTGCGTTGCTGCACTTATCCATATAGAGTTGTTTTATGCTGTTACCTTACAGCAGTAAGGTGAGGCCGCGTACACACGGCAGGGAATCTCGACGGGCAGAACACATCGTTCCGCCCGTCGAGGTTCCCTGCCGGCCGTCGAAATCGGCGACCCGCCCGTCGGGAATGGCAACCAGCCATTCTTCCAGGCGGGCCGTCGAGGAAATAGAGAGCGTGCTCTCTATTTCGGCTCGACGGGCTTCCCGACGGGAAGCTCGCCGAGACCGTACACACGGCCGAGGTCCTCGCTGGAATGTGCATTCCAGCGAGGTTCTCGCTGGTTTTCAGCGAGAACCTCGGCCGTGTGTACGCCGCCTCAGAGGACATCTGCATTACTTTTAAGGAAATTGGAACCCTTCCCTGGCAAGCACTATATGTTCGGACACTTAGCACCAACACTTTATCACATGCGTTCCAGTAGCGTTCAGCCTACTGCTCCTGCATGAACACTTATGTTGTTTTCACTGTTTATATGTTTGCTATCACCCATGTGTATAGTTTTGTAGCCTTCTGGCTCTAGCAGCGCCCGCTGTCTTATTAACTTAGCACTATTGTGTTCACTTTGGATTTGTTACTATGCATCACTGAAGTTGTGTACTGTTACACTGTTTAGATGCACTTATTTCAATTTTGGATCTAGCACTGTATTTATGAGATTTATATTATTATTTTCTATCCTTACAGCGTAGCACTATTTTTTATTCATAAAGTTTATTTACTTTTAGGAGGCTGCAATGCCTTCTATGTAGGCAAAACCGAACGCATGTTTTGGCAGCATATTAAGGCGACATTCAAGATGGGGTCTCTGAGAGCCCTATTGCAAGGCATGTCAATGAGTGTGGCTCCTGTGATTTGGATACTATTCCCTTTTCAGCAATTGATAGAATACATCCCAATCCTCGTGGGGGAGATTTTGATAATCTCATCCTGTGTTCTGAATCACGATGGATCTTTACCCTGAAGGCCAATTACCCACCCGGTTTAAATGTGGGGTAGTTAGTTACGCTCAATTTTTGACCGATTAATACCATGTTTATTGTCGGGATACTTGAATGACCTTGATATTGTATTTTTTTAACCAGCTCTATTTGATGGGACATATGATAAGAGATTGTATGCCATTTTGAAGTAGAGAGTGGTGGGTTCTGTTGTTTTATTTATCTTTATCCCCCTTAAAAAAAAACATTTTTTTGGTCAATCGTTTTAATTTTTTGGTTGATTCATTTTTCCCTCTTTCGGTTGTTTGAGAATACCAGGTAGAGAGGGTTACACATGTGGAATATTTTTTCTGTATTCCCCATTTGTACCTTTTGGTAGATAGGCCATGGTGTTACGTACCTGCCAGATGAGCCTGACGTGTAGTGGGAAGGCTTCTCGTACAACCCCGGCTCAAGGGCCACCGATGTTGCTCCAGTGGCCGCAAGAGCCTGGCGGTGTATAGGTGCCTGGTTTGTCTTGGGTCTTGTCGGTTCAGCAGGTGCAGCAGTAAACAGGAAGCAGGCTGGTGGGTGCACTGGCTGGGGAGACACTGAATACGTAGTCAGACAAGCCGGGTTTGGTAACAGACGATCAGATATAGGTATAAACGACAGGCAGAGAATGGTCAGTATACAGGCAAGTTCGGCAATGGGAAATCAAGCAGTGTAGAGCTGAGCATGGTCACAAGGCAGGCCGGGATCAGGATAACAGAGATCAAGCCGGGTCAAACACAGGAAACAGGAAACAGGTCAGATCACAGGAACAGGAAGTCAGGTAAGAACTGCAGATCAGGCAGTGAAGACACAGTGCTGCTGAGGTGTTTAAATAAGGCAGCCTGTTGCCAATCATTGGAATCAGTCTGCACTGTTAACTCTTAGGTGGCAGGTCCATGACAAATGGGGAATATAGTATACGTTTCGAACATGTCAGGTGCGGTCTGTTTTAGTTGTTATTTGTGGGAGGCATTTCTCTAGGGGTGTGCAATATGCCTTGGATGTGGCCCCTCCTTTTTGGACGTTTGAGTGCTCGGCTTAAGCACCCGTATATGTGGAGGCTTTGTTGAGGGAAGGCTCCGGATTCCGCATTACTAGATAATCTGGCGTGTAATATGCGTTCCCACGCGGCGCTTGCCTTCCAGGGATACGCAAAGGGATGTGACGCATTTTCAGTCTGGCTGCCATCTTGCATCTGGGAGATGCTATAACACCTCTGGTCTTTTGGGATAGACAGCATCTTTGGTGTTCCCTGACTTTCTCCTCCCATCCTGCCTGCACCCCTTTAGAACTGGCCATGGGAGGCTTACTATGGAATGGATGTATCGGGTGTGGTGCATGTTATAGGGCTTTTATTTGGCTCCTTGTGGCCATTAGAGAGAGGACCTGCCCAGCACCGACCATCCCTCTTTCTGGTCCTACATAGAGGGGTAGGCTGGCATTGGGTTAATAAATGCTGGGTTGCGTGGTCTTCGGGAGACCTTGATAGACAGTGTTTGGGGGCTCTAGGCATGAGGGAAATACCCATGTTCCTTCCATTCCACATTGTAGAGGACACATGGCGACCCTTTGTTTTGTAATTTTTTGTTTTTGTTTGTGGCTGTATTTAAATTTACCACTGTTCAGGGACACCTGGCTATGGTAGGGTTTTATATATTTTTCAGGGAACCCTTGGTTGCTGACTTATTGAATGTATCCTAGTTTTAGATTTGTACAGTTATCGCCTTGACTTTCATCTATTCATTATACCCAGGTTAACTTTGGGCTGTTGACATTCTCCATACAAACACCTTAATGCATGGGTGCTCAACCTGTGGCCCTCCAGCTGTTCCAAAACTACAAGTCCCATGAGGCATTGCAAGGCTGAACAGTTACAAGCATGACTCCCAAAGGCAAAGGCATGATGGGACATGTAGTTCTGAAACATCTGGAGGGCCACAGGTTGAGCACCCATGCCTTAATGGCATCTATGTATATGTAGTTGTTTTAAATTTGTGTGCTTCTTTGATAGCCTTTTTCTGTAAGTATATGTGCTTTCTACATTTGAGCATTTTATATTATCAGGGAACCACCACTTAACACCCAAACTTTCCCTTTTCTATATATACATACCTAATACATAGGGCTAGTGCTTTATGATAAATTGTTAAGCTGCTTTAGCTATGGGCCTTGACTATATATCTATAATGCTTAATTTTGATGGTTTAGGAATTACAGCTCTTATGAATAGCCATCCCCTTTTGCAAGGAACCAAACGTAATTGGACAATTGAATTAAAAGCTGTTTCGTGGCCAGGTGTGAGCTACTCCTTTGTTATTTCTTCATCATTTAAGCAGGTAAAAAGGTCTGGTATTGATTCTACGTGTTGTATTTGCATTTGGAATCTATTGCTGTGAACCTACATCATGTCTTCAAAAGGAGTTGTTCATGCAAGTGAAACAGCCATTGTAAGGCTTCAAAAACCAAACAAATCCACCAGAGAGATAGCAGCAGCATTAGGATTAGCCAAATTGGCCTGGGTGTCCACTGTGGTGGATGATCGCAGGATTCTCTCTATGGTAAAGAGAAACCCACTCACAACATCCAGACAAGTAAAGGACACTCTCCAGGAGGTGGGCGTTTTATTGTCAAAGTCTACAATCAAGAGAAGACTTCATGAGAGCACCACTGTCATGGAAGCATGAATCAGACGTACACAAACAGATAAATTAATATGAAGGTTTTATTGAAAACCAAACAGCAAGGTCAAAGTCCAAACTGACAATCTAAACAGCCAGAAGAGTCGTCCATCAGTGCCAGGGTCGATAGCCAGGGATGAGAGTCAGCCAAGCCGGAGTCCGTAGCCAGAGAAGTCGTGAAACGAAGCCGGGAATCAGGAACCAGAAGGAACGTCCATAAGAGCCGGGTCGGTGACCAAGAGCAAGCAGCACGATCACAGAAGGGGTGTCAGATGAAAGGCCCAAGCAAGGAAATGCTGGAGCTGCCGTATATATATATGCTGAGCAGCCAGCTCCTCCCAGTGGGAAGGAGGAGCCACAGGGTGTGGCAGGTTACAAGATGGCTGCTAGATGGCTGCTAGCACATGTCAGTAATGAGAAGCCTGCAAAGAGGTAAGACCATGACAGTACCTCCCTCTCAAGGGCCCCTCCTCCGCGGCGCAAAATACGGCTTCTGGGGAAAACGCGCGTGGAAGGCTCGGAGGAGGACAGGAGCATGGACATCTGCGGAAGGAACCCAGGAACGCTCCTCTGGACCATAGCCACGCCAGTGGACCAAGAACTGCAACCCCCCTGCGAACCAAGAGTGAATCCAGGATATCGCTCACCTCGTATTCTTCATGATCGCCCACCTGGACAGGACCAGTGTTGCTCACGAATATTCGCATTGCGAATATTCGCTACGAATATTGCATATTCGAGTATTCGCGAATAACTCGAATATCGCGCCGAACTGGTGCAACAACGGGTGCCGGGGTAGACTCTGGCGCAACAACCGGAGCGGCAGTAGGAGCGGTAACAGACCTCCCTTTAATTTGTCAAAGTACATTTGAGCCCTTGAAAAAGGGGGGGACTGTATAAAAATGGTTTCAGTTCCCAAAATGTTGTACTTGATATTTATGTTCAACCCCTTGAATTAAAGCTGGAAGTCTGCACTTCAAATTCATTTAGATTTTTTCATTTTAATTTTATTCTGGTGGCATGGCAAAAGTACCTGTGTGCCTGTCTCCAAATATATATGAACCTAACTGTATTCAACCATACTTCTTTACTGATTAAAGTATTTCTAAAGTCATAAGATTTTTTACCAGAATGCATTCGATGTATTTGGGTAAAAAAAACTTTTAATGCCTCTTTCTCCCCCTCAGCCCTTGGGAGTGTATCGACATTGGCTCCTGCCGCTGTCAGTCAAATCCAGTGAGAAGCGAGCAGTGGGCAGGGCCAAGCCAGGCTGTGTGTGTGTCAATGGACTAGCTCGGCAGTGAAATCGCACATGTGCCACCATAGGAAGCAGCCATTGTCATATATGCAAAGAAAAGAAGCCCAGAGTGCTGTCAAAGGACCACAGAAGAAGAGGTTTGGGGCTGTTCTGTGCAATATTATTGCACAGAGCTGGTAAGTTTAGCAGGTGTTAATTAAGGGGGAAAAACATGTGTATTATCCTGTGCTACCACACCTATGTTTAAATCACTCCAACAAAAAAATGTATTAATTGTTGCCAGCACTGACATGTGTCCCCACATCCACAACCTAAAATTCTATACAAAGTAAAGTGCAATCTGTGTGCAAACGGTATCAAATTAATAACTCCTTGGTCTCCTCCAAATGTATTAACAGGATCTTTACCACCACACACTCCTTCAGAAATCTCAGAACTTTACTTCCGGTAAAACGTGATAATGTCACAATCGCTCCACCCCTGCCATGTTTCACCATGCCTGTCATGGCTTACTCTGGGAAATTTTGCAATCACTTTAAGGGTGAAATAGTAATTTGTTAGCAGTTAAAAATTAGGCATATAAATTTACATTTGAGTACATGTTCAGTAGCTGTTGGATGGGAAAAAATATACTATTACAAAATCTAATCATAGGTATAGTGCTATAATTTATGTGAAAAATAAAGCAAATTAGTACCTTTTGCTTAAATAAAGCAATACAACTTTTTTCCTGTTTTTTGTGCTTCACGTCCTTAATGGCACACTGTATCTTTTGGCAGCTGAGAAGGATGCAAAATGGGGCATATTGTTGGAACTGGTAGTGCCACCACATGTCTGACAGTGACAGTGCAGTCACTTGTACCCATTCCTTCTCACTGGAATCATACTGGGCCACAGCTGCTGGCAGCTGTACAGGCTAAAGCCAAGTGGTGGCTGAGCCCATACCATCTTCAGCCAGGAAAGGTCATTGTGACAAGAGCACTAACCTACAGGTCCCACTCTTTTCTATTAAAAATTCACTCCTTTACCTTGGCTGGCATGTTTCCAGCCTAGTGCACTGCATTGTCATTAAGTACCCCAGCTTCCAATTGTTTTTTTGTCAGGCCAAATGGGTTTGTGGCCACTTTAGATGCCGCTGCTGATTTCTGATAGCATGCTGTGTGCCCCGACTTCTACACAACTATATAAAATCTGATTCTGTCACCTGTCCTAAACTTTACTGATAGAAAACATTGGAGAAAAAATTGCGCTAGTCATACCATGTGGTAAACAAAGTGTTAAGAAATAATTAAATAAATAAATAAATAATATTAAATATAAGAAATATATTAAAATCTAGGGAAAGAAGGTAAGGAAACCCTTCTAGTGAGACAACCAAAATAAATTGAATTTATGACTGTGTGAAAAAAATATTAATAATAATAATAATAAATAAATAAAATCCATTCAGTCCAAAAAGATCTGTGACTTCTTAAACATAATGTCCCCATCAAAGTATCTACTCCATGGATGTATGTTGAAGGGAGAAAAAGCCAAAATGAAAGGGATTCCACCACCAGTCAGGTTTGGATAGAATAGAAAAGATCCACCAGGAGAGGGGTAGGTAATAAACTCTTACCAGTTTCCCAGCTAATAAAGCATATAGATCCACTCGATCCCAGAAGGTGGAGGGAGAAACTGCAGCACTCCTCTGCATTCAGCTGGTCCTCGTTTTGATAGGTGTGGATCCCAAACTCCTTTCCAGGTCCTAAGCTGGTTGCACAGCTCCAAAGGATCCAGTTGGAGACCCAGAAAAAAAGGGGACTCAAATAGTGAAGTACCGTAATAATCCGGGTTTTATTAAAATTGTAAGAGTATACACTAGATGCACTTCATAAGTCCAAAAAACAAAGGCATTACATCCAGTCAAAGTAAAACAAAATATAACAAACAAAACGAACGTGCGCCCGTGCTTACGGGGTCACTTCTAGACACGGTGACGTCAGTGCGTGGCTCCGCCCTGACTAGTTTCGATCAATACGAAATGTGAGGTTTAACAAGTTCCACACTTTTATATAACTTGAGAAATGTGTGGTTTAACAAGTTCCACACTTTTATATAACCTGAGAAATGTGTGGTTTAACAAGTTCCACACTTTTATATAACCTGAGAAATGTGTGGTTTAACAAGTTCCACACTCTCAGGCCATACTTCTTTTTACCCACTAGAGGGTTGTGGAGAATACTCTCATTGCCCTGTGATTTTAAATAAATGAACACTGTTTATGAATACTATTAATAGTGCTATGTGTAATCCAGGTTTATTCCTTTTTAATGTATTAGCTGTATACATGAATAGGTTCAACTATTTTTGTAAGTGACAGACAGTTTAATGCTTGTTAACGTTTTTTAATGTTTTTTATTATATTGTTTAATTACATTGATGTCTGTAGGGTGGATGTCGGGTGATTGTTTATTTTCTCCTCTTCCGTGCTGAGGTCGGAGAGTGGGAGGGACGATTACTGAGCATATTTCCTGCTTCTTTTTCCCTGCCTTTCCACCCTACATCCGCATCGCATTGGTGCTTGCAATCAAAGGGGGTTGTCCCCTATAGGTTCTAACCACTTGAGGGCGAGGCTTTGTTGCCGCTCTGTGATTACAAAAGGTGACGGTTCAGCGCGTCGCCCGTGCCCTTTGAGAACGATCGTATTGATCGAAACTAGTCAGGGCGGAGCCACGCACCGCGTCTAGAAGTGACCCCGTAAGCACGGGCGCACGTTCGTTTTGTTTGTTATATTTTGTTTTACTTTGGATGTAATGCCTTTGTATTTTGGACTTATGAAGTGCATCTAGTGTATACTCTTACAATTTTAATAAAACCCGGATTATTACGGTACTTCACTATTTGAGTCCCCTTTTTTTCTGGGTCTCCAACTGGATCCTTTGGAGCTGTGCAACCAGCTTAGGACCTGAAAGGAGTTTGGGATCCACACCTATCAAAACGAGGACCAGCTAAATGCAGAGGAGTGCTGCAGTTTCCCCCTCCCCCTTCTGGGATCGAGTGGATCTATATGCTTTACTAGCTGGGAATCTGGTAAGGCCTCGTACACACGAGGGGATATGTCCGCTGAAAACGGTCCGATGGACCGTTTCAGCAGACATCTCCGCTCGTGTGTATGGGCTAGCGGACAGATTTCTCCACCCGACAGATTTCAAAGCATGCTTTGAAATCTATCCGGTGAGAATCTGTCCGCCCGACATGTCTGCTGGTTAGTACACTTACCAGCAGACATGTCGTCCCCCACCGCCGCCGCGGTGTTTAACTTCCTGGTGCGGTGACGTGGCGGCGTCACCGCCGCGTCACCTCCATGTTACCGCGCCGTCCGGCGGCGGGGAATTTGATCCGATGGTGTGTACACGCCATCGGATCAAACTCCCGATCGGACATATCCGATGGAAATGGTCCGCGGACCGTTTTCATCGGATAAGTCCGATGGTGTGTACAAGGCCTAAGAGTTTATTACCTACCCCTCTCCTGGTGGATCTTTTCTATTCTATCCAAACCTGACTGGTGGTGGAATCCCTTTTATCTTGGCTTTTTCTCCCTTCAACATACATCCATGGAGTAGATACTTTGATGGGGACATTATGTTTAAGAAGTCACAGATCTTTTTGGACTGAATTGGATTGTATTTATTTATTATTATTATTATTAATATTTTTTTCACACAGTCATAAATTCAATTTATTTTGGTTGTCTCACTAGAAGGTTTTCCTTACCTTCTTTCCCTAGAGTTTAATATATTTCTTATATTTAATATTATTTATTTATTTATTTAAATATTTCTTAACACTTTGTTCACCACATGGTATGACTAGCGCAATTTTTTCTCCAATGTTTTCTACTTGTATTTACATGACTACCACGTGTAGCTAAAGATTGCTGCTTGGGTTATTAAGTTAACATTATTTTCACATTTACACATATTTATTTTCAATTTTAGCTATTCATATTCTTTAGCGCGATATTTTTTATTGTTCTCTAAACTTTACTGATCCTACATCGTCTCATCTAGCCTCTGGGGAACTGCTAATACCTATTGTTTTCATTCAGACTGCAGGCTGACAGATTCCTCCATCCATGCTATACAACGTGGATGGACGAATCTCCTGCTGCAGCTATTGTTTTTTGATTGATGGCTGTTAAAATACTCAAACAGCATCTGCATCTGATTGGATGCAGCTGCTGCTTGGCTGACTATGCCCCGCTTGGCTCTTTCAATTTTTCATTCTAAGGATGTTAAACAGGAGGGTGGTGACCTGTCCCCTATTTTAATATTAGCTGCTTCATTTGTGACTGGCCAAAATTTGAACAGTGTATGGGCAGCTTTACAGTCACTATTCCACTGAGGGTTTTCTCCCCGAGATGTCCATCACTACCCATAGACATGAGTCACTTGATCAGACCAAAATAGGTTTGACGGGGTAACTGCCACCTCATGTCAATGGGAATCTACAAAGTGCCAGAAACAGACTGATGCTGTCCCTAATATGATATCCTAGTGTGAAATCTGGTCAAAGATCCAGCCTCTTAGATTTAACCAAAGGAAAAAGAACACACACTTCCAACTTCTAAAGCACTTATTATTACACAAGGAGCTTTTTATATACAGTATGTATAGAACATACAGCATGGCTAGTCTCTCAATAAGAATAAGGAGGCAATGTGTTAAATGCATGTGTTCCACTTCTATCAGTTGGAGAAGTTGCATGAACACCACCACAAGGTCCTAATGTTACAGAGAACAGCACGTTTCCCATTCATCATTCTTGGGAGCCATATGTGTGTTTTTATAGCTAGGCTTTTATTTTCTTATATGATAAACCAGAAAATTGTGATAGAATAATGGCAGTCATTTGATGGTGAAACTGTGGTCAGGTTATGGGCAACAAAGTATTTACACAAACCTAACAGGCAGAACATGGACTTCAAAACAAATCCTCACAAAACCACTGTAGTTTGAAGTACTGTGGAGCAATTCATAATCAAATTTCTGTGGGTTTACACACATTTTAACCTCTTGCTGACCACATAACACATGTGTGGTGGCATAAAGAATAATTTTTATGTCCTCATGCACATATGCATCCAAGGCAGCTGAGATTTTTGTGCTAAGAATGTGCTTATAGTGACTAAACTGTCACAGACAGCTCCATGTCTAGACTTATGATCAGTGGTACATGATCTCAATCATTTGACCACTGCGACAGCCAATTACACTGATCACGTGATTGGGAAGTCCGTCCCAACTCCTGGCAATAAGACCCAGATAAAGAGCCACAAGGAAGGGTTAAGGATACATTTCTCCACAGTGCCTGCAGCTGGTAAAATAAACAAAGGCAACGTACACTAAGTTCAGGAATGTGTTGTTATAAAGAGAAGTTATTTAAGCTATAAAAAATTATCTGCTGCCCCTGCTAGAGGTTTTTCTTCCTTACTACGCTGACTTTTAGCTTCCTGACACCGGCTCGTCTTATTACCTGCTTTGGCATCCAAACCCTGGCTTCAGTATTTGACTACATTCCTGAGCTGTGTTTTTTGCTATTTTATTAAAGGTCTGATTTTAAATGCATTGTCTGTCTTCACCTGGTATATGGTTCCTGACAAATATATTACATGTTTGAGTTTAGAATTAGATACCCTTTAACTACTCTTCTGTGTACAGCAAAAATAATGGAACCTATGGTCATGCAATGACTTGGTCATTGAAAGACGGATAATCATCTTTATTTTTCAGCTCTGTGTTTACACACAGATTGAGTGGTTTAATGTTTAGAATCCCACCAATAACACCATCAGAATCAGCAGTAAGGCCATTTTGCTATAGACTAAATCAGACTCAGAATCTAATGCAGGTTATTGTACATACTCTGGAAAGGGCTGCATGCTTTCTTGGTGATATATAAATAAATCAAATAAAACATTTTTTTTTTAGCTTGTCACCACTGCTTAAAAATGTGTCTTCCATTCAAAAAGGTCACTGTATCACTGTATAAATCAATTGCCCACCCCATCTCAGTTTCAGAGCCAACTGTGTGTATATATATATATATATATATATATATATATATATATATATACACACACACATACAGTTGTGCTCATACGTTTATCCTGGCAGAATTTATGATTTATTGGCATTTTTCAGAGAATATGAATGATAACACAAAGACTTTTCTTTCACTCATGGTTAGGCTCAAGCCATTTATTATCAACGTGTTTACTCTTTTTAAATAATATTGACAACATAAACTATCCAAATGACCCTGATCAAAAGTTTACATACCATGGCGATTTTGGCCTGATAACATGCACACAAGTTCACACAAAGGGGTTTGAATGGCTATTAAGGCCTCATGCACACTGGAAGTTTTTTGACATTTTTACAGCAACTGTTTTTGGCAGTAGATGTTTTTTCTACAGTCATTAACCACTTGCTTACTGGGCACATATACCCCCTTCCTGCCCAGGCGAAATTTCAGCTTTCAGCACTGCGTCGCTTTAAATTAAAATTGCGCGGTCGTGCGACGTGCCTTACAAACAAAATTGACGTCCTTTTTTTCCCCACAAATAGAGCTTTCTTTTGGTGGTATTTGATCACCTCTGCGGTTTTTTTTTGCGCTATAAACAAAAAAGAGCGACAATTTTGAAAAAAAACGCACAATATTTTTTACTTTTTGCTATAATAAAAATCAAATTTTTTAAAAAATATATATTTTTTTTCTCAGTTTAGGCCGATATGTATTCTACATATTTTTGGTAAAAACAACAATCGCAATAAGCGTATAGTAATTGGTTTGCGCAAAGGTTATAGTGGCTAGGAAATAAGGGATAGAATTCTGACAATTTTTTTTTTTTTTTTTTACTAGTAATACGGCGATCTGCGAATTTTGTCAGGACTGCGATATTGCGACGAACACATCGGACACTTTTGACACATTTTTGGGACCATTTACATTTATACAACGATCAGTGCTATAAAAACGCACTAATTACTGTATAAATGTGACTGGCAGTGAAGGTATTAACACTAGGGGGTGAGGAAGGGGTTAAATGTGAGTCCTGGGTGTGTTCTAACTGTGTGGGGGGAGGGGGGTGACTGGGGGAGGTGACCGATGCTGTCTCCCTATGTACAAGAGAAACAGCATCTGTCTCCTCTCACTGACAGGACGTGGAGCTCTGTGTTTACACACAGAGCTTCATGTCCCTGCTCTAAAACTGCCGATCAGCGGGTACCTGGCGGACATCGCGACCGCCAGGCACGCGCATCGGCATCTCGGGGACGTGCCGGGTGCGCGTGCGTGCCGCCATCGGCGCGCGCGCCCCCAGTGGCTGGAGAACACAATGCCGTCAATTTACGGCAGCTTGGATATTCAGATCCACTAAGCTGCCGTCAATTGATGATAAGCGGGGCCGCAAGTGGTTAAACTCTCCATCATGTTATCCTAGGTGTCCATGCACACAATAGGCTGTTATCAGCAGTTTTGGGCAGTGGCATTTTTGAGCAGTAAAAAATCCCAAAATTTGTGGGTTCTGAGAGATGTTTTTCAGCTCTAAAAATGCTTTAACGTTGATAAACATTGATAAACACCGATAAACGGTCCAAAAAGTTGCTCACCAGTGTTTTGTAATGTTCTTGATCCACTGAAGAAGAAAATAAAAAAAAACGCTAAAAACGCTATTGCAAAATATTGAGAAAAGTAAAAAAACGCACTGCAAAGCTACTGTCATTTTTATAACGTTATTTGAATGTCCAGTGTGCATGAGGACTTAAGGTAAGCATCCTCACCTGCAATCTGTTTGCTTGTAATTAGTGTATGTGTATATAAAAGGTCAATGAGTTTCTGGACTCATGACAGACCCTTGCATCTTTCATCCAGTGCTGCACTGACGTTTCTGGATTCTGAGTCATGGGGAAAGCAAAAGAATTGTCAATGGATGGGTGAGGAAAGGTAGTTGAACTGTTTAAAACAGGAAAGGGATATAAAAGGATATTCAAGAAAATAAGAATGTCAATCAGCAGTGTTCAAACTCTAATCAAAAAGTGGAAAATAAGGGGTTCTGTTGAAACCAAACCACGTAGTCAGATAGACCAACTACAATTTCAGCCACAACTGCCAGGAAAATTGTACGGGATGCAAAGAAAAACCCACAAATAACTTCAGGTGAAATACAGGTCTCTCTGAAAACATGTGTTGTGGCTGTTTTAAGAGGCACAATAAGGAGGCACTTGAAGAAATTTGGGCTGCATGGTCGAGTCGCCAGAAGAAAGCCATTACTATGCAAATGCCACAAAGTATCCCACTTACAATACGCCAAACAGCACAGAGACAAGCCTCAAACCTTCTGGCACAAAGTCATTTGGATCGACGAGAACAAAATTTAGCTTTTTGGCCACAACCATAAATGCTACATTTGGAAAGGAGTCAACAGGGCCTATGATGAAAAGGTACACCATTCCTACTGTGAAACACTGAGGTGGATCGCTGATGTTTTTGGGATGTGTGAGCTACAAAGGCACAGGAAATTTGGTTAAAATTGATGGCATGATGAATGCAGTATGTTATCAAAAAATACTGGAGGAACATTTGCATTCAGCCAAGAAGCTGTGCATGGGACAAACATGGACATTATAACATGACAATGATCAAAAACACAAGACTAAGTCGATCTGTCATTGGCTACAGCAGAATAAATTGAAGGTTCTTGAGTGGCCATCTTAGTCCCCTGACCTCAATATCATTTAGCCACTCTGGGGAGATCTCAAAATATGCAGTTCATGCAAGACAGCCCAAGAGTTTACAGGAACTGGAGGCTTTCAACCAAGAGTAATTGCCATTTTTGATGCTGAAAGCGGTACAATGTTTTGTATGGAAATTTAGCATTTTATATTGTAATTCTTAGAAATAACTCACTTAAATCTGTCCAAACAAGAGTCTAGTAGACATCCCGGGTATGATAAAGTTTAAAACACAAAATCATAAATTATAATATAATAAATAACTTTAACAAATAATAATATAATAATAATAAAATGTATTTAATAATGTAATCAAATCAAAAACACAGAAATTTGCTCAGCTGCAGAATTGTCACTGTCATTACTTTCAGTGTTTGATGACGAATTTCCCCACAAATCACTATCGCTCAATTCTGCAAGTGATTCTAATTTATTATCTCTGTTTTCTAGCTGGTCAAAAAGCACTTTTGACGTAAAGGGACATTATTTGATTGCTATGGACAATCTCCAGTTTACAGGCAGAAAGAACCTGTAAAACTGCATGCAGAGCACTGGACAACGCGTTAGGGACAAAAGGGATGTAAAATTATTTGATACAGTAATGTAATCTGTAAGATTACAGTGTACTATATGCATGTGTTTTTCAGTTTTTGAATTTGGCTCCGGGCTCCGTCCCCATATGTCACGACGCTCGCAGGGAATGAAGCTCGGCACTGTGATACATCGAGCGGAGACACGGCTCGTACTTAAAGCGGGGAGACATTGCAGGATCCTGGGGACAAGGTAAGTAAGCTGTACATCAGGGGTGCCCAACCTTTTGAAGAGCGAGGGCCAATTAAGCAACTTGGTAACCAGTCGAGGGCCATAATTAGCGCAGCGAGCGGATGACAGGTCACGGCTACTCTACAGGCCCTCCGATCCGCCCAGATGGAAGGGGACAAATTCCCTTCTGTTTTTCAGATTGGAGATAAGAAGGGGCAAACAGACATCTGTCGCTCTAAGGGGCGAATTGAGGGTCCCATTTGGTCGGGCTGATTGTGTGAAAAGGGCCTAAGACTGCTTTCACACTGATGTGCTGCGGTTTACCCACACCGTGGGTGCAGTGTAGTGCACCTGTGTCTATCCTGTGGGTTAGCTGAACTGTGCCATAGACTCAACCCGTGGCAAAAGCCGACGCTGTAGAGGAATCATCGGTTTATAGGGCTCTGCAGCCGCTTTCTTCCTCTACCACCAGCTTCATTCACAACACTGATGCTGCGGTATGGTGGGGTGCAACCAGCGATCTGGTCTTGCCAAGCCACCATTCCAGAGCAGGAGGTCGCGGGCCACATCAGAGGGCTCCGCGGGCCACATGTGGCCCCCGTGCCACTGGTTGGCCACCCCTGCTGTACATGGATCCTGTGATGCAATCCCCAGTGTGGTTTGGGGTCATGGCTTTTGGTACTGAAAATTCACCCCAAGCTTCACTCAGGAATACCGCTAGAAAGGTTAAGTATGTAAACTTTTGATCAGGATCATTTGGGTAGTTTTTGCTGTCATTAAAAAGAGTAAACACAGTTGATTGATAATAAATGGCTTCAGCCAAACACTAACACCAACTTATGAGCACAAGTGTATGTATGTATGTATTTAAAGCAGTAATTTGTTTTCCTGCTGTCAGCATTGCAGTGTGATATGCATAAACATCCTGCAACAATAGCTCTTTTCTCCAGCAAGTAGTGTTGTAGGTAAAATATGCCATCATTGCTTATATCAGGGAAACTGGGTACCTACAGAAGACAGGGAACACTTTGGTTTAGGCCCTGTTCAAATAGACATTTGAAGGGGGTGATTGTCAGGACATGCTGGCACATGGCAAAAACCAGCAGATAGAATCAGAAAATTGTGACAACATTGCTAACATTATGATTGTGACATCTTTATATAGACTCCGTAGGTCAACTTTATTTTGAATGAATATCTCTCCATTGTCAGTTCATGTGTATACAGTTATTACATTTTTCTAGTGTTCCATCAGACATTTTCAGCCAGTTTTCTTCCAGATGTCATAAACAAACATATATAAACCCAGTACATAAAGACTCATTTAGTACTCAATTTAGTACTCAACTTGCTTAAACCCTTAAAAACAAATATTTTCTATTGTCCAAAAAGATGCATCTACAGCAGGAAACGTATATACAAATATTTTCATTTTAATACTGTATAAATAATGTACATTACATTAAATGTGATATAAAATATTAGACATAAAGGAAAGAGCTCTATGCTGGTTGGTTTGCACAATTGGTTACCTCAGAGAAGACAAAATTAGAAAGGTGGTAAACTTTCGAAGACTGCTGAGCAACCAATGCATTCTTTTATACCTGTTTTGTACAAGAAGACTCTTAGCACCATATTGGTTTCCCTCTATGTCAAATATAGATGTAGAAACTAAAATTTACAATAAAAACATCAAAGGGGGCTGTAAAACGCCATCCTAGATTTTTGGTTCCTTCCATATCAAAACTTGGAAGCCTACAACCTACTTCCCCTTGGCTCTCTGGTTTACCTGCAGAGTTCCTGTTGATTAATCTAAGTTTTCCGGGTGTTCTGGGCAGCATTTGTCCATATAGAAAGATCTTATTGTGCAAATAATTTTACAGCAACAGGATGAGGAACAATGCTATGTCGGTGTAAAATTGAGGAACCCTTTTTTTTACTACAGAGAATATGAATTATTTATTTTTATGGAAATGTAAAGCCTGTGGGTTGGGAACTGAAAATATGTCTAAGCTTTTGGATTACTTTGTTTTTCACAGATGTAAGCTTCTCAGTTTGGGGTACTGAAACACCAATACTAGTGGTCCCAAAACAATGGGATTTAATCAGTTAGGGACCCAGCGAGGCTACACACATTCAAAATTACTGTTACGGAAGCCATATTTCTTCATAAAATATTAGAATGCATAGCAAGTCTTATTGAGTCTTATTGTGTTTGTGATAATGGAGTGGCTATGGCAGACACAGAAGAAGACAGAATTACTAATAAAAGAAATCTAATGGCAGATCATCTTTAACATATAAAATATTGGTTCACAATAACTCATAAATAACGTTATAATTGCTTAACCAACAATGTTTCCATATGTTTTGGGAAAGTATTACATAGTTCATTTAACAATACAACACAACAAGCTTTTAAATTAAAGAAACATGTAGACAAATGTAGACTGGGTTTCATCTATTGGAGGTAAGGAAGTGTGGGTTTTTTAATGCACTGCAATTAATTTTATTTTTCACATGCACTAGAGGTGTGACAGCTAGCTTTTGATTGGTTGCTCCAGGCAACCTTTACACTTTCCCTTTTTTCAACCATTATTCCTTACTGCTTGAACATAGTTATTAGCTTATCTCATAAAATCCAGTGGGAGATCGGAAGTTACTGCTCCAGCTGCATGTGGATATATGTGAATAAAGCAGAGAGTTAGTGAAATAAATGCATTTTTCACCGGAAACATGTTATCTAAAATAAACTGAGCACTTTGCACAAAGGACAGTGAAGCTGGAGGTGTAACGCTGTATAAAATCTATTTGTAGAAGAGCAGGAGCAGGTAAATTACAGATGGCTTCTCAATAGAGCCCTTTGCAATCACTGCATTTAGTCTTGACATTCTGTTGAAAAGCAACTCAATAATACTTCAAAAAGAAGCCACAAAATTCATACATATGGTATGAATGTTTTTGCAGATACGCTAGAAGCTCAATCTTAGGATGGTTTGGTTTAGAAAAAATTCCATTTATATAATTGGATCCAAGTAAACAGTTACCTGAAAGAAAGCTACTTGACCCATTCACTGCAAAGTACATCTGGTGTTATTTTTCCCAGTAGGTTCCAGGCAATGGCACCCTACATGTGTATCTCAGCTCCCTATACTTGTTATGCTCATTGACAATACTCCTGTGCTATAGTATGCATTAGCATTTATAGCCAATGGCCGAACATCAGGCGTAAAGACTTTTCTGTTTATATTTAACTGTGTGCCAAGCACCTAATTACCCTACATTACACAACATTTTCAGACTTACTGCTCGTATCACATCATGTGCTTATTTTTCCACATTGAAAAATCAGTCTATGTCACCTAGTATGCTACTAAGTTCACAAGTGCAAACCTCAGTACACAATTGTGTAGCAGGCATTGTGGCCTCAATACCCTTTTTAGCCCAGGTAAAATTGCCTCTCTTGTCACATTCATACCGATATGACAGCCTCCAACCCCTACAAGACTGTGGATCTTACATTCTTCTAGACTACAACCTTCATGTGATCATTTAGCACCCTTTCTAAAAATCATTCAACTATTCCACTTAGCACATATGGTTTCCTACCATGCACTGCTAGACAAGCTTCCTATGCACTTTGTTCAACCCACCCATTACACTGATATACCAGCTTTCAGTGCCAGACTATGGTCCCTCAATCCTTATCACACCCATACAACAATAATCAGATTCATCTAATTTTTGGTTCTGTGGTCCCTCCTTTGTCAGTATTTGATATTCTAGCTTTAACATCCCCTGTAAATAACATGCCTATTTATATTTCTTTTCTGCAGCCACTGATATATCAGCCAATATCAACCCTTGAATTCCTACAAACTGGCACAGTTACAAGTTTATTTAGCTATTCTCATTCTTGTACTACACTTATATTTTACTTTGTCTTTTTCAACAAAACCATTCCCTAGTTAAACATTTACAGAGAATGGCACAAGTAGTTCAGTTTGCAATAGTTACACAATATGAAAATGTCCATTTTAATGACACTAAGAATTTGATTCTCCCTTTCATGTTAAAAGGTAAAAGGGTAAACTTCGATTGGTTACTGTGCACAATCTAAGCCTCTTTAGACAGTTTATGTATGGGTTTAGGTATATGGTATATTGTTTATATGATATTCATAAAAGTTGAAAAGACATATCATATTCCTCAATACCTTGTCATTGTTCTATAGATTGGCAATAGATGACAGACAGCGTTGGGAGGTCACAATTAAAGTTGTGCTTATCTTGAGGTAACAGCAGCTTATGATAAAAAATAATCCCTGCCAGGGAGTCTGAAATCTACTGACCAAGAGTTTCAGTAGAGACTATATAGAGGCATCCCCAATCATTTACTGATCATGCCTAAATTGAGGAGAAGGCTAGGGTAGGCTAGATATGATCATTTAAAATCACTAGTAAGCCAGTTTAAAGTTGTTTTCTCAAGAACACAGGAAGTTGCCTCTCAAAGTGTCTAACAGAAGAACTGTCTATGTTGCCCCACACTAATCAATTCGTTTTCTCAGATTAAAAAAAAAAATTGAAAGGCAGACCACAATTGGTTACAATACATACAGTTCTTATTTAGGTAATTTTGATAAGTCCACTGCTTCGGTCTACAAAATTCATATCAAGCTATTCTGAGTGTATATGTCGATAACCTGTGTACCAAAGAATACCCTAATGTTTGGCAATTATTTTTATTATACTGAACATAAAATTAAATACGCTCCTTCAAAATTCAGTTTTTCTTCCGAAAATGGGAATATGCCCAGAAAACAGCAAGACTTTTACAAAAGATTCTATTACAATACATTCTCTGAAATAAAATAATTAGAATAATACTTAAGAGAAAGAGAACAGAACGCTACAAATAATCAAACCACAGATGTTTTAATGCAAAAAAAATAAAAAATTGTACCTGAGTGTATAGATAATATACTATAATAATTATATATATATATTTATACTATATACTTGCCAACTTTAAGTAAAAGAAAAAAATAACATAAAAAAAATATATACTTTTGTCTGAAAAAGCGCAACTAAGGAGAAAAAAAATGGAAATGCATGGAGGTGTTGCCATTTTTGTAAGCTGGAAAACCATCAAGATATATAAAGAATGACATATTAAATTTCTAGTTTGTAAATTTTAAATGATAGTGCAAACCATATGAGTGCACTGTAAATTCATAACAGCCAAATGGTGATATTAATTTACATTGCAGTATCCTACTCTCTGATTGGCTGACATGGCCTAGATTCCAAATATGAGCTTCTACCATAAAAATTTTTTTTAACTTTGGAGGCTACAAAAAAGTGCAGTGTTCTGATTATACTGCATTTTTCCCAGCTCTTATACATAAGAATTGGTACAAACTTAATTTCAGAATCCAAGGGAGCTGTACTGTTAACCTCTCTCACCTAGAGCCCAGACGCCATTTCTAATGTCCTTGGAGCTCAGATACTCTTAGTTACACAGTTGCAATGGCTTTAAGTTTTATAAGGGATGTAGAAATGCCTATTTCAAGCAACAGCTTTTCACAGGTGGTAGTAACAAAATGTCTTATATTTCCCCATTAATCCCAATAACTACCACCTTCCCCAGTGCTGTCCTATTACAAGTTCAGAACAGCTATAACATTGTCTCCAAAATAATCCTGCCTAACTACAATGGAAGAGGGATCCATCCTCATCTCTCTTGAGCCACTTGCTGATCATACTATGCAGAGGACAAATTCTAACTTATATAGCAGAGGTCTCCAAACTACAGCCTGCTGGCCAAGTATAGCTGGCTGCAAAATGTTATGTGGTCAGTGGCCTCTCACAGGTCAGTCAACAGTTTCTGTTTCTCCCCAGCTTCCAACACCCCCCTCCTTCCTTTCTCCAGCACTGGTTACTCCAGATCTGTCATTGTACTGTCGTTGGTTGCTAGGACCCTAAGTGCCCTAACAACAAATAATGTGCTTGCCCCAGCATTCACAGGAGGATAGTTCCCAGCCATGCCGTAAGTGTGTGAAGGTGGACTCTTATGGGGACAAGCATGTAAGGTTCCGACAGGTTTTGGATTTATGTGAAATTTCTTTGCTTTGTTTACTCAAGTTCTCTGTTGTTCTGAATCATATTCTAATATTCTAATTACAAAAAAACTCAAAGTAAAACGTATCCATTCATGTATAAAACTTTTTTTTTCTCAGCCCCTGAGTATTTGTATTTGTGGCCCTTATATTAAAAACTTTGGAAACCTTTGTTATACAGAAAAGAGAAAAGCAGTGTGAATGTACAACTTTTGATCACTTTCAGGAGCTATGTCACACAAGGTGGAGTGATGTGCCTTTTCAGATGGCTGTGAGAGAGAAGGAACACTCATATGCATAACGTAAGAATGGATCAAACAATTGAATATAGTAACCCATAATTATTACCATACAATACCGTGTAGTGGCATATATTCTAATGTGGTTCACTTAGTTTTTTGGGTTTCTGAAAAATGGCATTCTGGGTCTAATGAAATGTTGTTAGCTGTTTGAACCATGTTAATAAACATTTTTAAATAAATTAAATGGCTTATAGAATTACCAAGTAGTAACTATTATGATCTGATTTACCTATCCAGCATACTGCTGTTTGATTCTGTGCTTTGTACATAGTTATAGAACTGTCATCTTTAAATAGCCTGCATATATGTAACGATCACCTATACCAAGTAGAAGATGATTTCTATATATTGTACCATTCATTTTAAACTATCAGTTTGTTAGGGACGTGCTGCTGTTGTGGTGTGGTAAGTCATAATCACTCCACAGTTTGAAACACATAGAAATACTATTTGTCATAAAGACTAATTCTATCTACGAAAAACTTTAAATGGCCATTGTTTTTATGAAATACGTGACAATTTAACATTATTTCAGCAGCTGGTTAAACAGTAAAAAAATATGAATAAAATGGTTACACTGATTTTGTGTTACAGCCGATTAGTTACATTTATAAATTACTTTCTCTTGTGCATTGGTTTTCCAGCAGGCAGATATAACTATGCATGAATAAAAATCAGTGTGAACAGCCTATTTAGAGAAACAGACTGAGCTCACCTATTCCTAAAAGCCACTATAATTGGTTAAACACTTCCAACATACGTCAAAGTCTAACATTTGACTGTTGATAGCCACATGCAGCGTACTGTATCAGCTTTTGCCATTTAATACAAAGTAAGGACGTGCAGATTTTTTCTTCATTTCTCATAAATGGCATGTGTGACAGTAATTGCATTATAATTAAATTAAATCACACTGAAGAATTATTTTTCCTAATCTTATAAAACCACTTTAAAATATCTAAAAATAAAAATATTACAGAAGAATAGGAAGATTTTACTAAGTAAATATGTTGGCATTTTTCTCCTTTATAAACATACAAAATAGGTAAACAACTTACATGCATACACACAAAAAGGTCATACATATGCATTTACACATACGCACGCACGCACACACACATACACACCCACACACACACACACGTGAGTTTGCATGTAAGGCAAGTCTACCCGTTTCATAATGAAAATCATGAACTAACACGAAGTACGAAAAATACTAGAGGTAGTCTGCTGTTTGTGGGTTTTTTGTTAGTGATATTTTTTCATGTAAGAAACTGTTCAGATTGTTTATTTCTGCTAAAGGCTTCTGTGCAACAAGTCTAACTGTATATAAACACCAATAATAATGCAAATATCCATCCATAGGTCCAATGTAAACGAAGTGCTTGATGATCTTGATGATCTTTATAAACTGTAACCAAAGTCCACTTTGATGCCACAAAGCCTGTCAATAAATGTACCTTATAAGTCAGGCAAATTCATTTCTTACTGACAATGCAATTCTCTTCATAAGAAAAGATTTCAAAATAGTGGACTGTTCTCCTTGGAATGGATGATTCTTTATGTTTGGTAGAAATGATGATAGTGGTGGTGATGCTCATGGTGATGATGGTGCTCGTGTCTTTGTACCAAATGTCCAGTATGACCTTCATAAAGTAACATGCTTGGTAGATCCCTCACATGCTCATTCTCCACAACATTTACAGGAGACTGGAAGGCTTTGCACATCTGGTGACTTTCCTTAGCTTTCTGTTTGCTCTTTCTGTGTGGCTGCTGAGGTGGTAAAGGATGGTATGGATAACCCTGTCCCATAAAAGCAGCTGGAGAAGTCACAGGAACTGACATACCATGGTTAGGTTTGCTTCTTGGTGTCCTTCCTGGCTGGCTGATTGATGCAGTAACATTTTTAGCTGAAGCTTTTGGGCTTTTTACAGAATGTTTGTTGGATTCCTGGCCTCTTTGCCTTTGTTGAAGTTCTACCATTTTTGGATGAGAAGGGTCTAGAAGACTGAAATGCCCAGGATCCAGTGCCTGGGACCTCCTCTGGTGGAGGTACAGGGTTTCTGGTTCATGGGACCGAGATCTCATCTGATTAGAAGGTCTTGCATGGGAATCATTTTTTTCACCTGTGGTTGGAGAACCTAAGAAACACAACATTTTTATTCACCACACAGAATTCAAATTGGTAAAAAAAAACATTTACTTGATGAAAGGAGAAAAAAAATATATGTGTTCTTTTGGATATAAATTACGCTATATATATATATATATATATTATAGTATTTTTTTCCCTCAAATTCATTTTTCGTGTTCTGTAAAGAAACTTCCACCACAATGTTGGTCAACTCCGCAGCTCCTCTATGGGATCTAACCTGCTTTGGCTTTACACCCACAATAAAGGGGATCTAATCTGAGGTCACTATAATTCACCTGTTGCCTGGAATTCAGTGGTTCTATAAACAGTATCTCACAAAAGTGAGTACAACCGTGACATTTTTGTAAATATTTTATTATATCTTTTCATGTGACAACACTGAAGAAATTACATTTTTCTATAAAGTAGTGAGTAAACAGCTTGTATAACAGTGTCAATTTGCTGTCCCTTCAAAATAACTCAACATGCAGCCATTAACCACTTGCCTCCCACCCACTGTCAAATGAGCTGAGGAGTACAAAAGACAAGTGTGTCTTGCCTACAGTCAAGCATGGTGGTGGGAGTGTCATGCGGCACTTGTTCTGGCTGAATGTCATATGACGGCTTTCCAAAACAGCCGCTCTGGCACGCCCATGGGGGATGCGCAGCACGTCGATCGCGTCATGTTGCTAGGACACAGCGTGACCCAGATCTCTGTAAAGAGCCGTGGCTCTTTAACCATGTGATCGGCTGTGTCCAATTACAGCCTGTCACATGTAAACACGGAGATGGAAGTAATCGTCGCTCCTCGCTTCACACTGACAGAGTGTGAGGAGAGGAGAGCCGATCAGCGGCATCTCCTCATAGGGGACAAGTAGGTATGTGATCAGGACACTGATCATCAGTGCCCTGATTACAATTAAGTGCCCAACAGTGCCAGTAATGAGTGCCCACCACTGCCAGCAATTAGTGCCCACCAGTGCCAGCAGTCAGTTCCCACAAGTGCCAGCAATGAGTACCCACAAGTGCCAGCAATTAGTGCCCACAAGTGATGACAGTCAGTGCTGGCTATCAGAGTCGGCCATCAATGCTCATCACTGCTACCCATCAATGCCGCCCATCTGTGCCCACCAGTGCCACCCATCTGTGTCCATCAGTGCCGCCTATTAGTCCCACCTATCAGTGCACATAAGTGCGGAATATTCGTGCTCCTTATCAGTGCCAGCTAATCAGTGCCCATAAGTGCCGCCTTATCAGTTCCCATAAGTGCAACCTCATCAGTGCCCATCAGTGCAGCCTATCAGCGCCCATCAGTAAAGGACAAAAATTACTTATTTAAAAAAATTACTGACAGAAACTAAGAAAAACTTTTTTTTTTTTAATTTTCAGTTTGCGTTTAGAAGCGTTTCAACAACAACAAACATTTTTTAATTGTTTTTCTTTGTTTATCTTGATTACACTGTGCATTGATTGGACTAGTATTTTATAACCTATAGATGAGGTTCTTTGTGCCTTCTTTTATTTTCATGGTAAATAAGGACATTGCACTTCTGGCAAGATCATCAAGAATTTTTGCATTTAATGACTGGTAAACTACAATATGTGCATTTTATGTTTTGGGGTTTAGATACGCTTATACAAACATCACTGTTAGGCCCCGTACAGACGAGTAAATGTATCTGCTCAAACACACGATCAAACCAAAATCTCCGCCAGCAGACAGCGCGCTGACGTGGCGGTGACGTTGACGCCGACACGTCACCGCACCAGGAAGTAAAACACTTCCGCGCATGCGTCGAAACCATTCGACGTGTGTGCGAGAAGATATGTCTGCTGGTTAGCATACTAACCAGCAGACATGTCGGGCGGACGGGTTCCCAGCCGACAGATTTGAAAGCATGCTTTCAAATCTGTCGGCTGGCCAAATCCATCTGTTTGCCCGTACACACGATCAAATCTGTCTGCTGAAACGGTCTGGCAGACCGTTTCCAGCAGACAGATTTGATCGCGTGTACGCGGCCTTACAGTTAGTGTGAGGAGCTGAGAGAACCCTAGTTATTACAATGCACTTTTTAAAGTATCTTTTTACAAACATGCTGGTTCGCATTTATACTTCCGTATTTAGGGGCAGATTCACAAAACAATTACGCCTGTCTAACTGGTGTTAGACAGGAGTAATTTCAAATTTCCCGCGGCGTATCACTAGTTTGAATTCTCAAACCATGATACGCCGGCTTCGGGCTTCGATCCGAGAGGCTTACGTCTTCGTAAGCCTTCGGATCTACGCTGCCATCTATTTGCGGCCGCTGGGAGGAGTTCGCGTCGTTTTAATGCGTCGGGATATGCAAATGTGTTTTTACGGGGATTCACGAACAAACGAGCGAGCGTCGCAATCGTTTTCGTCTATTTTTTTATACGTAAAGTTAGAGCAGCTTTTTGCTGCTCTAACTTTACGTAGCCCATGTTAAGTATGGCCGCCGTTCCCGCTTCGAATTTATTTAATTTTTTATTTTGTTTACGTAACTCGTCGGGACGTGGATCGCCCGTAAAGTACGCTACATAAACAACGAATGACGTCACGACGTGATTTCGCGCAATGCACGGCGGGAAATTTGCGAACGGAGCATGCGCAGATCGATCGCCGCGGGAACGCGCCTAATTTAAATGTTTCACGCCCCCTACTCGCGCAGATGGATTACGACGGGAGAAATACACTACGCCGCCGTCGTTTACCGTAGAAAATCTACCTGAATTCCACGTAGATCAAGGTAAAAAACGGCGGCGTAGCGTATTTCTGATACGCTACGATAATCGATTTCTCTGTGAATCTGCCCCTTAGTTGCTAAAAATGTACTGCACTGGCACATGCATAGAAAATCACCATAGCGAACAGCTGCTAACAGCATTGTATTAACAGTTGGCCGTTTCTGAGATTCCCTCTATAATTCAGCTGTCATTACAGCATATTTTTAGAGACTAAATACAGCAGGATCGAAGCAGAAGAGCACATGTGGAAAAAGGTACTTTAAATCCCCAAAGTCTTATTTCAATCAGGCAGCTGAAGACCGTATTGCCTGCCCAAGCATGTATGGATTCTGTATGCCATTCGATCATACATAGATATTGCACCAAATCAATACATAATACAGTACTGTATACTGATGTTGCCGGCAGCTAATTTATACGCTTGTGCATTAAATATGTATGAAATCTCTACTTCTATCTAAAATGCAAAAGCAGTTTCCAGATGAACACAACTAACTTTTTTATACTCCAACTGTCAGCAATACACACCTGGTCCAAACCTTGAAGTGTAATTCTCTATTCCTGCAAGATCCAAATAGTGGTTTCTCCTTTCAATGTTTTCATCCACACATTGCCTCAGACATTCAGTCTGTTCTGTTTCATTTTCAGCTGGGTTATGTCTATGAGAGATAACAAAGAACAGGATACGTCTGGGAACCACTTTCATAACATCTATGAACAGATAAAAGAATTTGCATCAACTTTTTTTGTTTATTTTTTTATTACAATCTGGAGGAATTTTCTTCTCTTTTTCCTTTCATCACTCTGTCTTTACTTTACTCATAAAGTGGAACTAAAAGTGGCAAAAAAGTGTCGACAGGTAGGCTTTTTAGGACAGTTAGTGCCGGTTCACACTACCGTAACTTGGGATCTGACTTGTGTTGTGCGACATGAGAAATTCAATTGAAGTGAATGGGAGCCATTTTAATGTACACTACTGAAGTCGCTCCGACTTCAGAAAAGGTTCCTGTACTACTTCAAGGCGACTTCAAGACAACTTGTACCCATTGATTTCAATGGAAGTTGCCTCCAAAGTCGGATCACATCTTAACTGAAGCAACTTTATAGGAAAAGAAAATAGTTTACTTAGGCAAACCCCTCCCTCCCACAGAGCTGATTATTCTGTGATTGGCCACAGCCAAATATTATTATTTTTAACTATATCACACTGAGACAGCACAGTATTTATTCCACATACAGCCAAAGTTGCCTGTCCTGAAGGCAACTTTAAGTCGCGTTGTAAGTTGCTCCAAGTCACGCTGAAGTCGCGCTGAAGTCGTCTTGCAAAGTCGCACTGTAAGTTGGGTTTTGCCCCTGCGTGAACCGGCATTAAAGACTGTGACTATGTTTTCTGTCAAAGTTGAGGCTCCCTGCTAGCACTCTGTTCTGTTAGGCCACGTACACACGATCGAACCAAATCGATCGTGTGTACGGCCCATCGAACGCCTGACCATCGGACCAAAACGATGGTTAGTACGCAAAAGCATCGGACCAAAAACCTGCGCATGCTCAGAATCAAGTCGAGGCATGCTTGGAAGCATTGACCTTTGTTTTTTCAGCACGTCGTTGTGTTCTACGTCACTGCGTTCTGACCCGATCGGATTTTGGACTGATGGTGTGTATGCACATCAGACCACCAGGCCACTTCAGCGGTGACCCAATGAAAACGGTCCATCGGACCATTCTCATCGGACCGGTCTGATCGTGTGTACGCGGCCTAAGTGTATACTTAGCTGTGCAGGCACAGCTCAGTGTACAGTGTCAACATGTTTCCGTGTCAGGACAAAGTAACATGTGTATGCATGCACAAGAGCTACATTTTCCGGCCGCAGCAAATTAAAAGGCCGAAGACTCTGAACTTGGAAACACCGGTGATGGAGGGAAGTGCTGAGCTTGCAACGCTTTGCTAGATAATTCTACTAGCACATTATGTCATAAAGCTCCAGGGGCCAAACATTTTTCATTAGGTGTGGCAGTTTAGTTGACCTTTAAAGTGTACTTGTCACGCACTTGTGCCTAAGGCTGCCATTTTGAAACCTAAACAAACCTTTATAGAATGCAACCTACGATACTGTATATAACATTATTTTGCTGATGCGGATTACATTATAATTGGCAGTCTCTCAGATTAGTATTTTTAAAGAGAACATAATAATCATTTTATAGTTCTCTTCTACAACCTTACATTTTAAGCTCCAATAACACCGCATGCAGTGAAGTGAACTTTTATCATTAACAGACTTTAACTGATTACTATTTGTTGGGCCTCTTATCGAAAAGAGGCAAGAGAGATATACCCAACTGAAAGGGATTGGAAAAAAAAGCTACTGCTCCAATTAGGAAGTATGTTTTCAGGTCTAAAGCGTGTGATTAGAGTCAGGACAGGGTTAAAGTGCTTATAAACCCTTTACAACCACTTTATGCTACAGGTAAGCCTATAATAAGGCTTACCTGTAGCTACCCTGGATATCTCTTAAACCTACACGGTATCCCCTGTCTCCTGCATGTGCTGATGTCATCTGCACGTGCGCATTAAACATATGTGCTGTTGCTTCAGTCAGTGTGCCCTTACCGGGGGCTCTGGCGCGCATGCACAGAAGTGATGCCATCACACCGCCGGAGCCCGCAATACCCGGAAGTCACTCCGAGAGAGATGTCTCCGGCCAGAGGGAGGGTATGAGGACTGCTACATGGGGTTTTGAAGTAAGGTAAAGAATTCAAAATGAGCTAGTATGCTATGCATACTAGCTCATTATGACTTTGTCTTGTAGGGCTTTTTTTTTAATAGGGTTTACAACCACTTTAAGGAACTAAATCCATTTTAAAGCAGATTTAAAAATATGTTGAGCTACATGGAGGTACCTTATGATACCGTTTTTATATGTTATTTGTTTTGTTTTTTGTTGGTGTACTTTAAAAAAGATAATTTCTAGTGGTAGACACGTGAATGAACAAAATTAGAATTTTTTTGTCTGCAAATCACTAATATATGGAAAATGTATTTTAGACAGAATAGACAGAAATACAAATTCTTTAGCAGGTAAGACAGCAGCAACTAAAATCATTGAGTATATAGCTTTGCATGGAGTTTATTTTGTATGGAATGTGTATATCCTATATTCTACAGCATTCTGCCTGTTAAATAATGGCAGACACAATTTAAGTCCTTTGACATTGAGTGAGTTTGGTGGTTAGTTCTAAAAAACTATTATTCAACGTTTTATTTCTCAGGGAATGTTTGCGTCTTCCTAGAACTGTCCCTGTTGCTTCTCTATATCTAGGCATAACATTTCCACCCTTCAGACATAACACTCTCTTTTATCTTTTCCTTTGTCTGTCTCTATCTTCCAAATCCTAAATTCTGTAAATCCCAGGACCGTAAGCACTCTAGCTTCTGGGGCCCATAGAATACTTTTTATCACAAAGAATGGACTAAATTAGCGCCAAAAGGTCTCTACGCAGAGAGACACAAGAAGCTACAGCCATGCTTGGAATGTGAAACAACGAAGCATTGGGGGAGAAATTAGATCAGCTGCTGCCAACAAAAATAATCCTGCAGGGACATGGGACCTTCAGACTTTTCAACATTGCAGATTTAATAGTATCTTTTTTATATAAAAAAGATACAGCCAACCCGAAACATGACAGACTACACCGCCCTCAATGTTGAACCCCTCTTTTCTATGATTAGGCTTAAACTTAAAACATGGGCCCGTCTGCCTTTGGGAGTGTGGGGTCGTATAAACCTTATAAAAATGATCCTGCTGCCTAAAATACTTTATGCACTCTGGCACTCCCCAACGTATCTCCCGCTGAGGACCTTGGAAGCCCTCCTTAGGCCCTTTGTCTGGGGAAATAATAGACATAAGCTGCCCTGGCAGTCGCTCAAGAACCCGACGGATATGGGGGGAACAGCTCTACCTGACTTTAATAATTATTATATCGCAGCCCAACTTTCACAGTTTTTCCATCTTGACAAGACTGATAGTGACCGCTTTAGAATTTTGATTTGCCTCGGATGGGCACGGCGAACCAGTGCTCCACTCTATGCTATAGCTGCCGGGACCGGCACCATAGATTTAGATGGAGAGGTTAAACCTTTACTGCAACACTATAGACGCATATGGGATTTAGCAGCCAACAAAATTGGGATACCAATACATAATGACTACACGCCACTATGGCACAACAAACGTCTGAAGGAACTCAGCGAGATCCAGGACTCTGGAATCTGGAGCTCGCGGGGAATTCTTTACCTACACCAATTGTTTATGAATGGTAACCTTAAAACGTTTGACAGATTACGTGAAGAATATGCCCTCCCTAACCACATGTTTTTTAGATTCCTACAAGTACGCCATGCTCTGGGGACCCAATTTCCGCAACCCATCCCTCAGCTCACTCCAAACCACATCATGTCTATTGCTAGGAGCCAGGACCCTAAGGGTCTAATCTCAGCAAATTATAGTATGCTATCTGCCCATGTACATGGCAGAGTAGCTTTCGCTCTCAAACCACGCTGGGAGAGGGAGGTAGGGGAGATGGACAACGAGGAGTGGGAAGAAGCTTTAGAGTCCTGCCGGGAGGTATCACCCTGGTTGCCGGATAGACTCACCAAAATCTTCATAGTGCACAGGACATATCTCACCCCGGTCAGGGTGGCCAGATATAAGAGGGAACAATCTCCACTCTGCCCAATGTGTGGGGTTGAAATAGGCACTTTTTTCCATCTATTGTGGTCATGCCCCAAGATTCAGGGATACTGGTCCTAGGTAGTCACCTTTCTTCATGACAATATGGGCTCACCGATATCCCTAGACCCCAAGCAATACCTTTTGGGTGTATTCCCAGTAGTCCTGGATAGACACACTAAAACTTTCCTGCAGGAGACATTGTTTACAGCAAGAAAGATCATAGCTCGGCATTGGATGAGGCCCTTACCTCCTAAATGGTCAGAAAGGAAGGCAGGTGTGAATGGGACTCTGCCATACAAAAAGTACCTGTACATAAATAGGGAGTGTCCGGAGAAATATAATAAAATTTGGGATAGCTGGCTCAATGACCCTGATACATGCACATGATTGGGAGGGGACAACGCAATGGTTATGCGGGCTCTGGGAGATGTGTCATTGCGTTCCTCCTATTGTGCTACTGGATAGTGATAAACCTTTGGCTGGCGGGTGTCCCTCCCATGCATATCTATCCATGTTCTATGACAATGTTTGTAGATATATTACTGAGTGGTTGTTACCTGAACATTATATAGTTTTTTTCTTTTTCTTGCTACTGTATTCTATGTATACATGCCAATCTTTTTTTTGTCTTAATAAAAACCTTTGTTTGAAAAAAAAAAAAAAAAAGATACAGCTTCTGTATACGTGGCCTACAGAATATATAAGGAAAACCATACACGAGGGCGTCCATCTCATTGGAAATGCACACATTTAACAATGAAAATTATCCTATAAATGAAACTTTAAATTTTATACTGTGGAAAGCATTTTTTTTAAAACCCCTGCCAGTGTTGAGCACATTTCCCTTCACTTCCTCCCAAAGATACTACAAGATTGGAGGAAATCTCCATAAGCGAGGGTAATTCCTCTCTTCGACAGCTGTCCTCGCAACAGGTAACCTCAGCAGAAGATTGCCTCTCACCTCTTGTTCTTGGCACAATTTGAAAAAAATAAAACTTAAAACTTGATAGAAGATCTAAAAACCTTCCCACTATATCCAAAAGGAAAAAGGGTTATGCTTAGGGTTACAGTCTAAGAATATTTACCTTCCTAATCCACGCCTTTTTTCAGAGTTCCGTAAATCTTCATTGACCTTGCTGTCACTTCTGTGTCTCCCAGTTTGCACCTCTGCAAAAAATCAAAACTGACAGTCACATGATTGATAAGCATGCAACTCCCTAAGGCTGGATTCACACCTATGCATTTTTAGTGCTTTTTGCATTTTGCAGATTTGCACGACAGTCCATTTAACATGGTTTCCTATAGAGCATGTTCTGTAGTACAAATCTGCAAAAAGCACTAAAAATGCAGCTGACCATACACTGAGTAAATACCAGTTTGGTTGCTGATAAACCACCCGAAATTCACTTTGTGGGTAGCTCTGCTGGCACATATGGAGAGATAAAAAAAAATAACAAGAAAAGAATATGCATAGTAGTGCTACAGTATGCATCTATTGAGGGAGGTATAGCTTTTTTTTGCTTTCTGGGGGCTCTCTTGTCCCCTCCAACCCCCTTCTCAAGGTATAGCTAAACCCCAATCCATGGATATATTATATATAGCCAAACAGGTACAACATTTTGCAGACTGGGGTAAGAGGACCCACCTTCTCCATCAGCTGATAAGTGCATGTGTCACTCCAAAGCCATGCTGGTAGGTTAATTGGATCCTGTCTAAATTGTCCTTAGTACAGTTGAACCTCGGATTACAAGCATAATCCGTTCCAGGAGTATGCTAGTAAACCAAAGTACTCGCATATCAAATCGATTTTTCCCATTAAGTCAATGGAAACTAAAATAATTTGTTCCGCACTGACTTAAATGGGATGCAATACCGAATGTGGCCAGAGGTGGGGGGCGCCAGAGAGCGCCAAAAAGGCCCGAGGACAGTTTGGCTCGTTTCCTGCACTTCAGGCCAAATGAGGTACCGCAGGCCAATGTTCGGCTTTTCTCTGGTCCTGCGCCCCCGTACCTCAGGCCAAATGAGGTACTGCAGGCCTATTTTCAGCTCTGCTCGACTTCTGCGCCCCCCGTACCTCAGGCCACATGAGGTACTGCAGGCCTATTTAGCTTGAATTCTGCTCGACTTGCGAGTCAACACTAGCAAACGAGTCAGATTTTTAAAAAAAGTTGCTCACAAATCAAAACGCTCTTAAACCAAGGTGCCACTGTATGTGTATATATAAATGTGAGTTAGGGACTTTAGAGTGTAAGCTCTTTGAGGGTAGGGACTGATGTGAATGTACAATGTATACGTAAATCGCTGCTTAAATTGACAGCGCTATATACATTAAGTACCTTAAATAAATAAATAAAATGTGTGGTACAGGAAAAAAAATAAAGGTGTAAGGGAATGGAATGTTCTATTCTCTGGGTGGAGCTCCCGTTTTTGAAACGCTGAATAAAATTTGGAGACTGGTTAAGGAATTATCAGGCTTGTACTAATTTTACATCTTTTTTGGGCAATCACAAGGCATCTGGAATGTTCTCACAGTGCTTCACTTTTTTCACATTTTGTTATGTTGCCTTATTCCAAAACGGATTAAATTCCTTATTTTCCTGAAAATTCTACAAACAATACCCAAAAATGACAACGTGAAAGAAGTTTGTTTCAAATCTTTGCACATTTATTAAATATAAAAAAACGAAAGAAAAAAAAAACATGTCTCAAAAAAGTTGGAACAGGGCAACAAAAAGCTGGCAAAGTAAGTGGCACTAACAAGGAAGAGCTGTAAAAACATTTTACAACTAATTAGGTAAATTGGCACTTGGAGAGAATGTCTCAGAAGTAAAGATAGGCAGATGTTCACAAATCTGGAAAAAACTGCATCTAAAAATTGTTGAACAATTTCAGAATAATGTTCCTTAATGCAAAATTGCAAAGACCTTACATGTATCATCATCTACAGTACACAATATCACCAAAAGATTTAAAGGATCTGGAGAAATCTCTGTGCCTGTGATCTTTGGGCCCTCAGATGGCACTGCATTAAAAATGGGCAGGATTGTGTGATGAACATCACTCCATGGGCTCAGAAATATTTAAAAAAACACTGTAAACACAGTTTGCTGCCATCCACAAATGTTGTTAAAGCTCTTTTATGTAAAGAAGAAGCCATATTTGAACATGTCCAAAAATGCTGTCTTCTCTGGACCAAAGCTCATTTAAAATGGTCTGTTGCAAAGTGGAAAACTGTTCTGTGGTCAGACGGAAAAAAAATTACATTATTTTTGGCAACCATGGGTGCCGTGTCCTCTGGACTAAAGAGAAGAGGGACATTCTTGCTTGTTATCAGTGCTCAGTTCAAAAGCCTGAATCTCTGATGTATGGGAGGGTGCATTAGTGCGTATGGAATGGGCAGCTTGCACATCTGGAAAGGCAGAATCAATGCTAAAATATATATCCAGATTTAAATCCTTGTACACACGATCCGTCCATCCGATGAGAATGGTCTGAAGGACCGTTGTCATAGGTTAACCGATGAAGCTGACTTATGGTCTGATGTGCCTACATACCATCAGTTAAAAAAACGATCGTATCAGAACGCGGTGACGTAAAACACAACGAAGTGCTGAAAAAAATGAAGTTCAATGCTTCCAAGCATGCGTCGACTTGATTCTGAGCATGCGTGGATTTTTAACCGATGGTCGTACCTACTAACGATTGGTTTTGACCTATAGGTTAGGAATCCAATCCATAGGTAAATTTTAAAGAAAGTTGGCTTTTTTTAACCTAAGGTTGTCCTCTGGCTATCCTATCGTGTGTACGAGGCCTTAGAGCAGCTGAAGCCCCCATCCAATGTCTTTTTTTAGGGAAGGTCTTGCATATTTCAGCAGGACAAAGCTAAAGCTGCATACTTCGTCTATGACAACAGCATGGCTTTGTAGTAGAAGAGTGCCAAAGCTTCACTGGCCTGCCTGCAGTACAGACCGTTCACCAATTGAAAATATTTGGCGCATCTTGAATAAAAAAAAAATACGACAAAGACCCAACACTGTTGACTAGGTAAAATCCTGGATGAGGGAGCTGTGGTGGCTAGGTAAAATCCTGGATCAGGCAAGAATGGTACAACATTCCTCGCCCAAATCTCTACTGGTCTCCTCCTTTCCCAGACTTTTGTTAAAAGAATAGGGATGCTACACTGTGGTAAACATGGCCCTATACCAACTGTTTCGTGACGTGTTGCTGCCATCAATTTTAAAATGACCTTATTTATTCTTAAAATTTAACATTTTCTCAGTTTAAACATTTGTTATGTTTTCTATTGTGGGTAACATATGGGTTCATGGGGTTTACAAATCATTGCAATCTGTTTTCATGTAGATTTTACACAGCATCCGAGCATTTTGGTAAACAAGGTTGTATTACTATTCATTTTAATGACAGCTGATAGGATTTTACATGAGGCCTAGATCATATCTGGTGTGCTTACTGTTAAAAGTGGCAGCTAATGCAGTTCTAGAAACTAGCAAAGACACTTTGAGGTTTGAATATCTTCTATTACACAAATATAAGCAAGTGTCATCTTTCAAAGAAAAATTCCCATAAGGGGACCACCAAAGAAGACAATTTGGATTACCTGCATGGTTGAGCAGGGTGGTTCTCTTCTTCAGGGTGGCATCTGGAGCCACCGACAGCTTGACCCTCAGGGTTTTACTGGAGCTACTTGAGTGATTCACGGATGCATCAAAGACTTCATATATAGTATGAAGCAAACTTGTAATGTCCTAGAGAAATTCAATAATAGCATAATAAATGATTATGAAAAGAAAACAATTCCTGGATTTCAATTCAAAAATAAATAACTACATTTAAACTCTCACAGACAGTTGTCAGCTACTGTCAGTGAGAATCACAATATTCAAATATTTTCTTGACCTCTAGGAGTAGATATGTAGCTGTAGGTTTTAACTCTCAATGTTTCTTCAAAATAAATATTTAAAAGCACAATCTACTCATTTCAACCAATATATAAGACAAGGCAGTAAAACCACCAATTTATCCTCAACTGTGTATATTTATTACCTATCTTGGTGCCTGACCCTTGTAAGAATTTTGAAGAATCTATTTTGCTCAGTGGCAAATATTTAAATGCTCTTGCAACAAAGTGTTAGCTGTGTCTCTGACATAGGCACACCCCAATCACCCTGTAAACACTAAATCCCCCTGCTTCCTGGTACCTACCATATCCCCACTGCAGTGCTGCCAGCTTCCCTCCTCTATCTTTGACTGCTGCTGAAGTAGTTTTAAAATTGAGTGCGGGTGAAGGTGCTGGTATATATTTCATTTATTGGCCCCTTACTTTTTCTACATGAGCACAATGAGTGATCTGTACCGATCGCTCCTGTGTTAATTCTTAACGAAAGTATAGTAAACTATGCTTCTCAGCACTTCCCATTCCTTCACTATGCAGCTGAGGCTGCAGAGAAAGCAACTGGGGAAGCACGGCCCTCAGTCCCTTACTTGGTCTCAAAAGTGAGACATCATGGGTCTGTTTAGACCCTTGATATTTCACCAAAGCCCCCCAATGGGGCTCCTAAAAATATCTATATATATTATAATAATAAATAATAGTGTAAAGAATAATTAAAAAACTAAATTATAAAAAATAAACAAATAATACAAATATAAAAACTACCTTCCACTGCCCTACTGACACAGTCCACAACTCTGCTGAGGTTAGGCTGCACCAGTGCCGATCCTGGCCTCCCTGGGGCTCTAAGCAAAATTACATGTCACATTAAAGTTGAGAAGCGGGGGGGGGGGGGTATTGCCGAAAATGCGAGGGGGGGGCTGCCGACAGTGACATGTCACATTAAAGTTGAGAAGTGAGGGGAGGGGGTGTTCTGCTGTCGGAGATGACATCTTACATTAAAGTGAGAAGCTTTAGGGGGCCTCTAGTAATTTGGGGGGCAAATCTGCGGGGCCCTAAGCGGCTTGCATAGTGAGCCTATAGGGCGGATCGGCCCTGGGCTGCACACACCAATGGTCTCTGAAATCATTTTGTAAAACCTCTCAGGATACTAAGGTTTGTTATATCCATCTTCAACAATGCAACCAATGAGCAAAATATCTTACGGACACTGGGCGGTATACAGTAGGTCTTACCAACAGCTTGATAATATGCGTTTCTAAGTTTCAGAATTTTCTCAGTATTACATGCAGATAATTCCAACAGACAGTAAATGGGACAATGCTTTCACAATGTATGTGCAGCATCTGAGCAAGGAGTAAAGTCTAGGTAGTTCCAAAGGTGGAAAAATGCATATGATGATCTAGATCAGGGGTCTCCAAACTATCTAAACAAAGGGCCGGTTTACTGTCCTTCTGACCTTATGGGGGCCGGACTGTGGCCAGTGGGAGTAAACAATGTCCAATCATTGGTTTTAGTGGAAGGAATAGGGCCCTCTTAATATCGGTGGGAGGAATAGAACCCCATCCTTGGTGTCAGTGGGAGGAATAGTGCCCCATCCTTGGTGTCGGTTGTGGATGCAATAGTGCCCCAAGGGCCGGATAGAGGCAAGCAAAGGGCCACATTCGGCCCCAGGGCCACAGTTTGGAGACCACTGAACTAGATGATATAGTTCATCTTTCTCTCTGGGAAATTTGTCCAGCCATGAATATCATAAATGACTTTTATAAACATATTTGTCTACAGTTTTTTCACCAAAGGTGAAACATACTGCCCCTGAAAAAAACAGGAGTGAGTTAACAAATTTTCTATAACCTCCAAAAACTACAATGGCAGTTAAGTGCAGAGAAACCCTGTAAGGATAAAAAGCCAAGAAAAACACTGCAATGGCTGAAAGAGTTAATGGAACAGAGCAGCAAAATGAGTGATCTTGTTCTTTTATAGCTCAAACACGCTCATAACGTTTTACGGATCACAAAACATTAGTTCAATTATCAGAGCCCGATTAGCCATTTTTCCTTACAAAGATAATTACAGGGCAGCCTGTCAATTGTAGAAAAAGACCTCAAGAGTAAAATAAATTGGACTGTCAATTGAGGAAAGTACTCTATTAGCTAATTCTTTTCAACAGGAGTATTAAAGCTATGCCGTTATCTTAACACGCTCACAAAGACAGCACTGAAAGGCTCATCAAAGCCATTAGAAGCGGGGTGTTTTCTACACTCACTTGGCAAGAGAGTCACGGAACGTGTCATCCTGGTAATGAGACAGTTCATATGCAGAAGATTGGCAAAGAGAATAATGTACTCATCAGAAGTACAAACATTAAAAGCTTCTGCTTTAAGGTCAGCTCTAAGACAAGAATGGAATCTTTCTAGTCAAAAGGTATTCCGTGCTGCTAGGATTTATTTTTTCAATTAAAACTTTCAAATACACGAACTGGGGTATTTTCATACTAATAACCTAACTAATGACTTTTGCACATATACATAGAGAAATGGCATACATTTAAAAATCAACCTACAACTAGGAGACATATATATAAAAAAATGATCCTCATTATAATCCTTTACATTCATCCCGCTCCCTTACAACGGCAGATGAACAAACTTTTAGAAGTTCTTCCCAACCCAAAATCTAAAACATATTTTAAACTGAAAGGGGGGTCAGAAGATCCAGATTCTTCTGCCACCAGTCATAGGACCACTGGCAGCCCACTAAGTACTTTAGATATGTCCATTATGACTTAAATAAATGAGCACAAATCAAAAGGATTACCAACTGTAAAATGGAATCTTTGAATCATTTTTTGTGAACCTTAAAAATGATACCACAAATCATTCTATTGCCCCTCCCTTCTTGATTGTAAGCTCTAACAAGCAGGGCCCTCTGATCCCTCCTGTATTGATTTGTATTGTGATTGTACTGTCTTCCCTGATGTAAAGCGCTGTGCAAACTGTTGGCGCCATATAAATCCTGTATAATAATAAAAATAATAATTGCTGCACATGAAATAAAATGAAACTGAGTTTGGACAATTATATTTTAAAACGTTCCATAACCAAAGTACCATAATTACTTAAAAATCTTTTGAACATGAACAACTACTGAAGATAACAGAGGGGTATCATATTGGGCAAAACTGTAGTCACAGTCCGCTACTGTAAAAAGGAATATCTCAGAGCTAAATGGGCAGAAATACAAATCCTTTGCCAGCTAAAACAGCTCTTTTACATGTAAAAACTGATCAGCCAAAACTTTATGAACACCCACTTAACATTGAGTAGGTCCCCCATTTGCTACCAAAATCGCCCTGACCTGTCAAGGCATGGATGCCAATAGACCTCTTAAAAGGTGTGGTATTTGGTACCAAGCTGTCAACAGCAAATCCTCTAAGTCTTGTAAGTTTTGAGGTGGGGCCTCCATGGATTGGTCTTGTTTTTCCAGCACATCACACCGATTGTTGATTAGATTGAGATCTGAAGAATTTGGAGGTGAAGCCAACACCTCAAACTTATTGTTGTGTTCCTTAGACCATTCTTGAGCCATTTTTGCTGTATTGCAGTGTGCATTATTCTGCTGAAAGAGGCCACTGCCATTAAGAAATACCATTTTCATGAAGGGGTGCACTTGGTCAACAACAATGTTTAGGCAGATGGTACGTGTCAAGTAATATCCACATGAATGGTAGGACCCAAGGTTTCCCAGCAGAACATTGATTAAAGAATCCAACTGCTTTTGCTGGCTTGCCTTCTTCCCAGGTAAGCAACAAACAATGCACTGGGCCATCCACATGATGTAAAAAAAATGTGATACAGTCGACCAGGCCACTTTCTTCCATTGCTTTGTAGTCCAGTTCTGATGCTGACTTGCTCATTGTTGGTGCTTTTTTGGTGTGTCCTTTTCTTCTGCTTGCAACACAGCATTTTCAGAGACAACATGTTTACTTGCTGCCTAGTATATCCCTTTGACTTTTATATGCCATTGAATTGAGATAATCAATGTTATTTGCTTAACTTATCATTGGCCTTAAAGTTATGGCTGATTGGTGTATATATGTAAATAGCTGCTTATGTTATATTAATCTTGATCATATTTCAGAATAATTGTATTCATCTGTCCTAATTGCTATTACTGACCATTTAGGATGACATAAACTGTCTAATAAATGCAAGTTTTGCAATTGTGGACAGTCCCTAATTTTATATTTCATTTATGGGCAGTCATACCCAAGATGAAAAGACATTGTACTTTCCAACAACCTTCGCATTAACTTCATGAAGACAATTCTCTATACATTTCACTTCAACAGACTAGGGACACAAAAAAAAGAAAAGTAAGCTGCCTACAAACATTATGGCTAACGTTATGGTTAGCTGGTGACGTATGACCATCAAACTAATTTACAAACAGAATATATTGGTACAGACATACAACATTAAATGCATGAACGTAACCTACTGAGGGAGAGCACTGCTAGCAACAGACTTACTTGAGGAAAGCAACAGTGATCATTTGGGAAAATCTTTTACTTTTTCTAATCAAATACCGTACAGGAAAGTCTAGGCTGCTGGACTAGGTGAACATTTTCAATTGTCTGCAGGCACCTTCACTGAGCTGCCATTGCAGTGTATAGGAACCTAAGGAACTACACTTGGCATACTGCCTTAAAAATTTTTTTTCACAAAACTAAGGAACAGAAATCTTACCTCTCGTGTAACTCTTCCACTGTTGTCAAAATCATATAATGTAAAGGTCCATTCTTGTCGGTTGTCCTCTTCCACAGAAACATCACACTGAAGTTCCTAAACATGTCAATTAAAGTACTCAGTTTAATGTATCTATGATACAAGGGCAACTGCTACGTCATTAACTCTTTGAAGAAACAGTTAATTCTTGGATAACTTAAAGATAATTTTTTTTTCTGGGACAATATGAAGTCAGCAGCTACAAATACTGTAGCTGCTAACCTTTAATAATGATGCATTTATCAGCCCAGGGATCCAGCCCTGTCCTCACTCAAGCTGGTTCTTCACTATCTTGAAAGTGGGAAGCCGGATGTTACTTTGTGGTGCTTCACAGCTGGATCCCCACTGCACAAGCAAAACTTTCTCAATGCACCTGCAGCCTCCTGTGACCTGCGAGGTTGTGGGAGGGGGTTGAACTTCCACTCAGATTGCCTAGGCACACTATACCATCCTATTCCTCCCTGGGTCAGCTAATAGCCTCCCAGGGCTTCCAATACCATCTCTTCGCTGGTGACACTCAAACCTATTTCCCTGCCCCTCAACTCGCTCCTTCATTCTCCTCACGTAGCACTAATTTATCTATCTATTATCTATCAGATATATCAGTTTGAATGTCACCCCACTTCCTCAAACTCAATCTATCCAAAACTGAACCTATAATTGTTCCTCCCCCACGTGCCTTTTCCCCTGATCTCTCTGTCAAAATTGATGGCACAACTATCAGCCCATACCCGCATGCCAAGGTCCTATGAGTAGTCCTGGACTCTGAACTTTCCTTTAAGCCCCACGTCCAATCACTGTCCAAGTCTTGCTGCCTCAACCTCCGCAACTCCAAAATACACCCATTTATAACCAATGACACAATAAAACTCTTAATTCACTCCCTAGTCATCTCTCGCCTTGATTACTGCAACTCCCTCCTCATTGGCTTACCTCTACATACTCTATCACCCCTTCATGAATCACGAATGCTGCTGCCAGACTCATCCACCTTACCAACCGCTCTGTCTCTTCTACTCCTCTTTATCAATCCCTCCATTGGCTTCGCTTACCCAACAAATTAATTTTAAAATACTAACAACTACCTACAAAGCCATCTACAACTTAGCCCCCAGCTACATCACTTATCTAGTCTCTAAATACCAACCTAATTGTTCTCTTCGTTCTTCTCAAGACCTCCTGCTCTCTAATCACCTGCTCCCATGCTCGTCTCCAGGACTTTTCCAGAGCCTCTCCAAGCCTGAAGAACTCCTTACCCCAATCTGTCCTTCTATCTCCTTCTCTATTGTCTTTTAGAGGATCCCTGAAAACCTTCCTCTTCAGAGAAGCCTATCCTACCCACACCTAACAACTGTATTTTCATTCTGTCCATCTGATCTCCCCCACAGCTACTACCCTTTATTCCACGTGACCCTCCCTTCTAGACTGTAATCTCTTAACGAGCAGGGCCCTCCGATCCCTTCTGTATTAAATTGTAGTATAACTGTACTGTCTTCCCTGATGTTGTACAGCACTGCGCAAACTGTTGGCGCTATATAAATCCTGAATAATAATAATACCCATACAGGATGGCATAGTGTGCCTTTTGAGAATAATGAACCTACAGTTTAAGCACCTTATATGAATCAGAAAGTTGTATTTTAAGCTGAGAAGCTCATGGAAAAAACATTAAAGGGGTGGTTCCCCTAAAAAGAAACTTTTAACATTGCCTGTCTCTTCTTAATAACATGTAGAATCGGCTGGTAGTTTAAAAAAAAAAGTCCGTACATACCATTTTCGGCATGTAGTCTCACCGCCGCTTCCGGGTATGATGTGTGGGGACAGGCATCCGATCGACGCATACAGCACGTCACGAGATGCCGAAAGAAGCCGAACGTTGGTGCGGCTCTATACGGCGCATGCGCACCAACGTTCGGCTTCTTTCGGCATCTCGTGATCGGATGCCTGTCATGCCTGTCATTTAAGTAGGCACGCCCATCCCCGGCCGCCAGACCCGGAAGCGACGGTGAGACTACATGCCGAAAATGGTATGTACGGACGTTTTTTTTTTTAAACTACCAGCCGATTCTACATGTTATTAAGAAGAGACAGGCAATGTTAAAAGTTTCTTTTTAGGGGAACCTCCCCTTTAAGGCCTCTTGCATGATACTCCATTTACTTTTTCAGACTTTTTTTTGGTATGTATTTGCGCGCATGTTCGCACATATGCGTTTGTGAAATTTTCACACAAATTCACCCCATGCAAAAGTGTATTCTCACGTGTTTGTTCTGCGCAATAGGTAAATGGATATTTGCACAAATTTTGCACGCAATCTTATGTATTTGCGTGCATGACGGTAAATTACTGACCAAAAATGCAGATTTTTCTATTTTTCTTCTTCTTTTTTTTTTTTTTTTTTTTACTGAAGAATGTACGGCTCTTGTTTATGTGCCTATGTGAATAAGCACATTACACTTTAAAGGCTGTATTTTAGCGCAGTAAAAAAAAAAAAAAAAAAAAAAAAAAGCTGTACTGAGCTTTTTCCAGCTGCAGTGTGCAAGAGGCCTAAGCATAATCACAGAAACCCCTGTCCTATCTTTTCCTGCAAGCATTTTTTCCTTTAATACAACATTGTATAACCAGTGACCTGTTAACTCCTTCCTTATATTGTTCTCAGTCATAAAGTGCAAGTAAAAAGCTGCTTAAAATACATCAAGTCGAACCAGCAAAGTAAACTGCTGAAAATAGCCCAGGTTGTGTGCAGCCCAGTTACCTGCTAGATTTGCTGACTGAAATCCATTCCCTCTGGCAGTTCTAAAGAGTCTGTGTCCCCTACTGAGTTCAAAGCCTCCTGACTGTAATAAGCCAGCCTGAGATATTGCAAACGGTACCAGTCTCACATTACATGGTACTCGCTACTAGGCTAATTTTCTAGGAGAAGCTAAAACAGGAGCAAAAGAAGGAGGTCTGGATCAGAGATAAAAAGTATCTTAAAGAAGCAAGGGAACACCACAAGTAATAACACAATGCATGTGCTACAATCAATGCTATCTAGTTCTGTAGCAGTAACATTGCTATATATTCACATCCTTTTCTACAAAGGCATGTTTCTGAGTCCAGGGCACTCTGCAAAGAAAATGACACCCGCTCCTATACAGGGAATGTATAGGGTTTTCATGGTTTTATTTTTTTTTGCCTTTTTTTAAGATGTAAAAGAGCTTAGGAACATATAAATAATATTATCAGTGGCTGTTTTAAAAACGTTGTTTCTGTGTATAAAGTTCTAATTATACATGTGTATGGGGGAAGCCATATTTGCTTATGAAATATACAGCGTAGGCTTCCTGCTTTGCAGTGATACACAACTAATTGAAAACAATACACTCCCTGTGTGGCAGATATGTTATCTCAATAAATACAGAGTAATTGTAAATTTGTAAACATGGAAGTCATATAAAATGGACTTTGAAGTAAACTCTGCAATATCATCTCAGAACTTTTCTAAATATACGCTATACTTCTGTTAAAGTGTAACCTTTTCACAATTTTTTTAAGTGAACTAACCTACATGTCCATGTTTGGGGCGCCAGTAACAATTGGTACAAGTGCGACACGCATATTTTTGTGCGTTCCGTGACCACGTAAAACTGCACTTTTTTTGTGCACATTCACAGAACACAAAGATGTGAATGGAGCATTAACTAGGCTTTAATACTCAGGATGTGACATGGATTCTGTAATATGTGAGCACTGAGGGAGTGTGCAATAAGCGTGCTCTTAGCATACAACCTCAGGCAACAGGATGCATATGTGCAGGGGCTGGGTGTTAAAGCCCACCCTTTCTGCCACCGCATATATCGTGCATTCATAAAGTCTTCAGACCCCCTTTGCATTTTGAAAAGTTGTTATGTTGCAGCCTGATAAGACAGTTGTTTAAATTCATTTTTTTCTCATTAATCTACACTTAGTAGGGGTGCAACGGATCGTCACCGATCTGTGATCCGACGGGTCACCCCGTTCGGATCGGCTCACCCCGCGATCCGCGGAGCGCTCCGGAGCCTCGGCAAGTCCCCGGCTTCGGCCTAGCTCCGGAGTGGCGGCCATCTTGGTAGACCCGGCTGCGGCCCTCCTCTCTGTTCACACCCACAGATGAGGAAGAGCCCGCGCTCAAGGGAAACACACGCCACTGCCGGAGGTCTGAGGTCTGCACTACTGTGGGGGTTACCGTCTGAGGTCTGCACTATTGTGGGGGTTACTGTCTGAGGTCTGCACTACTGTGGGGGTTACTGTCTGAGGTCTGCACTACTGTGGGGGTTACCGTCTGAGGTCTGCACTACTGTGGGGGTTACCGTCTGAGGTCTGTACTACTGTGGGGGTTACCGTCTGAGGTCTGCACTATTGGGGGGGTTACCGTCTGAGGTCTGCACTATTGGGAGGGTTACCGTCTGAGGTCTGCACTACTGTGGGGGTTACCGTCTGAGGTCTGCACTACTGTGGGGGTTACCGTCTGAGGTCTGCACTATTGGGGGGTTACCGTCTGAGGTCTGCACTATGGGGGGGGGGGGGTTACCGTCTGAGGTCTGCACTACTGTGGGGTGTCTGTACTGAGGGGGGGACAATAGTGGGTGGGGGGGTGACACCATTTTTCTTATTTTTTTGCACCGAGTGACGCCACTGCAGTGGTGGGGAGATGTGGATATTACAGTGGGGGAGATTTTTTTATTTTTTTTTGCTGATCCGAAAAATGATCCGATCCGTGACTCCTGATCCGAGGAACGATCCGAACCGTGAGTTTTTTGATCCGTTGCACCCCTAACACTTAGTATCCCATAATGACAAAGTGAATTTTAGAAATTTGCAAATGTATAAGAAAAGAAAAAACTGAAATATCACATTGACAATGGTATTCAGACCATTTGCAAGAACACTTAAAATTTAGCTCAGGTACCTCCTAATTCTCGATCTTTGCGGAGATGTTTCTACACCCCTAATTGGAGTCTATCAGTGATAAATTCAATTGATTGGACATGATCTGGTGTTATAGCTGACAATGCATACCATTCATGTATCAACCATGTATCAGAGCAAAAGCCACAAGGTCAAATAAACTGCCTACAGAGCTCATAGACAGGATTAATGCAAACACAAAGCCTGGGCAGTGCAGTTTAAAACCCAATTTCTTACAGTCAGGACAGCTGTGCTACATGAAAAAGCAGACATTAGACTTTACATTGCTGTTATTGTGATTGGGCTAACTTGCAGTACCCTGAGAGTCCAGATCCACTGCCACCATATTGTTAATGCAGCTCATGTGTGCACACCAGAAGAACCTGGGAATGATTATCCTCAAAGCTGGCCACACCCCCTCCCGCCCACTAAAACTACAGGATCACACAGTAAGGCTCTGCCTCTGATATGTTTAGCACGAGTAAATGATCATTGAGAACGGCTGAACAGCTGTGAGGGAAATGCAGGGAGTTGGAGAAATACTTTTTTTCTTCTTCTGCAATCTGTTCAGATTGCTCGGGCCCCACCTGGTGGCTGGGCACGGTACAAAAGGGCCAGTTGTACTGGCTTATCAGTGGCCCTGATGGCCATACTGTAAAATATGGCCATGGTTCGTTACGGAACTAAAACTGAACAAAACTTACAAATAAAAGACAAAAGGAAACCATGAAGAAAAGCATACCTCAAATTTCAGCTGTTTCTTTGCACATCCATCTGTATCCCTTTCTCCTGTTTTTTTCTCTTCACAGGTGAAAAGTCCCTCACTCTTCTCAGCAGGGAGAGCAACTAGGACATGAAGAAATCATGTGAAACAGAGTTAATATACACCATCCAGTACCCTAATCTTTATTATGTCTTAGAACATCACAAGCATGGCTTTCAATGTAATGTATTTTATTTGTTAGTTGTGGTTGTTATATTGAATTTAAGGAAATATGTAAGACAACAAACACATATGTTCTTGGTTTCTGATGGAAGTATCTATGCTCTGACTTGTGAGATAGTTCTGGGAAAGTGAAGAAAAACCTATTCAAGGCTAACTCCAAGTGTTGTGTCTCTTTAAAGCTAATCTCCACATTTGAGGGTTTTATGGACCAAACTGGTCAAAACAAACAATTTCCTTCACTGTATAAAATGTATGAAGCCTCTGTAATATTCAGTATAAATTCTGTGTTCCAGCACCAGGACAGAGACTTCCCATCCCACTCCCAGGACAAAACTGGGGCAGGCTGAGCAACGCTTAGCACAAACAAGGTCCATGAAGACATGGATGAGTGGGTTTGGGGTTGAGGAAGTTGACTGGCTGCTCAGAGTCTGGACTTCAACCTGATAGAACACCTTTGGGATGAATTAGAGTGGAGACTGCGAGCCAGGCCTTCTAATCCAACATTAGTGCCTGACCTCACAAATGTGCTTCTGGAAGACACATTCCAATAGATACACTCTTAAACCTTGTGGACAGAGTTGAAGCTTTTATAGCTGCAAAGGTTGGGCCAACTTAATAATGAACCCTACAGGCCAAGATGCCTCAGGCCACGTACACACGATCAGACATGTCCGATGAAACATGTCCGACGGACCGTTTTCATCGGACCAGGCTGAAGTGGTCTGTTGGTCTGATGTGCGTACACACCATCGGATCACAACGACGTGATGAAAAAACGAAGTTCAATGCTTCCAAGCATGCGTCGACTTGATTCTGAGCATGTGCGGGATTTTGGTCCGATGATTTTGTGTACTAACCATCGAACATGTCTGACGGACAGGTTTCCAGCGGACAGGTTTCTAAGCATGTTTGGAAACTTTTGTCCGCTGGAAAACGGTCCGATAGGCCGTACACACGATCGAACATGTCCGCTGAAACTGCTTTGCTGTCTACTGGAAAACACACTGTTCTCAGGAGAGAACGGATACCAGTGAGGGAGCGTCGCACTACGCAATAGGAAATCGGGCAGTGAGGCCGAAATGCTTCACTTCCTGATTCCCACACCTAGGATGGCGGTGGAGGCAGCCGAGAGACGAGCGATTGCTCGGCCTCAGCTGCCGACATCGTGGGCGTGCTGGACAGGTAAGTGTCCATTTTTTAAAAGTCAGCAGCTGCAGTATTATTAGCTGCTGGCTTTAAAAAAATTAGGATGGACATCCGCTTTAAAGAGGTGGTTTTAAGCCCTGTTTGTATGCAAAATAAATATATTTGTAGCACACCTGGATTTTTTTTTTCCAGCTGGAGTTTCACTTTAAGACTTTACACTTTAAAAGGCAAATCCCTTTGAAAGAACATTCTAAAAGATTTGCTGTAAAATATTTGAGGAGATACACTGTTAAGCTTGTGGGGTGCTATTATGCCCAAGGAAGTTATTATCTAATTGTTTGCCCGGTAGAGATACTGGCACACATCCAGCACTAAAGAGGTTAACACCCCTGTTCAGACCATCTTAACCAGCACTTTGAAGTTCTTTTTTTCTCAAGGCTCAAAATACCTTGTTGGACGGAGATCAGACGGGTATTAAACAGAATCGCTAATTAATTAGGCAAAGTTACATTTTTAAACAGTGTTTGTTGTGTTAGCCAAACACCCATATGGAAAATCTTACCCCCCTCTATTCCTCCCTGAAAACATCAAAGCACTTTCTCCTTCACCAACTATAAAAAGATGTGGGATCTTATCAGCTTTAGACTGGATTCTATGTACAAATAGCAGCAAGATTCGCTTTTGATCAGTGAGGATGTGAAAATTTTAGAGAAATAGTGGAATCTACCAACGCTGCATATTTTATTGCAAATTACTTCCTAGCTTGAAACTAAAACATCTAATATTTCAGGAGGGGACACCTGGATATCTTCTTTAAATCTATATTTTTATTTCATTGTGCTATTGTAGTAACGGTTTGATGGATTACATGACATGCAGATGTGTAACTAGTACAGAGGTGCACAATAAATGTATTTGCTGGGACCACAGCTGTGACCCCATCTGGTATCAATTCCCTGAAGGAGGATATAACAAGCTGGTTGTTGACACCAGCATTTATATAGAACTGAAATATTCACACAACACATTCACATCAACCAGTAGAACAGTGAAGATTCACTTCCAAATATAATAGCTGATGCACAATGATAAAGGTCAACAAGCTTCGTTATCATGAGAACCTATTTGTGATACATAGATGGCTGACCTTAGATAAACTCAGCTGTTGGGACGCTAATCATTCAGCACGTTCTACTTGTGATACCCCTTCTGGTTTGCCAGCTCAGCAATTTACAATTAGTCATATGTAAATATAATAGTACAAAGGCAGACAAAGAATGTGATCTGAGAATAGCTGACAAGACAATGAATAATTTTTATTTTTCTAAAGTGGTCAATGACCACATTTGACTGTGATATCACAGATTACTCTAGTATTGACTCTCTCAACCAAGAATCCACTAGAGCAGGGGGTCTCCAAACTTTTCAAACAAAGGTCCAGTTTATTGTCTTGAAGGCCTCGTACACACGATCGGACATATCCGATGAAAACGGTCCGCGGAACATTTCCATCGGATATGTCCGATCGGGAGTTTGATCCGATGGCGTGTACACACGTGGCAGTGACGCGGCGGTGACGTTGACGCCGCCACGTCACCGCACCAGGAAGTTAAACACTTCCGCGCATGCGCCAAATCCATTCGGCGGCGGCGCGGCGGTGGTGGGGGACGACATGTCTGCTGGTAAGTGTACTAACCAGCAGACATGTCGGGCGGACAGATTCCACCGGATAGATTTCAAAGCATGCTTTGAAATCTGTCGGGTGGAGAAATCTGTCCGCTAGCCCATACACACGAGCGGAGATGTCTGCTGAAACGGTCCATCGGACCGTTTTCAGCGGACATATCCCCTCGTGTGTACGAGGCCTAAGACTTTTGGAGGGCCGGATTGTAGCCAGCAAGGGCAATAGATGTCATGGGCACATCAGTGAAATTAAATATGGCCCAAGGGTTGTTGGTCAATAGGAGGAGGATTAGTATCCCATCATTGATAACAGTGGCAGATATAGTGCCCCATTGTTGGTTTTAGTGGGAGGAATATTGCCTCATATCAGTGGGAGGAATAGAGCCTCAAGGGCCGGATAAAGGCTGGCAAATTGCCACATCTGGCCCTCGGGCCGCAGTTTGGAGACCACTGCACTAGAGCAATCATTCTCAACAGTGGTCTCTCTAGAACTGATATTTACAACAGAAGTTAACATGGAACCCTAGGATTTCTCCAGAGGTTACCAGGGGTTCCTTGACCAAGTAGCAATTTCTGCCTCTCAAAAAAGCTCCCATTCACACCAATGACATCTGTAAGGCCGCGTACACATGACTAAACAAATCCGATCAAATCGGTTTGACAGACCGTTTTGATCGGATTTGTTTCCTGGGATATGTTGGTTTGATCGTGTACACATGATCAAACCAAAATCCCCGCCGGCAGACAGCGAGGTGACGTGGCGGTGACGCCGCCACGTCACTGAACCAGGAAGTAAAATACTTCCACGCATGCGTCAAATCCATTCGACGCATGTGTGGACAGATATGTCCGCTGGTAAGTATACTGTCGGACGGACGGGTTTCCAGCAAACAAGTTTTAAAGCATGCTTTAAAACTTGTCTGCTGGAAAAACCTGTCTGCTCACCCGTAAACACGATCGGATTTGTCTGCTGAAACGGTCCGTCGGACCGGTTTCAGCAGATAAATTTGATCGTGTGTACGCGGCCTAAGAGTGGGGATTTTCCCACTGGCCACAAATGTAAGTACCCACAGATCGTCACACTAATTTACAGTGAGCTGTAGATATAGTAATTACAAACATGGGTTCTCTGGGACTAGAGAATTATTCTTATGCCACGTACACGTGAGTGGTTTTCCATTCGGAAAAAAACAATGGTTTTCCTGATGGAGTTCCTCTTAAGCCTGCCTTGCATACACACAGTCACAAAAAAGTCCGGAGAACTTTTGACTGCCACGAACACGGTGACGTAAAAGACTACGACGAGCCAACATATGCTTCCGAGCATGCGTCAAATTGTTTCCGAGCATGCATGTTTTTTTTCCCATCGGAAAAGCATACAAACTGTGGTTGAAGGAAAGAAAGTTGCATTCTGACTCAGCAGGAGTGATGTCATACATCTTTGAGTTAGGAAACCAGATCCAATTGCTTCTATTTTCCTTTTCATAAACTAGTACTGAAGGAGTCTGCAATATGCAACCCACTCCACTTTGCAACCATTTGTGTTCAAGCCCATGCTGGGAAACCCATTGCCCTTTGTAATTGGATCTTGCATGCACATCTATCCACTCTCTTGTGTCTTTGGTCACCTTATAGTTCTTGTCTTGCTTTGTTGGTCACTTTTTATGTGACAAAGATGACTGAGAAACAGATAACAGAATCTCCCTGATGTTAGTTCAAACACAATGACCAGTTCACAGGATCTGAGGATTCAGAAAGTTGCCTGCTTATCACTGTGTACAGACTCATGAGATCAGCACAATGATTTGTAAGTTCAAACATGCAAAACTTTTGCTACCTTACACTGTGTGTGGCCCAGACATCTAACTGTGCAGGAATGTTGTGATGGAGCATGCGCGTTTCATCTCTTCTATGATCTGTTAGCTCACAGCACTAAGATGTTCATTATATGCATACCATGTGTAGTGTTTATATGCAGTGAGGAAAGACAGGTATCCTGATTTGTATATTAACCAAGTCAGCCCTTATCTAATAATACAGCTTCGGAGAACAAGCCAAATCAATGACAATCAGTAAACCAAGCTTGTTTTAGCATATCAACAGAACACCAATTAAAAAAATTATCAGACATGATGACACCAGTCACACATTTTGCTGCATTTTACAATGTGGACAAAACACATAGACCAATGAAAATCCTTGGTTACCCACAGAGCACATTTATATCACAACACTGTGTTGCACTGCACTACATGTTTGTGTTGGAATGGCAATGGGTACCTGTGTACCACAGTACAGGCACACAATGCCAAACACATTGTGATATAAAGAGCGTTTAAACTGAACCTGTGCCCAAATCATGTACACTTAAAGCGGAGCTCCACCCAGGATAACAACATTTTACAATGTTGTTTGAAAAAAAAAAAAAAAAAAAAATAACCTGAAAAAAAAAAAAAAAAATACTCACCCGAAATAGCTGTTGCTATGCGGAAGTCCGTAATCTGCCTCTTCCTGAACCGCGGTGTGTTTTCTTCTTCTTCTTCTCCTTGTGAATGGGGCGCGCTGCTTCCTGGAAACTGTGTGTGTTCTCAGAGAGCAGCGCGCCCATTCACAAGCCAGCGTGAGACTCACGCAGGCGCAGTAGGAAATGGGCAGTGAAGCCGTACGGCTTCACTGCCTGTTTCCTATAGTGTGAATGGCGGCGCGGGACCCGGAGCGATCGTGGGACCGGCATCGGGGGGGGCCGTCAGCGCGGGCAAGTAGGACAGGTAAGTGTCCTTATTTAAAGTCAGCAGCTACACTGTTAGTAGCTGCTGACTTTAAAAAAAAAAATTTCCGCGGCTGGAGCTCCTCTTTAAGTATTAATATATTCTGAACAAACAGTAAAAGGACTTTCAGGTTTACATTGATACAGCTTGGCACAAGTATGCATATCTCGTACCTTATGGGCTGCTAAAGGAAACTGGAAAATCACTGTAGTATCAGTCACTCACTACTACAATGATAGCCATGATCTTCTGGGTTCTGCTCGTGCTGTGTTTGTGTGTGACTGCTCCTCTGCACACTGACCATAGGGGGCACCACCACCATTCATAGAATGCCATACCTGAGCAGGACCGTGAAGATGGAGGCTATGACTGTAGTAGTGCTGGCTACTACAGTGATTTCCAGCTTCCCTCTATCTAGATATACATATTTAAAGGGTCACTAAAGGAAAAAAAAATTGCTGAAATGACTGTTTACAGGGTATAGAGACATAAAAGTTAACCGATTCCTTTTCAAAATGATTAAAAATAGATAAAAATCAATCATATAATGTGCCTGTAGGTTAGTTTCACTCTTGAACTGGCTTTATGTTTCTGTGAAGTAGAAATAGACACACAGAACAATAACAAACAAATCCAGGGCAGTGTTTTGTTTTTAAAATGAATCTGGTTCTTGGAAGTTTTAGACACACAGTAATGACAGCTTAGACCACCGTGAGAAAGCTCCCCGCACTGTGGTTATAAGGAAACAGACAAGCAGGAAGTGTGGAGATCAGAGCAGGATTACAGCAACTTCAAAGCAAAAACTAACAATAAGGACATGAAACCAGTACTGCAGTAAGGTGAAGGAAGCTATTTAGCTAAAAAAAAAAAAAAAATCCTTTAGTGATCCTTTAACTTGTTCTAAGCTGGACCAAGTATGCACATTTTTTGGGGAATTAAGCTGTTAAATAAGCACTCATTTATCTCTGGCTCTAGAAGCACTGTGAAAATGTTCAAAATTTACAACGCAGTAAAGCTGCACGATTCTGGATAAAATGAGAATCATTTTTTTTTTTTGCTTAGAATAAAGATCCCCATTGTGTCAGAAAAAGGCTTATGCCCTGTACACACGGTCGGATATCTAAATCTAATCCGATGGGTTTTTTCTTCGGGAATCTGATGAAGCTGACTTTCATCAGTCTTGTCTACACACCATCAGTCCAAAATCCGACCGCGTCCAACGCGGTGACGTAAAACACTATGACGTTCTAAGAAAAATGAAGTTCAATGCTTCCGAGCATGCATCAAATTGATTCTGAGCATGCGTGGATATTTGACTGATGGAGTTCCACACAATCGTTTTTTTCTATTGTTTTTTATCCATATGAAGATTTTAAAACATGTTCTATTTTTTTTTTCGCCGATGGAAAACAAACTGATGGGGCCCACACACAATCGGTTTGTTCGATGAAAACGGTCCATCAGTCCGTTTTCATTAGACAAACCGATCGCGTGTACAGGGCTTTAGTCTTTAAAGGGGTTGTAAAGGTTTGTGTTTTTTCACCTTAACCACTTAAGGACCGCCGCATGTACATTTACGTCGGCAGAATGGCACCGACAGGCACATCAACGTATATATACGTTGGTGCCTTGGGGGGGATCGGGGGTCCGATCGGACCCCCCCCCCCCGTACATGCGGCGGTCCGCGCGGCTGCAGGAGCGATCCGACAAGTGGGGGCGGCTATCCGTTTTCACCCGCCCCCTCCGGAACGCTCCCAGCCAATGCGCGCGCCCGCCCGCCCTGTCACTTCCTCCACAGGAAGGAGGAAGCGACGTGATCTCTCCCTCGGCGTTTGTTTCAAGCGCCGCTGAGGAGAGATCACAACACTACAAGTAAGTCTGCACCAACAGCACACTTACACACAGACACAAACACATTTAACCCCCGCGATCGCCCCCCCCCTCCCCCCTGTCACAGTGTCACTGAATGCAGTAATCATACATGTATGATTACTGTATTTAGTGTCAGTGTGACAGTCAGTCAGTGTTAGTGTTAGTGTTAGTGTCAGGGTAGCCCCCCCCCACCCCCCCCAATAAAGTTTTAACCCCTTGATCACTGCCCTAGTTAACCCTTTCACTCCCTATTGCCAGCATCACTAAGCGATCATTTTTCTGATTGCTGTATTAGTGTCGCTGTTCCCGCTAGGTAGCTAATTTTTTTTTAATGCAATTTTTTTTTTACTAAAGACATGTGGCTAAATAAATTTTGGCCTAAATGTTTGACTAAAATTTAGTTTATTGGTTTTTTATTATAACAAAAAGTAAAAAATATTGATTTTTTTTCAAAAATGTCGCTCTATTTTTGTATATAGCGCAAAAAATAAAAATCGCACAGGCGATCAAATACCACCAAAAGAAAGCTCTATTTGTGGGAAAAAAAGGACGCGAATTTTGTTTGGGAGCCACGTCGCACGACCGCGCAATTGTCTGTTAAAGCGACGCAGTGCCGAATCGCAAAAACCCCTTGGGTCATTTGCCAGCGTATTGGTCCGGGTCTTAAGTGGTTAATGCATCCTGGCAATCACCAGCCCCCCCGTTTTACTTACCTGAGCCAGTTCACCTGCTCGGCGTGCCACCGGGGGACCTCTCCTCCACGGAGTCCTGCCGTTGATTGGATAGATTAATAGCAGCACAGCCATTTGCTCCCACTGCTATCAATCAAATCCAATGACGCGGGCACCGAGGGGCGGGGCTAAGTCATACACTCGGTGTCTATGGACGCCGAGTGTATGACACAGGAGCGCGCCCGCAAAGTAACCCCTTCGGTAGAGAGCTTCCCAGAGGGGGCCATCTAATGCGGGGAGGAGCTGCGAGAGCCGCCGTGGGACCCCAGAACAGATAGATCTGGGACACTCTTTGCAAAACTAGCTGCACAGTGGAGGTATTATCCTTTAGTATCCCTTTAAAGTGGACCTTCAGTAATTTTTTCAACGTTCAATCTAATAAATCTTCTGCCCTTGTTGTTGTTGTTGTACCTTTGTATAGCAACACGTTTTTTTTCTGCCTGTAAATACCTTATAGAGCCCATTTCCTAGTTCTTGTCTGGTCATTAGTCTAGGCTCTATGACAGTGATGGCGAACCTTGGCACCCCAGATGTTTTGGAACTACATTTCCCATGATGCTCAACTACACTGCAGAGTGCATGAGCATAATGGGAAATGTAGTTCCAAAACATCTGGGGTGCCAAGGTTCGCCATCACTGCTCTATGACATCATGCACAGCTATCTCTCACTCTAGTAAGAGTTTGCCAGGAAGAGAGGGGGGGCTGAGTCATAAGAGTGCCAATGAAAGCTGCTGGGCTGCAGAGCTGGAGGTGTGTCTGTGTAAATCCAGGAAGTGAACAGGCAACAACTTCAGCTGCCCATAGTTAAAATAGCTACAGCCAGACCCAGTGGTGGGAGATTTCTGTAGCATATTTGACAAGTACAGAATCACAGTATATATAAAATAATATGGTGGAATTGGAGGGAAGCTTTATAATGGCAAATATGTTTTTTTTATTACAAATTATGTGAGCAGGCTGCAGTTCCTCTTTCAGTCATTAAACTGACCTTATTTACAGACCGAAGTTCATCCCTTTGATTTAAAGAACCAAATTATACAATGTTTATTTTTATCTCAGCGCTGAGGAATATTGTGATAAACTTTGCCAGCTTTTTTTTTTCTTTTTTTTTTTACAGCTCTGAGCAGAGAACTGCTCTGCACTTGTGACATGAATCGTGGAAATGCCAGATTAAGATAGTGAGGGGGGTTTAATTAAGATCGCAATTTTTTTAACGATTAATCGTGCAGCTCTACAACGCAGGAAGTGTGCTTCTCCATAAGACCAGCCTATCAGTCATCTAAACCATTCCATGTTGTTGGAAATTGATTAATTCACATCAAAAGACGCTAGAGGTCAGGAATGGTTTGTTTTTAAATGTTGTTAACACATGTAAAATAAATAGTTTATAGTGGTTATAAAAAGGTACTATTTTTTAATAAACATGTCCTACCACTTTAATGTTCATAGTCTGAACACAGGTGCACGTTAAGCCATATTTGCTTTCCATAAGGGAGCCTTGTGTCTAAAATGGAATATGTTAAAAAAACACACAACATACGGTATTCATAAAGCAACATGAAGTTTCTAAATAGTTGTGTAATAACAGGGCAATTTAAAACTCATAAAACAAGGGGAACTGCTGCAGCCAGGTTAACCTTCATGTTTTTTGACTGATGGGATACAATCACCCGTGAATATTGTATTAATCTAAAATATATTTTAAACATTTTTAATACAAGAAACCACTATCTACTAGTTACTAACCAAGTTCCAAAATACATTTTAGACTTCCACAATAACGAATGAAGAAAAAAAGCAGAATGGTGGGCAATTTTTAAATATAATCTAATTTAATGGATTTCTTACCTTCCAGGTGAAAATGTTCTGCTCCAATAGCTTCCTTACAAATATGCCCCGATGGGTCCTGTCAAAAGAAAAATGTACAATTGGATTAAACGATCTTTGTGCTTTTCCTGAAACAGAAATTCATGCAAGCAGATTATGATTAAATAGGGGAACATATTATTAAAGTGTCTCTTGTGGTCAAACATGGTACTGCTGCATTTCATACATCATCTCGCAATAAGCCTTTGGTCCCATTAAAAACACACACATACGTTTACTATTCTTACATTTAATATTCTTTATTAGGGTAAGCTCTGTTAAAGCAGTTATAAAGGGTATTTTTTTTTAATTAAAATAATTAACATGACATACTTACCCAGCTCTGTGCAATGGGTTTTGCACAAGGAAGCCGGGAATCTCCTATTCTGGTGGCCCCTGCCGCCACTGCCAACACTGTATTTCTGAGGAGAAATGCGCCTGCGCAGTACCGGGCGGGCATTATTCGACGGGGGGGGGGGGGGAATTTCTCACCAGAACACGGCACTATAAGCTGAGCTACCCATGCAAGGGGGATATACCTCCATCAATCGCGTTTGTGTGGATGGATGAATCTGTGACCTTTTTTTTCTGTTCAGCCTGCTGGCTAAATAATAATAATAAAAAAAACTAACCATGTATGACCAGCTTAAAGGGGTTGTAAAGGTAAAAAATGTTTTCCCTAAATAGCTTCCTTTACCTTAGTGCAGTCCTCCTTCACTTACCTCATCCTTCCATTTTGCTTTTAAATGTCCTTATTTCTTCTGAGAAATCCTCACTTCCTGTTCTTCTGTCTGTAACTCCACACAGTAATGCAAGACTTTTTCCCTGGTGTGGGGAAAGCCTCTTGAGGGGGAGGGGGGCGAGCAAGCAAGTCAGGACACTCTCTATTTTGCAGATAAAGAAAGGAGCTGTGTGTTAGTGGGCGTCCTGACACTCATGCTCGCCCCTTCCCCCCTCAAGAGGCTTTCTCCACACCAGGGAAAAAGCCTTGCATTACTGTGTGTAGTTACAGACAGAAGAACAGGAAGTGAGGATTTCTCAGAAGAAATAAGGACATTTAAAAGCAAAATGAAAGGATGGGGTAAGTGAAGGAGGATTGCACTAAGGTAAAGGAAGCTATTTAGGAAAAAAAAAATTACCTTTACAACCCCTTTAAGAGGAAGCGACAGGAAGTGAAATTTCCCCAAAACAAAACTGCCTGGTTTTACTATTCCCTACTCCGTCACCTCTCACAATCATGAGGTCTCATGCACTCTGGGGCTATTATAAATGCTTTTCTCCTAGTAGGAAAAAAGCTAATCCAAAAACGCTCCTAAGCTACGTTTAGGCGTAACAAGTGTCTGGGTGTTTATTTTGTTGCCAAAAATATTCATTTATCCTGCACACTGAAATGAATACCACTAAAGCGCTAAACGTGCCTCACACTTGTCTTGAATGCACAAGTGACGTTTTCTGTTTACTGCCTCTAAACTCCTGTAAACGCCTATGTCTGCATAAACACATAAGCTAACATGGGGGGGAGGGGGGTAAAAAGAAGAGTGCAGTTAGGATGATCTTTGATTCCAAGTCACAAATCACACTGTAAACAGACATGGCATAAAACCCAACACCATTGTTTGTGTCACTTAGAACCATGTGCATTCTAAAGGTAAACGGGACATCTGTGTGTCTGTGAGAGAACTGGCAGGGAAATGCCATTAAAGTGCAGAAAGGCACCAAGGCACCTGAGTGTTTAAAACATAATAAACTGTTCAGCCTTAAAGGAACACTAAAGATTTGTTTTTTATTAGATCAATTGATTGCTGTAAGCTAGAGCATTTAAATATCACTTACCTCATTTTTCCTTTTGACCTCCATAATACAGTAATCCAGGTTTGAATTTGCCATTTCCTGTCTCTCCTCTTCTTGCTTTCCACCAGCATCTGAGCTGTTTTACATGGTGGAAAGCAGACGTGCTCACCCCCTCCCTATGACTACAGCCCTGCGTGAAGATGCTCTCTTATCCCTCACAGGCATGGAGGCTAAGCCTAAAGGGAACTGGGCCGTGATTTAGCAAGAATGAATGTGCAGCGCAAACCAGGAAGTCAGTGAGAATAAGGATTCAGGAGTGACGGAGGTGAATAAAACGGCTCGATTTCAACAGCTATCAAACTAGTTATAATGCAAAACATTACTGTTTACTTTATCAGCTACTGTCAGACTTTATTTTAAGAGGAAAATATTTTTGTCTTTACAACTCCTTTAATGTATTCTTATGTCAGTGTACAGAAAACCTTTTATAGAGTTTATTAATGACTATCTAAAAGAAGTTAATTTACAGAGGACAATAGATTATTCTATTTCTCACCGGATGAAAAACAATCCCTTGTATAGTTGACCGCTGGGAGTTTGTCTGTTAAAAGTCATAAATACAATGGATATGCCAATTGTTTTATACAATGCATTTATTAAGTGCAAAGAAGTTAATTCCTGAAAATAAAGACAGCCATGCATGGATCGATATTTGTCTGGTTAAGCGGGGTGTGGCCCAATTTTAACCCACGCATGTGCAGCATAGATGTACAAAAGTTGATCTATCGATTGACTTGTGAACAACCAGCCTGTTGGGCTTTTGCTGAATGACCAGTGCCACTGGCTATAGCTGGCAACCCTGATCATTGTATTCTGAACGCGGAGAAGGTTCCCTGCCATCAAAATATAATAGCACAGCAGGAAGATCTACCACATGAGCATTGAATGTGTATGCTTTTCCGAGGGGAAAAAAACGTGCATGGCCAGAATCAAGTATGAGACGGGAGCGCTCGTTCTGGTAAAACTTGTGTCCGTAATGGAGATAGCACATTCGTCACGCTGGACTGAAAAGCACGACGACTGAAAAGCGTGAATTGTCTCTCACCACACTTTTACTAGCACAAGGATCAGCAAAGCAGCACAAAGGGTGGCGCCATTTGAATTGAACTTATCCTTTATAGTCCCATCATACGTGTTGTACGTCACCGCGCTTTGGTCGGCCAGGATTTGGCATGAACCTCTGTATGCAATGCAGGCTGGAGAGGAATCACGTCTGGAAAAACGTTGGTGTTTTTCCGGACAGGAAAACCGGTCGTGTGTACGAGGCATTATGCTTAGGCTCTAAAATCTTGTTTGGCACTGTAGAAATAGTACACTGCAGCATGGTTGGGCAAAAACTCCCTTTCTAAGATGTGATGTGGTACATACATTTCTTAAAGTGTGTCTAAGATGTTCATCCCTGTATATTGCTTCAAGCCCTCTTTCATGGTTGATCCTGCATATCCCTGTGGCAAACATTGGCCACATTAAAATGGGCTTTGCTGGAAAATAATGACCATTTTAAACAGCTCAGACAAGCTTCTCCTCCTTATTTTCATTACCTAGTGGAAGTTAATATCTGTAACAGTGGGACATCTGAGACATCGCCAAGGCTGTACACCAGCTTAAGGCTCCCACATAAGAACTCCACCTCCCCCATTTAAAAGGGTAAGGAACTTATTTTCATTCACATACGTGGTGCAGCACAAACCTGGTTTTTATTATGTCAAGTTATTGTAAAAATCCTTTCCTTCTCTGTTTAACTCCTTGCATTCAGACAAATATGCACTAGGCTCTGCCATACTGACCACTCAGTGGTCCAGTTTTCAAGGGCCTCTTCCTACATACATCAGTATACATTTTAGCAGAAATTGACATTCTTTAGATTCTTTCTAAGTATTTTTATCTGCCCTGATACCAAAGAAGCACTGCTGCATACTGCTTCCCCCCCCCCCCCCCCCCCCCCCCTGTTCTGGCACTCTAGTCTCCAAATCTAAACTCATAACACACTTCCTGACTCTAAAAGAATTTCTTAATTGGTTTAGAAGGAGGTGTGGGGGAGGGAGACTGAAATCGAGCAGATGCAATATCTAGTAAACGCCAACTATAACTTAGATCTGACTTTCAAGAAGCCTTGTGAGCAGGACTTTAACCATAAACTCATTTTTTGCTTTCCTCCTCCCTCCCTGCTTCCCAAATAACTGGGTTTTGTTCCCTTTCTATATGAAAGGTTTATGGAGAAGGTCCTTTGGATGTTCGCAATTCGCTGCTGGACGCAAACAAGTGACAAGGTCTCATGTAAGCACAGATGTGCCAACAGGTTTTTAAAATCTGGTAGAGGCATTTATCACATATGTAGAGTGTTCCTGTGTATGGCCAAACAAGATGCAAGTACCCACTAGGTCCACTGCCAGAAACAAAGGTGTGTGCGTACACATGAGGCTGGGGGGGGGGGGAGGGAGCAGACTTATTGCAGACGAAACATGCTAGGTTCCTTCTGCAATTCCGCAAATTACCTGTCAGTTCACAATTTTCTTTAGGAATTCACACTGACCTGCGCACACTCAGCCCACCTCAGTACAGATGTAATGTAATGAACTCCCGTGTGCATGCTTTGGGTTTCTGTCATACTTCGGCTGGCCTATCAAGACAATAGAAGACCCAGTATCCAGTAGTAATTGGAGAAGCACAAGATATTGGTGCCGCCAAGAGTCCTTCAAACATAGCGCATCTTAGGCCTTGTACACACGATGGGATTTATCCACTGTAAACGGTCCCCGGACCGTTTACAGCGCATTATTACGCTGGGATGTTTTGATCCGATGGCTGTACACACCATCGGATCAAATTCCCCGCCGGCGGACAGCGCGGTGACGCGGCGGTGACGTTGACACCGCCACGTCACCGCACCAGTAAGTAAACACTTCCGCGCAGATGCGTCGGATCCATTCACAGGATACGACGCATGTGCGGGCAGATATGTCCGCTGGTTTGCCGTACTAACCAGCGGACATATCTGACGGGCAGCTATCCGGCGGAAAAATTCCAAAGCATGCTTTGAAATTTTTCCGCCGGAGGAATCCGGACAGAACGGTCCATTTGCCCCTACACACGAGCGTTTTTTTCGGCTGAAATGGTGCGTCGGACCATGTTCAGTGGATTTATTCCCTCGTGTGTACAAGGCCTGAGAGTGAACATTAGCATTTGTGAATTTAGTTTCTCTATAAATTTTGGTCAATTAATTCATGCTGAAATATCTCTGCTAGTCACAAGAACTGCTAAATGATTCTACTGTAAATCACGTCTATTGTTGCCCATCAGCTCCTCCCCTGCTAGAAGCCCAATTTGTGAGAGTTTCACTTTTGTTACTACCACATCTACTGTGACCATGCATGCAGGGTGCACTGTCAGGCTGGAGGACATCATTAGTGCTTTTCTAACTGACAAAGTAAAATGGTGGATCCAGTCAGTTACATCATGAGCTGTGTGTTGAAATAGCAATAGGTGACTCTTGTAGACATGCGCCCTACCCCAGAACGAGTAGAGGTGGCACATTCCTAATGTGGAGATTAGTCTGTCTTTCTTACAGTTATTATACTTCTGTGTTGCACTGACACATCGTTTACTTTAGCAAGGATATAGACTGCATTCCTGTTGTGAAACTCAGGCCACGCTCACTTGCTTATGCCTCCACTGCTGTAGGCACACCTGTGGATGTTTTACAGGCAGTCAATGACATACCCCCTCCTCTGCATGTATTGTGACATTGCTAGTCTCAGGTAAGAACCTAGTATGGAGACAAGCATGGTCAATCAGTACTAATTCTTAGGATCCTACAGAGCAGCATAGTCAGACAACTACGGGGGATGGTGTGGGGGAGCGCTTTCAAGTCTAACTCTGGATTCACATCATGTGAACGTGTTGTAGATATCCAGAATAAAGAAAATTTGGCTGTTAAAATACCCAAACAGTGCCCGCATCTGATTGGGTTTAGCTGCTGTTTATCTGATATTTGGCTCCTTTGATATTTGAAAGATGTTGGACCTTGTGTTGCCAACTTTTTGGGTATGGTCAATTTTTAAACTATCCTTTTCAACTGCTTCAAGCACACAGGTGCATTAGTGGCATACAACTTAATATTCTGGCTTTTCTCTGCCTCCAGGAAGCCCATTTGCTGCGGCCCATAGGCATGAATGCTTGTACACAAATATATGATGTATGTGCATAAACCTGTGTACCGAGTATGGATGTATTCCTTGAATGGAGAACGTCTGCATTCAGGTCATATGTCTGTATGCTTCTAAAGGTGTACCTGCCCACAAGTTTGTGTGCATGAGGCCTAACAGGCCTTTGTAAACCCTCTCCAACAGATTGTATGTTTCATAAACGGAACATAAATACTGCATTGGAATACGAGCCTCATTATTGTAGGAGAATGGGTTTAATTACTAACAAGATGTTACGAGTTAGACAAAGGATGTTTATATGCACAGTATGCTTGCAAAAAAAAGATGTTATCCCCTTTGCTAAAATGAAACATTCTTGAAGATTAAAGTATTCTGTGTTTAGTAACCAATTAGTAATCTGTAACTAATTAAATTCTCAAACACTGATCATCTGCCCAGGACTGATGTCATTTCAAACATCTGCAGCAATCACATTAAAAAGTCAGGTGTGAAATCTCTACGTTCGTTAATCTGCTCAACCTTACCCATTAAAATAAACATTAAAGGGACCACAGGCCCTTTAAACTCTCCAGTGATTGGGAAAATAATTCAATGGGAACTCATAACACAACACTTCAATGCCTTTCAGCAGAAAACCCGCTTTTGTTTTTCTTCCCTTTCAGCCAAATGAAGTGACTCCTAGGGATTTTATTTGTAACAGGACTGCTTTTATTCTCCATAGGAAGTCTTAGCACAGAAATCTGCTCGGTATACTCATTTTACCGGGGTAAAGCATGAGTGTTATGTGCAGCACGCTGCCTCCATTCATTCAACAGACAACGCGGACATAAAAACTGAATGCAATGTGTGTGTCTCCCAAAACTTTTGCAGATATAAGACATCAAGTATATGAACATAAAAAGGAATTGTGCCATTGCTGGAACCTGTGTCAGGCATGGCCCTGCAGTGGTGTTTGCGTTGCGCTGCGTTCAGATAATTAAAGTGGATGTAAACCCAATTTTATTTTATTTTTTTGATGTCACAATGTAGAGTATAAGATTTCCTATCATCTGTGCCCAGTCTTGACACACAGAGTTAATCCAGCGCTGACTAATCCTCTTTTAATGTTCAGTGCAAATTAACAGAATTCCAGATAAAAACTTGCCAAATTATAAAGTCCGTTTCTCTGTTTTTGCTTTCAGTGACAGGTTATTTACATATGTAGCTTGGACATGTTTATCATATGTTACGTTATGTTTATCATAACATGAGGTGATCCAAAGTTCATTGTATATTACCAGGATGTGTTATGTGGGGGAGGGGATGATTTCTCACTTTTTATATCTCATGTTATGATAAACATAACATAACATATGATAAACATGTCCAAGCTAAATATGTAAATAACCTGTCACTCAAAGCAAGAAGAGAGAAAACGGACTTTTTATTTAGGCAGGTTTTTATCTGGAAGGCCGGTAATTTTCACTGAACATTAAAAGAGGATTACTCAGTGCTGGATTAACTCTGTGTGGCAAGACTGAAGCTCAGGCGTGTTCGGATGCTAGTCCAAACCCACCTGAGCGATTCCGCCAGGCCTATCATAAGCAGACGGTGCTGCTTTGCTCCTCTGTTTTTTTCAGAATCTTGTTTCAGTCTCAGACTATCTACAAGGCGATAGGATTCAAGTGTTGTCCCAGATCTTTACGAGGAACTGCTCGTTCTTTCTGCTCCCTTGGGTCTATTTGTGGGAAGGTACATGGTAGCTGGAGATCTCCAAGCTTCATCCAGGTAGTGGACTACTTCTGCTAATCTTTTGGAATCTTTGCAATCCAATACACAAGATAATTCTAGTGACACTCACAATACTGTAATCCAATTAATGTGACAGAGTATCTGGAAAACTGACATGTTCACGCATTCAGCCTGGCGACATCTGTGTTTTTGATAGTGTATGGAAATCTGAACTGATCTTACATTATGATCTCAACGTTTCCCCTCTAATCCTTTTTCAGTGGGCATAGTATTTGGCTCTTTGAGTCTCCCCGGAGTCTCGTTCTATTAGTCTGGGAGAACCATGTATATGTCTCCTTTATATTTGATATTTCACACCGAATGTGTTAGAAGCATACCTACGATCAGAGGTGATGGGAGTTTTTCTGTTGTTCTGGGTGTTTATATGCGGTAGATACTTCATGTTGTGTGCTTTTACCACCCTATAGAATACAGCAGGGGAGGGGACATTCTGTTCTGAGTCTGAGACCTTTCTCTTGTAATAATGGCCTCCCTACTAGCTTTACCTGGGAACAGGGGCGGACTGACAACTCATGGGGCCCCCGGGCAATAGAAGATTATGGGGCCCTCAGGCTTACAGATGGCCACCAAGCCAGGTGGCAGTACAGAGGCGGGGGAGCTAAAATCTCAGGATTTTCACATCAAAAGCATGTCGGTTTTGGACATATCAGGGACAGATGTAAAAAAAACACAGATTTTTACATGCTGTCCCTGGTTTTAATGAGACTGGCCACCCTGATGGGGCCCCCTAGTGGCATGGGGCCCTCGGGCAGTGCCCGAGTTTCTCAATGGTCAGTCCGCCCCTGCCTGGGAATGCAGCTGTGGTATCAGTACTTTAAATAGAAGCCCGGCCTCATCCGACTGCACACCACCTCCACATTGTCTATATAGCCTCTCCCTACCCACTTGTAGGCAGCTTTTCTTTCAGCACTGCTCTCTATTAAAGCTACAAGTTGGTAAACAAGATAACAATTTTAGTTGTCACTCTTCCGTAAGCCCTGTACATACATGGGCCAAATTTTGGGAGACACCGGGAGACTGCTAATTAACTTTTATCTCAGCTTCTTTCCCAGCTATTCACTCTCCATCTAACTCTTCTCCTCTCGTGACCATGGATGGGATTAATGTTTACATCCCTGAATGTCAGAGGCTTAAATCTACCTGAGGAATGCTCCAGACTTTGGTCTGATCTAAAAAAAAAATACATTACACAAAGAGTGCTTCTACAAGAAACACATTTCAAATATGACAAAATCCCACAACTCATTAATAAAGCTTTTCCTTAAGCTAACCATAGCTCATCTTGCCTCTCAAAGTTTAAAGGTGTAAGTATTTTGTTAGCAAAGCATCTCTCCTACGCATATATCAAAAAATTAGGGACGGAATTCCAGGTGCTTAATATTGTAGAACCCTGGCATTTAATGCATCCCAAAAAGAGAGATTATAAGATCTAGAACTCCCCACAGGCCACCAACCTGGTGACTCAACAAATCTCGACATCAGTACCCTAAGGGCAGATCCCACATTGACAAAGTGCTCCAAGACTTTTTTTTCCAAAAATGCAGATCATCTTCCCAGTGCCATGCTAATCTGGGGAGGCACATAAATGCATAATTCGTGGAACTTTAATTAAGATTGGCACACAACAGAAAAGGGTGAAAGTACAACTGATAAGACAACTTATTGACACGTGTGTAAGCTTGAATCCATACACAAACAAAATATATCTCTGTCCAGTGGATTGTAGCAGAACAACACTGGATTTTCTGGTACGAGGAGTGTGTTTTTTTTTTTTTTTTTTTTTTAAACCCTGCATATACGGTATAAGAAATGTATTGGGGGGGGGGGGGGTGAACTTCCTCTTTACACAATACAAGGTGTCTTGCTATGAATGCCCTTGTTCAGGCATTTCCTGTTTCCTGTCCCAATCTTCCATACCTGCTTCTGTATTGTCCCCTTGTCACATGACCTTCCAATAGAGGTTGCCAGTGTCAATTTTAACATATACTGTGCTGGCAATGGCTATTATTATAACTATCAAGAGCAGCACCCGGATGCATCAAAACATAGGAAAAAAAAATAAGATTGCATTGATACCAATACAAGTATCGGTGCTGATACCAAGCATTTGCACAAGTACTTGTACTCGTGAAAATGCTCCGATACTTGACCCGATACCTGCGTTGCAGGGGGTGGGCCAGGGTAGCCTCACAGATGATCAGTGCGGACAGTTGCAAGCACCAATCTCCCTGTATGCCTTTTAATAAAGCAGCTGACGGCCACTTCTTCGTCATGTGGCTTTCAGCTGCTTTATTAAAAGGTATACAGGGAGATTGGTGCTTGAAACTGTCTGCCCGAATCATCCTGACTGTCCCTGTGGAGCCCGTGTCCTCCTCCGGGTCTGCTCTGGTCCCCCTCTATGCTCCTCCGGTCCCCCGCTTTGCCTTTTTCTGGGTCTCCCCCTGTGTCCTCCTGTGACTTTCCGTGTCTGCTCTGGTCCCCCTCTGTTCTCTTCCAGTCCCTCCCGTATCCTCCTATGGGTCCTTCGCCGACTTCCCGGGTCTGCTCTGTCATTTACTAGCTCCTTCCTTTTCCGAATGCACAGAGTCAGTGATCACTGAATCTGTGCATTCATAACTGAGCATCGTAAACTCGGTTTATGATGTCTAAGTTCACAAATGGAGAGGAGCCTCTGTCTTGTCTATTCATCTTCAATGCAGCTGAGGCAACAGAGAAAGAGACTGGGGAATATGTGTCCTTAGTCCCTTTCCTTGTCTCAAAGGGGAGATGTCAGGTGTCTTTTTAGATACCTGATATCACACCAAAGCCCCACCCCCCTTTCCCCTCCAACAGGACTGATAAAACATAAGGAATTGTAATAAAAAAAATATTTAAAAGGTTAAATTGTAAAAATAAAAAAACCCAGACAACCACACCCCCCTCCCCCCAAAAAAGGCGTTGTAAAAAAAACCCACAGAATCAATAATAAAAATAAATTGTAAAAAAATAAATAAAAAATAAAAAACTACTGCCACAGTCCACACCTCATCAGTGCCCATCAGTGCTGCATATTTGTACCACTGTCACATGATATAAAAAAAAGTATCAGTATGGGCAAGTACTTGAAAAAAAGTATCGGTACTTGTACTATGTCTTAAAAAAGTGGTATTGGTGCAACCCTAATTAAGATGAGTAATTTACTTGAGAAAAAATGGCAACTGTAAGCAGGGCCGATCCGCCCTATAGCCGCTTAGGGCCCAGCAAAGCTGTGGAGGGCCCCCCAAATTCCTTTTTGGCCCCTCACCCCGCTTCTCAACTGTAATGTGACATGTCATTTTTGGCAGCCCCCGCTTCTCAACTAACTTTTATGTCATTTTGCTTAGGGCCCCGGGGAGGTCAGGATCGGCACTGACTGTAAGTATAATCCTTTAGCAAACTAAAGCTGGGTATACACTAGTAGAATTTTGTTCAACATTTTTAATTCTAAGAATGTTGTATGAATGTTTGCTCATCTTTATCTTTCTATTCATTAGTGGGGTCAAAACTATGTTCAACTGCAGTGATGAGAAAATTCGAAGGTGCTGAATGGAAAAATATTTCTCGATGGTACAAATTTCTAACATTGTATGTGGTTTTCATCTGGTAACGTTCATTCATTACAAAAACCAAGAATAAAACTAAATAAAATATTGAACTACATTTGAATGACAGACAAAGGTTCTGGTAGTTTTCATTCAAAATTCTACCAGTGTATGCCCTGCTTAAATGTCATTCAGTTGGGGTTTCCATCTACTTGTGGTCAGAAAGACTGTTTACCAGGCAGAATTCACACTCCTTACATAGCAGTTATACTGCTCACTCACTCTGGCATATTGCCATGCATTCTGAAAAGCAAGCAAAATAAACGGACACATGATATTCCATCGTTTTCTATGAAGTCTGTTCCCACTGCATTACGATGGGAATAAAGTGCTGCGCACTGCATTTTTGGTGTATTCCCCCGCACAGTCCTAAGTCAGACACAGCACAAGTTAAAACAAAAAATATGCATAGCTGTAAAAATGATAGAATTCATCCAGATTATAAAAAAAAAGGCAATTTAACCCAGTGCACGCGCCATAATGATTAGCAGTAATATTTATAATAAGCTGGCTCCCTTTTAATGCTTTTAGTGCAATGTTAACTTTCCATCCGTGACTAAACAAGACAGACAAAGTGAACTGCACCTTTACAATATACATTATATCCAGTCCTTGAATTCCTCCCCCCTGTTCCACATTCCTTTGTCCTCCCACTCTTTCCCTATCCCGTCATCCTCTAGCCTGGCATCTGTGTCTGTAATCAGCAGGGCAGCAGTTATCCAAGCAGATGAAAGAAAGAATTGTCTCAGGCTTCCAAGCTTCCTGGACTGGACCACTCCACTGATCAAAGGAAGAAGCCACTGCTGTTTGCTTTGTATTTCCCTTAATAAGGCCCCATTAAGTGATCCCCACACATAAACACAACTTCAGTGCTGCATCTGCAGACAGGGGAACATAGCACGTTTTTTTCTTTTCTTAAGGTTGTCCTTAAATGCCTGCAAACTACACCTAACCTGTCATTCAAGTCACATCAAATGACATAACTTATAGGCCTTGTGTCACAGACACATGTATTAAATAACCAAAGTTAGAAAAACACAAATATTCACAATATTTAGAAACTTAAAACGGTTGGTTTGAATTTAGTCGTCTTAAGGTTGAAGCTAAACGTGCTTTGAAAGCAATAAAAAGAGGAATCCACAAACAAAAAACTTCTCAACCCATATAATGTGATTACTGTCAAGATCAATACAACTCAATTGATCAAATTACACGCAGTCTGGGCAAATTCTGATTAGATTAGTTGGCTTCTTTCAAATAACGGAACGGAAGATCTTGGTTTCCAATGCCCCCACACATGGCGCAATTGCTTTAGTCTAATTAGCTCAGATTTTTTTTAGCTTTGAAAACATTTCTTAGGCCACGTACACACGACCGGTTTCCTCAGCAGAATTCAGCAAGAAACTCGATAGGAGACGTATTCTGCCGAGAAAACCGGTCGTGTGTACACTTTTCGCAGAGAAAACTGTCGAGGAACTCGTCGAGCCAAAAAGAGCGCAGGTTCTTTATTTCCTGCAATGGGAAAATTTGGCTCGACAAGTTTTTTGACAGCCGAACAAGGAACTCGACGGGGAAAACTATGGGCCAGATTCAGATACAATTACATTGGCGCAGAGTATCAAAGACACTACGCCGCCGTATTTTACAAGGCTATACGCCGAATTCTGGTAGATTTTGTCCCTTAGGGTGCGGCGGCGTAGTGTATTTCTCTGCGCATGCTCCGTTCAGAAATTTCCCGCCGTGCATTGCGCGAAATAACGTCGTTACGTCATTCGTTGTTTGAGTAGCGTCGTTTACGGACATTCCTATTCCCGGACGAGTTACGTAAAAAATAAAAAAAGACGTTGACATTCGACGCGGGAACGACGGCCATACTTAACATGGGCTGTCTAATATTAGACCAGCAAAAAGCTGGTATAGTTTTACGCAGGAAAAAGATGACTAAAGATGCCGTAAGAGATTGCGATTGACGTTCGTAATTTCGTGGATCGTCGGCAAAAGCTAATTTGCATACCCCGACGCGGAAAACGACGGGAACTCCACCCAGCGGCCGCAAATTTATTGCAGCGTAGATCCGAAGGCGTACGAAGAAGTAAGCCAGTCGGATTGAAGCCCGCAGCCGTATTTTCATGGTTTGAGGTTTCAGAGTAGTGAAAAAACGTGCGTAATTTGAAAGTACTCCAGTCTAACGCAAGTTAGACAGGAGTAAGGGCTCTGTGAATCTGGCCCTATGTGTTTCGCCCGTCGAGTTTCTCGGTTGTGTGTACGCGGCCTTACATTAAATAAATTACAATGATTCAGAAGTGGAAATTGTCTGCTTTGTCTGATCCTTTCATCAAACAAGCCTAAAGTTGTCATCGAACTTTAATGTACAGAAACTGTGCCCACCCACCCTTTTATAGAGGCAGAACATTAGAATGGATTAAGGAAAATTGTATGGCCTCACTTCAAATACACAAAACAAATATTGATATCTGGAAAAGTACTTTGAGGTAAAATACAGAAGCTTTAAAATGCTCACCATTGGGATAATATGACCAGTTTGATCAAAGTATCAAAATTCCAACGTCTATGTTCTGTGTGACCTAGGCCAGCCTTTGTCAACATTTTTAACCAGAGGAAGGTCTTGAGATAATATTTAAACCTCAAGGAACCCCTGCTAAAACTAATTCATAATGGGTTAGTGGGATGAATGCCCCCTTACAGTATTGGCCAGAATGCCCCTTAAAGACACTTTAAAACATCATTGGTGTAATGCTACTGGCTCTGCCAAGTGGCACTGCCCCCCCCAACCATGCTTGCACCATCAGATTAGGGGCCAATTAGTCACAGCTCAAGGAACCCCTAGAAAACTCTGGAAGAATCCTAGGGTTTCATATAACCTTGGTTGAGAATGACTGACCTACACATATTACTCCAGAAATTACACCCATGATGCTTTAAAAAAGACAGACTGACTATCACTTCCTGTCCTACAACCATGGGAAGTGAGGCCAAATCCCCTTTAGGCCCCTTTTACACTGGGGCGGGAGGTGCGCTGACAGTATAGCGCCACTATTTTTAGCAGCGCTATAACGTCGGAATTGTGGCGGTATTCTGCCGCTAGCCCCCGGTGGTGGCCAAAAAAGGGTTAATACCACCAGCAATGTGCCTCTACAGAGGTGCATTGCTGCTGGTATTACGGCAGTGTCTCATTGTTTTCAGTGGGAAGGAGCGGTGGAGGAGCGGTAAACACACCGCTCCTCTCAACGCTCCGAAGATGCTGCTGGCAGGACTTTTGGAGCGGTTACGCCAGCGCATCGCCTCAGTGTAAAAGCCCTCAGGCTTTCACATTGAGACTACAGGGCAGGAGTTTTTCAGGCGGTATTTGGGCGCTATCCTCAGTGTGAAAGGGGTCTTAAGGTAAGCGAGACTCACAAACCATTTTCACTAGAAAAGGTGTGTCCCTTTGGAAATGTCTACTCTTTTCTTGTTCCAATGACAACTCAAACTTTCGGATTTTCCTGCCAGTCCTAGTGACAAAGATCTTCAGTACAAAAAGAAGGTGAATTTCACCAAAGGGGACTCAATCAACAGGTAAATTTGACAGAGGTTCTAAATTTTAGCCATTCTATAAAAAAAACTGATAGTTTTGGTTTTGAAAACAAATGATGTCCACAACCTTGTCACTAACCTTTGTCTACAGAGGGACACATATATGGTAGATGTATGCACTCTGATACTAGTACAGTAACTAGAAAATGAATAGATTAACCAACTGTGAGATCCATCGGGGATCTACAAACATGCTATGTCATAATGAATATTTCAAACTGTAATTAAAGGGAATTTTAAAAATTACTAATTAATAGCATTAGATGCTCCACAAGTAGAAATTTTGATATTTATTTAGAACTTTAAATAGCATTTAGTGCTTTGATAATTATTTATTTTTCAAGGATGTAATAACATATTTATAAACCAAAAACCTGAAGAAATATTCAACATTAACATTTTAGGATAAATACATCTGATCTCATATAGATATAAAAAATGTAAAAATTGCTATTGGGTTATTGTAAGCCATGTTTGATAACAGAAATCTACACGTGGGATTATTTTCTTGACCTATGCCTTGTACACACGATCGGAATTTCCGATGAAAAAAGTGGATTTTTTTCATCGGATATTCTGACCGTGTGTCGCCCCCCATCTGGCTATTTCCATCGGATTTTATCCCACCGGAAATTCCAATCGTGTGTACAGGGCATAAAAGAAGAAGTTCTGCTTTAAAGACTTACCCCCCATTCTTCTGAACAATGTACACCTTGAGGAGTGGGGGTGGGGAGGATTGGGTATCAATTTTGACAGGTACCCGCTCCCACTGCCTAGGCAATCGGAAACATGTGACGTGTCCCAGAAGACTGCTTGACTGTCCATGATGAGCGGCACTGCTCGCACACTCACAGTGGGCAATCGGCTGTGATGTTCCAAGCTGTCATAGCCAGGTGCCCATACTTAAGATGTTGGCGCCAAGGAAAGAAGACAGCAGGTTAAATCAGGTGGGGTGGGACAGGTAAGTGGCTTTTTGTAGCTGCTTACTTATTTTTTTTACAGGAAACTGAAGCTCATCTTTAACACATATACCCATGGGTTCCTACTGGGTGTAATGTAATCTACATGTGAACAGCCATCATGCTGAGTTAAGCACAAATCCAAGGCAAAGCGTTATCCCAATTTGGCTGCAAAGGTGGAAATCTCTTTAAAATTTTTATGCAAATGCTTCTACAGTATGGCCCGGATTCACAAAGCACTTACGCCGACGTAAATCACTTTACGCCGACGTAGTGCAAATGTGCGCCCGGCGTATGTGTGCGCCAGACCCACAAAACCAACATACGTCTAAAAACAGGCCATCCTACCCGACGTATCTTGCTTACGCCGGCATAGCGTGGGCGCAAATATGGTTTAGACGCATTTTGCTTCTCCCATTGATTAGGCATTCAAATATGCGAATGAGGGAAATACAGCGATGTACTAACGTATGTGCGCCCGACGCATGCTATGCGATGTTTGCGTAAGTTGTCCGTCCGGCGTAAAGCTATTCCCCATAGATGAGGCGCAACCCAGCAATAGACATGCCAAGGTCTGCCCCAGAGAACACAGGCCGGCGTATTGGACATACGTTACATTCACAGCATACGTAGTGATCCGGCGTAGCTTAGGCAGTTGTGCCGGTGTTGTTGTGAGCATGCGCATAAGGGTGCTGTTTCATGCGTCTACGTCACGGCGCATGCACAGTTCGTGATACGCCGGGCGTAAAACACTGCACCATGCTCAAACTATCATTTGCAAGGGGTCATGCCCACTTCCACTGACACTGGTCTGTTCCTTTGAAAATACGCTACGCTGGCGTATCTTGGTGGGCAATAGCTTGCTGAATACAGTGCATGCCTCTCCGCGCTGCGCCGGCGTATCGTACTGTGTGTGCGATATGCCGGCTTAAATGTGCGCCAACTCTCTATGAATCTGGGCCTATATCTCTGCTTGAAAAGCCAACTGTATTTTTCGTTCTGGATGGAGAAGGTATGACCATCACCATTGTTACTGATGTCTGTATCCCTTCTCTGGACATTTCACTTATTTCAGTGAAGAAAGGCTAGGACTAGAGTGCCACCTCATCAATGCCCACCAGTGCAGCCCTATCAGTGTCCACCACCAGTGCCGCCCATCAGTGTCCACCACCAGTGCCACCTCATCAATGCCCACCAGTGCAGCCCATCAGTGTCCACCACCAGTGCCACCTCATCAATGCCCACCAGTGCAGCCCATCAGTGTCCACCACCAGTGCCACCTCATCAATGCCCACCAGTGCAATGCCAACCAGTGCACCACCTGTGCCAACCAGTGCCACCCACCCCTGTGCCAACCAGTGCCATCCACCCCTGTGCCAACCAGTGCCATCCACCCCTGTGCCAACCACCCCTGTGCCAACCAGTGCCATCCACCCCTGTGCCATCCACCCATTTCTGCAACAGCCAATCGGCGGCCGCCGCTGCCGACATTCTACACTGTAAAAAAAATAAGTCCCCTGATGTGCTGCGCGCCCGGCCTCTGCCTACAAACCCCAGAATGCAGAGCGGGCCAGTAACATTCTGGGGTTTGTAGGCAGAAGCCGGGCACGCTGCACGTCAGGGGATGTTTTTCCAGTGTAGAATGTCCGACCGCCGATTGGCTGTTACAGGCCAGTAGATAGCAGCAGTATGCCACCTCGCTGCTATCTACTGACGCCTGTAACAGCCAATCCGACAACCCTGTGCCGGAGCTAGGCCGAACTTTCCCTGTGACCGCGGCGGCAATCCGCATCAAGGCCGCGGCCTCGGCCTAGCTCCAAGCGCTCATGTAGAAATATCGGCCTAATTTGGAGAAAAATCGGCCGATGCCGATTTCTCCAAAACGGCCAAATATCGGCCGATATATCGGCCTGCCGATATATCGGTCGACCTCTAGCTAAGACCTCTGTAAGGTTTTATCCTATTCTAGTAACCCATTACCATTGTTCTCTATGGAAAAGCATATATCCAAATGAAATCAATTATGTGTAGATCCAATAACACAGAAGCCTATACGCTCACTGTAAACGGGTTTGTTTGCTGCAGATTTATTGTATGAATGCTCGCTGTTTTTCTTTTTTTTTTCATTTTTCAAAACACCAAAAAAAATCCCACCAACTAGTTATTATAAAAACAAGGTGAAAAAAGAGCTGATGACATATTGATAAAGCACTAATCTCTAAATCTGGGTGTCAGTTATGGGACATGGTATGAAGATCTAGCTCCGCATACCAGCAATCCACAAACACAACGACAGATCTCATTGATCCTCAGCCAACAATTACTGGCCTCCGTCCCAGAGGCTATTTCAGTATCAGACTCTGGACAGCTATCAAAACTCACTACAAATGTGTGTTCAGTGTCCAACTCGTGTGAGGCCATGCTAGAATGGCAGGTGTGTGTCTGTGGGACAGCTAATATCTTCAATGGTAAAAGGTCTTCCATCTATCAGATGAAGCATGTGTGGTGAACAATGACTATTTTGGATCTTTTATGGCGTTCTTACTTTTTTTTTTACTTGCCATTTTATTTTGAAAAAAAAAATGAAATATTTATTTCACTGTTTAGTTCTAAAATTTTCGGCTTCATGTTACTGAACAAAAAGTTAAAACTGAATATAAAATTGAAAACCGTTTAGGAGTCTGTGCATGCTGTGAAATGTTTTAAGAGTCATCACATTTCCGAGAAACGTAATGCTGCTCCTTATTCATGTGCTGGACAACTTACAGTGAATTCTCAATAATACTTGAGTCTAAATGGGTCTAGTTCTTCCTAGGTAAAAAAAAAAAAAAAAAAAAAAAAACTGAAAACAATTCTAGATTTATAAATACCAATAAAAGTGTTTTTTTTTTTTTTGTTATACCCTCATCTAGAGGTCTCTTTATTTCTCAATATTATGAGTATTAGGTGGAACTGTTGTTTTTTGATGCTCATTATTTTGTATTTGTCTATATCCACCTACATGATGTATTGTAATTAGAACCATTTTTGTTGTTCTTATCTGTAATTCTTGTTTAAACCTTTAAAAAAATGGTTTAATATCAATTAAAAGTGGTTTATTTGTTATATCCTCATCAAGAGGTCTCTATTTCTCAATATCATTATTATTAGATGGAATTATTGTTTTTTGATGCTCATCGTTTTGTTTTTGTCTATATCCACCTACATGATGTCATGTAATTGGAACCATTTTTGTTATTCTTATTTGTAATTCTCGTTAAAACCTTTGATAAAATGTGTATGCAAAGAAAAAAAATGAAAACAACTCTAGATATATGGTTTTAAAACCAATTAAAAGTGGTTTATTTGTTTTATCCTCATCAAGAGGTCTCTTTATTTCTCAATATCATTAATATTAGATGGAATTATTGTTTTTTTATGCTCATCGTTTTGTATTTGTCTATATACAACTACATGATGTCATGTAATTGTTTTCAAATTTTTTTATTAATCTTTTTTCGCATATATAAAAAATATACATTAAAACAAGATTCTATCACATTATGCATTTATTCCTATTTAATATACCGAATCTTATTTAATATGCATAAATCGCATTACCTTTTAAAACAAGATTTCCTACCACATATACCGTATTTATCGGCATATACAGCACACTTTTCTCCCCTTAAAATAAGGGGAAAATCGATCGATATATGACGATACCCGCTTCCCGCGCTCAGTTTGAACTGAGCCGCCGACATATATCGAGTGCAGTACACTCGGGTACATTCGGCCAGGCTCGGCTTCGCTCGTGCTCACGCATAAACGTCACAGAGCGTAAGCACGAGCGAAGCCGAGCCTGGTCGAATGTACCCGAGTGTACTGCACTCGGTATATGTCGGCGGAGGCGTTCAAACTGAGCGCGGGAAGCGGGGATTCGACTCGAGACGCACGCTGGAGAAGCCGGGAGGACACCACTGATGCCGAAGACGGACGCCGGACCGGACAAGGCCGCCGATGGACGCCACCCAAGACACCAAAACTGTAAGTACTAAAATGTTTTTTTTTACAGGTCCACATTAGGGGTGCGCGCTATACGCCGAGCGCGCAATACCCCGATAAATACGGTATCTACATTTACTCACTATCTTCCATTCTCTTTCATCCTCATATTCATAAAAAAAAAAAATAAATTATAAAATCCCTTCTACTTTCTCTCCTCTCATATAATCATTTTATATTTCCCCTTTCAAAATCGTTTCTTTATTATTTATATATATTCTTTCATTTCTTTTGAGACCTGAAATTTGACGTCATGTAATTGAATTTTTTTTTTTTTAGATGTCATGTAATTGGAACCATTTTTGTTATTCTTATGCAAAATAATAAAAACACTGAAAACAATTATAGATATGTGGTTTAATATCAATTTAAAGTGGTTTATTTATTTTTTATATCCTCCTCAAGAGGTCTCTTTGTTTCTCAATATCATTAATATTAGATAATTGTTTTTTTGTTTTTTTTTATGCTAATCGTTTTGTATTTGTCTATATCCACCTACATGATGTAATGTAATTCGGAAACCATTTTTGTTGTTCGTATCTGTAATTATCGTTAAAACCTTTAATAAAATGTTTATGCAAAAAAAAAAAGAAGAGACAAAAAGAATAAAGCAAGCCACACTGTGCTCATGTGGGTGCAATGTATAAAAACATGTAGATGTGAGCTTTAAAAGCAGGACTCCAGCCAAACACTAAATAAGAATTACAATTCTATAAAAAGATAAAACAAAACCACTTTTGGTGCAATAGTCACCTTCAATTCATAAACATTTCCGCGCAGTACATTTTTCTACCACTAGATGTCCTCCGTTTGATCAGCTTGGTAAATTCAGCCTGTCCATACACCTGCTGAACCGACTGAGATTCAACTGAGATTCGAACCACGTATGGTCTGCCTAAGAAGCCCTGGACAGCCCTGGACAGTCTCACAGTGTCTTTGTCCCCACACAAAGGCTGGCCATACACAGTGTAAATTTATTTCCTGCAACCACGGGTTGCAATAGTTTATTTAATTTTTTTAGACCTTTACCCTGAACCCTCCTCTGTGTAATCTTATCTGTCCATGTGCACTAAGAAGTTTATAGTAGTTTCTAGGCAGTTGAGTTTAGAGGTATTTTTTGGAACGCAAAAAAAATGCATTCAGAAGCTGAGTTTACAGGCATTTCAAACGCCAAACGCGCCTAAATGCGGTAACTCGTGTTTAGCTGCATTTCGTTTGCAGGCGTTTTTCAAATTTTTGGCTATTTGAAAAAAGTGTATATTAGTGTCGCCCCCCCTCTCCTGCTCACCCCCACCCCCTCTCCTGTCACTCACCATAGATAGATTCATGCATTAAATGAGTATCCATGGTCGCGGCGCCTTTTATATGGAAGCGCCTCGCTGCTTAGGGTCCTTTCACACGGAGGACACGTTTTTCGCTCCGCTCCGTGTGTCCGTCAGCTCAGCGGGGGGTCTCCGCTGAGCTGTCGGGCGGACAGGGCGGTCCCTGCACAGCCATGAAATAAGCACTGATCCAGTGCGAAACGCGTTCGGCTTGTTCCTTGCTAGTGTCCACTGCTGTGACCCTATTTGTTGTACATGCTGTCTATTGAATAAAAGACCCACCCATCAGGTTTTGGAGTGCGGCTATCCATTTTTCTTTGTCTTCATTTTGCTTAGTGCACACTGGCAGCACCCTCGGTTGATGGGCACCAGCCACACTGGCAGCAGTTGATATAGCCAGTTGATTAGTGATCCACACTGGTGTTGATTGGTGGCTCTCTCTAATGTGTGGGCACACTGGTAGCAATTTGGGTACAGTGGCTGCGTTTGATGGGCACAGTGGCTGCAATTGATGATTTTTTTTCAGTCTGTTTGCGCCCCCCCCCCCCCCCCCAAAAAAAATTTGAGCACCAGCAGCCACTGGCTAATGCAGGCATCACATCTAAGAATTTGTAGGCTTCACTATAATACAGTTTTCTGCAACTGTAATAAAGTTTAATGCAACTTTCAGTTTTTTTTTAAAGTTACATGTAAAACAAAGTTGCTGTTTATCTCAATTATTGATTATAGAACTGCATTATTGTGTATATTTTAAATCTACCAAGCATTCAGCTTTAAATACAGGGATAAAGTGCTTAGAAAGCAGCCGAGGACTTGTGCATGTCACTGACTGAGGGGATCTGAGGCAAAAAGTAGCAAAAGGGAATATTTAGTCCGTAATCCCGACACAGTATAATGGACTCACACACACTAACGCTCAGCAAATTCTAACTGTTGTGTCGGTTAAACTAAATACAGACAGCAGTGTCGGCCCATGCTGAGCCTGAAACCTATGTTCTCCTCAGTGGCCATTCCCTTTCCATCACCACCACACAGCATCCAGCACTCATGTATAATCAGCCTGAGGCTACCTACCTATACACATAAGACATTGCTTGCAATGCTTGGAGCAGATTCCTCAGGCAAATGACCGTTTGCATGAAATATTGTTCCAGAAACACCTCTGAATTTCTCTGCCCAAAATAATATTACACTTACGATACGGACAGGAGCCAGGGAAAAAAAAAATATGTAAGCAAGTTTCTGTAATATATGCTAATTTTTCCATGTTTTATCGCTTTAAAGTGTTACTAAACCCAGGAACCTGCATTCCCTATATCTCGTCTCCCAAAGAACATGGAAATGCAATTATTTTAGTCAATTTAAACTGCTAAATGCCTTTTCTCATGAGCAGTTAGAGCAGTGTTGTGACTTCTATCAGTGTCCAGCCAAGCACTGGTTAAAGCTTGTAAGAGGAGTTTTCTGACTTTTCTAGGGCCGCGTACACACGACTGGTTTCCTCGACAGAATCCATCAAGAAACTCGGTGGCAGAGCTTTTTTGCCGAGGAAACCGGTCGTGTGTATGCTTTTCATCGAGAAAACTGTCGAGTAACTCGACGAGGAAAAAAGAGAGCAAGTTCTCTTTTTCCTCGACGGGAGTCTCAATTTCCTTGTTGTGTTCCTCGTCGGGCTGGTTTTCGACGAGAAACACGTTGGTGTGTATGCTTAGAAACCCGCGCACCTTCGGTAAAAGTAGCGTTCGTAATGGAGATAGCACATTTGTCACGCTGTAACAGACTGAAAAGTGCAAATGTCTCTTACCAAACTTTTACCTAACACGCAGTAACATGAGATTAGCAAAAGAAGCCCCAATGGTTGTGCCAGTGGAATCGAACTTCCCCTGCTGTTGTATGTATTGAAGTCGCGTTTGAGAACGAGGAGATTTGGTCTTGACTGTGTGTACGCAAAGACAGCTTGTCAAGTTTCTCGACAAGCCTGACAAGGAACTCGTCAAGGAAAACGATGTGTCTTTCCCGACAAGTTCCTCAGTCGTGTGTACGAGGCCTCGGAGTCAAAACCCCGGACCCTCTGTCTGGACAGTGCCGATTGGCCCTGTGCTGATCACATGCACTCTCCCAAGAAAGAAAAAAAACATCTCTAGCAATACACACCAAACTGAGCATGTGCAGCCTGACTCCACAGACTCTGTGTTATCAGGAAGTTATTAGGGGACAGTGAAAAGAGGGGAGGATCAGAGAAGGCAGGATCAGACAGCCTTTTTACACAATGCAGATGATTAACGCCTTAGGTTCCACAGTGAGTGCAACAAGCATGCTTTACTGCATATATAAATTGATTTTTACTGTTTATTAACACTTTAACCTCTTGCCCCCCCACATAACACACATGTGCAGCAGCAAAGTGAGTGTGTGTGTGTTGGGGGGGGGGGGTGTTAACTCCATACGCATTCATAGGCAGCATAGGTTTCTGTGCCATATGCATGCTCACTGTGCACTTCCAGCATAGTGACTGAACTGTCAAAGACCAGGAATGGCAAGCTGCAGGCACCTTCAGTGCCAGTTTATGGAAAGGGGGTCAATAGCGACCTAAGAACATATTCGATCTTTTGTGTTTGTTATCCATCCTCCCAGCAATAAGCCTCAGCTGGCAGTGCAAGTGGAGACCGTATTATTACTATAGTTATTATACCGGATTTATATAGCGCCAACAGTTGCGCAGCACTTTACAACGTTAGGGCAAACAGTACAGTTACAATACAATTCAATACAGGAGGAACCACCCCTTATAAACATATATTTGTCTATGAGGATCATTACATATAAATACCAGCTACAACAAATTTACCATTTTGAGAGTATTCCAATAAAATGTATTGCCACTTAACGCACTTCTCTGGTATCAGTTATAGTCATCAGCAGTTAAATCTTTCACTTAAGTGTACAGCAGAATGTGGCATTAGTGTTCTCTTCATTGTCCAAAAAAAAAAAAATCTGGCAAACTCAATGATACATCTGATCGCAATGTGGACTTCTAAAACGAAGCAGCGTAAATGGCTTCCAAAACTCCAGATTGTTTATTTGAGATTATGCCTGGAACACTACAGATGGTTGTAATACCAGGAATTTTATTCAGTCTGACTTCTTAATATTTTCCCTGGGTGGACGCATTCCAAAAATGGAGCATAGTTTGAAGATCCCAATATTACATTTGTATGACCTGAGATGCTCTCTAAATAGAGAGTTCAAATGTAAAGCATTCTCCAGAGAGTCCAGAAAGCAAGAAAAAGAAAGAACTGTTTACCTATAATAACGTTATCATGCGCTGGTATCCACTTTTTTGCTATTTCCTATATACCATAGCACTCAAAGAGCCAATGAGGTGTGCTGCATAGAAATGTGCTGCCAAGGAAAAAGCTGATAGAAGATAAGTGCAAAGTCGGACAAAACTCCAAAGTAAAAACACGCATGCTCAGAAGCAATGCTCACCAAACATGACATTAGCAGAAGATGCCCAAGGGGTGGCGCTAATAAGCTGAAAAAACATGCAGTTTCGTGTTTGTTGGGTGATAATTCTCTCCGGACAAAAGTCCTACGCGTTGTCTGCAGAAAGTCCGATGGTGTGTACGAGGCTTTAGGGTGAGAAGAGGACACAACTCAATTCTTTGTACAGTCTAAACTGAAACAGAGAGAGTGGTGTCAGCTGCCTGCCAGGGCTGTTTGAATCTCCAAATTTTCTAGAAAGAAATACAAATATTTTGGCAGGTAAAACTGCTCTCATACACTGTATGTATTCCATTTGTGTATTTAGCTTTTTGCCTGGTGTTGAGCTTTTGGCTCCATGTACACAAGCAGGAGCTTTTGGCTTTTTTTTTGCCAAAGCTCCTAAACTCAACTCCATAAAAGCCTAGGTGTCCATGTACACATAGGCTTTTAGAATCATTTAAGAGCTGCTGAGGTTAGAGGAGGTTCAACCTCCCCTAACCTCTCTCTCCTGAATGCAGAAGAATCGTGTTCAGGATTGACCGCCGGCCGCAAAACACGCAAAATTGCCGGCCTCGGGGAAACGCAAAACCATGCCATTTTTTAACGCATAATGTTAGACAGGATAATTTGGTTGGTTGCAGGCTGGTTGGTAAGATGAGCTGGGAATTTCTTTGATTTTGTTTAGTATACTATACAAGTCGCAGGCAAGACCCTTACCTTACCGGGAAAGCAGACCCCTTTCCTTGTCACACTGGTTTTCCGAAAAAGGATAGCTGGTGTTCCGCTAGGGACTCCCTCCTGAGAGTTTGGACTCTTTCCATTAAGCTGGCCATAGATGGATCAAATCTTAGCTGGTTCATCAAGGACCGCTTGAAATTCTAGCCATCTATGGGCAGGCTGGTTCTTCTAAAAATCGATCGACTTCAGTACAACCAGCCTGTCAAACTGGCACAACACAATAGTGCTGCAGGCCAATGGCTGAGAGGGCTGACCAGTGTGTTCCGGGGGCATCAAAACCCAATAGCTCAGCGTGGAGAGATTGCAAAGTTAGTACAGCAGCTCCTCCCAAGCTCATTCAGGGTTGTAGGAAAGAAAATTACATCATCTATGGCTTGCCTTAAAGGAGTTGTAAAGGAAAAAAAAAATTGGTGCTGAAATGACTGTTTACAGGGTATAGAGACATAATAGTTAACTGATTCCTTATAAAAATGATTAAAAATAGATAAAATAATAGATAATAGATAATTAATCATATAATGTACCTGCACTTTCAGTTTAGTTTTTGCTGTTGTTTCCTGCCTCTCTGATGTACAGAGCCAGAGAGCCAATAGAGGGCAGTGATGGTTTGTAAAACGAAAATGGATTGGTTTAAGACACACAGTAATCACACCTCCTTGATTAGTGACCACAGTGAGAAAGCTCCCAGTACTGTGGTTATAAGGAAACAGACAACCAGGAAGTGTCCAGAACAGAGAAGAATAACAGCAACATCAAAGCAAAAACTAACAATGAGGGCATGAAACCAGTACTGCAGTAAGATAAAGGAAGCTATTTAGCTAAAAAAATAAAATTCCTTTAGTGACCCTTTAAGTGTTGATGGCAGAATGCCTTCCACAGCACTATTGTATTCTGTCAGCGGGGGACCTTCCCAGCCGGCAGAATACAGTGGTTCCTGCTAGTGGTTATGGCCCTATGTAAGAAAAACCAACAGGCTGGTTGTACCCAAGTTGATAGATGAATGGACATGGGTACAATAATCCTACCCATACATGGATCACAATTCGTCCAATCCCTGCTAAAAATGTATGAATTTTGATCCATGTATGGCCGGCTTTAGACCCTCCCTACGAGGAATGCAGACGTGTAGAGGAAGGGCATCTACTTCTCGCATGATTTTAACTTGAGATAAGGGTTATAGCCACAACTCAATACAAACTACATACTCTTTTTTTTTTTAAATGACAGACACCAACAGACTTCAATGACAAGTGAGCTCCCTTTGTAGTAAGAATAGCCAGACTAGAGATTACTAAGAAACCATAATATCATTTGTAGAAACATGTGATTGTTTCCTTATGTGTCAAAAGCATTAGTGCAGAGATGCTGTGATCTGTTCTACTTTGATCTGCAGCCACTTCTAAAATGCTCCTTCTAAACATCCAGAAAAGAACAAAATAAAACTGGAAACACTTAGTAGGGGACCCGTGGCAAGTTTACTGCCTGAGCTACAAGTTCAGATGATTTTCTAATGAATAAAATAGACCTGTGTGAGAAACCTAAATGGAAGGCAACAATGGTCTCCTCGAAGGCCACATTCTAGTTCCAGGGTAGTAAACGTAATATATTCTGCTTCACAATGGGGTTGATTTACTAAAGGCAAATCCACTTTGCACTACAAGTGAAGTCGCTGTAGATCAGCAGGGAAGAACTGAAATGAGGGGAAGCTCTGGAGCAAAAATGCTGTTCTTATCCCCCTCAGATCTACAGCGACTGCACTTCCAAGTTCAGTTTCAATGCATTTTCAAGTGCACTTTGCGAGTGCAAAGTGGATTTACCTTTAGTAAATAACCCCCATTGACTTATGTGATCCTGAGAATAGATCGAGCTTTACATTTTGCTTTGGGTCAGGAACTGAACAGGTAAATAAAAATGTAAAAAGCATAGAAAATAAAAGGGGACTAGCTTACTTTCTGCTGAATCCCTGCTTCTCTATCATCCAGGGCCCTGTCAGGAGCAAAAAGGTGCCCTGTTTATTTATTTTTAAATACTAATTTTTATTCCATTCCTTGATCCCCCTCAGATCTACAGGTCTGGAGGTTAGCAGGGCCTCAGATCCACATGTTTCAATGGTTTCCAGAGATGGCAACTTTGCAGAGTCAGATGGTAAATTCTGAACTCTTTAGCTATGCCTGAATAACCCCCTGATGTTAAGCCCCTTATGCTGATCCACAACCTTCCCATTAAAATGTACAGTGGTAGACGTGCAATGCCTTGTATATAAAAGTGAATTAGAATGTGAGTTTGCTCTTCCCGAGGCTGAATGTCCTGCTTGTATGTCAGGAGCTGTGGCTTTGCAGGTCAGTTCCTGTATTTTACACCATTGGGGTCACAGAATTCTGCTTTATTGCCATGTGTACAGGAAAAGTCACAGAGCAAAGGCTGAGTAAAAATGGCATTACTGTCTGTATTTAACTGCTTGATGGGCCCTGACACAATGTGTTTTGGCGGCCCACATTTGAAAATTTCCTAAGCACATGCCTCATGTAATAGGCTACACCTATTGCACTGAAATACAGCAAACTTAAGTTCCCGCACAAACACTCACGGTGCTGTACTGCTTGGTGCATGGATTTCAAGGTAGCTGTGCTGAATGAATCTTATTTACTGTGCCTGCACAAATATACATGACGCCCAAAATAAGCCCTGCTGACGGCCCTGCTGCTGACGTCAGCCCGCTCTGAGAAGGGAGGGGCCCCAGACGTCAGCCAGATGAAGGGAAGAGCAGAGATTCCCGCTGACGTCAGCCCACTCTGAGCTCTGAAGAGGGAGGGGCCGCAGACATCGCCGGGAGGAGGGAAGAGCCAAGATCCTGCTGATGTCAGCCCGCTCTGAGCTCTGAATAGCAAAGGGCTGCAGATGTCAGCCGGGAGGAGAGAAGAAAACCGGCAGATCGGTGGCTGTAAATATGCAATTATTAAATACAGTTACAAAGGGAGACGCACGCTGCACCTTATACCAGTTTTACAGTTTTTTAATGAACGTTACTAGGGCTTATTTTCGGGGTAGGGCTTATATTGCAGGCCTTACTGATATTCAGGCTAGGTCTTATTTTCAGGGTAGGGCTTATTTTCGGGGAAACACGGTATATAAACACACGTCTTATATAAACACAGGTCTTAAGTTCACTATGATCTTTTCTATAGTAAGGTTTATGAGAGGGAGGGGTACTATTCTCAGCCAATTGGGACCTAAATGCTTTGAACGGTTATGCCAGAGCATAAAGGATGCTAGATTACAGAAATGAACTGATCATTATGTTGCAGGCCCTCCTCTGTGCAAGGCTGGGGATGGTCCTAGACCAGGCTGTACTGCTTTGTAGAAGAGTAAACTAGGGTATTCACCCCAGCTATAGTGTTTGTTGGCAGAGGTACCTGGACCTCAATATTAGGATTAAAAAATGGAGTTTAGCTTTAAAAACAAACTTTTTATGAACAGCTTGCCTTTAATGTTAAAAAAAAAAAAAAAATCTTAAATGGCCACAAGATCCCTGAGATGAGATGATATAAGGTATGTTTTTGAAATTGTTTATAAACAGATCACGCTTTATTAATATGTTTTAATGAATATTCATAATAATGTAATTGAGATTGCAAAAAATAAAAAATGTTATGCCCGGAACGCTGTAATATTGCTGTAATTACCTGTTCTAAACCATCTGGAGAACTGAAATCGTTTTTTTTTTTTTTTTTGTTAGTGGTTGCTTCTGGTTTATGCCTGCTTTTAAGACAAAATGATATCTAAAGCCATATATACATTTCACAAAAAAGGAAAAGGTCCAGCCTTTTGGTTTGCAAATGGCAAAATATACTCATGGATGGGTTTACCTAAAAAAAAGAATAATGAGTTAACTCCTGAGAGAAAGAAATAATCTATTGGGTGGCTGCAGGCAAGCTTTATAACTGATGTTCTTTAAGTATATTTTTAGTAGTCTTGGAGACATCCAGGTCTTTTCAAAGATTCCATTCGTACTAGTCATTTATTATATCATGCTTTCTTGAGATTATTTTCCTTTATATACACAGGCTTCTTAATATTTAGGGACACCACGTTTTCTCCATCACTATAATATTTATATTTTACTTTTTCCATTAGGTTTCTACTTCAGTAAGATCTTTTTGCGTTGACTGTTGGATTTACCATCGCCATCCAGAAAAAAAAAGAATGGGTTCACTCATTTTCGTTTTTTTGTAACCTTTATCCTATTAACTCCCTATCATTTGTGCTGATAAAATAACACTGTGGGCCAGATTCTCAAAGACTTACGGTGGCGTATCTCCACGTACGCCATCGTAAGTCCGAATGTGCGCCATCGTATATGCGCGCCTGATTCTTAGAATCAGTTACGCATAAATTCAGCCAAGATACAAGCGGAATAAGTCTCCTACGCCGTCGTATCTTGGGTGCATATTTACACTGGCCGCTAGGTGGCGCTTCCGTTGATTTCTGCGTTGAATATGCAAATGAGCTAGATACGCCGATTCTTGAACGTACGTGCGCCCGGCGCAATTAGTTACGCCGTTTACGTAAGACATACGCCGGCGTAAAGATAAAGCTGCTCTCTAGGTGGCGCAGCCCATGCAAGGTATGGACGTCGGAACAAGCATATCTTTTTACGTCGTTTGCGTAAGTCGTACGCGAATAGGGCTGTGTATAAGTTACATTCACGTTGTAGGCAGTGTTCGACGTATCTTAGGCATTCTATCCGATGCATGCGCATTGGGATACGTTAAAAGCGTCAATTACGTGGGGTTACAATTAATTTACATAAAACAAGCCCACCTCTACGCTACGCCGCCGTAACTTAGGACACAAGTGCTTTGAGAATACTGCACGTGCGTCCTAAGTTGCGGTGGCGTAGCGTAAATACGATACGCTACGCCCGCTCATAGTTACGCCGCCCTACGTGAATCTAGGCCTGTATGTTCAGCACTCAGATACATTTTCATCTTGCTGTATTCCGTAAAACAAAAGTGGAATCTCTGCTGTTCTGCCTCCTCCCCCCTATGGTGGCATGTTTGGCACCTTTCGGGGGGGGCGAGTACATGTTTTTGACAGGTAACCATCGCCCACTTTCAGGAGACTGCGCCACCAGTTAGGCCCCTTTCACACTGGGGCAGGAGGTGTGGTGGTAAAAATAGCAGCGCTATACCATCGGAATTGCAGCGGCATTCAGCCGCTAGCGGTGTGGTTTTAACCCCTGCTAGCAGCCGAAAAAGGGTTACTCTGCAGAGGCGCATTGCGGGCGGTATAGCCGCGGTTTCCCATTGCTTTCAATCGGAAGGAGAGGTGGAGGAGCGATAAACACACTGCTCCTCTCACCGCTCCAAAGATGCTGCTAGCAGGACTTTTGGAGCGGTCCTGCTAGCACACCGCTCCAGTGTGAAAGCACTCTGGCTTTCACACTGGAGAAACAGCAGCCGCTGACTAGGGTCGGTTTGCAGGCGCTATTTTTAGTGTGAAAGGGGCCTTAGAAAGCTCAGAGCGCTTCACACATGCACCATAGGGAACCAGCTGTGAAGCCGAAAGGCATCACTGCTGGTTTCCCTTACCACGAATGGCAGCAGCAGCACCCAAGAGCCGATCCAAAAATTGTCTGGTGTTCCGACATTGCAGGATCGATAGACAGGTACAGTAAGTGTCCTAATATTAAAAGTCAGCAGCCAGCAATTTTTTGAATGTATATTGCTTCAAATAATTTTGCACTGTGTTATATTATATAATTTAATAATATTCGTGAAAACCACAAGATTTATATTTTAGAGCTTTTTAAAAAGTTTTTCCTAAAAGCTTTAAAAAGTCATACACATCAAGCGCCTCTCAGTGTGGAATTGGGATAAAAGAACAATATCATGTATTCAGGTGCATAACAATGTAAATGCATTGGCAAGCCTCTGAAGTTGTGCCATATTTACATATTTATCCCTGTTTACATAAACATATGTAAATATTCAGCATTATGTAGAACAATGCAGAGCTTGAATTACTATGAAGTTAGCATTACCAGTACAGGGAAAGTGACATTATTATGGGAAGAAAAGAAGCAAATGGAAACAGGAGATTGGACACGTTGGGGAAAAATAACTAGTCTCGGTACAATGGCTACAGTAAATATTGGCGTTACCATTGGCGCTTTCTTTTAACCACTTATTTTTGCATAGGATTACAGGATTAGGAAGATTTTTTTTTTTAAGGAAATATGTCACAAGCAAAAAAGTATTTAAAAAATAAATAAATGATTAGTTCTGTCAGACGTGCATGCTTAATAACTAAGAGCTGACCGACTCACGATCAGAGCTCTCAGCCAATGGCAAAGAGCGCTGATCGGAGTGTTCCGGCGGGGGGCTGTCCCCCCTGTCAAAACACAACAGCTCAGTGAGGGAGATTGCTGGACTAACCTTGCATAGTTAGTACAGCGGTTTTGACCTGAGCTGACAATTTATGGATTATTTACTAAAACTAGAGAGTGCAAAATCTGGTGCAGCTCTGAATAGAAACCAATCAGCTTCCATGTTTTATTGCTAAAGCTTAATTAAACAAACTGACGTTAGAAGCTGATTGGTTACCATGCACAGCTGCACAGAATTCTGAGTGCACCAGTTTTAGTAAATCTACCCCAGGCTTAAAGCAAACTATTGGCCTTGGAAATTTTAATAGACATGTGCATTCGTTTTCGTTAGAATGCATTTTCGTCCGAAAATCTGTTTTTTTCGTTATCGTTTTAACAAACGATAACGAACGTGCAAGAAACGAAAACCGAAAGATCCGACATAAAAAATGCTTTATTTTCGTTTTTGTTGCGGTAAAAATCCGATATAGAGAGATTCGACATTATAGGGAAAAGATTCAACATCATAGAGAAAAGATTTGACATTATAGAGAAAAGATTAGACACTATAGAAATATTAGATTCGACATTACAGAGAATAGATTTCGATTTATGAGACGTAAAGATTCGACGTTCTGTCGAATATTCTTTTGATCATTCAAAAAGGTTCGACGTTACGTCGAATATTCTTTTGCTTATTCACCAGCAACGAAAAAGATTAGACAGAAACCAAGTATTATTGGATTTTCGGACAAAAGCTATTCCCCAACGAAAAACTAAATAAATCAAAACGATTTTCGGGAGTAACTAAATAAATTTATTTTCCAAACGAAAACAAAAAAACTAAATGAAATATTCCAGTCTGCACATGTCTAAATTTTAGTACACTGGCCCTTGGAACCTATTGCATATGCCACCAAATTCTTGAATAGTTGTTTTCCAAATCACTCATTATCCCACATATGGAGCGCACTATTATTTCAATTTCCACCCACAGCTCCAATGGCTGATAACCGCTCCTGATGTTCCCATTGACCACCAAATGGGATAAGCAGCCTTAAGGGCACTACACACAGACACACAGTTTTCTATTGAATATTCGGCCCGTGCGTATGGCGACCAGTTCTGTTGCAGGGGCGAGACCAAAAAAGGTCTGCCGATTGGCATCCGATCAACACTCTCCCTGTCAGAACACAATAGCTCAACTAAAGGGATACGTTAGTACAGCGGCTTCTCCCAAGCTCCTCAGTTTTTTTTTTCCCATTTAGCACGGTGGGTTGAACATAAAAAAAAGTGTGTATCAGGCTTTAGGCTGGCCATAGATGGTTCAAATCTCAGCCGGATCGACAGGATTGAAACGTGTATGGGCAAGCTGAATGCACAGAGTTCATGGTCTGCTTTACTTTCTAACAGGTAGACAGTGGAAGCTGGGTCAAAGCTTGACTAAATCAGCTCGAGTTAAAATAAAAATACATAACAATATATAAATCATAGTTTTCAAGCCCAAATTACACTCTAAAAATGATTGAAAACAGGCATGCTGGCACCTCGTTTTTTGGGTCCAGTTTACTCTTGATCAAGCCATGCTAAAATATTACAAGCAGTGGCCAGGCTCTGTTTAGCATTCCGAATTCCCTATTTAGCTACCATGCAGTGCAGTGCTGGAGACTTAAAATGTTACTGTCATGTGATTTTTTCCCTGTGTATCTCGGCAGATCCCCATAGCCACCAGGCCAGGGTTGTGGAGAGGAAGCCATTGTTCTCATCCACAGTGGGACAAGATGCTTGACTGTTCGGAAGCATAAGCTTGTTTTGACCAAATAATGTACCAAAATCTTGCCCCCCCCCCCCCAAAAAAAAAAAAGACAGAGGCTGATTAAGTTGGAAATGGGACAAGGCCACAGCTTTGCTGAACTTTCCAAATGTAACAACATTCAAAGTACCAAATAACAATGCCAGTCACACTTTTTCCATGAGCAGCCATAACAAAACTCTAGTCTAGGAGGCCTGTCTTCACCATCAGTGCCAGACAGGCATTAAAGGGGTGTTCCAGCCAAAATTGTGTTTATTAAAAGTCAGCAGCTACAAAAAGTGTAGCTGCTGGCTTTTAATAAACACTCACTTACCTGCTCCTGCGTTCCAGCGACGCGCCGACCGGGGCTCCGCTCCTCTCCCCCCCTCCCCAGCCGGCGTCTCCATCTCGACTGTGGGCACCCGGCCGTGACAGCCTTCGGCTTCACGGCCGGGCACTCACTGCGCATGCGCGAGCCGCACTGGAGAGGCTGATTGGAGAGGCGATCGCATGGGACCTGTCAGTGTCCCATGTGATCGCCTACAGGGAGGGGCTGGTGTAGGCGATTAAGGCTTAATCGCCTAACCAGCCCCTCGGCGGAAGCAGGAAGTGGGACAGGAAGTCCCACTCCAACTGAAGCCCCCACTCCCCCCCCAAAAAAATTACATGCCAAATGTGGCATGTATGGGGGTGAGGAGTGGAACAAGAGGAAGTTCCAAATTTGGGTGGAACTCCTCTTTAAACTGACCCCAGAATTAAATTTGAGGGCATAGCCCATAAAGCAATATCAATCACTGGCAAATTAAAAACTGCCAATAAAGCTGTGATGAAACTCACAACGGATGAATGGGTGGGCAACTCTTGTGACGTCTGAATCTCCTCATGATTAGCGAGACATGCCCTTGCGTAGCCTTTTTCTAGAGTTTAGGCCCCACCTAGTCACTGCATGTCTTAATGGCTAATTCTAATGGAGCCACTTAACCTGTTTTAGGTTGATGCCCCCGTAGATGCCAAGCTGGCAGCCAAGGTTCCCAATCCCTGGGGAGGGGGGGGGGGGGGGAATATGTTCAAGGGGCCTTCATTGATGGTTAAATTAGCTTCATTACCTGTTTCAAAGGTGTGGGGGAATCACTCAATTAGGAAACAGGCAGCAGTTATGCACCCCTCTCAAAAATGAAGCTATAACTGCTTTCTATGCAGCTTCTGATAAATTACCCATACTTCCTGTACCAGTGACCATCTAGGAAGTACACAAAGGTCTTCCCAAAGGGGTTATAGAAAATACAAAATGTATCACTTCCTCAGCCTACAAAAAAAAAAAAAAGCTATTTCTGCTGTATCTCAGTCTGCGGTTTAAACATATTGATCTCCAATTTTATCGGACAGATTTGCTTTACAATATGATTATAAATTTAAAGGGGTTGGAAAGGTTCATTTTTTATTTTCTAATTAGGTTCCTTTAAGCAAGTGCATTGTTGGTTCACTTACCTTTTCCTTCAATTTCCCTTCTAAATGTTTTTTCTCATTGTTTTCTTTGTCTGAATTTCCCACTTCCTGTTTCTCCTCAGTAATGTGTTCTAAATGACTTTCCACCACTCAGATGATGGTGGAACGCTTACTGAGGAGAAGCAGGATTTGAGAAATTCAAACAAAGAAATAAAAACATTTAGAAGGGAAATGGAAGGAAAAGGTAAGTGAACCAACAATGCACTAGCTTAAAGGATCACTAAAGGATTTTTTTTTTTAGCTAAATAGCTTCCTTTACCTTAATGCAGTGCTGTTTTCATGTTCTCATTGTTCGTTTTTTGCTTTGAAGTAGCTGTAATATTTCTCTGATCTCCACACTTCCTGCTTGTCTGGCTCCTTATGAAAAAACTCATGGGAGCTTGTCACTGTGGTCCCTGATGAAGGAGGTGTGATTACTGTGTGTCTAAAACCCCTCAGAACCAGATTCATTTTAAAAACAAACACTGCCCTGTGTTTGTTTTTGTTCTGTGTGTCTCTGTACTTCACAGAAATATGAAACTAGATTAAAAACTAAACTGAAACTGCAGGTACATTATATGATTGATTTTTAGGAATCAGTTAACTTTTATGTCTCTATAACCTGTAAACAGTCATTTCAGCAAAACATTTTTTTTTCCTTTAGTGACCCTTTAAAGGAACCAATTTTGAAAAGACGAACCTTTACAACCCCTTTAAGTTTTAGAAAACATCTCAAAGACTCTTTAAAACAAACAAACAAACAAAAAAATGAAGATTAAAACCCTGTTTTCCTATGAGGAAAGTGTTGAAAACATGATCATCATCTTCTTCAGGCACCTGTGATGAAATACTTGCACCTCTTTTGTCATACTCAAGAAGGCAGGGCAAAGAGCAATGATCATGTAAACAAAACGGCCAGAACAACAAGAGATGAATTATAATAGGTTACTGTGGGTTTCTTTATTGTATATTGCTCTTTGTCTTCTTAAACAAGGCTGCCTATAAAAATTTGAGGACATTCAAAAATTCAGACACAGTCCTCGTTAAATATTTGTTGCCCGACATCGACAAAAAGCCTAAGACCAATTTAAAAATCAAAGATATAGAAGAGTTAACAATAAATGGAATATCTAGCTTGAAATGGAACAGCTGGAGAAAAGCAAAGAAAAAAACTTTTTGTAATAAAGTTAAAGCGGAAGTGGAAACCTGGGTGTTCCCTGTTTGTGTCACATTCCACACAGACACCAGGGACCCTGCAAGAAGGCATATTTCACTCATATTAATTCCAGATTCTAACAATTGGCTTAATAGGATTTTAAAGCATTACATGAAATTTTGTGGACGGCCCTTTGAAATAAAAGATATTCAACAGTCGCCAACTTTGTTTTTCTTTCAAACCACAATACCTCTACCACCAATACAAAGCAGGGTGAGGAAAAATTGGAACTTTAGTGTGCCACCCAGAGAAAACACGTACACATATACATATTATATATTTACATACACACATAATATATATATATATTTATATATATAGTGCGGAAAATAAGTATTTGAACACCCTGCTATTTTGCAAGTTCTCCCACTTGGAAATCATGGAGGGGTCTGAAATTGTCATCGTAGGTGCATGTCCACTGTGAGAGACATAATCAAAAAAAAAAATCCAGAAATCACAATGTATGATTTTTTTAACTATTTATTTGTATGATACAGCTGCAAATAAGTATTTGAACACCTGAGAAAATCAATGTTAATATTTGGTACAGTAGCCTTTGTTTGCAATTACAGAGGTCAAACGTTTCTTGTAGTTTTTCACCAGGTTTGCACACACTGGAGGAGGGATTTTGGCCCACTCCTCCACACAGATCTTCTCTAGATCAGTCAGGTTTCTGGGCTGTCGCTGAGAAACACGGAGTTTGAGCTCCCTCCAAAGATTCTCTATTGGGTTTAGGTCTGGAGACTGGCTAGGCCATGCCAGAACCTTGATATGCTTCTTAAAGAGCCACTCCTTGGTTATCCTGGCTGTGTGCTTCGGGTCATTGTCATGTTGGAAGACCCAGCCTCGACCCATCTTCAAAGCTCTAACTGAGGGAAGGAGGTTGTTGCCCAAAATCTTGCAATACATGGCCCCGGTCATCCTCTCCTTAATACAGTGCAGTCACCCTGTCCCATGTGCAGAAAACCCCCCCCAAAGCATGATGCTACCACCCCCATGCTTCACAGTAGGGATGGTGTTCTTGGGATGGTACTCATCATTCTTCTTCCTCCAAACACGGTTAGTGGAATTATGACCAAAAAGTTCTATTTTGGTCTCATCTGACCACATGACTTTCTCCCATGACTCCTCTGGATCATCCAAATGGTCATTGGCAAACTTAAGACGGGCCTTGACATGTGCTGGTTTAAGCAGGGGAACCTTCCGTGCCATGCATGATTTCAAACCATGACGTCTTAGTGTATTACCAACAGTAACCTTGGAAACGGTGGTCCCAGCTCTTTTCAGGTCATTGACCAGCTCCTCCCGTGTAGTCCTGGGCTGATTTCTCACCTTCCTTAGGGTCATTGAGACCCCACAAGGTGAGATTTGGCATGGAGCCCCAGTCCGAGGGAGATTGACAGTCATGTTTAGCTTCTTCCATTTTCTAATGATTGCTCCAACAGTGGACCTTTTTTCACCAAGCTGCTTGGCAATTTCCCCGTAGCCCTTTCCAGCCTTGTGGAGGTGTACAATTTTGTCTCTAGTGTCTTTGGACAGCTCTTTGGTCTTGGCCATGTTAGTAGTTGGATTCTTACTGATTGTATGGGGTGGACAGGTGTCTTTATGCAGCTAATGACCTCAAACAGGTGCATCTAATTTAGGATAATAAATGGAGTGGAGGTGGACATTTTAAAGGCAGACTAACAGGTCTTTGAGGGTCAGAATTCTAGCTGATAGACAGGTGTTCAAATACTTCTTTGCAGCTGTATCATACAAATAAATAGTTAAAAAAATCATACATTGTGATTTTTGGAATTTTTTTTCTGATTATGTCTCTCACAGTGGACATGCACCTACGATGACAATTTCAGACCCCTCCATGATTTCCAAGTGGGAGAACTTGCAAAATAGCAGGGTGTTCAAATACTTATTTTCCGCACTATATATATATATATATAACCACCAACTTCTTTATATTACAATTAAAAAAACGGAATCTATCAAGTTAGAGTGCAATCACACTTGTGAATGCACCCTGCCAGTGATTACATGCGAGAACCTCAGCGGGGGTTCTTGTTATAATCTGCAAGTAAACAACCCTACTGAAAGCAATGGGAGGCTGCCAGCTCACGCAGCTGAGCTACAGACAACATATGGCATATGAAACTGTCCTTTATATGGTGCCTAGGATCAATTTGGCAAATTGGGGAATCTCAAATTTGGAACAAGTAGACCCTTTCCTTTCTCCACAAAAAAGGGAACAATACTGCCATATTAGTGATTTTTTACTCCTGTGTCATATCTGTTCACTTATTGTTGCCTGTATTGCCTAACTGCCACTAACTGGCATTCATTTTATAAATGTTTTTTTTCAACTTTAGATAAAATATGGAAAGGTAAAACCACATTCTACAAGACCAGTAGCAAAGCTGTGAGCAGAAGGGTCAGAAGCTTCATTGGAATAAATCTAAGGCCCCTTTCATACTGGGGCGGGAGGCGCGGTCGCAGTATAGCGCTGCTATACCGTCGGAATTGTGGCGGTAATCAGATGCTAGTGGTGCGTTTTTAACCCCCGCTAGCGGCCGAAAAAGTGTTGATACCACCCGCACTGCGCCTCTGCAGATGCGCATTGCCAGCAGTATAGCCACGGTTTCCCATTGATTTCAATAGGAAGGATCGGTGGAGGTTATCGGTAGCTCCTCTCACTGCTTCAAAGATGGAGGTAGCGGTGGATTCGGTGGAGGTAGCGGTAGCTCCTCTCACTGCTTCAAAGATGGAGGTAGTGGGGGAGCGGTGGAGGTAGCGGTAGCTCCTCTCACTGCTTCAAAGATGGAGGTAGCGGTGGAGCGGTGGAGGTAGCGGTAGCTCCTCTCACTGCTTCAAAGATGGAGGTAGCGGTGGAGTGGTGAAGGTAGAAGTAGCTCCTCTCACTGCTTCAAAGATGGAGGTAGCGGTGGAGTGATGGAGGTAGTGGTAGCTCCTCTCAATGCTTCAAAGATGGAGGTAGAGGTTGGAGTGGTGGAGGTAGTGGCAGCTCCTCTCACTGCTTCAAAGATGGAGGTAGCGGTAGCTCCTCTCACTGCTTCAAAGATGGAGGTAGCGCTGGAGTGGTGGAGGTAGTGGTAGCTCCTCTCACTGCTTCAAAGATGGAGGTGGCAGTGGAGCGGTGGAGGTAGTGGTAGCTCCTCTCACTGCTTCAAAGATGGAGGTAGCGGTGGAGTGGTGGAGGTAGTGGTAGCTCCTCTCACTGCTTCAAAGATGGAGGTAGCGGTGGAGTGGTGGAGGTAGTGGTAGCTCCTCTCACTGCTGCAAAGATGGAGGTAGCGGTGGAGTGGTGGAGGTAGTGGTAGCTCCTCTCACTGCTTCAAAGTTGGAGGTAGCGGTGGAGCGGTGGAGGTAGCGGTAGCTCCTCTCACTGCTTCAAAGATGGAGGTGGCGGTGGAGTGGTGGAGGTAGTGGTAGCTCCTCTCACTGCTTCAAAGATGGAGGTAGAGGTGGAGTGGTGGAGGTAGTGGTAGCTCCTCTCACTGCTTCAAAGATGCTGCTAGCAGGACTTTTGGTGTGGTCCTGCTAGCGCACCGCCCTCGGGCTTTCACACTGGAGAAACAGCATCTGCTGTTTAGGATCGGTTTGCAGGTGCTATTTTTAGCGCAATAGCGCCTAAAAACCACTCCAGTGTGAAAGGGGCCTTAGGCTTCCGTGGAGCAGAACTTTTATCCAGCCAAAATGTGAATAAAGGGAGGGACAACAGCCTGTAAAACCTAGAGTATCTTAAGGGCCATGTTTATTCTCTCAGGTACCGGTCCTGTCAGTGACCACAGCTCTTTCAGCGATATCTGTAAAGATTGTGTCTAGACACTAACAGGAAAGCTGCTGATTCCTGCAACTATAAAGCAGCATTTGTAATTACCCGTGCGAATGGAACCTTGCTTTTTGGCCACAAAAAAAAAAAAAACTTTTCAAATCCTTTGTAAATATTTCAAGAGACAGTTTCTTACATCTATAAAACTAAAGTAATTTTTTGAGGCATTGAAGAAAGTTGGGAAAAATACTTCTTTTGAGCGATGAAATGTTAAAGATATTTTGAGATGATACATAGGGTCTGGCTTTTCAAAAACCCTATCCTATAAAAACTATTAAAAAGAGTGCATAAAAGGAAAGAGCTTGAAAGACTTTGACCCTTCTAGCAGAAGTAATATCTAGTAAGAAAACCATCTAAAATATCAAGAATTGTGGAGAGTGGTTACCAACAGGCCCAACTGTTCCTTGTTTAGGGCATTCAATACAATTGTTAGGTCCCAGGGAGCAGTAGTGACACTTGATTATAAGGTCTTCTGCTAATCTAGTGTTCCGTAATATTGGCAAAGTTGTCATTTGTATCACAAGGATGCTGGGTGATAATTATTATTGTTATACAGAATTTATATAACGCCAGTTTGCGCAGTTCTTTATAACATGAGGGCAGACAGTACAGTTACAATACAATTCAATACAGGTGGATTCAGAGGGCTCTGCTCAATAGAGCTTACAATCTAGGAGGGAGGATCAAGTGATACAAAAGTGAATAGCTGTGGGGGATGATCTGATGGAGAAAGTAAAAGTACAGTTGTTAGGTTGGGGCCGGATAGACTTCTCTAAAGAGAATGATTTTCAGGCTTCGTCTAAAAGCAAGCAGAATAGGAGATTGGGGTAGGGAGTTCCAAAGTATGGGAGAGGCTTGGGAAAAGTCCTGGAGGCGAGCATGGGAGGAGGTGAAGAGGGAAATAGAGAGCAGGAGGTCTTGGGAGGAACAAAGGAAACGAGTAGGTTGGTGTTTTGAGACTAGGTTAGTGATGTAGCTGGGGGCCGAGTTGTGGATGGCTTTGTAAGTTATTAAAATGTTGTATTTCATTTGTTGGGTGAGTGGAAGCCAGTGGAGGGATTGACAGAGAGGGGTAGCAGACACTGAGTGGTTGGTAAGGTGGATGAACCTGGCAGCAGCATTCATGATGGACTGAAGGGGGGATAGCCTGTATAAAGATAATCCCATGAGAAGGAGTTACAGTAGTCAAGGCGGGAGATGATCAGGGAGTGAACTAGAAGCTTTGTTGTGTCATTTGTTAGGAAAGGGCATATTTTGGAGATGTTGGAGAGGTTAAAGGAGTTGTAAAGAAAAAAATTGTTTTTGCTGAAATGACTGTTTACAGGGTATAGAGACAAAATAGTTAACTGATGCCTTTTAAAAATTATTAAAGATAGATAAAAATCAATCATATAATGTACCTGCAGTTTCAGTTTCGTTTTTAATCTAGTTTCATGTTTCTGTGAAGTACAGAGACACACAGAACAAAAACAAACACAGGGCAGTGTTTGTTTTTAAAATGAATCTGGTTCTGAGGTGTTTTAGACACGCAGTAATCACACCTCCTTGATCAGGGACCACAGTGAAAAGGTCCCATGAGTTTTTTCATAAGGAAACAAACAAGCAGGAAGTGTGGAGATCAGAGAAGGATTACAGCTACTTTAAAGCAAAAACGGACAATGAGGACATGAAACCAGGATTGCAGAAAGGTAAAGGAAGCTATGTGTTTGGATGCAGAGCCGAAAGGATAGTTCAGAGTCCAGGGTTACATCTAGAACCTTGGCATGAGGGGACGGGCTGATAGTAGTGCTATTGATTTTGACAGAGAGATCAGGAGCAGAGACACGTGGGGGGGATCATAAGTTCCGTTTTGGATAGATTGAGTTTGAAGAAGTGGCGTGGCATTCAGGCTGATATGTCTGTTAGTGATATGTGAGGAGACTGAAGGAGTAAGCTGAGGGGCAGAGAGAATACTTTCTCAACTCCAGCCTAAAGGAAGTCTAGGAATGTAGGTACTGAAGAGATAACTTTGTTGAACTTTTTTATGCCATGTAAAAAAGATCTTCCAAAATTTAGCATATATTTTTCTAGTAGTCATTGTATGGCCAGAGAGCAGTGAGTATAGACCTGTAAACTTGAAAGGGGTTTCCGGCGGTAAAAAGTCCGCCGGGAAACCCGGGGGAAAACCGAGAACCTGCTCAGTAACTTTCCCCCTGTATACACCAGAGATTTTCCCATCTGGAAAACTGCGGTGAGAGCTTTGGAAGGGAATCCCGGCCCTGTGTATGCTCCACCGCAGTGTTTCCCATAGGGAAACTGCTGGGAAAAAGACCGCCAGGAATCGCGGCCGGAAAATAGAGAACATGTTCTAATTTTTCCTGTCGGGAAAAAAGCCATGGAGCATACACACGGCCAGTTTTCCCAGCCAAAAGCTGTCATGGTAGTTTTCCCGACGGGAAAACTGGTCGTGGGTACGAGGCATAACACTTCAGAACTTCTCTAATTTCTAAAAAAATAAATTCCTCCTTGACCACCATGATGCCACTAGAATTATTTGTTACTGATATTGAAGAACCTTCCTAACCACCAACAGAAGCATATAAAATAGAGGAAAGGTATACCCGTGACTGAGGTTCTGTGTGAGTAAGGCCGCGTACACACGTACGAGAACCTCGTTGGGCTAAACCCATCATTCCACCGGACGAGGTTCTCGGCCGGCCGTCGAGTTCGTCGACCAGGCTGTCGAAAAAGGCATCGAGCCATTAGTCGCGATGGCCCGTCGAGGAAATAGAGAACCTGCTCTCTATTTTGGCTCGACGCCTCGCTCGGCAGTTTGCTCGGCGAAAACGTACACACGATCGAGCTTCTCGGCAGAATATGGATCCCAGCGAGCTTCTCGCTGGATTCTGCCGAGAAGCTCGGTCGTGTGTACGGGGCCTTAGAGAGAATTACTTCTCCACTTTCTTGTTACTGCTGAAGGGAAAGAGGTCGACATCAGGAAACCCCCATCTGTCTAATTTCTTCGAATATATCTGGGTTCAGCTCCCATTTTACCTGCTGTACTTATACTTTGCTTAGGTAATCTGCCAAGACATTCAGAGACCCTTTGACATGAACTGCTAATAAGTATATAGTTTCATCATCATGTTTATCATATATTTTTATATCAACAACTTCATCTAATGGCCAAAATGCAGTATTTTTCTGATACACTTTATTCAATATAAATGAATAACATTCGACAGAGAGAGAGAGAACAGCTAAATAACATTGGATAACATTGGATTTTGACCCCATTCTCACAGAATGAATGTACATGCAGTTTCACAGGATGGATGCAAAATTGCTTATAAATACAGGGCTAACCTTTCCCCACGCTGCCCAAAAAAAAATATGTCTTTGTAATGGACATGGCAGCACAACAAAAAAACAAGTGGATTGCAGTGAAATTATATCCAAGTGAAATATCAACCTATCTATACAAAGTCTGATATAATTTTATCTTGCTATCCCTTAAACCCAATGGCATATACAAAAGTCCATGAAAATAGGCATTATATCTGTTGCTGCATATCAAACCATCAATCCAAGCTGTCATACATACAGGAAATATGCCTTTCTTTGAACCTCTTCCACTGAAGAGGCCTGGGGCAATGAATTGAGAACAGCTGTGCTTGCAGTCCTTCTCAGTTCACTGCACAAGTCATGCCCTTTCCAAATGTTCTACCCCTTATTTGATCTTCATCACCTTGGATGAAACACAATTCCATGTGAATACTGCCAGGTGAGGAAGGACTATAATGTTGCCCTGTCCCTATGTATTGCTAATATTGTGTAGTCTACATTAGGAAAACGGTGCAGGCTGCATACAGCAAATATAAAAAGTCTACACACCCCTGTTAAAATGTCAGGTTTCTGTGATGATAAAAAATTTGACACAGATAAATCATTTTAGAACTTCTTCCACCTTGTGACCTATAAACTGTACAAATGAAAAAACAAATTGAAATCTTTTGGGCAGGGTGGGGGGGGGGTAAAAACTAAAATCATGTGGTTGCATAAGTGTGCACACTGGCTTATAACTGGGGATGTAGCAGAATTAGGCAATCACATTCAAATTCATGTTAAATAGGACTCAGTACACACCTGCCATAATTTAAAGTGCCTCTGAATAACCCCAAATAAAGTTCAGCTGTTCTAGTAGGTCTTTCCTGACATTTTCTTAGTCGCATCCTACAGAAAAAGCCAAGGTCTGTAGAGAGCTTCTAAACCATTAGGGCTCTTTCACACATCCATTCCGTTCGTCCGTTTTTTGGACGTCCGGTAACGGACCTCAATGCTTCCCTTTGGGAGCGGATCCGTTAGCGGATGATGCATCCGCCAACGTCCGCCAGATCCGCATCCGTTTTTTCGGACGGAAGAATGTCCTATTTTTCTTCCGTCCGGCCAAACGGATCGGATGCAAACGGACAGACGGTCCGTTTCCATCCGATTCCCCATAGGGGGTAGCGGAGGAGAGACAGGGTGGTCCCTGCACAGTGTGCGGGGACCGTCCTGTCCGACCGACAGCTCAGCGGAGACCCCCCCGCTGAGCCGATGGACACACGGAGCGGACCGAAAAACGGACCGCACGTGTGAAAGGACCCTTAGAGGGATCTCATTGTTAAAATGTATCAGTCAGGAGAAGGGTACAAAAGAACTTCCAAAGCTTTAGATATACCATGAAACATAGTAAAGACAGTCATCATCAAGTGGAGAAAATATGGCACAACAGTGACATTACCAAGAACTGGATGTCCCTCCAAAATTGATGAAAAGATGACAAGAAAACTGGTCAGGGAGGCTGCCAAGAGGCCTACAGTAACATTAAAGGAGCTTCAGGAATATTTGGCAAGTACTGGCTGTGTGGTACATGTGACAGCAAAAAATCACTCGTATTCTTCATATGTCTGGGCTATGAGGTAAAATGACAAGATGGAAGCCTTTACTTACAAAGAAAAATATCTAGGCCCTGGCAAATTTTGCAAAAACACGTTATGGTCTGATGATAAAACCAAGGTTAAACTTTTTGGCCATAAATTTTGAACACCAGGCGACTTTGGCACAAAACCTTCAGGCTTTTGCTAGAAAACTGTACATGAAGAGGAACTTCATCTTTCACAATGACAAAGACAGAAAGCATACATCTAAATCAACAAAGGAATGGCTTTACCGGAAGAAAATTAAAGTTTTGGAATGGCCCAGTCAGAGCCCAGACCTGAATCCGAATGAAAATCTGTGGGGTGATTAGAAGAGGACTGTGCACAGGAGATGCCCTCGCAATCTGACAGATTTGGAGTGTTTTTGCAAAGAAGAGTGGGCAAATATGTGCCATGCTATGATAGACTCAAACCCAAAGAGTTTGGTAATAAAACCAAAACATGCTGCAACAAAGTATTAGTTTAAGGGTGTGCACACTTATGCAACCACATTATTTTAGTTTTTTAGTTTTACTTCCCTCCACCTAAAAGATTTCAGTTTGTTGTTCAACTGAGTTGTACGTTTATAGGTCACAATAAAAAGGTGAAAAAAAGTTCTGGAATGATTTATTTTGCTCATTTTTTTTTACATCACAGAAACCTGACATTTCAACAGGAGTGTGTAGATTTTTTATATCCACTGTATATATTGAATTTGTGATTATATGCTCTGGTGATAATGTATGCAATGCCTACAATAATGTCCAGAGCTTTCCTCTTAAGTGTAGTGGTGGAACATGGGCAAGCTTGCCATAGCCTCCCTTTCACACACTATAAGTATTGCTTCCTAAGTTCCTTTTGTTTCAAGAAAACAAGTAGCACTAGTAATGAGGAGCAATAAGTAGTAATAAAGCAAAGGGATGCCTCATTTAACAATTTAAGTACCAGCCTGTAATACCCCTTTATTACCTGGCCATTTTTATAGCTTTTAGGGATGGGATACCTTAACTGACCATTAACCTTAACTGCAAAACTGTACTTTAATGAATTTTATAACATTTTTGAGAAATTTCTTTTGGTGGTTTTTAAAAACCTTACTTACCTTAAGTTCTGTTAAATTAAAAATGACAGGACAGTGCGAAAACCCCCAAAATTACCCCTTGTCACCCTAAGGTGATCTATTTTTTTGCCAATAAAGAAACTGGTACTGAAGAAATAAAAAAATGGAGTTTGTCAATGGTGCATTGGATACAGTGCATAGAGGTCATACACAGAGGGAGATGAAAGGGTTAATGTACCAGATCACATACACCGGGAGAATGGAGATGAAGGTTGGACTTGTGTCTTTTTTCAACCTCACCTACTATGTAACTATGTAAAGGGCTAATGTGCATATGCGCAGTATAAGGGATGAGAAAAGAAAATATACAGGGCACCAAGAAACCATGTGGAGATCAGATGTGTAGGAGGGGTGGGGGTGAAAGGTTGAAACTCAACTTGAATTTGCATGATTCCTACTGTGCTCAGGAACTAATAAATGAGTCGCGTTAGTTCCCGTTTCATACATTTTAAAGAGGAAGGGGAGGGCTCTTAAATGTAAACACACACTGTTTACATCATGTGATTGCTGTGATTGGCCACTCTGACCAATCACAGTAATCTGGAGGTTTAGAGCTGCTCGGATTGGCTCTGTACACAGTGCCTACGAACAGAGGAGCCATCCAAGCACATATTTGTTTACCGGCATTAACAGACAGAACAGAACAGAACTAAAGAAAATGTATTTATAAATGTCGACGAACAAACATAAAAGTATTACTGGCATTTTATCATCATTGGGATCCCAGTGTCTGGAGAAAATGTATGTTTTGTGTTAAAGCGTTTGAAATTAAAGATGTGCAAAAATAAACTGGAAACACCACAACTGATGGAAGCTGCAGAAAATATACAGATGTTTATACACAGATACATAAATAAGGGTGAATAGGGCCTTCAGATAGGCTGGTGGGAAAAATCACAAAGCAAATGAGGTTCAGTGTGGAAATGGGAAATTTCTGCATTTAAAGCGGAGGTTCACCCTAAACATGTATATACCATTCCATCCAGCATACTGCCGACATGTACAGTATGCAGTTTTTTTTTTCCGCTGTACATACCGTTGTATAGCTATTTTCCCCCTGGATTCCGGGTAGTGGCTCCTGCATGAGTGGGCGTTCCTATTCAGAGACAAGTGATTGACGTGATGACAAAAGCTTCCCCCGGCGCATAATGCGTGTCACCAGTTTCCAAACGTCGGTGCGCAGGCGCCGTATAGAGCCGACTCGCAGTTCGGCTTCTTTCGGAAACTGGTGACGCGCCTTATGCACCGGGGGGAAGCTTTTGTCATCACGTCAATCACTTAGTCTCTGAATAGGAACGCCCACTCCCGCGGGAGCCACTACCCAGAAGTCGGGGGGGGGGGGAAATAGCTATACAACGGTATGTACAGCAAAAAAAAACCAGCATACTGTACATGTCGGCAGTATGCTGGATGGAATGGTATATACATGTTTAGGGTGAACCTCCGCTTTAAGAAAATGTAAATTTAACACATAACTGCTGAGCAAAAAATGAAGACTCATAACTTTGATGCCAACAGCAAATATCACATTAAAATATATAATTTTTTACAGAATTTCCAGTATCCTTTAAAGGGATTTTACTATCAAGAGTTTATTTAACTTTGAATTTATAAGCTATTTTTTTTCTTTGAGGGGTTGTGTATAATTTAATATTATTAGCAATCTTGGGTTTTCTTCTTCTGGGTCTGCAATACAGCAATTTTTTTTTTAACAAGTATTCAATGCATCCAGCAGTTGAATACTTACAGTGGCTGCAGAATGAAGAGGCAGCATTCAATACATGACCACTGGAAAGGTAATTATAATCACATCTCCTTTTACAGGTGAAGCTTTGAGTTAAAAATGAGTGTGGGGTGACAAGGTAATTTTGCATCTTCAGTACCCGTAAACTTGCAGTATACATCCAATCGTCCAGCTTTTTTTGCAGGATTGTCTTGGAATTTGACCTAAATCCCGCAAATCCAACCTATATCCCGATGCTGGGTGCTCTGGAAGGTTTTACCCCCTTCCTGACCAGGCCATTTTTGTACTGCGTTGCTTTAACTGACAATTGCGCAGCCGTGTGACGCTGTACCCAGAAATAGAGCTTTATTTTGGTGTTATGCAATCACCTCTGTGTTTTAATTTTTTTTGCGCTGCTATGAAATATTCTCAATAAAAAAAGAAAATCTAATTTCTTCATCAATTTAGGCCAATTTGTATTCTGTTACATAATTTTGGCAAAAAATAAAAATAAAAAATATCACAAAAAGTGTATATTGATTGGTTTGCACAAAAGTCATGGCATCTACAAACTATTAGATGGATTTGTGGACTTTTTAAAAATGTTTTTACGAGTAATGGCGGCGATCAGCGTTTTTTAGCAGGACTGCGACGTTGCAGCAGACAAATCTAACACTTAGGCCCTGTACACACGATCAGACCGGTCCGATGAGAATGGTCCGACGGACCGCTTTCATCGGGTCACCGCTGAAGTGGCCTGATGGTCTGATGTGCGTACACACCATCAGTCCAAAATCCGATCGGGTCAGAACGCGGTGACGTAGAACACAACGACGTGCTGAAAAGTTCAATGCTTCCAAGCATGCGTCAACTTGATTCTGAGCATGCGCGGGTTTTTGGTCTGATGCTTTTGCGTACTAACCATCGATTTGGTCCGAAGGCCAGTTTCATCGGACCGGTCTGATCGTGTGTACGCGGCTCTAGTGAGAGCAGAGTGACAGAGGTGACTCAACACTGTGCCGCTTCTCCTTTAGGGCAGCCCGGGCTCAGAGCAAATGGGTTAAATAATGTTGGCCATCAGCCTGAGGACATCTAATGGCAGAAATTTAGAAAATGGTGCTTGGAATAGACTCCTAGCATAGGTACAGCCAACAGTAATAACATTTTTTTAATTTTTCTCGTCAAGAAAAACGGTCGTGTGTACGCGGACCGTTTTTCATGACGAGAAAAATTAAAAAATGTTAATTGGTCATTAAAAACGATCGTGTGTAGGCTTCAGAGCATTTTTCTCGACGTGAAAAATGGGCATTAAAAATTTAGAACATGCTCAAATTTTTCTCGTCGTTTTTTATGTTGTGAAAAACGGTCGTGTGTAGGCTTTAACGACGGGAAAAAAACGTGCATGCTCAGAAGAAAGTTATGGGACGGGAGCACTCGTTCTGGTAAAACCCTTTATAGTGCCGTCGTACGTGTTGTAGGTCACCGCGCTTTGCTTGAGCATTTTTTTTTTTTTACGATCGTGTGTATGCAAGGCAGGCTTGACAAGAATCACGTAGAGAAAAACGTTGTTTTTTCCATGACATTAACAGTCACATGTACGTGGCATGAGTGGATTGAAACAAGCTTGGGACAAACAGATCTACTACAAAAACAAACAAAAACATATATAAACATTTGAAAAAGTGGGATCACTGGGTAATTTTTTTGCTGTCGCTCTGGGACTACAGGAAAAATATCTACAATATATTGAAGCGGGATAAAGCAGAAAAATCTTGTTATGTTATATTATAATTTTACATTTTTTTTGGCTGGAGATGTGCATTAATTACTTAACAAACATCCTTTGTTTTACTGGCTTAGCTTGTGGCCTTATTAGAATTTCTGAAATGAGACATAGGAGGTCCTGGATATGAACACTTAACTATTATACTTTGTTTTAGAGAACTTTTCATCTTCACATCATTTTGTTATTGGTGCCAATTTATTCCATGATTACAAAATGATTCCCAGTCCATACCAACAGTTTGTCTATTGGAACTCAAAAGCACTTGGGAGACGACATTTTGTTCAGTTTTCGGGTCTTGGGCCAAGATTATCCTATAAGACCCTATAATAAGAGAGTCTTCTACCATCGGGTTGCCTTGTCTAGATTGCCCTCCTATGCTTACCACTATTACGGTATGCCTGACATGGTTGTACCACATTCTGGTAACAGAGTTTTAAAATGAAAAAAATGGTTTACAAAAACCTAGAGACATATCACGGCTGGTTCCTTGCAGTAATACACAGTATGGCCCGGATTCTCCAGATACGCCGACATACGTACAAATGTGCGCCCTTGTATCTATGCGCCGACCCACAAAGCTAGATACGTCGTAACTTTCCTACGTCGGCGTATAATGGGCGCATTTTTACGCTGGACGCATGTGTCACACTGTCACTCCCATTGATTTCCGATGCAAATATGCAAATGAGGGAGATACACCGATTCACGAACGTACTTGCGCCCGGCGCATAATATACGCGGTTTGCGTAAGTCATACGTCCGGCGTAAAGTTATTCCCCATATAGGAGGCGCAACTCATGCAAAGGTATGGGCCAGGGATCGCATGCCGTCAAATTATACGTAGTTTACGTTGTATGTGAATAGGGCTGGGCGTAGGTCGTTCAAGACGTAGGCAGTAATTCGACGTATCTTAGGCAGTTGTTTCAACGTGATTGTGAGCATGCGCACTGGGATATGTCCACGGGACGGCGCATGCGCCATTCGTTTTAAGTACTTGCCTAGCACTCGGCACATCATTTGCATGGGGTCTTGCCTCATTTGCATTGCTCACGCCCACTTCCACTTACGACGACTTACGCTTTTTTAAACCCAGCGTAGATTTGGGAGCAAGTGCTTTGTGAATACTGTGCTTGCCTCTCTGCGCTGCGTCGGCGTAGCGTATATTAGATACGCTACGGCGGCATTAAATATGCGCCGATGTATGTGAATCCGGGCCAATATATGCTGAATATACTTTATTCTTTTATATTTTTAACCTGTACAATTCATTCACAAGCTCAGAACTGTCTTTTTATCATCGGAGAATCTTAATAAACAGGTCAGGTCCACAATGACATCATAACCCATTTATCCAAGTGTGAGTACACATGAGCAGCAGATGCACATTGCACCTGGCGCTCTGTTCTGAATCTTTTCTGCCAGCTGCGCCCTTATCTTGCTTACCTTTTTCTCTAGTTGGGGCGACCTCCTGGGGAAACCATTGGCAGGAACAGGTGCTGCAGCATCAAAACCTGTCAGATTCTACAGGCACTGCTGGTCAAATTGTGTAGCAAAGCAAGCATCAATGCAGATATTAACCCAATCACTAAAATCCCATACGTATTATCGCGTGACTGTAATTTTGACTGTAACGTTTTCAATCAGAATAAAGTGGTATTAGACCCAAAACTAAAAATTAAATATATTACAGCTTACCAATCATTATATGTAGTGGCTGTATTAGTTATTTATTTGTAGGTTTTTCCCTTCCTCTGTTTTTACCTGGTGATCTATGAACTAGCAGATTTAAAGCGGAGGTTCACCCTGAAAACAACTTTATGCCATTAGATCCAGCATACTGCTGACATCTGCAGTACGCTGTTTTTTCTGTAATTACCGTTTTATCTTATTTCTTATCCGGCTCTGAGCGGGGATTCCTGCGGGGAATAGGCGTTCCTAAGACAGGTCGTACATGATTGACGTGCGGGAAGGCGCTTCACGCCTTCCGCAAATAGACGAAGTGGAACTCTGCAATTTACGGCGCTATACGGCGCCTGCGTCTGGCGTGTAGAGCCGACTGCGCAGGCGCCATAAAAAGCAGAGTCCCACGTCGTGTATTTTCGGAAGGCGTAACGCGCCTTCCCGCACGTCAATCATGTACGACCTGTCTTAGGAACGTCTACCCCCCGGGGGGATCGAGAACCCAGAAGCCGGGTGAAAAAAACTGTAAAACAGCAAGTACAGCACTAAAAAAAAAAAAAAAATCCAGCATATTGTCGATGTTAGCAGTATGTTGGATCTAACGGTATGTACATGTTTTAGGGTGAACCCCCGCTTTAAATACACTAACACATTGAAGCCAAACTCCATCTCACACTTTATAATCAGTTACAGCTAACTGTTCTTTTTTTCCCCCATTTAGAGCAAGGCTGAGTTCACACTGGAGAACGCACGACACACACCAGGAGTGCAGTGCGACTCGGTTCACCACTTCAGGTCTAATTTCAGCCTGAATTTGGACCTGAAATGGACCAAAAACTCACAGGACTCCAGTTCAATTTGCACCGGAGCCGCTGTGGAGATGTGTGAACCAGCTCCATAGACAGCCAGTCACAATCTCCTGCCATGCGAATTGGATGCAAGGAAATCCACATTCAATTTGTAATAGTGTGAACCCAGCCTAAAAGTTTTACATAAATAAAAGAATCATTGTAAGCACCCCTGTCATTGTTAGGGCCCTTTCACACTTATGGATCCCATGAAGATCCGTACCTTTCTCATCCGCTTGCTTAGCGGGGATCGCTCCGTTGATCCCTGCTGAGCCGGCAGATGACAGGGCGGTCCCCGCACACTGTGCAGGGACTGCCCTGTCAGATCTCCGCTCTCCTCTTAGGGGGGTTTGGATGAACATGGACTGTCTGTTCATGTTCATCCGATCCAATCCGTAGCCGATAGAAAAATAGGATTTTCCTCTCTCTGCAGAATCGGAGCATAGCGGACACTGATGAGATCGGGTGTCAGTGGATATTTATCCGCTGACACCCGCTATCCCACAGGGATATATGTATGGTTGTATTTTACCCGGAACCGGATGGATGAAATACGGACATACGGGCAATGGTGTGAAAGGGGCCTAAAATGGTACATCTCATTTTTGTAAACAGATTACTTGAGAACTTGTTCTTTTGAAAAACAACAGACTTAGGTGAAAATGTATGCAGCCATCGCATCTAAGAACTGGTAAGCTGCGATATAATATATGTTTGTTTTTGGGTTGGAAGAGGAAATAAACTTCCATGTATTGTTTGTATCTATAGGTAAGCCTATAATAAGGTACTGTAAATATCTCCGAAACATGCACCGCTTAGGAGATACTTACTGTATCCCGACCACAACACCATCTGCCTGGAGTTTGCATGTCCTCCCTGTACCTGCGTGGGTTTCCTCTGGGTACTCCGGTTTTCTCCCACACTCTCAAGACATGCTGGTAAGTTAATTGGCGCCTGTCTAAATTGGCCCTAGTATATGAATGTGAGTTAGGGACCTTAGGTTGTAAGCTCCTTGAGGGTAGGGACTGATGTGAAAGTACATTGTATATGTAAGTACCTGAAATAAATAAAAATAAATAATACTGTATATGCAGCCGATGACGTATATGGCGCATGCGCTCTGAAGGAAGGCCACCGTGACATTTCTTCAGAGCCCTGTGCTGTTACTGGCGGCTCCCATGCGTGGAAGTGACGTCATGCGGCTCCTGCTTTTGTCAATCAAATCCTGTGACACGGGAGCAGGTGGAGGGGCCGAGTCCTGCTGTCTGTGCACCCATGGCTTTCTGTGGGGGCACCTGATTAAGGGGAGGAGCCAGGGGCGCCAGTGAGGCACCCAAAAATAGGAGGATCAGGGCTGTTCTGTGCAAAACGATTACACAGAGCAGGTAAGTATAGACATGTTTGTTATTTTTATTGAAAAAACAAACAAAAAACAAGACTTTATAAACACTTATGCCGCGTACACACGATCACTTTTCAGCATGGAAAAAAACAATGTTTTTCCAACTTCATCATTAAAAACTATGTTGCCCACACACCATCGTTTAAAAAAAATGATGAGCAAAGCGTGGTAACGTACAACACGTACTACTGCAGTCTAGAGGGGAAGTTACATTCAAGCTCCCTTGCTTCTGAGCATGCGCGGGTTTAAAACTGTGTTTTTTACGTCGTTTTAGCCCACACACAATCATTTTTTACAACCCAAAAAACAATTTTTTTTTAAACGACGATAAAAAATGCAGCATGCTCAAGTTTTTTTTTTTGGTCGTTTTTCAGAAGATGAAAAACGATGTGAAGCCCACACATGATCATTTTAAATGTCGTTTTTAAAAACGTTGTCTTTTTTTCATGCCGAAAAATTATCGTGTGTACGTGGCATAATGCTGAGCGCTTTATACCTCTGTATAAACATCTTCACCTAGTTTTTATACTCGCACATGTTTTATCAATGATAAAAGACAAATACAACATTAAAATATAAAAGGGGCCTATAAATATTTGCAACACGGTATAATAACAATCACATTGTCAAAAGTTAAAAGCAAAATATGAAGCAGACAACTATGTGAACCCTCCTAAACCAACAAAAAAACGGCATCTTTCTCATTTGTCAGTTCAGTGTCTGGGGCTCACGCCACAAGCAGAAAACATGAAAGGCAAAAATCCTACATAATTAAATTCTTTGTTGAACTGCCAATGGAAAATAAGACGATTGAGGCATTACAATAGCGGCATTCATTCAGCAAAAAAAGTAGGTGTTCAGAAAAAAAGGCACTCACGTCTAGCTAGGATAACACACACCATTTTGTTATGGAGTATCCTGGTCACATATCTACTTAATGTGAAAGATAAAAAGATTTTTTCCAACTTTTGTATATTTAGACAACGTGATAAGGTAGAAATACTCTGCTTTTAAAAGGCTAAAGAGATCAAAACAAAATATCCTTGTAAAAAAGAAATGACTTAAACACAGCAAACAAGAATCTATCTTTGTAGGTATACATGTATACAAAGCAGACAGATTTCTTTATATCCGTGATCCAGTTATAAGACTTTTTACATTAAGTTTACATTATAAGACATTTACAGTATAATGCATGAACTACAGAAAGACAGTATAACAACAAAATATCAATCCCTACATCCACAACTTATCCCATACGCTGTACCTGAAAAAAATGAAGTTCAATGCTTCCAAGCATGCGTCGACTTGATTCTGAGCATGCATGGATTTTTAACCGATGGACGTGCCTACAGACAATCGTTTTTTTCTATCAGTTAGGTATCCATCGGTTAATTTTAAAACAAGTTTGAATTTTTTTAACCGATGGATAAAAAAACGATGGGGCCCACACACGATCGGTTTGGTATGATGAAAATGGTCCATAATAGTACTTTAGATGTATTCAGTAGCACAAATAAAGTTGAATATACAGGTAATCTAATCAATTAGAATGGTTAGCAATCAACTTTTTGCTTAAAAAAAGGTTTTGTTCAATTTCCCATTAATGCTGCTATGGTTTCAAAACTACAGCAAGTGTGACCTGGAGCAACCAATCAGATTCTCCATGCACAATGAACTTACTGGTGTTAAAGCAGATAGACTGCTTAATTAAACTGGAATTACCGTATTTATCGCGCACTTTTTTGCCCTTAAAATCAGGGCAAAATCTTGGGTGCGCGATATACGCCGATACTCGCTTCCCGCGCTGTGTTTGAACTGAGCCGCCGACATATACCGAGTGGAGTACACTCGGGTACACTCGGCCAGGCTCGGCTCCCCTCGCGGTTATGCGAGAGGAGCCGAGCATGCCCGAGCGTGTCCAAGTGTACTGCACTCAGTATATGTCGGCGGCTGCGTTCAAACAGCGCGGGAAGCGGGGATCGGTTCAGAGACAGCACAAGAGAAGCGGGGAGAACACCACGAAGGCCGCAGACGGACGCCGGACCGGACAAGGCCGCCGATGGATGCCGGGCAAGACACCAAAACTGTAAGTAATAAAAAAAAAAAAAAAAAACAGGAATTTCCCGTCCAGATTAGGGGTGCGCGCTATACACCGGTGCGCGTAATAGGCAGATAAATACGGTACACTGCATCTGAGCACCAAAAACACAATTTAATTCATTTTTAATATTCAAAGCAAAGTTTGCTCTGGCAGTTGACTGTTCCTTTTTGTCCTCACATACAATGCAGTGCTATGGGCGCTGCATTGGTTTTGATGACATCATGGGCATTCAGCCATTTGGGCATAAGGCAGAAGAAGCTTCAGGGATCTGGCCTGCAGCAATGATAAGACTTAGGGAGCGGCAGTTCAGGTAAGTAAAACTGCTTTTCCTGGCCCCTTTAATGTAAATGAGCATTTAGCCCTCACAGTACTGGGCAGCCAATCTATAAGGGACGATTTTTACTTCCCTGGAGTTCGACTTAAAATGGCATTTTCACTTTTGTAGCCCAATCAGGATAACACCTAGTGTATGTGTTGTATAATCTCATTCAGATAACATAGCTTTTATTCTGTGACAGATCTCGGATACCCCGGCTGGGCACCTCCGCAAGACCTGTGTTTCCTGGTCTCGAAATGCACCCGCAGCTGGCAGACTTGCCATAACCAGCCCTTAACCCCCCAATCACAAGGCAAACCCCACAGGTGTTGAGGATTAAACATGCAGAGCATAAACTAAATACAAAACATACAAAGGTCTGGCGGAGGTGCCCAGCCAGGGTATCCAAATCCATCACAGTGGTGGCAGCAGTGGGATCTGTCACATATTCTACTTGTTCTTTTCCAAAAACTCCAAAACTGACGCAACCGCAATCGCAATAAGCGTTTATTGATTGGTTTATGCAAACGTTTTTAGCATTTACAAAATAGGGGGTAGTTTTATGGCATTTTTATTAATATTTTTTTTTACTAGTAATGGCGGCGATCAGCGTTTTCTTTTCGGTACAGCGACATTATGGCGGACACTTCGGGCACTTTTGACACATTTTTGGGACCATTGGCATTTTTATAGCGATCAGTACTATAAAAATGCATTGATTACTATTAAAATGCCACTGGCAGGGAAGGGGTTAACACTAGGGGGCGGGGAAGGGGTTAAGTATGTTCCCTGGGTGTGTTCTAACTAGAGCGGGGTGGCCTCATTAGGGGAAATGACTGATCGCTGTTCATACATTGTATGAACAGACGGTCAGGCATTTCTCCCCTGACAGGATCGGGAGCTGTGTGTTTACACACACAGCTCCCAGTCCTCGCTCTGTAACAAGCAATTGCGGGTGCCCGGCGGCGATCGTCAGGGACGATTGGCAGCTGGGCGAGGTGACGTATAGCTACGTGCTCTCGCCCAGCAGAGCTAACCTGCCGCCGTAAAACTGCGGCGGCTGGTCGGCAAGCATTTAATAAGTTAACATTTACCACAGTTAACCCTATGTGTACTGTTCTGACAGATCCTATTATCAGTTGTAAACTAGATTTGAGCACTCTGTCCTAACAAATGGTTAAAGATCTCAGAGCTGAACTTTTCCATGACATGTTAATGAGGAGAAGCTTAGTGTGTCCCTATTTGTCAGCCATGACAGGGACATGTTGAGTTTCTGCTCAGTTCAAGTCTTATAGAGTAGCTTGCAGCCTGGCCCAGTATTGCTAGAAAGGCCAGAAATATTTTAAGTTATTTTGGTAGCACATAAAGTTTTAGTTGTGTAATCTAAAATTTGGTTGTAAAAGTTGAATTACACATTACAGCCTTGTAGGGTAGCAAAGAATAATAAGTCTATGCAAATATATGCTAAGTACTAGACAGAAGATGGCTCCAAGTATTAGGCAGACGATGGAGTGGGCATTCATGACCTTCCTCTTAAATAAACAGGTGTGCTTATGTTGAGTGAGTCTGCACTGGGCAACATTGGCCTAATACCAGGAAAAAAAGCAAAGATAAGCCAGGAAAATGAAATCATTACCAGCCAGCTACAATGCTGGCAGAGAGAGTATTGAGTTATGAGGCACTCTTGTAAAACAGTAAACGTTGGTCATAGTAATTAAAGAGATGCTTTATTAAATTTTCTAACCTGGACTAGAGGAATGACATTTGGCATATAACTCCTTCAAAGGGTGACACAAACTTTAATAAGTTCTATGCACTACGCCCAAGGTTATATCGAGTAACAAAATACTACAGGCCCTATGCTATCTGATTCTTGCAGCATTTCTAAAAGAATAAATTGGTCAACTTATGAGATGCCCTCAAAATGTAACTTTCCCACTTCATCAGATGAAAGAAAAGAAAGAAAAATACTAGGACAGAAAGAAAAACAGTGACATTCTTTCATCACATGCCAGTGTCTGAAACAGAGCTTTCAATATGCCAGTCTCATTTTGCACGCCATGAGTATTGTCGGTTTGTGTGACAATTGTGTGGCACACCCAGTCTACTGCCTAATGAGCCAAGCTCTTTCAAGTACATAGTAACACCGGTTCTGAAGGAAGGAAAGGACGGAAAAAGGAAAACACAGACAAAAATACAATTATTTTTAGCGCACATATACATAGCAATAATGAAAAGAACGCAAGCCGAAGCTGGGTTAGATTGTGTGGATAGTAAAAGGATAGCTCTCCCCAATTGGGGGTGCTGTATACATTTCAGTTATTTTTTCCCATCAAAGACAAAGACATCATCATGGTTAATATCTTATTTTTTCACCTAATTATGTATTTATAAAACTCAGAGTGATTATTAAATGTTCAGGTACTTTAATTGATATAAGACACTTAAACATTATAAGACTGAGATACAGTAGTTGACTATGTTAGTCAGAATAGGAATATGGGGCCCTGCGTGGTTTTCGAGTGACTGTCACGTTGACATAACCCAGATGTTGTATGTCTAATTTAATTTTTTTTACAATAAACATAAATAATAAAAAAAAAAAAATTATAAGACTGATGTTCATAAGAAGCATCAGCTGTTAGCCATGCCTCCCAAAAAGAAGCTCTCTGAAGACAAATCAAGAGTTGATCTGCATAAGGCAGGAAAGGATATAAAGAAATCTCAAAGTGTTTTACACATCCATCAGTCTACAGATAGACAAACTGGACATAAATGGAGACAGTTTAGTGCTGTGGTTCCTCCTCGAAGTTGGTGCCCAGCAAAGATGACTCCCAAGGCACAATACAGAAACCTCAGTTAGGTAAAGAAGAACCCACGTGTAACAGCTAAAGGCTCGGAAACATTGATGGAACTAAAAAACATCCCCTTTCATAGAAAAGTTTTAACAGGCAGTGTGTCCATTATATTAAGGAATTATATTGAGGAAGCTGCTGCTCTCCAAACAGAAAAAAAGAAGAGAAAGAAATTGTGGCACGCCAGAAGATTGCCAAAGAGCACATTGACAAACTGCAACGTTGCTGGGAAAAAAAAATTGTGGAGTGATGAAACAAAAGGTAAATTGTTCAGGAAGAATACTCAGCACTATGCATGGCACAGAAAGGGTGCAGCTAACCAAAATCAAAACATCCTCCCAACGGTGAAGTATGGCGGAAGGGCCTTAGGGCCTAGACCACTTGCCATCATCAAGGGGAATTCCAAGTTTATCAAAATATCCAAAAAGAATGTCAGGATGGGGTGTCCACAAGCTGAAGCTTAGTACGTTGTAAAAGTTGGATGATGGAGCCAGACAATGAACCTAAGTAAATCCACCACAAGAAAATGTGCCTTTTGGAGTGGCCCAGTCAGAGCCCAGACCTTAACCCCATTAAGATGCCGTGGAATGACCTCTAGATACCCTATAAATGTGGAGAAGCAGTTTTGTAAAGAGGAATGTTCACAAAATCCTCCTGAATATTTTACAGGTCTGACCCACAGCTAACAAAATCGTTGGCTTGAAGTCACTCCTTCCAAACAAGATTTGACCAGCTATTAACGCCAAGGGTTCACCTACTTTTTCCTGCAGCACTGTAAATGTTTATTGGGTGTGTTCAATAAACATGCATTAAATTAGAATCAGCTTAAAAGCACATTGGGTTTGTCTATTGTTGGGACTTAGATAAGGATCAAAACACAGTTTATGGCAAACTACTGCAGAAAAACAGTTAGTTTCAAGGGGTTCCCAAACTATTTCTTGCCATTGTATAACTAGAAACAGATGACTAGAGGATGCACTCAGAAAACGTAGACCCTAACAGAGCCTCACCACCAATGTTTCTCCCGTTACAGCTGATCCAATCCTGCAATATTTATTATTCTGTCAACTAAAACAGCTTGTACATACGGATACAGTGGTTCTTCTACAATATAAGTGGCATTCTGTTGCTCCAAAAATACTTTGATTTTGGCACTGCTTGGCGTTTCCTCTGGGTTCTCAGCATCATAATCAAACATGCTGTTGGGATAAGCTGGTATTTGGGCTATTCCCAAATGTTTTAGCTCTTTGGAAATGCAAGTTGAAAAACCTGCCCAGCCAGTACTAGACCAAGTGGGAAACCAGTATGCATGTTTATTCTCCAGTGCAAATAGGAACTCATCAGGCCACTATACTAGTAAAGCATACAAAAATACTCTCTGTAGGATTAAAAAGCACCAGAAGAGGTTATCCTTAGACCCGTTTCACACGGGGGCGGCACGACTTTGGGGGCGAACCGGCGAAGAGAACCCAAGACGACTTCAGAGGCGACTTGCAAAATGACTTCTGTTTGGAAGTCAATGCAAGTCGCCCCAAATTTGTGCAAGAACCTTTTTCTAAGTCATAGTGACTTGAGTTGCTCCAATTAGAACGGTTCCACTGAACAGAGCGGAGCGCGACTTGTCAGGCGGCTGAGTCGCCTGACGAGTTGCCCCTGTGTGAACCGGGTCTTAATACAATTCATCTTAATGTATTTATAAAATATGATACTATATTCTTTTTGTCAGAGATCAGCAAAATGTACATTTAACACAGTCAACAGGGTATGTTGGAAAATCTAAAATCATGCTTCATCATAGTTTACTGTGCTGCATACATGCACCCTATTGATAACCTAATGGGTATTCAAATTGTGAAGTCCTATACAAAAATATTGTAAAACAAAAGAACAGATGCGTCAATCTAAGTGCAGTAAATCGGAAATGTAATATATAATTTGTCATAGGCAATAAAATGGCTACTCACAAAAGGAGTACTAGCAGAGGCAAATGGAATAATGATGCGGGCCTGGAGTCACTAGGCATCAACAGCAGGTACAATCCTCTTCCTAGGTAGCAGGGTGCTCAATGTAAAGGGGGCATCCAAGGTCTCAGGAAACTACCAGAAGCCGGAGAAGCCGATTCTCGGTGGCGTGCGTTGCAGCGTGGAGCGCAGCGCGCCGTCGTCGCACCGGAAGTAGGACATGCAAATCTCAGAATGGTTAGGCTTTGATACTTCCTAATAATGATGAATCATGCTTGCACCTTACTACAATCTAAAACTTAATATTGGCCATTAAAGCTACCAATCATACTGATGGGCCAATAAGAACATGTGGTGGAAGAACATAGCAGATAGCTTCAACACCACCCGGAGTTTTGCTAGCATTTGGCCTCGACAGGAAGGTTGCTTTAGAAATATTCACACATATCTAGATTTCTGCATTTAATATACCTTCAGTAGTAGTGTCTTCTACCACCAGTCACAAAATCTCTAGGTAAGATGCATGTGTAAAAAACAGAAGAGTTGTTTGGGTTATGCCTCCTACAAAAATCAACCACACTAGACAATAAAGAAAATCTAGTGGATATGTGCGCTAACATTCTTGTCATCTCATCAAATACGAATAGTTAAGATTCAATGCATATTTTCTGGCAAGCTTGAAGTTCATGTAATTTAAAAGCTTTAAAGTTCCCTTGGTCCCAAAAAAATACACTGTACAAGTCCTGATATATGAACAGACATCAGTTTTTTATCAAATTTCAAAGGAAGAGTAACGCAAGGTCAGTGTCTAGTTGCTTTTGCTTGTGAAGGATTTACAATTGTTAAGAAGACCCAGAACTGAAAATGACTGAAGATGAACAAGTCGCCTCTACATATTTTGCTTGAATTTGGATGGGAGTTTCTATTATTGTCTCCAATTTATTTTATTGCATATAGACTACAATGACTGTTCTACTGTGTACCTGATTTTGCTACCTAAAGTGGAGTTCCACTTGTTTTTCTGTTTAATTATGGTACTTTCACTGAGGTGCCAATAAAACACTGAGCGCTTTTGAAGCACTTGTCAGGTGCTTCCTATTCATTTCAATGGAGAGGGGCATTTTTGAGGTGCTTTTTTTTAGCTCTCCAAACATGCTTCAAAGATGGAGTTTTTTCACCGCCCCAGTGTGAAAGCATTTATTGATCATAATGGAAATAGGTTTTCGTGAGGTTTTTTATATTTTTTTGCACAAAAAGCACCTGAAAAGTGCCTCAGTGTGAAAGGGGTCGAAAAGTCAGCAGCTACAAATAAGTGGTGCTTAAAGCGGAGTTCCACCCAAAAGTGGAACTTCCGCTTAATCCACTCCTTGCCCCCTTACATGCCACATTTGGCATGTCATTTTTTTTTGGGGGGGGGGGGGGGGTGGGGGCTTCAGGAGGAGTGGGACATCCTGTCCCACTTCCTCCTTCTGCCCAGGGGCACATACCCACAGTAACAATGAGGACACAGGGCAGAGAGGGGGGGAGAGTAGCGGAGCTCCGGCCGGCACATCGCTGGACCGTGGAGCAGGTGAGTGTATGTTTATTAAAAGCCAGCAGCTGCCAACTTTTAATAAACATTAAAAATGCCTGGAACGCCCCTTTAAATTAGGGCTGAGCACACAAGAGCACTATATATTAAATGAACCAAGTGCCCATTATATTGTTAGGTGATCTGCCACCTAAATCGAGTGCCCAGATTTGAGCAAAAGATGTAAAAGGGAGACTACTACAAGAGTGTCCATGATGCTTTAGTACATGCTCTTTTTAATATAATGTTTTTGTTTTTGATGTAATGGTAACTTCACATTTAATATCGGTATTACATTTATCTACACGAATGTTCAACCATTTAAAGGCCAACACTCCAATGTTACACACACATGTACACACACCCCTACCTCACATGCATACAATCTCCAACTCATCCAACCCATCTACAGACATGCAAACTAAGAAAAAATAGAGATGGTAACTCTGACTCCATGGAAATCAGACCACAAATAACCTTCAGGAAGGGGGATTTTAACCTGTTACATCTAACTACAAACATATGCACTATTTACCCTCCTCCAACATAAATGCAACAAGCATGCAATGGGGTTTATTTACTAAGGTTGAAGAGTAAAAAAACAGGCTCACTTCTGCATAGAAACCAATCAGCTTACAGGTTTTATTGCCAAAGCTTAATTGAACAAGCCGAGGTTAGAAGCTGATTGGTTACCATTTAGAAGTGAGCCTGATTTTGCACTCTCCAGCTTCAGTAAATAAACTCCAATGACTTTACTAGTCCTCAAAAGTGTCATGTGTAATATCTACAATTATTTTGAGCAAACTATAATGTATGCCATCTCCATAGATCTAATATTTTTTTTAAGCTGCATAATTGTAACCATTACTATACTGACATTTGTAAAGTAGATATTAAGGCTGTATATCAGGGGTGGCCAACCAGTGGCCCGGGGGCCACATGTGGCCCGCCCGAGCCTTCTGATGTGGCCCGCGACCTCCTGCTCTGGAATGGTGGGTTGGCAAGCCCAGATCGCAGGTTGCCATCTCGCCATACCACAGCATCAGTGTTGTGAATGAAGCTGGTGGTAGAGGAAGAAAGCGGCTACGGAGTAGAGCCCCATAAGCTGATGCTTCCTCTACAGCGCCGGATTTTGCCACAGATGGAATCTATGGCAAAGTTCAGCTAACCCGCAGGATAGACACAGGTGCACTACGCTGCACCCGCGAAATACAGAATTGAATTTGTCTCCTTTCATCTGGGTGGATGCGGGATCAGAGGGCCTATAGAGTAGCCGTGACTTGTCATCCACCCGCTCCACTCATTGTTGCCCTCGACTGGTTACCAAGTTGCTTAAGTGTCCCTCGCTCTTCAAAAGGTTGGGCACCCCTGCTGTATATAATATCATTCAGTGTTCAACTATCTTACTTGGAATATCACCCTCTCCTGCCTTTGACTACTATTTTGCTTTTCATCTGTTTTCTGTCTGTTTCAACTCAGTTAATTTTCTTCAGCCAACTCTTGTCAAGGATCCTTATTTCTTTTTTTTACTCTTTCACCTCTCCCACTCCTTTTTCTGAATCCGCTCTCCCCCTTTCAATTGCTGACCCTTAGATTGTTTTAGTTCTTCCCTTTTTTATTTAATCTTCTATTCCCACTCCTTGTAGCCCCTTCACTCTTCCTCTAAATGACAATTCATGCCTCCCCACGCATATGCATATTCCCATTTTAAAATTGTATAATTGGCAGTTGGTTGCTACAGATTGCACATAAATGTCTAATGCCTCTTACACATGGGGAAAACTGCCATGAGAGCTTTTGGCCGGGAAAACCGACTGTGTGTATGCTCCATCGGAGTTTGCCTGATGAGAAAACTGCCGGGAAAAAAAAGAGAACCAGCTTTCTTTTTTTCCGTCGGGCAGTATTTGGCCTGAACGTGTGTATGCAAGGCAGGTTTGAGAGGAATCCCGTTGGGAAAAACTTATGTTTTTTTCCTGCCGAGAAAAACGGTCATGTATACGAAGCATAACACTCCAAGCCTGACTATACCTAGATTCCTAATGGAATCTTTAGCTCATGCCTTTTACAAGGACGTGCACCAAACACTCTCCTAAACCTATAGTAGCCCTTGGCAAATCATGTCTTGCACAAAGTCCCATACCTACAGGCAGTTTGTATTTGTGCAGCCAACCATAGAGCAGCTAGGCTCACATCACCTCGCTACTATGAAAAGTTAACAAAGTAGGAAGCCAATTGGCAGCTCTGCCTGAACAACAATCCCCTTCTGAAGAAGCCAAGTGACCAAAACCGACCTTTACCATTGGCTACATGACTTCCTACTACAGAAATTCCAAAGTATCATTTCCTGCAAGAACATTAACTGGGATTACAGTCAACCTATAAAGTCCCATGTGTGATGTAGACTTCCCCCAACCAGTAAGACGGAGCACTTCTAAAGGAATTTAGACACTGCCATTCTCCTCATTAGAACACTGAAAATGCATCAGCTGATCAAAAATGAAAAACACTCCTATCCGATCTAAGAAAAAGCTATTCCATCAGAGCAGAACTAGGTAGGAGTCTGCAACAACATTTGTTAAAATCCTTGCAGTGTACATTGATCACCCAGAGGAGGATTTGCTCTTCAAATAGCTTCAATCGATGCAACCAGAAACATTAAAACCAAAAGACAATTATATAATTAAAAGCAGCAATCTCAGTTCTAACCTCACTTTTCCCCCACCATTTCTGAACTGCAAGCACAGTCGGGCACTTTGGGCCTTCATCAGTAGCGCCAGTTTTTTTGGGGGGCAGCAACCCCTCCCCCAATCAGGTTTGCACCTACCCAGCTTCTCCTTCCGGCTAATCCAATCTTAAGTTCGGCCTCCTGTCCTGATTGGCTGGGAGTAGCAGCCGGAAGACAATAGTGTCACAAGTAGGTGGGTTCGCTCAACCTTTTTAAAGTCAATTAAAGCCTCAGGCTCTAATCCTGTGCCTCAAAAAAAACTCTTAGAAACCTATGAATTCAAGGCCCTAAATGGAGATTAGGAGGCGGCGAGGGGAGATTAGTAAGGTGGCGCCCCTTATGGACTGGCCACCGCTGGTCCTCATCCTTCACTCTTACATCTAGAAGATGAAGAGTATCATGCATACGCCACTGTCAGCGTCATGCAAAGACTTTTGACTTGTCAAGGAAGCAGTGTAGATACAATCATTTTTAAATGATTACAAAATAACTTTGTGTTTATGATCTTTTCCTCTGCCTGCCTGCCAAAATGTTCTCAACTCCATCAAAACTAACTTTAAAAGATGTTTAACAGAACAGCCTTTGTTGGTGCGGTTTGTCTATGCAAGAGTGGCTGGGATGTTTTCCCTATAACACAATGGACGTCAAAGGGAGAACTTTAAAAAAAAGCTCTTACATATAAACTAGGAGAATAAAAAGGATCTCCATCCAGGATTCTGCATTTTTTGACGTCTGTGTAATGAGACGGGCTAAGAAAACAAGTATTTTATATGGCTGGGATTCACAGTGGATCTCAGAAGAATTTGGCAGAGATCGATGCCAGGATTTCAAAAGTCTTTCCACATTTCTAACAGAGATCTAAGGAACAAGAAGTTCAAATCCTTTTGGACCCTCTGTGACATTATAAAAAGACTGCAAAAATGTGCTTGTCCCTAGGACTTGCATTTCTCAGCAAAGTTCATCCAGGATCAATGATTTTTTATTATTATTGGAGACAGAGATTAATATTAAAAGGGAGACTGTAAAAGAACACAATTTGTCTCTGGACAACACCAACAAAAAGAAAAGTAGTAAAAGAGTTTTACCGTGTTTGCAAAGTTTTCTATGACCTTCTTTTTTGGCAGCATTCTAGAGGAAAGCCAGCACATTAGCTTTAGAGAGCGCAAAATACCTTTGATGACACAGTGGGGTACTTTTGTATAATTTAGAAGAAACTGGTTTCTTCCTTAATATACCAGAACGTGGGATCCTCACAAAAGTTCAAATTGTAAACTAAAGCTTAAGCCAAAGGGCTCTTTCAACACCAGCGGACAAACGGTCTGCTTTTTCTAAGTCCGTAAACGGTCCTATGGGATCACGGGCGTTAGCGGATGAGTATCTGCTAACGTCTGTAATCACCCGCCTCCGTCTGGATCTGGTTTTCCAGATGGAAGAAAACCCTATTTTTCTTCCGTCTGGCGGAACAGATCGGATGAATACGGACACATGGTCCATATTCATCCGATTCCCCATAGAGGAGAACGGAGAAGAGACAGGGCGGTCCCTGCACAGTGTGCGGGAACCGCCCTGTCCGCCGACAGCTCAGCGGGGATTTTACAGGGGACCCCTGCTGAGCAAACGGGCTAACGGTCGGAGCGGTTTCCATTACGGATCCGCTCCGTGTGAAAGAGCCCAAAGTGAGAAACCCCTAATTCAAAGTGTACTTCTACTTCTGCAGCCAAATTGGGGATAACATCCACTTTATATTTGTTACATTTTCCATTTACATGGTCCAACTTAAAAAAAAAAAGGAATTAAAGGGCAACTCCACTTTTGTGGGGAAAAAGTTAGCACATAAAAAAAAATACAGTTGAACCTCTGATTACAAGCATAATCCGTTCCAGGAGTATGCTCGTAATCCAAAGTACTCAAAGAGAGTTTTCCCATTGAAGTCAATGGAAACAAAAATAATTTGTTCTGCATTGACTTCAATGGGATGTAATACTGAATGTGGCCAGAGGTGGGGGGGCACCAGAGAGCGCCGAAAACCCCCAAAAAGGCCCAAGGCCACTTTGGCTCCTTTCCTGCGCCCCTGTACCTCAGGCCAAATGAGGTACTGCAGGCCTATTTTTGGCTCTGCTCGGCTTCTGCACCGCGTACCTCAGGCCAAATAAGCTACTGCAGGCCTATTTTCGGCTCTGCTCGGCTTCTGCACCCCCACATCAGACCAAATGAGGTACTGCAGGCCTATTTAGCTTGAATTCTGCTCGTCTTGCGAGTCAACACTCGCAAACCGAGTCAGAATTTAAAAAGTTGCTCGCAAATCAAAACGCTCTGAAACTAAGTTACTCTTAAACCGAGGTTCCACTGTATAGCGTATACAAGTGCGACACAAGTTATATTGTAAATGAAGTAGAGCTGCACGATTCTGGCCAAAATGAGAATCACCATTGTTTCGCTTAGAATAAAGATTCTCCCAAGATTCTCGTGGCGTAACATCTTTCACATTATACAAAAAAAAATTGGGCTAACTTTACTGTTACTGTTTTTTTTTTTCCTTTGCTTGCGCTGGTAAAATACCTCACTGTGGTAACTACAGCTAGCTGAGGACCAAAGTAAATGCAAACATTCCAAAGAATGCTAGAGGAAATTAGCAAAAAATGAAAAAAATTTGAAAATTTGTTAAATGTATCTGCTAATTCCCTTTGGCAATCTCTGGAATTCTTACACTGTATCTCTTGTTACACTGTATGCAGCTCCTATGTAACAACTTATTGTAACTAATGGTTATAACTAGTGGTTACGTTTATTCTAGCATTCTCTAGAAAAGTTATATCGTATCTCTGTATGCATTTCCTATGCTCCTCTGCTCCATCTAGTGGCCATAAATAAGTATTTTACTACTGCAAATAAAAAAAAAAAAAACATTTGATGAGACGTGAAAATTGTCTAAACATTTTTTTTCCCAAAAATGCACAGAATTGTAATGCATGTTCACTGGACAACTGGACAAATGGCTATGCGATTTCATTTATAAATAGTGTTGTTTTTTTTTACTACAAAAGTGGAAATATACTATAAAAACAGACATATTTCCAGCTGTAGTCAAAGGCTCAATTCACACCAGCGCGTCCCCAAAGCCGCACAATTTCCAGTGCGACTTTGATGTCCAAATTTGCATAACAAACCTCACAAGTGTGAATGGAGCCAAACTCCCACTTCCTATTTACCAAAGCCCATCCAGTGCTAAAGAGAAACACCCATTGCTTGTCACGCCCTTTGTAAAAACAACCTAGTTACCAATTTACATAAAGGAATCTGCAGCTCAATAACTTGCTACTAACATACAGTAGTGCCTATACTAAAGTTCCAACTACAGGATGGCTTTTCATATTAACAGGAACGCTAAAGCTGCCCATGCATGGGCCCATCTGCAAATTTTCAGCAGCGATAGATCGACTTCTCATGAAAAAGGAATTGCCTTCCGATGTACAGCTAGCTTTACAAGCTGATTGAAAACTGACATTTTGCTGGAATCAGAAAATACAATGAGTAATGCCTAGAACACACGATCAGAAAATCGGACAAAAAATACTGATATTTTTTACTTGTTGCTATAATAAATATCCCAATTAAAAAAAAAAAAACTAATTTTTTTCCTCAGTTTAGGGCGATACGTATTCTTCTACATATTTTTGGTAAAAAAAAAATAAAAAAAAATCGCAATAAGCGGCTGGTTTGCGCAAAAGTTATATTGCTTACAAAATAGGGGAGAGAATTATTATTTTTTATTATTTTTTTTTTACTAGAAATGGCAGCGATCTGCGATTTTTATTGGTACTGCGATGTTATGGCGGACACATCGGACACTTTTGACACATTTTTGGCACCATTCACATTTATACTGCGATCAGTGCTATAAATATGCACTAATTACAGTATAAATGTGACTGGCATTGAAGGGGTTAACACTAGGGGGTGAGGAAGGGGTTACATGTGTATCCTAGGTGTGTTCTAACTGTGGGGGGAGGGGGGGGTGACCGATCTGTGTCCCTATGTAGGAAGGAACACAGATCGGGCTCCTCCTCTCCAGAGACAGGACGCTGTCTCTGTGCTAAACGGCAATGAGAGATCATCTCTCATTCGCCCACAGATCGCATCGCAAACGGCCACTCTGATTGGCCGTTCGCCGCGATCTGTGATTGGCCGTGTCCAAGGGACACGGACAACACAGGGCTTCCCCGCAGCGCGCTCTACAGCACGCGCTGGGAACGCCCAAAGGAGATGCCGTCATTTGACGGCATGTTGGATATTCAGACCCGCGCTGTTGCCGTCATTCGACGGTAGCGCGGGTCTGAAGTGGTTAATAAGACCCGGATATTTAATTTGGCAGAGGCTACATACACAAATAAGGACTCATAGGCTATATTTACAGGAAACACCTAAACCTTTAACTCGGTTTTCAATAACATTCTCAATGCAATCCGGAAAGGCCGCGGCTTTGGCCTAGCTCCGGAGCCGCGGCCATCTTGGTACACCTGGCGGCGGCCCCTCCTCTCTGTTACACCCACAGAGGAGGAGGAGCCCGAGCTCGAGGGACACACACGCCGCTATCTGATCTGAGGTCTGCACGGGGGCTCACTGTGTGCCTGTACTACGGTGGGGGGGGGGGGTAGGTCACTCTCTGTCTGCCTGTACTATGGGGGAAAGAGTTCACTGTCTGCCTGTACTATGGGGGGGGAGTAGGTCACTGTCTGCCTGTACTATGGGGGGAAAAGGTCACTGTCTGTCTGTACTATGGGGGGAGGAGGTCACTGTCTGTCTGTACTATGGGGGGAGGAGGTCACTGTCTGCCTGTACTACTGGGGGGGGTCAGTGTCTGCCTGTACTATGGGGGGGTCACTGTCTGCCTGTACTATGGGGGGTCACTGTCTGCCTGTACTATGGGGGGGTCACTGTGTGCCTGTACTACTTGGGGGGGTCACTGTGTGCATGTACTACGGGGGGGGGGTCACTGTGTGCCTGTACTACTGGGGGGGGGGGTCACTGTGTGCCTGTAATACTGGAGGGGTCACTGTGTGCCTGTACTACTGGGGGGGTCACTGTCTGCCTGTACTACTGGGGGGGTCACTGTCTGCCTGTACTACTGGGGGGGGGTCACTGTTTTTATTTTTTTGCTGATCTGAAAAATGATCCGATCCGTGACTGCTGATCCGAGGAACGATCCGAACCGTGAGTTTTTTGGTCCGTTGCACCCCTAGCTGTAGGGTGATAGTTCGCCTTTTCATTTTTTCTTTACTAGCCCTTTATTACTGATGTGTTCAATTTCTTCTCTAGAACCACAACAATCCACGTTTGAAGCACATGTGGAACTCATCAAAGTCTTTCAGGAATTAAACAGCTATCCTATGCCAGTTTCCCAGAACCCTTTTCTTTCTCGCATTCACATCTCCACCTCCCTGAACAGCAGCGTTAGTGGCGTTTCCACTCTGTACGTCATTTATGTTGATTCAGCCCAGAATGTTTCAGTAGAAGAACATGGAACTCGAGGAGGGGGTCAGAAAAAAAAGAGACAGGTATTACCTTAAAAAACACACACACAAAAATGGTGCCCTTATTTATTTTTTCAGTGCAAAGGCTTCACCAGGAGCCACTGATGTTATTTTTCTAACATGAAGGAGACCACAGAGGTGAAGGCCCGGCCCCCTCCAAAATTGCTAACAACCTCACATGAAAGGCTGTGCCTAGAAGAGACGACTGATTGTCCGCCACACTTTAGTCCTCCTCCAAGTCTTTATTGGCTACTACCTCAAAGCACCCAAGGAGTATGTATTTATTCAGCTACTTCCTTCCCAGTATGTTTATGCATTTCAGCTGGAGAATTAACCCCTGGGCTGACAGATTTTGCTTTACTTTGACTGCAAATCTCCTTTAAATGTGCTTCACTTATTCACAGAGTAGTTTACTTTTCAGAGTGTAAAGTCACAGGAGCGTGGTCCTCCTAATCCTAGCGCTGTCTACTTTATATTATAAAGCGTCGCACTAACTGTTGGCACTGTATAAATCCTATACAATAATAATATTAGTATAATCATCATTTGTTGCACTTATCAATAATATAATTTAAAGAGTTGGTTCACCTTTTCAGAAAGAGTGAACACCCTATACCTCCCCCACCCCTCCAATTACCCCTGTTACTTACCTCAGTGGATAATGACTTGTCAGTGCCCACACACAGGGCCGCCATCAGGGGGGTAGAGGCATTACACCTGTAAGGGGCCCGATGGTCCCAAAGGGCCTGACTGGCCCCCCTCACATTTTTTATTTTCTTTTTGCATTACACCTTTAAGGGACCCGATGGACTCCAGGGCCCCTTACAGGCACCTCCAGTTTTATTTTTGCATTAGACATGTGCAGACTGGAATATTTAGTTTCGTTTTTTCGCTTTCGTTTGGAAAATACATTTATTTAGTTACTCCCGAAAATCGTTTTGATTTATTTCGTTTTCCGTTGGGGAATAGCTTTCGTACGAAAATACAATAATACTTGGTTTCTGTCGAATGGTCAAAACAATATTCGACGGAACGTCGAATCTTTACGTCGAATCGTACATTTCCGTTTGAGTATTCCGCCTACAAGAATTCCAATGTTTATGTCGAATCTATTTTCTCATAAATCAAAATCTATTCTCTGTAATGTCGAATCTATTATTTCTATAGTGTCGAATCTTTTCTCTATAATGTCGAATCTTTTCCCTATAATGTCGAATCTCTCTATATCGAATTTTTACCGCAACGAAAACGAAAATAAAGCATTTTTTATGTCGGATCTTTCGGTTTTCGCTTCTTGCGCTTTCGTTATCGTTTGTTAAAACGATAACGAAAAAAACCTGATTTTCGGACGAAAATGCATTCGAACGAAAACGAATGCACATGTCTATTTTGCATTACACTTGTAAGGGGCCCGATGGTCCCCAGGTCCCGTCCCCCCCCCACGCTTATTATATAGCATCAGGAGAGAAGAGATTACACTTGTTTTCTTTCTTTTCATCACCCCCCCCCCCGGTTCTCTGCTCCAGGGGAGCCCTGCCTAAAGCTGTGTAAGAGGCCCCAAAATTTGTGATGGCTGCCCTGCCCACACAGCAGATACAGTGGTCCAGAGATTTGATATCCCGACTTCTCTCCCCCTTCTTTCTGCATTTGGGATGGATAAGTACAATCTTTTCTGCCAGCGTTAACCAATTGGAAGTTAACGTCTTGGAAGTGCTGCATACAGAAGGGTGAGATATCAATTCCCAGACAGCTGCATTGGCTGTGTGGGCCCTGATAATTCATCACTCACAGTGTTAGTTGACCTTTTCATTTTTTCTTGCACCTTGAACTTGCACCTTAAATGTAAGTTTGGCTTGGTACGTGAAATGCAATTGAAAATGTGGGGAAAGAGAAAATGGGAGAGGACAAGTTGCAAGAACAGGGTCCCGATGACCCTCTGAGATGCTCTTTGGAATCTTACACCTTTGCAAACAAGTCAAAATGGTCACCTCCCGCATGCGTGTCCTAAAACTAAGCAACATTTCTAATTAAACTCAGTGACGCCGAGAAGAGGAGGATAGGGACAGTGATGGGATGGGGCACAGCTACCTGTATGGGTTTTTCAGCGAGGCTTCGGGAAGGACACAAATGGTCTAAAGGCAAGGCTATTAAATGAAGCACAGAATTTTAAAACTGAGTTTTTTGAACACTCTAATGCCACGTACACACGACCGGTTTTCCCATCGGATCAAAAACCGATGGTTTCCCCGTCGGAATTCCACCCAAGCTTGTCTTGCGTACACACGGTCACACCAAATTCCGACAGTCAAAAACGCAGTGACGTACAACACTACGACGAGCCAAGAAAAAGTTCAATGCTTCCGAGCATGCCTCGACTTGATTCTGAGCATGTGCAGATTTTTTTCTGTTGAAATTGCATACAGACGAACGGTTTTCCCGCTAGTATTTTTTCCTGATGGAAAAAAAAGAGATCTTGCTCTCTTTTTTTTCTGTCAGTTTTCCTGTGGGAAAAAGTCTGATGGAGCATAGACATGCTCGGGATTCCCGGCCAAAAGCTCTCATCTGACTTTTTCCGACAGGAAAACCGGTTGTGTGTACGTGGCATTAGACCCCTTGACTGCATGATGTTTTTCACCAAAAAGTGAACTAACCATTGAACAGGTCAAAAAGGATCAATTATGGTAATATCATTTTAAACCCTTTACATACTTCCTCTTTATTAGAAGACTGCTCTGATCTCATTAATGGCCACAGTTATCTCTGCATGGGTTAAACTGCCGCTGTTAGTGTACCATGTCTTACCCGGGCAACCGCATTAAGCCACAGCACTGCCTGAGTGATCCAGGAGTGGGCAGGATGTACTGCCCTTTAGAGAAAGATTTACTTTAAAATTCACATGGGTTTTTACTGCATTTTTAACAAAGGGCCCTTTCACACAGAGGAGTTTTTCAAGTGCTTTTGCATTAAAAAGCACCTAAAAAATAAATAGAAAGAAAAATACTTCCCTGTAAAATCAATGAATGTGTTCACACTAGGGCAGTGCGCTTCCGTTGTGGTGAAAAAAAATCCTGCTTGCAGCATCTTTGTAGCATGTTTGGGGGAAAAAAACACCATAAACTCTCCTTCCCATAGAATGCAATGGCAAACACAGTAAAACCTTGGCAAAAACAAGACTGTGATGCATTTTTGGTGCATCTTTTAAGTTACATGTCCTTTTTGCAGCAGATCTGTGTGAAAGTGCTCTTATGCCGCGTACACACGATCTGGCTTTTGCCCGGCCAAATCTCATCGGAATTCCATCGGAAAAATATACAACACATTCTATATCTAAAGTCGGATGGAATTCATTGGAATTTCCGATGAAAAAACTCAGATGGGGCTACACGCGATCGGAAAATCTGATGGCAAAAGTTCATCTGACTTTTTTCATCGGAAATTACGATCGTGTGTGGGGGGCATTAGTGTAACTTATACATAATTCTGAACTATGCCCTAGATAAGGATATCTTCTACGTGCTCTTCCCTTAAAAGTAGAACTAACACCAATTTTGTATTTTTTTTTTCAATTTTGGATAGCATTAAGAAGTTATAACTAAGGTCAGATATTTTTTGCCGTTGGGAATATTTCTCTTTACTTCCTGTCCCCCAGTCAAAAAAGGAAGTGAGAGGAAATCCCTCCAAAGTGAAGGAATCACTGGTTGTCGCCAGGATCACCTGTTCTGGGGAAAACCCCAAATTTGGGATTTTCATTTACTTTCACTCTCAGTTATAATGGTAAACAGGACAAATAGAGAAGGTTTGCCTTTAGTTATACCTTAATGTTACAAAATCCCAATCTGGTCAATGAATGGTTCCAGCTCTGACTACTTCCAAACTTGAAATGTCGAGGGCAGGTGGGAATCCAAGTAACCGCTATGCAATAACCACTATGCAATAAAACAGACAACTTCTACTACAGACGTATAGGCCCAATGTGCAAAGGAAGGCATTCTCAATGCTTATGTCTACATAAAATTATTATTAAACCTCAACTATTTGAAATGTTTTTAATTTTTTTTGCAAATCCCTGCCTTTTCTGGATTGTAAAAATTCTGTTCTCCAAGAAATATAGTTTACAACTTTACATAACCCATTGGCTGAACACAAAACATTTTGGGAGGTGTACTCTGCTTTAAATGGGACTATTGCCACAAACACGCAATGATTATTTGTGTAGCTCTGATGTAAATGCACGTCTAGGCTTTAGAATGCAGAAAATGTTTTACTTGTAAAGTTAATGAATACCATATTGCACATCAAGAATTTAAAGTACATGGATCCTTGGAATTTATAAAACAAGTGTGACGAAGGAGATGATATATACTATAGTGGACAGCATACAGAATGTGCCAATAAAAAATCTTCTGCAGAGTAGGCAGCACTCTTTGAGAAGCTGGATATTAGCAGCTGGAAATCCAGATGGTTCCTGAACAAACTGTCAACCAACGCATCTGCTTCGTATCACTGCCCAAAATAATGAATTTATGGAGGAGGGGGCTCCATATCCCAAGCGTTCTCTATGTGAAGCTGAACTGAACCTATAGAAGCAACTGGTATCACTCAGGGAAAACTCTTTGGAATCCAGCGTTGTTACTTTGCTGGCAGCGCGGTTAATCCCTTCATTATGCCTCAAGAGCATTTAGTCGCTTTAAAGGGGTATTCCCACCAAGTGGTAAGCAAACAACACTGACATGCTTAACCACTTCACTGGCAGCAAAGAACATTTACGGCACCCAAGAGCTCCACTATCAACATGTGAGCTCTAACTACAGACAAATCAACAAAACATGACAAATAGATAAAACATATTTTAGCCAATCTTATAAAAATTGATGCCCAGTGACCATTAAACAGGCCATATATACTGTAAAGCCAACAGATTAGAAAAAAATTAAAGTGTTTGTGAAAACCATTTGTCTAGTTTGAAGTATGAAATTATTATTATTAATGACCTCTAGAGTCAGAATGTTGAGCAATCGTTTTGCTTATGGATTTTTAAACCTACAAATTTTAAAAACTGCAAAAACTATGCACAGATTATGGTCTCCAAGAACTGGAAATGCTTTGCCCACTGGTCCTTCTCACTTCCCTGTTACTCCATCATAATGATGGGTGGCTAGGGTGCGCTACAAGAAACTGAAACGGACGTAACCCTCATTGGCATTTCAATAATTTCAGTTTGTTCCATGGTTTATTTTAAAATAACAAAATCTACACCATAACGCTCATATGAAAATAGGGAGAGTCAACACAATCCCTTTTCAAAGTGTTGTTATGAAAATTACCTCATGTTGAATACGGCGCTTTGCATCATCAGTCATACCAATATTATAAAGCTGAAATTAAGAGACAGGCCAAAGCATGTATAACACATCTTAAGCGTGCGAGGTTATACTACACTCAGCGCTAACCTTCACAAAATATGTGATCTTTGACCTCTAATATTTGGGACAGCAGTAATGCCAAAACTATTCAAAGTGTTTTCACATTCTTCGTACGAATTTAGACTTCATAGCAGTCTACTGGGAGACATTTCTATAAATTCAATACCCTCCCTGTCAAGTAGTACTTAAAAAAAAAATTCAAGGACTTTGCTTTATACTAATCTGGAAAATAAAAATAGTAGCAAAGACTATTTTGGAACCATGTCCTCTGGCCTTCTGTTGCATATACTGTTGACATATATATTTAAATAACTTTTTAATTAACATCCTGCTAGACTCTTGATAATTAAACTTTTATAGCACTCAAAATATTTAGAAATATAATTTTTACTTTGTAATCACTACAACTCTACATACAACATTATAGGATTTTGTAAAAAGAACTTAAAATATAGTTTCATATTACCCAAACCATTATCTGCAGTCACATTCGAGTAAGAAAGTTTTATTTTTTATTTATACTGTATTTATTGGCGTATAACACTCACTTTTTTTCCCTAAAAATAGAGGGTAAACTGTGGCTGCATGTTATACACAGGGGGCTGTGGAAAGTTTTTTTCCTGAAACTTCCCTCTTAAAGTTGGGGTGCGTGTTATACGCCTGTGCGTGTTATACGCCGATAAATACGGTATTTTACAAACAGCCGATTTTCTGATTTTGAGAACTAGAAAAATTAAAATAAATAAATAATAATAATAATTAAAAAAAAAAAACACATTAGTGGCATCTTATTAAGCTAACTGTAGGTCAAAAAAATTGTAGTCAGCTACACAGAGAATAGTAGCACAATTTGAAAATTCTTAGATTTGGTCAAGGCATGTTTGAAATAAATACATTAGGGTATCCCCAGTGACTTCTGTTGTCCCATTCTGATCCACTGTCACCACCAATCCCCACTTCCTCCCTCCAATCATTTTCCAATATCAAAATATCTACAAATGTATTATGCCATCCCCACTGTTGGTATGTCCAATTCATTTGAAATGGTTAGGTTATGGGTGCCTTTTGACTCCCTTAGTCTCTTCACACTATATCCTGTATAGTTACACTGTTTCACTGGGTCCCAAACCCTACTTCATGGAAGCAATGGTTTCCATACACTGCACTGATGATGGCCAAGTGCCCGAAACAGTAGTACGCAATTAGGAATAGAGGACTTTATAATAATAGGTAATCTTTGCACTATACACTAGCTTTTCTTGATGTGCATCTGGCTGGTGGGGCTTAAAGGAATGATCTGCATGGTCCCGCCCAATGCCCTGAAATCAGGAATAATCCTCTTATTTTTTAGATATGTGATGGGGTGTGAAATGAGATTGCCTTCTGGTCTAAGGTCGGCCATACATGATTCGAACCTTGTTCAAGTCTTAGGTTGGTGCATGGCTGACCTAAAACCTTGTTGTGCTATCCACAGATTCAGTTGGAAGGCTTTTTGTATCCATAACCTGCATGTTGTCTCGTTGGGTCCCAAGCCCTATTCCATAGAAGCCATAATTTCCACACACAGCACAGTAAGGCTTTTTGACCATCACCAGTGCAAAGAAAGAGTATTGAAAATAACTACAAAAAATAAATAAAAAATCATGCTTGAGTAGTAATGGCTAATGTAAATGATTATGCTATGAAGATAGCAATTAGCAAGTGTTATTGGGGTAAAGGAGTCATAGATAAGCACAGTCCAAGTCCAGTCCTCATCACAAATATGGGATATTTAGAAATGTCCACATACCAGAGAATACATCCATTAAATACAACTGTTTCCTTGACACACTATAATGGTTATTGTAAGTAATCAGAACTCAAGTGTTTTTTAGGAAATTCACTAGGAACTAAGAAATGTCAGGGGTAAAATGTCCAGATACCCTTGCGCAAAGGCTTTGTCAGAGGCCAGAAATCCAACTAAAATTGTAATGGCACATACAATTCTTGTCCATATTTCAATCACGGTCAGAGTTTTGAGTTTCTGTATAAATTTACAACCTATTTCAGCCTCTGTGATTTGAAGTTCTCCATCCGTACCATAATGTTGTTTATACTGTGGCCTCTAATACAGAAACGGGCCACTAAAGAAGCGTTGATTTTTTTGGGGGCGTTAAATTCAAGGTTAATTTAATGGCACAGGGTTTGACCTGTCTTGCCAACATTGAGTCCTGTAGAGCATTTTGCACACACTATCAGTTATACCAAGTTTGATGATCTGTTAATGTGCCCTGTATTCTGTACTCTGTCACCCCAGTACTGGAACCCTATCAATGTTTAGAAGGTTTAACATGAAGGAAGCTACTCCATTTAGTACTGGGCTGTTTAGGAGAACTCCCACAAGTTGCAAGTTGTCTTAGATTGTGTGGTTGCCAATATGGTAGAAGAGGTGGTACCAGGTATGTCTTCCGAAGTCTTTGTACAAATGATTTTGGAGTTCTTTTGCGATTTTTCTCAAAACTTCAGACATGAGGTTTTTAGATGACCTCCACTGGGACCTGGTTTTGCCTTTCAGTCTGTTTATAAAATAAAATACTGGTTTTGGGGTTGCTGCTTTCCTTATCTGTGCATTGGTTGTCAATGTGTTATATACCTGTTTCATGATATTCCTCCTGAGATTTTCCAATTGGCCATTTTTGTCTATGATGCATCTTATGGCCAGACTCTAGATGACCGATTATTTTATGTGTCCGAGATAAAATCTGCCATACCTGAGGTATGTGGAATGGTTTCTGAGTTTTCTTTAAATGCAAGCTTGTTCCTTTAATACATATTGTAGTGTCCAGATGGTTTATTTCTGTTGGTGAATGTTTTTTTTTTTATAGTTGAGTAAAAACTATTGTAGTTCCTGTGAAATTGGGAAAGATCCTCTGTAATTGCAATCCAGATGATCAAAATATTGATGTAGCAGAAGTAGGCCATGGGTTTTGTTGGGTACATGCAGAGATATATTATTTTTTTGTTTTTTAGATAAAACAGAATATTCAAGGCACATGCAATCATGTTTGCTGGTCCTATTACTGCTATTGTTATTATTATTATACAGGATTTATATAGCGCCAACAGTTTGCGCAGCGCTTTACAATGCAGGGAGACGCTACACCAACAGTACAATTCAAAACAAGAGGGTAAGCAAGGCGACTTCAGCGCGACTTGGAGCAACTTACAACACGACTTAATGTTACCTCCAGGACACACGACTTTGGCTGTGGCCAATCACAGAAGAGGGAGGGGTTTGCCTGAGTAAACTATTTTCTTTTCCTGTAAAGTTGCTTCAGTTAAGACAGTGATCCGACTTTGGAGGCAACTTCCATTGAAATCAATAAGTACAAGTTGCCTAGAAGTCGCCTTGAAGTAGTCCAGGAAACTTTTCTGAAGTCGGAGCGACTTCAGTAGTGTACATTAAGACGGCTCTCATTCACTTCAATGGAATCCCAAGTCGGATTCTAAGTCACGGTAGTGTCAACGGGCACTTAGAGAAGCCCTGCTCCTGCGAGTTTACAATCTAAAAGGGTTAAGTATTTTACACAAGTTACGCTTGGTGAAACATTTCAGCTAAACAGATTGTTAGTAATAAAAGACAGTGATTATAGGAGACTACTAGGGCCGAAACAACTAATTGATTAATTGACATCTAATCGATTATGAAATTAATCGATTACAATTTTCATAATTGATTAATCGGTCAGTAACATAATGGGGTTAAAAGAACTAAAATGAGCCTTTTATAGTACAAAAAAGCAAATCACTGCTATAAATGTTACTTTCACTGTCCCACAGCAAAAAAAATTAACCCCTTACAGTAGCGATTATTTGCTCTTTTTGTACTTTTTTTTTAACCCCATTATGTTACTAAACATCTCAGGCCGGGGTCACACTCACATCCATGATTTTTTTTCAGCTGCTTCGTATTTGGAAAGGGCAAGGACTTTTTAAGGCAAAACGGTGCTATTTTTTTTGGTTCAATATACTTCAATGGCGAAGCTGCAGAAAAGCATGTAATGTGTTTTTGTGGCAATTTGTGTTTTGTAATCTGCCCAACAAATTGGCCCAAAAAAAAAATGCAAGTATTTTTTTTTTAAGGCCATTATCCAATTAATCGATTAATCGAAACAATAATCGACCAACTAATCGATTATGAAAATAATCGTTAGTTGCAGCCCTAGAGACTACCCAAAAAAAATACCAGCACAAGGATTATTAAAGCGGAGTTCCACCCAAAATTTGAACTTCCGCTAGACCCACTCCTCACCCCCTTACATGCCACATTTGGCATGTGATTTTTTTTGGGGGGGTGGAGGCTTCAGGAGGAGTGGGACTTCCTGTCCCACTTCCTCCTTCCACCGAGGGGCTGGTTAGGCGATTAAGCTTAATCGCCTACAGAAGCCCCTCCTTGTAGGCGATCGCATGTGACACTGACAGGTCCCATGCGATCACCTGTCCAATCAGCGGCGGGCCGAAGGCTGTCACGGCCGGGTGCCCACAGTTGCGATGAGGACGCCAGCCGGGGAGGGGGGAGAGGAGCAGAGCCCCAGTCAGCGCGTCGCTGGAACGCTGGAGCAGGTAAATGTCTGTTTATTAAAAGCCAGCAGCTACACTTTTTGTAGCTGCTGACTTTTAATAAACATATAACTAGGCTGGAACACCCCTTTAACAATCTCTTCTAACATGTTGGCAATCCCTAACAAATCACCAAGTTCCGACAGTCTTGTCAGCAGTCTTTTGGAGCAGCAGCAATAGTACACTGCAGACATTGCCATACATTGTAAAGCCAAAAGCAAAATAAAAAAGGTTTTGGATCAAAACTGGTTTCTGAAAACTCTATGTATTCCACCATGCTTGCTAAGACCTAAGCTACAACCATCAATGTACGTCTATGTTACCATGATCATTTCTATTAGGCCACTTTGCTGGGAACACTTTGACTTGGCATCTGTCACTACTGCTGTCCAAAAAAGGGTAGTCCCTTACTATACGTTCCTCTGGTGGCTCTCCAAGGTAACCCAGTCCAAAGCAGATCATACTGACGGAGCAGTATTGAATCATGGAATTTCCTACCAAGTTAACACATCAGCATTAGAAAAAGTGATCTGCAGGAAACATATGGTAAGATTATAATATGCTTCCAGACAATTAAAACAAAATCACTGTTTACAACAAAAGCAGAATTTTTTTTTTTTCTGCTACAAAGAAATGCATCAACAATAAAAGCAAACAAAAATGAAGCTCACCAGCAACTCTGATTTAGCCCAGGTTCACACTGGGCTGCGGGAGTGAAGCCGTGCGAGTTCAGCTGAACTCGCACGATTTCACTCCCGCTGGCAGTCCCGATTTCAGCCGCGATTTAAGAGACATCTGTGCAGGTTTCTGCACAGATGTCAATGTAAATCGTGGGCTGAAATCGCAAAAAGTAGTGCAGAGACTACTTTTTGAAATCGGTGCAGCGCCGCAGATGCAGCGTCGCGCCGATTAGGACACTGCCATTGCCGGCAATTTGCGGCAAAATCCGCCGTTTTGACATGCGATTTGACATGCCAAATCGCATGTCAAAACGCACCAGTGTGAACCAGGGCTCAAACTTTCCAGTATCCTCCAGCAAGCAAAGTTCATGAACTAGACAATGTACGTTTGCAATGCAGACTTTATCTGTAGTTCAGTTGCTACACAGGCTGCAGATCTCAGAACTCTAGCATGATTGAAACCATCTTTTTCCATTCTTTTCTTTTAAAGAAGTATGCAAGCACAGCAAGTTTTTGTTCTAGAGGAACTTTTTTTTTCCTGCACTGATTAAAGACTATATAGGAGAACAATTTCACCACTAATCATTTTCCTCACTAAATGAAAAAAGAAAAATAAGTCCCTTTATTAGAAAATATAAACATGCTTTAAGCAAGGACTTCAAAAGAAAGATGAATTGCTGCAAGACTTGTCCACACGCTTCTTCCATTAGACAGAAAAAAAGACGTCGTTGCTCCAAATATAATGTAAGCATTATAATCCTTCTGCAGTCAGAAATTCCAAACACTAAGTGCTCTGTGTTTTCTGAGACAAAAGTGTAAAAAGAACAAAGAGCCCGTTGTATTGATGATATACCGGTAGCTGGTGATGAGATAATTGCCAGGAATTTGTTCTTTCACACTGACCAAGACGTGAGATGAAGACGTTACAACTGCCCCATAATAGGAGATGTCATGTGACGGCGATATCGGTGTACTCAGCTGGGCGTAGTAATAAGGCTTTTTATTTTTTATATATATATATATATATTTATTTTTGGGGGGGTTTTATTTGGTGCTTATATAGCACCAAAATTTAGGCAGCATTTTACATATCGTACAATCGCATCAGTCCCTATCCTCACAGAGCTTAAAGCGGAGCTCCAGCCGCGATTTTTTTTTTTTTAAAGTCAGCAGCTACTAACAGTGTAGCTGCTGACTTTAAATAAGGACACTTACCTTGTCCTACTTGCCCGCGCTGATGGGCCCCTCGATGCCGGTCCCACGATCGCTCCGGGTCCCGCGCCACCATTCACACTATGGGAAACAGGCAGTGAAGCCGTACGGCTTCACTGCCCATTTCCTACTGCGCCTGCGTGAGTCTCACGCTGGCTTGTGAATGGGCGCGCTGCTCTCTGAGAACACACACACAGTTCCCAGAAAGCAGCGCGCCCCATTCACAAGGAGAAGGACAAGAATAAAAGGCACCGCGGAGTGGAAGAGGCAGATTACAGACTTCCGCATAGCAACAGGTATTTCGGGTGAGTATTTTTTTTTTTTCAGGTTTTTTTTATTGAATTTTTTTAAACAACATGGGAAAATGTTGTTTTCCTGGGTGGAGCTCCGCTTTAAAGGGGTTGTAAAGGTATTTTTTTTTCCCCCTAAATAGCTTAGTGCAGTCCTCCTTCACTTACCTCATCCTGTGATTTTGCTTTTAAATGTCCTTATTTCTTCTGAGAAATCCTCACTTCCTTTTCTTCTGTCTGTAACTCCACACAGTAATGCAAGGCTTTCTCCCTGGTGTAGGGAAAGCCTCTTGAGGGGGCGAGCAGGTGTGTCAGGACGCTCTCTACTTTGCAGATAGAGAAAGTAGCTGTGTGTTAGTGGGCGTCCTGACACTCCTGCTCGCCCCCTCAAGAGGCTTTCTCCACACCAGGGAGAAAGTGTTGCATTACTGTGTGGAGTTACAGACAGAAGAACAGGAAGTGAGGATTTCTCAGAAGAAATAAGGACATTTAAAAGCAAAATGGAAGGATGAGGTAAGTGAAGGAGGACTGCACTAAGGTAAAGCAAGCTATTTAGGGAATTTTTTTACAACCCCTTTAAGGCCCCTTTCACACCGACAAGTTTTTCAGGCGGTTTAGTGCTAAAAATAGCGCTGCTATATGGCCTGAAAAAATCATGCCCTGCAGTCTTCAGTGTGAAAGCCCGAAGGCTTTCACACTGAAGCAGTGCGCTAGCAGGACCACTGCAAAAGGTAGTGCTAGCCACATCTTTGGAGTGGTGAAGGAGCAGGGTGTTTACCGCTCCTTTCCATTGAAACCAATGGCAAACCGCGGTAATACCGCCGGCAATGCGCCTCTGCAGAGGCGCATTGCCGGCGGTATTAACCCCTTTTCGGCCACTAGCAGGGGTTAAAACTGCACCTCTATCGGCCGAATATCGTGGTAAAAACCACGGTATAGTGGCGCTAAATATAGCACCACTATGCAGCCAGCCCACCTCTTTTGCCCAGTGTGAAAGGAGCCTAAATTCCAAGGTCCCTAGGTCACGTACACATACTAAGGCCAATTTAGTCAGGAGCCAATTAACCTACCATCATGTCTTTGGAGTGTGGAAGGAAAGTGGAGAACCCAGAAACCCACACAAGCACAGGGGAACTATACAAACTCCATGCAGGTAGAGCCCTGGTTGGGATTTGAACCAATGATGCTACTATATTCTATATTCTATTATAAATTTAAAAAATTAAATCAGCCATCCATGCAAAGACCAATCCTACTGGCCTGATGGCAGAATCCAGGGAGAATGCAACTTTATATCAATATTCCCGAGTCACCGACCTAAAACTAGCATGAAGCCATAGAAGCCAGAATTTACAAAAACTGGTGCACATGGAATCTGGTACAGCTGTGCATAGTAACCAATCAGCTTCTAACCTCAGCTTGTTTAATTAAGCTTTGACAAAAAAGCTTGGTTCACACTAGATGTGATGCGAATTCGCTTCAAATCTGCAAAATCGCAACCTGTACATGCAAACTGACTGCAAAATGTACGTTAACAACACCCCGAAATCAGATAGAAAAACGCAGTGCGATTTGCAGGATCGGATCTCGTGCTTGTGAACACCCATGTGATCCGATTCTAGTGCGCACAAAGAAAAGGGTCCTGCGCGAGTTTGGAGTTAACGCGGTGCGATTTGAGTCATACAAATCCATGGTGCAGATCGCACCCAGTGTCACCACATGCAATTCACACAGGAATGCGTTGGCTAGGAACTTGTATTGCATACAAACGGCAAAGAATTGTCAGACAATTTTAAAGCATGCTATCCCACATTTGTTTGTAGAAAATCCAACAACAGCCTGTCATCACACAATTCCCATCGGATACAAGGCTTTAAGGCCCATACACATGATCGGATTTTCCAATGGGAATTGTGTGATGGCAGGGTTTTGTCAGATAATCCGACTGTTTGTATTCGCCATTGGACAATTGTTGTCCAAATTTCCGACAACAAATGTGAGATAACATGCTTTCAAATTTTTAGACAAAAATGTGTCATGTGGGATTATCCCATCGTGTGTACACAGGTCTATCGGAAAAAACTCAGAAGTACAAACACGCATGCTCAGAAGCATGTCTGCTACTCTCAGCAGGGAACCTAAGTAAATGGCTTGGCTGCCATACTCCTAAACACACCGCAGCTACCAACCAATTTTTGGGCCATTCACTGATTGGAATCCAGGCTTCAACGCTATGGGATTATTCCCTCTTCTTCATAGATTTAGCTGCTTGAGCATACTAATCTAAGTAGTTGATCAGCCCTTTCTACTAATACTCTGCGGTGTACACACTTGGGGGAAGCCACGTCGCTCTAGCTTTATCCGGATCGCTTTACAATTATTTGGATCTTTTTAGGTTCCTTACAGTATTCATCTATACTGTCAATTTTTAACGATACCCATTATTGGGAACGAAAAATCATAGCTCCTGAGGAAGCATTAAATGCGAAACATGTAGAGTCTATCTTTATTTGTACTTGTATCTACAGTAGTCATCAACCAACATTGATTTCTACGCCGGACCATTTCTGGTTACAACGACTATTTCCTGTTGTTCACTATTTTTATTCTGTGATCAATCATATGTGATTTTTAAATGTATTTTTACAAACCTGTATTGTAATTTTGATTGCAACACCAAAATTCTTTTGGTATTGTATCAATAAAAACTCATTTTATGTTTATGACTGGTGCCTATAAAGTCCATTTTCTTTCCAAAACCACAAATCTTTCTAGCTATTTTAGGACGTGGCACTGTAATACTTTAGGTCACCCATAGTCCATCCTATGGTTTGTGTACCTCGAACCTCGTTTTCAATTCTGCTCAGAAGCAATGCTAACCATAAGACAACATTAGCAGAAGTTGCCCAAAAGGTGGCGCTAATGAGCAGAAAAACCACATTGTTTCTGATTGTTAGCCGACAAAGTTTTGCCGTTTGTATGCAGAACAAGTTCACAGCCAATGCCCTTCGGACAAAATTCCACAGCTTTGTCTGATGGAAATACCATCATGTGTACGAGGCTTAAGAGTGACAACGCCGCTCAGTATGGCTGTCATCTTAGGGCAGAAGGTGTGTTAATGGTAGGACTACCAAAGTAAAATAAAGGAAAAAAGTGTGAAACAAGAAAAACGAATGCAGCCACTAAGCAGCAGTAAGCTGCAATACCATCAATGTTCTCATTCACGCAGCATAACTTACTGCTTACATATTAATTGCCCTTTTCTGAAAACCCCAAAACTGAAATTTTCCCTCTTTGTGAGTGGGGACAGGTTGAGTTGCCCCTCACTTCACACTGCCTAAGGCCTGCTCCAAACAACACATTTTGTCCCCATTCATACATCGTCAGGCACTTTATTTGCACATTCACACATAGGGCAGGCTATTAATTTCAGGGGGCTGCTCCACACACCACAATGAAGCTCAGCACCTTCTTGAGCTTTGCATGTTTTGCTGCATTTGGGGCACCACTAACACTGAACAACATCACAAGAATGGCATTCGTCTTTTGTGTCCATTCACATACTACACAAGTGTGACTACAGCCTTCAGATCCGTTCATAGACATGCAAGATTCCATTGGATGAGCATGCATATACAGTCAGCAAACACTCCTAGCGCCTGCGTTATTCTATAAAAACAGCAGGTATCAGAAGGGAATTTTAGCAGACACTCCCTGACGATCGTTTCCTGGGCAACAATGTATTAGATTTGCATGCCTGCTAAAGTCTTAAATTGGCCATAAATACAGTCAACATCGATGCTGTCAAAATGGAAAAAATCAGGCAGAAGTCAACTAGTGACTATTGGTACCTTTAGTTATACCGGCAGTTCCTTAAAGGGGTTGTAAAGGAAAAAAAAAAATCCCCTAAATCAGGGCTCGACAAATCCCAGGCGCCAGGTCGCCAATGCGACTAGAAATTTCCTCTAGCGCCTGGGCTTTGATCAGTGTCTGTATTTAGTGAGAGGGATCTATACTGCGGGAGCAGGGTCTGTATTTAGTGAGAGGGATCTATACTGCGGGAGCAGGGTCTGTATTTAGTGAGGGGGATCTATACTGTGGGAGGGGGGTCTGTACTTAGTGGGTGGGTCTTTAATGAGAGAGGTGGGTCTGTAGTTGGTGGAGGGGGGTGCTACCAACCCTAGTAACGACACTGGGGCTCATCAATGTATCTGCAAAGTAGAGAGTGTCCTGACTTGCCTGCTCGCCCCCTCCCCCCTCAAGAGGTTTTCTCCACACCAGGGAGAAAGCCTTGCATTACTGTGTGTAGTTACAGGCAGAAGAACAGGAAGTGAGGATTTCTCAGAAGAAATAAGGACATTTAAAAGCAAATTCAAAGGATGAGGTAAGTGAAGAAGGACTGCACTAAGGTAAAGGAAGCTATTTAGGGGGGGAAAAAAATCCTTTACAACCCCTTTTAAAGGTGTACATACATAACTGGTAAGTGGTTGGTTTTTGAGACAACCGAGAAAAAAAAAAGAAAAAAAAGGGGGGGGAAGAAGAATGCGTACAAGAAGTTGTAAGGTGGGAAAATGGCCACATTCCGTGCTTATCGCAAGCCAAGTGAAACTATCACGCTCATCTCTGTATAAAACTACTGACACCTTTTTTTTTTTTTTCCTTCTTCTTCAGAAGACAAAAGCAGACAAGTATTTTCAAACAATTCTCTACCTCTATGATCTGTTCATGAAATCTTTTGTTGTGGGGTTGATCTATTTTCCAGCCCTCAGATAAACTTATTTGCTTTCTCCAGTTTCTGAAGTGCTTAGAAAAAAAAAGCTGTCATTAATCAAACAGATAAATGGAAGCAGCTTATGTGCCGAAGTGACGTTCCCGCACAAGACTGACACATAGTTGTATTCAGAACAGATACAAAGTAGTAAAACAGGATTCCATCTTTCGCAGAGAGAAAACGGATGCCAAGATTTGCCTGATACACATCTGTGCAAGCTGTTAGCTCACACAGGTATGCGCTGCGCTCCAAGGTCAGTCTGGTCTGAGAAGGGTTAACAAAAGACGGAGTGGGGCCAAAAAATTGGAATTTATGCCAAAACCCACATCTTGTGAGGCCGCTAGTCTCCAAATATTACTAACACGTATGAGAAATAATATCACTTCCCGAGGAAAGGCGCATCACTGTTCAGCAAAAAAATGATTACATTCATAGGTCTTTATTATATAAAGCACGATCCTGCAAAAAAAAAAACAGCAGCAACTAATAACCAGTATTTTCAGAGGTTAGAAAAAATAAAAAGATTTGGGTTGCTTTTGCCTTTTCGATTAGCATAGTCTCTGTTACAAAAAATGACAAACTGGGCCATTGCTCAAATAATAATTTAGGGCCCTTTCACACGAGCGGACGAACGGTCCGCTAATTACAAGTCCGTTATGGGCCCCTATGGGAGCGGATCCGTTAGCGGATGATGCATCCGCTAACGTCCGCAAGATCCGCATCCGTTTTTACGGACGGAAGAATGTCCTATTTTTCTTCCGTACGGTGAAACGGATCGGATGCAAACGGACAGACGGTCCGTTTACATCCGATTCCCCATAGGGGATAGCGGAGGAGAGACAGGGCGGTCCCTGCATAGTGTGCGGGGACCGCCCTTTCCGCCCGACAGCTCAGCGGAGACCACCCGCTGAGCCGACCGACACACACGGAGCACCTGCAAAACGGACCGCTCCGTGTGAAAGGGCCATTAAAGTTAATGAAAATTCAAACAACAAATTTCTATTACCGTACTTATCGGCGTATAACACGCACAGGCGTATAACACACATCCTAACTTTAAGAGGGAATTTTCAGGAAAAAAAAACACAGAGTCAACTTCTGATGGTGGGGTGGCTCTTGATATCTAATATATGGGGAGGGGAGGGGATGCGCTGGACATCTAATCTTACAAATACAACCAGTCCTTTTGAGGGCAATCATAATGCTGATGCGGCCCACGATGAAATCGCGTTTGACACCCTTGCTCTAGGGATATCACATTTGTGTTTAATTTTGAATATCTACAAATGACCCACTGTTGGCTTTGGATGTATTCATTTTTAGAATGAAGGGTCCCTATGGGATAAAAAGAAAAGTTGAGAAAGGCTGACTCAAAGCTCTGTTGACAATCTTGCTGGAACATACAGAAAAAAGCCTAGGCACTTTGTCACGTGATCTCTGCTGAAGAGGAGGAGCACCCCCCCCCCCCCTGGATCCTTCCTAAAACAAAGTATGTGACCAATGGCTTAACTTATGTGTCCCATGGCCGGTAGAGCAAAATGGCCGACTACTAGCAGTTTTCTCCAGGAAAGGTATTTATTTTAGTCCCACTATTTATTTTTTCATCACAGTAAGACTGTTAGGTCTGCTTTAAAGCGGAGCTCCACCCTATTTTAAAACATTAGCTTAAATCATATTGCAGCAATAAGTAAAGTTACAAAAGGAAGGTTTTTTTTTTTTTTTTTTTGGTACCTGTATTATCTTGATGTGCCTCTCTGTTTCCTGACTGTGTATTCTGCAGGTTTTCCGTCATTTCCTTTACCCGCACTGTCTCCTGGGAGCTTGTGTTACTGCTCCCAGGAGTCATTTTGGAGGCCTGCTACGAGTTGACGTGGAAGTTAGAAAGCGGCGCTGTTACAATGCGCATGCGTGAGAATGAGGCGGGATGGGCGGGTAATGATGGTCACAGATCGTCATCACTATCCGGGAATAAAGTGCTTGTGGGCTTCACATGCCCACAAGCAAAATGAGAACGTCGGCAAACATTTTTTAAAAGTGTCTTTATACAAAAACTCGGGAGATCGGCGGCGGTTTTTTAAAGGGGAGTTCCACCCACAATTTCACTTTTTAAATATAAATACCCCTGTAATACACAAGCTTAATGTATTCTAGTAAAGTTAGTCTGTAAACTAAGGTCCGTTTTGTTAGGTTGTTACAGCATTTAGATTTATAATCTAGAAATAGACCGTGGCCATCTAAAGTGTGGGCATCATGAAGCCAGACTGTGTGACTTCCTGGATTTCAGCTTTGCATATCTCGCACATGCTCAGTGCTGCACACTAGGTTTTAGTCAGGTTTGCAAGGACTACTGGGAAACATGATGCCTATCCCAGAAACCCTTGCAAATAGCCTTGTGACTTAATATCCTAGGCCAGTGATGGTGAACCTTTTCTCCCAGATGTTTTCGAACTACATTTTCCATGATGCTCAACTACACTGCCGAGTGTATGAGCATCATGGGAAATGTAGTTCCAAAACATCTGGGGAGCCAACGTTCCCCATCACTGGCGTAGGCTAATAAGGAGGAGGAAGTAATGAAGGACTACAAAATAAAGGTATTTACAAGCAACAAAATAAATAAAAATTGTCCATTCTGAACACTATGGGCCAGATTCAGCAAGAATTAGATTCCCGCAGAGTATCAGAGATACTCTACGCCGCCGTACTTTATCTGGCTCTAGGAGGAATTCAGAGAGATTTTGGCCCGTAAGGTACGGCGGCGTAGTGTATTTCTCCCGGAGGAATCAAAATACGAGAATAGAGGGCGTGAGGCATTTAAATTTAGCGCGTCCCCGCCGCGATCGAACTGCGCATGCTCCGTTCAGAAATTTCCCGCCGTGCATTGCGTGAAATCACGTCGTTACGTCATTTTTTTTTTTGAGTAGCGTCGTTTACGGACATTCCTATTCCCGGACGACTTACGCAAAAAATAAAAAATAAATTGAAAGTCGACGCGGGAACGACGGCCATACTTAACATGGGCCGCGTAACGTTAGACCAGCTAAAAGCTGGTTTAACTTTACGTGGCAAAAAAATGACATACGCGATTGCGAACGACGCTCGTAACTTCGTGGATCTCCGTAAAAAGCTCATTTGCATACCCCGACGCTGAAAACGACGCAAACTCCACCCAGCGGCCGCAAAAAGATTGCAGCGTAGATCCGAAGGCGTACGAAGACGTAAGCCTCTCGGATCGAAGCCCGAAGCCGCCGTATCATGGTTTGAGAGATTCAAACTAGTGATACGGCGCGCGAAATCTGAAATTACTCCTGTCTAACACCAGTTAGACAGGCGTAATTGCTCTATGAATCTGGGCCTATGAGATTAGAGCATGCAGCACAGACATAAAAAAATGGGTGGAACTCCACTTTAAGTAGTAAGTCAACAAAGATGTACAATATGATTGCCTGATGAAAGATATTACTTTTAAAAATTGAATAATGTGGTTGGAACTCCACTTTAGTCGAGACAAAAAATAAAAAACACAACATATCAGCCATTTACACCATCCGAGAAAGTTTCCTGGTCACATTAAAAAGCAAAACAGCATTTCCAGAACATCTAAACACGTGACATTACGGCCATTTCCAGTTCACTTTGTGCATATAGAGTGATGTTCACCTGATAGGTAACTGGATGTAAATGTTTTACTTGAATCACCAAATAAACAGATTGATAAATAAAGAAATATGAAGGGTGGTTACTTACCCTTTTGCACCCAGGCTTGTGATTGGGAACTTGGGAAGTCTTCTGCTTGGCAATCCAATCTTCTATGCCTTTCCGAGTCAGGCAAGCATTTACTGCAAAACTATCACCTACAGGAAAACAGAAATGCGGTGAGGTTTCAAGGAAAAAAATAAGAAGAAAAAAAATAATACTTCAGCCCTCTGTCCTAGTTCCTTCTAATGACATAATGCATACATTATCTATCAAAGCCATTGGCTGAGGCTGACCACACAAGGACCAACAAACGCAACTGTCACTTGTAACAATCTCCCCAGATAGAGGTGCAGTGCTGAGTGATTCCAGTCACTAGAAGTGATTGTAAGCATATTGGAAAATCTCTCAGAGACAGATAAATGATCTTCCTGTTTTATGTAGAGTATATGGAACAAAAGCCTTTATTGTGCATTCACTGGCTCCATCATCAAACTAATTGGGAAGATGAGCGCTTTGGTCCCGAAGCTGCATGATATGTTCAAGAACGAGCAGCCGCCTGATGGCTTTTGTGGAGATGTCTGCCTTTCTATGGCTGCTCGATTAGCTACAGTACAGCTGGGAGGACTTTCTTGGCCATAATGAGTGAGATTTACTAAAACTGGAGCACTCAGAATCTGCTGCAGATGTGCATGCTAGCCAATCAGCTCCTAACGTCAGCAGGTTCAATTAAAGGGGTTGTAAAGGTTTTTGTTTTTTTTCCTAAATAGCTTCCTTTACCTTAGTGCAGTCCTCCTTCACTTACCTCATCCTTCGATTTTGCTTTTAAATGTCCTTATTTCTTCTGAGAAATCCTCACTTCCTGTTCTTCTGTCTGTAACTCCACACAATAATGTCAGGCTTTCTCCCTGGTGTGGAGTGTCGTGCTCGCCCCCTCCCTTGGACTACAGGAGATCAGGACGCCCACTAACACACATCTCTTTTCTTTAGCTGCGACGTAGAGAGCGTCCTGACTCTCCTGTGGTCCAAGGGAGGGGGCAAGCACGACACTCCACACCAGGGAGAAAGCCTTGCATTACTGTGTGGAGTTACAGACAGAAGAACAGGAAGTGAGTATTTCTCAGAAGAAATAAGGACATTTAAAAGCAAAATCGAAGGATGAGGTAAATGGAGGACTACACTAAGGTAAAGGAAGCTATTTAGGGGAAAAAAATATTGTACTTTTACAACCCCTTTAAGCTAGTGCATTGTTGGTTTACTTACCTTTTCCTTCAATTTCCCTGCTAAATGTTTTTTTTCTTTGTTTTCTTTGTCTGAATTTATTACTTCCTGTTCCTCCTTTAGTAAGCTGTTCTGACTGACTAACCCCCATTGATGATGGGGACAAGCTTACTGAGGAGAAACAGGAAGTGAGAAATTCATACAAAGAGAAAAGACATTTAGAAGGGAAATCGAAGGAAAAGGTAAGTGAAACAACAATGCACTAGCTTAAAAGGAACCTACTGTATTTATCGGTGTATAACACGCACAGGCGTATAACAGGCACCCTATCTTTAAGAGGGAAGTTTCAGGAAAAAAAACACAGCCCCCTGCGTATAACACAGTTTACCCTCTATTTTCAGGGTAAAAAAGTGAGCGTTATACGCCAATAAATACAGTATTTAGAAAATAAAAAACAAACTTTTACAACCCCTTTAAGCGTTGACAATAAAACTTGAAAGCTGATTGGTTTCTATGCAGAGTTGCACCAGATTTTGCACCATGCAGTTTTAGTAAATAAACAAAAATATCTATTTAGTGAACCAATTCTCCTTTGTCCTTTAAGCAGGCCATACACGGTCGAATTTCGAACAAATTTTATTTTCAAAATCAGAAAGCTCGTTTTTTTTTGTGATCCGATGATGCCACCATTGATTTTCAAAATTCGGCCGACAAAACCTTCATGTTACCGGTGACATTCTTTTCTCTCCGGTAGGGTTTTGTCCCGATACCGATACTAGTATCGGTATCGGGACCGATACCGATTATTTGCGGGAGTACTTGTACTCGTGCAAATGCTCCCGATGCCTCTGCCGATACTTTTTTGTATTTACCAACATGTTCTGTGAAAATTCTTTAAGTTTTTTACTACTGCGTGACAAGCAAATTAAACCTTTTTTTTTCATTTTTACTAATTTTTATTCTGTTCTTGAGTTAGAGTTCTTCATAATTCTAAAGAAAATATCCTTATGCCGCGTACACACGATCACTTTTTGTGAAGTAAAAAACGTCGTTTTATCTCATGAAACAAAACAACGTTTTTCAAACTTCATTTTAAAAAATGATGTTGCCTACACACCATCGTTTTCTGAAAATGCTCTTGCAAAGCGCGGTTACGTAAGACACTTTCGACGGCACTCTGTTCCATTGAAGCTCCCGTCTCATAACTTGCTTCTGGGCATGCGCGGGTTTAAAAACGTTGTTTTAAACATCGTTTTGCCCACACACGATCATTTTTTGTGAAACAAAAGACGACATTCTGAAAAACTACACAAAAAATTCAAGCATGTTGGAATTTTTTTTTGGTCGTTTTTTTGAAGACAAAAAAACGACCTTTTGCCCACACACGATCAATTTAAATTACGTTTTAAAAAACGTCGTTTTTTTTCATCGCAAAAAACAACCGTGTGTACGTGGCATTAGTCTGTATTGTGGTTTGAAAACTGTCACATGACATTTAAAAAAAGTATCGGTATTCGGTATCGGCGAGTACATGAAAAAAAGTATCTGTACTTGTACTCGGTCCTAAAAAAGTGGTATCGGGACAACCCTACTTTCCGGTAATATTCTTTTCTTGCACAAGCACTTTTTTTTTTCTATTACATTTCTTGCACGATTCTCCCATCATTGATCAGAAAATCATTAGTTTTTCCAAAAATTTCCAACATGTTAGATTTCCCAAATTTGTTTGCCGCACGAAAATCGGCTGTTGCTGCAGCCCACTAATGGTGCGAAATACGAACGAAAATTCTTTCATACGATTTACGAAAGAACATTCGTATGGCCAAATGTATGGCCGCCTTTAGGGTACGTACACTAAAGTTTGTGCACAATTTTTGCACTTATTTTGCATGTATTTGCATGTACAAGAGTAAAAATAAATTCTAGCTCTCAGAACGGAATTTTGACCTCTTCAAATTAACATTTGACGCAAGTATTTGCATGCGTATGCACGTAAAATACTGATCTGCAACTCAGATTTCTGCATTTTTTTCTTGCTCATCTATACACAGCACATGTTTACACACCTGTGTGTACAGACACATAGAAAACAACAGAATGCATTTAAATCAGTAGAAAGAAAAACAAACAAAAAAACACCTGTATGTCTAAAAACACCAAGTTTTTAGGGCAGCAGTTTGAAAGAGGCCTTGGGATGGCTCAAATAACCTGGAAAACATATTCGATTCTCACAATGCATGTGGCCATCTTTGGCCATAAAAAAAACTGGGGAAAAACAATCCCTTAACCAGGTACTGCCGTTGGGGCGCATGCATGGCACAAACTTCGATGGCAGTGTTTTAGCCCTACTCCGCTCACTTTAGGAGCTTTGTGCACCATGATCACGGCTATTGCCATCATAAACCTTCTACAACTGCACCCTTATGTACCACGGCTCTCCAGGCACCTACCTATGGAATAGGCATGACTAATAAATCCAAGACAAAGCCCCAAGGCAGGACTATTGCCAAAATGGCACTGCCTCCTCTGCCTGTAGACAAGACCACAAGACACAAGTCCGTATTCTCCTCTGATTGCCTTATGTAGTCTCCCTGGGTTCTACAAGCAGGTACTGCCATGACTACAGCTTACTGTACATTTATCTTTGGCTCACAATGACAGATCTGCTTCCTTTTCTATACAAACCAGAGAATCACCCAAACTGACCTCATGTTTGGTAACCGTCTAACCACCAATTGATATATCGTTATAAACAATGGCAAGAAGTTTCACATAATAGATAAAAATAATAAAAAGCGTAGACTGCCATGGAGCGTCCACTGCCAGGATCACTCCTGAAGTCACTATGACCCAGTGAACACTTTATTACACCGAAGCTTAAGGGCCACTCCGCACATGTCATCAAGAAAGAATTACTGTACACAATGCAATTAAAATGAAATCACAAATTTCTTTTTAGTCAAGGAAACACTTTGACCATATCACTGATCTAAGACATTCCAGGGCATTAGACTAGATCACAGGATGCTTGCATTTCAAAGATCAGCTATAAGCATTGGTAAAAATCAGCTTACAGGTTCACTGACACATGAAGGGATTAGACAGGGAACAGAGTCACAGATCAAACACTCTCACACAAACACAAGTCCATCATTCAGGCGCTGTCTCTGCTACAGAAACAAAGTAAATCAGGTCCCCATCTATAAAACCAAAACGGCAAATCACAAGGCGCATCATCAGTCCAATGGCGTTTTGTTTGCAGATCAGCAAAACCAAACAAAGTCTAATCACCAACTTCAAGCTCCATCCAAACAGACACAAGAGAGATATTTATTAAATATATTAGTAACTTGCTAAAAAAAAAAAAAAAAGATTTAACAAAAATCAACAACAAAGTCATCAAGAACAATTATATATACATATATATAGTAGAATTTTGTCTTCATAAAAAGGTGCTCATTTGTTTCCTTGGGGATTTAGTATATACATATATATATATATATATATATATATATATATATTATATATACACATCTATAGAACAGAGAGAGAGAGGGGGAGAGAGGGGGGAGAGAGGGGGGAGAGAGAGCGAGAGAGAGAGAAGAGAGAGAGGTGGGAGAGAGGTGGGAGAGAGGTGGGAGAGAGAGGGGGGAGGAGAGAGAGAGAGAGGGAGAGAGAGGGGGGAGAGAGGGAGGAGAGAGAGCGAGAGAGAGAGAGAGAAGAGAGAGAGGTGGGAGAGAGAGGGGGGAGGAGAGAGAGAGGGAGAGAGAGTGGGGGAGAGAGGGGGGAGAGAGGGGGAGAGAGAGAAGAGAGAGGGAGAGATAAGAGAGAGAGGGGGAGAGAGAGAGAGAGAGAGAGAGAGGGTGGAAGAGAGAGAGAGAGGGTGGAAGAGAGAGAGAGGGGGGAGATAGAGAGAGGGAGAGAGAGAGGGGGGGGAGGAGAAAGAGAGGGGAGAGAGAGAGAGGGGAGAGAGAGAGAGAGGGGGGGAGGAGAGAGAGCGAGAAGAGAGAAAGAAGAGAGAGAGAGAGACAGAGAGAATCTCTCATATAGATAGATAGATAGATAGATAGATAGATAGATAGATAGATAGATAGATAGATAGATAGATAGATAGATAGGATATATTCTAAATCTAAGCTACCAAATGAACACTTGACAAAGACAAAGTTCTGCAATTGCGTCTCTACTTGTTCATGTTCTCCTGCTTCTTATGATGTCCTGCCAACTCTTTGATTTCTATATCTCTTACTCAATACTACCCTGGTGGTTAATGATATATTTACAAGATTAAAAATGATTAGTAACCAGCAGAAGCCAGTAAGAATAAAAGCAAATTTCTAATTTGCTCAAATGGTTGAGGCTTAAGTGATACTAAATTCTGGTATAAAAACATTCTATTTAAGTATGCATTCTTAACCCAGACTCTACCTTCTATTGCTCTCAGCCTCCACCAAATGCCCTGAATCCTTTTTTTGTACTTTTTATTTCCTGTTAAAGAGTGTTCACTTTAGTGGGAACAAAGCCACCCTCTCCTACCTGGGCAGTCTTAATGAGAGGGCACACCTGGGCACCGCCCAGGGGCCCCAGCTGCATTAGGGGCCCCTGCACTTTCCCCAAAGCAGCTGGTCTTTGAGCCCACGCTGCCCTGAAATTGGGGGGGGGGGGGCATTATGGCACTGAGAGTGATAGATACACAGGGGAGGCAATCTACTTCCTACCTACTTGATGTGTTTACCTGCACTGTCATCATTGTACGGGGCCCCAGAGCATTACTTTGCCCAGGGGCCCATGATGCTATTAAGATGGCCCTGCCATGGGATGTGTAGTATGCACAGAGAAGTGCACATGACCACAACTAACTTGCACTTCCCATTTCAAACAAATGGAAGTGAGGGGGAAAAGAGAGTTCCGGATCTCACAAAAGATGTTATAAGGAAGAAGCAAAACAGCAAGAAAGAATTCCATGGAAAATACATTACGGGGCCAGGAAGTAGCAGTTGTGTATAGATAATTATGTCATTTAGAGGTTGGTTTACTAAAGGCAAATAGACTGTGCAGTTTGCAAAAGGCAGTTGCTCCAGAGCTTAGTAAAAGAGGTAAGACTTCACTTTGCAAAAAATACCCAATTACGTGCAAAGAAAAAAAAAACAGCATCTTTGCTTGCACGTGATTGGATGATAAAAGTCAGCAGAGCTTCTGCTTATTTACTAAGCTCTGGAACAACTACACTTGCAGAGTACGGTGGAGTTTATGTACTAAAGCTGAAGAGTGCTAAACCAGGCTCACTTCTTCATAGAAACCAATCAGCTTCTAACCGTGGCTTGTTTAAATAAGCTTTGGCAATAAAACCTGTAAGCTGATTGGTTTCTATGCAGAAGTGAGCCTGATTTTGCACTCTTCAACAATAGTAAATAAACCCCATAGTCTTTGTGCCTTTAGTAAATCATCCCCTTAGTGTCACTTTAAAGCTGAACTCCATGTATGGAATTTTTTGCATAGTTACAATGATCCACCTTGGACCTATGTAAGTATGCATATTCCATACCTAGATGATCCCTGTGGAAGCGGAGAAGCACCATAGTAGCCACAGCTACTACCGTTATCCTCCTTGTCTTCCGGGTGCTGTGCCAAGTAGCTGCCCTGCTGCAGTAACCACAGTGGATCATTCGCTTGGCATGGGCGCCATTCAGATAGCACATTGTTTTGTTTTTTTGTGACGTTCTCCGATTGTATGAGTTGGAGATCATGACATCATCGCCGGGCAGCTGCTAGGCACAGGGTCCGGTGTAATAGCGGTGGGGCTACTATAGTACTTCTGCGCTTCCACAGTAACCGGCCAGGTACAGGATTTGAATACTTACACTGATCCAAGCTGAACTAATGTAACTATGGAAAAATATCCATCCCTGGAGTTCAGCTTTAAGACGCTCTGCCTTGGTATTAACCAAGTCCATATGTTTTGCAGCTGGCCAAATCAGTTAAACATTAGAGGACAATCTGCTTTTAAAGTTGACATCCAGGCAAGACTACTCTATGAAGCCGGCGAATGTACCGCGGCACACAGAAAACAGAGTTTGGAAAAAGCGATAATGCGCAATTCAGACTTTGTTGTTCACATGAGATGGTCTGGCCAGAGATTCTCCAAAAAAAAGGTGACAAACTTTGACAAAGACTTAACACATGGAGGACAACATAAAAGTGGTAAGCAGAGCTTTAGAAAGCACAGGGGGTGACAACCCGACGCTATGTGATCAGATCCTAAAAGGCAGGACCCTCAGGAGGATAATGTGACCCCGGGCTTCACAAAAAACACATGGCAGTCTTCTGGCCAGTCTTCAATCACACACATAAGAGCAGTCAATGTAGCCTTTGGAGAGGAGCAGCTAATGCCTACTCTGCATGGGACCGGGACTCAGAGGGACAACTGAAGAGGAACTTTACAAGCTTAGAATGTAATGCAGAAACCTCCACAACACTGGAACATTCCAAAACCCCGAGCTGGAAAGAGGCTGAAACCAGGGATCCATCAAAAGCAGAGGAGAACCCAACCAAGAACTCACATGTATAAGAAGAGATCTGAAGACAGCCTAATAAACAACAACAACCAACATATAAGAAGAGATCTGAAAACAACCTAATAAATAACAACAACCAACATATAAGAATAGATATGAAGACAACCTAATAAACAACAACCAACATATAAGAATAGATCTGAAGACAACCTAATAAACAACAACAACCAACATATAAGAATAGATATGAAGACAACCTAATAAACAACAACCAACATATAAGAATAGATCTGAAGACAGTCTAATAAACAACAACCACCAACATATAAGAAGAGATCTGAAAACAACCTAATAAATAAAAACAACCAACATATAATAATAGATATGAAGACAACCTAATAAACAACAACCAACATATAAGAATAGATATAAAGACAACCTAATAAACAACAACCAACATATAAGAGATCTGAAGACAACCTAATAAACAACAACCAACATATAAGAAGAGACCTGAAGTCAACCTAATAAATAACAACAACCAACATATAAGAAGAGATCTGTAGACAACCTAATAAATAACAACAACCAACATTAAAGAATAGATATGAAGACAACCTAATAAACAACAACTACCATATAAGAATAGATCTGAAGACAACCTAATAAATAACAACAACCAACATATAAGAATAGATATGAAGTCAACCTAATAAACAACAACCAACAACATATAAGAAGAGATCTGAAGACAACCTAATAAACAACAACAAATAACATATAAGATGAGATCTGAAGACAACTTAATAAACAACAACATATAAGAAAAGATCTGAAGACAACCTAATACAACAAACACCACAATAATAATAAATAGTCCAACCCCATGGGGCCAATAACAGCGTGACCATGAGATGACAAGTTTATTTACTAACTTTTATCCTTTTATTTAGTAAATAAACCCCATAGTCTATGTGCCTTTAGTAGGTCATCCCTTTAGTGTCACTTAAAGCTGAACTCCATGTATGGACATTTTTGCATAGTTACGATGATCCATCTTGGACCTATGTAAGTGTGCATATCCCATACCTAGCTGATCCCTGTGGAAGCGGAGAGGCACTATCGTGGCATTCTAAACATCGTTTGTGGCGGTATAAAATTCAATTGTACAGAATCGTTTTAAAAATACAATCGAAAGATTGAACAGATCGTTTTCTGCGCCATACACACACTCTGATTTCTTTTCTGATGAACGGAATAATCAGTCTATGGCTGACAACCCATTTGATCCCAATGCCACATATGAGGATCGTTTTTATTAATAGCTTGGATAAGTTCTAAATCACATCTCTGTTCCCACAGTGATAAAATGTCATCATCTATCGATCGTATTTGTATTGTATGATTCGTATCTCGATTCGTATCTCAGTGCTACCGATTAACGGAAAACAATCAATAGTTTTCTGTCCTGGCAAATGGGATCAAAAGTTCTGGCTATTTAGCGTATGTGGATTTGATGGAATTGTACGTAGATCGAAAAATAAAACCAAAGCGTGTGTGATCACCACTACCGATCACATCCAATGTCTTTCCTGTGATCAGATTTTGACATCCGGACCGATCAGAATCACTTTGATAAGAACTGGGAATGAATCAGTGACTCGTATCTGATCGGTGAAGGGTGGTTACGTGTGTGATCAGCAGCGACCAATCAATACATGGACCCATGACCTATAATCGACCAATCAATACATAGATCCGTGACCTATAGGGCCCCCAGAAGACAAGGACAGGACCTACCTTCAGGGCTTTCTCTGGGTTTGCAGACTGCAGCTGCCAGTCCGGAGATCGGGGTGAAGATCGGAGGAGAGAAGAGAACAAAAAAGCACCATTAGATGTCTCCCAACCAACCGACCGACCAACCAATCCCCCCCACCGACCACCCCCCACACACACACACACACACACACACAGGCATCCCTCCGAACATCGCTCACCGTGCTTGGAGTAAAGTTTCCCCATCTCTCGGGATGCACAACATCAGACACACATTACAATCCAGACATCGGACAATCCATCAGCCACGTAAATCCGCTCATACGATCCGGATCCTACAAGCGCTGACACCCCATAGACTAGGAGCCTGCCGACTACACCGAGCCAACACTCTGCCAGACACAGCACAGAGGAGGAGGAGGAGGGGGAGGGGCCAGAGGAGGGGGAGGGGGGCACAGGACAGGGAGGAGGAGGAGAGGAGCTGGAGGGAGACACACTGGGAATGGAGGGAGGATGGAGGAGGATGGAGGAGGAGGGTGTGCCTGCCTGCCTGCCTGCCTGCCGGACTCCAAACTCATCTCTCAACAACTCACACAACCATCAATCCACCTCCAATGCCTTTCACCATGGAGGGTCCCTTAAAATAACTTCCCCCTTCCAGGAACCTCTGATATTCAGATGAATAATCAAGAAGAGCTGCAGTTTGTTTCTTGTGATTTAGTTTTATCTGTTTTTGTTTATTAAAGTTTATGTCCAAAAAAAAGAATGATACAAATGTACCATCAATCATATGCACATTAACAGCGCTAGAACAAGGTTCATGAAAATCTCAGAACTTAAAAATGTGTTAGCATATCCTGCTTCAAAGAACCATGTTTGTAGTACAGAACATGCATGTGAACGCATACACATACAACAAATGCATAGAAAATAAATAACAACATAACACAAGTCCTTCAGTGAGTCCTATAAATAAAGGTTTAGAGAGCACTTGAATGTACAGGTTCTGCTGATAGGCTTGTGTTAATATATGTAAGTGTTTTTGCCTCGACGGGTTTTTGTTTATTGTTTTTTTAACCACTTAAAGATTTTACCCCCTTTATGACCACCCCAATTCTTTTGCTATAGAACACTGCGCTATTTTACCTGGCGATTGCACTATCATGTGACGCTGCACACAAATTTTTAATTTTTTTTTCCAAAACATTTTTTATTTGCTTTTATAAACATTACAGAAATAATATACATACATATATACACCAATACATAACATACATACTAATTACAAACACGGTCTCAATATCTTTCAATAACCCTTTAAAACCTTGATGGATATAATAATCGAATACAATATTCTTATCTAATACAAGTCCCTCGCTCTTCACCTACCTAGTTTTAAGTATTCCCCTATTTATCATTTAAGACTTCTTTGCAAGGACCCCATCCTCAAGGGGTTAGGGACTAGTGTTGAGCGGAATACGCCATATTCGATTTCGCGATATTGCGCGAATATATAGAAGAATATTTGTGAATATTCGCTAATATCAAATATTCGTGATATTTTATCCAAAAAAAATTTTGCGAAATTTCGCTAATGCGAAAATGATTGCGAAATTCTCATAAACGGAGATCATTTCCTGTATTACTAAACTAATATGCACTAAACACTAACTCTACTTAAAAGAAAGGAGAATAAGGGGGCAAAAGAAGGGCGGAGAAGATAATCGCGCAATATTCCTATTGCGCGATTATCTTCTCCGCCCTTCTTTTGCATCAGAGCCAATCAGAATAACTCGAATATTCGGCAAAAGGAATATCGCGCGATATTCCTTTTGCCGAATATTTGAGTTATTCTGATTGGCTCTGATGCAAAAGAAGGGCGGAGAAGATAATCGCGCAATATTCCGTTTGCCGAATATTCGAGTTATTCTGATTGGCTCTGATGCAAAAGAAGGGCGCATCAGAGCCAATCAGAATAACTCGAATATTCAGCAAAAGGAATATTGCGCGATTATCTTCTCCGCCCTTCTTTTGCATCAGAGCCAATCAGAATAACTCGAATATTCGGCAAAAGGAATATCGCGCAATATTCCTTTTGCCGAATATTCGAGTTATTCTGATTGGCTCTGATGCAAAAGAAGGGCGAAGAACATAATCGCGCAATATTCCTTTTGCTGAATATTCGAGTTATTCTGATTGGCTCTGATGCAAAAGAAGGGGCGAGTAGCTGATGCGATTCTTTTATGTTGCCGAAAATTCGCAATGCGAATTTTCGGCAACATAAAAGAATCGCATCAGCTACTCGGCCCAGGGTCTCTCTCTAATCATACCAGCAATGCTTTTAGACATCGATGGAGATCACTAGGATGTGATCTGTTTTAAAAATAAATTTGAAAAAGTACGAATATTCGCCATAGCGAATATTCGCCGCAATATTTGAGTTATTCGCGAATACTCGAATATGCAATATTCGTAGCGAATATTCGCAATGCGAATATTCCTGAGCAACACTATTAGGGACAGAGAAAGGGGAGAGAGGGGGGGCAGAGGCACAGTATAGACCCGAGGTGTGCTATACAACACTGCGCTATTTTACCTGGCGATTGCACGATCATGTGATGCTGCACACAAATTTAATTCATATATTTTTTCCCCCACCAATAGATCTTTCTTTTGAGGGTATTTGATCAATTATTTTCTTATTTTTTATTATACAAATGAAAAAAGACAATTTAGTGGGTAGAACTTGCCTAGCAGTAAAAAGGGTCGCTGATTCGAATCCCAACCACGACACTACGTGCCTGGAGTTTGCATGTTCTCCCTGTGCCTGCGTAGGTTTCCTCCGGATGCTCCGGTTTCCTCCTACCCTCCAAAGACATGCTGGTGGGTTAATTGGCTTTTGTCTAAATTGGCCTTAGTATGTGAATGTGAGTTAGGGACATTAGATTGTAAGCTTATTGAGGGTAGGGTCTGATATAAGTACCTTACATAATAATAATAATAATGGAGGAAAAAAAAACAATATTACTTTATTTTTATTTTTTTATATACTAGTTGATCAGCGACTTACAGCGGGACTGTGATAGTACAGGGGGTAATCAGACACTATGGGGGTTGATTTACTAAAGGCAAATCCACTGTGCACTTCTAGTACACTTGGACGTGCAGTCACTGTAGATCTAAGGCAGGGATCCTCAAACTACGGCCCTCCAGCTGTGTCGGAACTACAAGTCCCATGAGGCATTGTAAAACTCTGACATTCACAGACATGACTAGGGCATGATGGGAATTGTAGTTCCTGAACAGCTGGAGGGCCGTAGTTTGAGGACCCATGATCTAAGGGGTAGATCTGAAATGAGGGGAAGCTCTGCTGATTTTATCATCCAATCATGTGCAAGCAATAATGCAGGTTTTTTTTTTCTCTCTTGCATGTCCCCCTCAGATCTACAGAGACTGCACTTCCACGTGCACTTGCAATGCACTTGTAGTGCAAAGTTTATTTGCCTTTAGTAAATCAAGCCCCCTGGGTTTGATTTACTAAAACCAGGGTGCAAAATCTGGTGCAGCTCAGCAGAGAAACCAATCAGCTTTCATTTTTCTTTTTGTCAAAGCTTAAATGATAAGCATGTTAATTTTTTTTAGAAGAATTGAGAATTGAGCGATCAAACACCACCGATTGCTCAGTTTTCAGGGCTCTATGAGCAGAGAGCTGGTGACTGTCAATCACTACTGTCTGCTCCCCCTAACCCCCCACTCACTGGGCTGGGTTTATTTTATTTTTTTATTAACCTCCCTGGCGGTCTTCCCGTGTGTGGCACGGGGTGAGATTTTTAAAGGGTCACTAAAGGAATTTTTTTTTTTAGCTAAATAGCTTCCCTTACCTTACTGCAGTACTGGTTTCTTGTCCTTATTGTTTGTTTTTGCTTTAAAGTTGCTGTTAACCTGCTCTGTTCTCCACAATTCCTGCTTGTCTGTTTCCTTATAAGCACCATACTGGGAGCTTTCTCACGATGGTTTAAGCTGTCATTACTGTGTGTCTAAAACTTCCCAGAACCAATTAGATTCATTTTAAAAACAAAACACTGCCCTGGATTTGTTTGTTTTTGTTCTGTGTTTCTATTCCTACTTTGCAGAAACATGAAGCCAGTTCAAAAGTGAAACAAGCCTGCATGCACATTATATGATTGATTTATATCTATTTTTAATCATTTTGAAAAGGAATCGGTTAACTTTTATGTCTCTATACCCTGTAAACATTCATTTCAGCAAAAAAAATGTTTTCCTTTAGTGACCCTTTAAGCTACGATCGGTAACCCCGTGCCACACACGGACATGCCTCGCTGGATGCAGAAAAGAGTTTACTTACCTTTTCTCTGCGATCCAGCGATGAATCCCCGCAGTACACGGCGTCCGGATGTCCGCCTGATGCTGTGTGTACCTCCGATTCCCTTCCCTGCGAGCGTCGCGACGTAGGGGGGGGAACGGCGCCAAATTCAAAAATGTAAACAAACACTATACATACAGTACACTGTAATCTTATCGATTACAGTACTGTATGTAAAAAATACACACCCCCCATGTCCCTAGTGGTCTGCCCTGTACACTACATGTCCTTTTATATAATAAAAACTGTTCTTTCTCCCTGCAAACTGTAGATTGCCCATAGCAACCAAAAGTGTCCCTTTATGGCAAAAATTGTTTTAGAGCAGCTGGGAGGGGGGAAGGGAAGGGAGAAAGGGAAAAAAACAGCGATAATAAATCAGAATCACTTGCGTGAAAGATAAGGGAAAAGGGGAGAAAAAGAATTTAGCGATAGCGATTTATGGGGAAATTCGTCATAAAAAAAAAAAAAATAATGACAGCAAAAATTCTGCAACTGAGCAAATTTCAGTGATTTTGATTTGATTACATTATTGAATAATTTTTACTATAATTATATTATTATTTGTTATCATTTTTTATAATTATTTATTATATGCTGTCTTTTTTTTTTTTTATAATTTTTAATAAAAAAAAAAAAAATCATACCCGGGATGCCTATTAGACTCTTGTTTGGATAGATTTCAGTGAGTTATTCCTAAGAATTACAAGCCTGCGCAGGCGCCGAGAACAGCCGACAGTATAAAACGCCAAATTCCCTTGCAAATAATGGTACCGCTTTAAGCATCTAAAATCTGAAAGAATCATACCGCCAGGGAGGTTAAAGGGCCATTTTTTATATATATTTTTCTTTATTTCTTCTTTTTGTAAAGGGCCCCCCCGCTTCTCAATTCGCGCCAGCAGCCCCCCCCGCTTCTCAATTTCATGTGGCAGCACCCCCCCCCCCGGTTCTCTGCTCCAGGGGGCCCATGCCTGAAGCTGTGTAAGGGGCCCCAAAATTCCTGATGACGGCCCTGCTCACAATACATTAGCAAGATGGTCAGTGGAAAAATGCTCCTTACATTGGAGGTCATTGGGAAGAATCTCCCTCTGCACATTGGTGGTCAGTAGGAGACAGAATGCTCCCCATACAGACAACCAACTTATCTAAGAGGTAGAAACTGCTCATTGCTCAAGGAACCCCTGGCAACCTCTGGAGAAGCCTTGGATTCCACCGAACCCTGGCTGAGAATTTAGAATGGCTGCGCCAGGATAAGTAGGCTTGTTTTCAAAAAGTTACAGTTCTACATTAAAGACTTGAGCGTGTTGCAAAAAACAAACAAGCTATGGGTTTGTTTTCAACAGCAAAAAATCACCCCCCCTCTCCCCCCGAGTGGCCAGCGGCACCTGTTGAAACACACCTAAGTGGGCTCTGTTCGTATTCTCTGCGCCCCAAGACCTCGGGCTCTAATAAGGTGCTTCACAAAAACACCCTGCCATTGTAATTCATGAATCCGGCGTCCTGCAAGGGGCTGGATGCATGGATAGGGGAGGTGGCGATTAATAGGGGGTGTGCCCGTGCGCCCTTAATAGTCCCTGTTTTTTGCCACAATTGTTTGGAATTGAAGAAACATGCTGGCATTGAGTCGCTAAAGGTGCACTTTCTGTTATCAGTGGAAGAAAGTTCCATGAAATATCCGTGCAAAGGTTAGATGACACGTATAAATCCAAAGCACGTTAAAATCCTCCAAAACACTCCCACAGTCCTCGGTGGTCGGTGCCCATCTTGCTAAGAAGTCACTGGGAGGTGCGAGAAGGTGAAAGGGGAGGTAAGTGACTTTTCTGTGCAATATCACTGCACAGAACAGGAAAGTAAAACCTCTTTTTTATTTTAGCAAAACCTCTAGTTGCATGCACTGTGCGATATCGCATTGCGATTTCAGCCATACAGATAGATATTGACCCAAAACCCTGGCCCTCCTCCAGCTAACTCTTACCCCCAGAACTGGCAGTCTACCTTCTCTGAGTAGCCATAACTCCTACTCTCTTATCTCAATTCCTAGAGTCAGTCCCCCCCCCCTTTATGTGTGCCCTCTGGAATGCCCACTCTGTTTCTTATAAACTTGCCTCTGTCAATTACCTTTTCCTCTCCAACTTCCTCAATCTCTTTGCTATTACCAAAATCTGGCTCCAGGAATCCCACACTGCCTCTCCAGCTGCCCTCTCCGATGGTGGCTTCCTCCAGCACACAAAAAGGAGGTGGAGTTAGACTTTCTCCAGCTTGTCTGAGGGTTGCAGTCATTTACTGACCCCCAGCCCCGTGTCACGTTTTCTTGATGACTTCTCTGCATGGCTATCCTTCTTCCTCTCTTCTGAAGTACCTGACATCTTCCTTGGAGGCTTTAACATTCCAACCAATGCTAACACCTCAGCCACTTCTCAACTACTCAATTTAACCTTCTCCTCCAACCTTACACAATGGACACAAACCATCACTCATTCCAATAGCAACACTCTTGACCTCGTATTCTTCCACCCTGTAACTTCTCTAACACGCCCTTTCCTCTCTCTGATCACAATCCTATCGGTTTCACACGCTCCCTGTCTCCTACCTCCCATGCAGATTACCTGCAAACAGTCACCCACAGAAACCTTCGCCACCCTTCCCTTCTTCATTCTGCTACTGATTGCCTTTATGATAAAATCACAGCCCTGTCATGTCCAGACCTGGTCACTTTTGTCTACAACAACCAGGGCTTTTTTTCTCAGAGAATAGGTGCAGGAACTCTCCCTTTTGGAGTTACCCCATCTTCACCACTACCTACCTCTGAGCACCGTTCCTTGGTCTCATCCCCTACCCACCTACCTGTACTGCACTTTTCATTTGTTAATGTTAACAAGAAAAACAGTAAAAAAGATCCCCTGCAGCCAGCAACAATAGATCCCCCAGCAACAATAGATCCCCCAGCAGACGGTATTGATAGACCACCCAGCAACCAGTTACAATAGATCCCTTCAGGCAACAACTGACTCTCCCAGCAACATAAGACCCACCCCAGCAACAATAGATGCCCCGTCAGCAAAAATATACCTCCCCAGCAACAATAGACCCTCCCCCTGCAAAAATAGATCCCTTTCAGCAACACTAGGGGCCAGATTCAGGAAAGAAATAAGCTGGCTTATCTCTTATTTCTGCATCTGGCCCTCCTATCTATGCGACTGATTCATCGAATCAGCTAAGCATAGATTTCCCTAAGATCCAACAGGCATAAGTCTCTTACGCCGTTGAATCTTATTTTCATATTTTAGGCTGGACGCTAGGTGGCGTTCCCGTCTAAAATATGCAAATGAGCCTATACGCCGATTCCCGAACGTGCGCCTGGCCGGCGCTATTTTTTTTACGTTGTTTGCGTTAGCGTAGTACCGTCGTAATGTTATTCCTGCTATATGAGGCGCAGCCAATGTTAACCACTTCAATACCCAGCCATAGAAAATTGACAGCCTGGGATGGGATTTACCATCCTAAGTGGCCCTCAATTGACGGCCTGGGCATTGCAGGCGAATATCTGGATGATGCCTGCAGCCAGAGGCATCATCCAGATATCCTCTTCTTCAGCCAACGATTCTGCACAATGTAAGAACGATCATAGCAGCGCTTTATCGTTCTTACAGGCCGCGGGAGGGGACATCCCCCCCTCCCGCCGCCATCCGGTGCTTCTCCGGGCTTACCTGTGCCTTCGGGGGCCCGGAGAACGAATCGTCGGCGGCGGCAGGAAGCATAGAGATGACTGGTGACCAGATGGTCACCAGTCATCTCTATGACCGTCAGAGGACCCGGGCGCGATCTGATGACGTCACGCCCGGGTCCCGGTAAGTAAACAAAGCCGCAATTGCGGCTGTAAGCCCCCATTCATGAGATCGGTGAATTTTTTTTCACCGATCTCATGGTTTCCAGCCTGGAGGAGAGATGTGAGGTCTTATTGACCCCACATCTCTCCATAAAGAGGACCTGTCACACACATTTCCTATTACAAGGGATGTTTACATTCCTTGTAATAGGAATAAAAGTGAAAAAAAAAAATGAAAAAAAGTGTAAAAATAAATAAAAAATAAGTCAAAAAAATAAATAAAAGATAAAAAAAAAATTAAAACGCCCCTGTCCCCGATAGCTCGCGTGCAGAAGCGAACGCACACGCAAGTCCCGCCGACATATGTAAACGCCGTTTAAACCACATAAGTGAGGTATCGCCGCGTGCGTTAGAGTGCCAGCAACGAATCTAGCACTAGATCTCCTCTGTAAATCTAAACTGTAACCTGTAAAAAAATAAATAAAGCGTTGCCTATGGAGATTTTTAAGTACCGAAGTTTGGCGCCATTCCATGAGTGTGCGCATAATTAAAGCGTGACATGTTGGGTATCTATTTACTCGGTGTAACATAATCTTTCACATAATACAAAAAAATTGGGCTAATTTTACTGTTTTGTTATTTTTTTAATTCATAAAAAATTTTTTTACAAAAAAAAGGCGTTTGAAAAATAATTGCGTAAATACCGTGCAAGATAAAACTTTGGAATGACCGCCATTTTATTCCCTAGGGTGTCTGCTAAAAAAAACATACTGTATATAATGTTTGGGGGTACTGTGTAATTTTCTAGCAAAAGAATGATGATTATTACATGTAGGAGAGAAGTGTCAGAATAGGCCCGGTATGGAGGTGGTATAAAAGCCTGGTATTGAAGCGGTTAAGTTTTTTTTTCATGCCGTTTACGTCGTATACGTAAAACATTTGCGAATAGGGCTTTGCGTAAGTGCCGTTCACGTCGTTTACACGTCGAATTGACGTCGAGATTTGGAGCATGCGCACTGGAATCAATTCACGGCTTGCGCATGCGCAGTTCATTTGGCGCGGGGACACACTTCATTTAAATAATACACGCCCCTTCCTGCCGAATTTTAATTAGACCGGGTCATTTACGCTACGCCGCCTCCTTATTTTGAGAATAAAGCACTTGCCTGAAAAAGTTGCGGCGGCTTAGTGTAAATACCAGACGCTAGGCATGCCTAAAGATAGGGTATTCTACCTGAATCTACCCCTAGATGCCCCAGCAGCAATAGACATTGTAGCACAACCCAGCACCTCTTGACGTCGCATACATCCAGTGCTAGAGGTGCCGGAACTGCATTCCCCCGCGTTCCCGCTGAAAAAAAGCCCTGACAACAACATATCGTTGTCTTCCCTGGACACACTTTACCCAATCTCTACACGCAGAACCAGACCTCGCCTGCTACAACCCTTGCAAACAGATGACACCAGAAGTCGCAAGAAGCACAGATGTGCTCTTTAGCGATTGTGGTGTAACGCAAAATTCTTACCACCTCTATGCTGACAACACATCTACAGTATCAGTACAGTATAAGTGAATACACCCCTCACATTTTTGTAAATATTTTATTCTATCTTTTCATGTGACAAAACTGAAGAAATGACACTTTGGTACAATGTAAAGTATTGAGTGTACAGCTTGTATAACAGTGTACATTTGCTGTCCCCTCAAAATAACTCAACACACAGCCATTAAAGGGATAACGGTTTGATTTAAAAAATAAATAAATAACAAACATGTTATACTTACCTCCACTGTGCAGCTCGTTTTGCACAGAGTGGCCCCTATCCTCGTCTTCTGGGGTTTCCCGGCGGCTGTCTCGGCTCCTCCCCCTATCAGCTAACCCCCCTGGGAAGCACTTTCCCAAGGGGGTTACCTTGCGGGCACGCTCCTGAGTCTTTTATTCACTGTCCATAGCCGCCAACTACAGTACTCGGCCCCGGCCCTTTTGTCAATGGAGTTTATTGACAGCGGCGCGAGCCAATGGCTGTGCTACTATCAATCTACCCAATGAAGAGCCGAGCCAAGAAGCCAGCACTTTCTCGACGCGGGACTTTCGAGGGCTCAGGTAAGTAAACGGCGGGGCTGGGGGGCCTGTAAGCATCGGATGTTTTTTCACCTTGATGCATTAAGGTGAAAAAACAGGAAGCTTTACAACCCCTTGAATATGTAAACCGCTGGGAACAAAAGTGAGTACACCCCTAAGTGAAAATGTCCAATTTGGGCCCAAAGTGTCAATATTTTGTGTGGCCATCATTATTTTCCAGCACTGCTTTAATCCTCTTGGGCATGGAGTTCACCAGAGCTTCACAGGTTCCCACTGGAGTCCTCTTCCACTCCTCCATGACCACATCACAGAGCTGGTGGGTGTTGGGGACCTTGCACTCCTCCACCTGCAGTTTGAGGATGCCCCACAGATGCTCAATAGGGTTTAGGTCTGGAGAGAAAATAATAATAGCAAATTTTTTGCAGGTAAAAAAATGTGCATTTATTATTTTTTCTAAGGAGCCTGCAGCACATTGAATCTGTGATCAGCAGATTATGGGTGCAAAAGTTGTCTTCACGCTGATCAAATTTTAGTCATAAACTGTATATTGTACATTCACATCAGTCCCACATAACTCACATGCATGCATACAAGGACCAATTGTGACAGGATCCAATTAACCTGGAGTGTGGGAGGAACCCGGAGGAAACACATGCAGGCACTGGGAGAACATCAAGGCAGGTGGTGTTGTGGTGGTTGGAATTTGAACCAGGTGGCAGTGCTAACCACTACACCACTGCACTGACCCAGCAGGAGATTTGTCCGCCCATCCAAGGATATAGGAATCCATTAGCTTTTAAGTCTGCAGGCTAAATTAAAGAAATCTACATGTCTCTAGACACCCTCATACAAATCCTTCTGCAGGAAGACCATCCCACACCAAAAATTAACAATGTGGATCTTCCAGTACTGACAACTTCTTATCAGATGCAGACAACCCCCCTGGGGAACATTAAACCAAAGGCTCAAACACTAAAAGGCAAGAACATTAAAAATGGTTTAAAAGTTCCATTCATGTTCCTGTCTGATAGGGTATTTTGACAGCAGAGGGATCCCGCTATAAGAATGTCGCATCAGGGGGAGGGGGGGGGGGGATCCTCCATCCATTTGTTTTCACTGCAACTACTGTATTTACTTATGGACTTTGACTATAGTGTCACTTTACTATTGAATACTTGAAAACAGGGGGGAGGGACCAACTAGATAGAGGCAGTGAAGCTGCTTGACACTAAACTGGTCTAAACTATATCGATCGATATGGGTTTGGTTGGGATTTTCAAGGTACTTGTAGAGAGACGTATATCATATAAAAATAGATTTATTACAAAAAGAACAATACATCAATAATAAAAAGATGGGACAGGCCCCACAGTTCGGACACAGTAAGGACACAGTAAGGTGTTTGTTAAGATGACACAAAACAAAACAAAACCGTATTGGTCAGATGCGTGGAGCCAATCTGCGACCTCAACTCATTGAATACTGTTTAACCACTTCCCGCCTGGCACATTGTCAAATGACGGCCGCAGAAACCTTTTGTCCCTCCGAGAGGCAGTCATATGACGTCCTAAGATTCCTTGCAGTGTGGCCAGCGTGCGTGCACTCGCCGCATCACTGGGGACCTGATGAGCGTGCGGCCGCCGGACACCCGCAATTGCTTGTCACAGAGCAGGGAAGTGGATCTCTGTGTAAACACAGAGATCCAGGTCATGTCAGGGGGTGGAGACTGTTCAGTCACCTCCCTCAGTCAGTTTTCTCCCCCCACAGTTAAAATCACTCCCTAGGGTACACATTTAGTGTTTACCCCCTAGTGTTTACCCCTTCCCTGCCAGTCACATGTACAGTAATCAGTGCATATTTATAGCACTAATCACTTTATAAATGTGAATGGTCCCAAAATAGTGTCAACAGTGTCCGATATGTCCGCCGCAATATCGCAGTCCTGACAATAAACGCAGATTGCCGCCATTACTAGTAAAAAAAAAAAAATGCCATAATTCTATCCCCTATTTTGTAGACGCTATGGGCCAGATTCAGAGAGCGATTACGCCGGCGTAACAGGAGATGCGCGGCGTAAGTCTAATTGGACGCGTGTGTTTCGATGCACGGCATACCCAAAACGAGATACGCAAGAAATCTATTTTTTCTTGTCCAGCGTAATTTCGTTAGACAGGCGCATCCGTCCGCGCAAAACTGCGCTAGGCACACCATTGATTTGCTATTCAAATATGCTAATGAGGGACTTACGGGGATCCACAAAAGAACGTTGGTGCAGCGCAGGCTACGCGCTGTGCGCAACAGCAAATTGCCCTGTCTAAAATTAGACCATATAAAAGCTGGTCTAAAATTACAAAATTCGTCTACATGTCAGATAAAGCAACAATATTAGTGAGGAGCTGAGCAGTCACTCATGTTGCCCAACAAACTGTATGCCAACATGCCAGTGGCATCCATGCTCATAGCTATACTACTGACTTTAGAGCAAAGAAGGAGGAGGGCACTGAGGAGGGCACTGAGGAGGGCACTGAGGAGGACACAGGATTTTTTTTTTTTTTTTCTAAATTCTTTTTTTTGCTTATATAAACTTTTCAATTTAATCTAATCTAATACAATATTCTTAGCTGATACAAGCCCCTCAATCTTCACTCTTCACTCTTCACGGGAGAGGATATACTGCACACGCATAGACATCTATGGCATGAGTGATTCTGAGGTGTCTCGCATCTTAAGATTCACCCCTCATGCCATCATGGAATTAACCACAACCTTGCAGGAGGACATCACCAGCCCAACACATGACACTACCCATGACACCCATGACAGCTACATATACAATCAGAGCCCCATCCCCACAGATTTCCAACAGAACATGTATGGGGACAGCTGGCTGGTTGGTGAGTGACATGGGTGGCAGGCATGACTGCCCCCCCCCCATGATGCACACATCACAAGGGGCACAGGCACTACTAACATCCTCCTGTCTTTTCCCTTCAAGGTGACTCTGCATATGCACTGGGACCCCATCTCATGACCCCATCTCATGACCCCATCTCATGACCCCATCTCATGACTCCATCTCATGCAAGCTCACATTATGCATCTTTGCACGTTAAACACACACATTAATCATGGCACAATGAGAATGCATGCATGCACACCACTGTGGTCCCTAGCACACACACCCCACATCCTCATCACATTGGATTGGCACAAGCCCACCATGCAGGACTTGTGAGCAGCAATGCCACACCAAGGCTCCAATTATGTCACTGTACATTCATACACCATTCACACGGACCTGGGGATCACTTCTCCCTGGTCCAGGGGAACCCTTCCCCACCAAAATTGAGGGTGACACCCCTTTTCCCGCAGGAATGTCACCCCCACATTCCCAAATCATACACAAACAGAATCAAAAAAAAAATGACCTGCAAAAATAAAAAATGGCCATCAGAAATATAATTTAAACAAAATAACAACAAAGAAAACACATAAAAGACAAAAATCACTCTCAAAGACACGTCACAAACAAACAAACGCTAATAAACAACAGAACAAAAGCACCTTGCTGTATAGGGAGGGATACAAAGGGATGTACTTTTGCAAAGGAAGGGCGTTTGTCTCTGTCTATTTATGCTGTTTGCATAGTTCACTAATTTGCCCTAGTCCACTTCCAATTTCACTGACTGCGCCGTTCCCGAGTTGTGAGCATGCGCACAGAGGTGCTGACCATGGTCTGCTTCAAGCGCGCATGCGCGAGCCGGCCGGCCCTTCATTTGCATGGGGTCACGGCTCATTTCAATGTAACACGCCCACGTCCTTCCCAATTTGTATTACTCCGCCTTGCGCCTCTGAAATAACGTTGCGCAGGCGCAAATTTCTGCGTAAAAGCGACGAGAATAGGGTGATTGCGCCGGTACATTGCGCCAGTCTAACGTAAAGGCGGTGCGCTACGCCGGTTCAATAATGCGCAGATGTGGGGTGTGTGTGCTAGGGACCACAGTGGTGTGCATGCATGCATTCTCATTGCAGCTAGGCATGTGCATTTCGTTTCGTTCCGAATCGAAATTCGGACAAATTTTCCATTATTCGGACATTCGGATGCATACGAATTCCCGAATTGCTATATTAGTGAAATATTTCGACCGTTTTCGGAATTCGTTCGTTTTCGACCGAATTTCGAAAAAAAAATGGTCGAAATCGATTTTTTTTTTTTTTTCGAATTCCGAATCGAATACCCGCGGACTAAATTCGATCGGAATTCGAAAAAAAAAAAAATATATATATATATTTTCGGATTTAATTCGAAAAAAATTCTATTCGAAAAAAGACTATTTGTTTTCTAATCTGGTTGAAATATTTTCGATTTCGACCGTTTTTTTTTTCGAAATTCGGTCGAAAACGAACGAATTCGAAAAACGAATTCAACACATGTAACGAACCTAACTTAACGAAATGTATTAAATGACGAATTGAAACGAAACGAAACAAAACAAATTTTTCACTTTTGCACATGCCTAATTGTAGCTTTTAACTGTAACTTTTGCGTAATCCAATCTATATACGCTTATTGTGATTTTTTTTACCAAAAATATGTAAAAGAATACATATCGGCCTAAACTTTTTTTATAAATTGGGATATTTATTGTAGCAAAAAGTAATAAATGTGTTTTTATTTTTTTTCAAAATTGTCGCAATTTTTTTGTTGATAGCACAAAAAATAAAAACTGCAGAGGGAATTAAATACCACCAAAAGAAAGCTCTATTTGTGGGGGAAAAAATTATCAAAATAATTTAGGTACCATGTCGCATGACCGCACAATTCTCATTCAAAGTGTGACAGCTAAAATTGGCCTGGGAAGGAAGGGGGTGAAAATGCCCGGTATGGAAGTGGTGAAAATAATCTTCATGGGGTAGATTCACATAGATCAGCGGATCTTTTGATCCGCGTGATCTATCTTTTTTACGTTCCGCCTGCGCCAGTTTTTGAGGCAAGTGCTGTATTCAGAAAGCACTTGCCTCGTAAGTTGCCCTGGCGGATCGTAAATCCCCCGGCGGAATGCAAATTCCGCGGCTAGGGGGAGTTTACTATTTAAATCACGCGGGTCCCCACGCCGATCGTACTGCGCATGCGCCGCCGGCTAAATTTCCCAGCGTGCATTGCTTCAAATGACGTCGCAAGGACGTCATTGTTTTCGACGTTAACGCAATTAACGTATGGCCGTATTCTCGAACGACTTACGTAAACGACGTAAAAAATTCAAAACTCGACGCGGGAACGACGGCCATACTTCACATAGGATACGCTGCACTTACCCCGCATATAGCAGGGGTAACCATCCGCCGGAAAAAGCCGAACGCAAACGACGTAAAAAAAATGCAACGGCCGGGCGTTCGTTTCTGAATCGGCGGTTCTCCTAATTTGCATATTCGTTGCGTATACTAACAGAAGCGCCACCTAGCGGACGGCGGGAGATTGCAGCCTAAGATCCGACAGTGTAACTCACTTACACCAGTCGGCTCTAAGGGAGATCTATGCGGAACCTGATTCGAGGAATCAGCCACATAGATCCGAGCGTCGGATCTCACAGATACGGCGGTGTATCAGTAGATACACCGTCGTATCTCTATGTGAATCTACCCCTATGGGCCAGATTCAGGTAGTCCAGAGCATCTTTGCTCTGGAGTAACGCTTCTCATTTGCGTTGCGCTGCCGAAATTTTAGGAGCAAGTGCTGTCATTCACGAAGCACTTGCTCCTAAAGTTGCGGCAGCGCATCACAAATGAGCCGGCGGAATTCAAATTTAGCGGGTACGGGGCGTGTAGTATGCTAACTACGCGCGATCCCGCCGCCAACGTACTGCGCATGCGTCGAGTGTCAAAACATCCCCGTGCGCATGCTCCAAAATCTGTGAATGAACGTCAATGACGTCACATTCCCATTCATGACCGTTTTACGCAAGCGACGTTTTTTTTTTTTTTTCCCGACGCGATGACGACGCCTATACCTAACATAGGATACTCCAACCCCATGTAGGTATATCTATGCGCCGCGTATCCCGTCCGGAAACGTCGTATCGTCATTGCGTCGCGCCGGATTTCGATCGTGAATTGCCGATTTCCGCTCATTAACATATTTTTTGAGCGTAAATCGGCGGGAACGCCCCCGGCGCCATTTTTAAGTTGAAGTAACGATGCGATGGCGAAACTCAGTTACGCTGCTCGCATCGGAACTTCAACCCGGCGTTTCTTGTTTTCTGGTTACAGAAAACAGAAACGCCGGCTTAAAGTCACAGTTAGGCTGGCGGATCACTCGATCCGCCAGCGTAACTGTTCCTGAATCTGGCCCTATATGTGCAGTACCACGGTGTGCAGTACCACGTTTGGCCTGAGGTGGAGGGGCACTGTTCGGAATGGCACTGAAAGGCCCGAGGACAGCTCGGCTGACCTCGGCAAACCTCGGAAAGCCTTAGGAACGGAGTCTTTCTAAAGTTTGCCTAGGTCAGCCAAGGTGTCCTTGGGCCTTTTCGGCCGTTTCCGAAGCTTTCCGGCACCCTCCTACCTCTGGCCGCATGTATTGCATGCCATTAAAGTCAATGCAGAAGGAATTATTAGTTTCCATTGACTTCAATGGGGAAACTCGCTGATATGCGAGTACTTTGGATTACGAGCATTCTCTTGGAACGGATTATGCTTGTAATCCGAGGTTCCACTGTAATTCATTCCGCATTGACTTCTATGGCATGCAATATCGCATGTGGCCAGAGGTGGGGGGCGCCAGAGTAGCCTTGGAAATGCTCGGCCGATCTCGGAAAGGTTCGGAAAGAACGGGAACTGAGTATTTCTGAGTGTTTCTGAGTATTACCAAATGGCTCCGAACCGTTCCGAGTGTCACCGGCGCCCCCGCACCTCTGACCAAATGCGGTACTGCACACCCCATTAGCTGGAATTCTGCTTGTTTTGTGAGTTGCTCGTTATTCAAAATGTCTGTTAACCGCCTTAATCGTAAACCAAGGTTCCACTGTATATTCTAAAGTATTTATTCTTACCTTCAAAAAAAAAAAGTACTTCCTGCTCTCAGCCTCCTGCAGATCTCCAAATTCATTTTTTTTTTGCTGCTGCTGTGATCTATCTTCCTGTTAGAGGGTGGTTACTTTTGTTCTCCATGTTATCACTATAAGTAATGCCTCGTACACACGATCGGAATTGCTGATGGAATTTTTTCATCGCATATTCCGACCATGTGTGGGCCCCATTGCAAATTCCGATGGACTTAGGACCGTCCTCATCGGATGGACTGATCGTGTGTACGCGGCATAAGAATCGGATGTGTATAGATTTTTTTGGAGAATAAGGATATTGTTTATTGTCACTTAATGCCGACCACACACTGGTAGGATTTTGCTGAAAATGTTACCTTTAACAACATTTGATTGATTTTCCAATCATTAGTCGAGTCAAATCGATGTTCCTCTCTGAACTCAGTGACGTGAAAATTTAAAGGAGCCGCATGGAAAAATCTTCTGGAACGAAGATGGAACTGTTTATGTGGTTTTCATTGGGGAAAGTCCACTGACTCCAAAATCACATGTTAAAATCAAATGTTTTATAAAGTGCCTTCGTATGACATCATCAGGTCACCAAATGTACTCATCTGAATATCTGTACCAAAGTTCATTCAAAAATCTACTAGTGTATTGCCAGCTTTAGATTCTCTGCTAATAGCAAGGTACACAAAAATTCACTCAATCATAATGTACAAAAAAAAAAATCACCCAGCCATAATAAAAAATAAAAAAAATCACTGTAAACCATGATGTAAAAATAAATAAACTGTAAACCATAATGTAATGAATAAAAACAAACAAAAAAACACAGTGAACCATAATAATAATAATAATAAAAATAATAAAACATTCACTGAGAACCATAATGTGAAAAATAAAAAAACTTGTGAACCATCAAGTAAAGAAAAAAAAAAATCACTGCGAACCATAAAAAAAAAAGCCACCAGTAATGGCACACTAGCTGAAGCAAGGGCGAACCATACTGTAAGAAAAAAAAAAATAACTGCTTTTTCTTTTTTTACAGTGATTTATAACATTTTATTTTATTATGGGTCATAGTGATTTTTTTATTTTTTTATTATGGCTCAATGATTTTTTATTTATTTTTTACATTATGGTTCACAGTGATTTTTTTTTTTTACTGAATAGTTAACGTTATTTATTATTCTTTTTTTTTTTTTTTTTTACATTATGGTTCACAGTGATTTTTTTTTTTACAGTGACTTTTTCAATTTTATTTTATTATTGATCATAGTGATTTATTAATTTTTTATTATGGCTCAGTGATTATTTTTTTTTTAATTATGGTTATAATATAAAAAAATAAATACAAATAATCACTGAGCCATAATAAAGATTAATAAATCACTATAATAAAAAAAAAAAAAAAAAGTCACTGTATAAAAAAAAAAAATCACTGTGAACCATAATGTAAAGAAAAATGTAATAATAAATAACGTTAACCATTCAGTAAGAAAAAAAAAAATCACCGTGAACCATAATGTAAAAAATAAATAAAAAATCATTGAGCCATAAAAAAAAAAATCACTATCGCCCAGAGGCGATTTAGTTCGCTTGTGCCGCGCTATATACGTTTTCATTCATTCATTCACTATGATCCATAATAAAATAAAATGTAATAAATCACTGTAAAAAAAAAAAAAGCACTGTAAAAAAAGAAAGAAAATAAATTACTGTAAACCATAATGTAATAAAAAGAAAACACTGTAAACCATAATAATAATAAGTAAATAAAAAAAATCCCCGAGGACCATAATGTGGCAAAAAAATTCCTTTGAACCATCATGTAAAAAAAATAAAAAAATCACTATAAAAATATATAAGAAATGTAAGAAAAAAATACATATTGTAAAAAAAAAAAAAAACACTATGATCCATAATAAAATAAAATTGAAAAAAATCACCGTAAAAAAAAAACAAATCACTGTGAACCATGATGTTATAAAAAAGAAAAAAAAAAAGAAAAGACATTTCTGTAAACCATAATGTAATAATAATAAAAAAAACACTGTAAACCATAATAACAATAAAAAAAAATCCCTGAGAACCATAATGTTAAAACAAATAAATAAAAATACCTGTGAACCATCATGTAAAGAAAATAAAAATAACCGTGAACCATAAGGTAAAAAAAAAAAAAAAAAACGAATGTTAACCATACTGTAAGAAAAAAAATATCACTGTGAACCATAATATAAATAAAGTTGTATATATAATAAAACATTAACTTACAAGAGGGTTAGGCGCAGGGCCCTACTAACCTTCTTGTGTTAAATTGTTTTGCAACTGTGACATCTTCCTTTTTGCATAAAGCACTGAGCAAACTGATATAAATCCTAAATATTAATAATAATCTTTATATAATATAGTATAAAATAATATAATATAATAATATATAATCAAATTGCATTTTACCTAGAAATATATGTACCCTATAAGGATAATAACAACTGTCAGTACTAGAAGCGTTGGCAGTGATGCAGAAGGAGGTGGCTTTAGATACATAAGTAAAAAGGATCAGATGTTTTGGAAGCAAGCTATAAGAAATTCTGTCTTCACAATTGCGTAGAAAGTAGTTTAGGGGTGCGTGATCCCTCCCCCCCAACAGATGCGCCCACCTCATCCACTCCTCTTCCTGCCCCCTCTGGATGAGTCTTTGAACAGAATATTTTTCTTTTCCAGCAGCTTTTTCCGCACAGAAATACAATGGGGCCTTTGACAGCAAGTCTGTGGGACATCGGCTTTGATGTTGGGTTCTAATAAGTTGTGTATGTCTGCATCTAAAAACAATGCTCGCAGGCGATCTACCCGAGGAGGGAGTTGCGGAATACAGAGAGAACTGTTAAACTGCATTCAGTTGTGTAAACTGTGGCTAACACACGGCGGGGACAAAAAAAGTTCCTTTGATGCGAAAGATTAGACATACAATAGAGAGAATAAAAGAGACAGCTAATAATGTGCCTGAATTATGGAATTAAATTAGAGCAAAGGCATCTGCTGTGTTTACTGCATATGTTTACCGTAAAAGACGGCTCCTAAAGACTTTTATTTAATCGTGTTTTAGGTCTTATGAATTTTTTTCCAATTTGACATAATCAATCTTCTTTACAATTGGAATTGATACTCCTGGATGTTGGTGCTTCAGAAAAGTTTTCTTCATTTTGAATTAAAATATATGTAAATCCAATCACTAAAATCTCATATAATCTTTAACGTTATTTGAAAAGTTGTTTGAGCCCTGGTTCACATTGATGCGATTGTCATGTCAAATCGGAGGCAATTGGCAGCATCCGAATCGGTGCGACAAAGTAGTTTCTGTACTACGTTTGGTGATTTCAGGGTGCAATTTTCATTGACATCTGAGCGAAATCAAGACCAGTGCCGATCCTGACCTCCCTGGGGCCCTAAGCAAAATTACATGTCACATTAAAGTTGAGAATCGGGGGGAGGGGGTGTTCTGCTGTCGGAAATGACATCTTACATTAAAGTGAGAAGCGGGGGGTGCTGACTTCTTACCTCTTCTCCCATGCAGCCAGCGAGTTGAGAAGCGGAGTGAGTGACTGACTTCTTACCAGGTGGTGCCTCTAGTAATTTGGGGGGCCCTCCGCAGCTTTGCGCGGCCCTAAGCGGCTTGCATAGTGAGCCTATAGGGAGGATCGGCCCTGATCAAGACTGTCACGCTGTCAGTGTGAAATAGGGCTTAAAGTGATTGTAAACCTACAAAAAAAAATGCAAGACAAAGGCATAATGAGCTAGTATGCATAGCATACTAGCTCATTATGAAATACTTGCCTTAGATCAAAGCCCCCTGCAGCAGTCACCATACACAGTTCCGACGACCTCTCTCCTGGAGTTACTCTCGGGTATTGTGGGCTCCGGCGCTGTGGTTGGCTGGAGCCGTGGTGACGTCACGGAAGCCACCAGTAATGGCACACTAGCTGAAGCACAAACTTGCCGTTGCTTTATTGCGCATGTGGCGATGACACATGCTGATACAGGGGATATCTCCTAAACCATGCAGGTTTAGGAGATATCCGGGGTAGCTACATGTAAACCTTATTATAGGCTTACCTGTAGTAAAAAGTGGATTGTAAGCTCTCTTCCACACGAGGAGTCCGCCAACTCCCGCCGGCTCAGTGGGAGATCTCTCCGCTGATCTCTGCTGAGCCGGTGGATAACAAGTCCCTCTCTGCTCACTGAGCGGGAGGGGCTTGTGCAGCGCCGCTGTCTCCTATGGGGAGATCTGATGAAAACAGACAGCATGTCCATTTCATCAGATCTCACCCGATCTAATCCACCATGGACAAATGGGGACGCATCGTCATCCCTCTGATTTTGGCGGACATAGCTCTCCGCTGACATCCTACACTCCATAGGACTGCATGAAACGGCTGTTCAGGTCCGCCGTCAAAACTGACAGGCGGACCTGAGCGTTTCGATCGTGTGAAAGGGGCCTTAGGGTTTACTTTGGCCCGGATTCACAAAGCACTTACGCCAACGTAAATCACTTTACGTCGACGTAGTGAAAATGTGCACCCGAGTCACAAACCAACATACGTCCAAAAACAGGCCATCCTACCCCTACGTATCTTGCTTACGCCGGCGTAGCGTGGGCGCAAATATGGTTTGGACGCATTTTGCTTCTCCCATTGATTAGGCATTCAAATATGCAAATGAGGGAAATACGGCGATTCACGAACGTGCCCCCGATGCATCTATGCGTTGTTTGCGTAAGTTGTACGTCCAGTGTAAAGTTATTCCCCATAGATGAGGCGCAACCCAGCAATAGACATGCAAAGGTCTGCCTCAGAGAACACAGGCTGGCGTATTGGGCGTACATTACGTTTACGGCATACGTAGTGATCCGGCGTAGCTTAGGCATAGCTTAGGCAGTTGTGCCGGCGTAGTTGTGAGCATGCGCATAAGGGTGCAGTTTCATGCGTCCACGTCACGACTACATCACGGCGCATTCATGTTCGTGATACGGCGAGCGTAAAACACTGCACCATGCTCAGACCATCATTTGCATGGGGTCACTCCCACTTACGCTGGCCTGCACCTTCGAAAATACGCTACGCTGGCGTATCTTGGTGAGCAATAGCTTGCTGAATACAGTGCATGCCTCTCCGCACTGTGCCGGCGTAGCGTACTGTGTGTGCGCTACGCCGGCGTAAATGTGCGCCCACTCTCTGTGAATCCGGGCCTTTTAAGTCTATATAACTTGTTGCTACCCGTGTAACTCAGATGTGTGGTGGCAAAAGGTAGGTTTTAGTGTCCACACGCCTCACATATGTGTCACTGGGCAGCTGATGATTCTGTGCTTAGAGCACACTCACTGCGAACTCCTAGCACAGAGACCAAGCTATCGGCTATCTGTCCTCTCTTACGAATGGTAACTGGCAGGAATGGCTTCTGATCATATGACCGCTGTGACAGCCAATCACAGTGATGTTCAAATCTTTGAGGAATGATCACATCACAGAAGACATAGTGCAATGTTTCGGAGCCGTGCAGGACCCCTTTGTCAGGTATGTGGGGGTCCTGCGTGGCTCCATAACGTTGCACTATGTCTTCTGTGATGTGATCATTCTTCAATAAAGATTGGGACGTAACTGAAGATCCTGTGGGGTGCTGGCGAATATGTGCAAATATTTGGTCTGTGATGCTTACAGTTCCAGGTTGTTGTTGCTGCAGCACCCGTTACTTCTAAAGCCTTATCCAGGAAATTGTGCGATAGGAATATCGATACTAGCCAATCCCAGTGCTGACCCAGTCTGACCCCTAAGCGCTTTTTAAATGGACACTGGGGGAGGTGGAACGGGGTACTAATGAGCAGCTTTAAAAAAATAAATAATAAATACCTAGTGGTTCTTCCACTTCCTGTTTTAGCTGACAACACTCTGTTCCTGTCTATCATTTGTGTCTAAGCCAATGGGAAGGGATCTTCATTGGTCCTTTGGCCTGCTTAAAGAACCTATTTATTTGGGTGAGGTCAGGTGATCGGGGTTCTGTGCCACCTGGGTGTCTGTCTGGGTGAACGTGTGTTGTGCTGCCCCAGGCTACTAGGCCAGAGCGTGAGCCAGAGGGACATCTGGCTACAAGGCTGTCTGAGGACCTATCCAGAAGCAAGAGAGCAGCGTAGGGTTGCTGTCCAACCAGAAGTAACGGTTCTGCCAGCCGGAGAACCTGTCATGGTCAGAGGTAGAGAGGAAGCTGTCGCCACGAAGGGACCATCCACCTTATTACCAGTGCTGTAAGTAACAGCGTTAAAATAAACGCCGTTACCTAACGATGCCCCTTTTGAGGGTAACGAGTAATCTACCAGATTACTCTTCCCCTCGCGGTAACGCCGTCCCCATTACTTGGGCGGCTTTACCGCAATTACACATGTACCTGTTGTGTATCACCGTCGGCGGCCACCCATTATTAAAAAAACGCGCCTCCCCCTTTGACTGTTCCGTCCGTGATAGGCAGAACACTAATTTTCCCAGCAGTGCCTCTGTTTAGTGTTCAGCCTGTCACGGATGCCTTCTCATCCTCAGCCTCGGCCTCGGACGAGAGGACATCCGTGATAGGCGGAACACTGAACAGAGGCTCTGCTGGGAAAATTACTGTTCCGCCTATCACGCAACCCGACTAAGCCAGCCAGCCCAGCACCTTACTAAGCAGGTGTTTGCTTGAACCGCCGGCTAGGACATGCTGCACTCCGTAGCTCCCTCCCCAATGTCAGTTTACGTACCACGTGCCTGTAACAGCTGGGCGGGAGACGAGAAATACAGCAGAGCTGCACTGAAGCCGGGCATCTATGACTGAAATGTGAGTGCTGGGGGGGGGGGGGGGGGGGGGGGGCTCTCTGATAAGGACCTAAATGCGGAGAGGTGGCTCTGATGAAGAATGCAAATTTGAAAGGGGTGCACTAAGGGGGACTCTGATGGGGACATTAATGTATGTGGGGGTCTCTGATGGGGACATTAATGTGTGTGGGGGTCTCTGATGGGGACATTAATGTGTGTGGGGGTTTCTGGTGAGGACATTAATGTGTGTGGGGGTCTATGATAAGGACATTATTGTGCAGGGGTCTCTGATAGGGACACAAATGTGCAGCAGAGAGGCTGATGGGGACACAAATGTGTTGGGAGACTCTGATGGGGACCAAATGTATGGGCAGAGACTAAATCAAAATTTTAACTGGAAAATTAGGGGGTCGTCATACGCCGGCAAAAAAAAAGTCAGTTACTTTGCTAGTCACTAACTCAATTACTTTTTCGGACAAGTAATTTGTAACTGTAACTAATTACTTTTTTAAAGGACGATGAGCAACACTGCTTATTACTAGGGACTACTGTGTGTAGCTGAAGCAAGTACCAGAGCACTATTCTCGCCAACCGGGGACAGTGAAGAATTGGCAAACTTCAGAAGTTGTCAAGCCAGGGACCCAGCCAGTGGAGGTGACACTTGCAGAGCAGCCTTGTGTGCTAAGCCAGGGACTGAGTAGGCTAGTGGGGTGACGCTTGAGGAGTATCTTGGATGCCAAGATAGGGACCATGCAGGGAAAGCGGGGGTGATATTTGAGGAAAATACTGAGAGAAAAGGTTGGAGGAGCTCAGGAGATCCAGTGGCAGTGGATCAGCAAGTCTAGTGAGAGAGACTGGGAGCTCAGTTGAGTGAAGATCTACAATAGGAGATTGTAGAGGGAGTGAAAGAGTTAATTGTAACCTTTGTTAAAAACTGTTCAAGGTTGTTGTCATAGGAGACAGCGTGTCTACACATGCAGGTGTGGTGTCTGGCTGGGTGCCTTTCCCTGCATGGCTGTCTACCTATCGAAGTCTCGGAGTCTGCCATATAACATTACAACTACTAAAGGGTGTCCTGGACCTAAACCCTCTCTCCCACAGTCCTGTTTAACCACTTCATTACTGGGCACATAAACCCCCTTCGTTCCCAGGCGAAATTTCAGCTTCCGGCACTGCGTCGCTTTAACTGACATTTGCGCGGTCGTGCGACGTCGCTCCCAAACAAAATTGGCGTCCTTTTTTCCCCACAAATAGAGCTTTATTTTGGTGGTATTTGATCACCTCTGCGGTTTTATTTTTTGCGCTATAAACAAAAAAAGAGCGACAATTTAAAAAAAATATATATATTTTTTAATTGTTGCTATAATAAATATCCCATTTAAAAAAAAAAAAAAACTTTTTTTTTTCACAGTTAAGGCCGATACGTATTTTTCGACGTATTTTTGAAAAAAAAAAAATCGTAATAAGCGACTGGTTTGCGCAAAAGTTATAGCGCCTACAAAATGGGGAACAGAATTATGATTTTTTTTATTATTATTTTTTTTACTAGTAATGGCGGCGATCTGCGATTTTCATTGCGACTGCGATATTGCCGCGGACATATCGGACACTTTTGACACAAATTTGGAACCATTCACATTTATACAGCGATCAGTGATATAAAAATGCAGTAATTACTGTATAAATGTGACTGGCAGGGAAGGGGTTTACACACAGAGCTCCACGTCCCTGCTGTCATCTGTTCGGTTTCCCGCCGATCGCATGTACCCGACGGACATCGCGGCCGCCAGGTACATGCATCGGATCCACAGCGATGCGGCGGGACAGTGTTTACCCGCCGCGCGCCACCCAGTGGCGCGCGCGGGTAATGCACACAAATCACGTCCAAAGACGTCAAGTTGGCGCCTCAGGTCCGCGCTGTTGACGTATTCTGTCTTTAGCGCGGGTCTGAAGTGGTTAAGAGACAGTAAATCTCTTTGCATTCAAGAAGTGTCTGGCGCCCATGAATCTACCTTGCATTACACCTACCATGCCTCATAACCCACTTTACATAGAAGGATGTCAGCTCTTCCTGACTCTGGAGGTCACCATCAGGCTTCTGGAGGCCTGGGACCTTGTTACATGGAGAACAGGGACACACCAGACCCATGCTGTCAGCCTCATTTGCCTGCAGTGTGAAACCAGCCTCCAGGAATAAAGACAACAAAGATTTCAAATAACTCACAGCCGAATTTTCATACATAGTTTAGAGGGATGCCTTGAAGTTAGCAAGAAGAAAAATATGGTGCCCGTAGCATGCAGCTTCCAAACACTTGTAGGTGTGGCCCATACAGTGTGTGGTGCTTTTTGGTGTATGACGTGTAGGAGTGGGAATTGCCCCAGCAGGGGTGTGATTGGCAACAATATAAATACACATTATCATTCTACCTTTCTCTATGGCCTGTCTTGTCTTTTATTACATGGATAGTTTCACCACCATGTTTGGACACAGCCTAGCTGATGCCAGTGCTTGCTTGCCACTGAAGCTGCCTTCTACTCACTGCTGCTGCTGGGGAAACTCATCTTCTGGAGACCTTTGCTGCTCTGCTGTTCACCACTACTGCCTGGCCTCAAAATAGGGACTTTCCCAAGAAGACAGGGACAGATGGATAACCATGACTTACCTCCCTGTGGAGCTTCACACTGATCATAACTACCAACCCCATGCTGGTAAAGCCCAGAGTAGGCGCTCTGGTCTAGTAAATGACTAAACACCCGATGGATAGAGCATTCTGTCAGGAACCTCACGCAGCAAGTGCTCATTTACACATCGTATGTGCAGGTACATAAGCAGAAAAAATGTAAAAGATATGCAAAGACAAGAATGTGCATGCATAAGCCTCGGCACACACGTGCACGCATTGGGGCACCCACAGATCCTGGTTTCCAGTGATCTATTTAAACCTAAGGTCTGCCTAGCTTCATTGCTAGATCTTAAGCTCTGATCCCTGTACTATGTGCCCCTAAAATGCTGCTGATTTTTTCTACTGACCCGAATGTTTGACGCTTCTCTTCGGATTCCATTTGCCTGTTGTGTCTGCTACTGATCAGTGTTACCGACCCTGAGCTGGAATTTTGACTAAGATTCTGCCTGCTAATTGTGTACTTTGCTACCAGCATGTTGCCAATCCTTGCCTGTCTCTGACCTGGATTCTGATCATGGTTCTGTACCTACTTTCCTGGCTGTTACCAACCTTCACTTGTAACCTGACCCCTCGCTTCTGCTCATGCAGTCTCAGCATCTGCAACTTTAAGTTCACTGAACCAACTTCTTGGCACCTGTGCCCTTCCACTGTCCTAGTAATCCCTAAGGCTGGCCATACATTATACAATTGTCTTCTATAGATTTCCTTTAGATTTACCAAAATCGAAACACTTTCAATTTGTGTGTAATCAGGCAGGCCCTTATACTACACAGTTAAAGGTAAACATAAAGGAAATTGAATAAGAAAATTGTATAGCGTATGGCCAGCTTTACTCTACTACCAAGGTCAGGTACGTAACGCGACAAATTAACTTCAAGGCCTGCTACGTAAAATAGACATTGCTAAGTTCCTTTCCCATTTTGGAGAGGGCTATGTGCCTACTAATAGAACTTATCTTGAAATGTGAAAATGTAATCTTGTTTTACAAAGATGTCAGGTTTATTATAGAGTAATCCTTCAACTGGTCCCACTTATGTTTTAAAGTGGCCTTTCCCATGTGTAAATGGCATAAGGCCAACCATATCCGGCTTGACTTTCACAAGCAATGCAAGCATTTAAGGCTGGATTCACACCTATGCATTTTTAATGCTTTTTGCATTTTGCAAACTTGCACCACCATGTTAAATGGGCTGTAGTGCAAATCTGCAAAATGCAAAAAACACTAAAAATGCATAGGTGTGAATCCAGCCTTAGGCCTCGTACACACATCTGAGAATCTCGTCAGGAAAAACCCTTTGTTTTCCCTGACAATAAACTCTTGCCGCCGGAGTGTACAGACTTTCGTTTCAAAAGAACTGCGGTTTTCTTGAAAGCATGCGCTTGCCACATTCGATGCAGCCGCCGGCATCTTGCTTCACCCTACCTATGCTGTGGAAGCTACCGCGCATGCGTCAAAATCATTTCAAGCATGCGCGGGTTTCCACGGTGACAGGTAAGTATACACGCTCTCCGGTTTCTTGTCGGAAAACAGACCGACAAGAATCTCGATGAGAATAAAAAGAGCAGGTTCTGTTCTTTTCTTGTCGAGATTCTGACCAGATTTCCAGACGAGAAACCTGAATGCCTCGTACACACACGAACGGGAATCTAAGCAAGAAGCAGTTTTCTTGCTGTTTTTTTGCAGAGAAACCCGTTTGTGTGTACGAGGCCTTAGTGTGTATACTTACCTGTCGCCGTGGAAACCCGCGCATGCTCAAAATTACTTTGACGCATGCGCGGTAGCTTCCGCGGCATAGGTAGGGTGTAGCAAGATGGCGGCGACAGCATCGAATGTGATGAGCGCATGCTCGTCGTACTCGATGAAGTCAGTGCGTTCTTTCCCTTAAAGAGAACCGCGGAATGCCAAGAATCTCGTCAGGGAAAAGGACAGGTTTTTCCTGACGAGATTCTCGGACGTGTGTACGAGGCCTCTGGCTTCACTAGTGATAAGCAAACCATGTAGAAGTATCTGAATGCAATCATTTTCATTTTGAAACATGCTTGAAAAAAATTTGACTTTAGGCCTGGTTCACACCTATGCATTTTTTTTTGCGCATTTTCAGTTTTGCAGAAACACACTACAGTCAATTTAACATAGTTTCTGGATTTTGGTTCCATAGTCTTTAATGGATGAAAAGCATGTAAGGCCGCGTACACACGTACGAGAAACTCGTCGGGCTAAACCCATCGTTCCGCCCGACGAGGTTCTCGGCCGGCCGTCGAGTTCGTCGACCAGGCTGTCGAAAAAGGCGTCGAGCCATTAGTCCCGATGGCCCGTCGAGGAAATAGAGAACCTGCTCTCTCGGGGTGTTTTTTTATGCTAGGATCGGTATCCCCGAGTCACGCTCGGGGTAGCTATGCAGAGCCTGCAGCGCGCGCTGGCTTACCCTGTCCGTGGATACAGCAATGCATCCCCGCTGTGTGAGCGAGTGGCTGCTCGCCCGATTCACACAGTGTCCCCGTGTGCCGTCAATCTCCGTTCCCTGCAACGTTACGACGCACGGGGGGTGGAAAACCGCGCCAAATTCAAAAAAGTAAACAAACACAGTACATACAGTATACTGTAATCTTAACGATTACAGTACTGTATGTAAAAAATACACACCCCCCTTGTCCCTAGTGGTCTGCCCAGTGTTCTGCATGCACTTTTTATAAAATAAAAACTGTTCTGCCTGCCTGGAAACTGTAGATTGTCCATAGCAACCAAAAGTGTCCCTTTATATCAAAAATGATTTTAGAGCAGCTAGAAAACAGCGATAATAATGTATAATCACTTGCAGAATTGAGCGATAGTGATTTGTGGGGAAATCCGTCATAAAAAAATAAAAGTAATGCCAGCGACAATTCTGCAACTGAGCAAATTTCAGTGTTTTTGATTTGATTACATTATTGAATATTTTTTTCTATAATTACATTATCATTTGTTATAATTATTTATAGTTATTTATTATATTATAATTTTATGATTTTGTGTTTCAAACTTTATCATACCTGGGATGCCTACTTCAGATTTAACAGATTTAAGTGAGTTCTTCCAAAGAATTGCAAGCCTACAATACATATCACCAAATTTCCATACAAAATAATGGTACCGCTTTTGGAACAAAATTCCAGACATAATCATACCCCCAGGGAGGTTAAGGGAAACAGGCAGTGAAGCCGTGCAGCTTCACTGCCTGTTTCCTACTGCGCATGCGCATGCGCGAGCCACGAGGCTCTTTGTGAATGGGCCAGGTGCTCTCTGGGACACACACAGTTCCCAGAAGGCAGCGCGCCCCATTCACAGGAAGACACCGCAGGAGGACAGAGGAAGAAGACCCACCACGGACGATGAAGAGGCAGATTTCTGCATAGCAACCGCTATTTCTGGTAAGTATAAAAAAAAATAAAAAAATTCTATATTTTTTAGGACTTTTGCAAAAAAAATAATAATTTCAGGCTGGAACTCCACTTTAACTATATATCCCATCATCCCTAGCACCTTTCACACAAAGCGCATGTGTGCCTTGTCTAAGCTGACAGCATTTTGACATCAAGACTGTAGTTCTCAGGCAAAGGCGCACACAAAAGGGTGGCTCTATGGAACCCTGCAAGGCAAATGAGCCACTTGAGAAGAGAAAACTTTGGGTAGCGATGATTGAATGGGCTCTAAGAAGGGTTGTCCCGATACCACTTTTTTAAGACCGAGTACAAGTACCAATACTTTTTTCCGATTACCGATACTTTTTTTATGTCATGTGACAGTGGCACATGTGTCAGTATTTTTTTTTTTTACATTTTTTTTTTTTTTTACAATTTTTTTTAATTTTTTTTTACAATGCTTTATTTTTTTAGCCCTGTTGGGGGGCTTTGGTGAGATATCAGGGGTCTTAAGAAACCTCTGACTTCTCCTCTTTGAGATAGAGAAAGGGACTAAGGACTAAGGACACAGATTCCCCAGTCCCTTTCTCAGCTGCTCTGAAAGTGAATGGAGAGAAGACAGCGGCTCCTCTCCATTCATGAACTGAAGCATGGTAAACACAGTTTACGATTTTTCAGTTGTATGAATGGACAGAGTCAGTGATCAGTGGGTTTAGCGGCTCCTACCTTTACTCTCCAGTCTGACAGAGGGTGCGGAGGAGGATATGGAGGGTGATACGGAGCGTAGTGGGGGAGAGCAGAAGAATGGAGGGTGAAACCAAGCGAGGAGGGGGACAGCAGCAGCACGAAGGGGAGACACGGAGTGCAGAGGGTCAGAGCAGAAGAACGAAGGGTGACTGAGCAAGGAGGGGAACAGCAGCAGCACGGAGGGGGGACATGGAGTGCGGAGGAGGAGGGCAGAAGAACGGAGGAGGACAGCAGCAGCACGGAGGTGGGACACGGAGCGCGGAGGGGGAGAACAGCATGGATGGGGAACTGGAGGAGGATATAGGGACAGTCATCGGTGATCGGTGCGGCTTTGGGGGGAGTTACAAGCACCGATCACCTCTGTATAGATTTCACCAAAACAGCTGAAAAAGGGGGGGGGGGGTCCAGAGAGAAGCTGTCAGGCTGTATTGAAATCTATACAGGGAGATCGGTGCTTGTTACTCCACCCCGCCGCACCAACCATCCCTGACTACCCAGGTATCGGGTGAAGCATTGGAGCATTTTCCCTGAGTACAAGTACTGGGGGAAATGCTTGGTATCGGTACTGATACCGCTACTCATATCGATTTACTATATACCCTCGATATACCCTAGTTCTAAGGAAATTAAAGATGAGTTTCTAAAGACGATTCCACAGCAGCCAAGGTAAGTGAATGGAATAATAATTCGAGATTTTCCTAGCTTGTGACGGAAAATATTGGTTATATGAAGACAGGAGGCGAGTATCTTGCATTAATCTTTCTTTATTAATGCCCATAGCAGAAACTTAAACAACTTTTATTTTGAAAAGAATAAACATAAGAACATCTGTGTGGGACTACATTTCCCAGCAGCCCTCAGTGTAACGGCCCCTCCTCCCTACGGACCCTATAAGAAGGCTGAGTACTTCCTTGCACTTCCTCTTTCTGACTGCGATGCCAGTGTGAACAAAACCAGACAACAGTCCAACATCAGAAGTCGGTATCCCCGCAGTAGGTCGATGAGTTCTCTCAGTGGATCCGTAGGCACGGGTCGCCATCTCTTGTAGGGGAAACTTCAACTAGGATCCAACCAAAAACAGCATCCCAACGGGGAGTCAACACGAATCTGGGAAGTCCGAATGGTGTACCCTCGGATCGTTTCAGTAACCTAAAACGAGAGCAAGGCGACCATAACAGGGAGGGTAGGGTGGGAAGATACTCGCCTCCTGTCTTCATATAACCAATATTTTCCGTCACAAGCTAGGAAAATCTCGAATTATATTTCAGACAGGAGGCTCATATCTTGCATGTTTAAAGCTAAGCATACGTATTCTATACACAAGGGCAAAACATCAGAGTATGTATACATATATCGACTGTAAATAAATTACAACAGCTTGTATGATAACTAGGTACCCACACTAGGGCGTAAGAACTGACAAGGATACATGGGATTCAGGTCTGAAGTAAAATTCCCGAAAGGTAGATTCCGACGACCAGTCGGCCGCCAATAGGAGGTCCGATAAGGAACCCCCCGTGGAAACCACCTTAGTGGCCATCGCCCCTCTGGTCGAGTGAGCGCCAAACAAGGCTAAATCTATGCCCGCTAATTCCATTACTAGACGAACCCACCTGGCCAGAGTGGCTGAAGTCACCGGGAGGTGAGGTCGCACATAAGAGACCAACAATTGTGATAGGTTAGGAGAGCGAAGAGTCGCCGTACGTGATTCGTAGGTTTGAAGGCAACGTACAACGCAAAGCTGCGGGTGAGAAGGAAAGAACGGGTAAAAGACCGAATGAAGTTGAGTCTTGGTTCTACGCACTACCGAGAACCTAACCCCTTGCGGCGAAAATTGACGCCGCGAAACGTCTAGGGCTCTGACGTCCGAAACTCTTTTTATAGACACTAGGCAAAGCAACATGGTGAGCTTAAGGGAAAGATCTCGCAGGGAAAGCAGGTGATTGTCTTCCCAGGATGAAAGTAGCTGGAGTACTTTGGTCACATCCCAAGTGGAATGGTAGCGAGGTTTAGGAGGACGGGTAAGCCTAGCCCCGCGGAGGAGGCGACACACCAAGGGGTGTCTCCCGACAGGGAGGGACTCTACGGGAAGGTGATATGCCGAAATAGCGGACCTGTACACATTAAGTGAATTGTATGCCTTTCCCGAGTGAAAAGCTTCAGCCAGGTAGTTAACAATCGTGTTCACAGGAGCTCGAGTGGGATCAACTTGTTGTTGATCGCACCAACGAACCCATAATCCCCAGGCAGATCGGTATGCCGATCTAGTCCCAGGGGCCCAGGCCAGGGCGAGAAGGTCTCTAGCTGAAGATGAAAGTCCATCACTGGAGTCTGACGTCCCGAGACCAACCATGCCAGCAGAGGCAATCTGCCTTCCAGAATTAGCGGGTGAGCCTCCCCGACAGGGTTGGTCAACAGGTGGATCGAGTGAGGGAGGAGTCTGGGATAATCGATCGACATACCCAGAACCATGGGAAACCATGGTTGAGCTGGCCACCACGGAGTGATAAGGGCTACCGTGGCCGCCTGATTGGCTACATGAAGGAGCATTCTGGTTATCATGGTGAAAGGAGGGAACGCATAGTGTAACCCTGAGGGCCATGTCTGAAGAAGTGCGTCCGCCGCAATCGCTTCTGGGTCCGGCCTCCAGCTGTAAAAGCGGGGCAGTTGGCGATTGAGCCTCGATGCGAACAGGTCCGTGTGAAAGGGGCCCCACAAGGTGTGGATTGCTAGAAACACCGATCTGTCCAGCATCCAGTCGCTCGTATCGGTCAGGTAACGGGAGTTCCAGTCTGCCACGTCGTTGGAAGTTCCCGGAATATATTCCGCTAGAGGGGTGATGTCGCGTGAAAGGCAGAAATTCCATAATTCTGATGCCAAATTGGCCAGAACTTTGGATCTCGATCCCCCCAGGCGATTGACATACTGGACAGCCGCCACATTGTCCATGCGTATAAGAACGCAACATCTGGATCTCTGTGACAGAAAACTCTTGACGGCGAAAAATGCCGCCAGGAGTTCTAACGCGTTGATATGAAGGGTAGCTTCCTCCGCTGACCATGTCCCTCCAGTGGAGACAGGGCCACAGCGAGCTCCCCAGCCTAGACGGCTCGCGTCTGATTCCAGAATGATGTCTGGTCGGGGCGTGAAAATAGCCTTGCCGTTCCATTCTACCGCGTATCGGAGCCACCAACGTAATTCCGCCTCCGAATCCGGACAAAGGGAGATTTTGTCCGAGTAGCGGAGGCCTTGTCTCAGGTGAAGAGCTTTTAGCCGTTGGAGTGCCCGATAGTGTAGAGGAGCCGGGAATATTGCTTGAATGGAAGCGGACAAAAGGCCGACCATGCGAGTCCTCAGAGAAATGAGTCGTTTCCGGAGAATCGTATTGATTTCTTTCCGGATCAGGGCCAGTTTGGCACTGGGCAAACGCAGTACAGCGTGTGTGGTGTCCACCGAGAACCCTAAAAATTCCACCACCTGGGACGGTTGGAGAACCGATTTGTCGAGGTTGATGAGGAAACCCAATTTCTCCAAAAGTGACACTGTCCAGTGTTTGTGTAATTCGGCTTGTGCCTTTGAACGAGCCATGATAAGTATGTCGTCGAGATAGATGATAAGCCGTACGCCCCTGCGGCGGAGGGTGGCTATCACCGGTTTCATCACTTTGGTGAAGCACCAAGGGGCTGAAGACAGTCCGAAGGGCAGGCAAGTAAACTGCCACATGTGGTTTTTCCATTGAAATCTCAGGAGTTGTTGAGATGACCGGTGCATAGGTATCGTCAGATACGCGTCTTTGAGGTCTATTTTCACTAGCCAGTCCCCTTGAATTAGAAGGTCCCTCAACATGTGAATCCCTTCCATTTTGAAGTGACGATACGACACAAATTGGTTCAAATCCCTGAGATTTATCACAGGTCTGTATCCCCCATCCTTTTTTCGTACCAGAAAGAGATTGCTCACGAACCCGGGGGACCAGGGGTCCACCTCTATCACCGCACGTTTTGCGATGAGGTCCTGGAGTTCTCTGTCTATGAGATACACATTGTCTTCTGAAAAATGTATGGGATTTAGAGGCACCAACCTGTTTGGTTGTGACGTTAGTTCTATGCAATAGCCGTTGACTACGGCCAGAACCCATGGGTCTGCCGTAATCATGGACCAGGCATGGGTAAAATGCCTCAACCTGCCCCCCACCGGTATGACAGAATGGCATTTTTTCATTAAACTCACCGGATGGACGAGATCGTGGGAATCCTCTGCCACCGCGTCCTCTCCATGGACGTCCTCTGGGAGGGAAGAATGGAGCTGGTTGAACCATAGAGGCGGAGTACAGATGTTGCGCGGGAGCGTAAAATTGAGCTGGTGCTCTGGGGGAGGCCCTGTAATAATTTCCTCGGCCGGCAGATCGGCCTCTACCTCTGCCAGCCCTGTTAAAAACTCTAGCCCCAGAATTTGACTTTTTGAGGGAAAATTGAGCCTTGTCTAGGCTGTTGAAAAGTCCAACGAACCGGTTTATATTTTTGACCAAATCGTCTCCGAATAGCAGACCCTCGGCTGAGGGGCCCGGTTCTGATTCCGCTAAGTGCGATAACTGGGGGTCAAGCCTCATCAATATAGACCTGCGCCGTTCAATGGCGCAGGTTGTGTTAGCTGATCCTAGCAAGCATATGGCCCGTTGTGCCCAGCCACGTAATTGGACCAAGTCAATTGGTTCCTCTGAGGTGGCTGCCTGTTCAGACAGGTTGAGAATTTTTGTTAGTGGACCTAAGAGGTCTAAGACGTGGTCCTGGATCGTTTTGAACGAACGTTCAATCCCCTTTTTTGAAAATTTTCCTGCCTTGGTCAGGTACTTTAATAAGACCGGATCGATCTCGGGTGTGGCCGTCACCTTGTTGGGGATGGACGGCCTGGGACATTCTGCACGCAATTTGTTTCTATTGGATTTATCCAGAATCCGCCTTACCCAGTGCTCCACGTATTGGGATACCTGGGGAAGAGGGGCCCAATCCCCAGATCGGGGGTGAATAATCAACTCCGGATTAAAGAAGGGCTCTCCTAGAGAGTCTAATATCGCCTCTGTTGGGGCATCCGGATTGGCTTCCATGTCAGTAGCCATTTGCCCAGCCTCCTCTGTGTCTGAATCAGAATCTCTAGCTGAAGCATCTAGTGACTCGCCCGAGTCGTCATCCGAATCCTCATTAAATGAGTCGGGTTTTTCCCGGAGGGATGACATTAGCTTCTTAGATGGGTACTCCTTGGTTATCAAGGGTCGCATAACTGTAGGATGGCTGGGTCGGCAGGCCGAGGAAGGTCCTGCCTCACGCATCAATTCTACTTCCCCTGCCGGGGAGTCGATATAAGTCGCAGTATGTTTGCGCTTACAAGAGGCCTTGCCCGATTTTTCCTTTACAGGTAACATGGGCTGGGTAGAGGTTCGAGGGGTAGCAGGAGCTAAAGCAGCCTGTATGGATTGTGTTATTAACACTTGAATTTGTGCTGCGGTGAGCATTTGTGGGGTTTCCACATTGGTTTCAGGTTCCATGTCATCCTGCACCTTATTATGTGACATGATGACAAGATAGATTGTTAGTCAACCCTATGTAATTCTGTAGTATTATAGTTAGGGATGCCCCAGTACGGTCGAGATGTTGGGGTAACTGTAACTGGGTAGATGGACAGTACAGCACCCTGAAGTGAGGTTCCGCCCTACCGCTCCGCTCCGCTGCAGCCGCCGAGTGATTCACAGCGCGGGCTTGCAGGGAGAAGCGGCGCTGCCGTGTGACGTCACGGCGATCCGATTGGTAGAGAGGGAGAGTGAGAGTGAGAGCGAGGGGGAGAGCGAAGGCGGGGACGCGCCGTGCATAGGCGCGCCCCTCCTAAGAACAGCGCGCTGAACTTGTGAGGAGATGACGCTCACAGAAGACGGCGCAGTACAAGAAATAACATGCGGTGTGGCACCAAACAGGGACGCACACCGGAAGAAACGTTAGGGATGAAAAATATAATACTATATATATATATAATACTATAATATAATATAATAATAACAGTGAAAAATCTAGTACAAAAACGAGACTAAAATTAGTTACTTATCTGACTATGAGCAGAAAGAAAGAGGGAGTGCAAGGAAGTACTCAGCCTTCTTATAGGGTCCGTAGGGAGGAGGGGCCGTTACACTGAGGGCTGCTGGGAAATGTAGTCCCACACAGATGTTCTTATGTTTATTCTTTTCAAAATAAAAGTTGTTTAAGTTTCTGCTATGGGCATTAATAAAGAAAGATTAATGCAAGATATGAGCCTCCTGTCTGAAATATAATTAAAACATAAGCAATAATGGAGAAGAATCTAGGTGTTCTAGTAAAATCAGAAAGTTAATAACAGCACGCATTGCCCATCTATAGTTTCTAACATGAGCAAGTAACTCTTTATTTAAAGAAGCAGAGATAGAGAGAGACATAACCTTGTCTTGAACATACAATTCCGTTTTGTGAGCCTGTTCTCAAAAAGGATGTTCTAAAACTGTACAGTGAAGGGAAGTTAAGGGGCATGTGGAACCTCAGCTATGAAGAATGATTAGCTGAACTGAATTTTATACTCCCAAGTATATGATCATATACAAATAAGACATATACTGTAGTAACAGTAGAAAGTTGTGCAATTAAAGGTCACCACAAAAGACATAAGTTCACTCTACAATTGAAGGAAAAAGAGTTTATCCTCTGCATATGGAAAGGATTCTTCACTACAAGAGTTTTGAAAATGTATCTTTCACAGGTTCTTTCAGATTTTTTCAGTAAAGGACCAAATGTTTAAAACTACAACTTTTTTTTTCAATTTAAAAAAGAAAAAAAAATGTCCCTTCTCTCCAAATCCAAACTAGACTTTTATTTGAGCATGTAGCATAGTTAGCCAGGAAAGGGGGGGGGGGTAGTGAGCATGTGCCCCTCCATTTTAAGCATACCAGGCCACATACTCTCAACACGGGAAGGGTGGGGGGAGATGGGAGCTTGCCAATGTATGTAATTGACCAAATATGGTCATGACTATAATTTGTCAATGGTGCCCCTTGGATGCTCACTGGCTAGGATGCTGGCAGCCATTTTTGTCTTAGTAATCAATGATGCCAACAGCCTGTCCAATGGGAAGTTTTTCATTTATTGGCGATAGTAATACTGCCAAAAAATGTGTAAATTCCTACTCGCTTTCAGCAGGAAGTTCAGGCAGGCGAATGAGCCAAATAGTTTGGCTAGTTCTCAAACTGTGAACCCAAACCCCAGCCCTAAATTTTATTAATGAATGATTATTTTCTATTGCATTTTAGCAACACATTCTTACATTAACATGAAATTATCACCTTAAATGTATTGTTTGACACTGCCTTCTAGGAGCTTTATGTTCTCTATATTCAAGTTGGTGTCCTCGGGTTCTCTGGTCTCATCCCACTACTCAAAAACACAGAGATGGGTTAATTGAAAGAATGCTGTAAAAATTCACAAAAGCTACAAAAACATCAAAAACTGCTCTCTGATGTGTAACGGAAGAACCCGGGTCCTACTTCTATACTCATAAACAATAGAAAGAGTCGGCAGAGCTGAAATCCTTGAAGTGTAGTTTATTGGTACATCAGAGTGACAATAAAACAACAGTGCTTATACTTCTATACTCCCTACATCTGTTTTTTTTTTACTAATTGAATACTTTGGAATTGGGTATGAAAGGGTTAAATGTCAAGTTATGTTTTCATTGGTGCCTGCTGTCTGTGTCCCCTCTTGAGTGATCACCCTCTCTGCTTGCCCTGGTGACCATTGTCATAGGGACAGTAAGTGATTGGCTATTTAAAACTGTATAATATACATTAAAACAAAAATAGAGGGACTCTTGTTCTGGTGACAACTGTCTAAAAAGGGATTAGTCCTTACTTTCTCCTTCTTACCTTAACACAGGAGGAGGGAGTGTTGTAGTTTTCAATTGAGAACTGGACAGGGACAATAACAATCTCTGAAGTGTCAATGCAGCAAAGGCATATTTAATAGGAAGTTAGAAGTGTACTGGATTTTTGAAAGGATCAACAGGTATATTTTACACTTACAGCATTTAAAGAGACAACCTTTATGAACATGTGCATGTATTGGAGAAATACTGTATACTAACTTCTTTGCCCATAAACACGCTTTTAGTTTAGTGATTTTTAGGTGCCCAAATAACCCACCACTACCTGCATGTAGTTTGCATGTCCTCTATGTGCCTGTGTGGGTTTCCTCTGGGTGCTCTGGTTTCCCCCAACCCTTCAAAAGACTGGAAGGATAATTGGCTCCTGTATAAATTGGCCCTAGTATGTATGTATGTGAGGTAGGTACCTTAAGCTGGGCTTACACCTGTAGAATTTCATTAAAAAAATCTTAGAATGTTTGTTCGCCTGTCTAAAGCCCTGTACACACAATCGGTCAAACCGATGAGAACGGTCTGATGGATTTTTCCATCGGTAAACCGATGAAGCTGACTGATGGTCAGTCGTGCCTACACACCATCGGTTAAAAAACTGATCGTGTCAGAACGCGGTGATGTAAAACACAACGACGTGCTGAAAAAAATTAAGTTCAATGGTTCCAAGCATGCGTCGACTTGATTTTGAGCATGCGTGGATTTTTAACCGATGGTCGTGCCTACAAACAATCGTTTTTTGCTATCGGTTAGGTATCCATCGGTTACATTTTTTAACCGATGGATAAATAACCGATGGCGCCCACACGATCGGTTTGGTCTGATGAAAACAGTCCACCAGACCGATTTCATCGGTTTGACCGATCGTGTGTACGCGGCATAAGAGTCAAAGAGGATGAATCAACAATTGGTTTCACCCAGAGCAAGCAAAAAAATCAAAGGACAAGGATGGAAAATGTTTGTTGGATCCAATGGGAATTAAAGTGTTACTAAACCCAGGACCCTGCATTTACTACATTTGGTCTCCCACAGTACACAGAACTTGGAAATGCAAATATTTTAGTAAATATAAACGGCAAAATACCTTTTCTCATCTGCAGTATATAGCTGTCTTATGACTTCTATAAGTGTCTGGTTAAAGCTTATAGTTTTCATTGCACTCTGACTATCCTATGAGGCTGCAGGCTGAATTCACTATACATGCAGTCCCTGGGCTACAAACAAGACAGGGTCTATAGTTTGTTTTTAAGTTGAATCTGTTTGTAAGTTGGAACAGGTACATTTTTTAAGTGTAGCTCCAGACAAAAAAAAAATGTTCACGTTTTTTGGATAGCATAGGGAAGGGATAACATCCCTGTAACATTTTGTTTAGCTGTCTGTTCCCCTGTTTAGAAGATTTCACCTCACTCCCTGTCCCTGTGACAATTGAATTTTACATTTTTTGGGTTGTTATGGAAACAAGGATTGGTGAAAAAGCATCAGTGGAGACATCTTTTTTCCCAAGAGAACTCTCAGGCGCCGTACACACGGCCGAGGTTCTCGCTGAAAACCAGCGAGAACCTCGCTGGAATGCACATTCCAGCGAGGACCTCGGCCGTGTGTACGGCGCCTAAGGCCGCGTACACACGGCAGAGAACCTCGACGGGCAGAACACATCGTTCTGCCCGTCGAGGTTCTCTCCCGGCCGTCGAATTCGGCGACCCGCCCGTCGGGAATGGCAACCAGCCATTCTTCCAGGCGGGCCGTCGAGGAAATAGAGAGCGTGCTCTCTATTTCGGCTCGACGGGCTTCCCGACGGGAAGCTCGCCGAGACCGTACACACGGCCGAGGTCCTCGCTGGAATGTGCATTCCAGCGAGGTTCTCGCTGATTTTCAGCGAGAACCTCGGCCGTGTGTACGGCGCCTAATGCCTTGTACACATGACCAGTTTTGACGACGAGAAAATCTTTAATATTGGTTGTTAAAACCAGTCGTGTGTATGCTCCCTAGCAGTTTTCTCGACAAAAAAACTGCCCGCAAAAAAAATTGGAACAAGCTCTCTTTTTTTTCATCGTTTTTTCCTGTGTATGCTTTTCCAAGGGGAAAAAAACGCACATACTCAGAATCAAGTATGAGAGGGGAGCGCTCTTTCTGGTAAAAGAAGCATTCGTAATGGAGATAGCACAATTGTCACGCTGTAAAGGACTAAAAAGCACAAAGGCTAAAAAGCGAGAATAGTCTCTCACCAAACTTTTACTAACACGAGGATCAGCAAAAGCAACCCAAAGGGTGGTGCCATTTGAAACTTCCCCTTTATAGTCCAGTTGTACGTGTTTTATGTCACCGCTCTTTGGCCGGACATTTTTTTGCATGAACGTATTTATGCAAGTCAGGCTGGAGAGTAATCACGACGGGAAAAACTACTGCTTTTTGCACTTTAGGAAAAACAATGGAGTGTACAAGGCATTACAGGAGTGAGTTTCCCATTCCTAGGGGTAGATTTTCTCTTACTTCCTGTTTTCTCCCTCCGTTTGTAAGCTGGGAACCGCCTGTATCTGGTCTCCCACAGTACACAGAACATGGAATTGCAATTGTTTTAGTAAATGTAAACTGCAAAATACCTTTCCACATCTGCAGTATAAAGCAGTCTTTAAACTTCTATCAGTGTCTGGCTGAAGATTGTAGGAGTCGTTTACTGCCAATTTTGCTCCAGTGAGGAGGATGGAGGGGATGATGAGGTCACTGACTGTACTTGGGTGCCTGACATTAGAGAGGAGGAAAGTGAGGAGGAGGAGGCACAACTCCAATGAGGCAGGATGTCCTCCAGGGGCCAGCTTAAGGGCAGCCCCTATTGCATCACACCACAGAGCTCCACAGGTGCAGGGCACTGCTGACTCCTCGCTGACTTCCAAAATGTCATTGGTGTGGGCTTTTTTCAACACATCTGCAGTAGATAGCACCGTTGCTGTTTGCAATCTATATATTAAGTGGATCAAGCATGACCAAAACACCTGCTTGGGCAACACATGCTTGACAAGACATATGATGACCTGCCATGCAGTCCATTGGCAACAGCACCTAAAAGACCCACATAATAACAAAAGGCAGACTTATCCTTGCTCATTATCTGTGATCTCAACCCTTACTACACCTTCAGTCCTCTCAAAAATCTGCACTGAGAGGAATGAAGGTATAGCAATAGGTGCCACAAGTACTTGCAGCCAACGTGGGGACAAAGAGAAGGCTAATTAAATACTTTCTTCAGCTCTGTGTATACAAAGGAGCGTGGGGCATATGCCCATAATGGAAATGGTATTGACACAGTCCCAAATAATCCACAATGGCTCAAAAGTGATATGGTCCAGAAATATTTAGACAGAATAAAGGTGGATAAAGCACCTGGACCAGATGGCATCCACCCACGGATCCTCAAAGAATTGAGCTCTGTAATTTCAAAGCCGCTGTATCAAATTTTTAGGGACTCATTAATGATGGGAAAAGTACCACTGGGTTGGCACAGGGCCAATATGGTGCCTATATTTAAAAAGGGAACAAAGTCTTTACCAAGTAACTATAGACCTGTTAGTTTAACTTCTATACTTGGGAAGATACTGGAGAGTTTAACAAAAGACCACATAGAAAAAAAAAAATTTAAGCAACAGATAGCATGGATTCATGAAAGACAGAAGTTGTCGGACAAACCTGATTTATTTTTATGAAGAGGTAAGTATAACTTTGGACAGAGGCGTGGCAGTGGACGTGGTATACTTGGATTTTGCAAAAGCGTTTGATACAGTTCCGCACACACGGCTCATGTGTAATGCCGCGTACACACGATCACTTTTTGTGATGTAAAAAACGTCGTTTTATCTCATGAAACAAAACAACGTTTTTCAAACTTCATTTTAAAAAACGATGTTGCATACACACCATCGTTTTCTGAAAATGCTCTTGCAAAGCGCGGTTACGTAAGACACTTTCGACGGCACTCTGTTACTTTGAAGCTCCGTCTCATAACTTGCTTCTGAGCATGCGCGGGTTTAAAAACGTCGTTTTAAACGTCGTTTTGCCCACATACTATAATTTTTTGTGAAACAAAAGACGATATTCTGAAAAACTACATAAAAAATTCAAGCATGTTCGAATTTTTTTTTGGTCGTTTTTTTGAAGACATAAAACGAAGTTTTGCCCACACGATCATTTTAAATGACGTTTTTTAAAATGTCGTTTTGTTTCATCACAAAAAACGACCGCGTGTACGCGGCATTAGGTTAGGTATACAGGATTGGATATATTAGTTTGAAAATGGATAGAAAACTGGCTGAAAGACAGAACTCAGAAAGTTGTGGTTAATGATTCTTACTGAATGGTCTCAGGTTATCAGTGGTGTACCCCAAGGTTCAGTGCTGGGACCCTTACTTTTTAATAACTTTATAAATCATATTGGGTCTGGGATCAAAAGTAATGCTACATACACACGACCATTTTTTCATGAGGTGAAAAATTGCCATTAAAAATTTAGAACATGCTCTAAATTTTCACATCGTTTTTCACGTTGTCGTTTTTCACGTCGTTAAAAACGGTCGTGTGTAGGCTTTAACAATGTGAATAAAAAATGTACATGCTCAGAAGCAAGTTTTGAGACGGGAGCACTCGTTCTGGTAAAAGTAGCGTTTGTAATAGAGATGGCACATTTGTCACGCTGTAACAGACTGAAAAGCACGAAGACTGAAAAGCGCGAAGCGTCTCTCACCAAACTTTTACTAGCACAATATCAGCAAAAGCAGCCCCAAGGGTGGCGCCATCCGAATGGTACTTCCCCTTTATAGTGTCGTCGTACGTGTTGTACGTCACTGCGCTTTGCTTGAGCATTATTTTCTCGATCGTGTGTAGGCAAGGCAGGATTGGCAAGAATGATGTCGAAAAACATTTCTAGACCATTAAAAATGGTCGTGTGTACGCGGCACTACATTTCTGTCTTTGCAGATGACAATAAGCTATGCAGTGGTGGAATGATGTCCTTACAGGATGTCTCCAATTTACAAGCCGACCTCAATGCAATGTCTAATTTTGGGACCATTCACGCGATCAGTGCTATAAAAATGCACTCATTACTGTGTAAATGTGACTGGCAGTGGAAGGGTTAACCACTAGGGGGCTAGGAAGGGGTTAAGTGTGTCCTAGAGAGTGATTCTAACTTTTAGAGGGCGTGGCTACAAGTGACACGTCACTGATCACTGCTCCCGATTAAAGGGAGTAGACATCAGTGACATGTCACTAGGCAGAACAGAGAGATGGTGTGTTTACTCTGGCATCTCCCTGTTCTTCAGCTCTGTGACCCGATCGCGGACATTGAGTCTGCGGGTCCCACGAGCACGGTCACAGAGCTTGCAGCAGGTGTGCGTGCACGGCGGCAAATTTCAACTGACGTAAATATACGTTAATTTGCCTGTTGGTGGCATTCTGCCGACGTATATGTACAGGAGCCGGTCCTTAACCGGTTAAAGGAATCTTTCATTTTTATTGTTTCACTTTAAGCATTATTAAAATCACTGCTCCTAAAAAACTGTAGTTTAAAAAAAAAAATTGCATTGATACATGTCCCCTGGTGTAGTACCCGAGTCCCCATACACTTTTTGTGGCAATAACTTGCATAAGCCTTAAATTAGTACTTTTGATTCTTCATGTTTGTGTCCCATAGATTTTAATAGGGTTTGCCTATTCGCATGTTCTGGTGCGAACCGATGGGTGTTTGACCCATCCCTACTTATAGACAAGAATGAGCTGCAACTCTTGCAACCCTGCTTCGGTGTCTACTTTTTCCTCGGGTTCTGGATTTACCAGTGTGCCTTTTCAAATAATGCTTGCTATTTCTTGTTTTATAAGAAAAACATTTAGGTTGTCAAACTAACAATATTAATCATTACATATGTCATAAGCGTATACTATAAACAGAATAACTTTTGTCCATCTGTCTTACATTTGTGTAACATAAAAGACAAAAAGTCTGCATTTGTATATAGGGAGCATTTTTACTTTAAACGAGTCATCCGCTGAAAATGTGAAAAAACCACAACTAAAGATTTGGACTCAAAGAGTACAATGTGTTATTTCTAGCCATGGTTACCCTTTTAGTAAAAGAGAACACAATGTGCACTTTTTCTTTATTACAAGCACAGCTTTTAAATAGTAGATTATTACAAACATATAAAAGAGGAATTAAATAAATGATCAGGCTTTGTTTTTGCTTCCTTTCCTGATAAATAGTGCATTGTAAAAAAAAAAAAGAAGCTAACTCCTGAAGCCAGAGGCGGCTCTAGGCTTTGTGAGGCCTTAGGCAAAACTTAAAATGGGGCCCCACCTACACCCATGATGGGAAAAATTATTTATGGACAAGAGCCTCTTCCCCACAACCCTGGCTGGTGGTTGTGGGGGTCTGCCTGCATGGGGTTTATTGGAATTTGTAAGCCCCCTTTAACAAGATGGCCCACAGATCCTGCTCTTTAATAACTAAGGGGTGGGGTCACCCAATGATGTCACCTGGTGAACCCAACCCTTGTGACGTCATTGACTGAGAGCATGCTGGGTCATTGACGCCACAAGGGGTGGTGTCACCGATTTTCACTGGTTGTTAGGGATGCTGGCGGCCCCGCTGCTGAGTCAGGGCTCTGAGCACAGCAGCGTTAAGGTCCCCTGTCCCTCAAAACTGGGGTAATGCATTGGGTAAATTAGGAGGCTGCGAGGCCCCTGTGAGTGTGAGGCCTAAGTCGACCACATAATTTGCCTAATTAAAGAGCCGCCTCTCCCTGAAGCGTTTCAATTTTATGACACTTTCAATCAATTGTATCCACATACCTGCATTATAAAAACTGTGGAGTAGCTTGCCAGACATAGATAAACACAGCTATATCGTGCTGGGGGAACATGCTGGGATGGCATTGGTGGTGTTACTTTTTCTGAATTGGGGTATTTTGCTCTAGTGGGCACTTCCGCTTTGTCCCATCTGATCATTTCCTCTCTGTCCCTTCACAGGCTGCTGCTTCTTGCATCCACCTAAAACTGAAACGTGCTTCTGGTAACCTATTCATCTTATATGCTGCTTGCACATCTATAACCATGTCCATATTATTGTGATGTTTATTTTGATCTTTATTGTTTTACCTAAAATCTGGTCTAATCTTAATCTTTACAACTCTGCCCTCCTGCTCCTCTTGTAGTCTCATATGGTGTGAAAGCTTGTTCTGCTAGCCATATGCCATAACAACTTCTGTTTGATCAATTGACAATTGTGAACTCCGTCCATCGCGGTATAGGGCCCTTTCACACGTACGGACCGTATTTCCGCTTTTTCATCCATCCGTTTGCGGATGAAAAAGGCACATACATTGGTCCCTATGGGATTGCGGGTGTCAGCGGATAAACATCTGCTGACACCCGTAATTGTCCGCCTCCGCAAACATCCGCTTTTGCGGACGGAAGAAAACCCTATTTTTCTTCCGTCGGCAGAGCGGATTAGATGAACATGGACATATGGTCTGTGTTCATCCGCTCCCCCATAGGGGGAGAGTGGAGAAAAAGCAGGGCGGTCTCTGCACAGTGTGCGGGGACCGCCCTGTTCAGCCGACAGCTCAGCGGGGATCTACAGAGGGATCCCCGCTGAGCTTATGGACATACGGAGCGGATCAATACTGATCCGCCCCGTGTGAAAGTGGCCATACAGGTAAACCACCTTTATGGGGGGAACATGCTGGGGTTCTTTGCTTACGTGGGCACTTCTGCTCTGCCTCACCCGACCAACTCCCCTCTGTGTCTTCACAGGTAAACTATAGTGCCTTGAAAAAGTATTCATACCCCTTGAAATTTTTCTATTGTGATTTAACATTATAGACCAACACAAAGTGGCACATAATTGTGAAGTGGAAGGAAAATAATATATGTTTTAAATTTTTTTTTTTTACAAATAAATATCTGAAAAGTGTGGTGTGCATTTGTTTTCAGCCCCTTTTCTCTGAAACATCTAGTGGAACCAATTACCTTCAGTAGTCATCTAATTGGTAAATTGAGTCCACCTGTGGGTAATTTAATCCCAGTATAAATACTGCTGTTCTGTGAAGCCCTCAGAGGTTGGCTAGAGAACCTTTGTGGATAAACCGTATCATGAAGGCCTGCCTATTTACTTTAATGTGCCCCTGGTAAACTATTCATCTATGTTGCTGCTTGCACATCTTTAATCTTGTCCATATTACTGTGATATTTATTTTGATCTTAAGCTGCCGCTGGTAAGGGAACCCAGTAGTGAAGCATTACGGCTTCACGTCGGGTCCCTACTGCGCATGCGGCACCAATGCACTCTCCTACTGGCCCATCGGCAGGGGAAGGAGGAGGGAGCCAAGCTGCTAACGTAATTTGCCGTGGCTCGGTCTCCCGGAAGTGGGAACAGGGTACTTATCAAAGACAAGTATCTGCTCCCCCCCAAAAAGGAGCCCAATGTGGCACCGGAGGGGGGAAAAGACAACTAAACGTAAGTTCCACTTTTGGGTGATACTTCACTTTAACTTCTGATTGATCAATTGGCAATTACATCACAGTATACAGGTAAACCCACTTCATGAGGGAGGGACATGCTGGGGGGGCATAGGTTTGCTTTCTGTTGCTCAAGTGAAGTGGTGGAGAAGGATCTGGGTGTTCTGGTAGATCATAAGAGTGATAATAGCATTCAATGTCAAGCTGCAGTTTCCAAAGCAAGAAAAGTACTTTCTTAAGAGAGGTATGGACTCCAGAGAGATAATTTTGCCCCTGTACAAATCTTTAGAAAGACCTCACCTGGAATATGCAGTTCAGTTTTGGGCACCAGTTCAAAAAAAAAAATATATATATATTGGGAATATATATATATATATAGGGAATTGAAGAAAGTGCAGAGAAGGGCAACCAAACTGATAAGAGGCATGGAGGAACTCAGCTGTGGGAAAGATTGGCTTAACTGAATGCATTCTATCTTGACAAGAGGAGATTAGGGGGGGGGGGTATATGGAGGAAAATAAATGTAATACCAAAATACGGAAAAGTTTCTTTACAGTAAGGCGGCGTACACACGACCGAGAAACTCGTCGGGCAAAACTCATCGTTCTGCCCGTCAAGTTTCCCGTTCAGCTGTCGAAAAGCTTGTCAAGCCAAATTTCCCCATAGAACAACGAGGAAATAGAGAGCATGCTCTCTTTTCGGCTCGACGAGCTTCCTGACGGCTTGCTCGGCGAAAAGTGTACACACGACCGGTTTTCTCGGCAGAATACGTCTCCCATCGTGGTTCTCGCTGGATTCTGCCGAGAAACTCGGGCGTGTGTACGGCGCCTAAGAGCTGTAAAAATGTGGAATAGACTCCTTTAAAAACTGGTTCTGTCCAGCTCAGTAGATTGCTTTAAAAAAGGCCTGGATTATTTCCTAAATGTAAATAATATAACTGGATACAAACATTTATAGGTAACGTTGATCCAGAGAATATCTGATTGCCTCTTGGGGTATCAGGAAGGAATTTTTCAAATGTTGGAACAAATTTGGATTATGCTTTGCTGTGTTCTTTGTTTACCTCTGGATCAACTGCGGGTATAGTATTGTATATTTTTTTTCCATTTTATTGGTTGATCTAGATGGAAACCTTTTTTGTTTCAGACAGACTAACTATGTAACTAAGTGGGAACTTCCACGTTGCACCTCAGCAATTGCACAACGCAAAAATCCACAACAAACCTCATTACAAAACACTAAACAGACTGAAGGTGGTTTGTCTTCCCTTTCAGTTCTTTCATCTCTCAGGCGGCGTACACACGTACGAGAACCTCGACGGGCGGAACACATCGTTCCGCCCGTCGAGGTCCTCGCCCGGCCGTCGAAATCGGCGACCTGCCCGTCAGGAATGGCAACCAGCCATTCATCCAGGCGGGCCGTCGAGCAAATAGAGAGCCTGCTCTCTATTCGCTCGACGGGATTCCCGACGGGCGGGGCGAGCCAGGAGCGTACACACGGCCGAGGTTCTCGCTGGAATGCAGCTCCCAGCGAGGTTCTCGCTGGTTTCTAGCGAGAACCTCGGTCGTGTGTACGCCGCCTCACCCAGTCCTCCTCTTGATCCTTCCACTCTGTAACATGCGCTCCCTACCTCTCCTTCTCACAGTTGTATCCTCTCTCCCTAAATTCTCTTTCTTTCATCCCTTTTCTCCACCCCACAGTTTATATATTTCAACATCACTTCTGTCCTCTCCTTATTGCTGCTCTCATCAGCTATTGCCAATACTAAACCCATATACTACTAAAACCCCCAGGACACTGGTGCATGTCCCTTCATATATACAGGGTAGCCATCAGAAATGTTGGGGCCCCTCTTTTTGGGGCCGGGGGGCCCCTTTAGGCTGGGGCTCCTCTGCCTGGCCACCAACATTCCTCAGGGCCCAGTGATCATTTCACTGAGTCCCTCAGTGCATCCCCTTTTATTTTAAGACTCCTACAACCTAATATATGAAAATGAAGAGTGTATTCAATCAATGATTTCAAGATTTAGCAGTAAGGGTTAATATTATGGCCAATTAAATATGAAGCCTGCCACAACTACATTTCACCTCTCCTTCCTTTACATGCTCATTTCACAGTAAAATGGTCATGTAAAGGAAAGGGGGGGGAGTAAAATGTTCACCCTACCTTCCTTCACATGGCCATTAGAGACGTCGCAAACATAAAATTATCCGTTTGCGAACGGCGAACGCAAATTTTTGCAAATGTTCGCCAACGGGCGAACCGCCAGAGACTTCAATAGGCAGGCAAATTTTATAACCCACAGGGACTCTTTCTGGCCACAATAGTGATGGAAAAGTTGTTTCAAGGGGACTAACACCTGGACTGTGGCATGCTGGAGGGGGATCCATGGCAAAACTCCCATGGAAAATTACGTTGACGCAGAGTCAGGTTTTAATCCATAAAGGGCATAAATCACCTAACATTCCTAAATTGTTTGGAATAACGTGCTTTAAAACATCAAGTATGATATTGTATCGATCAGGTAGTGTAAGGGTTATGACCGCTTCACAGTGACAGACCTAACTCTGACAGACCAAACTCCCCATTTAAAGCAACGCAAACAACCGCAAACAGTCCATTTGCACAACCGCAAACTTCCCATTTGCACAAGGTTGGATATCAAGCTAGCCATGTCCTGTTCCTTGTCCTCACTGACGTCATTGAATGTCTCTTCCTCCACCCAGCCACGTACAACACCAAGGGTCCATGAAAGGTGACAAAAAGCCCCCTGGGACGCCTGCTGTGGTTGGTCTTCCACCTCCTCAAAGCCACCTTCCTCCTCTGACTCCTCTTCTTCAGACTCCTCTCTCTGCGTGGCCGCAGGTCCAGCAATCGACGACGACAAGGCTGCTTCTGGTGGTGATTGTGACCACAACACTTCATGCTCATCTACGGCCTGATCCAGCACTCTTCGCAGGGCACGCTCCAGAAAAAAAAATGCATATGGGATGAGGTCGATGATGTTGCCTTGGGTTTGACTGACCAGGTTTGTCACCTCCGCGAAAGGACGCAAGAGCCTACAGCCATTGTGCATGAGCGTTCAGTAACGTGGCCAAAAAATACTCAGCTCCGCAGAGGCTGTCCTCTTTTTTTTTTAATAAAAAAAATCTGTTCTTAACAGTTTAATCTCTGCTCTGTCCCCTATCAGGGGCCGGTGTATGGAATAGATTTTAGGAACCAAGAGATGAAAAAAGATGCTTGGTCGGTCCTGCTACTTCCAATTTGGGGCACTGCGCGTACGGCTTGCAATGTACTGTGCCACCAGATATGAGTGGTGTGTTAAGTAGTACTATTCCTATCAGTTTAATCCCTGTTATGTCCCTTATCAGGGGCCGGTCTATGTAATAGATTTTAGGAATCGGGAGATGGAAAAAGATGCTTGGTTGGTCCTCCTACTTCCAATTTGGGGCACTGCGAATGCCCCGTGCAATGCACTGTGCCACCAGATATGAGTGGTGTGTTAAAGGGGTTGTAAAGGTACAAGTTTTTTTACCTTAATGCATCCTATGCATTAAGGTAAAAAAATATCTCACAGCACCGCCCCCCCCCCCCCCCGAGCCCCCGTTGTACTTACCTGACCGTTCGAATCTCCCGGGCGCGTCCACATCGTCCTCTTCGGTTACCATCCTGGCTGTTGATTGGCTAGGCTGGGCTGATTGATAGCAGCGCAGCCATTGGCTAGCTCTGCTGTCAATCAGAGCAGATGACGCAGCGTGCTGGGGGGCGGAGCCGAGTGATACAGTCGGCCGCCGCTGTATCTCGGGAGCGCGCTCGCAAAAGCTTTCCACCGTGCGAGCGCCCTCGCATGAAGATGGAAAGCTTTTGCGAGGAGCAGCCCAGACAGCCGCCGAGGGACCCCAGAAGACAGCTTTCCGGGCCACTCTGTGCAAAACGAACTGCACAGTGGAGGTAAGTATAACATGTTTGTTATTTTTTTTTTTTAAAAGCCCTGACTTTAGTGTCCCTTTAAGTAGTACTATTCCTATCAGTTTGATCCCTGTTATGTCCTCTATCAGGGGACGTGTATGGAATAGATTTTAGACAACCGCAAAGAGTTGTCAATAGTTGACAGACTCATGAGATACATTTTTTCCTCTATGCAACAATCTTGGTGTAGTGATGACTGTGCTCGTGCGCACGTTTGGGAGATTGCAGGCGATGGGGATTTTTCAAAGCCTATGGTCATGCTGAGGTTGTTCAGTGACAGTTAAGTGACCCAGAAAACAATGATTCTGCAGTGTGGGCCTTTTTTTTTAGATTAGTTTAGTTCTATGCGTGCAACCTACTGTGACACCAGATATGAGTGGCACTGTGCACTGGCAGAAGTTGGCAGAGTAGACGCTGTAGGCCTGACACACACGCATTTTTTTTATGTAATCTACTGTGACACCAGATATGAGTGGTGGCACTGGGCAAGTGGGCACAGTATACGCTGTGAGCCTGACACACATGCTGGCAGGCAACTGACTGCTATTCTATTACAGTCAATTTTTTATTGTATTTAAATGTAATCTACTGTGACACCAGATATGAGTGGTGGCACTGGGCAAGTGGGCACAGTATATGCTGTGAGCCTGACACACATGCTGGCAGGCAACTGACTGCTATTCTATTACAGTCAAAATGTTTTTTTGTTTTTTTTATGTAATCTACTGTGACACCAGATATGAGTGGTGGCACTGGGCAAGTGGGCACAGTATATGCTGTGAGCCTGACACACATGCTGGCAGGCAACTGCAATTAGATTACAGAGGAAAAAAAAAAAGCAGACTGATGTACTAGCCCTAAAAAGGTTTTTTTGGGGTGCTGTCAGGAGGCTGTCCTTATAGCAGAGATCAGGTGAGTCTTTCAGGACTGGAGTGGACACTGAATACACTGGCCTAACTATCGATTTCCCTATTTAATCAGCAGCAGCTACACTGTCCCTCCTCTCACTAAAACTGCAGCTTCCGAATGAATCTAAAATGCATGCTGTCCAGGAGGTGGAAGGGTCTGGGAGGGAGGGTATGCTGCTGATTGGCAGGAATGTGGCTGCTGACTGTGAGCTACAGGGTCAAAGTTTGCTCAATGATGACGAATAGGGGGCAGACCGAACATCGCATACGTTCGCCCGCAGCGGCGAACTCGAACAAGCGATGTTCGCCGGGAATTATTTGCCGGCGAATAGTTCGGGACATCTCTAATGGCCATTTAATTCCAATCCAGCAAAGGGATGGTCCAATCTAGCAGAAACATTGCCATATATTCAGCAAAGAGACAGCCCAATCCAGCACATAGACATCTCCATATAGCAAAGAGAAAGCCCAATCCAGCAAATTGACAGCCTCATATATTCAGCAAAGATACATCCCCTCCAGCAAAGAGACAGCCCAATCCAGCGAAGAGACATCCTTTCCAGCCAAGAGACATCCCTTCCAGCAAAGAGACATCCCTTCCAGCAAAGAGACAACCGAATCCAGCAAAGAAACATCCCCTCCAGGAAAGAGACATCTCCTCCAGCAAAAATACATCCCCTCCAGCACAGAGACATCCCTTCCAGCAAAGAGACAGCCGAATCATGTGCCAGTGGCGGCCCGCCCATATGGGCGCACGGGCGCCGCCCCCCTCCCGCAGTCACAAAAAAAAAAAAGAATTAAAAAAAAAAAAAAACGGGCCCTTTAAGAACTTTTATTCGGCTAAAATGTAATTTTGACATTTTAGCCGAAGTTCTGGCGGCCGTCTATAGAGGGCGCTGCAGCGCCACCCCCTCTCGCAAGTAACACACGTTCAATGCTATGCATTGGACGTGTGTTACTGTTGCCAGCTGCCTGGTCTATTCGTATAACCGGACATGGGACGCCGGTTACCCGAATAGCGACAGCTGGTTGGCTGAGGGGAACTGCCTATCAAAGCCAGTGGCTCTGATAGGCTTTTCCAGTCCCGCCCTCCGGCTCTCGGAAGTCTATGCTCGGAGCGCAGACAATCTGCGGTCCTTGCATTAGACTGACAGCCGTTTCAGCCAATCAGGTTCCCGGATTCTGGTTTTCAGGAACCTGATTGGCTGAAGCTTCTCCAGGGCGGCAGAAGACATCGAGGGAGGACATGGAAGCGTCAGGTAAGTGATTTTTTTACAGGGAAAGGGGCAGCATGGGGCACAGTGGCAGCATGGGGCACAGTGGCAGCATGGGGCACAGTAGAAGCATGGGGCACAGTGGCATCATGGGGCACAGAGGCAACAATGAGCACAGGCCGGGCACAGTGGTGACAATTGATGGCACAGTGACTGAATATGATGGCATGGCAGAGAGGTGACAATTGATGGCACAGTGACTGCATTTGATGGCATGGCAGAGAGGTGACAATTGATGGCACAGTGACTGCGTTTGATGGCATGGCACAGTGGTGACAATTGATGGCACAGTGGTGGCGTTTGATGGCATGGCACAGTGGTGACAATTGATTGCACAGTGACTGCATTTGATGGCATGGCACAGTGGTGACAATTGATGGGCACAGTAGCTTCTTTTGATGGCATGGCACATTGGTGACAATTGATGGCACAGTGGTGGCGTTTGATGGCATGGCACAATTAGTGACACAAGTGGTGACAATTGATGGCACAGTGACTGCAAATGATGGCATAGCACATTGGTGACAATTGATGGCACAGTGACTGCATATGATGGCATGGCACAGTGGTGACAATTGATGGCACAGTGGCTGCATTTGATGGCATGGCACAGTGGTGACAATTGATGGCACAGTGGCTGCATTTGGTGGCATGGCACAGTGGCTACATTTGGTGGCATGGCACAGTGGCTGCATGTGATGGGCACAGTGAGGCTGCAATATTTTTTTTTTCGTTTGCGCCCCCCCAAAAATTTTGAGCACCAGCCGCCACTGCAGCACATATACATCTCCATATAGCAAAGAGAAAGCCCAATCCAGCAAATTGACAGCCTCATATATTCAGCAAAGATACATCCCCCATCCAGCAAAGAAACATCCCCTCCAGCAAAGAGACAGCCCAATCCAGCGAAGAGACATCCTTTCCAGCCAAGAGACATCCCTTCCAGCAAAGAGACAGCCGAATCCAGCAAAGAAACATCCCCTCCAGGAAAGAGACATCCCCTCCAGCAAAAATACATCCCCTCCAGCACAGAGACATCCCTTCCAGCAAAGAGACAGCCGAATCCAGCAAATAATCTTCCTACCCCAATCTGTCTGACTATCTCCTACTCTTTTAAGTGATCTCTGAAAATCATTCTCTTCAAAGAAAACTATCCTGCCTCCACCTAACAACCATGCATTTGTTTTCTCCATCATCCAATCCCCTACATTTATTACCTTTTGTATCACTTGACCGTCCCTTTTAGATTACAAGCTCTAATGAGCAGGACCCTCTGATTCCTCTTGTATTGAATTTTATTGTAACTGTACTGTCTACCCTCATGTTGTAAAGTGCTGCAAAAACTGTTGGCGCTATATAAATCCTGTATAATAATAAATTGAAAATTAAGAACCTACCATATATACTCGAGTATAAGCCGAGTTTATTAGCACATTTTTTTGTGCTGGAAATGCCCCCCTCGGCTTATACTCGAGTCTCCTTCTTCACTGTGCCCATCTACAGCCTTACGATTCCCCGGCGCTGTGGTATGTTGTCTAGTTGGCGGCCATGCAGTGTACCAAAGCCATGCCTTCTCTTCGTCCTCATCCGTGATAGGCTGAACACTGACTCTCTGCTGAGTCAGTATTCCGGCACGGATGAGGACTAGGAGGAGGTTTGCGTTAAAACTTCACCAATCTTTATCATATGCTTACATTTCTTTCGCTCCCTCTTTAGTGATGGTAGATGAAAAATGTACCCAGTATTTCCAGTAATGGAAGACCATGTGACTCACTCTCACTCTTTTTGAGCCAAGTGGCATGGTCACATAGGGGGGTTGATCTACTAAAGGCAAATAGACTGTTCTCTATGGCTGGGAAGTTGCACTTTGTAAGGGAATTTCCTCCTGAGCATAGGGAATGAGGTGAAACTCTGCTGACTCATCATCCAATCACGAGTAAGCAAAAATGCTTTTTTTTTTTTTAATTTCCCTTGCACCTGATTGTGTATTCTTTACAAAGTGAAGTGTCACCATATTCACTAAGCACTGAGGATAATTCCCTTGCAAGCTGATCAGTTTATTTGCCACTAGTAAATCAATCCGAATGACTCCAGAGACTTATTACTTACAAAGATTTATACTTTGCTCCCTGCAGCTGAATGAGATGGTGGAGCGGGGCAAAATAAAGGTAAGTATTTACTTGACCTGTATGGGTAGTGCACAAGTTTACTTTAACCACTTGCCACCCGCCAATGACATATTGACGGCGGCAAAGTGGTTTCAATATCCTGACGTCCTCAGGATATTGAGCCGCTGCGCGCCCCTGGGGGCACGCATTGCGGCGATCGTTGTTGCAGGGTGTCAGTCTCACACCCCGCAACACCGATCTAGGTAAAGCGCCTCTCATGGAGACACTTTACCACGTGATCAGCCATGTCCAATCACGGCTGATCACAATGTGTAAACAGGAAAAGCCGGTAATCAGCTTTTCATTACTCGTGTCTGTCAGACGTGAGTAGAGGAGAGCCGTTTGGCTGCTCCTCTGACAGGGGGGGTTTGTGCTGATCGATTATCAGCACAGCCCCCCCCCCCCCCTGAGGTTGTCCACTGGACTACCAGGGATGCACACTGGACCACCAGGGAGGTAAAACAAAGTAATGCCCCCCTAGACCACCAGACACAAATAATTATGGATGTCAATCAGTGCCGCAATGGATGCCAATCAGTGCCCACAATGGGCATCACTGATTGTCAGGCATTGTTTGGCACTGATTGGCATCCATTAGTACAACACATGTTAGTGCCACCTATCAGTGCCCATCTATGCCAATCCGTGCCACCTATCAGTGCCCAGCCATGCCGCCTATCAGTGCCCATCTGTGCCGCCTATCCGTGCCCATCCGTGCCGCATATCCATGCCCATCCGTGCCGCCCATCAGTGCCCATCCGTGCCGTCCATCAGTGCTGCATATTAGTGCCCATCATCAGTGCCCATCAATGCCATCATCAGTGCCCATCAATGCCACCACATCAGTGCCACCTCATCGGGTGTACTTATTTACAATGTTTTATAACGGAAACAAAAAAACATTTTTTTTTCTAAATTTTCTGTCATTTTTTTATTTTTTTTTGCAGAAAATAAAAATCGCAGAGGTGATCAAATACCACCAAAAGAAAGCTCTATTAGTGGGTACAAAATTATACAAATTTAGTTTGGGTGTTTCAGTATTCACTTTTCACATGTTGCTTACACTTGTTCATTATTTACCTAGTTCCTAGGACCCTCCCCCTGGTTTGTGCACTATTGTGGCACATACCCCTAGCACAGCGCAGACATCAATATTTTTTCACTTATCACTTATTTTCTGGTCTAGGACAGATTACCAGGCATCTGCACGTAGTGCCCCCTAGCTGTATTCACCGACAGTGCAGGAGCCCCTTTCACACAATGTAGCAATTTTCATTCAAAGTGCAAAAGCACTGAAAGCTAAAAATTGGTCTAGGCAGGAAGGTGCATAAGTGCCCTGTATGGAAGTGGTTAATATATGATACATAGTGGGAGGGGTCTAGGATCAGATCTTATCTATTATCCATAGCGTAAAAGTAGGAAACACCTTTTCCCAACTGTAGGTCTGCCATTTATTGGCGGGACTACCAAAAGGGCAGCTACTATGACAGGGGAGTCATGCAGATGTACACCCTGGGACACGGACGCCTGCACGAGTCAACCCCCTGATCGGCCGGCTCATACTTAGAAGCTTAAAAGTCTATGTGCTGATTGGCGGTCTGGTACCCCTTGATAACTTCAAGCTCAATATACTCTTTTGGCTATGTGTCCCAGTTGGCCCTATGGTCTCCTATCAAGGAATGGAGGCTGCCAATAGCACCATTTTTTTATGAATGTTGAAAATACCCTTACTCTGACTCTACTATCAATTAACAGATCTATAACAAGTTCTGAGGACTTTTCTGAATCCAGTATTTTATATACTATCGAATATCCGATCGTGGTGTGTGTCCTGGCTTGCATTGGTTGCAGAGTCATCGGCCATACAACTATTTTTATACATCTCCTTACAAAATCCTTAACATCCGTCCTGAAGAAGCCCCACGGCGAAACGTGCGTCGGCGACTTTAGAGATTTTGTGTATAGAGTGGTTTACCTGTATATATGTACCTTTGTTATTTCTATGTATACATGTTTAATTTGTTCTATTTTATGACGACTTTAAAATTATATTTTTAAACTACTTCCTTGGCCTCGATAGTCCGACCTTCAATACCTCTCCACAGCTATTGTTTTTCATTTATGACAGGGGAGCTTTGTAGGATAAGCCAACACCCCTCAATAGAAGACCCCCTTTGTGGCTCCTTCCCTTACAATGTGTAATGTAGGGTGTACCGCCTGCTGCGACCTGTTCATAAGTGAATCATACTGTATATTCTTCACTCGTTTGGTTAGCAAGCTTTCATTTCATCATAGGCCATGAAAAGTAATACTTTTCTATAAACCTCAGGTGTCAAAATAAGGTCAGTAAAAAAAGAAGAGGTTTATGGTTACTTTAGTTTGGAGTAATGAGCTTTTTCATATTCTGGTACATTATTAACATTTTTCTGGCAGGGGTGTTAATGTGCTCTGCAAAGCATCCCTGAATATTTCCGCAAAGAAAAAAAAAAAAAAGCAGCTGGCAGGAAAATCAGCTTTGAATTACAAAGGGGGAGAAAAAAAAGGCATGAAACGTGTCTACAGCTTTAGAGTGAACACAGTCTACAGCCAGCCTGCTTCCCGAAAAATTATCCAAAGAATGTGGCGATATATCGTACAATGTAATGATTTCCACCATGCGCTTTCACTCGTTGACCTTTCACAATAAGAAGTTTGAAACTCTAGACAGACAGACAGTGCGTCCACGTTGCGTCTGATTCAGGAACACAGCCCTTTAACTGCGGGTGAGGCGTCTTCAAACACAAAGCAGCATCCGAACTTTTCAACTATTTCTGAACAAAGCTAAGTGAACAAAAAGACTCCTTTGTAGGAAATGTTGAAAGAATTAGATTGCTGAGTTTTTACAGGTAAAGAAGCACTCGGGATGAAAGGAATTAGAGGAAAAAGACTCTTTTTGTATTTTGTACGTTCGAGTACAGGAAAAGTTTTGATCTCAAATCCTGTGCTCTGTATGTCCTCTTGTTCATGTAAAAACAGTAATACTTTAATACATGGTGAGGTCACTGATGGTCTGACAATAGCGCAACAAAGCTATGTTCAGTATCTATCCAGACTAATGCCGCGTACACACGGTCGTTTTTTGCGATGAAAAAAAACGACGTTTTTTGAAACGTCATTTAAATTGATCGTGTGTGGGCAAAACGTCGTTTTTTGTCTTCAAAAAAACGACCCAAAAAAAATTCCAACATGCTTGAATTTTTTGTGTCGTTTTTCAAAACGTCGTTTTTTGTTTCACAAAAAGTCACCGTGTGTAGCAAAAACGTCTTTCAAAACGACGTTTTTCAACCCGCGCATGCCCAGAAGCTAGTTATGAAGCGAGCTTCAATGGAAAAGAGTGGTGAACGTAACCTCGCTTTTTGTGAAAAAACGATGGTGTGTATGCAAAATTGTCTTTGAAAAGTGACGTTTCAAAAACGTCGTTTTTTACTTCACAGAAAACGTCGTTTTTTTTCATCGCAAAAAACGACCATGTGTACACGGCATATGAGTAAAATTGGTCAAAGGTTTCCTAAATAGCTTATGTCAACCATACAAAAGATGGGGAACTAAATCAAAACTACGAAATTCCAATACATGGAAAATGAGTATGAGAGCTTTTTTACATGACTTTACCCATTATCATATCGGTATTTGCATGTATGACTCCTGTAAACATTACATCATTTGTGCCACAAAAGAGTTTATATCAGAAAAGTTGAAGGCAGAATAGGGCCCTAGGCAAAGTAGCAGCTTTGGACTTCCTATCCCAGGTTTGATACATAGCGCTATTCCCTAGTTTACTTAAAACTTAAAGGGTCACTAAAGGATTTTTTTTAAGCTAAATAGCTTCCTTTACCTTACTGCAGTCCTGGTTTCATGTCCTCATTGTTCGTTTTTGCCTTAAAGTAGCTGTAATACTTCTCTGATCTCCACACTTCCTGCTGGTCTGGCTCCTTATGAAAAAACTTATGCTAGCTTTTCACTGTGGTCCATGATCAAAGAGGTGTGATTACTATGTGTATAAAACTCCTCAGAACCAATCAGATTCATTTTAAAAACAAACATTGCCCTGTATTTGTTTGTTTTTGTTCTGTGGGTCTCTTTACTTCACAGAAACATGAAACCATTTTTTAAAACTAAACTAAACTACAGGCACATTATATGATTAATGTTTATCTGTTTTTAATCATTTTTAAAAGGAATCAGTTCAGTATTATGTCTCTATACCCTGTAAACAGTCATTTTAGCCCAAATTTTTTTTTTCATTTAGTGATCCTTTAACTTCACTCTCTCAATTTACATTGTTTAATTCTAATCATTTTGCTTCAAGCATTAGTAAATAGGAAAGTATCATCTTTATTTGTTTTAAACTTATTTTTTTACATTTCACCAGTAACTTTCTGGTTTCTGGCCTAAAAAAAATATGTAATACATCCCAGGAGTCTTCAGGGTGGAGGAGGGAGCTTTCTCAGCTAAGCACACCCTCCTGTCTGCATGCCCGAGCTAAAAGTAAACAATCCCTCCCGCTGGTTGGTGGCATCTCAGCACCCCCCGGCAGGCAGATTGCGGGCTCTGGCAGGCAGCGGTGGGCTTCAGTGGGCAGCGGTGGGTTGCAGGCTCCAATGGCAGTGGCGGGCTTTGGTGAGCAGCGGCAGGTTGCAGGCTCCGGAGGGTTGCAGGCTCCGGCAGGCAGCAGCAGGATTCGGCGGATTGCATGCTCCAGCGAGAGCGGGCTCCTATGGACGGAGGGTGGGCTCCTGTATCTTCAGTGTGGCTCCTCCCTTCTTCCCATAAGCATCCAATAGGATCGCCTGTCCTTTCAGCAAATCGGGTGACAGGTATCAGACCTGCTTCTGGGGGGAGGATCATAGTTGCAAAAGCCAAAAATTATTTGCTGTTGCAACATACCTGTATTGGCTCCAGATGCAATGCTCTGCACCCTGATCTCATCCTATTTTACAGCCTATTAAAGCCTCTGGCTCTAATTAGTGCTTCAAAAAACACCCCCGCCCACCCCCACATTAGGAATTTTTGTGTCCGGCGTCCTGAAAGGGGGCAGTCACATGGAAAGGGAGGGTGGCAGCATGTATAGGTGGGGCGGCGTCCCTGTGCCTACAATGGATGGGCCACTCCTGCTAGGGGGGTGTTTTCAAGGTGATTTCTCAGCAAAATGAAGCATGGAGACATGGATAGATGGGGAGTTTGCTTTAATTATAAAAAAAAAAATTATGAAATATTACTTTTGGTTTGTATCCACCTTAGAGTATAAATGTTCTTGCTGGTCTTCCTGGACATTCACTGGGTCTTAGACTCATGAACTGTGTACAGTAGTTCATTCACGTGTAGGTGGAACCTATAGCATGTAAAAATAAATATGTTTCAACTTCACTATTAAAGTGTTTTTAAAGTCTGAAGGTTTTTATTTTATTTTAATGCATTCAATGCATTAAGATAAAAAACCTTCTGTGTGCAGCAGCCACCTCAGCCCCCCCCCCCCATTACTTACCTGAGTCCCCTCTTGATCCAATGATGTTCAAGAGTGCATCTTTGACTGAGACACAGCAGTGACGCCATTGACTCCTGCTGCTTTCAATCAAAGTCAGTTAGCCAATGAGGAGATAGAGGTGGTGGGGCCGAATCCATAGCTCCATGTCTGTGGCTATGGCTCGGCTCGGGTGCCTTAATAGCAAGTTGTAAATAAATTGGATATACACATATGTATATGGGAGTACACGTGTGTATAAGAGTGAAGATGGACTTTTTAGGCATAATCAGAATAAAATTGGATATTTATTACATAAAAAATGGAGTACATACTTATCAAAGAAAAATTAAAAATTAAAAATCAACAATTTGCCACAATTAATGACAAATGGATAACAAGCACATTGATGTGGCAAACCACCTATTCATGGATATTATAGTTATACAAAAGTCAACAAAAAAGGGGGTGGAGAACTCGAAACCACTCTGTATAAGATTTGAAGACCAGTAGAGTTTTCCATGAGGTGGGATGTACACGATGTTTAGCCCAACATGTTTCGCGTTGTTACAAACGCTTCTTCGGGAGCTTTAAAGTTGCTTATTAGAAAAATTGAATGGACAAAAACGACACATACACCGTAGCATGGGCAGAGGTCGCAGGTCGACAAAAAAGAAGTCAAGATAGGTATCGTGACATATGTCGGAGATGTAAAGAGGACAATCTCTTTAATTAATCATAGTAAATAGGAAAACAGGCTCACAAACAGTTCAGACCAGCACTCACACTGTTGCCCACTCCAAGGTTAAAGAGGGAGATTCAAAAGGCACTTGGTGTCTACTGATATGTATTAGTTGGTCAAAGAACCCAGAACTGTGTCAACAGTTTGATTCAAAAGAGTTCGGAGATGTCTCTCTTCAGACCAAAGATCATAGACCTGGTAGGGAATGGACAAGACCTCTGCCAGTGGCAACAGTCTCCTTGGTTGTGAGACTGTTGATTGCTGTGGGGGCACACAACAGGAGAGAGAGGCCAAGAGCACAGAAGAGGGACTTCAGAAGAGGAGGATAAGGGCTGTTTTGTGCAAAATTACTACACAGTGCAGGGAAGTATAACATGTTTTTTTTTTATTTATATAAAAAAAGTGACTTTACAATAACTTTCAGTTACTATGAGTTATGATAAGCAGACACTGAGGTTTCGAATCTATTTACAGAAGGAATAGGCTAAGTTCACACAATGAATGCGTGCAGAATCGAAACAGAAACACACTGCCCCTAGCAGACACGCAGTGGTGCAATTAATTGTTAATGGCAGCCCCACGCATTTGTGAACACACATGTTTTTGAGTGCGCTAAACCACATGGTGCCGCAGCAGCATGCGCTTAGGAGTGGCTCGTTTTCAAAAGGGTCAGGGACTACTTTTTCACATTTTGCCCTATTTGAGACATGCAGAAAAGTATGTGCACTTCGTCGCACCTGTATGGTGTGAACCCAGACTTAACTATGGATGAATAGGTTAAAATATTACTCTGCTTAAACTTAAAGATGGTGGCTATATAGGGTTGAAAGTTAAACTGGATTTTTTTGTGTTTTTGTGTTTGGAGATAATCATTCCATTATCATTTTAACAATAATATATGTTGCAAAAGTTACATTTTGAGATGTCATGTTACAAACCATTCATGTTGTAATACAAATTACAAATAGCCTGTTAATTACTGTATTTATCGGCATATTACACGCACAGGCATATAACACGCACCTTCATTTTAAGAGGGAAATTTCAGGAAAAAAACTTGCATTTTAAATAAAGAACTTTGAAGAAAAATAAGGGCCAGTGCCCATCAATGCAGCCTGATCAATGCTCATCTGCAGCCTCAAAATTTCCCATCAATGCAGCTTGATCAATGCCCACCTGCAGCTTCACAATTGCCAATTAACTTCCCTGGCGGTATGATTCTGTCTGGAATTACGTACCAAAAGCGGTACAATTATTTGCAAGGAAATGTTGCGTTTTATACTGTAGGCCTGCAATTCTTAGGAATAACTTATTTAAATCTGACCAAACAAGAGTCTAATAGGCATCCCATGTATGATTTGTTTTTTAAAAACAAAATTATAAATTATAATATAATAAATAATTATAAATAATTATAACAAATAATAATATAATTATAATAAAAATTATTCAATAATGTAATCAACTCAAAATCACTGAAATTTGCTCAGTTGCAGAATTGTCGCTGTCATTACTTTTATTTTATTTACAACAAATTTCCCCACAAATCACTATCGCTCAATTCTGCAAGTGATTATAATTTATTATCGATGTTTTCTAGCTGCTCTAAAACCATTTTTGACATAAAGGGACACTTTTGGTTGCTATGGACAATCTACAGTTTGCAGGCAGAAAGAACAGTTTTTATTTTATAAAAGATCATGTAGTGCACTGGGCAGACCACTAGGGACAAGGGGGGTGTGTATTTTTTACATTCAGTACTGTAATCTATAAGATTACAGTATACTGTATGTAATGTGTTTGTTTACTTTTTTTTAATTTGGCGCCGGTCTCCGCCCCCGTGCGTCGTAACGTCGCAGGGAACGGAGCTCGGCGGCACACGGGGACACTGTGAATCGAGCGAGCACCCGCTCGCTCACACAGCGGGGAGGCATCCCTGGATCCAGGAACAAGGTAAGTAAACCAAGCCTGTGGATTCAGCGAGAAGGTAAGCCGCGCCGCGCCGCTGCACGCTCTGCACATCTACCCCGAGCGTGACTCGGGGATACCGATCCTAGCATGGAAAACCCACCCCGAGTCACGCTCGGGGATACCGCCAAGGAGGTTAATGCAGCTTGATCAATGCCCATCCACAGCCTCAGAATTGCCCATTAATGCAGCATGATCAATACCCATCCACATCCTCACAATTGCCCATCAATGGTTACTTTAGTGTGGAGTAATGAGCTTTTTCATATTCTGGTACATTATTAACATTTTTCTGGCAGGGGTGTTAATGTGCTCTGCAAAGCATATTGCAAATTGCAGTATCAGCGTATAACACGCACACACTATTTGCAACCGATTTGCAGGGTGAAAAGTGAGTGTTAGATGCCAATACATACAGTACTTGACCTTACATACAGCATGCCCAGGAGAACTCCTCTAATTGGCTGCTGGGGGAAAAGTGGCTCCATCTGAACCCCTCTAGCGCCAACTGCTGCCCAGGGGTGTAATCACACCCCTGGGTCGCAGACCGACCCACAGGACAGTTCTGAGCTAACAGCAGCCTGCAATTTGACAAATTAGGAATGGTAGCAAAATAACTCCCATTCGCCCGCTAACTTTAGCGTAGTACCCATACTGAAAGTAAGGGGGTGCTACATTACCCAATCCTCCACTCCCCTGCAGGTGGTGCTCCTCTGCACTCTTATATTGGATTGTACCTCAACATCTTCGTCAGTCTCAATGATATCTCAGAACCTTAGACCAGTGTTTCTCAACTCAAGTCCTCAAGGCGCCCCAACAGGTCATGTTTTCAGGATTTTCCTCAGATAAAAAACCGCTGTGGTTAATACTAAGGCAGTGAAATCACCTGTTCAAAATAATGGAAAGCCTGAAAACATAACCTGTTTGGGTGCTTGAGGACTGGAGTTGAGAAACAGTGCCATTGGAGTGCAGGAGTGAAGAGGCTGCAGGGACTGCTATATCAGAGTTGAGGAGCCTATAGGAGCAGAGGATCAGTAAATTAAAACTACTATACCCAGTATTCTAGACCTAAACAAGCAGTCCCCCTGAAAGAAAGGATTTGTATTCTTCCCATGATTCAGCTTTAAAGTAGAGATGTAGGTTGATACTTAAGTGAATGGAAACAAAAAAATTAATAACTAAATGTATGGTCCTTTGAAGCCAAAACCTTCTCATATTTTGTAGTATTTCAACTCAGAAATCTTTGTCGGATGGTACAACCAGGATCTGATTTCCCTATACTTTAATGGAGACAAAAGAAGCTGGGCCAAGGGCTACCCACACTTGTAATTGGTTGATGAAGGAATAGCTATACATTGTTAGCATAGGGAGGGAATTCCTGTAATTATTGGCATATAACATGCACTTTTTTACCCTGAAAATAGAGGGTAAACTGGGCCTGCGTGTTATAAGCCAATATTTTTTATTATTATTACCAACAGTGCGCAGTTCACCCTTTTGGGTGGTTGTCAGGCAGATTGCACCGCCTGTCTTGGCCCTGGGACCTCACTGCCAGCAGACTTTAAAGTTAAAGCAGAGTTCCACCCAAATTTTGAACTTCCGCTAATCCCACACCTCACCCCCTTACATGCCACATTTGGCATGTAATTTTTTTTTGGGGGGGGGGAGTGGGGGCTTCAGGAGGAGTGGGACTTCCTGTCCCACTTCCTGTCCCACTTCCTCCTTCTGCCGAGGGGCTGGTTAGGCGATTAAGCTTAATCGCCTACAGCAGCCCCTCCCTGTAGGCGATCGCATGCGACACTGACAGGTCCCATGCGATCGCCTGTCCAATCAGTGGCGGGCCGCGCCGCTCGCACATGCGCAGTGCCGCTCGCGCATGCGCAGTGGGTGCCCGGCCGTGAAGCCGAAGGCTGCCATGGCCGGGTGCCCACAGTTGCGATAAAGACGCCGGCCGGGGAGGGGGGAGAGGAGCGGAGCCCCGGTCGACGCGTCGCTGGAACGCTGGAGCAGGTAAGTGTCTGTTTATTAAAAGCCAGCAGCTACACTTTTTGTAGCTGCTTACTTTTAATAAACATATAACTAGACTGGAACACCCCTTTAAGAAAACATTAATGCCAGTCCTTTCTCATACACTGCTCCTCCTGTGCCACCCTCAATGTAAATGGAAGCCTCTAAATACCCCAATTAAAGCAGCTCTTTCTGGTCGCTCTCCTCCTCTCGCTCTGCCTCCTTGAGTGTGGCTTTTAATTGGAGGAAGAAAGCAATCATGTGATCGTCAATAAATCAGGTGACCGGGACCATGAAAGAGCGGCGTTAATTGAGGTTTTTAGAATATCCGATTTACGACAGTGACACAGGAGGAGCGGTGTATGAGAAGAGGCTGACAGTAATGTTTTCTCAACATTAGAGTATGCTGGCAATGTTGACCCAGGGGACTGGGGTCTTCTGGGAGTGCAGGGGGGCTTTATAATGAATGGGTGTCTGTGTCCTGGGCAGGGCGTCTGTGTCCCGGGCAGGGATCTGTGTAATGTTCAGGGGGTCCGTGTACTGTGCAGGGGGCTATGGACAGTGCCGGATTCCAGACAAGGCCAACAAGGCCAGGCCTCGGGGCGGCAGTGGGTGCAGGGGCGGAACTGCAGCTGAGAGGAGAGGACACTTTCACTTTCATTTTGGGAGTCAGCAGCAGGTTCTCAATGTAATTTTGTCATTTTTGGCAGCAAAATCACCCCCCCCCGGTTCTCAATGTCATTTTCTGCAGCACCCCCCCCCCCCCTGCTTACCAGTGTCCTGCCGAAAAAGTCCCCCGGCGGATAAAGTCCCCCCTGTACTGCGCAGGCGGGGGGGTGGCAAAGGGAGTAAATCCGAGCCATGCTATGAAAAGATTTTTTCCTGAAACTTCCCTCTTAAAGTTAGTTTATACGCTGATAAATACGGTAGTTAGGATTTATTTATTGGAGCTAACTGATTATCTGTAGATAAAATTAGTTTGGCTATAGATATACTTTAAGATGATCATAACTGTATTTCTTTTGGCAAAAACTCCTTGTTTTGGTGTTTTAAAAACCTGGATACAGAATTCCTTACTGTGTGAGAGTAAACCACACATGCCTGAACTAATGCAGAAGTAAGACCTACACATTTTAACAATTTAAATATTTTTTTTTACGTAGTGAAAATGCATTGCACAGACCCCAGGCCGTTTTGTTCCCGGTTCTATCCCTTATTGGGTGCACAGCAGCCAGGCACACAGCAGTTTCTTAGTCTCCCCACACAATAACCAGTCTGACAGTGTTTTTTTAGTATTTATTGAGTAGCCACCCTGGCGGTATGATTACATCAGATTTTTGTGTCTCAAAGTGGTACATTGTTTTGCATAGAAATTTGTTGTTTTATATTTTAGGCCTGTAATTCTTAGTAATACACTTAAATCTGTCCAAAAAAAGAGTCTAGTGGACATCCCGGGTATGATAACGTTTGAAACACAAAATTATAAAATATAATATAATAAATAACTATAAATAATTTTAAAAAATAATAATATAATAATAATAATAAAATAAATGTCCCCACTATTCACTATCGCTCAATTCTGCAAGTGTTCTAATTTACTATCGCTGTTTTCTAGCTCTAAAACTGCTTTTGACATAAAGGGACACTTTTTGGTTGCTATGGACATTCTTAAATTTCCATGCAGAAAGAACAATATATAAAATATAAAAGTGCATGCAGGGCACTGGACAAAGCATTGGGGACGAAAGGGAGGTAATATGATTTAATATAGTAATGTAATCTGTAAGATTACAATGTACTTACTTATGTATTTTGAATTTTGTACTTTTTGAATTTTCTGCCGGGCTCCGCCCCCATGCATCGCAAGGGAACGGAGCCTGGCACACAGAGGCATCGGGCGGAGGACACAGCCCGCAAAAACAGCGGGGGGACATCACAGGATCCTGGGACAAGGTAAGTAACCTGGACCAGGATCCTGAGATGCAATCCCGAGTGTGGCTCGGGGGTTACAGCTAATGGTACTGAAATGGTACTGAAGTTTAACCCAGAGCCACAGAGGGAGGTTAAAGAACTTGGTATAAGGTGAGCCTTGAGCTGCTTCAGAATTAGTGCAATCCATATAGCAATTGTATATTTTTTTTTCTAAAAATCACAAACATGTCATACTTACCTGCTCTGTTGCAGTGGATCCTTCTCTTCTCTGTTCCCTCTTCTTTGCTCCTGGCCCCTCCCTCCTGTTCAGTGCCCCCACAGCAAGCAGCTTACTATAGGGACACCTAAGCTCCCTGTGTCCATTCAGACCTTGCCCTGTCCCCTCTCTCACCTGATTGACTATGGTGCCACTGCTGTGTCTCAACCAATCAGGAAGGAGAATCTGGATGGTTGAGACCCTCCTGGAGATCACTGGACAGAGAGGGCCCTAAGGTAAGTGTTAGGGGGGCTAGGGGGGCTGCTGCAAAGAGAAGGCTTTTCATCTTAACTTCCTTGGCGGTATGATTCTTTCAGATTTTAGGTGCTGAAGCGGTACCATTATTTTGCATGGCAATTTGGCGTTTTACATTGCAGGCCTATAATTCTTAGGAATAACTCACCTAAATCTGTCCAAACAGACATTTTGGGTATGATAATGTTTGAAACACAAAATCATAAATTATAATATAATAAATAATAACAAATAATAATTTAATAATAACAATACTTTTTATTCAATACATTTTAATAAATAATATAATCAAAATACTGTTTTTTATTTTTTTTTGTCAAACAAGGGTGCAATATTAGTAGTCATATTGCTTCAGTAAACATTTCGGGTATGGAAAATTTTAAAACAAGGTACAGCACAAAGTCCAACGTCACAGTCGGGACAATAGAAGCGGGTTTATTTTCGGATTTTTCTTCTGGTGTCGTCATGATTGGAGCAGCAAACCACACACCTTGTGGGTGCTGTCTCATTTTCAGTGAGTGGAATGTGGTCCATAAAGTGACAACCAGTCAGTCGTTCCGGGGTTCACAACACCAGCAGCCGTTGGCGTCTGGTGCTTTAGACAGATGATTTTGGCAACCTTCCACACAAAGTCCGCATGGACCATAGGCCTGTCACTCTTTTTTTTCAGAAGAAGGAAGGCATTCCAGAGGCACTGTTCCAGAAGATGCCTGAAGATTTTTTTATAATATTTTTTTTGTTGCTTCCTCATGGCTGGATAAAAGGTCATAGCCTGGTCAGCTCTATCCACACCTCCCATTGTGTTGTTGTAGTACAACACAACCTGTGGCTTCATCACATCAGGAGAAGGAACTCGTAGAGTTCTGGGGACGTATACAAATTTCTGTGGTGACACAGTAGCCCTGGTTCAGCAATGGCTTAATCAAAGAAAGAACCAAAGTGGTTGCCATTCCAAAACTGCTGAATCGATGGCAGAATTTGGTCCCTTTCCCGGTGTACAGGACCGAATTCCAGATGTACCCAGAGCTGGATTCACATAGCATAAATGACTTTATGCCAAATCGGTAGCGCTTTGATGCAATAAACTGTATCCAAATAAGTCTACCTTTGTAGGCCATAAGACTTTCGTCAATAGTTATGTCTCTCTCTGGAACATAGGTCTGCTGAAAATTATTCAAAATAAGTTGGTAAATCTCCCAATTTTTTTTCAGTTTTGGAACTGGATGAGAACTCTCATCAAAGTCTTCATTATTTGCAAAGTGCAAATATTTCATTATGACTTAAAATTTATATTCCGACATATTGGTGCCAAAAAAGGAGTGGCCAGTAATTTGTTGGTTGTCCAGTACTATTTCTGCAGGTGTTTCCCCACCACTCCCTGTAAAATTATGAGGCCAAGAAACTTCCAGATGTCCTCTCTGGTTACCGGTTCCCACTTTCTGCTCCTTGAAAAGCACTGATGGGTAGCAGCTTGTTGCTCCTTGTAGTGATTCGTCTCCAAAACAATTGCTGATAACTTCATCAGTCAAAAAGAGCTTGAGGTATGCCAAGGGATTGTCATTCTCAACATCCACTTTGATCCCAGGTGCTCCTGTAAACGGAAATCTTGGGGGTGCTACATGCTCCGTACCACAATCAATCGAGCACCAAGTCCGCACATCGCTGGGCACAGTCGCAGGATCATCGCTGAAATCGCTTTCTGCGTCTGATGATGAACTTCCCCACGAGTCGCTGTCACTCAACTCCTCTGCAAGCGATTCTGTATCGCTGCTTTTTTTTCCAGCAGGTCATATAGCAATTTTAAGGTGGAGGCGCGCTTTTTTGACGCCATGGTCGCTGCGCAGTTTACAGTCACACAGTACAGTAAAACTGCAGACAAGGGCACTGGAGAAAGCACTGGGTGGCAATCTAAGGTCAATATATTTTATCATGTATTGTAATCCAATAGGATTACATTGTATCGGTGTGTTTTCACTTTATACGTTTTGAATTTGCCACCGTTCCGCCCCCCTGCGTTGCGACGCTCGCATGGGAAGGGAATCAGGGGAACACTCAGTGCATCGGGTGGAAGATCCGGCTGCTGTGCACTGCGGAAATACATTGCTGGATCCCGGGGACAAGGTAAGTAACCTCTTCCAGGATCCAGCGAGGCAATCCCGAGTGTGGCTCAGGATTACCGATAATGGCACTGAAATCTCAACCCGAGTCACACTTGGGAATACCGCCAGGCAGGTTAATGGATATAATCCATTAAGATAAAAAAACTTCTCCCTTTACAACCTCTTTAACAAAGGACACTCTCCAGTAGTAGTTAGCCTCTTCAAGGTAGTCCTCTAGTGTAAGAGGATGTGGACATACAGCTCAGGGGGATCGCGCACTGGAAACAGCCCTGAGCCAGCAAATCTAGAACAGTCTCTCAAAACAGGGAGAGGTGAAACAGAAACAGTCTCTTTAGGATCTCTTCCTCAGACCTCTACTCACTGTGCTCCTGTGTACATGGATGTCTTTTTTCAGTATCAGCCAGACAATGTAGAGTGAACCCCCAGGCTAAATCCTCAGCAGACTTTCTCTCAACTGTTCTTACAGTTTTGGCAATAGGCCCCCAGCTCTCCCTGACCTAGGACTTCAATGACCCTCCTGCATTCTTGAGATAGGTAGTCCAGGGGGGCAGACAGCCCCTCAAGGCTAGGGTATACTGTATACAGACAAACAGCAAAAGTGGAATAGACAAATAGTATACCAGGAAAAACAGTCTTGAGTGATTTAAATGACTTAATGCACAAGAATCAACATTATAATAAAAAACAAAAAACACTTTCAGCAGTACCATAATATCTATTCCCAGAGACAATAGAAGGACTACAAAATATATTCAGGGTCAGTAATGAAGGTCCTGATCCCAGAGGAGCAAGTGTATGAGTAGGTCCCCAAATGTTATCAAACAGTTGTGGTTTATTTCACAGCTCCAGGTTATACAGGGGCGATTAAAGCTGGCCATACACTGTATGAATTTCAGGCAACTACTCAGTGGATGAGCTTATCAGCTGCCTGTCCAGGTCCCTTGGTTGAAAAATCCAAGGAACCAAGGCAAACATTGTTGAAAAATGAGTGCTGTTCACTACTGTCTGTTTATTGTACCACAAGCAAGGGGATATTTCCCCTCACTTTTTGGCCCATAGCCAAATTGTGGCTGCAATTGATGAGGTTTTTTTTTTCAGTTTGTTTGCGCCCCCCCCCAAAAAAATTTTGAGCACCAGCCACCACTGCTTGAATCTCTCTAACAGGTGCACAGACAGCCAGCAGTAAAAATCTCTCTACAGTCAGGCGACCTGATGTAGTTTTAGCAATGGCACATGTTTAATCATCAACTGGTAAAGGACTTGCTTAGACCAGCAAATAGAAATTGGCCAATAATTTTGTCTGTCCCTGTTCTCTCTGATGGAAATCTGTGCTGCTGCTGGTCTATATTTTTCAAACCCTCATTAAGAGTTAAGAGACCGCAGATGAGACAGAAGTGTAAAATTGGCCAGCAACAGAAAAAATGGAAATAGAAAGGCAAAGAGCATGCTGCAGCATACAGGATACAGCAGTGTAAAATGTTGCAGTAGCAGTACAGTTTTAGTCAGGAATAATAGGCCTAACCAATGTATGCCTAACTTTTCTTTTACCTATGGGGATAGTGGGGGGAGTGCAAGTTAGTGGTAAAATGTGTGGTGGGTTTGGTGCATACAGATGGTCAGTAATAAGTGAATGCTGTGCTTTGAGCACCCAAAAATAGAAAAAGCCTTATCAACACAAAATCAATTAAAAAGCCCCAAAATATCACAAAAGTCTACGGGTCAGATTCAGAAAGAATTTACGTCAGCGTATCTGCTGATACGCCACGTAAGTTCTAGGATGCACCGGCGTATCTTTTTTCTGTATTCAGAAAGCAAAAAACGCCGGAATTTTGCTAAGATACGAGTGGCGTAAGTCTCTTACGCCATCGTATCTTAGTTGCATATTTACGCTGGCCGCTAGGGGTGCTTCCGTAGATTTACGCGTAGAATATGCAAATGAGCTAGATACTCCGATTCAGAAACGTACGTGCGCCCGGCGCCTTGATTTACGTTGTTTACGTAAGGCATTTTTCGGCGTAAAGTTACCCCTGCTATAGGAGGCGTAGCCAATGTTAAGTATGGACATCGGGACAGTGTCGAATTTTCCGTCGTTTACGTCGTTTGCGTAAGTCGTTCGCGAATAGGGCTGTGCGTAAGTTACGTTCATGTTGAAAGCATTGAGTATTTGCGACGTGATTTCGAGAATGCGCATGCCCCGTTCGAAAAGGCATGTGTGGCATTGCAAGAAAAAAAAACAGTTTGATCTCAAATGAAGCTACTATCAACATAAACTATCAAACCATAGCTTGTCAAAATAAATGAAAAGCCCAGAACACCACTCTTCTGTTTTACGTGAGGGATTGCTGGCCTCAAAATAAAATTAGCTCAAACGCTCTTAAATAAGAATAAAAAGAAATACAAATAGGTGATGACTGCCTGAAGAGCTAGAAACACGATTTAAAGTACTTATTATAAAACATTTATCTATTGTCAAAATGTGAAATTGTATACTAATTTCCGCATTGAATTTGAATTATTTTTAGCCTACTCTTATTAATCGAAATGATCCTGAAATTTTTAAAAACATAGGCCCAGATTCACGGAGCGATTACGCCTGCGCAACAGGAGATGCGCGTGCGTAAGTCTAAAAGTGCGCGTGCGTTTCGATGCACGGCATCCCCAAAGCGAGATACGCAAGAAATCTACTTTTTTTGGTCCGGCGTAATTTCGTTAGACAGGCGCATTCATCCGCGCAAAACTGCGCTAGACAGACCATTGATTTGCTAGTCAAATATGCTAATGAGGGACTTACGGGGATCCACAAAAGAACGTTGGGGCAGCGCAGGCTACGCAGTGTGCGCAACAGCAAAATGTCCTGTCTAAAATTAGACCATATAAAAGCTGGTCTAAAAAGAGAAAAAAAGTCTACTTGTTAGATAAAGCAACACTGTTAGTGAGGAGCTCAGCAGTCACACGTGTTGCACAACAATCTGTATGCCAACATGCCAGGGGCATCGTCGCGCATAGCTATACTACTGACTTTAGATGAACAAAGAAGGATGAGGCCACGGAGGATGGCACGGAGGAGGGCACGGGAGAGAATATACCGCACCCGCATAGACCTGTTTGGCATGAGTGATTCTGAGGTGTATCGCATCTTCAGATTCACCCCTCATGTCATCCTGGAATTAACCACAACCCTGCAGGAGGACATCACCAGCCGAACACAACGCTCACATGCAGTGCAGCCACTGGTCAAGGTCATGGCAACACTCCATTTCCTTGCCAGTGGCTCTTTTCAGCGTACAAGTGGAGTGGTGGCTGGGATGTCACAATCCTCCATGAGCAGATGTGTGCACCAGGTTGTCCCTGCAATCCTCAGACGCATGGCCAACCAAATCATCAAACCCACCACTGAGAAGCTGCGGCTGAAGGCAATGACAGATTTCTACAGAATTGCCAGATTCCCACGCACCGTGGGGGCCATTGATTGCACACATGTGGCACTCCAGCTGTTTGCGTAGTTCACTAAGTTGCCCTAGTCCATTTCCAATTTCACTGATTGCGCCGCTCCCGAGTTGAGAGCATGCGCACAGCGGAGCTGACCATGGTCTCCTTCAAGCGCGCATGCCCGAGCCGGCCGGCCCTTCATTTGCATGGGGTCACAGCTCATTTCAATGTAACACGCCCACGTCCTTCCCAATTTGTATTACTCCACCTTACGCCTCTGAAATAACGTTATGCATGCGCAATTTTCTGCGCAAAAGCTACGAGAATAGGGTGATTACGCGGCTACATTGCGCAAGTCTAACGTAAAGGCGGTGCGCTACGCCGGTCCAATAATGCGCAGATGTACGTGAATCTGGGGCATACTTTTTGAGGAATCCCACATATTTACTTCCTTGAATTATCTGACACATATTCACTATTCTCTGTGAATATGCACTGCTGTGTCACACATTTCACAGAGCTTGCCTTCTTGACTACTAATTTGCTGAGAGGAGGAGTTTCATGAAGTGGAGTCATTACGAGAATCACTGCTTTGCAAGCAGCAAGGTACCATGGGAAGTAGCCCTTAGAAATGAAAGGTGATGGGATGTATCAAATCAAATGAAAGTGTAGTAAACTAACAGAACGTTGTTGAAAGAGAGGGTTAGCACCAGGCCCGGACTGGCCATAGGGCATACCAGGCAAATGCCCGGTGGGCCACGGCGGCCCGCGGGCCGCTGATGTCATGTCCCGAGAACGGCCCGCGGGCCGATTGCGGCCCGCGAACGGCCCACGGTGTCCCGCGAATGGCCCACATGTCATGTCTCCCCAGGGGTGTACCAAGAGGTTGCAGGCCAAGAGGGAACTATTCTTACCTAATAGCCCGGTTTACCCGCCACCAACACAGCGCCAGATAGAGGTGAGCTGGGTCAGATAGAGAAAGTTGAGATCAGCTCTGACATTTCACCCCTCCCCTTGCTTCCCGCACAACCAGTTAGAGGAGAGGAGCTGCTTCTACTCCTCTCCCTCCTCTCCTTCTGTGTCTGCCCCGCCCACTCTCCCTGACAGACACTGTTCTGATGTGGAAAACAGAAAGGAAACAGAAAGGAAAGATGGAGTCTGATATCTATCCATCCAGTCAGTCTTTCCTGCCTCCTGAGTGAGTACTGTACACTGATGTAGGGGTGCCCTTCATTTCCTTCTCTCTCTCTCTCTTCACCTTTCTTTCTTTCTCCCTATATCTATCTATCTATCTATCTATCTATCTATCTATCTATCTATCTATCTATCTATCTATCTATCTATCTTCCTTCTTACCTTCTTTCTTTCTATCTTTATCTATCTTTATTTATCTATCTTCCTTCCCTTCTTGCTAATTTTATCTATCTATCTATCTATCTATCTATCTATCTATCTATCTATCTATCTATCTATCTATCTATCTATCTATCTATCTATCTATCTATCTCAGCGGAGCTGACCATGGTCTCCTTCAAGCGCGCATGCGCAAGCCGGCCGGCCCTTCATTTGCATGGGGTCACGGCTCATTTCAATGTAACACGCCCACGTCCTTCCCAATTTGTATTACTCCGCCTTACGCCTCTGAAATAACATTACGCATGCGCAATTTTCTGCGAAAAAGCTACGAGAATAGGGTGATTACGCGGCTACATTGCGCAAGTCTAACGTAAAGGCGGTGCGCTACGCCGGTCCAATAATGCGCAGATGTACGTGAATCTGGGCCAGACTTTTTGAGGAATCCCACATATTTACTTCCTTGAATTATCTGACACATATTCACTATTCTCTGTGAATATGCACTGCTGTGTCACACATTTCACAGAGCTTGCCTTCTTGACTACTTATTTGCTGAGAGGAGGAGTTTCATGAAGTGGAGTCATTACGAGAATCACTGCTTTGCAGGCAGCAAGGTACCATGGGAAGTAGCCCTTAGAAATGAAAGGTGATGGGATGTATCAAATCAAATGAAAGTGTAGTAAACTAACAGAACGTTGTTGAAAGAGAGGGTTAGCACCAGGCCCGGACTGGCCATAGGGCATACCAGGCAAATGCCTGGTGGGCCGCGGCAGCCCGCGGGCCGCTGATGTCATGTCCCGCAAACGGCCTGCAGGCCGATTGCGGCCCGCGAACGGCCCACGGTGTCCCGCGAACGGCCCACATGTCATGTCTCCCCAGGGGTGTACCAAGAGGTTGCAGGCCAAGAGGGAACTATTCTTACCTAATAGCCCGGTTTACCCGCCACCAACACAGCGCCAGATAGAGGTGAGCTGGGTCAGATAGAGAAAGTTGAGATCAGCTCTGACATTTCACCCCTCCCCTTGCTTCCCGCACAACCAGTTAGAGGAGAGGAGCTGCTTCTACTCCTCTCCCTCCTCTCCTCCTGTGTCTGCCCCGCCCACTCTCCCTGACAGACACTGTTCTGATGTGGAAAACAGAAAGGAAACAGAAAGGAAAGATGGAGTCTGATATCTATCCATCCAGTCAGTCTTTCCTGCCTCCTGAGTGAGTACTGTACACTGATGTAGGGGTGCCCTTCATTTCCTTCTCTCTCTCTCTCTCTCTCTCTCTTCACCTTTCTTTCTTTCTCCCTCTATCTATCTATCTATCTATCTATCTATCTATCTATCTATCTATCTATCTATCTATCTATCTTCTTTCTTACCTTCTTTCTTTCTATCTTTATCTATCTTTATTTATCTATCTTCCTTCTATTCTATCTTTATTTATCTATCTTCCTTCCCTTCTATCTATTCTTTCTTTCTTTCTTTCTTTCTTTCTTTCTTTCTTTCTTTCTTTCTTTCTTTCTTTCTTTCTTTCTTTCTTTCTTTCTTTCTTTCTTTTTTTCTTTCTTTCTTTCTTTCTTTCTTTCTTTCTTTCTTTCTTTCTTTCTTTCTTTCTTTCTTTCTTTCTTTCTTTCTTTCTTTCTTTCTTTCTGTCTTTCTGTCTTTCTCTCTCCCTCTCCATCTATCTATCTATCTATCTCCCTCCTGTTATTTATCTATCTATTATCCTTATTTCTTCCTTTTATCTATCCGTCTATCTATATTTCTTTATCTCACCCCATATCCCATCATTAACCACCGCCGCGCGCCACCGTCCCCCCCCCCCCCGTCCCCCCCCCTGGGCTGCTCAGTCCTAAATACCCGGGCCTATTTTTTGTCCCAGTCCGGGCCTGGTTACCACTCACTATATGAAAGAATATTTGTCAAATAAACGTGTACATAATTAAAAGGAAACATGGTAGTGGCATGGTAGAGCTTCATCCCTATCTTTGGTCCACTGAATCAGTACATAACATTTTGACAGGCAGGGGAAGTTTTTTTTAAATTTGTAATAATACTGTCAGTGCAGTGTATGCAGGGACGTCTTTAAGGAAGGGAAGCCTTGCTACAAATGCAGAAAAAAGTCCCTAACGCTTTTTCAAAATCACACGGTTGCACAGCACATGTCAGCAGATGTGTGAGGGTGTCATTAACAATTAATTCTACTTCTGTGTATCTGTTAAAGTGCATCACGTTTCTGTGGCGTCAGGAAAGTGATTTTGCACACGTTCTGACACAAATATGAATGCAGGCTAATTGTCTCAGTCACATTGGTGGTCAGTGTAAATCTTCTCATTACATTGGGGCTTGGTGTAGAATCCTTTCATTCACACTGGTGGCCAGTGTGATTGCTTCCATTACATTAGTGGTCAGTGTAAACCCCTATTACATTAGTGGTCAGTGTAAACCCCTATTACATTAGTGGTCAGTGTAAACCCCTATTACATTAGTGGTCAGTGTAAACCCATTATTACATTAGTGGTCAGTGTAAACCCTTATTACATTAGTTGTCAGTGTAAACCCCTATTACATTAGTGGTCAGTGTAAACCCATTATTACATTAGTGGTCAGTGTAAACCCTTATTACATTAGTTGTCAGTGTAAACCCCTATTACATTAGTGGTCAGTGTAAACCCATTATTACATTAGTGGTCAGTGTAAACCCTTATTACATTAGTTGTCAGTGTAAACCCCTATTACATTAGTGGTCAGTGTAAACCCCTATTACATTAGTGGCCAGTGTAAACCCCTATTACATTAGTTGTCAGTGTAAACCTCTATTACATTGGTGGCCAGTGTTGAAACTCCTCTTTATATTGGTAGTTGGTAAAAATCTGCATTGCCATTGATCACACCCTCCCCCCAGCACTGTCACTTATCCCAGGGGTTCTAGGATCCCAGCAGTTTTCTGTCTATTGATGGGTCTGCTCACCTCCCCAATCCATGATGTGCAGGCAGTGAGGAGATGATGTGCTGTAACCTCTAGCAACCATTCAGTGAGCAGTATTACTGTACAGTAATCTATAGCAACCAATCAAGAAGCAGAAATTATGTGCTGTAACCTTTAGCAACGAATTAGTGAGCCATAATGTGTGCTGTAACCTCTAGCAACCAGTCAGTAAGCGGTATTGATATGCTGTAACCTCTGGCAACCAATCGCAATCACTGTATGATCTGATACAGAAAACTGATTTTGAGTCTAGCTGATATTTATTGTACAGTATGTCTCAGAGCAGGTGGAGAGCGAAATTGCATGGGGGGGGGGGGGGCAGGGTCCAATCAATATTAAAGATGGCTCTGAGTGTATAAGCAGTAAGGGGAAAGGGGGGGTACAATGCCACAAAGATGTATATATATATATATATATATATATATATAGTATACATTCATACTTTAATTCCAGTAGGAATTAAACGATTTATACTCAAGAAGTCTTAGTACCCTTTCACACTTATACGACCTGTCTCACGATTTTGGACTGCATTCTCCATTGTTTTCAATGACTACCATTCATACTGGCACGATTTTAAGTTCTGCCTACTTCAAAGTAGTCCTTGCACTACTTTGGTCCGATTTTGATGCCACTTACACAGGCATTCATTGAAATCGCGGCCGCGAATCGAGGCAAAATCGCGGTAAAATCGCGGCCGCGAAATCGCGAAATCGCACGACTTTGAAGTCGTACAAGTGTGAAAGGGACCTAACACTTTGCAGATCTTTGAACTCAGGGATGAGATTCAATGACCTAGAAAACACAAACAAGTGCACTGGCTTTCTACACTGTATCCACATTTTAAGCCTAGTGGAGCTGTATACAGCATTTGGAAGCTTTAGCTGCCTCATGGCTTTCACAACACGTTTAGTACATCACATAGCTTTAAAAGCTTTAAAAAGCCTTAACTTTTCTTGCTGCTAGAAATTCTCACACAGCAGGGTGTACTTACAGGTTTAATGTAAGATTTTAAATTGCTTGTGAGTAATCAGAGATTAAAGGTACCCGTAAATATGGCATGGCAATTACTCAATCTAGCCACTTTTAGGGAGGTTAGTGAACAATTTTATCTCTATCACATGGACACAGACAGCATTGTTACACTTTATGTTATGTTGTACAGTACATTGTCACTATTTCTATACTATATACACTTTGCTGTATGTTATATAGTCTCGACCCCTGCATTCCACATGCTATATTGTATGTCCAGTACTTAGTCTTGATTTTTGCACTCTACATGCAAAATTGTATAGCACTTGCCTTCACCCATTCATACATAGTTACTACATAGTTAGTCAGGTTGAAAAATTACACAAGTCCATTTAGTTCAACCATTGTTCAACCATTCATTCTGATCCAGCTCCAAACCTCCTGTACCAGGAAATCGAGGTGCAGATCTGGTTGCATCTTTGTCACCTTACCCCTTTTTTTTCTCCTTTTTTTCATCAATAAGTATTTATTACCTCTACCCAAAAGTGGTAGCTCCGCTTGTCTATCTCCCCCGCCACTAGGGTTGCCACCTAATCCCTTTAAAACCGAACACATATGAATTGCACAGGTTCTGTGGCTGATTAAGGTGGTATTTAACCACTTGCATACTGGGCACTTACACCCCCCTCCTGCCCAGGTAAAATTTCAGCTTCCGGCACTGCGTCGCTTTAACTCACAATTGCGCGGTCGTGCGACGTGGCTCCCAAACAAAATTTACGTCCTTTTTTCTCCACAAGTAGAGCTTTCTTTTGGTGGTAATTGATCACCTGTGCGATTTTTATTTTTTGCGCTATAAACAAAAAAGAGCGACAATTTTGAAGAAAAATACAATATTTTTTACTTGTTGCTATAATAAATATCCCAATTAAAAAAAAAACACATTTTTTTTTCTCAGCTTAGGGCGATACGTATTCTTCTACATATTTTTGGTAAAAAAAAATCGCAATAAGCGACTGGTTTGCGCAAAAGTTTTAGCGCTTACAAAATAGGGGAGAGAATTATTATTTTTTATTATTTTTTTTTTACTAGAAATGGCGGCGATCTGCGATTTTTATTGGTACTGCGACGTTATGGCGGACACATCGGACACTTTTGACACATTTTTGGCGCCATTCACATTTATACTGCGATCAGTGCTATAAATATGCACTAATTACAGTATAAATGTGACTGGCATTGAAGGGGTTAACACTAGGGGGTGAGGAAGGGGTTAAATATGTATGCTAGGTGTGTTCTAACTGTGGGGGGAGGGGGGGTGACTGGGGGGGTGACCGATCTGTGTCCCTATGTAGGAAGGAACACAGATCGGGCTCCTCCCCTCCAGAGACAGGACGCTGTCTCTGTGTAACACGGCAATGAGAGATAATCTATGAGAGATCATCTCTCATTCGCCCACAGATCGCATCGCAAACGGCCGCTCTGATTGGTTTCCAAGGGACACGGACAACACAGGGCTTCCCCGCAGCGCGCACTACAGCGCGCGCTGGGAACGCCAGAATGACATGCCGTCAAATGACGGAATGTTGGATATTCAGGCCCGCGCTGTTGCCGTCATCCGACGGTAGCGCGGGCCTGAAGTGGTTAAACTTATTGGGTGCCTTATCTGGAATAAATTAGCCTCAGAACTTGTATAATTCATATGTGTCTGGGTTTAAAGGGATGAGGTGGCAACCCTAGCTGCCACATTTGGCACCTTTTGGGTGAAGGGAGGAGCAGGTTTTGACAGGTACCCACTCCTACTTCTGGCTCACTTTGAAGTGAGCTGGAAGCGGAAAGTTCATCCCTTCCTCCCCCCAGCCAACCCATTAACAGAGCGCATAGCAATTCGTGCATGCACAGTAGGAAACCAGCTGTGAAGCCAAAAGGCTTTACTGCCAGTTTCCCTTAAGCCCTGTACACACGATCCAAAAATCGTACGAAAAATGCCGCTTTCAAAACGATCGTACAATAATCGGATCGTTAGTACAGAGCTTTCGAGAGTCGATCAGGACAGTTCATCTGATATTATTCTATCGGACATGCACGGAATTTTTTTTCGTACAATGCCAGATCGTACGATTTTCGTTTAATCAGTACAGCTGTCGTTCAAAAATGCAATACAAATGCATTACAACACATGATATCACTTCCGATTTTTTATTCTGCCGTATGAGAATTTTTGTGACTTTAGTAAACTCATCAGATTAGCATAAAAAAAAAAAAACGGACGACCATTCTTCCGATAATCGGATCGTGTGTACCGGGCATTAGCCGAGATGGTGGCGCCAGCATGAATCAGCTTGGGTGAGGACAGGTAAGTGCTCTAATAGTAAAACTCAGCAGCTACAGTATTTGCACCTAATACAACAAAGTGGGAGGAGCAATACAGTCACTCAGGGGAATACAAAATTAAAGGCAGTGGTGTACTGTATTTAGGTTTTGTGCTTCCCTAGGCTTGACTAAACTTGTGTACCCCCTAATTTAAATATGACCCACCCCTTCCTGTCAAGGCCACACCCCCTGTTGTTTAAGACCCGCACCTAAAAAAAATCGAGTGGGGACACTAGTTCTGAGGGCCTGGGGGGAGGGGCATGGATTCCCTTAATTTGCATCCTGGCCACCTGCATACAGGAAGCAGTGTGGCCACTTTATGGGGACACTAGACTAATTTGTCTTTCAGCCCAGTCTGCCCCATAAGACTGGTGCTACACTAACAGTGTAGCGCAAGTCGGCAGAGACTCTTTCTGTGCTGCCCCCCTGCAAAGTGCTGCCCTAGACCTGGGCCTTGTTGGCCTAGGCCAGGATACACCGTTGAGTAAGGGTAAGCCATGCAGGGCATATAAGGATATGACATGCAGGTGAGCAAAATTATATTGAATGTCAAGATATTGGATACAGATGTTTTAGGCTAGACCAGCATTATGAGAAGAGCAATCAACCCACGGTTTCTAGTGTTTATTAAATGAAGCTTGTGCAACAGACCTATGAGAAAACATCTTTTCATACAAGCAATGGATGTTAACCAACTTTAAGGCTGGGTTCACACTGATGTGAATTGAATGCAGGTTTTTCCACATCCAATTCGTATTACAGGAGAGTGTGACCACCTCTTAATGGAGTTGGTTCAGACATCTCTGTGGTGGCGTCAGAAAAGGGTCCTATGTGGCTTAGTTTCAGGTGCAAATTTAGGCACAATTCCGGACCTGATTGGCACCTGAAACAGTGAACAGCAATGCACCAGACCCCCTGCTGTGAGCCAAGGCCGCAGTAGGTCTGAACCCAGCTTCAGACTTAAGATGGGTTTGGCGATAGGTCTTTTCTACAATGCCTTTTAAAACATTTTTTTGCTTCTATGAGAATGTGGATTATAACTTATATGGATTGGGGAAAATATTATTAATTCCCAAGTATAAAATTGCCAGGGTAGGGTCAGGCTGTAGCAGAATACCTTATCTAGTTTTAAAGCAACTTTCATCTATGTTATTTGGTCTGCTTCCATGTCCTCCTGTCTTTTCTGCCTTATTGTATCAGTATCTCCACTTACCCCTCATTGAGGTCCATATCAGCACCCTGTACCTGTTAACCTGGTATTTAATGCCCCTTTAAGACCCTTCTACAGTTTGTGAAATCTGAACGGGGTCGTAGTTGAGTTCCAGTCTAGGAGTGTTTTTTGTTGTTTTTACTTTTTGGAAAAACTGGTATAGGGTTGAGGGAATTGAGTGGGATATTCCAAAAATGAGAATTATGTACAGGTTGTGGACCGTAAACTCCTTTCTGAAAAGCTGAAGCAGAAGTCATTGCAATAGCAAACTGTGGACTTGATTTGTTGTAGAAGCAGTGAAAATCAGACTTCTTTCTTTAGAGCACCAAGAGCAGAGTCCCTTTACAAAGAACTGGATAGACTTGGATAGAGTGATGTCCCCTTTGGTCAAACACACACAGCTAACTGTCTATCACAAGAGGGGTGGCAGCAGCCCAAAAGTCTCTTAGGCACAGATATCAAACTGGCCCTCCAGGCCATTTCATGTGGCCCTCGCACCTCTCCTGCAGTTACAGGAGAGCTCCAGCCCTCCTCTGGTCCTCCTCCAGACCCCTACGTTCTGCTTTCAAGCAATGCATCCAGCTTGTTCCCAGCAGCAGCATAAGGAAAGGGGGTGCACTGTGATGTAAGAGAGAGTGGGGGACTCAACTTGTGATGGTGGGGTGGCTCTTGACATCTAATGTAAGGGAAGGGGATGCGCTGGACATCTAATCTTACAAATACAACCGGCCCTTTTGAGGACAATCATAATGCTGATGCGGCACACAATGAAATTGACTTTGACACCCCTGCTCTAAGGTCTCTTACAGCAGTCTGTACTCACAAAATATCCAGGGACAGTTGGTTGCCTCCTTCCAACTACCAAGCGGCACCTTTCTCCAGTGATACCAGGCTAGATCTTTAGCAGACAGCTTTTCGGTTAGCTGTCTGTATCTTCAGCATCCAGACCCTCAGGTCTTTTACCTGAGGCTTCACGAACAGCAAGTACATGGCAACATTGCCCTGGAGAGCAGCAACACATTCCCTACGCAGGCAAAGACCAAGAAGCTCTGTGTCTCAGAGTATTGATACAGACTCCCAGCAGTCTTCAGGGCCTTCCTTTCTGGGATTGGCCAGGGCTGTATAAATATTAATGCTGCTATTTGAATTGCTTCACACATAAGTTCCAGAGAGTTCTCCAGTTTTCTGGACAGCAGAAGAAACAGTCAAAACCAGCATCCGCTGAAACACTGAGCAGACCTTACTACAGGCAGTCCTGAGTTACATACACCCAACTTACAAATGATTCATACTTACAAACGAAGGGAGACAACAGGAAGTGAGAGGAAATCTACCCCTAGGAAGGAAAGTGCACTTCTGTAAGAGTTATCCTTGGAAAAACCTTTATCACCAATCCTTTTTTTTTACAACAAACCAAAATTTAAAAAATCCAATTGTCACAGGGACAGACATCAAAACAAAGGTTATAGGGGTGTTAACCCTTCCCTATACTATCCAATTTAAAAAAATATATATATTTGGCTGGAGTTACACTTAAGAAATGTACCTGTTCATACAAATTTATCTTAAGAACAAATGTACAGAACCTATTTTGTTTGTAACCCAGGAACTGCCTGTAATCACATGCAGATGCACTTGTTACTGTGAGCACAACTAAATTTATCTAACACAGCAATTGCAGCCACACTGGTTACAGTGAGACAAAACACACACAGCTCCACTGAACACGCCATCCTAGCACCTATCTAGGAGGGTGCTACAACTACAGGTGATACTCAAAAATTTAGAATATCGTGCAAGAGTTCATTTATTTCACTAATGCGACTTAAAGACTCATTACATGCAAAGCAAGATAGTTCAAGCCATGATTTGTCATAATTGTGATGATTATAGCTTACAGCTCATGAAAACTCCAAATCTCAGAAAATTAAAATATTACATGCAATCAATAAAACAAGGATTGTACATAGAACAATATCGGACCGCTGAAAAGTATTAGCATGCATATGTACTCAGTACTTGGTTTGGGCCCCATTTGCAGCAATTACTGCCTCAATGCAGCGTGGCATGGAAGCTATCAGCCTGTCGCACTGCTGAGGTGTTATGGAAGACCAGGATGCTTCAATAGCTGCCTTCAGCTCTTCTGCATTGTTCGGTCTCATGTCTCTCATCTTTCTCTTAGCAATGCCCCATAGATTTTCTATTGGGTTCAAGTCATGTGGGATTGCTGGCCAACCAAGCACAGTAATCCCACAGTCATTGAACCAGGTTTTGGTGCTTTTGACAGTGTGGGCAGGTGCCAAGTCCTGCTGGAAAATGAAGTCAGCATCCCCATAGAGCTCGTCTGTGGAAGGAAGCATGCACCAAAATCTCCTGGTAGAGGGTTGCGTTGATCCTGGACTTAATGAAGCACAGTGAATCAACAACAGCAGATGACATGGCTCCATGGCAAATCAACACATGGGTCCCCTCCAGTCAATTACCAGGCCCTTCAGGTCTGGTATGGATATTAAGGGGAACCCTGCGGAAATTTATTTTAAAAAAATGGCGTAGCGCCCCCCCCTCAAAATCCATACCAGACCCTTCAGGTCATTTATGGATTTTAAGGGGAACCCTGCGCCAAAACTTAAAAAAAATGGCGTGGGGTTCCCCCAAAAATCCATAACAGACCTTTATCCGAGCACGCAACCTGCCAGGCCGCAGGAAAAGAGGGGGTACGAGAGAGCTCCCCCCCTCCTGAATTGTACATGCCCTCAACATGGGGAGGATGCTTTGCATGTTGATGGGGACAAGGGCCCCATCCCCACAACCCTTGCCCGGTGGTTGTGGGAATCTGCGGGCGGGGGGCTTATCAGCATATTTAACTCCGGGGACCCCCAGATCCCCCTATGTGAATTGGTTCACAAAAAAGTGTCAAAAATGGTAAAAAACACAGGAGACAGCTTGGGACAAGTCCTTTATTAGAAAAACAAAAAACAATTCCAGCGATGTACATCCATTCTCGACCAGAGGATACGGGAAAAAAAGAAATACAACGCCAACACGATCCGCCTCCATGAGAGATTCCCGTTGAATGACACTACACCTGCCATGACAGCTCTTAAATAGCTGAGGGCGGTGCCACCCTCTGACGCTATAGCTGCCGACTGTATGACCCGCCCCGCTGCATCATTGATTTGATTGACAGCATCGGGAGCCAATGGCTGTGCTGCTATCAATCTCCAATGACAAGACGCCTCAAGGTGAGGGAAACCATCGTGGGAACGAGCCCATGGAGTTTCGTGGCTTAGGTAAGTAAAACCGGGGGGTTGGGTGGCCCGAGAGTGCAAGGTGTTTTTTCAACTTGCATACAATGCATAGGAAAAAAACACAAAGCTCTACAACCCCTTTAACCTTTGAAATGAACAATTTTGATTTTTCAAGTTCGTGTCCCATAGACTTTAATGGTGTTCGTATGTTCGAATAAATCTTTTGCCTGTTCGCATGTTCTGCTTCGAAGCGAACAGGGGGTGTTCGGCTTATCCCTAAATCTGAACTGAAGGCAGTCAATTTCCATCATGATTTTTTATGATATTCATCAATATGGTCACCACCACTGTATCAATGCTGGTACTTTCTTATCTCTGCATAGTTCTGCGCTGGGTCTCTGGAGGGTATGGGTACAGTTTGAGGCTACAGAAGTGGCCAAGAGAAGTCCTCCTCTCTTCTGCTTCTACTCCTCACCACAAAGTCCTATCCAGTGGCGGGAGACATGAAATCAGGCTGGGATATATCTGGTTGTGCCTGAGCCACGCAGCTTCCACCCTTTAAAGGGCCACTGACAAGAGTTATTCAAGTCAATGTGAATGCAAAAACAGCAAAAACAGCTTGAAGTCTATTATGAAAGCTTATGACATCGTCAAAAGGAAGTTAACTGCAGGTTGAATGCACTTGTGATAAGATTCTGAATGATTTTTGAAGAGGTCCTTAAAGGTGTTGTAAACCCATCCTATGCATTAAGGTGAAAAAACTTCTGACACTGACTGACCCACCAGCCCCCTTGTTTTACTCCCCTGAGCCTGTTTGTTCTCAGCAGAGACGCATTCTACCTCTCTGCCCGGGGGTTCTCGGCTCTTGATTGGATAGATTGATAGCAGCGCAGCCATTGGCTCCCATTGCTGTCAATCAAATCCAACAACCCCGGTGCAGGGGGGGGGAGGCTGGGGCCAAGTCTGGCATTCTGTGTCTATGCACACAGAATGCGTGTCCGCAATGGTAACCCCCAGGGAGAGCGCTTCTCCTAGGGTTTTTACAGATGCAAGGAGGAGCAGTGAGCGCCGCCGGGGGACCCCAGAAGACGAGGTTCAAAACGAACTGCATAGTCGAAGTAAGTATTTTTTTTTTGTTTTTTGTTTTCAAATTATGTGAGCAGAATGCAGTTCCTCTTTAAGTATTTATTACAGGATCATACACTGAGGTCAAGGGGGTCTATTTATAAAACATCCATTGGACCAATGGTATAAGCATTCATCTAGGCTTCACACATTTTCCCTGGATTTTCTCCAACACTATTCTTTCCTACAACCATCCACTGGCCAAAATGACATACGTGTTTCCGAAATACCTCAATCAGAAAATTTGCTGTATCTTTGCCACCAGGTGGAGCCGACTCTCAAAGGAAACAACAGTACTTGAAGAAATACAAATACAGGGAAAATGTGCCGCCAGGACAAATGCTTGTAACAACTTTTAGATTTAGACTCATGTTCAGCTTTTACCAGCACAGAATGTGAGGGTGAATCTCCCCAAAGGGACATAGATGGCAATGAAAACTCTAATAGAGGTTATGAGACTTCTCAACTCAATTTTTTTAAATCTCCCCTTTTTTGAAATTTTTTGCTCTTATAATACACACTTTGCTTTTAATCATGTACAATAAATACATAAAATACATATTTATATATATATATAAAAAAAACATTTAACCTTATTTCCCTAGAATATTATTTCATCATTAACCGTGTACCATTTGTGCATTTTTCCCCCCATCCTGTCTCTTCCTCCCCCCTCCCTTTTTTCCCTCCCCCCTGAGCCCCCACCATCTTATATTTAACCTTCTAGGTCTGAGTCTCATTGGTTTTTAATTTTAATTGTAATTTTATTTTTTCCCTCTTTTCTTCTACTTCTGGGATTCTCTTAAATCTAGTTCCCGTATTTTTACTCATTTAGATTTATACTTTTTTACTCCTTTCCATATTCCCTACCTCCGGAGTCTATCCATTACCAACTGTGGTGGCGCAAGTCTGGCATTCCCCATCCAAGGTTGCCATATAAGGTCAAATTTACCTGTTTCCCCCCTACGACTATATGTTAGTCTTTCTCTGAGAAGTAGTTCACATATAGGGTCCACTGACTTCCCGTAGGTACCTCTGGTGTCATCCAATATCTTGCAATGAGTTTTCTCGCCATATATAACACTCTGGTTAACATAAGATACATTCCTTTTGAAAACGACTCGACGTCTATAGCACCAAGTAGGTACACCAAGGGATCCAAGGGGATAGGTACCTGAGCCAGTCTACTTATGCACTGGGAGACCTCCTCCCAGTACCGATGTAATTTTGTACATCTCCACATTAGATGTATGAAATCCCCTTGATGTACTTTACACTTTGGGCATAGGGGGGAGTCTCTTCCCCCCACCTATGCAACTGCACTGGTGTTCTATATGCCCGGTGCAATATAAATAGTTGTGACAATCTATGAGACGCAGCTATCGATACTACTGAAATGGATTCTAGGGCCCTATCCTATTCATTCTGATCTATGTCCCCTATATCTTCTGCTCATTTGTTACGGCATCTCAGAGAGGTATGGTCCTGAACCGTAGCTATCAGTTCCATAAACATTTTTGATATTAATCCTCTCCCATCAACCGTTCCCAGTACTTCCTTCATCAGTGATGATGACGATGTTACTAGGGGATGTGTTATTTGTTGTGCTTGCAAGGCGTTTCTTAATTGGAGGTATTGATAGAACCCCCTTGGATTTAACTGGAATTCCTGACACAGTTTTTCGTATGATTTTAATACCTCCCCCTCATACAGCTGTGCAAAAAAGTAGATCCCTTTCTCCCTCCAAAAAGTAAATCCCCTTAGTTCCTGTATTTCCAGGTATTTCGGGTTATGCCATATTGGCGTGAAGGGCAACGGGCCTATAATCTCCAGGGCTTTCCGCAGCGTTTGGTATGCTCGGAAGATCCATTTCCAAATGAGACGCCGCCTCCAGTAGGAGGGCAGATGTAGTCACCAGATTACAATTAGGCCCTGTACACACGATCAGACATGTCTGATGAAACTGTTCTGCAGACCAGTTTCATCAGACCAGTTTGATGGTGTGTACGACCCATCAGACCGTTGTTCGTCAGACTAAAGTTTTAAAACATGCTTTAAAACCTGTCTGATGGAACCTGTCCGTCGGACAGGTTCGATGGTTGGTACACAAAAGCATCGGACCAAAAACCTGCGTATGCTCAGAATCAAGTCGATGCATGCTTGGAAGCATTGAACTTCGTTTTTTCATCATGTCGTTGTGTTCTACGTCACAGCGTTCTGGTCTGATCGGATTTTGGTCCGATGGTGTGTACGCACATCAGACAAGTTCAGAGTTGTCTGATGAAAACGGTCCGTCAGACATGTCTCATCAGACTCTCAAACCCCTTTTTTTAATAGGTGGGAGGTGGAGCTGGGAAGACCCTTTACGGAAGAACAAAAGAACAAAATACTCCGGAATATATTTGAATCATCAGTCTGTGTGAAGACACAGGAGATGAATTACAAGATACTAACTCAGTGGTATCGTACTCCGGTAGTATTAAAAAAGTGCTACCCAGACATCTCGGATAGATGCTGGAGGTGCGGAAAGAAAGAAGGAACGTTATTACACATTCTATGGTTCTGCCCAAAGATTTTAAGCTTCTGGGCAAAGGTTCAGGGAATAGTGCAGAAATTTAGCAAAGAAAAATTACCAGACCAATGGTCTAACTACTTACTACAGGACTCTGAGCTCTCTGTAAAATGTTATAGGAAATCTATGGTTTGCCATCTTCTAAATGCTGCCCGTGCCTGTATCCCAGGGATGTGGAAACAGACACAACCTCCAACAGTAAAGATGTGGCTCAATAGAGTAGAGGATACGAATAGAATGGAGGACCTTGTGTGGTCCTCCAGACAGAAACGTAAGGTGTACCTTGATACGTGGACTGAATGGAACACGTTCAGATACTCAGAAGAAGGAAGGATCTTGATGGATGCGTAGTTGTGTGATATGGGAGGGACCCGGCGCTGTGGACGAGGAGGAGGAGGGGGGATGGACAGAGGAGGGGGCTCCCCATCCCCCTTTTTTCTTTTTTTTTTTTTGGGGGGGGGGGGGGGGATTATATTTTTGGCTTAGTTTGTTTTGAGGGAGGATGATCTGGAATGACAATGCAGAGAGTGATGTCATAGGGGGTGGCCCAACTGCCCCTCCCTGCAGGGGACACGTGGATCCCCAGGTGGAGGAGAGGTTCACTGGCCTGACATAGCAAGGGGAAGGCACCCACAGATTTGAAAGGCAATTAGAACTATGGAGGATGAATCGTAGTTTGAGAGAGAAGTGATACGATATGTTTTGGGAAATATTTCCCTTTTATCTTTGTTTAAATGATTTGATTTTGTACTATGTGGGTATTTCTTTTCCTTCTTTTTCTTTTTATATATTTGTATGTTGAAATGACTTTATGGCCAGAGGGATGACCCTATATATGTATATCACTATGCTTGTTTGGAAAATAATAAAAGAAAAGATTAATGAAGATGACATTAAACCCTAATTTTTAAGCAAAAAAAAAAAAAAAAACAGACATGTCTGATCGTGTGTACAGGGCCTTAGAGTCCTCGCTCTTTTCCAGCCCCCATCCTGCCAACTGCTGAAGCTGGGAGGCCAAAAAATAAATTTTAGGGTGTGAGACTGCAAGGCCTCCTTTATCCTTTCTATACTAAATGGTAGTTAAGCTAAACCTAGCTACCTACTTCTTCCATATCAAATCACTCATTAATGTGTCAATTTGTTTGAACCATTTGTTTGTGATCCACATGGGGCAATTATGGAAAACGTATAAAACCTGTGGTGCTCATACCATTTTTTATTAGGTTTGCCCGTCCTACCACCGACAATGGAAGCTTACACCAGCTATTGCACTTCTCTTTCTGTCTAGCCAGCAGTGGACCCAGGTTCAGACAAAGATACTCAGTGGAGGTAAGTATGATATGTTTGTTATTTAAAAAAAAAAAAAACTAGGGTGGTTGCCAACGCATTCTTTAATTAAATTTATTAATGGAACCATGTTTTTAAATACTAAAGCTTCTAAACTGCATTGGAGATGGTCATGCAATCCTTGTCCATTTGTAATTTCATTTAAAATTCCAGGTGTGTAGTATTTGATATGAACCCCACTTGTCAGTGCCCCATTAGTACTGACATTTTTTTTTCAGCTGCCGATTCTGATTAATTACCAGACTTTCAGTAACTGACCTTGGCCTGTTTTCTCATAGTGACCCTGCACTACTCATCTTGACCTTGGCCTACTTACCTGATACTGAACAATTTCCTGTCTTTTGCCTCTCTGTTGACCTGGTTAGGAAACTCTGCTTTATCCTGCTACTAAAGGGGAACTTTTTTTTTTCTTCTACTGTCTAGTTTATTGTCTTTGATTGCAGCAAGCCTCATGCACAAGTGGATGTCAGTTTACATTCCAGGATACAAGGTACCTTGTCTTTGAAGTATACAATTGCAACATTAACCTGTGTTTCAGGTGGGAATCTATGTAAAAACTACATTTTGCTTTTGTCAATTGGGTTTACTACTCACAGCCCGACTGGGCCTGCTTAATATACTTTTGCCAACTGATTTGTAAAGGCCAGTATACAAGATTGGATATGCCAACAACAATTTTCAGACGGACGTGTTTTGTCGGACAATCCGACTGTCTGTATGCTCCTTCGGACGATAATTGTCCGACAACAAATGTGTTACATCGGATCATCCGATCGTGTGTACACAAATCCATCGGACTAAAAAAGTACAAACACACATGTTCGGAAGCAATGCTAACCATAAGACAACATTAGCATAAGTTGCCTAAAGGGTGGTGCTAAAGAGCTGAAAAACCACGTAGTATGTCTATTACGTCGATACGTTCATGTTTGTTGGCTGAAAATGTTCTGCCATGTGTGCATACCAAGTTCATGGACCAATCGTGTGTACGAGGCTTAAGAGATTAATTTATGCTTTGCACAACGTATGCCATAATAACTTTGCACAGTTTTAGTACTATTAAAACAGCCCTCAATTTTCAATTTTTTCCTAGAATGTTTGCAGTTTAGTGTTTTAGTCTACTCTGAAAAGTAAGCTTAGAACAAAAAACATTGGTGGCAGTAGTTACTTATCCGAGAGGCAAAAGTTGCTCAAGGAACCCCCAGCAACCTCTGAAAAAACTTTAAGGTTCCATGAAACTCTGGTTGAGAAAGACAGATACAGATATTGGAATCTCAAGTGGTGCCGGGTTAGTTGTATTTTGCTTAAAGGTATGGATTTACAAAATAAAACAATACAGTATATACTCACTTAGGTGTTTGCCGCATCTGTCCCCTGCTGACTCTAACACTGAGAACTGAGCAATCTGCAGTCAGTGTTCTGTGAGCTGAGAGCTGGTGACTATCAGTCACCAGCTCCTAGCTCTGCCCCTTCAGCACTCACTGGAGCGCTTGGCTGTGGAGATGGTGGGAGCAGCTGACTCAGTCTTCTAGCGGATCGCTGAGAGGCTGAGCCAGCTGCCAGTCCAGGTATCTAGGCGGATCCCTATTATATGGTTGGCCCACTATTATCTGAAAATGGGTCACAGGAATGCAGAATAAATTTCACTCTCGGCTGGTGCTAAAAAAAATTGGGGGTGCACAAACAAACCCCTCCAGGTCCGCACTCACCAGAGGAAGCCTTGTCGTTCATGGGACGAGAAGCTGGAAACCGGAAGTGACACAATGACGAATATTGATATCGCTAAAATAAAACGTGGGAGAATTTGGGGCGCAGTGCTCTGTGCCCTGAGGACAACCTGAAACAAGCCAATTAGAGCCTCAGCCTCAAACCACATGCTTTTCAAAAATGTACAGACCTAATAGACACCCGCCCCACACAGTGCAAGGGGTTTTGAATAGTAAGTTTGTTTCTGTGTAGTATACTCAGTGTTGCGAGTAATGGAGTTACAATAAACACAGTTACCTAACGCAGCCCCTTTTGAGGGTAATGAGTAATCTACCTGATTACTCTTCCCCTTACAGTAACGCAGTTCCCATTACTTGGGCAGCATTACCTCAATTACATCTACCGCCACTAGATGGCAGAAGATTAATTGCTTCTGCCGGCACTGTGAATATAAATATGGGTGGAACTCCGCTTTAGAATCATGTGACCGCTGTGATGGCCTGTGACAGAGGTCTGAAAACTCCCAATCGCAAGGAGCCCTGGATACGATGAGCCCCATCCGCCTCACACTGACCTATCACCGGGGAACAACTCACATCGATCTCACACACTGTGTGCACAACCTGATCAACGATCCGGGGGAACACATGGCCGGAACAAAATGTTCCACAGAACAAACGTTCCTTATACAACACAGTGTACACAGCCACATCTAGTGGTCAACATGGTAAGTGCAGGACACCTATACAGACCAATGATCAGCAGGTTATTTTTGGTCAGTGATTTCATCTCTTCATCAGATAACAAAGAAAAATCTGACATCCCCATTCCAGATCCCTTGCATCTAATAAAGCTTATATAAGATAAATAAAATAATAAACAATAAACTATAGAAAAGTCTAATAAAGCCTAATATAAGATTTAAAATTACAGACTCTGTAAACGTCAAGGGAATGTATATTATAAACATACATTTTAATCCAGCTTATAATTTGGATGTAATATGTAGCAGATGGATACGGGTTTTAAGTCCTATTAGCTGCACATACATGGTGGGACGGATGCACCTAGGCTGGAATATACATGGTGGGATGGATGCACACAGGCTGGGATATACACAAGATCACCATTTGTTTCCGGTTTTCTTCTCTCAGGGATCTGGCATTCTTTTGTCTTGGAGTATTAACTCACTGCTCCCTGGCAAGCGCCCGTCATCTGCTTCTCAACAATGCATTGTAGAATATTAAAAAAAAATTCAGTTACTTTGCTTAGTAACTAATTACTTTTTCAATGTAGTAACTGAGTCACTAACGCAATTACTTTTTCGAAGAAGTAATTTGTAACTGTAACTAATTACTTTTTTAAAGTAAGATGAGCAACTCTGAGTATACTACCATCTGACCAAGATGTTGAAGACCCCTTTCTGTTCTGCAGTAATTACCTTTCAGCAATTTCCAAAGTCTGCTCAAGTGGATGTTTTGTTGGCTCTACATCTTGCACCCCACAATATGGAAACTTTGGTGCGGTTCACCTGCACCCCTTATGGACCGGCCACCACTGTATGCTTGTGTTCTTTCTATAAGTTACAAAAGTTATATAGTTTGTTTATGACATTTTCCATGGGCTTAATGTGTAATCATGTTGTTTTATTGATGGGAAACCTCCAGTACATTAGTTCTCAGACGTCTTCATAACAGGGAGCACATGGCAACATAAGTGGAGAGGAAATAATGTTCTTGGTTATGTGGATTCTGTTTAAGTTGATTTTTTTTTTTAACAAAATAGAGTAATAACTTAATTTTAAAGATCAGAAATTTGTGGTAAAGCAAGCAGTGATCAAGCAAATAAAAACACTTTTTATAGTATAGAATATATTTAGGGGTTTCTTATTTTATTTATAGAGACAGAAAGAGAGCAGCACCATCTAAGTGCAGCATTATTAAGACATTTTATTCCCTAAAAGACAATTGGGACTCACAAGATGGAATTAATAATGTGGTTCATCCGCTTGTGGGAAAGACGATCTTCTCACTGGTGACAAGGCAGCTCATGGGTCCAGGCACGCCGATGGTTCCCAGCACTTCCAGACACTCAGGGCGGCTCACAGATAGCGGTGTACATCACTTTTGGTTGGAGAGAATGCAAGGAAGGAGTGCAGCGATTAAAATGAGGAATGATAAAGCACACGCATGCTCCGAACACACACTCCTCCCCACTCTCTCTCCAACCGCAAGTCATTTACACCACTGTCTGTTAACTGTCCTGAGTGCCTGGAAGCGCTGGGAACCATTGCCATCCCTGGACCTCATCAGTGAGAAGATCGTCTTTCCAACGAGCAGATGAACTACATTAATGCCACATGCACTGACATCTCATACATCTTGCGAGTTACCAATTGTCTTGGTTGTATTGGAATAAAATGCTGCACTTAGATGGCGCTGCTTCCCTTCTGTCTTTGCCTTCAAAAGAGTTACTTCTAGCCTGGCACGAGCTGGCAGCCATCCACAGTCAGCTTATCTAAGAACACTTCAACCGCCCTTGTGCCACAAATGTACCCCCCCTCCACATGAACTCGATGTGAAAGAGAGTTCTAATTACCCACTCTCTCATTATTCAGCTGATCGAGTGCACATGATCGAATGTACTTTCTCTTATTTTATTTACAGCACTTTTTTTTTATTTTGAGCATGCCAAGAAATCATGATTAAAAACTGGTGGTAGCAAATTTTATTGCAAATTTCCAAAAAGTCATCAATGTAACTATTCATATGACATACCTAGCCGATTTCCGCAGAAGCAGGGCTACTCCAGTCATCTCCACTTGATTCTGGGTCAGTGGCGGCTGCTTCATAATGGGCAAAGCCCCCCCCCCCATCCATGCGTCCGGCCCCCTAATCTACATGCAGGGCACCGGGCGCATGGATTTCAATATTTTTTTTTTTTTTTTAAGCATGTGATTAAAGCCTGAGGCTCTAATGGGCTTCAAAAATAGATGTGTGCCCTAAGCACACCCACTTGTGTGACAATAGTGAATAAATATTCACTATTGTCTTCCTCATTCTTCTCCCAGTCAATCAGGAAGCCCCTATTGGCCAGGAATGAATGCAAGAAGTTGGATGAAATGGAGAGTGTGATGTCACCACTCTGTCTCTTAACCTCATCGAATCAGAAAACACTGATTAGGAGAATTAATTCAGAAAATTTGACCAGAGGTTTAGGAATCTAAAAGAAGCTTTTATTTAACACATATACTAATACCAGTAACAATAATAATTGCAGTGCGTATTTACAAATCTGCGTAATGTATTTTCTGTATTAAAGTATAATTAAAAAGACAAAACAACAAGCAAGTAAAAATATGAACGTAACAAAAAAAATACTTTTAGGTAAATATTACAATAAATGTATACTTGCTGAGGTTATACTGTAGTTTTATTTTTTTTAAGGGATTCCACTAACTTTCTTCCTTGCTTTAGTAAACCTTATTGGTAGGGGACAATGGGTTAATATTCCCTTTTACTTCTCATCTCTTTTAGTGTGCTACTAAACATTCTTCTATGATTTTTGGGGAAAGTGAAAGGTTAATATGATTTGCTTACCCACTGGTTAATTAGCTTATTCACTTCTGAGAAAGATCAAGAATTTGGGACTAAAGAAGGTTTTAACATCACTGCTAAATGCAAACGCAATTAGGCCAGTGAGGATGTTAGATAGAGATCCCCTTTCATGTATGAATATAAAAGGATATGCATGCTTTTGTCTGAAATGACAACCAGAGCAGGTTTATTAATGGGTATCTAATAGAAAAAGAGAATTTTATGATTCTCATTAATTACAAAAGTGTCATGTGCTCCTGGCAGAGCATTAATCCCTCCCTGTAGATTAGGAGACTTCCACAAAGGACTTCAAAGGGTTTTCTAGCCTATCCCCAGGGAGTTGCTGGCTGCAAAAACCACAAAGTGTAACCATGCTAAACTACAAGAGGGGGGTCTCTGTGACCATGCCCTACAGAGAATGCCAGGAGAAACAGCTATAAGGCAAGTGTGTAGCCTGACTAAACAATTTAAGTGTCAATCTAAACAGGAGCCAGAGGAACCTGTAGGTTAAAAGGTTAGTTGGCCAGTGTCCCATCCTGTATCCCAACCAAAGCTCTGGTATGTAAATTGAATCTCATTGGGAAATTCACGTTCACATATGACTCTAGAAAACTTAAGGTCAGATTTGAGGTCACTCACACCTTGGCTTCCAGTCTATCTTCAATGTGGAAGTCTTGATTTTCTGATATATATATACATATATATATATATATATATATATATATATATATATATATATATACACACACACATTGTATGTGTATATATATATATATATACATATAGTGACAAATAAAAAATTATATTCTTAAAAATCAGTGCAGTGGTTCTAAAGGCATAATTTATTTTTTACTTTAATGCATTCTATGCATTCTTGGATGTAACTCTAAATACGAGTTACATCCAAGAAAAAACTGGACTTACAGGTAAAAAAAGGGATGCTAGCGTGGCGGTACTACATGCAGTAATAAGTAGACATGTGTATTCGTTTTCGTTAGAATGCATTTTCGTCCGAAAAGAAGCTAAAACCGAAAGATCCGACATAAAAAATGCTTTTTTTTTCGTTTTCGTTGCGGTAAAAATTCGATATAGAGAGATTCGACATTATAGGGAAAAGATTCGACATCATAGAGAAAAGATTCGACATTATAGAGAAAAGATTCGACACTATAGAAATAATAGATTTGACATTACAGAGAATAGATTTCGATTTATGAGACATAAAGATTCGACGTTCCGTTGAATATTCTTTTAATCATTCACCAGCAACCAAAAAGATTTGACGTTCCGTCGAATATTCTTTTGCCCATTCGACAGAAACCAAGTATTATTGGATTTTCGGATGAAAGCTATTCCCCAACGGAAAACGAAGTAAATCAAAACGATTTTCGGGAGTAATTAAATTTATTTTCCAAACGAAAACGAAATAACGTAACAAAATATTCCAGTCTGCACATGTCTAGTTATAAGTGCCAAGTGTGTTCAACTACTTACAGGCAGCACCAGTCCAGAGACCATTAATCAAGATGGCAGACAACAGTGTTAGTGTATGCATGGGACAGTGTGTGTTGATGAAGTTTCTTGTGAATGAAGACATTAAACCCAAGGATATCTACCGAAGGTTTCAAGCACAGTATGGTGATGAGACACTAAGCCGCAGTAAGACATTTGAATGGTGTAATCATTTCAAAGATGGCCTTACGTCCGTCAGTGACTATCCCGGTCGTGATGGTTCCCAGCCCACAGCAGTTATTCCTGTGAACATTCAGTGCATGGAATGTTGTGAAATTCCACAAGAGACAAATCTTTCTGTGGGAACTGTGAACACAATCATTTAAGAACATTTTCATTTTTGAAAAGTCAGCGCACGCGGGGTACCAAGACAGCTTTCTGCTTTTGACCGATAATTAAAGTCTGCACTGCGTTGAAGGAGCGATTTGACAGGGAAGACCAGGATTTTCTGGATCGCACCATTACATGTGATGAAACCTGGAAGCATGTGGAATCCCCACCACCCAAAAAAGTTTGAACAATTGTGTCTGCAGTTTAAGTGATGGCAAACATTTTCTGGGGCAAATGTGGCATTATTCATGTGGATTTTCTACTCCGTGGTGGCATGATCAACAGTGAATATTACTGTTGTGTTCTGAGTGATGTACATACGCATATGCTGAAAGAATAGCTTTGTTTGATTACTAAAGGCTTCCTGTTTCTCTATGACAACACACAAGCTCATACTGTTCTCCGCACTATGTGGACATTACAGCAACTCGACTTTGAGGTAATGCCACATCCCCTTACAGCCTGCACCTCAATCCAAGTGATTTCCACCTGTTTGGACCCCTCGGAGGTTAGCATTTCAGCACTGATGACAAAGTGAAGCAGGCTGTCCTAGGTTTAGGACAGTGTTTTTCAACTCCAGTCCTCAAGGCGCCCCAACAGGTCACGTTTCCAGGATTTCCCTTATATGAAACGGCTGTGGTAATTACTAAGACAGTAAAACTGATCAAATCACCTGTGCAAAATAATGGAAATCCTGAAAACATGACCTGTTGGGGGCGCCTTGAGGACTGGAGTTGAGAAACGGTGGTTTAGGAGTACTGACAAATCTTTCTATGCCGAAACTTTCCAGGCAAATTCTGGGATAAGTGTATAAATGTAGCAGGGGAGTATGTCAAAAAATTAATGCAGTTTCCACTCCTTGAAATTTGTTCTTTTATCATATAAATTGAAAGGTCCCTTAATGACTTGAATGCCTCTCATACTTATATGGATCCTCTTTCGATATATAGCTCTGAGCTTGAGAGCATCGTTGCCCTCTCTCTCTCTCTCCTCTCAAGAACAGAGGCAGCAACGGGACTAATTGGCTCCTGCTGCTGTCAATAAAATCCTGTGAGCATAGCGCAGGTAATGGGGCCACACTGGGCTTTGTCTGTCTGGACATACACAGCCCAGCTCTGGAGTGAGTGTGCATGTCTGCCCTCATACAATCACTTGCTATTGAGGCAGACACAGAAAAGGAGGAGCAAAGAGCGCTGGTGGGGGACCCCAGAGAAAAAGGTTTGGGGCCACTCTGTGCAAAATCATTGCACAGAGCAGGTAAGTATAACATATTTTTTATTTTAGGGAAAAAAATAAAAAATGAGCCTTTGCAACCGCTTGAACTCAGCATGCTACCTAAACGCTTCTGTAGCATATGCTCCCCCTTATTTGTGAGTAAAAACTCTCAGAACCCAGGTAGATGAACTACAGCAGGGGCATGCTTTTTTGTTTCTATAGCTTTTAAAGATAACTAAATTTATGTGTTTACAAATAAAAACGTGTATCAATTTAGGCATATAGACTTTATTACATTGTAATTGGATTTACTTGCAGATCTTCTATAAAAGAAGAATAAGCAGTATTCTTATAAAGCAGTCAATGTGACATCCACCAAACAGTCACTGCAGGTGGATCTGAGCATGCTTCTAAAATTACAACAATTTATTCTCTTGTAGTGAATATTTGGCAAAGGTCACGTTTGCTATTTAAATATGCACTTAAAAGTTTTTGTTTTTAGTTTTGAATTGTTGGGATATGACATTCATCTGAGCCAAACATTTTTGTCCACATTGGCTAACAATTGTATGTCTGTGAGTAGTCCCCTCAGCCTACTGGACTCTGTCATTCAGTAGAAGAAGGCCACATACAGGCCTCACACTCCTACTATTCCTACTAATAGTTTGCAGCTTCCTTCCATCACCTTTGAGGCCGTGTACACACGATCAGACTGGTCCGATGAATTCATTGGACACCTGTCTGTTGGACCAAAACGATGGTTAGTACACAAAAGCATCGGACCAAAAACTCACGCATGCTCAGAATCAAGTGGACGCATGCTTGGAAGCATTGAACTTCGTTTTTTCAGCACGTCGTTGTGTTCTACGTCACCGCGTTCTGGCCTGATGGGATTTTGGACTGATGGTGTGTACGCACATCAGACCATCAGACCACTTCAGCGGTGGTCCGATGAAAACGGTCCGTTGGACAGGTCTCATCGGTTTGGTCTGATCGTGTGTACGTGACCTGAGATGAGCTTACAAGGCGTTTGCATTAGGGCATTTGGATTATGATTGCATGATTGTCTGCCTTCCAAAGTCTAGAAGCAACTTTAATGTACTGTATGTGAAGAAAAAAACTAACCACTTACTGCTTTCAAACTCACTCTCTATTAAATAACATAATTTGTTTGAAATTGTTCAAAATCAAGACATTTTACCAGAGTTTTATCAGTTCTCAACAAGGCTCTTTAGTATCTTCTAGCAGCTGTGTGAGTCATAAACAATATGTATGCATGCTAATTTGGTACAATAAGAAGGATAATGTATCAAAATCAAGTATTTCAGACGATAAAAGTCTCTGAAATATTATTTATGTAAACACTGAAATGCTATAATAGCTACTGAGACATTCAACATAAAGATAAGAAATGTATCTGCTAGGAAGAAATTAATAGTGAAAAATGATATGAACTAAAAGGCTTGCATCTTGAATAAGCCAGTTTGCTCCTAACAGCTAAGAACAGGTAAGTGAGGTTACAATGGACTCCAGAGCACCAAAAATGGATGTAGAACATTTAACATTGTGTTATAGATAACAATGCATCTGATCAGAGTTCAGTAAAAAACAAGATGCTTTTTACTCCCATGTGCAATAGGCCAAACTATGTGAGAAAGGTTTTTCTTGCGTGTAACTAAGCATCATTTAAATTTAACAGGCTACCTGAATCTAATAACAATCACCATATTTGGTGTAGGGTGGTAATTTTTTTTGGGGGGGGGGCGCAAAGAAAAAAAAAATTGCAGCCTTACTGTGCCTATCAAACGCAGCCGCTGTGCCATCAATTGTCACCACTTTGCCATGCCATCAAACGCAGCCGCTGTGCCATCAATTGTCACCACTGTGCCATTCTATTAAATGCAGCCGCTGTGCCATCAATTGTCACCACTGTGCCATCAATTGTCACCACTGTGCCATGCCATCAAACGCAGCCACTGTGCCATCAATTGTCACCACTGTGTCCATTGTTGCCACTGTGCATGTCACTGTGCTGTGCCCTTTAATTGTTGCCACTGTGCCCATTGTTGTCACTGTGCAGTGCCCTTTGTCGCCTTTGTGCCCATTGTTGTCACTGTGCTGTGCCCTTTGCCGCCTCTGTGCCCATTGTTGTCACTGTGCTGTGCCCTTTGTCACCTCTATGCCCTTTAATTGATGCCACTGTGCCCTTTGCCGCTCTCTGTCCCCGTTGCCACTCTCTGTGCCCATTGTTGCCCCTTTCCCTGTAAAATGCACATACCTGAAGCTTCCATGTCCTCCCTTGATGTCTTGTTCCGACTTGGTGACGCTTCAGCCAATCAGTTTCCTGATAACCAGAATCTAGGAACCTGATTGGCTGAAACGGCCATCAGTCTTATCGAAGGAACGCAGGGGGCGTGCGTTCTGAGGATAGACATCCGAGAGCCAGAGGGCCGCTGGCTCTGATAGGCAGTTCCCCTCATCCAACCAGCTGCCGCTATTCAGGTAACCGGCGCCCTATGTCCGCTTATATGGATAGACCAGCGGCAGCTGGCAACAATAATAACACACATTCGATGCAATGCAATGAATGTATGTTTTTTTGCGAGAGGGGGTGGCGCTGCAGTGCGCTCTATTGACGGCCACCAGAACTGCAGGCATTAAAAGTAAAAATGAAATTTTAAGCAAAATAAATGTCTTAAAGGGCCCGTTTTTTTTACTACAGGCGAGGTGGGCCGCCACTGGTGGTAATGGTGGTAAAAGCAGTGGTGATAGGATTTTTAATTATTGGCATCAAGGGTAGGCTGATGAAAATTGTGGCCCTGGATCACATTATGAACATTAATACAAAATGTCTGAGGAAGAGATTCCAATCCCAGAGCTGCAAAGTAGGCATGGGATCGATTGGCCACTGAGCACATTCTGGTCACTGGTCCAATCTGCAGACCCAGTAGTCAATAAGATAAGCAATTACTACATTTGCTGGGATGTTGAGGCATATACTGCTATACCAATAAATAGAAAAAAGCTCCATATTCTAACTCACAGAAGCATTGTGACCAGATATAGGCTCCTGCTTTTTCTTCACTGGCAATGTGTCACTCTCTTTTGCCTTCTTGCTGGATAACTAGGCACACACTACTACTGCACCCACAGACAGCATATACAGTATATTGCACAGACCATTTTACTAGTTTGCTAGGTAGCATTGAAAATGCTCCAAGAAGGCAACCAATGGAAATAGTAGCCATAAGTAGTTCTTTACATTCAACTGGACTTGTTCTGTAATGCCAAAAACATTTTCTCCTTCACAATAATGGCAATAAATCTATGCTACCTCTGCCAGGACTGCCAACATCATATGAATAGAATAAACTGATAGGCTTGACATTGCTGGGCACTGCTTTTGCCAGTGGTCAGAGTTGTAACCCCTTAATTGTGCTACTATGCAGCTGTGGCTTAGCCTAGGTGTGAATACTGTATGTTGTATATGGTGATGGAGTTTGTGTCTAGCACTATAAAGTAAAAGGTTCAGAATGAAGGTGAGGAGAAAACTCCCGCTCCAGGTGAGTGCACTGTGCAATCAATGTCCTCTTAGAACCAGATAGGTGCCGGCAATGCACAAAGCTTGAAGAGGAGATATGGACAGCCGCACACCAAAAAAACCTTGAAAAGGTAGCCTTTAATGGTAAAAGAAGGAAAGCACTTCAAAACACAGCAAGCAGGGGGGTGTATAGCTGACGCGTTTCGCACTAGGGTTCAGTGCTTAGTCACAGCTATGACTGAAATATGATGCTGAAATATCACCAACAGTTTTCTGCAAATCATGAGTGAGAGCCAGTAGCAACATGATTGGTGTCAAAGTTGCTCATTTGAAAAGTTTTTCATTGGTAAAAAGGCTCAGTGGGGCTCAGCCTCCTCCAATGCCTTTCTCCTCCCATGTTTCTTCCTTTGCATCACCCTCTGGTTTGCAAGTCTAGTCATTACCTACACACAAATCGCATATGTAATATAAGCTACAATTAAATTATTACACATGTAACATGAGCTACATTATAAGCTGCTTCTTGGACCTGATGTCTCAATATTTGTCACAGCCTTTTGCAGCTTCTTGCATCTTTTTCACCTCACTATTTGTCACAGTCTTTTCTACTATCTTTCCCACCTGTAAAATGATTGACAACCGTTCTACTCTTAGGACTCTCCCCCTATTTCTCTATCATAATTCATACATTGTACGTCATTACATCATCCCTTTGTTCACTGTCTTATGCCTGTTGTTGTTGGAAGAGTGGACTGGTTAACCCATTGGCAATTTAAACTGCTCACTTTGGATGAAACAGTCTTTTGTTTCTTGAGAAAAACAGGAAGAGCACCTGTGTCTTACTGCTTCAATCACAATGAATACAACCGCTGGCGCTGCCTATTTTTACTTTTACCCTTTTTATTTACCCTATTTATACCCACTATCAGTCCTGTTGACAACATTATATCAGACACTTAAAATGTAACTATACGTTAAAACCCCATGTCAGTTTTTTTTGCCATCTGTGTGCCATTGGAGATCTTCACTTCCTGTCTCATAGTCAAAACAGGAAGTGAGAGGAAACCCCTGCAAATTAAGGGAATTTTTGGAGCCCCCCAGATCACCAGAACCAGTGTCCGCATTGGAAAATTTCCCTCTATTCCTGTTCTAGGGACAACCCAAGACTTGCCATTTTTATCTACTTTCCATTTCAATGATAACTGTAAGCAGGGTAAATAGAGAGGGGGAATCTCCCAAACAGGGGCAGAGGTAGAAATACAATCATATTCTAGTATATTTCTATTAAGTTTAAAATTAAAAAAAAGTTTTGCGTTTAGTTTTACTTTAAAGGGGAGGTTCCCCTAAAAATAAACTTTTAACATTGCCTGTGTCTTCTTAATAATAATTAGAATCGGCTGGTACTTTTTTTTTTAAACCCCCGTACATACCATTTTCGGCATGTACTCTCACCGCCGCTTCCGGGTCTGGCGGCCGGGGATGGGAGGGCCTGCTTCATTGACAGGCATCTGGCAGCCGGGGACAGGCATCCGATCGACGCATACAGCGCGTCACGGGATGCCGAAAGAAGCCGAACGTTGGTGCGCATGCGCCGTATAGAGCCGCACCAACGTTCGGCTTCTTTCGGCATCTCGTGACGCGCTGTATGCGTCGATCGGATGCCTGTCCCCGGCTGCCAGACCCGGAAGCGGCGGTGAGAGTACATGCCGAAAATGGTATGTACGGGGGTTTAAAAAAAAAAGTACCAGCCGATTCTAATTATTATTAAGAAGACACAGGCAATGTTAAAAGTTTATTTTTAGGGGAACCTCCCCTTTAACCTGGGCATAGACAGATCTAAATTTAGCCGGTTCAGCAAGAACCACTGGAATTTTGATCTGTGCCCTGATAAGATAACATGCTACAAATTTCTGGCAGTGTTGAATTGTAAGTCTGTTAACTTGCTACACAATTTCATTGGCAATTTGTACACTTGCAGAGCACTTGAAGCACAAGTTCTAGTTGACACTTTTCCAATTTGTTGCAAATTTACGTGGCAAGTCTCTACCAAGTTGCAGTGGTGAGTCTACAGCAAGAGCTCTGCAAGTCTACAGCATGACATTTTTGCCACAGTGACCCCTGTGGTGGGATGACTATTATACAACAACATAACTGAACCAGAACTTGGAGCATACTTACAGAATGTTTGCAAAGAAAGTTGATTTGGAGTCATGCAATGCAGACTTGCTGCAATTGTGCAGCAAAATTGTGAAGCCTGGCAAGTCTACCAATACGTTATCAAGTCATTTTTAAACTTGCAGCACAATTGCTTGCTATCTGGGTGTGTGGCCCTTCCCTTTTGACAGAAATCGATCTTTAGAGCAACTTCTGTTAAATGGACTTGCTGGAAAACTTTTATTGATCAGTGGCTGCAGACACTGATCACTGTGTTCTGACAGGAGCGGAAGCTGCTGCCAGAATACAATATTTTTAAGTGGGATTCCTTCCTTAACTTCATTTGTGTTGTTTTAGGTTTAGCCCACTGGCCGAATGGAGAAAAAAATGAACCATCTATGCCTAGCTTAAAATGATACTAAAATCTTTACCTTAATGCATTTCTTGCATTAAGGCAAAAAACGCTTGCTATGGGAACACGCAAGGTAGAGGAGGAGCCAGGTTCACCGATGGGCGACCCCAGAAGAGGAGGATCGGGGCCACTCTATGCAATACTACTGCACAGAGCAGGTGAGTATAACATGTTTGTTATTTTAATTTAAAAAAATTACTAATACTTTAAGTAACACAAATGGAAAATGTATTTCTGTGGTAGAGCTGGAAAAGGCTAGGAACTATAGTAGAGCTGTAAAAAGATAGGAATGCCTGCCAGTTTTATAGGGTCTATGTCACTGTTCTTCCTTCATTTCTGTCAGGAAAAACAGTTTGGGGTGTAATTATAATAAATTTGCATTGCAATTCAACCAGTCAAAGTGAAAATAATTATTTTTTTATTTTTTATTGATTAAATAGAAAATACTGCATTTGGCCATTAGATAGTGTTAAAGGATCACTAAGGGATTTTTTTTAGCTAAATAGCTTCCTTTACCTTACTGCAGTCCTGGTTTCATGTCCTCATTGTTCGGTTTTTGCTTTGAAGTTGCTGTAATTCTGCTCTGATCTCCACACTTCCTGCTTGTCTGGCTCCTTATGAACAATCTTATGGCAGCTTTTCACTGTGGTCCAAGCTGTCATTACAGTGTGTCTAAAACTCCTAATATTCATTTTAAAAACAAAACACTGCCCTGGATTTGTTTGTTTTTGTTCTGTGTGTCTCTCTACTTCACAGAAACATGAAACTAGTTTAAAAGTGAAACTAAACTGCAGGCACATTATATGATTGATTTTTATCTATTTTTAATCATTTTTCAAAGGAATCAGTTAACTTTTATGTCTCTATACCCTGTAAACAGTCATTTCAGCAAAAAAGGTGTTTTCCTTTAGTGACCCTTTAAGTATAATAGGAAATTCATATGATACATAGCACCAGCAAGTGGTCAAAAATACATATTTTACATTTTAAATCAATTTAAAACATGCATCCAGCACAGGAAATAGTCCAATAAGATTCTTTGTTTGCTTCATTTGCACAGCACAAATGTACATGCACTTTCACTAGGCGAATTGCTATGCAAATTTATGTTTTATATACACCGTTATTTGTATGCCTAGCTATGTGGGTTGTTTACGAAAGGCAAATTGCACTGAAAGTTGCAGTTGCTGTAAATCTGAGGGGTAGATCTGAAATGAGGGGAAGCTCTTCTGATTTTATCATCCAATCATGTGCAAGCTAAAATGCTGTTTTTTATTTTCCTGGCAGGTCCCCCTTCGGATCTTCAGCGACTGCACTTCCAAGTGCACTTTCAGTGCAATTTCAAGTGCAATTTCAAGTTCAAGTGCTTGAAGTTTGCACTTGTAGTGCAAAGTGGATTTGCCTTTAGTAAATAACCCCCTATGGGCCAGATTCAGGTAGAGTTGCGCTGGAGTAATTCAATATGCGCCGCGTAACTGTGAAGATGCGCCGTCGTTTCTATGTGGCCGTACCCACCAAACTAGATGCGACAGAAAACGGGCCATTTCCGATCGGCTTAACTTTCCGACGCCAGAGTCTCGTCAGCGCATAATTTTGCTTGACACATCAGTCGGGCCTATTGATTTCCCCTGCAAATATGCAAATGAGGGAGATTTCACGATTCGCGAACGGATTAGCACCATACGCCGGCTACATGCGCCGCGCGTATCTCGTCCGTCCGGCGCAAAGTTATTTCTACAAATAGCTGCTTTATCTTTACTCCAGACGGCCTCAGGTCAGCAGGAGAGCAGCTACAGCAGCGTTACCGACGATAAGAGCTAGCTGAGCACCCCCACTTGCAGGACAACACCTCTGTTCATGCTTGTCTGTCAACTTTTACAGCCATGGAGGAAGACATCATAGGTCTCCATAGCCGAGATGACGGCTGACAGCTCCTGGCCTTTAGAGTTCAGCTTTCTCCTGTGTGTTTGCGGGGAACGGGAGCAGCCATCTCAGAACAAAAGTAACTTCACTGCGGGGAGGGGGAACAGGATATACTTTAGTGCCGGAATGGCGCATCTACGGGCGCATTTAAACGCCCAACGGAACGCATTGCGATGACGTTTCCCGTGAAGTGGTGCCGACGGAAGTTGTGAGCATGCGCACAAGGGGGCCGAGTGAAGCCTCACTTACTGCGCATGCTCCGTGGATGATGCGCTGAACGTAAGCCTCTGCACTGGGCTCCGCCCATCATTTACATATGATCACACCCACTTCCACTTGCGTCGGGTTAGGCCAGCGCATTGTCGTTACTCTGGCGCAAGTTTATGCGAAATCTGCTATGTGAATAACAGTACTTGCGCCGAAAGTGTCGGCAGGGTAACGTAAATGAGAAACGTTACTCCAAAGTAAAGAAGCGCCCATGTACCTGAATCTGGCCCTATGTGTCTAATGTTCCTCTCTGCAGCACACTGACAATGGTAGCTATTCTCATCTTACATCATTGGCACTATATCATTTTCCCTATTGTAAAATTGCCACTGTCAGCTGATTAATGTTTAAACCTCTAGTCTTTTTATCATTAATTTTGATCATTTGGCAAATGGGCCTTAGTTGTCAACAGTAAATGATAAGCACAAGTAAAGTAAAACTTTCCTCAGGGTTTCCCTATGAGCTCCAGTTTTTGGATCTCCTGTAAAGAAGCATAAGTTATACATATATCAAATTTGCACAATGTATACTTTACTATGCATTTTCCTACTGCAATAGAAAGTGGGAAATACAGTGTGGAATTAAAAAATACAATCACAGAAGGAGGTAGTAGAAACTAAAGCAAGAGAAAAGGGAGTGTATGTTTTTTTTTTTTTAGCTCTGCATAGAGAAGAGTAAAACCATCAGCATTTTGTATGGGCAATTTTTTTACAGCAGAAAGATATCAGCTTATATTTTGCTTCCTTTGTCCTATCGGGGATACTTTTCTTCACTTCCTGCCCCAAAGACACAACAGAAACTGAGTGGAAATCCCTACAAATTGTCATTTCTTAGACACACATAATGGACAGCGGAGTCTGTTTACTTCTGGCCACCCATAGGACAGAGCAGCTCAGATGTGTCATCAGCCCACTCTGCTCCAATCAGAAGGGGATCTGTGAGCTGATCCCCTGCTTATTGGAACTGAATCTGACCCATGTGAAAGGGACCTTACTGTTAGTAGATTTTCCCTCACTTGTTGTTCTGGTGGCAACTGTAATGCTGCGTACACACTGGACTTTCCAACGGGAAAAACTCAGTCAGAATTTCCGACAGAAAAAAAGAGAACCTGCTCTCTATCTAAGTCCGTCGGAAATTCCATCAGAAAAAGTAATTTCCGACCGTGTGTACGCGGCATAAAATCTTTGATTTTCCATTGCTTTCTGTTTTGGTGACTGGGGTGGACTGACAACTCATGGGGCCCCCGGGGAAAAGGAGATTATGGAGCCCCCAGGCTTAGAGATGGCCTGCATGCGGCAGCCATCTTTTTTTGACGCAACATGAATGTGGGCATACCCATGCGGATGGGAGGGGTACCAAGCTCTGCAACATGCTGAGTGGCAGGAGACTTAGGCTGCGTACAGACGATGAGACATGTCCGCTCAAACATGTCCGACGGACCGTTTCCAGCCGACATGTCTCATCAGATTTTGGTCCGATGGCGTGTACACACCATCGGACGAAAATCCCCTCGGGCTGAGGACGCAGTGACGTGGCGGTGACGTTGACGCTGCCACGTCACCACTCCAGGAAGTAAAATACTTCCACGCATGCGTCAAATCCATTCGGCGCATGCAGGGATTTCTGTCCGCTGGTTAAGCGTACTAACCAGCGTACATGTCGGATGGACAGGTTTGCAGCTGACAAATTTCAAAGCATGCTTTGAAATTTGTCCGCTGGACAAACCTGTCCGCTAGCCCATACACACGATCGGATATGTCTGCTGAAACGGTCGGTCGGACCAGTTTCAGCAGATAAATTTGATCGTGTGTACGCGGCCTTAGAGCTAGTGACCCAGTAAATTCACCAGGAGCCTCTCATGGGCAGTGCTGTCCTTAACAGCATCAGGGGACCCTGGGCAAAATACTGCACTGAGAAACTCTACCAGGGAGATGCTGATCTGCGGCGAACACTGGGCATGACCAATGGGGGAGTCTTAAAAGAGGATTGAACAGAATCTGCTGTAAACAATGCAAATATACCACAGTCCTTGTACCCATAAAATTCTAATTACTGTGTTGCAGCTGATAATCTCAGACACAAATAAATCTCAGTCAAAGGATCATTTGTTTTTAAAATAAACATTTCCATTATATATGTTTTTTTATGCATAAAAAAATATAATTTTTTTGGCTTACTGAGGCAACATTACAGAAGAATTTAGGATATAAAAAGCCGCGCCACATAAATGATCATCAGAAATAGTTACACCAGTATCAGTGGTTATAGAACATTAAGCCACTAGAGTCTATTAAAGTCCATAGTGATATTAGAATATTTCCCGAAGGAGATCCTCTGTTTACTGTCACCAAACGATCAAACTCCAAAGTGAATGAGCAGCTTACCAGAGGTCAAACATAAACCAGCGTCTGACTATAACCCAGTCACGGCCTTTGGTATCCCTGTGGTTCCCAGGATCTTCCAGAGTTAATGTTGAACAGGACGGAACACCTCCTAAACTCAGGACAAAGAAAAGACGCACATAGCATAATTCCGTGGACGAAGTTTAATACGTTTAATAAGATAATAAAAAATGTACTTACACAGCACACATAATAAACGAGCGTAAAAACAAGTGTTGCCTCAACGTGGTGACGTCACTGCGTCGCCTTCCATACGCGTTTCGTCACTAGAAGGAACGTCCTTCTAGTGACGAAACGCGTATGGGAGGCGACGCAGTGATGTTTATCACACGCTTGCTGCAGCCTGCTGTTCTTGGGGGGAGGGGTTTTGTTATAGCGCGGTCTTTTTTGCTCATATTACAGAAGAACTTAAAGGGGTTGTAAAGACAAAAATATTTTCCTCTTAAATTAAAGTCTGACAGTAGCTGATAAAGTAAAAAGTAATGTTTTGCATTATAACTAGTTTGATACCTGTTGAAATCGAGCTGCTTTATTCACCTCCGTCACTCCTCAATCGTTATTCTCACTGACTTCCTGGTTTGCGGTGCGCATTCATTCTTGCTACATCACGGCCTTAGCTTAGCTTAGCTTAGGCTTAGCCTCCATGCCTGTGAGGGATAAGAGAGCATCTTCACGCAGGGCTGTAGTCATAGGGAGGGGGTGAGAACATTCTGCTTTCCGCCATGAAAAACGGCACAGATGCTGGTGGAAAGCAAGAAGAGGAGAGACAGGAAATGGCATTTTCAAACCTGGATTACTGTATTTCGGAGGTCAAAAGGAAAAACGAGGTAAGTGATATTTAAATGCTCTAGCTTACAGCAATCAATTGATCTAATAAAAAACAAACCTTTAGTGTTCCTTTAAAGGGGTTGTAAAGGAATATTTTTTTCCCTAAATAGCTTCCTTTTCCTTAGTGCAGTCCTCCTTCACTTACCTCATGCTTCGATTTTGCTTTTAAATGTCCTTATTTCTTCTGAGAAATGCTCACTTCCTGTAATTCTCTCTGTAACTACACACCGTAATGCAAGGCTTTCTCCCTGTTGTGTAGAATGCCTCTTGAGGAGGGAGGGGGCGAGCAGGAGTGTCAGGACGCCCACTAACACTCAGATCCTTTCTCTATCTGCAAAGTAGAAAGTGTCCTGACTTGCCTGCTCTCCCCCTCCTCCCTCAAGAGGCTTTCTCCACACCAGGAAGAAAGCCTTGCATTACGGTGTGTAGTTACAGTAAGAAGAACAGGAAGTGAGAATTTCTCAGAAGAAATAAGGACATTTAAAAGCAAAATCGAAGGATGAGGTAAGTGAAGGAGAACTGCACTAAGGTAAAGGAAGCTATTTAGGGAATTTTTTTTTCCTTTACAACCCCTTTAATTAAAACCAGCAACTGTTGAGACAATGAACACCTTGGTCAGTTCTATGTACAGTATAATGTACAGAGTATGTGGGTCATGAGAAAGTAACAAACAAAACAACATATACAGCAGTCAGGATGAGCGCCTTGTTCACATCAGAGTCCTCCCTTACATCAAAGTCCCAACATTCTCCCTATACATCACAGTCCACAGAGTGCCACACTACGGGAGAGCCCCCAGTGTGCCACCCTACGGCAGAGCCCCCAGAATAACACCTTACGGCAGAGCCCCCTAATGTGCCACTGTACGACAGAGCCCCCCAGTGTGTCATCCTATTGCAAAGCCCCCCAGTGTGTCACCCTACGGCAGAGCCCCCAGAGTCCCACCCTGCAGCAGAGCCCCCAGAGTCCCACCCTGCAGCAGAGCCCCTAGAGTCCCACCCTGCGGCAGAGCCCCTAGAGTCCCACCCTACGGCAGAGCAACAAGTGTGTCACCCTATGGCAGAGCCCCCAGTGTCACCTTCCATCAGTGTCTTCTTACACACACCTTTGCACCTCTGTTGTGCTAGGCAGCTGGCGGGAAAAGGCTTTTTAAAAAAAATCCACTTGTTGCAGGTTCTGAACTGTGAGTCGTAGAGCCAGCGGAATAGTGAACTGCTGTGGTTGGCCTCAGATCGGGCATTGGGGCATGTAAATAAAACCCATGCTTGATGTATGCCATGATGTCACTGCACAGGTGTGCACCAAGACCTGCTTTGCTGCCTGATCCAAGGCCGAGCTCAGCAGTGCACCATTGAGATGTCCCCGAATAGCAACAAGTGGATTTTTCATGGGCATGGGATTGTTAGAGCGACTTCTGTTGAGCAGCAGTGGGCATACATTGATCATACAGTATACACACACAGTATACACCAGTGGCGGCTGGTGCTCCAATTTTTTTAGGGGGGAGCAAAAAAAGTGGGAAAAATTCTGAAAATTACTGGAAAAAAACATCAAATGCAGCCACTGTGTCCATCAAATTCAGCCACTGTGCCAGAAAAAAGGATCCACTGTACCATCAGCCAGTGATGGCGGTGAGATGTTGGACGGGCAGCGGCGAGCTATGGGTCGGGCAGCGGCAAGCTGTGTCCTCCATGCTTACTCCCTGCATCTCTTTTTTCCTCCTGCTAGGCTTCCAATAGCAGTGCCTGTCCTTTCAGCCAATCGCGGGATGGGTATCAGATTTGCATTCCTGATTGGCAGAGAGGCGGTTCAGTGTTAGAAAAGCAAATATTAATTTACTATTCTAACACACCTGGATAGGCTCCGAGTGCAATGCTGTGCACTCTGAGGCCACCCTATTTTGAAGCCTATTAGAGCCTATGGCTCTAATCAGATGCTTAAAAAAAATAAAAAAAACACCCCGTCGCTGTAATTCGGGTGTCCTGAAAGGGGCCGGATGTCCGAATAGGGGGTGGCCGCAGTGGCCATGAATAGATTTATGCTATGCATTAATCTATCCATTCTACATACTGTATAGGGGGTGGTGTGATAGAGGGGGTGGCTCCCTTAATGGATGGGCCGCCCCTGGTTTACACACACATGCATAGTATACATACATAGTATACATACATTGCTCAAAAAAAATTAAAGGAACACTTTTTAATCAGTTATAGTATCAAGTCAATTAAACTCCTGGGATATTGATCTGGTCAGTTAAGTAGCAGAGGGGGAGGGGTGTATACAGAGGGGGTTGTTAATCAGTTTCAGATGCTTTCCTGTTAATGAAATTAACAACAGGTGCACTAGATGGGCAACAATGAGACGACCTCCAAAACAGGAATGGTTTTACAGGTGGGGCCACTGACATTTCTGTTCCCTACTTATCTTTTCTGACTGTTTTGCATTTGGCTAGGGTCAGTGTCACAACTGCTACCATGAGGCAATACTTGGACCTACCTCCAGCATGGCACATCAATATGTGCCATTGCCAGAAGGTTTGCTGTGTCTCCCATGAGCATGGAGGAGATTCAAGGAGACAGGCAGTTACTCTTGGAGAGCTGGACAGGGACAAAGAAGGTCCTTCACCCATCAGCAGTACTGGTGTCTGCTCCTATGTGTAAGATAGAAGGAACAGGATGAGCACTGCCAGCAGAGAGCTACAAAATGACATCCAGCAGGCCACTGGTGTGAATGTCTCTGACCAAACAATTAGAAACAGACTTCATGTGAGTGGCCTGAGGGCCCAATGTCCTCTAGTGGGCCCTGTGCTTACTGCCCGGCACTGTGGAGCCCGATTGGCATTTGCCATTGAACACCAGAATTGACAAGTCCACCACTGGCCCCCTGTGCTTTTCACAGATGAGAGCAGGTTCACCCTGAGCATATGTGACAGACATGAGAGGGTCTGGAGAAGCTGTAGAGAACGTAATGCTGCCTGTAACATCGTTCAGCATGACCGGTTTGGTGGTGGGTCAGTGATGGTCTGGGGAGGCATATCAGTGGAGGGACGCAAAGACCTCTACAGGCTAGACAATAGCACCCTGACTGCCATTAGGTATCGGGATGAAATCCTTGGACCCATTGTCAGACAGTACGCTGGTGCAGTGGGTCCTGGGTAGTGATGAGCCGAACACCCCCCCTGTTCGGTTCGCACCAGAACTTGAGAACACACCAAATGTAGAACCCCGTTAAAGTCTATGGGACTTGAACATTTGAAATCTAAAATGCTAATTTTAAAGGCTAACATGCAAGTTATTGTCCCAAAAAGTGTTTGGAGACCTGGGTCCTGCCCCAGGGGAGTGTTTGGGGACCTGGGTCCTGACCCAGGGGAGTGTTTGGGGACCTGGGTCCTGACCCAGGGGACATGTATCAATGCAAAAAAAGACGTCAGTTTTTTCGGGAGCAGTGAATTTAATAATGCTAAAAGTGAAACAATAAAAGTGTAATATTACTTAAAATTTCGTACCTAGGGGTGGTGTAAAGTCAGCATGTGAAAAAGCGCATTTTCCCGTACATAGAACTGTCCCTGCAAAAAGTGTCATTTCTGAAAGAAAAAAAGTCATTTAAAACCGGCTTTGCGGCTATAATGAATTGTCAGCTCTGGCAATTAAGAGAGGATTCATTCATAATTTTTTTTAAAAAAGCGTGGGGGTCCCCCCAAATTCCATTAACAGGCCCTTCAGGTCTAGTATGGATATTAAGGGGAACCCTGCCATCAATTTAAAAAAAAATGACGTGGGGTTCCCCCCCAATATCCATACCAGACCCTTCAGGGCTGGTGTGGATTTTAAGGGGAACTCCACCCCAAATTTTGAAAAAAAAATGGCGTGAGAGTTCCTCCAAAAAATCCACACCAGACCCTTATCCGAGCACGTTAACCTGGCCGGCCGCAAAAAAAAGGGGGGGACAGAGTGCGGCCCCCCCCTCTCCTGAACCGCACCAGGCCACATGCCCTCAACATGGGGCGGATGTCTCCATGTTGATGGGGATAAGGGCCTCATCCCCACAACCCTGGCCGGTGGTTGTGGGGGTCTGCGGGCGGGGGGCTTATCAGAATCTGGAAGACCCCTTTAACAAAGGGGACCCCCAGATCCTGCCCCCCCTATGTGAATTGGTAATGGGGTACCCCTACCATTTCATGAAGGAAGTGTAAATAGTTAAAAAAAAAAACACACAGACACCGTTGAAAAAAGTCCTTTATTAATAATAATAATAATTTAAAAAAAAAACAGCAGTGGTAATCCACTCTCGATGCGGCTCCCCGCTCCAACGTTGTCTTCTATCCAATGACGGATGATCTCTCCAGCGACGGGTGATCGGTCCAGCAATGAGAAAACTATCCATCCAGAGCAGCGCCGCCGACCTTCTCTCTCTGCTGGACAACTCAGCGGAATGACGCGGCCCATGCTTTGACATTTCGTATATAGGGGAGGCGAGGCCATCCGTCACATGACCCCGCCTCCTCTGACACAAGGGAAAAGACCGGGCTTTCCCAGTGACGTAGCCGAGGGTGCTTTAGAGGGGGTGGGGTCACCTGGATTTTTTTTATTTTATTAATAAAGGACTTTTTTCTACGGTGTCTGTGTGTTTTTTTTTAACTATTTACACTTCCTTCGTGAAATGGTAGGGGTACAGTGTACTCCATTACCATTTCACATAGGGGGGGGGGCAGGATCTAGGGGTCTTCCAGATTCTGATAAGCCCCCCGCCCGCAGACCCCCACAACCACCGGCCAGGGTTGTGGGGATGAGGCCCTTGTCCCCATCAACATGGGGACATCCTTCCCATGTTGAGGGCATGTGGCCTGGTGCGGTTCAGGAGAGGGGGTAAGCCGCACTCTGTCCCCCCTCTTTTCTGCGGCCATCCAGGTTAACATTCTCGGATAAGGGTCTAGTGTGGATTTTTGGGGGAACTCTACGCCATTTTTTTTATTTGGGGTGGAGTTCCCATTAAAATACACACCAGACCTGAAGGGCCTGTTAATGGAATTTGGGGGGACCCCCACGCTTTTATTTACATTTTTTATGAATGAATCCTCTCTGAATTGCCAGAGCCGACAATTCATTATAGCCGCGAGTCAGTTTTAAATTACTTTTTTTCTTTCAGAAATGACACTTTGTGCAGGGACAGTTCTATGTACGGGAATCATGCGCTTTTTCACATGCTGACTTTACACCCCCCCCCCCTCCCCTCAGGTATGAAATTTAAAGTAATATTACACTTATTGTTTCACTTTTAGCATTATTAAATTCACTGCTCCTGAAAAAAGGTCAGTTTTTAAAATGTTTTTTTTTGCATTGATACATGTCCCCTGGGACAGGACCCAGGTCCCCAAACACTTTTTAGGACAATAACTTGCATATTAGCCTTTAAAATTAGCATTTTAGATTTCTCCCATAGACTTTAACGGGGTGTTCCGTGGCTTTTCGAATTTGCCGCAAACACCCCTAATTGTTCTAAGCGCCCAGAGGCGATTTACTTCGCATGTGCTGCGCTATACAAGTTCTTCATTCATTCATTCATTCGTTGTTCGTCTAACAGGCTAGAACTAGAACTCGAAGCTCATCCCTAGTCCTGGGTTCCTCCTGGTGCACGATAATTTACAGTCTCATGAATATGCAGCCAGTTCCTGGAGGATGAAGAAATTGATACCATTGAATGACCCCCACGCTCACCTAACCTAAATTCAATAGTACACCTCTGGGACATTATGTTTCGGTCTATCCAGGGGAGGGCTGGCAGCCTTAGGCCTGGGGGGCAAGTCCAGTCAAGTGGCCCATTGAACTGCTGAATCAGCTCACCATCCATGGTCTATCTAGTTTTTCAATGCAGCCTCACCGGTGTGCATCAGTGCAGCCCACTCCAGTGCCCATCAATGCAGCCTGATCACTGGGGAAGGTTACATCGGGTGTATGGGGGGGGGGGGGGAGATAGGGGTCAGCTAGGGGTGTCAGGGTCTCTCACCTCAATGATCTCAGCTCAGGAGGTCCTTGCACGCCACGGCCTCCTGGGGGGTAATGTTCCTGGTCCTGGGGTCAAGTTGCAGCCAGTGCCCAGCCCTGCAGCCCTGCATCCCGACTCCCTGGCATGACCTGCCTCTGCCTGCTTCCAAGAATCCAGTCCCAGGGAGTTGTAGTTTCCTCTACGCTGCTCTGCTTTGAATATAAGTTAGGGCGGCCTTGGAGGCAATTGCCACCCTGCCCCCCAGCCCATTCCTCCCCTGGGTCTATCCGTTGTCCTCAGGTTGCACCTCAGTCTGTTGAGGAGCTCAGTGATGCTCTGGTCCAGATCTGGGAGGAAATACCACAGGACACCATGCGTTGACTAATTAGGAGCATGCCCTGACATTGTCAGGCATGCATACAAGCACTTGGGGGCCATACAAACTACTGAGGACCAGTTTAAGTTGTTACAAGGAAATTTCAGCAAAATAGACTAGCCTGCTGCAATCACTTTGATTGTGGGGTGTCTTTGAATTCAGCCCTCTGTAGGTGGATAATTTTAATTTCCATCAAACGATGTGCCTTTCATTCCTAACACATTACCCAGTCCATATCTGTATAGATATCCAGCATGATATTTTTGCACATTGAGATCTGATATGTTTTCAAAGTGCTCCTTTAATTTTTTTGAGCTGTGTTTATACACACACCAGCACTTTTTACCAAAAATAATGATAGAACACAGTGCTGCTGCCCCCATCTCCTCGCATGCTGGTACTTTTAGTGCCCCAGCAGCTCACAGACATTGGATGTGGTAATGCAGGAGGCTGTGCTGTGCCTGTGTATTGGTGGGCAGGTAATCAGTAGGGAGGTGCAGCAGAGATTGGAGATAACTGGCACTTTCTATTTACACTGTGATCAGCTGTGATTGGACACAGCTGATCACATGGTAAAGAGCCTACGTCATAGGCTCTTTACCGAGATCACATGCTCGTTACTCAGGGACACACCGCATCACCGATCGCCACGATGCGTGCCCCCAGGGGTTTATATGAGGGACATCATATGAAGTGGTTAAATGGGTTGTAAAGGTTCGTCTTTTATTTTCTAAATTGGTTCCTTAAGGCAAGTTGGTTGTTGGTTCACTTACCTTTTCCCATTCGATTTCCCTTCTAAATGTTTTTTTTTTCTTTGTTTGAATTTCTCACTTCCTGTTTCTCCTCAGTAATCTTTCCACCATCATCCAAGCGGTAGAAAGTCATTTAGAACAGCTTACTGAACAGCTTACTGAGGAGGAACAGGAAGTCAGAAATTCAGACAACGAAAACAAAGAAAAAAACATTTAGAAGGGAAATTGAATGAAAAGGTAAGTGAACCAACAATGCACTAGCTTAAAGGAACCTATTTAGAAAATAAAAAAAATAACCTTTACAACCCCTTTAAGAGCATTGTTGTATGTGATGACAGTCCCAGTTAACCTGCATACAGTATATGTATGGTATAGTCTCAGCATAGGTGCAAAGTAGATGTGATTCAGATGCGGTAAAGGTTCTGTATATTGTGGTGTAGGGTGAGTAAATATGCAGTCTAAGTTTGGAATAGGTGTGGTATATAGTGCCCCATCATTGCCCCATCATTGGTGTCATTGGGAGGATTCTTGTCCCATCACTGGTGTCATTGGGAGTATTCTTGTCCCATCATTGGAGTCATTGGGAGGATTCTTGCCCCATCATTGGTGTCATTGGGAGGATTCTTGTCCCATCATTGGTGTCCTTGGGAGGATTCTTGTCCCATCATTGGTGTCATTGTAAGGATTCTTGTCACATTATTGGTGTCATTGTAAGGATTCTTGTCCCATCATTGGTGTCATTGGGAGGATTCTTGTCCCATCATTGGTGTCATTGGGAGGATTCTTGTCCCATCACTGGTGTCATTGGGAGGATTCTTGTCCCATCACTGGTGTCATTGGGAGGATTCTTGTCCCATCATTGGAGTCATTGGGAGGATTCTTGCCCCATCATTGGTGTCATTGGGAGGATTCTTGTCCCATCATTGGTGTCCTTGGGAGGATTCTTGTCCCATCATTGGTGTCATTGTAAGGATTCTTGTCACATTATTGGTGTCATTGTAAGGATTCTTGTCCCATCATTGGTGTCATTGGGAGGATTCTTGTCCCATCATTGGTGTCATTGGGAGGATTCTTGTCCCATCACTGGTGTCATTGGGAGGATTCTTGTCCCATCATTGGTGTCATTGGGAGGATTCTTGTCCCATCATTGGTGTCATTGGGAGGATTCTTGTCCCATCACTGGTGTCATTGGGAGGATTCTTGTCGCATCTTTAGTATCATTGAGAGGATTCTTGTCCCATCATTGGTGTCATTGGGAGGATTCTTGTCCCATCATTGGTGTCATTGGGAGGATTCTTGTCCCATCATTGGTGTCATTGGGAGGATTCTTGTCCCATCACTGGTGTCATTGGGAGGATTCTTGTCGCATCTTTAGTATCATTGGGAGGATTCTTGTCCCATCATTGGTGTCATTGGGAGGATTCTTGTCCCATCATTGGTGTCATTGGGAGGATTCTTGTCCCATCATTGGTGTCATTGGGAGGATTCTTGTCCCATCACTGGTGTCATTGGGAGGATTCTTGTCCCATCATTGGTGTCATTGGGAGGATTCTTGTCCCATCATTGGTGTCATTGGGAGGATTCTTGTCCCATCACTGGTGTCATTGGGAGGATTCTTGTCCCATCATTGGTGTCATTGGGAGGATTCTTGTCCCATCACTGGTGTCATTGGGAGGATTCTTGTCCCATCACTGGTGTCATTGGGAGGATTCTTGTCCCATCATTGGTGTCATTGGGAGGATTCTTGTCCCATCATTGGTGTCATTGGGAGGATTCTTGTCCCATCACTGGTGTCATTGGGAGGATTCTTGTCCCATCATTGGTGTCATTGGGAAGATTCTTGTCCCATCATTGGTGTCATTGGGAGGATTCTTGTCCCATCACTGGTGTCATTGGGAGGATTCTTGTCCTATCATTGGTGTCATTGGGAGGATTCTTGTCCCATCACTGGTGTCATTGGGAGGATTCTTGTCCCATCACTGGTGTCATTGGGAGGATTCTTGTCCCATCATTGGTGTCATTGGGAGGATTCTTGTCCCATCACTGGTGTCATTGGGAGGATTCTTGCCCCATCATTGGTGTCATTGGGAGGATTCTTGTCCCATCACTGGTGTCTTTGGGAGGATTCTTGTCCCATCACTGGTGTCATTTGGAGGATTCTTGTCGCATCTTTAGTATCATTGGGAGGATTCTTGTCTTGCCCCTTTGTTGGTATCATTTGGAGGAATTGTGCCCCCTCTCTGGTGTTAGTGTAGGGGGAAATGATGCCCCGCTGTTGATATCAGTAGATGAAATAGTCCCCCAAGGGCTGGATAACAGCAAGCAAATGGCCGCAGTTTCTATGGCATCAGGTGCTGAACCATAAGTTAGCTGTGGTCCCCATGCAAGGACATGAGGTGAACTGTTTACATTTAGTGGCTTTAACAAATTTTAAAATTACGTCCTGCTTTCCAGTTAGTGTTTTAATGTATTATTACAAAGGATTTTTGTACTTGCCCACTGAACTCAACTTATTCAAGTGAATTGGGACACGCAGCAACCATCCTGCAATTCAAGGGGTTGCGCAAAGTTGGTGTAGATTTGTATAGGTAAAAAAGGCAATGAGGAGGTAACATAATGCCGTCAAACACCCTTTGAAAAGCTTTCCAATGTGGATCGCTCTTCAGAAGGCAAAAGCTAGTGCAAACAAGTCCTTACTGCTGTCATTAGACTGGGCAGAAAGTTACTGCTTCCCATCAGTTCAGTAGATGCTCTTTATAACTTACCTGTTGAAAGAAAAGCTAGCATTGTACTCATGCTGATGCAACTGTTGCACAAGGAACTCCACAGGGGAAATACAGGATAGTGGTAGGCAGTCTAAATGTGATTTTCTAGACCTTTTTCAGTTACTCATTTGTTTTTTGACTGTTTTATACAGATTTAGCATATATCCAATTACCAGTCTGTAAATACAGCATATGAATACGATTACACTCCATAGTAGACACAGCTTTGTTAGACCTTATAAGTAGCCTTATAAAAGCTGCCAAACATTTCCTGTAGACTCCAGGAGTCTTTCTAGTTGTGCTTTGGAATTCTTCCCAGTGTTCCTTGTAGAACACCTCTACCTCACAAACATTTTTCTTTTCTCTCTGTAAATATTTCATGGCTGATTTTGAAATATTCTTCGTATGTTTCTGATTATGCTTTGAAAACACTCCACATTTCAGATTCATTAAGACACCGGTAAAAATAAAGATGGAAAAGAAAAAGAAAATAGTTACACTGCCCACTACAGACCTGTAAAATCTTTTTTTTTGCTAAATCTATATTAAACTCAAAAGCTAACATTTATTATATTGCAGCTTACAAATTCTTAGGATTGGTGGCTGCATTAGTTTTCTTCTTTAGGCTTTCTTTCTTTCTTTATTTCATCTATTTTCATCTTTTGATCCAGCCATAATGTCTGTTGTTTTTAAAAAGCACAAGCTCTCCAGCAAAATGTATTAGTTTACATGGATGAAACAAACCATTTACCACTGATAGGGGTGATTAAAATGATCAACTTTTATTTATGGGTACCAGCCCTAGCTCACACCAGTGTGGTTTTGAAATCACGCTAGTTCAGTGCAATTTTAAGCGTGCCAATCAGTGCGATTTTGATGTGAGATTTCACTGCAGCTTGCAACTTCATTTAAAAGAAGTCAATGCAAGTCGCAATGAAATCGCAGAAAAAACAGTGCAGGAACCTTTTCAAAGTTGCTGCGATATGAACAGTTCAAAGGGGTTCGACTTGTCATGCGATTTCGAACTGTCAAATCACATGACAAATCACATTGGTGTAATACAGCTTTAATTAAGTCATTAATTTTGCCAGTGATCACGTTATAAGGTTGGTTTAATTACTTCCCGCCCAAGGATGTCATATGACTTCCTGGATTTTCAGTGGGGATATCTGAATGATGCCTGCAGCTCCAGGCATTATTCAGATATCACTATTTTCTGCCGGCGATTCTGTGCACCATAATAAGGATCATAGTAGCAGTTTCACCACTTGATCGTTCTTATAGGTGACAGGAGTGGACGTCCCCCCCCCTCTCACCGCCATCTGGTGCTTCTCCGGGCTCTCCCGTGCCATCAGAGACCCGGAGAAACGATCGCCGGTGACGTGTCATATTCGGCTCCCCCATCACAGAGTGCTCCGGAAGTGCTGCATCGGCCAACTGCGCATGCGCGATGCGTTCCAAACGCATCTGCGATGCGTTCCAATGGCTTTACGACACTGCACACCAGCGAAGCCATCATTCATAGCGACGTGGACTTAGGGGAAAGTGGCCAGTCGGCCTCACGTCCTCGCTTCGCTCGGACGGCTCGCTGCGCTCGCTCGGCCTCCTGGCTCTTTTTTTAACATCCTCCAATTGACAGGGATGTTAAGGAAAGAGCCTGGATGTCGAACGACAGCTTCGCTGGTGTGCACTGTCGTAAATGCTTTGGAACGCATCGCAGATGCGTTTGGAACGCATCGCGCATGCGCAGTTGGCCGCCCAGCACTTCCGGACCATTCTGTGATGGGGAGCAGAAAATGACAACACACCGGCACCGGATGAGAAGCATAAAGAGGAATGGTGACCAGATGGTCACCAGTCATCTCTATGACCGTCGGAGGCCCAGGCACGATATTATGATGTCGTGCCCAGGTACCCTGAAGTAAACAAAGCTGCTATCGCGGCTGTCAGTATAAGATCAGTGATTTTTTTCACAATCTCATGCTTTCCAGCCTGAAGGAGAGATGTGGGGTCTTATTGACCCCACATCTCTCCATAAAGAGGACCTGTCACAATGTATTCCTATTACAAGGGATGTTTACATTCCTTGTAATAGGAATACAAGTGATCAAAAAAATGTAAATGTAAAAAAAGTGCAAAAATAAGAAAAATGTGGTAAAAAAATAAAAATAAATGTAAAACGCCCCCGTCATCTCGCAGTCAGAAGTGAACACACGCAAGTCCCGTCCACATATGTAAATGCCGTTCAAACCACACATGTGAGGTATTGCTGCGTGCGTTAGAGCACAAGCAACAATTCTAGCACTAGACATCCTCTGTAACTCTAAACTGGCAAACTGTAAAAAAAAAAAAAAAAATATGAAGCATTGCCTATGGAGATCTTTATGTACTGAAGTTTGGCGCCATTCCATGAGTGTGTGTTTTTTTTGACATGTTAGGTATCTATTTACTCTGCGTAACATAATCTTTCACGTTATACAAAACAATTGGGCTAACTTAAAAATTATTGTGCAAATACCGTGCGAGATAAAAAGTTGCAATGACCGCCATTTTATTCCCCAGGGTGTCTGCTAAAAAAAACATATATAGAGTTTGGGGGTTCTGAGTAATTTTCTAGTAGGAGAGGATTGCCAGAATAGGCCCGGTATGGAAGTGGTTAAAGAATATGATAATTTGTTCCTGAATGATTTTAGCATGTTGACAATCAGTGTGGACTTGATGGACTTGATGGTCTTTTTTCAACCTGACCTACTATGTAACTATGTAAGTGATGAATAAAATTTGCTCTGTCTCCAGTTTAAATGGATTGGGTTCAAAACATGCAGGGTTGGGTGGGGCAACTGGTGGCGAGTAACCCTTGAGGCCTGGCTGGTGGCTCAGGACTTGACATTTTGAGCTCTGTGTATATATATATATATATATATATATATATATGTGTGTGTGTGTGTGTATGCAGGGGCGGACTGACAACTCATGGGGCCCCCGGGCAATAGAAGATTATGGGGCCCCCGGGCTTACAGATGGCCACCAAGCCAGGTGGCAGTACAGAGGCAGGGCAGCTAAAATCTTGGGATTTTCACATCAAAAGCATGCAGGTTTTGGACATTACAGGGACAGATGTAAAAAAAACACAGATTTTTTACATACTGTCCCTTGTTTTAATGAGCCTGGCAACCCTGATGGGGCCCCCTAGTGGCATGGGGCCCTCGGGCAGTGCCCGAGTTCCTCAATGGTCAATCCGCCCCTGTGTGTATGTAAGGCCCAGTTCACACTGCTGCATCTTAAAAATCGTTCGATATTACTGCGATTTTGCGGCTGTGATTTTGCGTAAAATTTTCCGTGATTTTGCCGATTCGCTGCCACGATTTCAGGGAATGCCAGTCTTTAGAGCTGAATTTGATCAGACTTGCACAGGACCTTTTTTTTAACGCAGCTTAGATTCGCAACGCATTGATGTGAACGGCACTCATGAAAACGTTAGTAAAATGACTTGCGAATTTCAGAAATCGCAACGGATCAAATTCACAATTAAATTCGTAGCAGTGTGAACCGGGCCTTAAAGATGTAGATGAGTAGGAGTATGAAACACTTTTGTTTGGCTTTTTTAAACATTTATTTCTTGTATTTCTTTTTTGACACAATAGATTGTTTTTGAAGAATAGGATGTGTCCATGTACTGTATAGTGAAGAACAGATGCTGCACATCTTTCATTAAATGTTTGCAGACAACAAGCCTTTTACAACAGAACACAGTATGAAAAAAAACACCCTCTTTGGTTACTAGAACAACAATATAAAGCCTTGAAGTCTACTGAGTGTAGACAGTTTGGCAAATGAACATGCAGCACAGGATTAAGGATGGTCAAGTGGTGGGCAGTGTTCAATGTTGTGAAACTGGCAAATGGAATAACACAATGGCAAAATAGTGTAGGATGCAAAATGCCATGGGTGTTTTCTCTCACAGTAAAAAAACAAACAAACAAAAAGGGCAAGAAGGAAGCGTCAGCCTTGTGAAACCTTTTTTTAAACAAGTACAAAAAAATGTAGGCACACTCTGATAATAATTTGGCAAATTAACTGGCTGTGTGGCAACTAGTGTGAGATTTTGATTGCAACTCAGAATTTTGCCTAAAGGAAAATGTATGATCCCAGCATACACATTCATTTTATAACATCAGCATTGTAATAGCAATATAAACAATAGTTATTTTTGGCAATCCAATATAAACTTACTTCAAAAATCTCCTTTCATGTTGTAAGTTCTGCCTCTCTGATGGTCATCTCTTTCCAGAACTTCTTGGATTCCCTGCATGCTTTGCAGTTTCCCCTCTGCTGTTTATGTTCAATTTCTTAGGACCAGTGGCTGGTGCTCCAAATTTTTTTGGTGGGGCACTGTGCCATCAAATGCCACCACTGTGCCCATCAAATGCAGCCACTGTGCCTATCAAACGCAGCCATTAAACCTATCAGTTTCTGAAACTGTGCCCATCAGTTTCTGACACTGTGCCAAAAATACCCTGCCGCTGTAATCCAGGTGCCCGGGGCCCGTCTTGATATAAGAGTAGCGTCATGTCACCCCTGCTGAATCCTTACAAGAAGGACAAAATGAGTCTGACCCGTGGAGACCAGACAACTTAATCCTCAGTGGCCGTGGATTTCCAAGGTGTAGGTGGAGGCACATGTGGACCACAGGGCGCCCATACCATAAAGAAAATTCTGTGTACAGAATAAATTTTTTTTTATTTTCTTAAAGTGTATTTTGTGTGTGTACTCGAGAGAAGAGCTGGACTTCAGGAGTTTGGGAGTAGGCAGACCTCCCCCAGAGGCAATCTGCCATCTTTCTCCATGCCCCGGGTGGCAATGGCAGGTGTGAGGGGGTCCTCCCACACAGCCCGCCCTACCTGCTCCGCTTTGAAGCCCAACGGGGCAGAGGGACTCCCCTATGAGGGAGTGAGAGGATCTAGCCCGCTCAGCCAGCCCCGTTAGTCCTTCGCCCCTCTTTTTTTAGAGACCGTGTGGCCAACCCAATTTCAAGTGCGTGTAAGTGTGGGAGGGGGGTGGGCGTACTAAGCGCAGGCTTACCTCGCATTGCACACCCACCGGGAGCCGGGCTGAGACCACCAAACTCAATTCACATGCAGCCGAGACCAGGATCCGAACCCTTGGCTGCAGAGGTGAATGGCTTGTCAGCGCAGTGCCAATGGCGTTGAGCCACCGCAGCTCCCTAAAAAAAAAAAATACATTTTAACCACTTAAGACCCGGACCAATATGCTGCCAAATGACCAAAGGGGTTTTTGCGATTCGGCACTGCGTTGCTTTAACAGACAAGTGCGCGGTCGTGCGACGTGGGTCCCAAACAAAATTCGCATACTTTTCTTCCCATAAATAGAGCTTTCTTTTGGTGGTATTTGATCGCCTCTGCGATTTTTATTTTTTGCGCTATATACAAAAAGAGAGCGACATTTTTGAAAAAAAATCTATATTTTTTACTTTTTGTTATAAAAAAAATCAAATAAACTAAATTTTAGTCAAACATTTAGGCCAAATTTTATTTAGTCACATGTCTTTAGTAAAAAAAAATCGCAATAAAAAAAAAATTAGCTACCTAGCGGGAACAGCGACACTAATACAGCGATCAGAAAAATGATCGCTTAGTGACGCTGGCAACAGGGAGTGAAAGGGTTAACTAGGGCAGTGATCAAGGGGTTAAAACTTTATTAGGGGGGGGTACAGGGCTACCCTGAACCTAACACTAACTGACTGTTACACTGCCTGTCACACTGACACTAAATACAGTAATCATACATGTATGATTACTGCATTCAGTGACACTGTGACAGGGGGGAGGGGGGGGGGGGGCGATCGCGGGGGTTAAATGTGTTTTTTGTGTAGTGTAGGTGCAGTGTAGTGTTGTGCAGACTTACTTGTGTTGTGATCTCTCCTCAGCGGTGGTTGAAAAAACCACTGAGGGAGAGATCACGTCGCTTCCTCCTTCCTGTGTTTACACAGGAGGAGGAAGTGCACTGCAGGGGGAGAGCGCGCATTGGCTGAGAGCGATCCGGAGGGGGCGGACAAAAACGAATAGCCGCCCCCTCTTGTCGGATCGCTCCTGCAGCCGCGTGGACTGCCGATCAGACCCCTGATCCCCCCCAAGGCACCAACGTATATATAAGTTGATGTGCCTGTCGGTGCCATTCTGCCGACGTAAATGTACATGCGGCGGGCCTTAAGTGGTCAAGTACCGTATATATTTGAGTATAGGCCACATTTTTCAGCCCTTGGCTTATACTTGAGTCAGTATACCTGAAATTATTGACAGGCTGCGGGCGTCCATTGTTCACGGTCTCCTCCTGGTCCCTTGCGTGATAGGCGTTTCTCAGCAAACACAGTTCCGCCTATCACGAACGTTCTTTCGTCCTCGGACTCAGTTTGCCAGCAGACACAGTGTTCCGCCAATCACGGATGTCCTTTCATCTTCGGACAAGAGGACGTCCGTGATTGGCAGAACACTGAACACAGTGTCTGCTGAGAAATTGAGTCCGAGGATGAGAGAACATCTGTGATAGGCGGAACTGTGTCTGCTGAGGAGACCGCGACTTTTAAACAATGAATGGAAGCCCGCAGCCTGTCAATAATTTCAGGTACACTGAGTCGGGCACAGTGAGGCTGCAATGGGCACAGTGAGGATGGGCACAGTGAGATTGCAATGGGCACAGTGAGGTTGGGCACAGTGATGTTGGGCACAGTGAGGTTGCAATGGGCACAGTGAGGTTGCAATGGGCACAGTGAGGTTGGGCACAGGGAGGTTGCAATGGGCACAGTGAAGCTGCAAATGGGCATTGTTAACCCTCTATTCCACTTACAGTAGCTTCTGCATTTCTCACCCTAGGCTTATAGTCAAGTAAATATGTTTTCCCAGTATTTTGTGGTAAAATTAGGTACCTCTGCTTATTCTCGGGTCAGCTTATAGTCGAGTATATACGGTAAGTCCATGAAAGTCCGAATGGAGAACAAAAATAAAAAGGATCCTCTAATAATGGTCACAGACAGGTCTGTGGTCAGACTCTGGGTCTGAGATAGAAAGATTTTGGTGTGGAAGGAGAAAGATCTCAGTCAGGTAGTCTTTGATTTTCTTGATCTTTCCTTTGTTCCAAAGGGGAGACTGGGGGCTTGTTGGGGTGGGTCTTTTGGTGGAACCGGTGCTGGTTGTAGAGGTATCCATATCAGCCTCGTGGGAGATGAGCTTGAGTTGTAGCAATATGCGTTCTCCCTCCTGAAGGTTAGTGAAGGAGTATGATTTTCCATTGACAGAAAACTTCACCGGAAAAGGGAAAGTCCATCTATATTTGATTTCTTTCTGCGTAAAGACTATTAATTATGGTTTTAGTGCTCTTCTATGTAGATTCATGGAGAGAGAGAAATTCGCAAAAATAGCTGGATAGGATGTCCCTGACACAAAATTTAGGAAGCATGTCTGGCCTGTTTAATAACCTCTTCCTTTACAGGATAGTAATGTGGCTTGGCGATAATGTCTCTGGGTTTTCCAGCTTTCCTGGGGGATCCAAGGGCTCTGTGGTCCCTGTCTAGTTCAAGGTGGCGCTGGGGGACATTAGGTAGCAATGTTTTGATAATTTTCTGGACTGCTGAGGTAACATCCAGCACAGTTTCAGGTAACCCTCTGATTCTAATGTTGTACCTGCAGGACCTGTTCCCCAGGTCTTCAATTCTGCAGATGACGTAATCAAGTTGCTCCTGGACTGTGGACAATTGTTTGGAATGTTAATTAGAAGCAGACACTGTTTCTTCCAGTTTATTTTCTATTGTGTCTATCTTGCTCCTAAATTTTGGAAATCAGTTTTCAGATCTCCAGTAATTTTAGCCGCTGTTTGAGCCAGTCCCCTATCTAGAAGTTCTGAACATTTATGCAATAGGCCAGAAATAATCTGTTCTGAACTGTAGAGTTATTCTCCAATGATGAGTAGGGAGAGTCAGATACGGAGTGACTAATAAGGGGTTCAGTTGAGATTTGTGAGGAGGAAAGTACTTGTGAGGCACCTGCCTGGGTTTCTGGGGTGAAATTTTGAGCCTCTGAGGTGATTACCTGTTCTGTGAGTAAGAGTGCACTGGAGGCTATATGCCGCACTGCAGCGGCCATCTTGGATTTTTCGTTCATAATAACAGACTCAAATTACGGCTGTAAATTTGCTTAAAACAAGTAGGGGTCTGGTTAAGAACCTTCTCAGCAATTTTGGGGTCAAACCGCTCGTTGTTTCGACTAATGTAGGTGCCGCTGTACAGAGCTGGAGCGGAGCTCTCGGCTCAAGCAGCCATCCTCAGAGCTCCACGCATGTGCACCCCAAAAGGTGTAACTCATGCAACAAATGGAATCTTTCTGCAAAATGTTGTAAGGTCAAGCCTCAAAATAGAGGTGCATGGATGACACAATGTAGCGAATCTAAACAACAAAATGTGCACAGAATGAATGAAGTGGAAAGTGATGATCACCAATATTGTGAAAGTGAGGACCTTATTGAAAAATAAGGGAGAAATATTCATCACCTTCTCCACAATAGAGATGTCCCGAACTATTTGCCGGCGAATAGTTTCCGGCGAACATAGCTTGTTCGCCGCGGCGAGCAAACATATGCAATGTTCGGTCCGCCCCCTACTCGTCATCATTGAGCAAACTTTGACCCTGTACCTCACATATCATATCCGGTGTCACAGTAGATTACATTTAAAAATAAATAACATTTTTTGACTGTAATAGAATAGCAGTTAGCTGCCTGCCAGCGTATACTGTGCCCACTTGCCCAGTGCCACCACTCATATCTGGTGTCACAGTAGATTACATTTAAAAAAAACAAAAACAATTTTGACTGTAATAGAATAGCAGTCAGATGCCTGCCAGCGTGTGTGTCAGGTTCACAGCGTATACTGTGCCCACTTGCCCAGTGCCACTACTCATATCTGGTATCACAGTAGATTACATTTAAAAAATATATATATATATTTTGACTGTAATAGAATAGCAGTTAGTTGTCTGCAAGCGTGTGTGTCAGGCCTACAGCGTCTACTCGGCCAACCTCTGCCAGTGTCACCAGTGATAGGGGACGTAACAGGGATTAAACTGATAGGAATAGTACTACTTAAAGCGGAGGTTCACCCTAAATATAAGATCTCCCATGTGATCCAGCATACTGGCGTCAGCGCCAGTATGCTGTTTTTTTTTTTTCAATCGCACACTTACTGTATTATGCCGGAATTTCATTTTTTTCCCCCGCGGTGGACGGCTCTAGTATTGCTCGTCACATCTTCCTAAAATACCCGATATGGACTCGGGTAATCTCGGCGAAAATGCGGCGCCTGCGCACAGACCTAGGAGCTGACTGCGCAGGCGCCGTATTTCTCCGAGTCCTATTTCGGAGGGCGTGACACGCCATAGCCGTAGGACTCGGAGAAATACGGCGCCTGCGCAGTCAGCTCCTAGGTCTGTGCGCAGGCGCCGCATTTTCGCCGAGATTACCCGAGTCCATATCGGGTATTTTCGGAAGATGTGACGCGCTATACTGGCGCCGTCCACCACGGGGGAAAAAAAAGAAATTCCGGCATAATACAGTAAGTGTGCGATTAAAAAAAAAAAACCCAGCATACTGGCGCTGACGCCAGTATGCTGGATCACGTGGGAGATCTTATATTTAGGGTGAAATACCGCTTTAACACACCACTCATATCTGGTGGCACAGTACATTGCACGGCACACGCGCAGTGCCTCAAATTAGAAATAGGAGGCCCAACCAAGCATCTTTTTCCATCTCCAGGTTCCTAAAATCTATTACATAGACTGGCCCCTGATAGGGGACGTAACAGGGATTAAACTGATAGGAATAGTACTACTTAAACACACCACTCATATCTGGTGGCACAGTACATTACAAGCCGTACACGCAGTGCCCCAAATTGGAAGTAAGAGGACCGACCAAGCATCTTTTTCCATCTCCCGATTCCTAAAATCTATTCCATACACCGGCCCCTGATAGGGGACAAAACAGAGATTAAACTGTTAAGAACAGATTTTTTTAATTTAAAAAAATAGGACATCCTCTGCGGAGCTGGGTATTTTTTGGCGGTGTTACTGAACGCTCATGCACAATGGCTGTAGGCTCATGCGTCCTTTTGCGGAGGTGACAAACCTGGTCAGTCAAACCCAAGGCAACATCATCGACCTCTTCTTATATGCATTTTTCTGGAGTGTGCCCTGTGAAGAGTGCTGGATCAGGTCGTAGATGAGCATGAAGAGTTGTGGTGACCATCACCACCAGAAGCAGCCTTGTCATCGTCGTTTGTTGGACCTGGGGCAACGCAGAGAGAGGAGTCTGAAGAAGAGGAGTCAGAGGAGGAAGGTGGCTTTGAGGAGGTGGAAGACCAACCACAGCAGACGTCCCAGGGGGCTTGTTGTCATCTTTCAGGGACCCTTGGTGTTGCACGTGGCTGGGTGGAGGAAGAGACATTCAATGACTGTCAGGTCAACTGTGGCCAGGTGACAATTGCACCCCGTTGGGGTCAGGGATGCACCACAGGGTAGTGAACCCTACAGCCGACTGCTGCTATCAGAGAGGAAGCATGAACCCAAGACTGCCCAGGGAGCAGAGTCTAAGACCCATCTTTGTGTTCACCAGAGCCTCTAGTGGTGAGGATGGCCTTCGCCGAAGCTGGATCCAGGTCGCGACCCCTGGGATCCCCTAGGTCACACTCTGCAGGGAGAGAGGGGAAGCAGCAAGCAGGACAAATGGTAGTGATGGATAAGCCGAGGTCAGGGCAACAGGCAGACAGGGGTAACCGAGGGACAGGCAAAAGGTCAGGGGTACAGGCTAACAGGAGAAGTCAGGGACGAGCCAAAAACGGTACACAGGAAGATAATCGTACCACACTGCAGACAGGAACTTAAGCAAACAACACTGTTGAACAGCACTGCAGGCCTGTAGCATTCGTAATGGAGATAGCACATTCGTCACGCTGTAACAGACTGAAAAGTGTGAATCGTCTCACACCAAACTTTTACTTAACACGCAGTAACATAAGATTAGCAAAAGCAGCCCCAAGGGTGGCGCCAGTGGAATCAAACTTCCCCTCTATTAGTGCTGTCGTACGTGTTGTACGTCACCGCGTTTGATAACAACGAGATTTTGTCTTGACAGTGTGTATGCAAAGAAAGCTTGACAAGATTCTCGTCAAGCCTGACAAGAACCTCGTCGAGGAAAACAACGTTTCTTTTACGACGAGATTCTCGGTCGTGTGTACGAGGCCTGACAGAAGTTTGCTGCTTTTAAAATTCAACATCTAACCAGTCACACGGAGCTGGAAGTACTGTATATCACTATATAAACTCACTTTCCTGTTAAAAATAAGTGTAAAATGCAAAAGTCCGGTGGGTGTAAAAAGATGTCCACTTTCCCCCTTCTGAGTGTATCCTTACTCTCTTAAGGAGTGCGGGGTGTAGCAAGATGGCGGGTCGCCGAATCTGACGACACACCTGCATAGTTGTAACTGATGTTCACAATTATTTTAGTGCTTTATAAAAATGCCCCTGCTGATGTTTATTGTGAAAAAAAAAATAACGAAATCTTGATAATAACTAAAATATACAGCACAGACCAAAAGTTTGGACACACCCTCTTATTCCAAGAGTTTTCTTTATTTTCATGACTATGAAAATTGTAGATTCACACTGAAGGCATCAAATATGAATTAACACATGTGGAATTATATACATAACAAAAAAGTGTGAAACACCTGAAAATATGTCATATTCTAGGTTCTTCAAAGTAGCCACCTTTTGCTTTGACTACTGCTTTGCACACTCTTGGCATTCTCTTGATGAGCTTCAAGAGGTAGTCACCTAAAATGGTCTTCCAACAGTCTTGAAGGAGTTCCCAGAGATGCTTAGCACCTGTTGGCCCTTTTGCCTTCACTCTGCGGTCCAGCTCACCCCAAACCATCTCGATTGGGTTCAGGTCCGGTGACTGTGGAGGCCAGGTCATCTGGCGCAGCACCCCATCACTCTCCTTCTTGGTCAAATAGCCCTAACACAGCCTGGAGGTGTGTTTGGGGTCATTGTCCTGTTGAAAAATAAATGATGGTCCAACTAAACGCAAACCGGATGGAATAGCATGCCGCTGCAAGATGCTGTGGTAGCCATGCTGGTTCAGTATGCCTTCAATTTTGAATAAATCCCCAACAGTGTCACCAGCAAAGCACCCCCACACCATCACACCTCCTCCTCCATGCTTCACGGTGGGAACCAGGCATGTAGAGTCCATCCGTTCACCTTTTCTGTGTCACACAAAGACACAGTGGTTGGAACCAAAGCTCTCAAATTTGGGCTCCACTGGTCTAATGTCCATTCCTGCTTGTTGCCTTTCTTTAGCAGTGGTTTCCTAGCAGATATTCTACCATGAAGGCCTGATTCACACAGTCTCCTCTTAACAGTTGTTCTAGAGATGTGTCTGCTGCAAAAGGTGGCTACTCTAAAGAACCTAGAATATGACATATATTTTCAGTTGTTTCACACTTTTTTGTTATTTATATAATTCCACATGTGTTAATTCATAGTTTTGATGCCGTCAGTGTGATTCTACAACTTTCATAGTCATGAAAATAGAGAAAAATCTTGGAATGAGAAGGTGTGTCCAAACTTTTGGTCTGTACTGTATATTCCACAAAATCCATAAAAATGTCACATTTGAAGTCATACTAAACACACAGGGCCAGATTCCCGTAGAATTGCCGCTGGCGTAGCGTAATCATTTACACTACGCCGCCGCAATTTAACAGAGCAAGTGCTGTATTCCCAAAGCTCTTGCTCCGTAAGTTGCATCGGCGTAGTGTAAATGGCTTTGCGTATCCCCGCGTAATTCAAAGGGGGCGGCTTGTATTTAAATTAGGCACGCCCCGCGTCGATCGAACTGCGCATGCGCCGGCCTCAAAAATAGCCCAGTGCGCATGCTCCAGCTCACGTCGGAAAAAGTGAATGAAACCAACGTGAGTGTCGTTTACGTAAATCCCTATTCGCGAACGACTTAGTAAAACAACGTAACCGACGGAAAAAGACGACGCTGACCCGACGCCATACTTAACATGGCAACGACGGATCTTCGTAAGGTTACCCCTCATATAGCAGGGGTAACCTTACGCGTACGGAAACGACGTAAACAACGACGGGGCGGCGTAAAAACGTTCGGGAATCATCGGATTAGGCTCATTTGCATAGGCAAATGAGAAATCATCGTAAAGGCCACCTAGCGGCCAGCGATGTCATTACATCTACGATCCGACAGTGTAATTGTTTTACACATGTCGGATCTTCACTGTATCTATGCGTAAGTGATTCTAGGAATCACACGCATAGATACCCAGTAAAAAAAACAGAGATACGATGGTGTTTCCTACGAAACGCCGGCGTATCTCTTTTGAGAACCTGGTCCACACTGTTTAATTTACATTTCTCTTATATTTTTGTATGTGGATAATGGCCCTGTAATTGTTTTAATAAACCCCCCCCCCCATCAAAGTACCTCTTTCAATCAAAGTATACCGCTTGTGCCTATTAGGTCTCACAGGTAGAGGTGCAAAACCCTATTAGCACATTTTGAATAAACAACACCATGGAGGGGATTTTAAGGCACCATGAACAAATATGTAAAAAAATATATGTTTTACTAAAGCATTAAACAGAGTAAAACACATTACATTCAGTATATGAAGAGGACATAATACATGTTACTCTAAGTTTGCCACAAGAGCAAGGACCAGTGGTGATTCCTATGCATTTTAACTCATAGATTTCTGCTGGACAGACATAGTACTAGGTTCTTTAAGAAAGATACCCATATATAAGAAACAAAGATATCTAAAATCGTAAATGGCCATAGGTAGCTCAATACAATTTTTAATTAATTTTTCAATTTCAACTTACAAAAAATATTAGTAAAAAAAAAATGTAATATCAATAAACGGTTTTAAATCATCACACAAATATATATTTAAAATCTTTATTTATTTTTTTGGCAATAACATGGTGTGGGCCAATTTCTGCCATTCACAGGTGGTGTCACACCCCTTCCAGCCTGTGTCTTAGGATAACGGGGAGGTGAAGCTTCTATCAATCTACATGTAATATCCTACCCCTATTGTGTTTAGCTGCTTAGTAGGCTTGGAGGAGGGGGGAGGGACTGTCATTTACCATTCTGTATAAACCCACATGTGTGACTCTATAGTCACCGCTAACAGCAGCGGCGCCTGGCTCCTCACTGCGCCGCTCGCTTCTGCCCGCCCGCTCCTGTCACCACTAACAGCAGCGGCGCCGGGCTCCTCACTGCGCCACTCACTCACTGAGTGCTCCCCTCAGCGAGTGTCCTCTCAGGCAGCCCGGGCCACGCTCCCCACAGGCAGCAGAGCGGACTGAATGGGCCTATGCCACCCCCCTAAAAGTGCCACTTGGTACCCATGGTACCACCCGGTCCCATCATAGGGCCGGCCCTGCATTACACCCATTATGCCTTGCAACCCAGTCTATACAGAAGGATGTCAGCTGTCATTGGCTCTGGATATTCTCATTAGACTTAAGGAGGTCTGGGACCTTGCCACACAGAAAATGTATTCTATAGTGACTGAGTGAGTAGGAACAGCGAGCATTTTTTGATAGTTTTTTTTTTATGATGTGGGTTTAGTGTCACTTTAAATCTTTAGTAAATATGCTATTGGCAAATCACTGTGGATTAATACTGTAACTAGGCCAACTACAGATATACCATGTATATTACTCAAAGTTTCTGAATATTTGTGCATACTGTGAGGGCCTTATTAAAAATAAATATGAGCAAATTGTTGTTGCTATTTTTTATGGCTCCCCTGTGGCTGCAATAATAGCAATTATAATTTTTGTTTTCTGCAACAGGAGTTCCAGATGATTCTTATGAAGTGCATATGTAAAGAATGTCTCAGAGCCCACACATGACCTCCCCAACTAAGACTCATTCATTATTGGAGATCTTGGACAGATATAATACCTCAAATGCCTCAAATGTGCTGGGTGGGGACCTAAGGCTGTCAATATGTTTAATGCTGCTTTAAAAGAAGCTGCAAAACAGCTTAAGGAAAACTCAAGTAGAACATACGTTCTTAATTCAGCTGAAAGCAAACAGCAGGGAATCCAGGTGGCAGCATCTACATCAGTGAGCCAGGGGCCCCAATTCTGTGGGCAGCCTGATATGAACATACTTAAAACTGAAGTTTGATCTGCTTATTTTTCTTGGCTTCTCCTCCCCCCATCATCAACAGGAAACAAAACCTTTCTTTCTTTCTCGTACATCACGGGACACAGAGCGGCATATTCATTACTATATGGGTTATATGGAGTACCTTCAGGTGTGGACACTGGCAATCTCAAACAGGAAGTCCCCTCCCTATATAACCCCCTCCCCTAGAGGGAGTCCCTCAGTTTTTTCGCCAGTGTCTTAGGTGTTGGTCACGGAATAGCTTTGCTCCACATCCTTGGGATTAAGGGCGGGCTAACCGGATCTGTCCAAGGAGCCTCAGTGCCAAAGTGGACAGTACCCGGGCCCCAAACCGTGGGGTTTTGCCTATAATGCTCCTCTTTGGAGGGCTGGACCCTGGGCCCAGGACTTGGAGTTTGTAAAAACCATAAGTTCCTGTTTGCCAGGGTGCTATATAGGTCCAGGACAGTGGGTACCTTCAGAGGACCCCAGGGCCTGAAGGTCTACTACGCTACCCACGGAGATGGGAGAAGATTGGATCAGTTTGCTGGACAAACATCCTGCAGCATGGAGCAGGTAAGGGGGAGCCTGCGGGACTTGGTTCGACAGCAGGCTCTCCGGGGTAACCTAAAAGGGGGGACAGCCTAAGTATGCTCTGCATGGGCAACCTTGCTCACTATGTCTAAGAGAGACAGGATGACACCTTTTTCCCCATCACTAGGTTCCCCTGTCTAAGAATGTGTTGCTAGCTAACCTGCTGCTTTCTTCCTAGGACTAGTAAGGATCCCTAGGGGCCTTTTGGAGTCCTACCTGGCCGGGGGTTTGAATCTGCCGCCTGTTTCTGCAGTCCTGGGTCTCCAGCAGCGCGGCTCCTCCATGTTCCTCCTGTTCCGGCATACGCGCGCGCGCGCACGTCTTATAGACGTTTTTCGCGCCGTTCAGACAGGAGGGCGGGGGGGGGGCGTGCCTGCGGCGTCATACAGGGGCGCACCTTGTGCTGTTATAGATCAGCAGGCAATTTCAGTGCTCAGTCTGAGGCTGATTTCAGAAGGAGAGGACGCAGAGCGGCAGAACAGTGACTCCCGGTGGCGGAAGAGGGGTAGTACAGGCTGGACTTTGTTCCAATGCCTTTTTTGTTAAGCCAAGAAATCCCCCTTTTTGCATACAGGTTGGAGGCTGGCAAACTAAGTTTGGGGTCACTGTATGTTTCTAAAAAAGAAAATATATATAATATATATTTAAAAAAAAAAAAAAAAAAAACATACGAGATCCCATCAGTTTTTGGGCATTAGTGATCTATTGTCCCCTAAACTCTGGTTTTGTACTCCTGGCCACTACAGTCTGTTGTGTGGGCGGAGTCCCTCGATTTTGTATTATGGCTTCCAAAGGTTCGGGATCAAAGGGTACAAAAAAGACCAAAAAACAAAGGGGTTCCCCTTCTGATTCTGATGATATGCCGATACTTTCCCCGCAACTTATTAACATAAAGGGTGCCTTGGATGAGCCATTAGGGGGATCTGGTGCGGAGGCTGGCCCAGATCAGCCCAGCCCTGTGTTTATCACAGAGGAGATGCTAGCCGTATCCCTAGGGGGGCTAGAAGAGAGAATAGCAGCATTGATCGCTAGAGCTATTCCTGGTAAGAAACGGGTTAGATCCCCATCACCAAGAGGTGTATCCTCAGATGCTGAGATTCTCTCTCCGGAGGAATTGGAATCACAGGAGGATCAACTAGACCTGAACCAAGAGGGTTCAGGGATTGAGGGATCTGCCTCTGAGGAACCATTTTCAGACTCCCAGACAGAAAGACTGTGGGTACAGTCTTTGACGGACATGGTCCGCTCGGCATTTAGTTTACCATTGCCAGAGCCTCAGGTTCCTCCGGTATCCTCTCTGGGCTTTTTGAAAGCTCCGTTAAGCAACGCAGTGTTTCCGGTCCATCCTCTCTTGGAGGAATTGATCTTTCGGGATTGGGTACGGCCGGACAGGATTTTTCTGCCACCGAAAAGCATTTACCCCATGGAGGAAAGATTCTCCAAGAGGTGGAGGCTCCCAATAGTGGATGCAGCCATCTCATGTGTGAATAAATCACTAACTTGCCCAGTGGGAAACATACATATGTTTAAAGATCCGGTTGATAAAAGGTTAGAGACACTTTTAAAAGCATCCTTTGCTACGGCAGGAGCAGTGGTACAGCCAGCTGTGGCTGCAATTAGTGTTTGTCAGGCGTTAAAAGACCAGACAAAAGAAATGTTAAAGGACATGCCTACCCAACAAGCAGAAGAGTTTTCTGACATTCCCAGAGCTCTGTGTGTTGCTGTAGATGCTATAAAAGATTCCATCCAGCAAGCCTCTCGTTTATCACTATTTTTGGTGCACATGAGAAGGCTCTTATGGTTGAAGAACTGGGCGGCGGAGCCCCCATGCAAAAAGCTTCTGGCAGGGTTTCCCTTCCATGGAGGACGACTCTTCGAAGAGGATCTGGATAAATATATTCAGACTATTTCAAATGGCAAGAGTACCCTTTTACCGGTCAAAAAGATATTCCGGGGTCCTACATTTAAAAGGCAGCTCTTTCCTGTCTCGGGGCCCTCAAATTCCAGGCAGTATCGACGGCCGCCTGCACGATCCAACGTTAACAGTAGATCGCAGGGACAGGCCCCTGGGGGTAAGAGGCCATGGTATCGCAAGCCGACAAAGACAGCCCCTAAGTCTGCCTTATGAAGGGGCGCCCCCACTCTCGCGGGTGGGGGGAAGGCTTCGTTTCTTCTCAGAAGTTTGGGAAGCCAAGATCCCCGACAAATGGGTCCGGGCATCTGTAACCACAGGCTACAGACTGGAGTTTCTAAGGTATCCTCCGCCTCATTTTCAAGATCAAGGCTACCAAGGGATCCAGCAAGGAAGGCATCATTGCTGGCAGCTTTGGATCACCTGCTCTACCAGGACGTAATAATAGAGGTGCCAGCCCAAGAGCAAGGGCTAGGTTTCTATTCCAATCTCTTTGTCATACCAAAGCCCAACGGCGATGTCAGGCCAATCTTGGACCTAAAGAGGTTAAACGGTTACCTAAAGGTTCGTTCCTTCCGGATGGAATCCATCCGGTCAGCAGCCGCCGCGCTTCAGAAAGACGATTTTCTGGCCTCCATAGACATAAAGGATGCTTACCTTCATGTACCAATCTTTCAGTCGCATCAAAGATTTTTACGCTTCGCGGTGGGGCAGCGACACTTCCAATTCAGGGCGCTCCCCTTCGGGCTGGCCACGGCCCCCCGGGTATTCACGAAGATCCTAGCCCCAGTTCTGGCCAATTTAAGGATCCAAGGGGTCACAGTCCTAGCATACTTGGACGACCTTTTAATCATAGATCACTCACGACCGGGTCTGCAAAAGGCAGTAAACCTCACGGTTCGGTACCTCGAAGAATTCGGCTGGGTCCTAAACCGGGGAAAGTCAGCGTTCCAGCCTACAAAGCAGTTGGAATACCTCGGCATGAGGTTAGACACAGAACAGCAAAGAGTGTTCCTGTCCCTGGTAAAGATCGAGGCTATCAAGGGGCTGGTTCAGTTGGTTCTAAACAAGAAAAAAAACAACTATTCGCCTGTGTATGCGATTACTAGGCAAGCTAGTGGCCACGTTCGAGGCAGTACCATACGCTCAGATCCACACTCGCGTCCTACAGGCAGCCATTCTAGCAGCCTGGGGCAAGAGGGCACATGCCTTAGAGTCCCCTTTGACGCTATCATCAAGGGTCCGACAAAGCCTGGCCTGGTGGTTGAACCCCCAGAATCTTCTAAAGGGAAAATCCTTCAGCCCTGTTGTCTGGAAGGTAGTTACCACAGACGCCAGCCTGGCAGGCTGGGGGGGGCGGTCTTCGAGGGGTCCTCTCGCCAGGAAACTTGGGTGAAAGCAGAGAGGCAGCTCCCCATCAATATCTTGGAGATCAGAGCTGCTCGCCTAGCCCTTCTGGCATGGACCTCCAGATTAAAGGGGTTCCCGGTGAGAATCCAGTCAGACAATGCCACGGCGGTGGCATACATAAACCACCAAGGGGGAACCAGGAGTCGGGCCGCTCAGAGGGAGGTGAGCTTGATTTTTCAGTGGGCAGAGGTTCATGTACCCTGCATTTCAGCGATATTCATTCCCGGAGTGGACAACCTGCAGGCAGACTTCTTAAGTCGCCAGAGTCTGTCGCCAGGGGAGTGGTCTCTGCATCCCTAGGTCTTTCAGACAATCTGCCAGAGGTGGGGAATGCCAGACGTAGATATAATGGCATCCAGGTTCAACAAGAAACTAGACAGGTTCGTGTCTCGAACGAGGGATCCTATGGCCTGCGGAACCGATGCGTTGGTTTGCCCTTGGCATCAATTCAAACTTCTATATGCATTCCCTCCGCTACAGTTACTCCCTCGCCTGTTGCGCAAGATCAGAGTGGAGCACAAGCCAGTCATTTTAGTAGCTCCGGCTTGGCCCCGGAGGACTTGGTACTCACTAGTCCTGAAGAGGGCAGTGGGAGACCCTTGGACTCTTCCTCTACAACCAGACCTACTCTCTCAAGGCCCGATCCTCCACCCTACATTACGGCGTCTAAATTTGACGGCCTGGAGGCTGAATCCCTGATTCTCAGGGGTAGAGGTCTGTCTAGGCAGGTAATCCCTACCCTGATTAGGGCTAGAAAGCCGGTCTCCAGGGTGATTTATTACAGGGTGTGGAGGAACTACGTAGGCTGGTGTGAATCCAAAAGATGGAATTCCCGCAAATATACTATTGATAGGGTGTTAAGTTTTCTCCAGCTAGGAGTGGATAAAGGCCTGGCACTAAGCACAATCAAGGGACAGATCTCAGCTCTGTCAGTGTGGTTTCAGAGGCCGCTGGCCACCCACTCGCTGGTAAAGACCTTCTTACAGGGGGTCTTGCGTAATAATCCTCCTGTCAAGTCACTACTTTGTCCATGGGACTTAAATCTTGTTCTGTCATCCCTACAGAAACAACCTCTTGAGCCGTTGGCTGAGGTACCTTGATTTTACTGACTAGAAAGTCGGTATTTCTGATCACCATAGTTTCGGCCAGAAGAGTATAGGAATTGGCAGCCTTATCTTGTAAGGAACCATATCTCATTTTGCATAAGGATAGGGCGAGGTTCCGTCCTCATCCTTCCTTTCTACCAAAGGTTATATCCAGTTTCCACCTGAACCAGGATGTGGTACTTCCATCCTTCTTCCAAAACCCACCTCTAGAAAAGAGGGGTTGCTGCATACGTTGGATATTGTCAGGGCCGTAAAGGCCTATCTTAAAGCTACAGAGAAGGTTCGGAAAACAGATGTGGTGTTCGTTTTACCGGAAGGGCCCAAGATGGGTCAGGCAGCCGCTTGATCCACCATCGCAAGATGGATTAAACAATTAATTGTTCGGGCCTGCGGTTTGAAGAGGTGCCTCCTCCTTTGTCGATAAAGGCCCATTCTACCAGGGCCAGGGGCACCTCCTGGGCAGCACATCATCAGATCTCTATGGCTCGAATATGCAAGGCAGCAACGTAGTCATCAGTCCACACGTTTACAAAATTTTATCAAGTGGACGTAAGAAGGAATGCGGATACAGCCTTTGGGCAGTCAGTACTACAGGCCGCAATTCAAGCTCCTCAGGATCTGAGGGGGCTCCCTTGATTTGATTTGAGATTTACATTTCTCGTTTAAGTTGGATTTACTAGTATCTGAGTATACCTCTAAAATTAAATCCTTCTTTGGAAGATGTCTCCCTCCCCTCATTAAAGCATTGCTTTCGGACATCCCATATAGTAATGAATATGCCGCTCTGTGTCCCGTGATGTACGAGAAAGAAAAAGGGATTTTTAAATACAGCTTACCTGTAAAATCCTTTTCTTGGAGTACATCACGGGACACAGAGCTCCCACCCCTCTTTTGGGTGACCATTTTGGGAGGCATACTGCTTGCTACAAAACTGAGGGACTCCCTCTAGGGGAGGGGGTTATATAGGGAGGGGACTTCCTGTTTGAGATTGCCAGTGTCCACACCTGAAGGTACTCCATATAACCCATATAGTAATGAATATGCCGCTCTGTGTCCCGTGATGTACTCCAAGAAAAGGATTTTACAGGTAAGCTGTATTTAAAAATCCCTTTATTTCCCCTTCAGATTTTATTTTAGTCATAGTGGTGTCACTGAGTCTCTGTGCTTCCCTTTACAATTCAGGCAGATCGTGGCTAATGGGAGGGGCCAGCAGGGTGCTAGACATAGCTTCCTGATAACGTCACAGCATGCTGTCTCAGTACACCACTTGGAAAGCCCCATCCCTGATGAAAGCAGTACACTGGCTCTTGGGGGATTTATGGAAAATTCAAAATGCTTTGATGACTGGATGTCAGTCTTGAGGAGTTGGATTTCCTAGGCCGGCTGTATTTGCATACAAACTACACTCATTCGCAGGTCAATAAATTTGCCCTTCCTCTCTGGCTGCTCTGTTGCCAAAGATTCTCCCCCTGCAGGCAGACTCCTCCTACACTAGGGTGACCAGACATCCCCAGTTTCAGGGGACAATCCCCTGATTGAGGACACTATCCCCAGACCAAGTCTGTCCCTGGTTTTGTCCCCAGATTGGATTTAATAGGGGGCAGGGGCAATTTCAAAGACAATCAGTGCAGAATAAAAATGAAAAGATTCGAATTACACACCTCGCTCCGCCATGCCTACTACCATAGGGGGGTTGTATTTTTTCCATTATCTGTGCCCCTTTCTCATGATCATGTGCTGATCGGAGTGGAGGGAATATTTCTTCAGTTTCGGGCACATGCCCATTCAGCTTTGCTCGCATGTTCTTCTGCCTTGGCTCAAATCCTGGCCAGCCACCTGTCTATCTCCTTGCCTTCCCTGGCGGAGTGATCTTCCTCCGCTCCCCATCCAGTAGTAGCCGGGGCCCGAAAGTAAGACTTGAGAGGCTGTGAGGCGGGTCAGAGAGTCTGCACTGGCAAAATTAGATTTCCAAAACTAATAAACACTGTAGTAACCCTTTCCTGTATGCACAAACCAGAAAATCCATAGAAACAACCAAAAATTCACAGTTTTCTATTAGTTGCTATCGGTTGGGAGATGGCAGCATGCACCACAGGGACATCCCCATCCTCATAGCTGCAGTCACACATTAAAGTCCCAAACCGGGTCCTACTCCTAGTACTTCAGGAGTAAAAATTTCACTGGCCAGGACTTCAGACAGTGCCTTCCCACACAATTTTTTTTATGTCTTTCCCAGACCCTCAGGTCAACTCCTGCTGAGGCCTAGACTGTAGCCCAAATCATCTCCATGCCTTCAGCCCAGCTTCTGCTGAGGTCCAGACTGCAATCCTTTACTTAGTAATGATATCTCCAGGGGCAGCAGCCCCAGTAGAACTGGAATCCTCCCTGGAGAAGAGAGAACACTTTGGCAAGTCCTCCCAAACACCTCCCCAGCCAACTTCTGTATGCCTCCTTCCATCGATTGGCTGCAGCATAAAAAATATTCATGCTTGTCATTAGACTCTCCCTGCCTTGTATTCTGTAAGCTTCTTCCAGGTGCAGGCAGGTGGAATCAAACACCCAACCTAGAAACCCTGACCTGCATGCCTTGGCCAATCACAGCGCGATCTGCTACAAGAGCTATAATTGGCCAAAAGAAAAAGGTGCCTTTGGCCAATCATGGCTTAGGGGACTCCCCCCTATCCTGTCCTACAGCCTGCATGCTCGGGTAAAGGATCTAGTATGGATTTTGGGTGGCCCACACCAATGGTTTTTAAATGTTGACGTTAAGTTCCCCTTAAAATTCATACCAGACCCAAAGGGCCTGGTATAGACTGGGGGGGACCACGCCAATTTTTTCCTTGATTTTTATCTATATTGCCAGGAGCCGGCAATACATTATCTATCAATCCCATTACAATTTGATAAGGAGAAAACATTAGAACATGCTGCTGTTGAAACTTTGTTTTGAAACCGAGGTATATCAATATGGTGCAGGTGTTCTCACCACATCTCACCCTCATCTTCAAGGATAAAACAATATGCACTTAAAGCCTCGTTATGAGTCTAGATCAGAAGAAACGCTCTAAGCCTCACTGAATCCAGACCAAAAGGAGCATGTGATCAAAAAAAGACTAAAACATTCATGCGCCCCCTGTGGTCATAAGGGATAATGTTAATGTGTTATAGTGTTATGACCACAGGGGGCGCGTGAATGTTTTAGTCTTTTTGTGATCCCGTGCTCCTTCTGGTCTGGTTTCACAGTAAGGCTTGGAGTGTTTCTTTTCAGTGCCTTTTAACTTTCAAACAACTCGTGCCACCTCTGTACTCACGTAACTCTCACCTCACAATACAGTAGATGTAATGATGCTTTGTTTTATGTTAGATCATCAGGCCAATTTTCAGCTTTCAGTGCTGCCACGCTTTGAATGACAATTGCACAGTCATGCAACACTGTACCCATATGACATTTTTATCATTTGTTTCACACAAATAGAGCTTTCTTTTGGTAGTATTTAATCACCACTGTGTTTTTTACTTTTTGCTAAATAAACAAAAAAATTCCCCAAATCTTTTTTTCTTTTTTTTTTATAGTTTGTTATAAAATTTTGCAAATGGGTAATTTTTCTCCTTCACTGATGTGCACTGATGAGGTTGGACTGATAGTCTGCACTGATGGGCACTGGTGAGGTGGCACTGATGGACACTGATTGGTGGAACTGATGGGCACTGATGAGGCTGCACTGACGGGAACTGATATGTGGCGCTGATGGGCCCTGAACGGTGGCACTGAAGGCCACTCAGAGGTTGCACTGATAGACAGCACTGATAGGTGGCACTGATGAGCACTAATAGCCAGTACTAATTGGCACTGATAGGCACTGGTAGATGGCACTGATGGACACTGATAGGTGACTCTGATGAGGAGGTACTGATTGGCAGCACTGATGAGCACTGATAGGTGGCACTGATGAGCACTGATTGGCAGCACTGGTGAACCTGCACTGATAATCAGTGCCCTGGTTATCAGTGCCGATGCCCCTTTAACACAAGCCAGTTATTGGCTTTCTTCTTCTCTCCTTACAGCTGACAGCTGATGGACTCGGCGATCAGAGAGTGTACCAACCACCCGCTGCAGGGGGCTTGCGACCAGCCCGATCAAGGGAGGATGTCCATGGACACCCTCCCAGTAAACTAAGCCCACACTGTAGCCACCTTTTGGCTATAACGCTGGCAGGGAGTAGTAAAACGTCTACCTAACTCACCACCAGCTCATGTGAGGGGAAAGATCAAAGAAAGCCTTTAGTGTAGTATGTAACTTACATATACTTTATTAAAAGAAGAATGCCATTAACAATGTTAAAACTTATAAAAATGCAATAAAAAAAATTAGGTACCAAGAACAGAGGCAGATGTAGACTGGACGCACGCAGAAACGCATCCCAGTACCTTTGAGAATTTTTTACTGGATTTTTTTAAGTTTTAACATTGCATGGTGGGTAGCACAGTATTAACAGTTTTAGATACTTAATGTATAGTATTCTCCACTTCAGGTGACTCAAATGTTTTTAGTATCTGTAACCCAAAATGTCATAGATTCTCTAGCAGAATGCATGTAAGACATATAGGGCCAGATTCAGGAACAGTTAGGCTGGCGGATCCAGTGATCCGCCAGCCTAACTGTGACTTTAAGCCGGCGTTTCTGTTTTCTGTAACCAGAAAACAAGAAACGCCGGGTTGAAGCTCCGATGCGAGCAGCGTAACTGAGTTTCGCCATCGCATCGTTACTTCAACTTAAAAATGGCGCCGGGGGCGTTCCCGCCGATTTCCGCTCAAAAAATATGTTAATGAGCGGAAATCGGCAATTCACGATCGCATTCCGGCGCGACGCAGTGACGTTACGACGTTTCCGGACGGGATACGCGGCGCATAGTTATACCTACATGGGGTTGGAATATCCTATGTTAGGTATAGGCGTCGTCATCGCGTCGGAAAAAAATAAAAAAACGTCGCTTGCGTAAAACGTTCATGAATGGGAATGTGACGTCATTGACGTTCATTCACAAAATTTGGAGCATGCGCACGGGGATGTTTTAACACTCGACGCATGCGCAGTACGTTCGCGGCGGGAACGCGCTTCGTTTAAATACTACACGCCCCGTACCCGCCCAATTTGAATTCCGCCGGCTCATTTGCGATGCGCTGCCGCAACTTTAGGAGCAAGTGCTTCGTGAATGACAGCACTTGCTCCTAAAATTTCTGCAGCGTAACGCAAATGAGAAGCGTTACTCTGGAGCAAAGATGCTCCCATCTACCTGAATCTGGCCCAAAGTGTGTCCAGTGGTTGTTGGTACTTCCATGTCTGGAAAAGATTTATTCCAAAACGATAGAAAAAAAAAGAGAAATGATCTATGAGGTGCAGTAACAATTAGATAGCATTGTATCAGAAATCATCATTCATTTGACTACAGAAAAGTAACTGCACTTTGCACTTGATCATCATTATTTGCACTCCTCTGCTACATACAATATATAAGTGTTTGTATATATACACCTGTCAGCTGTAACTTTATGACCACCCACCTAATATTGAGTAGGTCCCCCATTTGCTGCCAAATGAACCCTGACCCGTTGAAGTATACAAGCCACTAGACCAGTGGTTCTCAACCTGGGGGTCAAAGAATGAATTGCCAGGAGTCACCGAATCCTGGGCTGTTCCTGAAGCCCACGCTGCTCTCCAAGTGTTTTTGCAGCTTCGCAGTTGCCTATTCAGTTCATGGCATGGCTGGCTGGGGGGCAGAGATTAGAGGTCAGCTCACTGGTGAGGAATGTGAAGAGGGATAGGTGTCACTGCTACAAGATACCACAAAGTCGAAGACACAGTGAAGCCGGAGACACAGTGAGTAACACTACCTGTGATTATAGTTGCCATTAAAAGTCCCCACTACAGATCTCAGATCAGCAGATGACCATGATCAAGAGTACCTACGTTGGCTCATCAGAACTCCCCCTGCACTGCCACTGATCCAAACTCCCTACCAGCACTGCCACTCATTCCACCCCCACCAAGGAGTAAGAGAAAGAATGAAAATAGAGAATACATGGAAGGGAGAGGAAAAGAGGGTGAGAAACAAAGACATATGGAGAGAAATAATAATAAAGATGGCTAGAGAGAGGGATGGGTGAAAAAAAAAAAAAATACTATAAAGAGAGATGAAAGGGAAAGAAAGGAAAACAAAGAGAAAGAGTGGTACATCCTAAAATGTACCATAAGGGGTTTTAATACCATTAGAGTGGAATGCACTCAGGGAGCGCTAAATGTCTGTGGGTTAGGGGACAAATTACTTGTCTTGCCCTGGGTGCTGACAACCCACACTACGACAATAATTTTTCTGTTAGGGGTCCCCACAACTTGGAAAATGTTATCAAGGGGTCACGACACTAGGGAGGTTGAGAACCACTGCACTAGACTTTTGAAAGGTATTCTGTGGTATCTGTCACCAAGCCATCAGTAGCAGGTTATTTTAATTCCTGTAAGTTGCGAGGTGGGAACTCTCCAATGATTAGATTTGTTTTTCTAGCACATCCCATAGATACTCCCTTTTTGAGATCTGGAGAATTTGGAGGCCAACTCCTCAATCTCATTGTTGTGTTCCACAAACTATTTCTGAACAACTTTTGTAATGTGGCAGGGCACATTATCCTACTGTGGTGTTCTATAGGGGTGAGGTCAGGACTCTGTGATGGCCAGTCAAGTTCCTTCACCCCAAACATGCTCATCCATGTCTTCATGGACCTTGATTTATGCATTGGTGCGCAGTCATGTTGGAAGAGGAAGGGGTCATCCCTAAACTCCTTCCATAAAGTTGGGAGTATGAAATTGTCCAAAATGTGTTGGCATGCTGACATCTTATAAGTTTCCTTCACTGGAACTAAGGGGCCAAGTCCAACCCCTGAAAAATAAACCCACATCATAATCCTCCCTCCACCAAATGATTTAGACCAGTGCACAAAGCAAGGTCCCGACCTCGATCCTATAGAACACCTTTGGGATTTGAGCGGAGACTGCGAGCCAGGCCTTCTTGTGCAACATCAGTGCCTGACCTCACAAATACGCTTCTGGAAGAATGGTCAAACATTCTCATAGACACACTCCTAAATCTTGTGGACAACCTTCCCAGAAGAGTTAAAGCTGTTACAGCATAGCTGCAAAGGGTGGGCCAACTCAATATTGAACCCTACGAACTAAGACTGGGATGCCATTAAAGTTCATGTGCGTGTAAAGGCAGACATCTCAATACTTTTGACAATATATTGTGTATATATATATATATATATAAAATACAGTATGTACAGTACAGTTACAAAAGTGTATGTTTACCGTTTTGCCCAGCAGCACTAGAATTGTATAGAACACAAAAATCTATTATGGACTGTTCGTGCATATATAACAATAGCTCCTGTGTATCGCTCCTATTATTATTCATTATATATGTAATTAAGTCTGGTAGTGTCTGCCAAACAAAACAACTACAGGCAGATGAAGCAACTGCTCTATGTATCTAGCATTTGTGTTTCAGACAAATACATATGCAGTTTTAATAATACAGTGGGGATCGAAAGTTTGGGCACCCCAGGTAAAAATTTGTATTAATGTGCATAACGAAGCCAAGGAAAGATGGAAAAATCTCCAAAAAGCATCAAATTACAGATTAGACATTCTTATAATATGTCAAAAAAAGATAGGGCCAGATTCTCAAAAGAGATACGATGGTGTATCGCAGGAAACACCGTCGTATCTCTGCTTTTTTTACTGGGTATCAATGCGTCTGATTCATAGACGCATAGATACAGCGAAGATCCGACAGGTGTAAAACACTTACACCGTCGGATCGTAGATGTAATTACTTTTCTGGCCGCTAGGTGGCCTTTATGTTGTTTTCTCATTTGCCTATGCAAATGAGCCTAATACGCCGATTCCCGAACGTTTTTACGCCGCCCCATTGTCGCTTACGTCGTTTCCATAAGCGTAAACCTACCCCTGCTATATGAGGGGTAGGTTTACGAAGTTCCGTCGTTGCCATGTTAAGTATGGTGTCGGGTCAGCGTCGTCTTTTTCCGTCGGTTACGTCGTTTTACTAAGTCGTTCGCGAATAGGGCATTGCGTAAGTGACGATCACGTCATTTTGACGTCGGTTTCAACAACGCTTTCCGACGTGAGCTGGAGCATGCGCACTGGCCGTTTTTCCCGGCCGGTGCATGCGCAGTTCGATCGACGCGGGGGCGCGCTTAATTTAAATACAAGCCGCCCCCTTTGAATTACGCGGGGATACGCAGGGCCATTTACACTACGCCGCCGCAAACTACGGAGCAAGTGCTTGGAGAATACGGCACTTGCTCCATTAAGTTGCGGCGGGGTAGTGTAAATGGCTTACGCTACACCAGCGGCCATTCTATGAGAATCTGGCCCATAGATTTAATTTCCATCATTTACACTTTCAAAATTACAGAAAACCCAAAAATGGCGCCTGCAAAAGTTTGGGCACCCTGCAGAGTTAATATCTTGTACTGCCCCCTTCTGCAAGTATCACAGCTTGTAAACGCTTTTTGTAGCCAGTCAAGAGTCTTTCAATTCTTGTTTGAGGTATCTTTGCCCATTCTTCCTTACAAAAGTCTTCCAGTTCTTTGAGATTTCTGGGCTGTCTGTCATGCACTGCTCTTTTAAGGTCTATCCATAGATTTTTCAATTATGTTGAGGTCAGGAGATTGTGAAGGCCATGGCAAAACCTTCAGTTTACGCCTCTTGATGTAATCCTCCGTGGATTTTGAGGTGTGTTTAGGATCATTATCCATTTGTAGAAGCCATCCTCTCTTTAACTTCAGCTTTTTCACAGATGGCATCAAGTTACCATCCAAAATTTGCTGAAATTTAATTGAATCCATTTTTCCTTCTACTCGTGAAATGCTCTCTGTGCCACTGGCTGCAATACAACCCCAAAGCATGATTGATCCACCCCCATGCTTAACAGTTAGACAGAGGTTATTTTTATTAACCGCTTAGTCACCGCCTTCTAGCCGAAATACAGCTGCAAGGTGGTTGCTTAACTCTGGGAGGACGTCCATGGATGCGGGAGTGTCCGTGACCACCGGGTCCAGGGGACCCGGCACTTCACGGATCACGATAAATTGCCACTGATAGCAGCTGTTTACCACGTGATCGCTCCGTCCAATGACGGAGCAATCACATGTAAACAAACCGGCGTCATTTGATGATGCCAGTTCCTCCCTCCTCTCTCTGTACCGATCGGTACAGTGTGAGAGGAGCGCGGGTGTCAGCAGCGCTGTGGGCTGGATTTGTGACTATTGCATTCACAGATCCAGCCATCCCTGCGCAATACTCTGCAATACCCCTACTCCCTGTTCTGTTCCCACAGGCGACAGTAAAGATACTGTGGACATGCAGTGCTTGCCCTTAGACTTGTGGAACATGCACTGTACTCGGGAAGATTCGCTGCAGGTGGGCCTGTTGCAAGGGAGGTTCCTGAGTGTGGTAACTCTGAGGGAATCTGTAGCTGAGGTGTGGAAATTAAGGCAGTTTTTGACTGTTCTGTTCCCACATGAAGGCGAATGAAGGTATAACTGATAATAGCTGTGTGACTTCCTACCTTCGTATCCAAGCAGTGGGGCAGACAGGACCGGCAGATGCTCAGGTTAGATGGATCCAGACTTAGACAGGAGGATCAGTGCTTTAAGTGGGCCGGAACGCGGCGGTACTCAGTACCGCCACTTCCAAAAATGGCCCTGGAGAGTACCAGCACCTCTCCGTGCGCCCAGTACGTGGGTTTCCCGTACCGGAACGCACTGGCGTAGCGGGGGGGGGCTCCTGCACCGGGCAAAAAATTGCAGGGGGGCAAAATCCTGGTGTCCGCGGAATGCGCCGCCGCCGCCGCCACCGATGAGTTTTTTTTTCAGCCCTTCCGCCTGGTTGGCTGGTGGAACTGTCTGTCTCCCTTGATGTGGGAGTGGCGGGAAACACCAGCCAACTAGGCAGAAGGGCTAAAAAAAAAAGATAACGGCGCAGAAGATTGGCGGGCGGTGGAGTGGGAGGCACTGTACCTCTGTGCTGCGCTGATTGGCCTGGAAGTTGGAACATGTGTTTACAGCGCGGCGGCAAATTTCTCCATCTCCAGCAAGGTAAGCAAAACACTCTCCTGTACCACAGAGGAGAGAGAGAAGGGGGGGAGGTCGGTGTAAATCTAAAGGGGTGCACTGCCTGATCCCCACCTATCCACCTCAGAGCCTGTCATTTTAGTAAGACTGCTGGGACTTGTAGTTCTCCATCTTCTCCTGGGGCTCATGGAGATTGGAGAACTACAAGTCCCAGCAGGTTATACATACAATAAGGCTCTAAGGTGGATGGGTGTGGATTGCATGCACCTGAGCCCCAGGAGAAGATGGAGAACTACAAGTCCCAGCAGGTTATAATATAAGGCTCCGAGGTGGATGGATGTCCGGACACCCATCCATCTCGGAGCCTTATATTATAACCTGCTGGGACTTGTAGTTCTCCATCTCCTGGGGCTCAGGTGCATGCGATCCACCATCTATGGGACTACAAGTCCCAGCAGTAAGAAAAACTGAACAAAGATGGTGGATCGCATGCACCTGAGCTGCAGGAGACAATGGAGAACTACAAGTCCCAGCAGGTTATAATATAAAGCTCCGAGGTGGATAGATGTCTGGACAGTGACAATTGGTGGCACAGTGGTGACAATTGGTGGCACAGTGGTGACGATTGATGGCACAGTGGTGACAATTGATGGCATGGTACAGTGACTGCATTTGATGGCATGGCACAGTGGTTGCGTTTGTTGGCATGGCACAGTGGTGACAATTGATGGCACAGTGGCTGCATTTGATGGCATGGCACAGTGGTTGCGTTTGGCATGGCACAGTGGCTGCATTTGATGGCATGGCACAGTGGTTGCATTTGCCATGGCACAGTGGTGACAATTGATGGCACAGTGGTTGCGTTTGTTGGCATGGCACAGTGGTGACAATTGATGGTACAGTGGCTGCATTTGATGGCATGACACAGTGGCTGCGTTTGATGGCATGGCACAGTGGTGACAATTGATGGTACAGTGGCTGCATTTGATGGCATGGCACAGTGGTTGCGTTTGCCATGGCACAGTGGTGACAATTGATGGCACAGTGGTTGCGTTTGTTGGCATGGCACAGTGGTGACAATTGATGGTACAGTGGCTGCATTTGATGGCATGACACAGTGGCTGCATTTGATGGCATGGCACAGTGGTGACAATTGATGACACAGTGGCTGCATTTGATGGCATGGCGCCCTGTGATTGGGCGTATGTGGTCATGCGCTAGCGCCGGGGGGGGGGCGAAAAATAATGTCCTGCCCCGGGGGGGGGGGGTGACATGCTTTGAAATTTGTCCGCTGCAAACCTGTCCGTCCGACATGTCCGCTGGTCGACATGTCCGCTGGAAGTATTTTACTTCCTGGATTGGTGACGTGGCGGCGTCACCGCCACGTCACCGCGTCCTCAGCCCGAGGGGATTTTTGTCCGATGGTGTGTACACGCCATCGGACCAAAATCCGATGAGACATGTCCGCTGGAAACGGTCCGGACATGTTTGAGTGGACATGTCTCATCGTCTGTACGCGGCCTAAGAGTCATTTGTTTGTATGGCAGCAGGAGGTAAGGAATACCACAGTTGAATTCATGCCAGCAAGCATGGAGTTAAGCTTTTGTTACTCATTGCAGCCTTGCCCAATCACAGCTAATCTTACATTGAGCAGAGTCTTGACGTATCACAGCCTCCTTTGCATCCATTTCTGTCTGGGAGGTTCCTAATACTCCATGTGCTGCTAGATTATTCCACACAGAGACAGAAAGCCACACAGAGACAGAGACAGCAGAGCAGAACAGACACAAGGCCAAAGTTGTGTTTTATGGAAGCCAGGGGCTAAAAATAGGTATGTGACACAGTTATATATATATGTTCTTATTGTAAATAGTGTGGTTAGAACTGTATACTGATCTAGTTGTGTGTTCACTTGTAGTTCCACCTAACCTAATTCACAAACCAAACCCAACTAAGCGAACCCTGCAAAAGCAACCCTGCAAACCAAGTTGCAAACAACACAGTTATACCTTTTAGAGAAATCAGAGAATGCTTTGATAACTTACAGAGAGAAAGAGAGAGAGAGAGAGAGAGAGAGAGAGAGAGAGAGAGAGAGTAAATACTGAAGAAAGGAATATATCCACCATCTTATGTTAAATGACAAGATTGAATATTTGAACCACCATTTTCTGTTATACTTATTCATCACGTGTTTTTGTACATGGACTGTCTGCTGCAAAGCAGCAGTATTATATATGAAGAAAAGTAAAGTTATTAAAGAAGTTATTTTAAGCATTTGGTGTGCTCTTTAAACCTACTGCTTCCATAGAACGGCGCTAGATGAATTTCAGAGTAATAGACAGTCTTGTTGGACTGAAAAGTCAGAGATATCACAATTCTTCTAATGCCACAGCGCATGAGGCACTTCATAGTGCTGCGCCTGCCACAGTGGAACTATTTTTCCCTTTGAGGGAAAAGCGATAGCGCTCCTCAACTTGCACAGTAAAGAGCGCATTTGAGCAGCGGAGCGCCAGCATATACCACCGCACAGCAACCGCTCCCTGAGTGAACAAGTAAAGACACCTCAGCGGAGCTACCATAGAGGCTATAGAAGCGTGTTTACTCAAACTGCACCGACTCTTAAAGTGGCAGAACGGCAAATGCAAAAAGCACCAACCCTCCTGCAACCCCTAGAGAGAGAAAAAGACGCATGGTGGGAGACCAAAGTCCAGACCTAGAGTGCCTGCACCGCCACCCACGAAGAGGCCACGTACTGCAGCCAGCTAGTTTCCCACTACTAGGCCCAAAGCCTGCAGCAGTTCATCGCAATTCATCGCAACTCATCGCAGAGCATCGCAACTCATCGCAGAGCATCGCAGTGCATCGCAAGTCATCGCAGAGCATCGCAATGCATCGCAGCACGTCGCAGCTCATCGCAGCGCATGGCAACTCATCACAGAGCATCGTAAAGCATCGCAAGTCAGCGCAAGCTTCGCATCAAGAAAAGACAAGTCTCCTCTAAGACTGACATTTGTTCCAACAGACCACAGATCACAGTATCCTGCTCTTCAGAAATAAGGTCAGAGCTTTCCTTTTATTACTTATCATTGCACATAGGCTTTGGCATAAAGAGACATTTTCGTGTTCAGGAATAAAAGACTGTAAAGTAAAACGAAGGACAGTTTGTAGTATACAGACTCTAAAGTATTTAAAGTGAAAGTCATTTATTGCCTGCATCTTTTGCTATTGCATTTAAAGTGAGTCATTTATTACCTGCATCTTTTGCTATTGCGTTTAAAGTGAAAGTTATTTATTGCCTGCATATTGTTATAGCATTTAAAGTAAAATGTCTAAGCCTAGTATTACCATGCCACTATTAGATAGATAGGATAGAGGGTGAAGAGCAAGTGAACAGTCTAAGGTAGAAGAGTCTGATGCAGTATTAGCCTTGCCCCAAACTAGTGAGCTAAGACGCTCAGAACGTATCAGAAAACTGACCCCAAAAATGCAGGAACATTTGGAGCAAGAAGCAGCATTAAAAGGAAAAAGGTTCACCAGAATGTATTATATGTGGAAATCATACATTAAAGATGTTCGTAGAAAGCTAAAGCAAGATAGTATAAAAGAAACTTGAGTGATCTGGTAGAGACGATAGAAGAATCTGAATCAGAGCTTATGGCAGTGCATGTCAATCTGCGGTCATCCACAACACTTTCCCAGGATAGTGTGAGGAACATGGACACATGTACTGCAGTCACTAAAGATTTAGTAAAGCTCATGAAAGAATTATCATCTGAAGCCAACTATGATGAAGTTAAGGCGAGAAAGAGAATGAACGAGATCTTCACAAGAGACTATGCTGGGTCCTTAGGGGGAACCACAATCTCAAGTGGGACTTCCTTCACTAGCAGAAGTGCCAGTCACACATCAGAGTCCTCAAATACTCTAGCCAAAAGAAAGGTACTTGTTAAACAACTTGCTGTCAAGAAAGCAGAAATCGAGATGGAATCTGCCATTGAGGCACAGCGCCATCAAATGGAGGCACAGCGCCATCAAATGGAAGCTGAAATGGAGGCACAGCGCCAACAGATGAAAAGTCTGGAAACACTGAAAGAAGTTAAGATTATAGAAGCCAGACTAAGAGTACACAAAGAGGACATGAATGGTAGTCATAGGTCCAGATCTCCATACATCCAGGAGAATGAAAGTAAATCTTCAGTATGTAGTGAAGAAAAAAGTCATTGCCCTTCCATCCCTGCTCAGAAAGACGAAAAGAGAGACTCACTTAATTTAGAACTAAGTGAAAAAATAAAACAGGATAATTCTACTCCTAGATGTCACTGCAATGATCAGGAGAATCTTGCGACTATTGTCCCAGCAAGACGGCAGAGTACAATCCCCAGCAAGACTTCCCATTCCAGAACCTACTGTATTTTTAGGGGACATACTGAAGTTCATAGAGTGGAAGGCAAGTTTTGAAATGATCATTGAGCATCATTGTTCCAGACCAGTTGACAAGTTATTCTACCTTCAGAGATATGTTGGTGGAGAAGCAAAGAAAGCTCTTGAAGGCAACCTCTATAGAACAGACGAAGAAGCTTATAAGCAAGCCTGGGAAAAGTTAAATGCAAGATATGGTCATCCTTTCTTAGTACAAAGAGCCTTTGGGGAGAAATTAAATAACTGGCCTAAAATAGGTCCCAAGGAGAACTTCAAACTCCAAGAATATCTTCTGATGTATACAATCTTTCATTGTTACGATACTTCTATAAATGTACAATGTATTATGCTTTATTGTTCTTCCAATAAAGATTCTTTGTAGGAAAAAAACAAAAACAAGAATATGGTGATTTCCTGCAAGCATGGAGCAATGCCATCCCACATGTACGAGGACTAGAAGTACTGAACGACTATCTAGAAAATCACAGGATGCTAGCCAAGCTACCTGAAGAAGTGGCTTCTAGATGGAATCGTTATGTTACTGAACAGTTAGATCTAAATAAGGACTTCCCAAGTTTTTAAATGTTCTCTGAGTTCGTTAATCACGGATAGCACGGATAAGCACAGTTAAGCACGGATAGCATGTAATCCAGTAACAGCATCTTATGCCTTAAAATCCTTGGAAGAAAGGCCTGCAAGAGATACAAAACGTGCAAGAGCAACTAGCTTTGCAATCAACTCAGCAGCTAAAGGTCTAGATACCTGCGAAAGCAAGTTTAAAGTCACTACTGTGTTGAGTAAAGAGACAGAACCGACAAATCCTCAGACTACCTTTCAGTGCATGTTCTGTGGAGAGAACCACTAATGTGCCAATAATTGAAAGAGAAGTCCTCAAATGAAAAGAAAAAATTTGAACTTGATAACCAACTGTGTTTTGGATGCTTAAGAAAAGGCCATGTTACTAAGGAGTGTAAGAAAAAGGCTACATGCAGCGTCTGCAAAGGACGCCATCCTACGCCACTACATGAAGAATGTCCAAAGCAGGATGAATCCTCAATACCTAAAGATGCCGAGGAAGAAAAGAAAGTATCAGTATTCTCTTGCAGAATAAGAGAAGGAGAAAGCAACGGCACATCAATGGTTGTACCAGTGTGCATTTCAAATCCTAAAAGGAGGAACAAGAAGGTATACGCCTATGCACTACTGGATGCCCAAAGCGACGTCACTTTCATTGATCAAGAAATCTGCAAGAAATTACAAGTGGCTACAGAACCAGTGAAGCTCAAGCTCACCACAATGACGGGGAGAGACACATTAGTGAACAGTCAAAAGGTTAAAGGACTGAGAGTTAGAGGACTTCATTCAAACCTCACATTAAATCTACCTCCATCTTATAAGAAAGACGACATACCTCTAGATCGAGATCGTATACCTACCTGTGAAACAGCCAATAAATAGGAGCACCTATCTATCATATCTCATGAAATTTCCCCGCTGAAGGAATTTGGTGTTGGACTGTTGATAGGCTACGATTGTCCCGAAGCTTTGGTACTACGAGAGGTTATCACAGGAGGAAAGGGTGAACCCTAGGCTGTTCGAACTGATCTAGGATGGGGTGTTGTTGGAGGAAAACAGCAGATTGCAAACTCAAAACAGGTGACAGGATTGTGTCATCGAATATCTGTCCAAGAGCTACCAACTGTAAGTTCAGCAAAGGTAATCAAGATCCTTAAATCTGACTTTGCAGACATAGGTTCTGAAGAAAAGAGTGTATCCCAAGAAGACATAAAGTTCGTACACACTCTAGAAGAAAGTATTCAGCAGAATCAACAAGGTTATTTGAAATGCCCTTACCCTTCAGAGAACGACCTTGTCTGCCAAATAACAGAAATCTTGCCCTAGCAAGATTGAAATGCTTGAGGAAAAAGATGGGAAGAGATCCCAAATTCAAGCAGGATTACTTGAAATTCACGGAAGGCATCCTTGAAGAAAGACATGCAGAGAAGGTGAATAACCAACCTAAAGAAGAAGTGTGGTACATCCCACATCAAGGTGTTTACCACCCAAAGAAACCAGATAAAATTAGTTTAAAATTAGAGTAGTATTTGATTGCTCAGCAAAGTATGATAATCTTGCATTGAAAGATCATCTACTAAAAGGACCAGATCTTACAAACACTCTGCCTGGAGTACTCTGTAGATTCAGAAAGTATCCCATAGCGGTCATGTGTGACGTTGAAAGAATGTTCCACCAGTTCCATGTGAAGAATGAAGATAGAGTCTTCCAAAAGTTCTGCCGGTTGGTTACTTTTGCCTGTTACAGTGAAGTAGGCTCCAGTAAGCAGTATGGGAAGGTTAATCCTTGATTTTGAATATGTATCTTACCCAACCAATCTCTGAATTCCCTGTTCAGGGGTATGGTTTGGTAAATAAATATTTGGATCACCTTTCCAAAATGTTCTCTCTTCTCCTCGGCTCTGTGAGGAGAGGCCTTTGTTAGAGGATTACTGCTTGGACCTTGCCTCAGCCTGAGTATGTGCAAGAGGGACACGGACTCTGCTGGAGGACTTAAGCTCTCTACTGGAATGGATATCTGCACAAAGTCTGGCTGGAGAAGGATCTTCTTGCTGAAGAATGTTGCAAAGGAGATAGGCAAAAGCTACCATCTGGACTATACTTAAGGAATCATTGCCCAAAATTCAATGTCTCTTACTCTTTCTAAAATGATCAGCAGCCTGGAAAAGGATACTAAAGTATTTCTAATAAGCTGGGTCTCCATATAACCACAGTTTAACAGAAGAAATTATGTTAGTGCTGGTTACCTTTTGTGTGGGTTTTTATTCAGGTTCAGTCTAGACCTCCCACTCTACCACTCAACCAAAGTGGCAATTCAGGAAGAGAAGAAAGCCACGGGGAAGTTTGCTCCCCTATGACCTTCTGTGGTCAATAGGGGAACAGTTGTCCGATTGGATGCTGGTGGTCCTGGCCCCAGGATTTAGTGCACATTTTGCAAGTGATTAGAGTGGGAACAGGTTCCCCATCTGTCAAGGAAAGTGTATAGAGGTGTGGAAAGGTTTCGGAGGGGTAGGGACAGTGCAGGGACTTACGCCTGCCTCATCTTTAAGAAGCCTCCCCTTTGGGTGTGGACCAGCCAGACCACATTCCCGTGCCTCATTGTAGACACTACAAAACAGAATATAGCGCACACATGCAAAAATTACATTTATCCTGCAAGGCTAGTTAAAAACACCTGAACATATTCAAAAATACGAGGGTTTGGTCACACTATATGGTCATATAGTGCTAAGCCCACTTACTGCGACAAAGTACCCTGAATTAGTGGGTCCTACCCTAGTAATAGAATGAAAGAACCTGTGTCTCAACCATGGGAGATAAACTCCTCTATGTGGGAGAATTCTGGCCGCTAATGTGAGGTAATGAAGAGGGGGAGGTGTGCTCCAGCCCAAGAGACCTGGTCAGAGTCTATACAAAATACAAAAATATACTTGGGGGGCACACCCTAAAAATGCTATACATCTAAGATGGTGCTGCTATAAGAACAAAGACAGTACAAAACAGATTATAGCGCACACATGCAAAAATGACATTTATCCTGCAAGGCTAGTTAAAAACACCTCAACATATTCAAAAAAACGGGGGTTTGGTCACATTATGGGCCAGATTCAGGTAGATGAGAGCATCTTTGCTCCAGAGTAACGCTTCTCGTTTACGTTACTCTGACGACCCTTTCAGCGCAAGTACTGTTATTCACATAGCAGTTGCGCGTAAACTTGCGCCAGAGTAACGATAATGCGCTGGCGTAACCCGACGCAAGGGGAAGTGGGTGTGATCATATGTAAATGATGGGCGGAGCCCAGCGCAGAGGCTTACGTTCAGCGCATCAACCACGGAGCATGCGCAGTGAGTGAGGCTCCACTCACCCCCTTTGTGCGCATGCTCACAACTTCCGTCGGCACCACTTCACGGGAAACGTCAGCGCAATGCGTTCCGTTGGGCGTTTAAATGCGCCCGTAGAAGCGCCATTCCGGCACTAAAGTATATCCTGCTCCCCCTCCCCGCAGTGATGTTACTTTTGTTCTGAGATGGCTGCTCCCATTCCCCGCAAACACACAGGAGAAAGCTGAACTTTAATGGCCAGGAGCTGTCAGCCGTCATCTCGGCTATGGAGACCTATGATGTCTTCCTCCATGGCTGTAAAATTTGACAGACAAGCATGGACAGAGGTGTTGTCCTGCAAGTGGGGGTGCTCAGCTAGCTCTTATCGTCGGTAACGCTGCTGTAGCTGCTCTCCTGCTGACCTGTGGCCATCTGGAGTAAAGATAAAGCAGCCTTTTGTAGAAATAACTTTGCGCCGGACGGACGAGATACGCGCGGCGCATGTAGCCAGCGTATGGTGCTAAGCCGTTCGTGAATTGGGAAAAATCCCTCATTTGCATATTTGCAGGGGAAATCAATAGGCGCGACTGATGCGCCAAGCGAAATTAAGCGCTGACGATACTCTGGCGTCGGAACGTTCCGCCGGTCGCAAATGGCCCGTTATTGGGCGCATCTAGTTTGGTGGGTACGGGCACATAGAAACGACGGCGCATCTTCACAGTTACGCGGCGCATATCGAATTACCCCAGCGCAACTCTACCTGAATCTGGCCGTATATGTTTTTCATTGTAGACACTGTCGGCATCATCCAAGACTACCAATCGCTGTTACTGTTTCTAAGTGGCTCCGGATGGTTGTGCCTGTCCCCTGGACTTAGTTGTATTTTTTTGGAACTTTCTACAGTTTACTTCTCTTGTCTTTCTCAGACTACTTATGTTTACTGCCTGCAGCAGCACGACTGCACTTTGCTCACAGGCTTAGGGCGGCAATGCAAGGTTCAAATATCGGTCGGTTCAGCAGGAACCGGACAAGATTTGAACCATTAATGTGCAGGCTGAATGTACCAAGTTGATTGATCGATCAACTTGGGTACAGCTTACAATTACTTTCTAATAGAGATGGCCTACTGGTTCGCCCGGCGGTCGTTTCGCAGCAAACTTTGCTTGTTTGCGGTCCGCCAAACAGGCAGACATCTGGCGATGTTCGCTGCGGTCCGCAATGTTACATGGGTAAAAACTTTGACCTATGACACATCCATCAGGTGGTGCAGGACAGCCAATTGAGGCATTTCAGCACATGGACATACCCCATACCTTATAAATAGACCTGAACTGGCGGTCATCTTACATTCTGCTTTTTGTCAGTGTAGGGAGAGGGTGCTGTTTGGAGCAGGGACAGGCAGTGTTCAATCAAATAGCTATCTAAAAGGTCCACAAAAGTCCTTTTTAAGGACTGGTATAGGTGTGCTACTTGCTGTGCAGTATATAGGTGTCTAATACATTCATTTATATACTTTTTGTCAGTGTAGGGAGAGGTTGGCATTTCCAGCAGGGACAGACTTGGGCCTCGTACACACGATCGGACATATCCGATGAAAACGGTCCGCGGACCATTTCCATCGGATATGTCCGATCGGGAGTTTGATCCGATGGCGTGTACACACCATCGGATCAAATTCCCCGCCGCCGGACGGCGCGGTGACGCGGCGGTGACGTTGACGCCGCCACGTCACCGCCACGTCACCGCACCAGGAAGTTAAACACTTCCGCGCATGCGCCGAATCCATTCGGCGGCGGCGCGGCGGCGGTGGGGGACGACATGTCTGCTGGTAAGTGTACTAACCAGCAGACATGTCGGGCGGACAGATTCCACCGGATAGATTTCAAAGCATGCTTTGAAATCTGTCGGGTGGAGAAATCTGTCCGCTAGCCCAGGGACCTCCAAACTATGGCCCTCCAGCTGCTGTGGAACTACACTTCCCATGAGGCATTGTAAAACTCTGACATTCGTAGACATGACTAGGCATGATGGGAATTGTAGTTCCTGAACACCTGGAGGGCCGTAGTTTGGAGACTCCTGCGCTAGCCCATACACACGAGCGGAGATGTCTGCTGAAACGGTCAATCGGACCGTTTTCAGCGGACATATCCCCTCGTGTGTACGAGGCCTTAGTGACACAAATCGCTACCTAACAGGTCCACAAAAGTCCTTTCAAGCACTGGTATAGGTGTGCTACTTTCTCTGCAGTACTTAGGTGTGTAATACATTCATTCATATACTTTTGTCAGTGTAGGGAGAGGTTGGCGTTTCCAGCAGGGACAGACTTTAGCGACACAAATCGCTACCTAACAGGTCCACAAAAGTCCCTTCAAGCACTGGTACTGTATAGGTGTGCTACTTGCTCTGCAGTACATAGGTATGTAATACATTCATATACTTTTTGTCAGTGTAGGGAGAGGTTGGCATTTCCAGCAGGGACAGACTTTAGCGACACAAATCGTTACCTAACAGGTCCACAAAAGTCCTTTCAAGCACTGGTATAGGTGTGCTACTTGCTGTGCATTGCAGTATATAGGTGTGTAATACATTCATATACTTTTTGTCAGTGTAGGGACAGGTTGCTGTTTCCAGCAGGGACAGACTGTAGTGTCAAAAATCGCTACCTAACAGGTCCACAAAAGTCCTTTCAAGCACTGGTATAGGTATCCTGCTTGCTCTGCAGTATATAGGTGTAATATACACTTATAATATACTTTTGAATATAGAAAGCATATTACGGTGGATTTGTATTGTACTGCATTGTGACTGGCGGTGTATTTGGTTACTGCTGAATTTTTGCTTCCTTCGCTGCGTTACCTCTGCTACACACACAAAAAAATCTTGAAAAGTTTCATAACTGGTGCGATAAACCAGTGGCCACCCAAAATGACAGATTTTGTTATATACCGTACCTTCTTTCACATATACTGCGCTTCTCTAGAGACTTTTGTCACAGGGTCATTTAAAAAATGACAGGCAGAGGAAGAGGCAGGCCCTTCCGCAGGGGTGGTAGGGGTAGGGCAGGAGGACCAGGCCGAAACCAAAGTGGAAAGTGGCACAATGTTTGTTCGATTACATCAAAGGACGTACCAGACTTGGTTGAGTGGCTCGCCACCACCACCACCACCACCATATAACCTCCGCTTGAGTCACAGGAATTATTTTCCGATCCATCAGAAGACATTTCGGATGTGCAGCCATTCTTGGCATTGGATCAGGAAGAGGAGGTAGCAACAGCCGGCACTCAGCAGTCTGACGACAGTACTCAGATCAGCCCAAGGAGGTTGGTGCCCGCTGTTGCTGCCTACTCCGAGATCTCTAATGTTAGTGGTGGGGAAGGTGACGTCGATGATGATGTGTCTACAGACATCACGTGGGTGCCCACAAGAGAGGAAGAGGAGGGGAGTTCAGAGGGAGAGATGGACCAGCAGATAGGGAGGAGAAGCAGGCCGAACTTACATTGCATAGGAGGGACAAACCAGACTGCTAATGTTTCAGGAGCGAGCCATCAACCATGTACGGTCACATCTGGCGCTTCCAGGATGCCGGCCCATGGCTCTGCAGTGTGGGCTTTTTTTAACGTGTCCGCTGCAGACAATAGTGTTGTCGCCTGCAGCCTTTGCAGTCAACGCATAAGTCGCGGTAAGCCCAACAATCACCTAGGTATGACCGCCTTAAGAAGGCACCTGGCCTCCCATCACCGAGCCCAGTGTGAGCAACGCCATCAGAACCCACAAAGCCACACTCCAGGCTCTCACCGTCCAGCCTCTTCTCTTCTTCTCCTTCCCCTCTATGCTCACAATTGTTCTCCACTCCACCTTCCATCATGCCGTCCTCATGTTTTTCTGCTAAAAGGCAGGCTTCCGTGGCCCAAATGTGCGATCGTAAAAAAACAATGATGCCGGCTATATGTACTCTCAAAGTACCTGAACTATATTGCCTCTCATACACAATTAATACTTATTACTACAAATACTATATGAACTCTCAAAGTACATGAGCTATATTGCCTCTCATATGCAATTAATACTTGTTACTATAAATACAATGTACTCTCAAAGTACCTGAGCTATATTGCCTCTCATATGCAATTAATACTTGTTACTATAAATACTATATGTACTCTCAAAGTACCTGAGCTATATTGCCTCTCATATGCAATTAATACTTGTTACTATAAATACAATGTACTCTCAAAGTACCTGAGCTATGCTGCCTCTCATATGCAATTAATACTTGTTACTACTAATACTATATGTACTCTCAAAGTACCTGAGCTATATTGCCTCTCATATGCAATTAATACTTGTTACTACAAATACTATATGTACTCTCAAAGTACCTGAGCTATATTGCCTCTCATATGCAATTAATACTTGTTACTACAAATACTATATGTACTCTCAAAGTACCTGAGCTATATTGCCTCTCATACCTTTCTATTAGTTGCCAGTACAACTTGTGTATTATACGAGTATCCTCAAAGTACCTGAGCTACAAAATCTTTTGTATGCAATTAATACTTGTTACTACAAATACAATTTACTATGTGCTTGACAGAAGTATAAAATACTTATAGGCCTTGTCCTAATTGTTGAACATGTTCGCTGTAACTTTATTATGCTAGGGGTTGATGCTATTTAATAGCATCTCCCCTAGTGGCCTAAATACATTTCTACACGCTAAGGTTGATATGATGTAGAGAACCCCCAAGCTCCTGTTGCTAGGGGTGACGCCTGGGGTCCCTTACTGATAATCACCTGCATGTAGTGGTGTGATGACCGGGGAGGGGGAGCCCCACGGCCACGCACATACGCTTAATGGTTAGCTGCTTGGTTCTTGGGCTAGGGGCCCAGGGTCTGGTGGTGTTAACCCTTAGTGAGGGTCAGATGGTAATAACCCTCTCTGTCACGTGACGCCACTGTAGTCTTGATATACCCCAGGAAACTACAGCTCCGGGGGCCTCCGTATCCCCGCTAGCTAGGATGGTAATAACACAGTCCACAACAGGGGTCAATATAACGAAGGCTTTACTGGCATGAAGACAGGTGTCAAAATCTTCACAGCGTTCACAAAGAGTGTCGCAAAGGTTCCACAAACAGTCTCTAGAGGACCACACAGCTGACAATGCCTGGGCTTGGCTTTTCATATATCCTTGGCTTTTGCGGCCGGATTAGTAATGATGGGCCTATGCTTGACTAGACTGAAGAATAAATACACTTACTGAAGTGTCGGTAGACTTGAGGCTTTTCGTCCGAATGACGAATTGATTCGATTATTTCGTTGAAGTATTGATTCTATAGTTTTTTAAAGGTACTCCGCGATTTTCTGTACTTTCCCCTGAACGGGAGGTCTCTGGCCTGCACTGCTTCTTCTCTGACTGAACTCTGCTCTGACCTGTCAGCAATAGTGATGTCCAGTTCATGAACGAATCGTTCTTTTGAATCGGTTCTTTTTAGTGAACTGAGTGAATCGATTCATGTGAGTGTACTGAACCATTTGGAATGGTTCTCTGTGCACTCAATACAAAGCATAGGAGAGCAGGCTGGTAATATGATCCTAGAGTGAGAGAGCTCCGCCCCTCCCTACAACCAATCAGCGTGCTCAAGGCACAGAGACACTCAGGAACTGCATACATGAGTCATCACGAGTACACAGTATACCGTGGAAAAGAATCAAACGAGTTATTGAGTTAAAGAACTATATGAGTTACTGAGTTGAAGAATCATATTAGCTGTTAGAATCCAGTACACTGTAATAACCACGAGTCACCACCAGGAGAACAATACTCTAAATCAATGATCAGGGAACAGAAATACACTGTACAGACTGACTGCTTTAAAGACAGAGAGGACAAAGAGTCAGAATAAGAAAATATACTCATTCAGATTAATTCTTTAACCCTTTAGTATTTAGTTTGCTTATCCTAGGGGAGATATGTATGTTAAATAGGACAAACCTCCCTTCTGGGACATGTGTCTAATTTAGTAGCTGTTTAACTGAATGATAGAGCTGTCTCATTTTTATAACATAAAAATAAATGTTATCCTGCGTTACAGTATAGTAATATTTTTCTGCATTCTGGTCATGTGATTTCTATGCCTTTCTGTAGTCTTTACAGTGCATAATGAGGCACCTTTCATACTTGTGTGACTTGTCCTGCAACTTGGGACTACAAAGTCGCATGACAAGTGGTACGCCATGATTTCCAATCCATATCATCCATATCTGTGTGTCTTCAAGTCGCAGCGACTTTAAAGTAGTCGCTGCACTACTTTGGTCGGATTTTGAAGCGACTTGAGGCAGAAACCTCAAGATTACATAGGTATTGCTTCAAGTCGCATCAAAGTCACGGTAAAAATCGTGGCAAAAATTGCACGACCTTTAAGTCGCACAAGTGTGAAAGGAGCCTAACGATTGGATTTTACTACCGTGGGTACTTTGCCCGCCCGCGCTAGTAAAATCCGATAATTTTTCCCTGTGCAATGTGCATGCGCTGTTAAGACTACAACAAAATACAATGGCTAGCAATGTTAACTGAAGTTGGCCCATCAGAATGAGATTCACATGCAGAAAACCCTGCTTTTCATTTACTCAGCTTTTTGTGCATCACCAAAAATGATGACGCTGGCTAATCTGACAAATTGTGGTCTGACACAATAGGATTGTGCTTGTGCTCTGAGCAAGGAACTAAATATATGTAAATGTCCCCAGCACCTGCAAACCTTCTGTGAAGAATCGTTCTTCTGATTCAAATCACTTAAGAAGGTTGAGTGAGAGCTTTGGTTCACTTGCTTGTCAGTAGACTCAGCAAGTGAACTGAAGAACCGAAGAATCGATTCATTGAATCGGTTCATTTCAGTGAGTGACTCGAAATGAACCGATTCAGTTAAAAGAGTCGAACTTCCCATCACTAGTCAGCAACTGTGTGTAGCACTAGTCTGCCCTAAACAGGAACTCCCACCCCTTATATCAATGTGAGGAGACTGAAGCCCATTGGCTTGAGAGCTGAGGGAGACTGAAGCCCATTGGCTGAGAGCTGTGGATCATAGAGACTTATCTGTATTCCCCTTGGAACTTACATTTAAAGTTTGTTACAAGTTAAAGTATAATACAACACCATAAGGTCTTGTCTAGCACTTAGTCCTACTGACTCTCATACACTCTGACTAAACATAAAATGGCGGACTAAACCTCTTAAAGCTATATGCACCTAATAAATGTATTATCAACTATAACAGTATAAATCACATCATAACTAGCCGAGTCCCTGCAGAGGAGGCCCCACAAGCCGAGGGTCTCAATCTGACAGGGCCTACAGCAAATACCTGTACTGGGACACCACAGTGGTGTATTGGGATATTGACCTTGATCTAATTTTAAACACTAAGCCTTGGTCGCATGTTGTAATGTGTCAATGCTTAGTAGCTCAATGCCTTTCTTTATGTGACACAGAGATGATGTATAGATCCCCTAAACTCCTGTTGCGAAGAGTGACGCCTGGGGCCTAATACTGAGTTGTCGCATAGAGAATCATTGAATTCCTTGCTAACCGCAGTTGTGTTCACCAGTGCTGTTACAATGCCTAATGTACCACCAGCCACAGAATACAAGGTTGTTTGCTGTCAGGTTAATGCCTGTGGCCGTGGGCTAATTTTTGGGGCCTGTAATGGCCGACACTTACTTCTGTATCCAGTGAATGCCTATTGTACCACCAGCCACAGAATTCAAGGTAGTTCGCTGTCAGGTGAACGCCTGTGGGCTAATTTTTTGAACATGTAATGGCCGACACTTCTGTATCTGGTGAATATCTTAACATACCTCCAGCCACAGAATACAAAGTTGTTTGTTGTCAGGTGAACGCCCGTTGGCAAATTTTTGGGGCTTGTAATGTCCGACACTTACTTATGTATCCGGTTTTTTACTTAATACTTCTGGTAGGTCAGTGTCCATGTTGTGGGACTATTTGTGCACAGCTAGTAAGTATTTTGTGGCTGCAAACATGACCTGCAGGTTTTTAATATTCGCCTGCCATTAAAGTCAATGGGGCCCGCTGCAAACTTGCAGTTCGCGGACATTTGTGAAAGTTTGTGGTTAGCGTTCGCGAACCATCCCGTTGGATATTCGTCCCTCACTACTTTCCAACCACCTCCTAGCTATGCAGCAAGGTAGGTGGATGAAGTAAAATGGTATTGGGTTTTGCTGCCTTGGACCCAGTGGCGTATCTACAGTATGGCAGGCATGGCTAGTGCCATAGGCGCACACATGAAGGGGGCGCTGGTGAGTAGCTGTCAGCCTACACGCTGTTCAGATGACTCCCAGCAGAACACACAGGCGGTGCGCTCCTCTCTCGGGAAAGGCTGGTAAAGTGTGTTTAGTGTGTTAGTGAGGTGACTCCCCCCTTCGGCACACCACAATGTTCTCCCTGCAGGGTGGGCGCTCACTATTCAGTCCGCGGCATGCAGTGTTTACAGGTGAGCGGGAGGAAGTGGCTGCATGTGGGAGAAAGAGCAGAGTTGTTGCACAGCTGTGCCCCCACCCCGAAAATTACACACAGAGAATCACTTGTCTTATCTCCCTTCCTCCCTCCTGTAAGCTGATGGAGGGATAGAACACAGAGAATCTCTCTACAATTGCCGATCATCCATTCCTCAGTGTCGGGGCTCCTGCTTGTCACAATGACAAAAGGCAGAGCCAGCTCCAGCAAAGATCTCCAACCTGTACTGTGTGGAGAAGAGCTCACAGCACAGCAGTAAGATTCACAGCTGCATGATTATAATCTCAGTGTCCCGACTGCCAGTGCCGAGTGCCGAGTGCCGACCATCACAGGGAGGAGGGGAGATATTTGCATCTCATTTCACTGTTAGCCAATAATACTTTGCCCATGCTGCAGCCCCTCCCTCTTCCCTTCCCACGCGCCACATTTTGACTTCAGTTACAAGAAGAAGAAGAAGCCATAATCAGACCTCAGCATGTCAGCACCCATGTGAGTTTTTTTCTTTCTTTCTTTACATCAGAGGGGGGAGATGGAGGTTCTGCAGCAGCAGAGACAGACATGTGTTCATTTAGACTTTTAGTGCAGGTGATAGAGGAAGAGGGGAACAGGACCAGCATTATCTTATCTATTCATGTTGTCATGTATTTACTCTTGCATTATACCACTAGCATAATATACCACCTAACCTTACATAATATAACCTAACATGGCACAATATACCACCTAACATAATATACCACCTAACCTGGCATAATATACCACCTAACCTGGCACAATATACCACCTAACATAATATACCACCTAACCTGGCATAATATACCTCCTAACCTGGCATAATATACCTCCTAACATAATATACCACCTAACCTGGCATAATATACCTCCTAACATAATATACCACCTAACCTGGCATAATATACCTCCTAACCTGGCATAATATACCTCCTAACATAATATACCTCCTAACCTGGCATAATATACCTCCTAACATAATATACCACCTAACCTGGCACAATATACCACCTAACATAATATACCACCTAACCTGGCATAATATACCTCCTAACCTGGCATAATATACCTCCTAACCTGACATAATATACCTCCTAACCTGACATAATATACCACCTAACCTGACATAATATACCACCTAACCTGACATAATATACCACCTAACCTGACATAATATACCACCTAACCTGACATAATATACCACCTAACCTGGCACAATATACCACCTAACATAATATACCACCTAACCTGGCACAATATACCACCTAACCTGGCATAATATACCACCTAACCTGGCATAATATACCTCCTAACCTGGCATAATATACCTCCTAACCTGACATAATATACCTCCTAACCTGACATAATATACCTCCTAACCTGACATAATATACCTCCTAACCTGACATAATATACCACCTAACCTGACATAATATACCACCTAACCTGACATAATATACCACCTAACCTGGCACAATATACCACCTAACATAATATACCACCTAACCTGGCATAATATACCACCTAACATAATATACCACCTAACCTGGCACTATAGCACCTAACCTGGCACTATAGCACCTAACCTGGCACTATAGCACCTAACCTGGCACCATAGCACCTAACCTGGCACTATAGCACCTAACCTGGCACCATAGCACCTAACCTGGCAGGTACTCCACCAATGTCTACCCCATTATATATATATATATATATATATATATATACTGGGCTCCACCCTTGCCCAGGACACTAGCTACATGGAGTTAGCATGTTCTCCCAGTGGGGTTCCTCTTCCACTCCAAACACATGCAGGTAGGTGAATTGTACCCTGTGTACAGACTGGCAGTGTGCATGGCTAATCATATTCTACACTGACCTTACAATCATAGAGGACCCTACACATATCTATGTATTTCCATTCAGTCCTGTCCAGACAGCTCTTGCCAGATTTTGGGCCAGCGCTCATTTTGGATAATTTTTCAGGCATGGGGGGTGGCATGCAGAATGTGATCACCCATGTACATTGCCACTTCATACAGAAGGGGGCAATCACCTACCAACATGGCTTTGGAGTGTGCCCACACCAAGAGAACATACAGATAGCTTCCTGGCCAAGATTCAAACCAAGAGAGGCCCCAACAACTAACCCACTGTTCTCTATATACCTGTATATACTGACAGTATTATCTGAAAGACGGGTTTCAAATGTTTTGACAGAGGCGCAGTTTCAGTGCTTGCCATAGGCGCCATTTTCACTAGATACGCCTCTGCTTGGACCATAATGCTGTTCTATCAGTGGGAACAATAGATGTCAGGTTTTACCTATAAAATGTCTAAGGCCGGATTCACCCTAGTGCGTTGCGTTTTGGAGCTCCGTTGTCGTTGCAAATTTCTCTATAAGGTGTTCAGCGGATCCACTGCGTTTTAGCTGCGGATCAGCTGCGAATTTGAAGAAATTATCTGTGTGATGATGTAGCTAATAAAAGGGAGTGACCTTTCTTGGCCTCTTCCTTTTTCTCCAGCATTCAGTATTGTGTGGATTTGGATTTCGGATTTGTGAAGAAATGTGTGCTGCCCTGCCCATGATCATGCTTACAGTTGTTGCTGCAACAGCAGCAATCTTGCTGGAAGTTGAGAGGAGGAGAAGGAGGAGGAGAAGAAGAAGATACTGGGTTCATCCCATCATTGCAAATAGGAATGAAAGAGGACAGTTCATGATATTGTATGAAGATCCCCGTGGGCATGAAGACAAGTTTTTTGATTATACGCGCATGTCAATAAATAGGTAATTTTTATTTTTCCTTGCTAAACCTTTTGTTCCTCCATTGTTCCATAGTAGATGTTTTGAAATTAGATTTTTTTTTTTTCAAGTTTGATGAATTGTTAGGACTAACGTACCCTAGTTTGGAGCGACAGAACACATACAGAGCATGCATCAAGCCTGCAGAAAGATTATTAATCACATTAAGGTACTTTTCCCCACATATGTGCATTGTCATTGTTATTTGTGAGCATGAAATATTTTGTGTGTTGAACTATCCAACATGTGTAATTAGAAATGAATAACCAGACAGAAGATGACCAAAAATGTCTTTATGTTTTTTTTTTGTTTGTCCAAAAAAAATAGCTGAAATAGCCAACATAATGTTTTTATTTAACGAATATACAAAAATTAAACTTTGCATTCAAGTGTACCTCAGGACTAAACTTTTCTCCTAAAAATGCACACATGCTCATTAACTGTGGGCAGAACTCAAACGTTATAGATTTTGATATGTTCTTTTAAATAATGAAGCCTTAGTGGAGTATAGACTTGCAGAAGGATTTTCAGCAGTGGCAGTGCTGGAAGCCTGGCTAGACTCGCCATGTTGCTGTGGCTCATGTTGCTGTGGCCCATGTTGCTGTGGCCCATGTTGCTGTGACAAATGTTGCTGTGACAAATATTGCTGTGACAAATGTTGCTGTGGCACATACATCCCCTGAATTTGAGTGTGTGGCCTAATTGAAGGGATTGGGGATGGGATGTGATAGGTAACTCGCCTGTGTTGTACATCGTATATAGAAGTAGCCTCTTGAAAACTGGAAGGATAGGATGGAGGAACATAGGGGTAATGTTTGTGTCCTGGGTCGGGTACTGGCCTGACATTGGTAAGTGAATGTGTGTTTTTGCTGTTGGCACATATGGCCTTTCTGATGTTGGTTCCTCACTTGGCAGTGAAAATGACTGCAGAACTTGCTCTACAGTGGTTCTCATTTCTAAATGTCGCTCAGGTAGTACTTTTTTAATCAAAGGTACAAAATTGAGCACCAGTATTGTATCCAGACATAAGACCTTTTTTTTAACATATCTAGTAGACGTTAACTTATGTCCGTCTGCGATACTGACGTTCGCTTACGCGCCACTTTGGCAGGCCAAGCAATGGTTGCAGGAGCAGAGGAGGGCCCAGGGATCGGCTCAGCCAATACAGATTCCTCTTTTGTGTTATCTACCCATAGATTAGACCCTAGTTGGATTTCTGTGAGATCCTCATTTGGTTCAATCAAAACTGGTGCCTCTGATTGTGCCTCAGAATGGCTCTCCGGTTGATCCTCCAACACATCTTGTTCATCCCAACTTGCTTCGGTCCTGTATTTAAATAAAAAAATGACATTAATAATGCTAAATATGTAGGCACGATACATTGATGATTTAGATGAACTTACTTTCAGAAAATCAAGGTCATCAGCATACATATATGGTACTCTAGCTGTTGCCCCCGAGCCACTCTTCACTTCTCTGAGGTGTCGATTATATTTTTTGAAGGCATCCCGCATGCTTCGCCACCTTCTTTTTATGCATTCCACTTAAAAACAGAGAAATGAATACTAATGTATTTTTTTAATTTTTGTTGAAGATACCTAGCTACAGGCAATTATTTTGGAAGTCTCCACTATGAGTTCAATGTTGGCAAATCAACAATATGTGGCATTGTTCATGAAACATGCATTGTTTTATGGGAAGAACTCAACCCTTTGGTCTTCAAAAAGCCAACAAAACAAGAATGGTTGAAGGTATCTGCGGAATTCTGGGAGCGATGCAATTTTCCTAACTGTCTGGGAGCCATCGATGGGAAGCACATTCGCATCCTGAAGCCATTTGATAGTGGGAGTCAGTTTTTTAATTATACTTTTTTTTTTCTTTTGTATTATTGGCAGTGGCAGATGCAAATTATAAATTTATTTATATTGATGTCGGTGCTTATGGCAGCAGCTCGGATTCAGGTGTATTTGGCCATTCCTCATTTGGGAGAATGCTGAGGGAGAATAGACTGGATTTACCTAACGATTCATCCTTGCCCAGAACAAATGAGCCTGCCCTCCCACATGTTTTTGTAAGGGATGAAGCGTTTGCCCTTGGGGAAAATATGCTAAGACCTTTTTTGAGTAGAGCGCTAACCAATGAAAAAATAATATTTAATTATCGCCTCACTAGGGCACGCCGAGTAGTGGAGTGTGCATTTGGGATTCTTTGCAATAAACGGAGAATCTTGCACACTGCCATCTACCTCAGTCTGGAGCATGCTGTCTCTGCTGTTAAAACTGCCTGTGCACTGCACAACTATGTGCGAGAACGTGATGGTTATGTTTTTGAGGATTCCCTGATGCATAACATGGAGGCTGCACAGTGGAATGTGACTAGGGGCACTACCAGTGGTAAATTGGTTAGAGATCAATTCCTAAATTACTTTATGTCGCCAGCTGGCGAGTTACCTTGGCAGATGCAGTCAATTTAATTTAAAAATTACTTTTTCTGTGTTGCCCTAAAACTCTCTGGTCCTTTAAATATTAGAAAATAACATACTGTGATAAAAATGTCACTATGTGTAATTTGAATGCAGAATAAATTAAACATTTGTGTGTATAAATATTTGCGACTCCTAAGATCATTCAAGCTAAATTGATTATCTCATCTCTTGCTGTCGGACACTGTTATGTGTGCTCTGCTGGGTGTCATTGTACAGAAGATGAAGTCTTTGTATGACCAGCATGGGCCATAAAGTAAAAAGGGGGTGACAAATACAGATAGCCACTCCCCCAAGGATCTGCGAACAAACTTGGTAAAGTGAGTTTACATATTCATGAAATAGATGCACACGCAGACTCCTACAAACAATGACCAAGGATGTGGGAGTCCCTTGTCACCATCAACATGGGGACAGGGTGCATTGGTATTTAACTAAAACACCCTGCCCATATTGAAAGCATGTTGCATGGTATGGGTCAGGGGGAGGGCTCCCTATCACACTTAACATACCCTGACAGAATGCATGCTTGGATAAGAGCCTGGTCTGGATTTGTGGGGGGCCGCACTGGTTATTGGGGTTTTAGTTTAAATATAACTTTTTTACCATAACTAAATAATATGCGAACATCTACAGCTAGAGAATAAGACAAATAAACTTACCTTTGTCAGCCTGAACTTGGGATGAGCACATGCTCCACTTTGGCAATAGGTTTCTGGCAATTTCAACCCATCTTCTTTTTTTAAGCACTTTGTCCTTATATTTAGGGTGCCGGGTGTCATAGAGCAGTGGATTCTCCCTGACAAGGCGGATAAGCTCCTCGCAATCCACACACTCCTTCACCTTTTCTGTGACTTTTTTGCTCCGTTTTTTAGACATGGCTACTAACCTCAGCAGCATGAAACAGACAAAGGAGGAACTTGGAAAAGGGGGAGGTGGAGGAGAAAGAGATAAAACTTCCGTTCAAAACGCAAGACATGTGCGAATTAGATGCGTACCCATAGAAGATAATAGGCCTGAATTTGCACCTGAGCCGCACTGCAATGCCTTAAAAACGGACACGTTTTTACAGCAAAGCGCAGTGCGAATGCATCGCACATATGTGAACCAGCCTCATTGAAAACAATGGCCCAGATTCACGTACATCTGCACATTATTGGACCGGCGTAGCGCACCGCCTTTACATTAGACTTTCGCAATTTTGCCGCGTAATCACCCTATTCTGGTAGCTTTTGCACAGAAAATTGCGCATGCGTAACGTTTTTCAGAGGCGTAAGCCGGAGTAATACAAATTGGGAAGGACGTGGGCGTGTTACATTGAAATGAGCCGTGACCCCATGCAAATGAAGGGTCGGCCGGCTCGCGCATGCGCGCTTGAAGGAGACCATGGTCAGCTCCGCTGTGCGCATGCTCACAACTCGGGAGCGGCACAATCAGTGAAATTGGAAATGGACTAGGGCAACGTTGTGAACTACGCAAACAGCATAAATAGACAGACACAAACGCACTTGCATTGCAAAAGTACATCCCTTTGTCCCTTCCCATTTAACCAAGTGCTTTTGTCCTGTTGTTCGTTGCGTTGTGTTTTGTAGTTCTCAGATTAGTGTTCTGTGTGATCAAGTGTTTGTTAGTAGATCTTTGAAAGTGTTTTTTGATAAGTGTTTGAGAGACTGTTTGTTTGATATATTTCTGTTCGTTTGTTTTCTTGCTGATTTTTTGCTGTTTGTTTTTGTGACTGTTTCTTGCTGAGTGCTTGTGTGATTTTTTGGGTGTTAGTTTTCTCTTTGTGTGTGTTCTTGCTTGATTGGTTGTGCTTGTTTTTGTGAGTGATTTTTGTTGACTGGGAGTGAGTTTTTTTGGAAGTATGACAGAGAGAAAGCGAAAGCTCAATTTTTCAGTGGGGGAAAAAAGAATTCTTGCCCGGGCCATTAGCGATTATGGGCGTTTCCTCCACGGCCCAGACAGTGCCAACACCACCCCGGCCAGGAGGAGGGAGATTTTGAACATGATAACTCAGCAGGTCAATTCAGCAGGGGAGGGGGAGACATGGACCCGGTCTGGGATTGAGAAAAAAATTAATGACCTCCGGCGTCTGGTCAGACAGAAGCTGGTCAGAATGCATGCCCATGCCAGGGGCACAGGAGGGGGCCCACCATGCCGTATTAGGCTGACAGCGGAGGAGCGTGCGGTGGCCCTGACCTTTCATCGGCATGAAGTTGAGGGCCTGCCCGGCTTTGACTCAAGTCCGGAGCCCGTGGTGCCAGGTAAGTATTTTTTTTAATATCAGGTGTGTAGCATGTGTGGGGGAGGGGGTGAAAGGGAATATGTGGCAAGTGTGTGGATCCTACAACCTGTGAATGTTTTGTGTCATCCACAGATGTGCAGGAGGGTGCAGGGCCATCTGGCCTGACCGCACCATCCCCAGGACAGCAGCCTAATGAGGCCCCCCCAACAAGGCCGGAGTCCGCGGAGGAGGTTCAAGAGGAGGAGGAGGAGGTTAAGGAGGAGGAGAATCATGAGGAGGAGGAGTCCATGTCAGGCACTGGACGTTTGGTTTTTGAGGACTCTTCCCCTCTGGCTGGCAGCAGGCAGCCCTCCCTAAGGGGGAGCCCCCCCCCTCCTCCCCCAACATGGCTCCCCTCCCAAGGGCCTCCCCTTCTCCCTGGCCACAAGCATCAGCTGGAGGCAGGATCTCGTCCCAGAACACCAGGGGGTTGGCCGATCTCCTGCCCGCCACTCTGAGAAGGGACCAGGCCCTTCAGACCCGCCATCTGGGACAGGTCAGCCAGACATTGGTGCGGATGGAGTAGAGCCTGTCCTCCATCAAGGATACGCTGGGGAACCTGGACTCCCACTCCTGGGCTTTCACAACCTGCCTAAACGACCTGCAGACTACATCAGCAGGCGTTGGGCAGGATGTGAGGGCCCTTACCCAGGCTATCCAGGCCAACACGGCAACACTTGGTGCTGCCCTGGACAGAATAGCCGTGGCCTTGGAGGGCAGGCCGCCAGGTGGGCAGAGATCAGGGGCTGCTCCTCCTTCCCCGGTTTTCCCCCTCCCCATGAGTCTCCCCTGAGGAGCCGGGGCCGTGGCCGGGGGCGCCCCAGGCGTGGCTCAGGTCAAGGGCAATAATTTTTTTTCCCCTCTTTTTTTAATTTTTTGCTGGAAAATTTTTGATTTTGCTGGTAATTTTTTTTTGGGTTGTGAATGCTGTTTGAATGTGGGGGTGACATTCCTGCAGGAAAAGGGGCGTCACCCTCAATTTTGGTGGAGAAGGGTTCCCCAGGACCAGGGAGAAGTGATCCCCAGGTCCGTGTGAATGGTGTATGAATGTACAGTGACATAATTGGAGCCTTGGCGTGGCGTTGCTGCTCACAAATCCAGCATGGTGGACTGGTGCCAATCCAATTTGATGTGGATGTGGGGTGTGTGTGCTAGGGACCACAGTGGTGTGCATGCATGCATTCTCATTGTGCTATGATTAATGTGTGTGTTTAACGTGCAAAGATGCCCGATGTGAGCTGTCTCCTGGCTGCTCTTCCCTCAGAAGACGGGGGACCCTCGGTTAGGGGGGGATTGTCTGGTTCAGGGGTCAGGTCATCACGTAGGTCAATCTGCAGACCCTTTCTTTCTGCAAAGTTGTGCAGCATGCAACATGCACCGATGATCTGGCACACGAAGTTTGGGGAATACAAGAGGGTACCCCAGACTTATCCAGGCATCGGAAACGTGACTTTAGGAGGCCAAAGGTGCGCTCCACCACTGCTCGTGTTTGGGCATGTGCTTGATTGTATCTTTCCTCTCCTGGGGTTTGGGGGTTCCGGATAGGAGTCATGAGATGGGGTCCCAGTGGATATGCAGAGTCACCTGTAAGGGAAAAGACAGGAGGATGTTAGTCATGCATGTGCCCCTTGTGATGTGTGCATCATGGGAGGGGATAGTCATGCCTGACTCCCATGTCACTCACCAACCAGCCAGGTGTCCTCATACACGTTCTGATCGAATTCCATTCGGATGTGGCATTGATTGTATATGTAGCTGTCATGGCTGGATCCGGGGTGTTTGGCACGGACGTGCCATATGAGGCCTTGGGCATCGACTATCACCTGTACGTTGATGGAATGCCAATGCTTCCGATTGCGGTACATGTGCTCTGTCTCCTGGGGGGGCTGGAGTGCCACATGTGTGCAATCAATGGCCCCCACAGTGCGTGGGAATCTGGCAATTCTGTATAAATCTGTCATTGCCTTCAGCTGCAGGTCCTCAGTGGTGGGTTTGATGATTTGGTTGGCCATGCGTCTGAGGATTGCAGGGACAACCTGGTGCACACATCTGCTCATGGAGGATTGTGACATCCCAGCCACCACTTCACTTGTACGCTGAAAAGAGCCACTGGCAAGGACATGGAGTGTTGCCAGGACCTTGACCAGTGGCTGCACTGCATGTGAGCGGTGTGTTGGGATGGTGATGTCCTCCTGCAGGGTTGTGGTTAATTCCAGGATGACATGAGGGGTGAATCTGAAGATGCGATACACCTCAGAATCACTCATGCCAAACAGGTCTATGCGGGTGCGGTATATCCTCTCCCGTGCCATCCTCCGTGCCATCCTCCGTGCCCTCATCCTTCTTTGTTCATCTAAAGTCAGTAGTATAGCTATGTGCGACGATGCCCCTGGCATGTTGGCATACAGATTGTTGTGCAACACGTGTGACTGCTGAGCTCCTTACTAACAGTGTTGCTTTATCTAACAAGTAGACCTTTTTTCTCTTTTTAGACCAGCTTTTATATGCTCTAATTTTAGACAGGACATTTTGCTGTTGCGCACACTGCGTAGCCTACGCTGCCCCAACGTTCTTTTGTGGATCCCCGTAAGTCCCTCATTAGCATATTTGACTAGCAAATCAATGGTCTGTCTAGCGCACTTTTGCGCAGACGGATGCGCCAGTCTAACGAAATTACGCGGGACAAAAAAAAGTAGATTTTTTGCGTATCTCGTTCTGGGGATGCCGTGCATCGAAACGCACGTGCACATTTCGGCTTACGCACGCGCATCTCCTGTTGCGCAGGTGTAATCGCTCTGTGAATCTGGGCCAATTTATTTTGAATTGTTCTGCGAATTGGATGCATTTTAAGCCATACTCAATTCGCATAGGTGTGAACCCAGCCTCAATCTTTGTGAAGTTTTTGGTACTTCTACAATGATATTGTTTACATGCTGTACAACATTTCCTAATTTCAACTGGCTGATTTCAATGTCCTTGAACTGGATTTTTCCTACTAATAATCCAGCATTTTATATGAAACTTAACAACACTGGGCTTATTCATAAATACTTTTTAAGCCTGCCAGCAACATATTGAACACAACATCCATTGTTTTCAGAGTGTTAACATTATAGTGAAAGACAAGTCATTTTCACACTGCCTGGGGAAGTTATGCAGATATCTTCCTGAAAGCCCTGTCAACTTTTTGCAGCAAAACTGGTCATGGGAAAACAACCTGCAGTTACAAAGTGCTAAACTAATATGTCACAAAGTGCACAGACAGGTTTGGTAGCTTTAGCAGCTCAGTCACAAAGATGAAGAAGCAATAATGCCATAGCATTTTTTTTTTTTTTTTGTCTCCGCTTTTTGTTTGTGCTTGTTTATTTTAGAAAGATAATTATCCATGGACACTTTGATCCCAAAGGCTTTTGAACACCAGGAAAAAATAAATAAATATTATTGTTACCGGTGAATAAAACGACTCTGTGCTTCAGGTAGAACAATTACGTTCACTGGTGCAGGAAGTGTTGTAAAATAAATGGAAGATACATCACATAAATGTATAGATCACCAAAGAGATGTGCATCACAAGAATGTAGATTCTTCCTATTGATTTTCCCACAACTGATTGACTTGTAATGTTTAGTGATGTTTTATCAATTGAGGTTATTCACAAATGCATCACAACTTATCATAATTAGGCAGTGCTGGATTTCCATCATCTAACCCTATAGACACACAAGTAATTTCACTTTGCCGAGATCATCTTTAGTACAGACATTTCCTTGTTTTGCTGGTCCTAACCTGATTTAGAATAATAATGATAATAATAATAATAATGTGTAATTTAGCTTATAAAGTATGATGGGCCAGATTCAGGTACAATTGCCCTGGCGCAGAGTATCAGAGATACACTACGCCGCCGTATTTTACCTGGCTCTAAGACGAATTCTGGTAGATTTCGGCCCCTAAGGTGCGGCGGCGTAGTGTATTTCTTGCGGCGGAATCGAAATACGCGATTATGGGGCGTGAAGCATTTAAATTAGGCGCGTCCCCACGGCGATCGAACTGTGCATGCTCCGTTCAGAAATTTCCTGCCGTGCATTGTGCGAAATTACGTCGTTACGTAATTTTTTTTTGAGTAGCGCCGTTTACGTACATTCCTATTCCCGGACGACTTACGCAAAAAAAAAAATTAAATTCGACGCGGGAACGACGGCCATACTTAACATGGGCTGTCTAACTATAGACCAGATTTTTGCTTCCCTAACTTTACGCAGCAAAAAGATGACTACAGATGCCGTAAGAGAAAGTGACGGACGATCGTAAATTCGTAGATCGCGGGAAAAAGCTAATTTGCATACCCCGACGCTGAAAGCGACGCGAACTCCACCCAGCAGGCGGAAAAAGATTGCAGCGTAGATCCGACGGCGTACAAAGACGTAAGCCTGTCGGATCGAAGCCCGAAGCAGGTTTGAGGATTCAAACTAATTATACGACGCGGGTAATTTGAAATTACTCCGGTCTAACAGGAGATAGACCGGAGAAATGGCTCTGTGAATCTGGCCCGATATGTCTATTTCTACTAACTTTAGAAAAAATGTGTGGTCAATAAAGGATTAAGCCGCCTCTTTGGCTCTAGCACCTATACAGCAAGTATTTGCCTAATGTACCTAATACTAAATCCAGTCCTGTAATTGAGACTATACTGGTAGCGATGTACACTCACTTTATTAGGTATACCTATCTAAATGTGGATAGGGCTGCTTTTATCAGAGTAGCCCGAAATTTTTAAAGCATGGATTTAGCATGATGCTAGAATTGTTTCTTAGGGATCATCCCACACCTGGACATAGCAAACTGAGCCATTGCTTGGGTCCTTTAACCCCTAAGGAAAGGATGCCACAGTTTACCTCAACTTTCTCCTACCCCCTGAGTTGAGACAGATCGAGCTGACATATCAGCAAATAAGATGGAGGTAGGTGTCAAAACCAACGGGGTTTATGTTACCACAGAGCCTGTTTTTTATTACCATTATTGTAACTAAAACTGGTTCTTCCATCTGCGAACTAATTTATACCATATTAAAAGTACAAATTCCTTTTGTTGTTCATTAAAATTGTGTTTCTGGTGCAAAATACTTTTTTAATTTTGTGCAACAAATAGGAATAAACACAAATCTAAAATGGTTACATACAAATAGTAAAAAGACAAAACAAGGAAAGGATGAAGGAGGTCAAAAGATTGAATTAAGGTTAACTTAATTTTTTATTTCAAACTTAACTAGGGTTAATAGAAACAAATTACGGTGAAATACAAATTGCATTTAATGATTTGATACTTTTATAAAGGCTCATATTTTAGAAATATAAATCTACCTTTTTGTCTTGTTCTCCCTCTTGCACCCCAATTGGATGTATCATATACCATAACCAGAAAAGGTTTGTGTGGCTGTGAACAGACATTTACAGTACTATGTTTGCCCACACTGTATAAGTACATACAGTATAGAACTAACAGTGGACTTTAACTTTGTTTTTGACCCACTGTTGGACACTCAACCTGTATCATTGAGATCAGAGGGAAAATATTTAAAGGTAATTAAACACAAACTATGCCAAATGCAATTAGTAGAAGCTTGGAGAATCCTTCATCCAAGGGAGAAAGATTTTACATATTTCTCATCGGTCCATAGATCGTACTCTAGAATTGACCATATCATTCTAGATCATCGGCTATTGGAGGGACTGAGAAGTGTAGACATAAAATCTATAACTATGTCAGACCACGCCCCCGTGGTGATGTCCCTAGATATGGGGGAAGTCCCATTTGGACAGAGAACATGAAAATTAGACGAATCCCTCTTAAGTAACATCAAGATAGCCGATGACCTGGAAAAGGATATGTGCCTATTCTTCCTGGAAAATTACATAGAAAATGTTGCTCCCTCGACGTTATGGGAAACACACAAGGTGCACATGAGAGGGAGGCTGATAGCTGAAAATGCTAGAAAAAAAGGAAAATCAGGCAGGCCCAGAAGCAAAGGTTACTGGAAGAAATTTGGAGCCTAAAACAGCTACATAAAAAATCTCAGGAAGAGGAGGTACTTAAGTCATTAACTAGGAAGAGAGAGGACCTTTGTAACCTATTAGAACAGGAAACTAAATGGGTATTTAACAAAGTGAACAATAATTTCTATGCCATGGGAAATAAACCAGGGAGATTTCTGGCAAGGACTATTAAACCTAGAAATTCACAACAATTTATTCTTAAAATAAAAGATAAAAAAGGAGCCCTGAGACACTATACTAATGAAATAACTAAAATATTCCAGGAGTATTACCAAAACCTATATAAGGTTAATAAAGAACAAGGTATACTAGAAACTCAGGAGAAAGAAAATTAAACAATATCTAGAAAAGGTAAAGATCCCGGGTTTAATGGAGGAAGTAATTAGTAATTTGGAAAGGGAAATTACAAAAGATGAAATAAGTCAAACTATAAAAAATATTAAGGGGCAGATTCACGTAGATCGGCGCATTATCATTCCGGCGTAGCGCACCACTTTTCCGTTAGACTTGCGCAATCTAGCCGCGTAATCCGGCGATTCACGTAGCTTTTACGCAAGAGCTTGCGCAAACGTAAGGTATTTTCCGTAGGCGTAAGGAGGAGTAATACAAATTGGGAGGGACGTGGGCGTGTTACATTGAAATGAGCCGTGACCCCATGCAAATGAAGGGCCGGCCGACTCGCGCATGCGCGCGTGAAGGAAACCATGTCAGCTCCGTTGTGCGCATGCTCACAACTCGGGAGCGGCGCAATCATTGAAATTGGAAATGGACTAGGGCAATGTTGTGAACTACGCAGACAGCATAAATAGACACACACAAACGCCCTTCCATTGCAAAAGTACATCCCTTTGTGTCCCTTCCCATTGAATCAAGTGCTTTTGCTCTGTTGTTCGTTAGAGTGTGTTTTGTAGTTGTGAGATTAGTGTTCTGTGTGATCTAGTGCTTGTTGGTAGTTTTGTGAAAGTGTATTTTGATAAGTGTTTGAGACTGTTTGTTTGATTGATAGATTTCTGTGCGTTTGTTTTCTTGCTTTTTTTTTTAATCTGATTTTTTTGTGTGTGTTTCTTGCTGAGTGCTAGTGTGATTTTTGGCTGTTCTTTTTCTCTTTGTGTGTGTTCTTGTCTGATTGGTTGTGCTTGTATTTGTGACCGATTTTTGGTGACTGCTAGTGAGTTTGTTTGGAAGTATGACTGAGAGAAAAAGAAAGCTCAATTTTACTGTGGGGGAAAAAAGAATTCTTGCCCGGGCCATTACCGACTATGGGCGTTTTCTCCACGGCCCGCAGAGTGCCACCACCACCCCGGCCAGGAGGAGGGAGATATTGGATATAATCACGGAGCAGGTCAATTCATCGGGGGAGGGGGAGACACGGACCCGCTCTGGGATAGAAAAGAAAATAAATGACCTCCGGCGTGAGGTGAAAAAAAAACTGGCCGCAATAAATGCCCATGCCAGGGGCACAGGAGGGGGCCCACCATGCCGGGTTAGATTTTCAGAGACGGAGCGTGTGGTGGCCCTGACCTTTCACCGGCATGAAGTGGAGGGCCTGCCAGGCTTTGACACAAGTCCGGTCCCCGCGGTGCCAGGTAAGGTTTTTATTTCTCTCAGGTGTGTAGCATGTGTGGGGGAGGGGGTGAAAGGGAATATGTGGCAAGTGTGTGGATCCTCCAACCTGTGAATGTTTTGTGTCATCCACAGCTGTGCAGGAGGGTGCAGGGCCATCTGGACTGACCGCTCCAACCCCAGGACAGCAGCCTAATGAGGCCCCCCCAACAAGGCCAGAGTCCGCAGAGGAGGAACAAGAGGAGGGGGAGGATCATGCGGAGGACGATCATGAGGAGGAGCAGAATCATGAGGAGGAGGAGTCCATGGAAGGCACTGGCCCTTTGGTTTCTGCGGACTCTTCCCCTCTGGCTGCAAGAAGCCTGCCCTCCCTAAGGGTCAGCCCCCCCCCCTCCTCCCCCAACATGGCTCCCCTCACAAGGGCCTCCCCTTCTCCCCGGCCACAACCATCAGCTGGAGCCAGGAGGTCATCCCCAAGCACCAGGGGGGCGCCCAATCTCATGCCCGCCTGTCTGAGAAGGAACCTGGCCACCCAGACCCGCCTTCTGAGACAGCTCTGCCAGACTATGGGGCGGGTGGATCAGAGCCTGTCCTCCATTAATGATAGCCTGGGTAACCTGGACTCCCACTCCCGGGCCTCCACAACCTGCCTAAATGACCTGCAAACTACAGCAGCAGGCGTTGGGCAGGATGTGAGGGCCCTTACCCAGGCTATCCAGGGCAACACGGCAACACTTGGTGCTGCCCTGGACAGAATAGCCGTGGCCTTGGAGGGCAGGCCACCAGGTGGGCAGATCTCAGGGGCTGCTCCTCCTTCCCCGGCTTTTCCCCTCCCCCATGCGTCTCCCCTGAGGGTCCGGGGCCGTGGCCGGGGGCGCCCCAGGCGTGGCTCAGGCAGAGGGCAATAATTTTTTTTTCCACCTTTTGTTTGTTTTGAAAGCTTTTTTATTTTTGTTCTCTGCTTTTTTTTGTTTTTTCTAAGCATTTTTTTTTTCCTATGCATTTTTTGTTTCTATGCATTTTTGTTTGTTTGACTTTTTTGGCATATTTTGGGTTGTGAATGATGTTTGAATGTGGGGGTGACATTCCTGCTGGAAAAGGGGTGTCACCCTCAATTTTGGTGGAGAAGGGTTCCCCAGGACCAGGGAGAAGTGATTCCCAGGTCCGTGTGAATGGTGTATGAATGTACAGTGACATAATTGGAGCCTTGACGTGGCGTTACTGCTCACCAGTCTTGCATGGTGGACTGGTGCCAATCCAATTTGATGAGGATGTGGGGTGTGTGTGCTAGGGACCATAGTGGTGTGCATGCATGCATTCTCATTGTGCCATGATTAATGTGTGTGTTTAACGTGCAAAGATGCCCAATATGAGCTGCCTCCTGACTGCTCTTCCCTCAGAAGACGGGGTATCCTCGGTTAGGGGTTGATTTTCTGGTTGGGGGGTCAGATCATCACGTAGCTCAACCTGCAGGCCCTTCCTCACTGCGAGATTGTGTAGCATGCAACATGCAGCGATGATATGGCACACGAAGTTTGGGGAATACAACAGTGTACCCCCAGACTTATCCAGGCATCGGAAACGTGACTTCAGGAGGCCAAAGGTGCGCTCCACCACTGCACGGGTTTTGATGTGTGCTTCATTGTATCGTTCCTCTCCTGGGGTTTGGGGGTTCCGGATAGGAGTCATGAGATGGGGTCCCAGTGCATATGCAGAGTCACCTGTAAAGGAAAAGACAGGAGAATGTTAGTCATGCATGTGCCACTTCTGTTGTGCATCACGGGAGGGGATAGTCATGCCTGACTCCCATGTCACTCACCAACCAGCCAGGTGTTCCCATACACGTTCTGTTCGAATTCTGTTCGGATGTGGCTTTGATTGTAGATGTAGCTGTCATGGCTGGACCCTGGGTGTTTGGCACGGACGTGCCATATGAGGCCTTGGGCATCAACTATCACCTGTACGTTGATGGAGTGCCAATTCTTCCGATTGCGGTACATGTGCTCGGTCTCATGGGGGGGCTGGAGTGCCACATGTGTGCAATCTATGGCCCCGATGGTGCGTGGGAATCTGGCAATTCGGTAGAAATCTGCCATTGCCTTGATTCGAAGCTCCTCAGTGGTGGGTTTGATGATTTGGTTGGCCAAGCATGTGAGGATTGCAGGGACAACCTGGTGCACACATCTGCTCATGGAGGATTGTGACATCCCAGCCACCACTCCACTTGTACGCTGAAAAGAGCCACTGGCAAGGACATGGAGTGTTGCCAGGACCTTGACCAGTGGCTGCACTGCATGTGAGCGTTGTGTTGGGCTGGTGATGTCCTCCTGCAAGGTTGTGGTTAATTCCAGGATGGCATGAGGGGGGAATCTGAAGATGCGAAAGACCTCTGAATCATTCATGCCAAACAGGTGTATGCGGGTGCGGTATACCCTCTCCCGTGCCATCCTCCGTGCCCTCCTCCTTCTTTGGTCATCTATATTCACTAGTGCAGCTATGAGCGACGATGCCCCTAGCATGTTGGCAGTCAAATTGTAGTGCAACACGTGTGTGTGGTCTGCTCCTCAATAACGGTGTTGCTTTATCTGACAATTAGACTTTTTTTTAAAAGTTAGATCAGCTTTTATGTGCTCTAACTTTAGACAGGACATTTTGCAGTTGCGCACATCGCGTAGCCTGCGCAGCAACTGCGTTTTTTTGTGGATCCCCGTAACTCCCTCATTAGCATATTTGACTAGCAAATCAATGGTGTGTCTAGCGCAGTTTTGCGCGAAGGGAAGCGAATGTCTAACTCAATTACGCCGGACCAAAAAACGTAGATTTCTGGCGTATATTGTTTTGTGAATCGCGTCCAACTATACGCACGCGCACATTTAGACTTACGCACGCGCAACAGCAGTTGCGCACGCGTAATCGCTCTGTGAATCTGGGCCTAAGAGTCCTGGCCAAGATGGGTATACCTCAGCTTACTATAAAAGATTTGGAGAGATTTTAGTGCCCTTTTTCCAGAAGTATATGAATCCCATTGGGGGGTATGAGAATACGTGAAGAGGCTCTAGGAGCCCACATAACCCTAATAGGGAAGGAAGATAAGGATCCCTCGCTATGCGCAAGCTATAGACCCATATCCCTGATCAATGCAGACATAAAGATCTACTCAAAAATCCTGGCGGAGAGAATAAGACCTCTCTTGCCAGGATTGATCGAGAATGATCAGGCAGGGTTCATACCTGGGAGAGAAACAAGGTAGAATATTTTTAAGAGCTCTGTTCCTGATACAAAAGGCCAAAAAAAGTAAAGAGCCAGTCCTGTCACTGGATGCCGAAAAGGCCTTCGATAGGCTGGACTGGGAATTTATGCTAGCAACCTTATTTCATTTTGGACTAGGCCCAAATATGCTTAGGTGGATAGGCACATTATATTCGAATCCCTCGGCCCAGGTGAGGGTGAACAGCACCCTGTCAGATAGATTCCCACTTTACAATGGGACTCGCCAGGGATGCCCGCTCTCCCCCCTCTTATTTGTCCTGACACTAGAGCCGTTATTGTAGACAATTAGGATGACCCAGGAAATAGAAGGGATAAAGGTGGGTGGGAGAGAGCACAAGATCTCTGCGTTTGCAGATGATATGATGCTGTATGTATCTAATCCAAGACAAACACTTCCGAGGATAATAGCGGAATATGAGAAGTACGGCGAGATCTCAAATTTAAAAATCAACCAAGAGAAAACAAAGATTTTGAGTATCTCGTTTTTTTTTTTTTTTATCTCAATCAAAGTTTTATTAAAAAGCAAAAAAAGAAACACGACAAGATATACAAAAGAACATATCTGTAACAAAATGATGTCCAAACTGGAATATTTAAGGAGTACAACATGTCAAGTGGTGGCAAGTCATAATATCACCTTTAAGGACAGCACATACATAAAAAAAAAGGAAATAATAATTTGTACAATTGAAGTGGGACAGGAGGAAGGGGAAGGGGACAGAAATGGGGGTAAGAAGAAAAGAATAGAGGGGGGAAGAGGGGGGGGGAGTGAGGGGGGGCTCGGGGAACAATGGCACTTGTAAGCTGGGACAGCATAGCAGCGACCAGAGAGGACCCAACAGAATTTTTGAGTCGGCGGTGGATACACAGTCAAGAGTATACTAGGCATAGCCAAATGAATCATTCACACAGAGTTTGATATTCACTAGAGTATGTAAAGAGGAGCCATGGTTGCCATAAAGCATTAAAGAGAGTACTGTTTTCATTTTTCATCGCCAGGATCTCCTCCATTTTGTAGATGAGGGAAACCCTATCCAGCCAATCTCTGATCCCTGGCACTCGCGTAGATTTCCAGTGAAGGGGGATAAGTGTTTTGGCGGCATTAAGTAAGTGTCTCGTAAGGGTTTTTTTGTACTTACGTATAGGGAGATGATTAATGTGTATCAAGCACGCGGCGGCATCCAGTGTTATTGTTGTTTCCGTGATGTGCTTAATCCACTCAATGACCCCCTGCCAGAATTCAGCAATACGGGCACATTCCCACCAAATATGTAGGAACGAACCTACAGCAGTACCACACCGCCAGCATACATCAGAGGCCCTGTCGGACCACTGCTTGGCCCTCTGCGGTGTAATGTACCACTGGGTGAGAACCTTGTAAGAGATCTCTTGGTGTCTGGAGCTAAGAGAGAATTTGTGGGCCATAATGCAGGCCTTTTCCCACTGAGCCTCCTCTATCTGAATACCCAGGTCCTTTTCCCATCTCAGTTTGTGTTTGTTAGTATCTGTGTTAGCAGGCCTTATCAGCCACGAGTAAGTCAAAGAGGTTGCATGCGGGACCTGAGATCCATCTCGGCACAGCTTTTCCAGTGGTGTCAGTGGGTGACAGAAGGCTGATCTAAATTTAGAATTCATCAGGAGGTCCCTCAGTTGTAGATAAAACCAAAACCTCGGGAAGGTATCTCCACACTCAGATTGTAATGTCTCATATGTTTTAACTCTAGGTCCTGACATACAGTCGACCGCCAACATATTGGGGATCTTCCTACCCTGTGTACCCGGGGGGAAGTCCAGGTTGTCAAAAATTGGAGTGAGGGGGCCCGGCGTTGTCGCCAGGTTGTGTTTAAGTGCAACTTTGTGCCACACTTGCAGCGTGTTCGCGATCAGAGGGTGTGTAATCAGTTTGTTCGATTTTGAGAATAGAGTCCAAGGGAGGAACAAGAGGCGGTAAGAGCACAGTCTTTGTTCTATGTTAACCCAGTCCTTTTCCTTACTATGGCAGTGCCTGTCTATTATTCTCGTTATGTGGGATGCTTGATGATATTTCTTGTAATCTGGCAAACCTATTCCGCCTTTACATTTGGGGAGGGTGAGGAGCTTGATGTTAATTCTGGGGTTCCTACCTGCCCAAAGAAATCGTCTCTGTATTTTCAAAAGGGTAGTGAAGAAAGAGTCAGGTACACTAATAGGAAGGGCATTGAATATATACAAGAGCCTCGGGAGAACCGTCATCTTTAAGATGGAGGCTCGACCGAACCAGGAGAAGGTTTTGGATGTCCATTTGTGCAGGTCATCAGTAATAGATTTTAGCAGTGGGGTGTAATTAGCGTGGAACAGCTTTTCAAAACGATTGGTGAGGTGAACTCCCAGATACTTCAATGAGGAGGGGACCCACTTGAAGGAGTGATTGGATTTCAGAAGGTCAAGTTGGCTAGGAGTCACTGTCAAGTGTAGGGCTTCGGATTTTGATCTATTAATTTTGAAGTTAGAGATATAACCAAAAGTGTCAAAGAGTTTTTGCAGGTTGGGAATAGAGAAGAAGGGCTTGGTGAGGAAGAACAGTAGATCGGCAACTTTATATTCCCTCCCAGCCACCTGGAACCCATGGACCTCCGTGGAAAGATTGATAGTTCTTATCAGTGGTTCCAATGAGAGGATAAAAAGGATCGGGGAGAGGGGGCATCCCTGGCGTGTCCCATTCCTGATTGTTATTGGGTCAGATAGTATGTTATTAACCTTGATTCTAGCCTGAGGACACTCATAAAGGGCCGATATCCAGGACATCATGCCTCCCCCCAGCCCAATATGAGAGCAGGTCGAGAACATGTATTGCCAAGAGATTCTATCGAACGCCTTTTCGGCGTCGGTAGAAAATAATAACCCATCAGACGTAGAATCCTGAGCGAAATGAATCAGGTTAAGGGCCTTCGTAATATTGTCACAAGCTTCCCGCCCTGGCATGAAGCCTACCTGTTCCGGCCCGATAATTTTAGCGAGGAGGGGTCTCAATCTATTGGCCAGGATTTTGGCCAGTAGCTTCAAATCCACATTTAAAAGTGAGATGGGCCTGAAACTCGCACAGTCAGTCAGATCTTTGTCAGGTTTGGGCACTACAGTAATGTGGGCCAGGAGGAAGGGGCTGGAGTTGTGTTTATTGTTTGCCAAATAGTTGAACGAGGACAGGAGTGGTTTGCAGAGAATGTTTGAGTAAGTCTTGTATTTGAGTTTAGAGTCCCTGAGGAAGTTCTGAATCATGTCTCCTTTAGTGCCAGAAGCATGTTGGGGCCTGTGCTGGTCAGGAAGATTATATAGCTTATCATAAAATTTGGAGAACAGCTTGGCTATTTTCTCATTGTCATAACAAAGTGTGCCCCCTCTGTCCCTGATAGCATGGACATTCTGGGTTGATTGTGCATCCCTGAGGGCCTTGGCCAGTAACTTGCCATTTTATACCCTTGCTCATAGAAGATATTTTTTTTTAAAAAAAGGGATTTTTTGATTTTTAAATCTAATATCCGTTTCAGGGCCATCCTACACTCAACTAACTCCTCTTCCACTCTTACCGAGAGCGATTGCTTGTGTAGTGTCTCTAGTCTAGCGATCCGAAGTGACAGGTTCGTTATTTCCTTTTCTCTATCCCTTTTCTTCTTGGCACCCCATTTCATCAGTTCTCCCCTGACCACACACTTGTGTGCCTCCCAATTATTGAGGTGGTTCGTGTCACCTGCCTGGTTATTTGCAAAGTACGAGGTGAGAGTTTGGTATATGTCATCTCTGACTGTCTGGTCGGTGAGAAGTAACGCATTGAGCCTCCAGTTGAAGGTGGCACGTTTAGGAGGGTCAAAACGTAGAGAAATGGCTGTAGGAGCATGGTCAGAAAGGGAGATGATGCCAATATCGGCTCTAAGGATGTTACCTAAGTCCCTCTGGGAGATAAATAACATGTCGATGCGGGAATACCTTTTGTGGGGAGGGGAAAAAAAGGTGAAGTCCCTCTCTGAGGGGTGCGTAGCTCTCCACGAATCGACCAGAGTAAGGGATTGGAGCATGGTTTTGATACTTTTCAGTATCCTGTAGGAGATGTGAGTGGAGCCCGTTGAGGTATCTTTCAGTGGGGAGAGAGGGATGTTAAAGTCCCCCCCCAATAGAATACAACCCTCTCCAAACCAAGTCAGGTCATCAATGATTTTACGGCAAAAAGTGATGTGGTTTGTATTTGGGAAGTAAACATTGGCCAGGGTAACCGGGGAACCACCCCAGGTGCCCTTTAGGAAAATGTAGCGGCCATCGGGGTCCAAGAGTTGGTGCTGAAGGACAAAGGGTGCGTCCTTGTTGAGCAATATGGAGACTCCCTTGGTCTTGGCTAGGGGGTTAGTGGCATGGTAGGCTTTGGTGTATATGTTATCTGTTAGCTTGGGTATGTTCTGTCCCTTGAAATATGTTTCCTGAAGGAAAACTATGGAGGGACAGGTCTTCCTAAGTTCTTTCAGCAGTTTTGACCTCTTTTCGGGAATATTCAAACCATTGATGTTGTGCGAGATGACAGTAGGTGATTTCCCTAAAAATGCATAGGCCATTGTAACTAAGCTTGTCACTGAGTGCAGACGAGAATGGGGGGGGGGATCAGTAATGAGGGCGTGTAGGAAAAAGATAAGAGAGAGAGGGGGGAGAGGAAAGAAGAGGCAAGAAGAGGGAGGGGGGGGTAAAGACAGATCAGAGAAGGGGGATAGGTGAGCAAATCTCTAGACCCTACCTAAAGGGCAGAGAAGGTGCTAGTCTATTAATGTGTGGAAGACTAGTATGAGCTCTGGGAGGTGAGTGGGAGATGCGGGTGCGGGGTGCAGCAGGAGTCAACCCACCACCGACACTTGCGACAAACCGCAAATGAGATATTCACTAAGAAATCACCCGTAAGAAAAGAGTCGTGGTGTGGGGTGAACCGCGGGACCCAGGAGTGATCTGCATGTAGTGGAGTTATGCTGAGCTCTGAGAATGAAGTATATAAAGAGCTTAGTTAAATGGGGAACATTGGACCGAAAGCGAACTGCCATGAAGGTGTCATGGGCTGGAAGGCGTGGTATGTGTGTATGGGCTCACTGCACATCGCACAAAACTGCAAAACCTAATAATAACAACAACCTTTAACAGTGGGTGTTTAAATCAAGTATAGGTGCATAGGTCATTGAACCAAATATAAACAGATAAACCTTGATGTTCTATATCCATTTAAGTGGAAGCAGAGGAGGATGAGATATTTAGGTGTTTTTCTGTCCACTACAGAAAGATACATATATGAAGATAATTACATACTTCTATTAAATAAATTAAAGGCAGAACTAAAGGGATATAGCGTAAACAGAGTCTCCTGGCTAGGAAGGATAAATACTATAAAGATGATGATACTACCTAAAGCTTTATTTATCTTTCAAACACTCCTGATAAAAATTTCAGAAGCCTTCTTCACAATTCTGGGTAAGATAATTAGGGGATTTATATGGAAGGAAAGAAAATCTCGCATAGCAGTAGGAACCCTGATTAGACCTAGACAGGAAGGAGGACTCCAATTGCCTGATTTTAAAAGGTACCACGAGGCATCAGTACTGAGGAGGATAACAGACTGGTTCCAGAGAGAGGGAGGGGGGGAAAGGAATATCAGGATATCCCCATAATGACAAAAGAAACATACAAAACCTGGGACAGAATATGTAAAAGGAAAGAATGGCCTTATAATAGCCCGCTGATGCCTCTTACGGGTACAGATTACTTCCCGCCAGGGAAAGGGGGAGGTATATATCTGAGGTGGGCAACCTCAGAAACACTAAAATTGATGAATTTAATGAAAGGTGACGCCTTGTGTCCAGTCCAGGAACTACGAGAAAGATATGGAGTATATCCAGGAGATGTATGGAGACATAGACAAGTTCAACATTTTATAAATTCCTTGCCGAAGCCACTGCGAGCCCCCAATGATTTAAACCAATGGGAAAAAGGCATACTCCGGGGTGGAACAGGACGACAGGGACTCTCTAACATATATAAGATATTGACACCTACCGGAAAATCAGAGGCAGTTAAAATAGTGGAAAGCTGGGAATTAGAATTGAACCAAACTATAGGTACAGAAAAAAAAGGAAGGTACTAGAATATGTCCATACTACCTCAATGGATGCAAAGGTTAAAGAGATGAACTATAAGCTTCTCATCAAATGGTATTATGTCCCAATGAAAATGCATAGAATAGACAGTGAGGTATCGCCCCTGTGTTGGAGATAATGCGGGATGCAAGGAACCCATGCCCACATTTGGTGGCAATGCCCCCGGATACAGGTATATTGGAAAGATGTATTGGCCCAGATAAAGAAGATCAGTGGGTATAAGGTGAGGCAGGACCCTTGGGAATGTTTATTTCACAATACGGGGATGACAAGGAAAAAAATATAGAGGCTCACTGGTTGCACATCTACTGAATGGAGCTAAGGTACTTATCCCTAGGAATTGGAAGAAAAAGGAAGCACCTTCGATAGAGGAGTGAATTCGTGAGATGGATAGAATTAGAGTGATGGAGGAATTGTGGTCATTCCACGGTAACTCCAGGTTGAGACATGAGGGGATGTGGGAGGGATGGGGGAGGTTCAGGGGGATGGGGGAGGAGGGGGAGGGAGGATTGAGGAGGTGGAAACGTGAGAGGTCTCCCCTCTTCACCCCCTTTAAAACCTTTTTTTCCTTGGGGGGTTCTTTGATAGCTACACGCACTTTTAGTAGTTGGATCAACATGGAAGAGGGACTAAGATATTCCTGTTTTTTTTTTGTTTGTTTTTTTATCTTAGAGGACGAGGTTTGGGACAGTATGGTCCCCCTAAACTCATTGAGAGAAGGTCAGAATACAATTTGTTTTTTTCTCTCTCTTTTTTTTTCTCTAAATATTAGAAACCTAAGGGATGGCCCTTGGGATGTGCACTTCAAGAGAAAATACACGGGTTAGAAGGAACAATTTTATGGTTTTTTTTTTTTAGATAGGGACACGCACTTAAGTAGCTGGATCATATGGAAGAGGGACTAAGATACTCCCTTTTTTCACTTAGAGGAAGAGGATTGGGACAATTGAGTCCCCTTAAAACTCACAATGTCTTAGAATTCTTACCAATATATAGGGTAGGTAAGAATACAATTTTAAACATGCCATACACGTTAGCACTTTAAAGGAACGAGTGAGTCAGACTGACCATACCATACACATAAATAGGGGAGTTCTCTTTTTTTTGGGGGGGGGGGGGAGGATTATGATAGGTACACACACTTTAAGTTTTTTTCTTTTTTTTCTTAGAGGACGAGTTTTGGGACAGTATGGTCCCCTTAAACGCACTGAGGGAAGGTCAGAATATATATATATATTTTCTAAATATTAGAAACCTAAGGGATGGCCCTTGAGATGTGCACTTTAAGAGAAAATACACGGGTTAGAAGGAACAAATACAATTTTTTTTCTTCCTCTTCGGCCCTCCCCCCCCGTTTCTGCCCCGCCCTTTCCCGTCTCCTCTCTTTGTCTAACTAGATTTTTTCTCTCTCCCTCCATCTCTCACTTCCCCCCTTCTCGTACCTATCCTAGAGATCTATTGAAGTTAATCGGGGAAGTGGCCTAAAGAGGGGTATGCTAGGCAGAAGATGATAGGATGAAGTAGTATGTATTTTGCATCTGTTGCCATCATAGATTAATTAAATAGGGGAATATAAGGAGACCATGTATGTGTAGATGTATGTATGTTAATGTAATAGTGTTTATGTTTTTTTTATATGTACGTTGTTAAAAAAGCTCAATAAAAACGTTTTGAAAAAAAGAACTTACAACTACAAACTGTCACTCTATTCTGCTAGTAGTTTAGTTCTGGGTGTAAGACCCAGCTGTATTTCTGGTGTGAGAACTCAACTAGATTGCTTTGGAAGGTAAAGATTTGTGTCAGCCAAAGATGAGTGTCAAAATGTATTTCTGATAGTCAGCAACTTCATGCGTGGATTGCAATGTGCCACTAATGGAAGCCTTGTGGCGATAGGCCATTGCCTACATTGGCTATGCAGAAATTTTGCCCTGGATATCTTGGACCTTTTTTCAGGCTTCTGAATCTATTGAGAAGAGTTGTTGCCAGATATTAAAAGTTGCATCAAAGAGTACTTTTAGAGAATGATAAAGCTGGGTGTAGAAAATGGTAACCACCTTGTTCATATAATTACACAATAACAATTGCTCCTGAACATAGTATTTGTGCTTGAGAGATATTCAAAATATATAGCACTGCCTGGTATAGAAAAGCTTGTAAAAAAAAATGCAGTTATTTAGTTTTATTGTGTTCTTGGAGAAATCAAAGGAGAGAAATGCATTATTAATAATGATCTGGTATACATATTTAACGCAGCCTCAGGCTTACCAAATGGCATCAGAAAATGAAAACAATTCCTTGAATGTAGGATTAGATTAGCCTTTCTCAGTCAGGGTTCCAAAGACTCTATCTCTGGAGGTTGGTAGGGGTTCATTAAACAATGAGCAATTTCTGCCCCTCATACCACTGACACCAAAGATATTTTTACCTATTTATAAGAGGACTGTATCCCCAAGGACAATCAATTTAGGGAACATTCCTTCCACCAACACTCAGTGTGCGGGGGCCACATTATTGACCTCTAGTATAAAAGGTCCCTTCTCTACTGACCATCAGTGTGAAATTGCACTACAGTTTCCACTGTCTACATTTATTATTTGGTCATTATTATTATCTATTTCATTTCCTTTTTACTAAAATGCAGCACTGGGTGTCAAATACCCAGAATCCTTATTCTTTTATTTGTTCATTTAGACCCCTTTCACACTGGGGAGTTTTTCATGTGCTTTAGCGCTAAAAAAAGTGCCTGTAAAGGGCCTGAATGCAGCCTCATCTGCAGTCTTAATGTGTCAGCCATTTTACACTGCCAGTGCCTGAAAAACGCTGGTAAAGCACAGCTAAGACTAGTGGTTTTCAGTGCTTGCGTGGTGCTTTTAACCGAATAAAAGGTTAAAAGCGCCCAAAAAGCGCTGCTGCCATGGTGCTTTGCAGGCGCTTTGTAGGTGCTTCCCATTGATTTCAATGGGAAGGGGTGCTTTAGGAGCTCCTAAAGCGCTGAAAAGAAGCTGCTTTTAAGACTTTTTTTGACGCCCTGCCAGCGCAGAGCCTCAGTGTGAAAGGGGTCTCAGTGTGAAAGCACTCATGCTTTCACATTTGGATTGCAGATGAGACTTCTTTCAGGTGCTTTACATGCGCCTGAAAAACGATCCAATGTGAAAGGGGTCTTATTTTGTCTAAAACCTTAATGTTTGTGTTAATATCTAATGATCTTTAGAAATAAAAATTATTAGCAGAGGTCCCCTGAGACCTGAAAGTTCTTTCAAGTGTTCCTCCATGTTGAAAAGCTTGAGAAAGCCTGAATTAAACTGTAAATGGGTACATAGGAATATACAATAAAAAAATGCATTATTGCTTAAGAACTTGTGCCAAGATAGAACAACTGTTTGAATTGAAGATAATATGATAAAATTAATTGACTAAACACTTCACATCACTTCACATCATGACATCACACGTGTCCAATTCATGTTCTTACCAGTGAGGTGTATCATAATATTACTTACATTATACTATACTGTACGTCCCCTTTTTTAATGAAAAGTATTTTTCAAGAAACAGACAGTTAGGCCCTGTACACACGATCAGACCGGTACAATGAAACTGGTCCGCAGATCAGTTTCATCGGACCAATTCGATGGTGTGTACGGCCTATCGGACCGTTGTCCGTTGGACCAAGTTTTAAAAGATTCGATGGTTAGTACGCAAAAGCATCGGACCAAAAACCTGCGCATGCTCAGAATCAAGTCGACGGATGCTTGGAAGCATTGAACTTCGTTTTTTCAGCACGTCGTTGTGTTCTACGTCACCGCGTTTTGGTCTGATAGGATTTTTGGTCCGATGGTGTGTACACACATCAGACCATCAGACCACTTCAGCCCGGTCCGATGAAAACGGTCCGTCGGATCAGTTTCATCCGACCGGTCTGATCGTGTGTACGTGGCCTTACAGTTTAGGCCAGCCTTTTTCAACCAGGGTGCCTTGAGGTTTCTTGGGGGGGTGCCTTGGCAAAATGCCAAAAATGTATCAAAAAATGGATACAAGCCAGCAGGTGGATCAAGCCTGCCTTTTAGTTACACAAAGCCACGTGTTTTCATTTTGCATCATTATGACTTTCTAGACACCAGTGACATCATCAGTTAATAAGGAGGATGTCTGTTGTCTCCACAGCATCCTTGTTTGACCCTCCCCTGCCCCTCTCCCTCAGCACTGGGGTGACATTAACTGACTGATAGAGAGAAATTTAGGGAGAAAAGAAACATTGGAGTACTAGTCAGTACCAGTGTGAAAAAGTGTATTTGCTTTGGAGGAATAAATCACCTCTAACGTTGGGTGTCCTAAGTGTGGATGTTGCTGCATTATGTAAGTTTGAAGGCTTTATGTAAGTTTTCATACAGTCATTTACATGTTATGTTCATTTCTTCAGAGTCACATTCAGGATATGCCCTCTTTTAGGCATACTGACCAGCCAGGCCAAGGCACACTTCTGGTCTTGATAGTTAGGGTATTGCATTCCTAAGTGAAGACTCTGACTACAAATCATTTTTTACATTTTAGAATGGGATGCTTCGAGATCGTCCATATTTTAAAAGGTGCCTTGAGATTGTCTATCATTTTCCCACCGCGCCATAGGCATTTTACTGCTACGGCGCGGTGGAGTTATTTTGGGACGCGCTCGTGGAAGTGTCCGTGCTTGCCGGGTCTAGAAGACCCGTCGCATCACGGATCACGGTAAATTGCCGCTGATATCGGCCGTTTACCACGTGATCGCGCCGTCAAATGACAGCGCGATCACTTGTAAACAAACCGACATAATTTGATGACGCCAGTTCCTCCCTTTCCTCTCTGTACCGTTCGGTACAGTGTGAGAGGAGAGGGGGGGGGGAAGCAGGTGTCAGCAGCAGCGCTGTGGCTGGATCTGTGACAAATGCAGTCACAGATCCAGCCATCCATCCCAGCTCAGCCATCCCTGCCCCAGTACTCTGCAATACCCCAGGACTCTGCAATACCCCCAGTACCCTGCACAATACCCCAGTACTCTGCAATACCCCCAGTACTCTGCAATACCCCCAGTACTCTGCAATACCCCCAGTACCCTGCACAATACCCTGGTACTCTGCAATACCCCAGTATTCTGCAATATCCCAGTACCCTGCACAATACTCTGCAATACCCCAATACCCTGCGCAATACTCTGCAATAGCCCAATACTCTGCAATACCTTGTGCAATACTCTGCAATAACCCAATACTCTGCGCAATACTCTGCAATACCCCAATAATCTGGAATACCCTGCGCAATACTCCGCAATACCCCAATACCCTGCGTAATACTCTGCAATACCCCAATACCCTGCGCAATACTCTGCAATAACCCAATACCCTGTGCAATACTCTGCAATACCCCAATACTCCGCAATACCCCAATACTCCGCAATACCCCAATACTCTGCAATACCCCAATACCCTGCGCGATACTCTGCAATACCCCAATACTCTGCAATACCCCAATACTCTGCAATACCCCAATACCCTGCGCGATACTCTGCAATACCCCAATACCCTGCGCGATACTCTACAATACCCAAATACTCTGCAATACCCAAATACTCTGCAATACCCGTTTTTTTAAAGCACCCCTGTCCCCGTGTGCTCGCATGCAGAAGCGAACGCATACGTAAGTCCCGCCCACATATGAAAACGGTGTTCAGGCTACACATGTAAGGTATCTCTGCGAACGTTAGAGCGAGAGCAATTATTTTGGCCCAAGACCTCCTCCGTAACTAAAAACATGTAACCAATAAAAGTAATTAAAGCGCCGCCTATGGGGATTTTTAAGTAGTGAAGTTTGGCGCCATTTGTTATGACTATCTTAACTATGCACGTAAATAATTAATATAAGCTATAAAAACCTTTTTGTCTAAATAGAAATTAAAGCAAACGATAGGGGTGTGAAAAAGAGAAAGGATTTCATTTATTGATAACGAGAAGACACTTGTAGTATTCCAATATTTACATCCATAACGTAAAGGATATTACTTGTCAAAACAGAGGATACTGCTGAATACCGATACAACATACATGATATTAATACGAATATGGCTATAGAGGATTCAACAATATGCAATAGTAAGTTGTAGAGAGAGAGACAGCGAGAGAGAGAGGCAGAGAGAGGGGCAGAGAGAGGGGCAGAGAGACACAGAGAGAGACAGACATAGAGAGGGAAAAAGAGGGGCAGAGAGAGACAGAGAGAGACAGACATAGAGAGGGAGAAAGAGGGGCAGAGAGAGACAGAGAGAGACAGAGAGGGACAGAGAGAGACAGAGAGAGAGGGTGCTGCTAAGTCAGCTCTTCCATCATGATTCAGTCTGCCTGATTAGGACATCATACACGGATCTTTATACCCCTCAGACTACACCTTTTCCCTCCAAAAACTCTACAGGACCTCCCACCCAGTAACTCCCTTTTGCCACATAGGAACTGTCTTGGCCAGTTCCCACGATTAGCATATTACAAGACACCTTGCTAAATGGATATTTCCTGTCTGGCCAATTTCTATACACACACACCTGGTATTATTGTACATTTCTAATTAACACAGGCAATCTAAATGTGGTTTTTAATCCTACAGGAGATGACAAGAACTTGTTTAAATACAATGAGGTAACATCCCTATGCTAATCTATGATCTAAAGAATCTTTTGTTAGGTGTCTTCCACAGCGGAGCCAGATGTTGACTCCAAAAACATGCTCTTCAGATGACAGATTCATCTAAAGACAAATCCCGGTCACATTTATAATCAAGCCTTGTAAAAGAAAGACATATACATCTTCATACAAATCTTATAAGTATGGATTTGAAAAATCTCTACCACAGTTCCCCCTGAAGTTCATCCTTGAACTTATGTCCTCCTTCAAAGATCCGGTACCCACCCACAATGGCCCAAAAGTCCCAACCCTTCCCCCACCACCACTGCGGCCTCTTCCTTTCTTGAACTCGCCGTAACTCATTAATGTAGACTTGAGACAGTCCTGGTGCCTTTTAGGCTTCAGATCCAAACCATGAGTGTCTGTACTGCAATGTTTCATCACACCTCTGCATTGGAGGAGTGGAACTCCAACATTGATGGCGGGATCCTTATATATTTAGTCCTGAAATATGGTGTTATGATTGTCACAATTGGATCGGACCGCGAGACAGCACTTTTTCAGCATGATGAAGGAAAGTTCAGGAGAGTCTTCTCTGTGGCACGTTTGTCTCAAAAAAATGACTTGGTTTTCGTTGCTTCTTCAGGTGGTCATTGGGTGGGCCTCCGGACAGTCATGTATGAATACAACAGGAGAAAGAAGAACGTCAGTGTACAGTTTCTGGAGGAATGTCAGATAGGAGCAGTGGGGTGGCTACAAAGCTGTAGGTAGACTAGGGGAGGTAGAATTACATTTGGGAGGTACAAAAAACAGAAATGTCCAGGGATAGTTTGGTTTCTCTGGGTGTACAATATGGCACTGGCGGGCGGGAATGCTCACGCCTCTTATAAAAAAAACAAATTATATGACTGATATCCTAGTTACATTATCCTGAGAAGATGGATGAAAGAAACCAAAATAACAACTTAGAGAGTATACTATTACAGAAGGAAAGGACGAGAGGTGAGTAATGAAAAAGAATAAGGAAAATAGAGGAGAAGAAAAAATAATACACCTAAAAGTAAAAAACTACCGATTTAATGCTGCTCCAACCAATATCTTCAGTTTACATTCCACTTTAGATTGTTAAAGAGCATTGAATCGGTATCCAAGAAAATAAAAATACCTAGTTTCCCTGCCAACTACAGCTGATAGTGAGAAAAAAATAAAATATTTTCGTTAAAAACCGACTCCTCTCTCATACTAGTAATTGGTGGTATTTTTGCCGGTCAGGTACACAGATAATAACGAGAGAGAGATGATTAAAATTTGTAGAATTTAGGTAAACCTGACGCACTTTATTACAAATTGAAGAGGCTTATCCCTAGAACAACAAGAAAAAATTAAATATAGTTCTAGAGTCCTCTCTTAAAAGAGGAACAAAAAAAAAATAGACTCCTTTCCCTTATTAGTGATCAACAGGTGAACATGATCATGGTCACGCAACAATTTACAAGTCAGGTTAAAAACACAAAAAAATAAAAAATTTAAAAGGAGAGGCCAAATGGTTGCCAAAAAACTCTTAGAATTTAGTCAAACCTGACTGTACTTATTACTAAAAAATTTTAGAGGCTTTTCCCCAAACCAAACACTGCATTATTAGTATTTTCAGGTCTATGCACTATTCCCCTCCTTCAGGTGGACAAAGTTCAAACCTTTTGGAACTTTTCTCACCTGAATGAAATGAGAAAGAGAAAAAAACTTCAAAAAATTAAAAGTAACAAAAATAAAAATAAAAATTTAAAAAATAATAAGAAAAATGAAAAATTGATTAAAAAAAAAAAGAATAAAAATAGAGAAAAAAAATAACAAATGAATAAAGAAAAATAACGTTTACAAAAATTAAAAAAGGTATAAAAATGAAAAGCAAAAATAATTTTAATCGAAAAAAAATGTATAAAAAGGTGAAATAAAAATTAAAAATTTTGTTTGAACGTGATACTGGTCAGGATTGGAACAGGTTTCTTCAGAAATTTGTTTCTGTAGATGTATGGGGTGTCAGGTTTGATATCAAGCCTTTTCTCTGGGGTAACAAGGGTGCGTCCTTGTGTCTCGGCTATATCTATTCCCAGGACCGGGGAAGACGTACAGTATACTCCCTGAGGTAATGTACCCCGCGGAGTATGGTTCAACTCGTAGGCAGAATATAGGGCTTCATTGGACATCTGATACCAGCACCAACCCCCTTGCCTCGGTCCCGTAATAGTGACCTGCATTGGGAACCGCCCCCTGGGTGCAGTTTACTAAAGTTTTTGGCCCTAAAACATCCTGATTTCCATCTCCCTTGTTACCCCCTTCCATGCTCACCCTGAGGACTGCTCCAGAATCTCTGGAACTCCTCACCCCCTATGTTCAGCCAAGCGCTACCCTTTCCACACCTAGGTGTCCCTAAACAAACCTATTTTATTCCGGAAAGCCTACCCCACTTCCACCTAAAATGTTTTCTCAGCCAGCTCCATATCAGAGAATTCCCATCCGTTATTATTTTCGTTCCACCCCCTTCCCTTACATTATAAACTTAGAGATGAGCCTTTCTATTCATGCCTTGCACAACCTTTTGGCACCATTTAAATCATGTTGCCCAATCTTACCTACCCAACTTCTGACTCCTCCCCATATCCCAACGGAAGTTTCAGTAAGTATAAACAGGATGTCGGGTTTTCCATAAAATCTTTCCTTCGGGCGACTCGGGGTGCGACCTGGGATTCCTTCTATATCCATCCCAAGGACAAGAGAATAGGTACAATAGACTTCCCGAGGTAGTGTACCCAGTTGAGTACAATTCAACCTAATGCTGACAACAGTGCATCACTAGACATGTGATACCAGCACCTGTACCCCAGCATTTGGTATTGAGTCCAACAGTTCAAGAATCACCCTAGTTCCATGACTAACACCCCATCGGTATCCTCCAGGACAAAGAAACAAAACTCGTCTATGTCCTAAATAATACCTAGGTGTTTTCTCCCTCACAATGATCTCCCCATTCAGAATACAGAGTGAAATACCTTTCCAACATTCCTCATTCACCACCGTGTATTGACCTGAAATTTAAAAGACATCGTGGTCATGCTTATGACAGAGGGAAATATCAACCTGCCCCCAGCTTCCGTACCCTCTGATCACATGTGGGTCACTTCGCCACAGATACAACAACATGGAATCTCCAGTCAGTAAGCCCAGTGATGCCCACAGATCTGCAGACCGAGTCTGCACTTCCGTCTGTGGGATCATATAGCACCTCACCTTTCACTATCCAAACCAGTACAGCCCATCCAGGCATTTGACCACTACTTTGGATTCGTATAAGCGATGAGTTGCGTTAAAGTCTTACTGAGTGGTGACGCCAACTCCTTAGGCTACTGCCCTTCATACAGATATTTGTACAATCAGCTTGATACTGGTCGATAACTCCGCCTGCCCCTGCATGTACGCCAGAGCCAATGACATATTTTGTCTACTCTATCATACCCTCTTCCAATCTCTTAACATGGTCGACGAAATCTCGAGCCATATTAAACTGGGTATTTATGTAACTTTGTTGCATGTTGTCACGAATGTCACCAATCTCTCTGAGCAACAAAGCCGTGCTTATTGTCTGAAGCCATGGCTGCGAGTTTGTTCCTCAGGAGACCGCCTTCCATCCTGTTACTAACACCCATCCTGGCTCCTATTCCCCCTACATAGTGCTGAATACACCCCTCCTCTGTTGGGTTACTCCTCAGAGATAAGCGTCCTCCGTGAACCTCAGTCTGTGTCCGCACATCTCTGGGAGCAAGCCACTGGTCACTTGATTTAGTGTATACTCAGCACATACAGGGCAATAGGATTCTATCAACTACTGTGAGATGCTGAAGCGACGTGGTGACGGCATACTGTACCCTGTTAGCCAGCGTTTATTCTCTTCTTTTAACAGGGCATGTTCCTGTATGTAGTTACTCACCTTACTCGTGTCGGGATTCAACCTCTCAGGTGAGACATCAACTAGGGGTACCTCACATGTCCAGTAAACAAGAGCTTCTCTGTAGGACTGCTAAGCTTGAGACCCTACCTCTGCGAGGAAGTCTTCACCCCCTTGATGTATCACCTGGCACCCTCTAGTTTGGCCAACAGACACCTTATTATGCAAAGGTACCAGTCTCCTGGGTACCTGCACCACATACATTTAGGTTATCGTAGTCACCCATTCAAACATTTCCTTCTTTCAATTCCTGTCTGGATTCAAAACCCTCAGAACAGGATGGACTCCAGGGTTTAACCCAATAGGGTCTGATAGCTTAGTACCCAAATTGACCGTGACCTATGCACAAAGTTCCGTCTCTGCCCAAAGTTCCATCACTGCCCCTAGGGATGAGAATAGAACGAGTTGGATTTCCTAACCCTTCCCGGATATGTAGCCCAGGGTCTCCCAATGTGTTCCTGATTATCTCCAGCTCTATAGTAATTACGGTACCCAGTGACCCACCTCCCACTCCAGAGACAGTTGCCCTTGAGTCTCTCTTTTTTTTTCTAAGTATGGGAAATAGTCTGGATACCCAGATTGAAAACCACCTGCCACCAGGTGCACCCACTCCCTCCTAGAGGCTGCACACCTTCTCCCCCGCTCTATCAGTTCAGTAATTAGACTATGTTATCCTTCACCACTACAAAACCAACTGCCTTCACTATTCAGACAGGACTCACATGAAAGACAGGAGTCTAGTGTCACCCTGGGGTACTGATCTTCTTGGCATGCAAGTCACAGACCACCCGTTAAGGTACACAAGTAGTCTAGGACGGGAAGGATATTAACTGCCTACATATATATCGGAAGTGAGGGCCCTTGGAATAGCCAAGAGCTGGGATCACCCCATACGCTATTCCTGCACACCTTTCCCCCAGACTCAACCAAAAATATACAATATGAGGCCAGACCTATACACTTTCAACTCGTATGTAATCAGGCAGGCCCTTGTACCACATGTCTGCAGGTAAATCTAAAAGAAATTGGAAAACAAAAAATTGCATAATGTGTATCCATCTCAAGGAACTGGTGCTACTAGAGACCACTGACCAATAGACTAAGAAAAAAAAATAAACAATCCCTCGCAGCACTGAGATGACTGAACAGTAGGGGGTACATGCCCCGACCAGTGTGCCTGGACACACACAACTATTCATTAGGCAATTGGTAACAAATAGCCACCACCACTGACAAAAATAAACTCTAGGAGACAATAGTTTTGCATGGTGACACGGAAGGAAACCCTTGTGAACTCCATTTGGGGACATACAGATAGCTAGGGACATTAGCATACCTTAGCCTGAGGCAATATAACCTTGTACAGCCTGGCTTAACAACGGGGGGGGGGGGGGGAGTTTAAGCTGTGCTAAACACATGTCCGGCCAAAGTAGCATCAGGCTTTTACTTTTTTAGAGCTATGGAACTACACGTGTCAGCATGGCTGATCTTCGGTAATAAGAAAACAGATATGCCACGGATCTATGGCTGATCCATTTCAAACTCTGGAGAACAAAACTCTTTTATCACTAAAAAAAATACCCCTGAACGCTACTTAGCCTAATATATGTGTTAGATTGCCAATTATCCCCTGCCGTCTTACTCAACATTTCATTAAAAAAAATAAAAATTAATACGCAGCCTTCAGTTAGTAGGTTCTGCTATTCAGTGGATCAGAACCTGCAACCCACACTAGGTGGTCCAAAAACATAGTCAGATGGACTGACAACTAGATGTTCCAACTGGTCGTGAAAACCTAAAAACATTGTGAAACCTGACTGACCGACCAACTTAAAGTTGTCTTATTCTGAAAGGCTGAAAACCCAGTTATCAAATCTGTAAAACACAAAATAAAAGTTAGTAATAAACATAAAAAAAAAAAAAAAAAAACATTCTTAACCTGGAAACAAAACAATGGTTATATACCGGTAACAAGACATTAGCATATGAAACACAAATTTACATTCCCTGTGCACTTTTTAAAATACCAAAAATTGTTGAGCTCAACTTTTTCATTTATATGTATTATTTAATACATAAAGACTGCCACGTGGACTTTGTTTATATATATATAAAAGGAAAAAAAAAAGATGTTTTTCTTTTTTTCTTTTTTATAGTATACTAATAGTTCCCTCCAAAAAAGAAACATGTATTCACCATGGTTAAAATGAGCAGCTCAAAACAAACACAAAACACAAACACAAAGTGCCCCCTTTGTCTTGCAAGACCATTACTTTACCATACTGAGCATATTTGAAAGACTTAAAACAAAAAACAAAAAAAAAGTTTAGTCTATGGAAACAAAATTACAGTTAATACACACATACCTATAAAATACATATTAATACATATTATTAAGAGGCTTTTTACAGTTCAATCAGCTCCCTCAGTTTGCATGACAATACAGCTGTTCACACATTTTCACAGACCTGGAAAGAAGGGGGGTCATTTGGGCTGTCAGCAGCTGAGAACACACGTCACACACACACCATTCAATGTGTCAAAGAAAAAGAGGTGGGGGGGGTAGAACTACAGAACACCATTCATAATTTTAAACTTTAACAAGCACAAAACATCACAATCCATGGATCTCACACACTTCCGCACAACACACTTAGCTAGGTCAAATATGACCTCAAGACCATACACAGATCATCCTGTTCTTAATCATAACCTCTGTTCTTCACTACTACATTTTAGTGGCTGACCCTGCTTGTCCGTATTAGAAAATACTCACATCATCAGTTCTGTTCATCCCTGTACACCAAGCATCCTTTAAAATACCATTTCCAGTCCAGCGATTCCCAATATTGCATATTTCACAACCCAAGGTCCACATTTATCTATCATTTCTTCCTTCCGGGTCAAGTGGTAAGGTTCCCCACGGTTAGACCCTGGAAGCGATTTGATTTCCCATCCATTTATGGACGAAGGACCTTGAGCTGCTCCGCAAACCTTATTACAGGTCGCATTTCCCCCAAAGCTAGCTAGACTTTGACCAAAAATTGGGTTGACAGGCACCGCCCCTGTCGTCTTTACCACCTGTTCTTCACTACTTGTCAGACTGACTATAGTCCTTCAACATGTAGCCCGGAGATTTTCCCAACTTAATAAGTTTAATCTCCCCGTGGACTTTCCAATGTATTTTAAAAGAAATAATTACTTACCACAGGGCTTCCCAAGCGTTAAGCTTGATCAGACCCTATGATTGTTTGTAGGGTAGGAGGCAATTCTAACTGACACTCAATGATTTTTTAGCAGTTACAATATAGCCAGTGTTTGTAGATCTAATTACACTGTTCGTTTACACAGAAAAATAGATTCACATACATCCAGATAATTCAGTGTGATTTAGTCTCCGTCTCCACTGATGCGATCTGCCATGCGACTTTGGACACAGTCGCATTACAAATCGCAGCCCACTGTTTTCAATAGCCCCTATTCCAATCTATGTGGCTCAAAGCTGCTGCGACTGTTAAGGTACCTGCAGCATTCTGATGCGACTTCTGGATCAAAAAACGCGTTCAGGGCCACACCATAGTCGCACTACAGCTGCATCTCACAATCGCATCCTGTATCAGGCGACATTGGAGTTGCACTAGTGGAAACGCAGCCCAAAAGCATAGGTGTGTTTCACTCACAAGATTGGCCTAATATTCAAAGGGTTCACTGAAATTTATTTTTGGCAGAGACACACTGGGCCAGATTCCCGTAGATTTGTGGTTTTCCGGCGTAGCGTATCCCATTTATGATGCGCCTCCGCACCTTTTACGGGCAAGTGCTGTATCTAAATGAAGTGCGCCCCCGCGCCAAACGAACTGCGCATGCATCGGCCATAAATGTAGCCCACTGCGCATGCTCCATAGTACGCTGCAAATAAATTGGTTTCAACGTGAACGTAATTAATGCACAGCCCTATTCGCAATGAGCTACGTAAACGATGTAAACGACGGAAAAACCAGACGTTGTCCATACATAACATGGTGTACGCCGGACAGGGGCGGACTGACCATTGAGGAACTCGGGCACTGCCCGAGGGCCCCATGCCACTAGGGGGCCCCATCAGGGTTGCCAGGCTCATTAAAACCAGGGACAGTATGTAAAAATCTGTGTTTTTTTTTTCACATCTGTCCCTGATATGTCCAAAACCTACATGCTTTTGATGTGAAAATCCTGAGATTTTAGCTGCCCCGCCTCTGTACTGCCACCTGGCTTGGTGGCCATCTGTAAGCCCGGGGGCCCCATAATCTTCTATTGCCCGGGGGCCCCGTGAGTTGTCAGTCCGCCCCTGACGCTGGATCTACGCAAGGTCACCCCTCCTTCAAGCAGGGGTAACCTTACACTTGCGCAAACTACGCTAACTATGACGTTGGCGCGCAACTACGTTCAGGAATTGGCGTATCACGCTCATTTGCATATTCGCAGAAATCAACGGGAACGCCACCTAGCAGTCAGCGTAACATTACAACTTAGATCCGACGGTGCAAGTGACATACGCAAGTCGGATCTAGGCAAAATCCATGCGTAACTGATTCTAAGAAACAGTCGCATAGATACCGAGGGCCAGAAACATAGACACAACGGTGTATCTGGATACACCGTCGTACCTCGCTGAGAATCTGGCCCACTGTCTTCAAGATTCCAAACAGCATCCTTATTATTCGCACTGACACCCTGCTGCCATTTCATTTTATATATCTACATTATTCAATATCAGTCTCATCAACATAAAGGATTACATAGACAAAAAGTAAAAGGTTAAGTTCTGAAAAGTTAGTTTGTTAGGTAAAAAAAACAGGTTAAAACAAAAGACTTAAAAACCAGCTCTGTCTACCATACACAAAATAATTTTCCTCACTCAGGGGCAACATTTGTTATGACTATCTTAACTATGCACGTAAATAATTAATATAAGCTATAAAAACCTTTTTGTCTAAATAGAAATTAAAGCAAACGATAGGGGTGTGAAAAAGAGAAAGGATTACATTTATTGATAACGAGAAGACACTTGTAGTATTCCAATATTTACATCCATAACGTAAAGGATATTACTTGTCAAAACAGAGGATACTGCTGAATACCGATACAACATACATGATATTAATACGAATATGGCTATAGAGGATTCAACAATATGCAATAGTAAGTTGTAGAGAGAGAGACAGCGAAAGAGAGAGGCAGAGAGAGGGGCAGAGAGAGGGGCAGAGAGAGACAGAGAGAGACAGACATAGAGAGGGAAAAAGAGGGGCAGAGAGAGACAGAGAGAGACAGAGAGGGACAGAGTGAGACAGAGAGAGAGGGAGAAATTACATCTTCCATCATGATTCAGTCTGCCTGATTAGGACATCATACACGGATCTTTATACCCCTCAGACTACACCTTTTCCCTCCAAAAACTCTACAGGACCTCCCACCCAGTAACTCCCTGTTGCCACATAGGAACTGTCTTGGCCAGTTCCCACGATTAGCATATTACAAGACACCTTGCTAAATGGATATTTCCTGTCTGGCCAATTTCTATACACACACACATGGTATTATTGTACATTTCTAATTAACACAGGCAATCTAAATGTGGTTTTTAATCCTACAGGAGATGACAAGAACTTGTTTAAATACAATGAGGTAACATCCCTATGCTAATCTATGATCTAAAGAATCTTTTGTTAGGTGTCTTCCGCAGCGGAGCCAGATGTTGACTCCAAAAACATGCTCTTCAGATGACAGGTTCATCTGAAGACAAATCCCGGTCACATTAATAATCAAGCCTTGTAAAAGAAAGACATATACATCTTCATTCAAATCTTATAAGTATGGATTTGAAAAATCTCTACCACACATTCCATGAGTGTGCGCAATTTTGAAGTGTGACATGTTGGGTATCTATTTATTTGGCGTAACTTCATCTTTCACATTATGAAAAAAAATTGGGCTAACTTTACTGTTTTTTTTTTTTTTAAGCACAAAACAGTTTTTTATTTAAAACACGCGTTCAAAAAATGTCTGCGAAAATACCATGCAAGATAAAAAGTTGTAACGGCCGCCATTGTTTTCTCTAGGGTCTTTGCTAAAAAAGCATATATAATGTTTTGGGGTTCTATGTAATTTTCTAGCAAATAAATGATGCTTTTTCCATGTTGGAGAGGAATGTCAGAATTGGTCTGGGTGCTCCAGAACGCCTGATGGCGTTCCCTGCATGTTGGGCCTCTGTATGTGGCCACGCTGTGTAAAAGTCTCACACATGGGGTATCGCCATACTCGGGAGGAATAGCAGAATGTGTTTTGGGGTGTAATTTGTGGTATGCATATGCTGTGTGTGAGAAATAACCCGCTAATATGACAGAAACAAGATTTTTTTTTTTTTTTTTTACAGAATTTTCAGTCGTTTTTCTTTTATAGCGCAAAAAATAAAAAACCCAGAGGTGATCAAATACCACCAAAAGAAAGCTCTATTTGTGTGAAAAAAAGGACACAAATTTCAAATGGGTACAATGTTGTATGACTGAGTAATTGTCATTCAAATTGTGAGAGCACCGAAAGCTGAAAATTGGTCTGGTTAGGAAGGGGGTTTAAGTGCCCAGTGGTCAAGTGGTTAAAGGGTGCCTCGAGTGAAAAAAGGTTGAGAAACACTGGTTTAAGCCATCTACAAAAACAGGAGTGGACTTAGAAGCGGTAAAACAGTGCAGCATCAGACTGATTTTTCAGTAGTTAGAGCTTAAAAGCCACTAACTACTGTTTTCTTTTGGTGCAGTCTGTCTATTAGTAGGCCGAGTGACTCAGAGAACTTGGGTGCATGTTGTGACAGTGTTGATACTGTGAAATTTAAGAACACAAAATCTTTTTAAAATGGTACAGTAACCCAGGAGGATAAACAAATATAATGTATTTTTATCACATAATAATAAATGAAAATACAAAAACAGAAACTAAAATGCATCCCCCAGAGGGATATACTTAGAAACAGTTAAAATATTGGAAATAAATCCAAGGCTGCCTCTGCAGTTGCATCACATAAGGACTAGAAATGATGCTCTAGGAAAAGACCTGGGTCTGTGATCAACTCGTTTTAATATTTTATATTAGACATTAGATACTAGATATTATATAAATTGATAAAGACACGCAGTGGACATTTGCTGCAATAAACATCTGCTGCTGCTAGCAACACTGTCTATCTGTCCTCCAAAATATCATCCCTACATGGGCAGTACAGAGGAAGACCTGCAGTGGTTCAGACAGAAGAACATCTAGTCTTATGCCGCGTACACACGGTCGTTTTTTGCGATGAAAAAAAACGACGTTTTCTGTGAAGTAAAAAACGACGTTTTTGAAACGTCACTTTTCAAAGACGATGTTGCATACACACCATCGTTTTTTTCACAAAAAGCGAGGTTACGTTCACCACTCTTTTCCATTGAAGCTCGCTTCATAACTAGCTTCTGGGCATGCGCGGGTTGAAAAACGTCGTTTTGAACGACGTTTTTGCTACACACGGTGACTTTTTGTGAAACAAAAAACGACGTTTTGAAAAACGACACAAAAAATTCAAGCATGTTGGAATTTTTTTTTGGTCGTTTTTTTTAAGACAAAAAACAACGTTTTGCCCACACACGATCAATTTAAATGACGTTTTAAAAAACGTCGTTTTTTTTCATCGCAAAAAACGATCGTGTGTACGCGGCATTAGGCCGTGTACACACGATCGGTCCAACCCGATGAGAATGGTCCGATGGACCGTTTTCATTGGGTCACCGCTGAAGTGGCCTGATGGTCTGATGTGCGTACACACCATCAGTTCAAAAACCGATCGTGTCAGAACACGGTGACGTAAAACACAACGACGTGCTGAAAAAGTTCAATGCTTCCAAGAATGCGTCGAAATGATTCTGAGCATGCGCGGGTTTTTGAACCGATGCTTTTGCATACTAACGATCAGTTTGGACTGATGGTCAGGCGTCCATCAGTCCGATTTTAAAGCAAGTTTTAAAACTTTGGTTTCGAAGGACGACAGACCGATGGGCGGTAAACACGGTCGGTTTGGAAAGATGAAACTGGACTTCAGTCCATTTTCATCGCGTTGGACCGATCGTGTGTACGCAGCCTTAAGGCTGCATTCACACCCAAGCGTATTGTTTTCAGGCGTTTTTCGGACAATTTTTAAGCTTTTTTTTTGCACTTCTTTTACAAGCTTTTTCAAAGCATTTTTGAAGTGTAATGCAAGCGTTTTTACAGCTTTTCCTAAAAAATAACAAACCTGTTATACTTACCTCCTCTGTTGTACTGGATTTGCACAGAGCAGCCCAAATCCTCCTCTTCTCAGGTCCCTCTTCTGTGATCCTGGCCCCTCCTGTTCAGCAGCTTGCTTTGGGGCACCTGAGCTAAGTCACAGCTCCCTGTGTTTATTGGCTAGCAGTGGGAGCTAATGGCGCCGCTGCTGTGTCTCAGCCAATCAGGAAGGAGAATCAGGTCGGCTGAGACACTCAAGGACATCGCTGGACAGGGAAGGACCTCAGGTAAGTGTTAGGGGGGGCTGGAGGGGGGGCTGTTGCACACAGAAGAATTTTTATCTTAATGCATACAATGTTCTGCCTTTACAACCCTTTTAATCACTAGTGGGTGGAGAAGGAGAGGGAATTAAGGGTGAACAGATGCTATTTGATGGTGTTTTACGAGTGTTTCAGCGTTTTATGAGCGCTTTTCTGCTAAAGTCAGGTGTTTCTATTGAAGCCTATTGGGCCAAAAATGCTTGTAACCTGCCCAAAAAATAAGCTCATGTACTTTTTTGAGCATCAGGCATTTTGCTTCAGGTGACAAAACGCTCATATGTGAACAGATGCCATTGAAATGAATGGGATTTTGCTTATTGGGCGTTTTGAGAACTAAGATGAGCATTTTACGAGTTGAAAATGCTCATGTGTGAATGCAGCCTTAACCACTTAACCCCTGGACCATATTGCTGCCCAATGACAAGAGCACTTTTTGTGATTCGGCACTGCGTCGCTTTAACTGACAATTGTGCAGTCGTGCGGCGTGGCTCCTAAACAAAATTGGCGTCCTTTTTTTCCCACAAATAGAGCTTTTTTTTGGTGGTATTTGATCATCTCTGCGGTTTTTATTTTTTGCGCTATAAACAAAAATAGAGCGACAATTTTGAAAAAAAAAAACAATATTTTTTACATTTTGCTATAATAAATATCCCCAAAAAATATATAAAAAAAATGTTTTTCCTCAGTTTCGGGCGATACGTATTCTTCTACATATTTAAAAAAAAAAAAAAAAAAATCGCAATTAGAGTTTATTGTTATAGTTTTAGGGCCATATTCAGAAAGCTATTTACGCAGCGTATCTATAGATACGCTGCGTAAATACTAAGAATAGCCGCCGTATCTTTTTTTGCTATTCTGAAAAGAAGATACGCCGGCTTTCTTCTAAGATACGAGCGGCGTAATTCGCTTACACCGTCGTATCTTAGTTGCATTATTACGCTGGCTGCTAGGTGGCGTTTACGTTGATTTCTCATTTGCCTATGCAAATGAGAAAGATACTGCGATTCACGAGCGGACTTGCGACGGCGCGTCGTTTTTTACATCATTTACGTAAGCGTTAGACGGCGTAAGGTTACCCCTGCTATAGCAGGCGCAGCCAATGTTAAGTATGGACGTCGGGACCGCGTCGAATTTGCCGTCGGCTACGTCGTTTGCGTAACTCGTTCGGGAATGGGGCTCGACGTTCACGTTGTTTACATTGATAAAAATCAACGTGATTTTGCGCATGCGCACTGGGAACGTCCACCAACGGCGCATGCGCCGTCCAAAGAAAACGTGAATGACTTGGGGTCCTGATTCATTTACATGAATCACGCCCCCACTCCATTCATTTGAATTGTGCGGCCTTACGCCGTGCAGTTTACACTACGCCGCCGCATAGTATGGAACAAGTGCTTTCTGAATAAGGCACTTGCCCATAATATTTGCGGCGGCGTAGTGTAAACACCATACGCTACGCCGCCGGACAGATACGCAAAAGGTATCTGAATCGGGCCCATAGTGTTTACAAAATAGGGGGTAGTTTTATTGCATTTTTATAAAAAAAAAAAATTTACTAGTAATGGCGGCGATCAGCATTTTTTTTTCTTCAGTACTGCGACATTATGGCGGACACTTCGGACACTTTTGACACATTTTTGGGACCATTGGCATTTTTTTAGCGATCAATGCTATAAAAATGCATTGGATTACTATAAAAATGCCATTGGCAGTGAAGGGGTTAACACTAAGGGGCAGGGAAGGGGTTAAGTGTGTTCCTGGGTGTGTTCTAACTGTATGGGGGGTGGCCTCACTAGGGGAAATCACTGATCTTCTGTTCATACATTGTATGAACAGGAGATCAGCGTTTCCCCCGCTGACAGGACCGGGAGCTGTGTGTTTACACACATAGCTCCCGGTCCCCGCTCTGTACCCAGCGATCGATTGTGCCCGGCGGCGATCGTACCCGCCGGGCACGCGCGCGGGACTCGGGGCGAGCGGGGACGCGCACGCGCCCCCTAGTGGCCGCAAAGTAGCCGACGTAGAGCTACGGGCTCTCGCCCAGGAGAGCCGCATTCCCGCAGTAATATGACGGCGGGCGGTTGGCATCTAGTTAAAGTGGATATACCTTTTTTTAAATTAAGGCTTGTACAGTATAGGATTTTATGTCATCTGTGCCCAGTCTTGTCACAAAGAGTTAATCCAGCTTTGAGCAATCCTCTTATCTTTTTTCCGGTGAGATAAAAACTGACACACAGAGAAATAGTAATCATTTCTTCTCCCTTGCTGTGAGTGACAGGTGATTCACATATCTCATGCACATGCCTGAGAGAGACATTCTATGTACTTCCCCCTTTCTTCTCCAGCTTTTCCAGGATTGGCTGCTCCACGCCTCAGCATGATTGGGCATGCTGAAGTCATGTGGTGACTTTTCTGGGTTTTGACTGGATGTTAGTGATTATAGCGGAAGTTCAGTGTAAGAAATACACAGGAGAAAATGCATGTTGACAAGAGGAGTGTTGACAAGGGTAATTGCAAGAGCAGCTGCAGACACTACTCACGTTCTCATACAGCCATATAATATTAAAATAAAATATATAATATGTTCCACGCTAATTACCCGTGTATCCCACTGAGATACTAATGTGAAATAAATAAATTAACAAACTCAAATATATGCCATGGATAATAAGTAATCAGGCTTAAAGGGTCACTAAAGGAAAGATTTTTTTTAGCTAAATAGCTTCCTTTACCTTAATGCAGTGCTGTTTTCATGTTCTCATTGTTCGTTTTTGCTTTGAACTTGCTGTAATTCTGCTCTGATCTCCACACTTCCTGCTTGTCTGGCTCCTTATGAAAAATCTCCTGGCAGTTTTTCACTGTGGTCTAAGCTGTGTGTCTAAAACTCCTCAGAACCAGATTCAGAACTCCTCAGAACCAATCAGATTCATTTTAAAAACAAAACACTGCCCTGGATTTGTTTGTTTTTGTTCTGTGTGTCTTCTGTACTTCACAGAAACATTAAACCAGTTTAAAAACGAAAGTGAAACTAGAGGCACATTATATGATTGATTGTTATCTATTTTTAATCATTTTTTAAAAGGAATCAGTTAACTTTTATCTCTCTATACCCTATAAACAGTCATTTCAACAATTTTTTTTTCCTTTAGTGACCCTTTAATCCACATAATGCAATAATGAACGGAAAAAAAAGTTTTAAAAACGGTCGTTTTTCCAGGAGTCCTGCACAGTTTAGGAGATACCCCCTGTATCAGCATGTGCCAACGTCATCAGCACATGTGCACTGAAGCAAGGGCTCAATCCATATATGGCATAATGAACAAAGTGAAAAAATATATACTGTATGAAGTGACATTCAATAGAGTGCTTAAGTACAAAATCCACTGTGCTGCCTTAATCGCATGAAGCAGCACAGCTCAAATTGCATAAAAATACCTTCTCTAGCATATTAAAACAAAGTGAAAAAATATAAAGTGACATTCAATAAAGTGCTTAAGGCCCCTTTCAGACATCCGCCGCTCTGTTTTTACAAGTCCGTTTACGGACTTGTAATGGGCCCCTATGGGATCGTGTCCGTTAGCGGATGATGCATCCGCTAACGTCCGCAATGATCCACGTCCGTAAAGGTCCAGTTTTTCAGACAGAAGAAAACACTATTTTTCTTCCGTCCGGCGGATCGGATGAATACAAACAAACGGTCCGTATTCATCCGATTCCCCATAGGGGAGAGCGAAAGAGAGACAGGGCGGTCCCTGCACAGTGTGCGGGGACCGCCCTGTGTGCCGACAGCTGAGCGGGGATCCCCGCTGAGCCGACGGACACACACGGAGCGGACCGAAAAACGGTCCGCTCCGTGTGAAAGGACCCTAAGTGTCAAATCCACTGTGCTGCCTTAATCGCATGAAGCAGCACAGCCCAAAATTGCATGAAAAGTCCTTCTTTGATGAAAGAACTATAAATCCATCTGTGTAATTCAAACAGTGCTGTGATTCCATACACATGTGCTCCCCACCCTTAGGTAATAGCCGATCACTAAAACTTTGTTTTAATAAGCCATAGAAGGACTTTGTATGCGATTTTAGACTGTGCTGCTTCATGCGAGTTGTAAAGGAAAACATTTTTTTTGCTGAAATGACTGTTTACAGGGTATAGAGACATAATAGTTAACTGATTCCTTTTAAAAATGATTAAAAATAGATACAAATTAATCATATAATGTGCCTGCACTTTCAGTTTCGTTTTTGCTGTTGTTTCCTGTCTCTCTGATGTACAGAGCCAGAGAGCCAATAGAGGGCAGTGATGGTTTGTAAAACCAAACCGGATTTGTGCTAAGGGGTTTTACACACACCTCCTTGATTAGTGACCACAGTGAGAAATCTCCCAGTACTGTGGTTATCAGGAAACAGACAACCATGAAGTGTGGAGATCAGAGAGGAATTACAGCAACATCAAAGCAAAAACGAACATGAAAACAGCACTGCATTAAGGTAAAGGAAGCTATTTAGCTAAGAATTTTTTTTTCCTTCAGTGACCCTTTAAGCACTTTATTGAATGTCACTTCATATATATTTTTTCACTTTGTTTCAATACGCTATAGAAGGGCTTTTTATTTAATTTTGGGCTGTGCTGCTTCATGCGATGAAGGCAACACAATGAATTTTGGTACTTAAGCACTCTATTAAATGTCACTTCATATATATTTTTTCACTTTGTTCATTATGCCATATATGGATTGAGCCCTTGCTTCAGTGCACATGTTCTGATGACGTTGGCACATGCTGATACAGGGGATATCTCCTAAACCGCGCAGGACTTTTTTTCCATTGATACATGTTCCCTCGGGCAAGACCCAGGTTCTCAAAGACGTTTTCACAGGCAAACTATAGACACCCAGCAGGTACAATATTTACAGGAATTTTACAGGAATTGTTATTTTATTTTTAATTTAAGCATCATTAAAATCACTGCTCCAGGAGCTGTGACTTTAATGATGCTTAAATAATAATAATAATAAAAAAAAATCCTTTAAATTTTGTACCTGCTGGGTGTCTATACCTGTGATAACGTCTTTAAATAGCACAATCACCTGCCTGCCAGTAAATTAGGAAGAACTGATCTAGCTAAGCTATACAGTGTATAAATATATGTACAACTCCTAGGGATGTATATATATCCTCTACACACTGTAAATTAAGCTAAACTGACTAGCCTGCCTGCTCTTTCTAGCTATCTAAAAAGACTATGGGCTAGAATCAGAAAGAAGATACGTCAGCGTATCTCGAGATACGCCACAAAACTTCTAAGATGCGCCGGCGTATCTTTTTTCTGTATTCAGAAAACAAGATATGCCAGAATTTACCTAAGATACGAGCGGCGTAAGTCTCTTATGCCGTCGTATCTTAGTTGCATATTTACGCTGGCCGCTAGGTGGCGCTTTCGTCAATTTACACGTCGAATATGCAAATTAGGTAGATACACGGATTCACGAACGTAGTTGCGCCCGGCGTATCTATTTGCGTCGTTTGCGTAATCCTTTTTCCGCCGTAAAGTTACCCCTACTATATGAGGCGCAGGCAATGTTAAGTATGGACGTCGGGACAGCGTTGAATTTTCCGTCGTTTACGTCATTTGCGGAAATCGTTCGGGAATGGGGCTGGGCGTAAGTTACATTCATGTCGTTATCAATGAGTATTTTTGACGTGATTTTCGTGCATGCGCACTGGGATACGTCCACAGACGGCGCATGCGCCGTACGTTAGACACGTCATTTACGTGAAGTCATGGCTCATTTCAATACTACACACCCACCTCCTTCCTATTTTGAATTACGCGGGCTTACGCCGGACCAGATACGCTACACCACCGTAACTTAGGGCGCAGGTTCTTTCTGAATACCGTACCTGCCGCTCAAAGTTACGGCGGCGTAGTGTATCTGAGATACGCTATGCCTGCCTAAAGATAGGCGATTCTATCTGAATCTAGCCCTATCTCTCTGTCTCTCTGACTGATCTCTGTTCAGCGCTGGAACACACTACACATCGCCGCCCAGCAGGCGGCCTTATATAGTGTGGGGCGTGTGCTAAAGCCCTGAGCCATAATTGGCCAAAGCCACCCTGGCTTTGGCCAATTATGGCACTCCGTTTTTTGCGCCAAGCATGCAAGGTCATAGTGCATGTTTGGCAAATCATCAGCGCGCAATGCCGCAGTGAATTATGGGCTGTTGCGCGTCATTAGAATTTGGCACGAACGAGCCGTTTTGTTCGAATTTCGTCGAACGTACGAACAGACAATGTTCGAGTTGAACATACGTTCGAATCAAATGTGGAGCTCATCCCTAGTGACAGTGTAAGCTCCGCAGGGATTACTGCAGCATTGTCAGCGCTAGGGGATGCAGGATCTGTGTCTTCTGGAGGAAAAATCAGGGAGAGATCATCAGGGCTAGGAGTAGAAGGGTACTGGGATCCACCCCTACCTGAGACATGCTGTGCTGCAAATGCAGAGGAAGATGGTCGACTGTGTCTGCCTCCACGAGGCTGGCTGGCACTATCTTGCTTCTGCACACATGTAGGTATCAGCAGCTGGAGACCCAGTGCATCCTCCATGAGAGGGCTGATTTTAACCATCCCTGGGTGCTGTATGGCGTTCTGAGAGGGTGAGGAGACAGAGGAAGTCCAGTGAAAGCTGCCGGGTTAGCAGGATCTAGGCAGGATCTGTGCAGGAATGACAGATCTCCGGTGATGCCCAAAACGGGGTATGTTTAGTCAATATGTAAAAATCAGAGCATATTATTTCACAAACATAGTCAGAAATATTGTACAGTCGATGACCATTATGACAACACTATCTTATAGCAAAACGTACGTCGGGAGGTAGACGTGCTGACGTCATCGCTTTGAATGGGAGATCGCATGCCGGCCGGCTCTCCATTGGCCTATACGGATGTTTGTTGCTCTTTTAAACTGTAAGTTGCCATTTCGATTATTAAATTTGATTCACCAGACGATACACACTATGTGAGTCTCTCTTCATTTTGGGTATCCACACTGAGCCTCGTAGCCTTTGTGCCTATTGAGTTTGTTCCATCTGATCGCTCGCTTTCCATGCTATCTACTGGGAACAAGTCAAATACTTTTGGCCCATTACAGTTTACCTCTGGTAAGCATACAACTTTACAGGTGGTGGTGCACAGGTGTGATTGGTGACACATTGTGGTTCTGCTGTTTCCCGCAACAGGATTTCCATTTGTTCACTGGTTGCTGCACTGGTTATCTTAATATAGGACTATCATATCGATTCATCAGTGATTGGATATTCCTTTTTCCTTTCACATATGGATTATATATGCACTTTGATTTATATATATATATATATATATATATATATATATGTGTGTTTTTTATGTTTCACATCACATTGGTTATTGATTTGTCAGCTTTGGCACTCATGGTAATTCACTTTATCATTTTTGCGCAGCTCGATTTTTTCTTTTTTCTTTTTTGCATTATGATGTAGCGCCCCTGTACTTTCCAGTACAGATGCTGTTTAAATTTAGAGGGGGATGAGAGAATTACTTAGCTGTCATCCTTGTGATTTATGTTAATTTAGTCACTGTGCTGTCGTTTCATTCTGTGTTCCAAAGATGCCTTTCCATCTCGGAAGGACAGGTGGCGGCAGTGGAGATTTGTGAAAGCGCCTTCTTGCCAGCAGCCAATCAGAGGAGGTTTTCCCTCGTGGGGCATGTTGGGGGAGGGTACTTCTTTAGGGCACCATTTTGGCATGAGGAGTTTGAGGTTGGATGCAGCACCCACCTTTAGGGTGTGCGCACATCACGAGCCCTGGTGATATGGCCCACCAGGCCGGGGCGCACGTGCTATGCGGAGTTCCTGGCTCTGGGCCCTCATGGTCCGGAGCAACTAAAGCTGCATAGGGGCCTTGGTGACTTACTGAGTCCCCCACATCTATGAGAAGATCCCAAGCGAGTTGTGCTGTTCGGTGGGGAAGTCGGTCTGAGGTGAGCCCGGAGGCAGGTGATCCAACAGGGCTTAGACAATCCACCGGGGATCCGAGTTGCCAGACACTGACAAATTATATGCTGTAACTTGTCAGTCGGTGACTCCAAAATCAAAGACGCTACCCGAGGGAAAATCAGGCAAATTTGACTAATGAGAAGGAATTGCTCTATCAAGCTGCATTCTGGAGCTGGGGCTTGTGGCAGAGGCACCACTCCTATTCTATTGAGCCAAGTCGGTGGCAGAGACTTGTTTTCTCTTTTTCAAGACTCTTAGTGACATTCCGGCTGCCAGTTCTGTGAGAGAGACTGTCCGGGTGCATTATACCCACTCCGGCTGGAGTGGCGACGAAGTAAAGGTATCATTGAAGCAGGACTGCTTCTACAAATAGTAAAGGCCTGAATCTGCAATTTTCTCCTCACCATCTTTCTCTATTCACCTGAAGTTGCCTGTTTGCCGTGTTGGGCACAAGAATAAAAGCACAAAAAACGACACTTTGCTGTTTGGACATTCTATCATCGCTCACATCATCTATTCTTCATCATACCCCTAGACATGCTACAAGGGTGACACGCCGATCACAAATCTATCCAGCGGCTCCTGAGGGGGTAGCGCTACAATGAATTCAGATTTTTTATAATGCAATTTAGGAGGGAGAGTCGAGGCAGCTTTTATCAAGAAATAAAATTTGGAGACTCATGTTTGTTGAGCCACATTATAAATGGCCAATCAGGTACTCGGATTGCTGCTGCTGCAAGATTCATGTTTTCTACAATGGCTGAAATACTGGATCTGCCTGGTTATAAAATTGTATCTGCCAGCTTCGAAAGAAGACCACTGCTGTATCTTTCTTCAACTTCCCCAGGCACTGTTCCTTTATTTATACCACCCAAAGACATTGGACTGCATGCTAAGTACAGTCACAGACTAAGCCTTTGGGAATAAATTGTCTTTTATTACAAAGTGTCAAATTACATGCAACAATATTACACATTTCACTAATGTTGTTCTCTAAAACACCAAAAAGAAAATACTATAAGAACATTCCAGTTTGCCATATTCTCATAACAGCCAATTCTTTTGCACAGAACAAATGTACCTCCAGTTTCTCTGAATAAATAGGTATGCATGAAAAAAAAAAAGAAAAGACTTCTATGTGTGTCATACACATAGAAGTCTTTTTTTTTTTTTCATGCATACCTATTTATTCAGAGAAACTGGAGGTACATTTGGAGGTACACAGTGTGTGTCATCTTTACAGTGCTGAAACTCTGGAACAGGGCAGAAGAGGCCACAGGAAATAGTTATAGTAGAAAGACAACCGGGGTTGCAGGAGCTGGCAAAGATGGCAGTTCAGCAGAAGCAGCAGGACCTGGTAAAGGCGGCAGTCCAGCAGAGATGTCAGGAACTGGTAATAGTGGCAGGAACTCCTATGTTACATTTTTGGGAGGCCAGATTACAAGGAAAAATTTAGTTGGCAGCATTAACTGCAGACATTTTGTAATAATTACTGATCCAGGACTGGTTCACTTTTATGAAAGTCCACAGTGTCAGGGAATGCAATAGTTTGCCAGGTCCACAAACGCACTGGGTTTGCTACAAACCCATGATTTACCCAAAACCGAAGCTCATCCTTAAAACATTTGAAACCCCAGAAAAAAAGCATGTTATACAGCACAGTGCTTGTGCTGTGTCATTAGACCCCTTCTGTCACCTGAAATACCTAGCTGATCTTGCCTGGTTCTGCACTCCCCCAGTCAACTGACCACAGTTTTAAATGGTTGCTGAGCCCTGACACCGTAGTCAGTTTACAAGCCTCCATCTTCTGCAACTCTCCTCTCTCCTCTCCCCCCCCCCCGCCTGTCAGCTTTGATCTCTCCCCGGCCGCCCCCCCTTCCTACTGCTATCATAACTTAGTGTTCGTGCTACAATTCCCTCTGTTATAAAAAAAAATATTTGCCCCAGTGTATGTGTTTTGTAAAAAATATGCTGCTATTTACCTTATTTTATAGAGCCACTCTGCGCTCACGTGATTGGCTGCCTCCCCTCTCCTCCTACTAGCTGACGTCAGTGGGGGATTCTCAGCTATGACCACTTTGCTGTCAGACTGAGAGAGGAGAGAGACGTCACTATTAAATAAGGTATATAGCGGCATATTTTTTTCCAAAACACATACTCTGGGGCAAATCATTTATTATAACAGAGGGGATTGTAGCACAAACTCTAAGTGGCTTAACTATCACTTTGATCACGTGCTTGCCACGCCGGGCGCAAGTACGCTCGTGAATCGGCGTATCTAGCTCATTTGCATATTCGACACGTAAATTTTACGCCGGTCATATCTTGGAAACATTCAGGCGTAACTGCCTTTCTGAATCGCCGTAAAGATGCAACGGCGCAGATTTGAAATTACGGCGGTGTATCTGGAGATACGCCACCGTAAAAGCTTTCTGAATCCCGGCCATACTTACCACCTTTTTCATGATCTTTCCCTGCAAATGGTTTACAAGAGGGAGGGCCATGAAGCCATATTTACAGATCCTCATAAAGCATCAGATTAAGTATAAATGGGAAGTAAGAATTTACCCAGCGAATGACAATGAGAACACCTGTGATATAGTTCAGATTGATATTGTCTTTTTTGTTTTGATTGGAATTTGTCCATATATGCTTTAGGAAAAATTCAGGTGCAAGCCATCCCCAGAGTATATCCAAGGTACTCTGTGAGCAATGTAAAAGAGAGAGGGAGGGAGGTGCACCTAAGTGCAATATTAAAAAGTTATTTTTAATTGTGCAAACGTAAATGCACTTATAGAAATGAAGGCATCATAGGCATATCTGTCAGGTAAAGGATCCTCCTTGAGGGGTGCCAGCAATTCGTTTTTCCCAGCGATCAGCTGTGTTTTCTCACTGTACAGGATGATGTCTGCAGGGCAGGAAGTGAAGGAGATCTCAGCTACCTGGCTTGGAACGTAAAGAGGAAATTACGTCATCCGGTGGGCGGACCTTGTGTTTGGCCAGTAGAAGGCGCTGTATGCTCCGCCTTTTGTGTCAATCTTCCTTTTCTCCACACCGAGGTACGTCCACCGGATGATGTAATTTCCCCTGTACAATCCAAGCCAGGAAGCTGAGATCTCTTTCACTTTCTGTCCTGCAGACAGCATCCTATGCAGTAAGAAAACACAGCTGATCGGATTGCTGGCACCCCTCATGGAGGATTCTTTACCTGACAGATATGCCTATGATGCCTTCATTTCTGTAAGCGCATTTATGTTTGTGCAATTAAAAATAACTTTATAATATTGCACTTAGGTTAGGGTGACCAGACATCCCCATTTTCAGGGGACAGTCCCCAGATTGAGGGCATTGTCCCCGGGCCAAGTCTGTCCTCGGTTTTGTCCCCGGATTGGATTTGAACAGGGACTGGGGCAATTTCAAAGACAGTCAGTGCAGAATAAGAAAAAAAACAATTCTGAAAAACGGGGCCCAGAGAGTTAGGTCGCATACACACGATCAGACAGGTCTGATGAAACTGGTCTGCAGACCAGTTTCATCGGACCAGTTCGATCGTGTGTACGGCCCATCAGACCGTTGTCCGTCGGACCAAAGTTTTAAAACATGCTTTAAAACCTGTCTGATGGACACCTGTCTGTCGGACAGATTCGATGGTTAGTACACAAAAGCATCGGACCAAAAACTCACGCATGCTGAGAATCAAGTCGACGCATGCTTGGAAGCATTGAACTTGGTTTTTTCATCACGTCGTTGTGTTCTATGTCACCGCGTTCTGGTCTGATCGGATTTTGGTCCGATGGTGTGTACGCATATCAGACCATCAGACAAGTTCAGAGTTGTCTGATGAAAACGGTCCGTCGGACAAATTTCATCAGACCGGTCTGATCGTGTGTACGTAGTCTAAGGCCTCGTACACACGATCGGACATATCCGATGAAAACGGTCCGCGGACCATTTCCATCGGATATGTCCGATCGGGAGTTTGATCCGATGGCGTGTACACACCATCGGATCAAATTCCCCGCCGCCGGACGGCGCGGTGACGTGGCGGTGACGCGGCGGTGACGTTGACGCCGCCACGTCACCGCCACGTCACCGCACCAGGAAGTTAAGCATGCTTTGAAATCTGTCGGGTGGAGAAATCTGTCCGCTAGCCCATACACACGAGCGGAGATGTCTGCTGAAACGGTCCATCGGACCGTTTTCAGCGGACATATCCCCTCGTGTGTACGAGGCCTAAGACTTGACAGGCTGTGAGGCGGGCGGTGGTTGCCAAGGGTAGAGAGTCGCTGATTGCTGCCATTACTAGTAAAAAAAAAAATATGTCCCGGATTTAATTTAAAAAATCTGGTCACCTTAACTTACAGTAGGTGTGCCTCCCTACCTCTCTCTTTTAAGTACAAATGGGGCTTTTCTTTTTTGTACAAGATTAAGCATTACAGATCACCAGTTCCTGCTACACAATGCACTGCAGCAGTATGCAGTTCATCTCCCCAAAGACATCATCGCAGCCACTCATCCCTGAGCTCTGCTTCAAACATTGTCTGTGTGACAGAGCATTCCTATGATTTTAGATCTATTCTTCCTAATTCATTTGTCCTCTTGTGAATACCTCTCTTAATGAACTACTCTGTTTCTGTGAATACTGTGACTTCGGCTTTTACTTGGAGGTAAGGATTGGATCTTACACCACTAGAACCACATTTTTCCATAATGCCGCGTAGTACACACGATCACTTTTTGTGATGAAAAAAAAAAAACGACGTTTTATGTGACGAAACAAAACAACGTTTTTTAAACTTCATTTTCCAAAACGACGTTGCATACACACCATCGTTTTTCCAAAATGCTCTAGCAAAGCGCAGTGACGTACACCACGTTCGACGGCACTGTTCCATTGAAGCTCCGTCTTATAACTTGCTTCTGAGCATGCGCGGGTTTAAAAACGTAATTTTAAACGTTGTTTTGCCCACACACGATCACTTTTTATGACACAAAAAATGACATTTTGAAAAACGACACAAAAAATTCAAGCATGTTCGAATTTTTTTTTGGTCGTTTTTTTGAAGACATAAAACAATGTATCCTTGTGCTCAGTGTGCTGTGCTGACTTCCTCATCGGGCTTTGCCCCTGCTGTGCTCATTATGAGGGGCTCCCCCTATCCCTGTGCTGTGCTGACTTCCTGGGTTTGCTTTTTAAATTCATACCGAATGTTCGTAATTATTATGACAATAATAAAACGATATTAACAATTAAACATTCTTATTTTGTCTGAGAATTTTGAATCCGAAATTCGTAAAATTGGGAAGCATATAAATTCGTATTTCGGATGCTTACGAATGTACGTATTTTAGGAAATTCGTACGAAACGAACCGCACATGTCTAATTGCCATACTCTTTTGGCATTTTATCTGCGCACACTGCTACAATCTGTACTGTATATCATTGTCCTCATTACTTAGGTATTTTTCTTTTCTTAGTATTCAAGCTTTCTTTGGTCCTTTACCATGCCCTCTAAGCATTGCAGGACATGCCTCTCTTGGGGTAGCTAGTTAGCTAGCAACATTTAATTTTAATTCAGATGGGGACACCTTTGAGCTAGTTCTTTTAGGCTTGGATTACTCAAGTTTGTTAATACAATATTCTCTGCTGTTCTTTTTTTATATATGAACGTTTCTCCAAGAAGCCATGCCATTCCAATCATCCCATACCCTCTCACTTATAGTATTATTGGAGACCAGGTTTTGGTCTATATATATTATTAGGTACAGTATTTCCATGTTCACTTCTAGTACCACTCTTAAACCCTCTTCTGACTTTACTGATATCAGGTTATTTATTTCTTCAAGGTGGACAGAAGGAAAACCCCCTGCCCAATTGATTGCTTCTGTGTTCTACTAACTGTTGTTACTTGTGTAGCGCTGATGTATATATATAGTACATAAATGTGTATATTGCATTCCCTAGAGGGCATTCATGGACATTGAGATTGTTGAGTGTTTGGAGCCATCTAGTGGCCAATTGTTGTTAATGCAAGGATGATTCCACTATCTGAGAAATAAAGAAGAAAGACTATTGGTTCTCAGAGTTGACCCTTGTAAATAGGAAGTTGATCAAAGACCCAGGAACAATTTCTTGGGCAGTGCATGCTGGGATTTGCTATATAAGGAGTGGGAGCAGCCATCTTAGGTCCCTTTTGGAACCGCATGGGCAGCCGGAGAGGATCTGTGAGGAGACGGGACCGAACAGCAAGGCCCACGGACATTTCCATTGAGCATCGGAGGACGGGAGTCCCCCAGCAGAGTTGGCCTGGTGTTTGATCCAGCAGACGGAGCAACGGGAGGAGGTCGCAAGACTGTACGGAGCCTGTGTCCAGTTAGGTGAGTGGGTTACGGCCCACAGTTTGTTATGCCTCACACGCCATTAGACTAACACACAGGCCTCACTACATACTTCCAAGAAGAAGCGGAGGGGTTGCCTTTAAGAAGGCTGAAGGCCTAGTTGTTCGGGACGCTCTCCAGAAGGCCAAGGCAGTTAACCCACTCATTGCGGAGACATTTCTTTTTCAGGAAGTTTACTCGTTTTGTTTGGATTACAAATTACTTGGGAAACATTATTAGCTAGCGAAGAAAGAAGATCAAGAACTGACTGTTTTGTTTTTTTTTGTGAGATCTCACGGTTACCTTACAAAGTAGGGGGAGCTCCTAGGCTTAGTTTTATTTTCTTATTCATATACCTGCAGGTATACTGTTTGCCATTTGATTGCTGTATAGATTTAATTTTATTGTGCTCTCATCCCATGTTAGGAGGATAGCACAGTTTATGTACTGGTGTTTCTTTACTTGCCAATTATCAACAGTAAAAGAATACTACTGTTTAAGCATACCAGGGTTGTGGCGTATTGCTTTATTCACTCTAGGTGCCGCTCGTGGATCCTGAAGTTACAAACAGGTATCTGGTATCACATTGTACAGTATTGTATTGTATTGCACCACAGCTGTGTAAAGGGGATTGAGCCTTATCATTGGGGTTGTAGTTAGAGTGCAGGCCCAAAATTTAATCAGCAGCTCCTGCGGGGGTCAGTGCTACACGTGGGGGCTCGGACCGGGATCCTGTCACTCTACAAGAAACCCACCCCCCCCCTTGAGGTCACCATGGACCCCATCACAGTAGTCCGTTGGTGCGAAGCAGAAGGGACACGCTCAGAAGCAAGCGTGGCCATTGAACTCCCAGGGAGCTACTGGGAGAAGAAGCAAATCAAAGAGGTGGTACAGACATTGTCTCCAGACAGAAAGGCCTACGTGGTTGCAGTGAAACCAGACTTTGGGACTGATTGCACCTATGCCCTGATAGAGTGGGGACGGGGTGTTCCTGAAAATTTCCACGGTGCCACCATAAAATTGTCCGAGAAGACAGTGTTCCACCTGACACACCCCTGCAAAAAGCAGTTAGAACCCCTAGACAGGAACGCAGGAGCCGCCGCCCAGCGGCAGGCGGAACAACAACTGGCTGAGTTACAGCGACAATACCGTGAAATACAGGAAAAGTTTCAGGAGACATCCAGCATCATAGCAGATCGCATGGATGGACTGCGCGTCGGCTCAGAAGACAAGAGAGCTGGCCAGATGACACCAAACCCAAGGAGGGAGCCAAGAAGACGCAGCAGGGGCTATCTGCAAGAAGTAACTATTAGGAAGGATTTCCGCATTGATGGCCAGATAGGAGAAAAGGGACAGAAGGGCAAACTGTCTTACACTGGCCTCCTACACCAAATAGAGCTGGGGCTACAAAAAGGATATCTGGAATCGGAAATCAGAGAGGCTGTGATCCACGCCATCAGCCCAGGCTCAAGTGTTAGGGGCATGTTAGAGAGAAAGAGTGATTTGACTTTGAACCAGCTTAAGAGGATTCTAAAAAGTTACTATGAGGAGGAAGATGCCACAGAGCTATTCCACCAACTGATAAATATTGCACAGGACAGTAAAGAGACTCCTCAGAACTTTCTGTTTCGGGCCATTGAACTCAAGGACCGCCTGCTGTTTACCTCAGGAGAGAGAGGGAGCGGGGAACAATTTGGAGCTGAGCTGGTACAGAAGAAATTCCGGAGATCCGTGACCACGGGGCTGAGGAGCGACTATGTCAAGCTCCACTTGAAGCAGTACTTGGAAGATCCCTTAACTCCAGACGAGGTCCTTCTTGAAAAAGTGAACGAAGTGGATAAGATGGAGATTGAGAGAGACCAGAAACAGAGAAAGCTTCAAGCTTCAAACACCACAAGTGCTAAAATACAGCAGGTAGGTGTCCCCTCAGACACCCAGGAGTTGAATGTGCTGGCGGCAACCGTTGACCAGGGATCACGGTTTTCATCTGTACACCACCCACCCGCGAGTCAGACGGAGCTGGAGAGGCTTATGCAGACCCAGAAGGAGATACTGGAGATGATGGCCATGATGATGACTGAGCTGGTGAAACTAAAGGCAGAAGGAGTTATGCCAAGGAAGGTCCCAAAAGCTACCACCATTACCAGCCCTCCGAAACAAACACAAAGAGTCTGTTTCAAATGCGGAGGGATGGGACATTTCAGGCGAGTGTGCCCCAGCCCACTACCCGAGGAAAACCCACATCAGTCGGAGGGAAACTTCAGAGGGCCCCAGTGAAGGAGTCAACTGGGCGCCCGGGTGCAGTAGCGAACTCCACACCGACTCACGTGCCACGGCCCACTGGAGCCACCAACAAGGCGGGGCAGAAGAAAAAGAGGCCCTCAAAGGCCAAAGTCCGAGCCACAAAGCAGGCTAAGGGTACAGCTACCAGTGGATTTCCTCCCAAGCTGGTGGGACCTTCCCCAATTGTCCCCATCCAAGTGGAAGGGATCTACACAAAAGCCCTGCTGGATACTGGAGCCCAAGTAACCTTATTATACAGGGACTTCTATGACAAGCATCTCAAACACCTGCCACTACGGAAATTGGAGGAGTTGGAGATATGGGGTTTGGGCACTCAGAACTTTCCATATGATGGTTACCTGCCAGTCAGACTCACCTTCGACCCAAGTACAGTAGGAGAGACGGAGACCTTTGACACATTGGCCATAGTGTGTCCTCGTCCTCCAGGAGCTGACAAGAGCTCTCTTATCATTGGGACAAACACTGACTTAGTGAGGAGACTACTTGCACCGCTGGTAATTAGGAAGGATACCCGCCCCACTGAAATACATCCCATGTTGGCCCAGACATACCGAGACCTTATACAGGAGGAGAAGGCTCCTGAAGAGGGAGTGGGAAAAATCTGGCTGCTGAACAAAGGAGAGAAAATAGTCCAGCCGGGTGAAGTAATCTGCCTAAAAGCCTCGGTCAAATTGAGCTGGAAGAAACCAGGCCCTTTCATTGTCCTGGAAAACCGCAAAGAGGGGAGAAACGGACTAGAACTCATCACTGAAGTGTTGCCCACCAGAGTATTGGAGAGAACTCACGGCAAAGTTCCAGTCAGTGTCCGCAACACAGCGACAGTGCCAGTGAGAGTGCCAGCCAGGCTACTGTTGGGACAGGTCAGTCCGGCTGTTCCAGTCGAACCAGGAGGTTTGAAAGGAGGGTCAGCCCCAGAAATCCCTGAAGAAGAGTTCAGCCCAAAAAATACGCCTCTTACTCCTGCATGGCGGGAAAGGGCCAAAGCCCAACTGCTGAGATGGAGAGCAGCCTTCTCGAAAAGTGAATTTGACGTAGGATTGGCAAAGAGTGCCACCCATCGAATTCGTCTGGAGGAAGACAAGCCATTTCGGGAAAGGGTCCGGCGGATCCCCCTAGGAGATCTGGAAGACTTGAGGGAACAATTGGCTGAACTTAAGAGGACGGGCATTATCCGAGAGTCCAGGAGTCCCTACGCCTCCCCTATAGTAGTGGTCAGGAAGAAGAATGGGTCCCTACGCCTGTGCATTGACTACAGGACCCTGAATCGGAGGACCATCCCAGACCAGTACACCACACCCCGAATTGAGGATGCCTTACAGAGTCTGTCAGGAGCAAAGTGGTTCAGCGTACTGGTGTTCAATCCAAAAGGGGAAAAACTCCTCGCGCTAACAACAATAAATTGAATTAAATATTAGTTGAAAATAATAATAAATTGAATAAATTAAATTAAGTGATATCCAGCAGCAACACAAAAATATGTGATATACATACAAACAGAAAATAAAAGCAACAAGGTTGCGCTTGGAGGCACAATATGATATTGTGAAGGGAATTAGTTGTGTCTATAAAAATAGATGCAAAACAAACATTTCAATACAATCATAATTATGAACAAAAATAGATTATATCAAAATAAGTAACAAGTGAATATATAAATATATAAAGTCTATAAAGGCTGAATATAATAAATAAAATTATATATAATTATAAATGTATATATATATATATGTAAAAATTCTCCAATAGTCCTTCTAATAGGGAGATGAGAAAAAGTAGCAGCTTTCTGAGTTGAATGATAAAGTTGATGGCTGTAGATTGTAAAAGTCCTGTATAGGTTCACCATCAGTTACACAATATAGCTTCCAATATGGTAAGGTAAATAAGGTGTACTCTTACCAGATATAAGAGGGATTCAGGCATGTCACTCCCAATACGTCTGGAGTAGGACGCTTCCGGATCTTCCACACTAGGTTAATGCGATCTCCACTGGACCAGCAGGTGTTCAGCAACTGCAATAGGCTCAGCATCCCATTCGGATCAAAGAAAAAAGAAAAAGAAACCGGGGACTCGCCATAGTGAAAAGTACTTCCAGAAGTTTATTCGAATTGTGCAGCATATACACAAATTTAAAATTGCCGGCTAAAAACATACAGGGTAAAAAAGAACGTGCACCCGTGCTTCCGGGGTCACGTAACAAGCGCGATGACGTAGTGCGTGGCTCCGCCCTGACCGGTTTCGTCAGAGAATGACGTTGTCAAAGGGCACGGGCGACGCACTGAACGTCACCTCTTAAATACATAGAGACACAACCAAGCCTCTCTTTCGATTCACCACCTTCATTGGAGAACGGTGGAGAAAACGGAAGTGGGAGTAGACCGGGAAAAACACAGGAAGCGCGCTACCAGCGAGATCTGTGTAATGCAGATAAGCATATCCTGCATCACTCAAGGTCCGATCAGGCCTGAAAAAGCACACTCACTGGTTCCCGATCCTCCAACTAATAAATACAAATAAATACAAAAACTAATTACCAGGAACATTGTCTGTCACTAATATACATATGTTCAAAGGTAAGGAAGTTAACAAACGTATGTTTGTCTCTAATAGACGTATTATAATTGAATTTTTATCATCACATGCAATCTTACTAAACGTGCACAGCCCATTCACCTAATAGGCCAATGCGCACAACATGTCTTCAAATATACATATACCTTAATTACCATTACTGAAATTGGAAACGAAAGGAGCAAAATACATATATATATTTAGCATCCAGATAGGAATAAATATATAGAGACTTATCCCGTTTTAAACAGAAAAAATCTCCATACTAAGAATTCCTTATTTGTGCAAATAAGCCAAAATTCGAAAAAGAACGACCAATGGCTATATAAGAGGCACAATCTCCTCCTGAAAGGACATCTGTACATATAAGGAGATATATATAAAATAAAATAGAAATAATAAAAATAAATATGAATATAAATATAAAAATAAGCAAATCTCCTCCCGATAGGACATCTGCACATATAATAAGATATATATAAACAATGAAAATAATATAGATATACAGATAAACAAATTCATTAGTTAAATGAACCTAATTAGATAAAAATCACATAACCAGGGATATTTTATGAGTTATCCAGGAAGGCATTTATTTCTATATCCACATTTAGGCCCTGCGGTTTAAGACATTTTAAACGATAAATCCAGCTCATCTCTAATTTGGATATAGCTATCCTCTTTGATCCTCCTCTCCAATGGGATTTAAGGATGTCAATAGCAACTATAGAGGTACCGTTTGGATTCCTAGCGTGTACTTCTCTATAATGTCTAGAGACCGAGTGTTTTTTATATCCTCTTCTTATATTACCTATATGCTCATTGATTCTGACCTGGAAGGCTCTTATTGTACGTCCCACATATTGTAGCCCACATGGACAAGTCAACAAGTAAACCACATGGGTCATAGAGCATGTGATAAAGGATCGTATGTTATAAGTCTGAGAAGTACTATTTGAGACAAAACTCAAGGTCTTGCGTTCCTTCACTGCATTTATCTTACATACAGCACATTTATTGCACTTATGATAGCCAATTATATTTTGAAAGAACATTGGTTTCTTACTTGGAGGATCCACCACTCCTGGGGCAAGAGAGTCTCTTAATGAGGGGACCCCTCTAAAGACCACTTGAGGTTGTTCCGGGAGTGCTGGACCAAGGACTGGATCTTCTTTAAGAAGATGCCAATGTTTCCTGACCAATTTCTTAATTGCATAATGTTGATTTGAGTAGTTGGTGATAAAGGGAGAAATAAATCGGTTGTTTTCCCCTACTAGGGGGGCAACTTTATCCCGTAATAACGTAACTCTATCAACTACTTGAATTTCTCGAATTAATTTTTCAAGGTCTTCTGTTAAATAACCCTTATCCACAAACCTCGATGTTAGCATTTTTGCCTGTTCCCCAAAGTCTTCTATTTTGCTACAATTGCGCCTGAGGCGCAAAAATTGGCTCTTGGGTACTGAGTCCAACCAGGCTTTATGGTGACAGCTATCGCGGGGAATGAATGAGTTACGGTCTGTGGACTTGAAAAATGTGGAGGTCACAAATTGACCCTCCTCCACTCGAATCACAAGGTCCAAGAAGTTGATCCTACTCTGATCCGCCTCATATTTGAACTCAATCCCCCTATCATTAATGTTGAGGGAACCCATAAAGGAATCCAAGGATTCCCTGGATCCCCTCCATAGGAGGAGGACGTCATCTATATATCTGACCCACAAGGCCAACTCTGGCCTGCGGTCAGCATAGATGACGTCCTCCTCCCATTTCCCCATAAAGAGGTTGGCCAGGCTGGGGGCGAATTTGGCCCCCATCGCGACCCCCCTCTTTTGAAGGAAAAATCCACCACTAAACCAAAAGAAATTGTGAGTGGTTGCAAATTGTAAAAGATCTAAAATAAATCTTTGTTGGACTAAGGATAAATCGGAGTCCCTTTCCAAAAAATGTTTAACCGAGGAAATCCCCCATACATGTGGTATAATAGTATATAGGGACGTGACGTCCGCAGTAACCAACCATAAGCCCTCCTCGTATGAAACCTCATTAATAATATTGATGACATGTTTACTATCTCGGATAAAGGCTGGCAAAGCTCTAACAAGTGGTTGAAGATATCCATCTATATATTTTCCTGCCCTAGACGAAATAGAGTTGATTCCACTTATGATAGGTCTCCCTGGTGGATGAATCGGGTCTTTGTGGATCTTGGGCAAGTAGTAGATCACTGGGATCCTAGATGATGCTGGAATGAGAAAGGCTTTCTCCTTTTTATTCAGCACACCTGATTTAAATCCTTCTTTAACTATTTTGGACAAAACTTTTCTATATGAAGACCGAGGATCTCTAGAAAGGGGCATATAGGTATCCCTATCCCCAACTAGAAGACCAAGTTCGTTTAGATAGTCAGTCTTGTTAAGTATCACTATTCCGCCCCCTTTATCAGCGGGGCGGATAACAATACTTTTCTCTTCACATAGTTGATCAAAACCTTTTTTCAAAGAGTTGTTAAGTTTTGTCTTTTTGATATTAACCTTCTCAAGGTCTCTCAAGAGTACATCTCTGAAGACCTTGATATTAGGTGCCAGACCTCCCGGGGGATTGAACAGAGAAGCATTGGAAAGGTTAGAGTGTTGAACCTCAGTAACAACACTCGTAACAGTACTCATAGGTTCTTTGGTAGGTTTAGAGAGAAAAAATCTTTTCATACTCAATTTCCTAGAGAATTTATGTATATCCATGTGAGTATCAAATTTATTTAAAGATTGGGGGGGTGCAAACTTCAATCCTTTATCAAGGAGTGTGATCTCCTCTGAAGTCAGCGTGACAGTGCTGAGATTGAAGATCCCCTGTCCTGTTATACTCTTTTCCTTTTTGGTCTTTGATTTCCTCCCCCCTCTAGTTCCTCTCTTTTGTCGCCCATTCTTTGATGGTTTTGGTTGGACCCGGGAAAATCCTTGTATTGGCTAGTTTCCCTGTCCCTCCATTGATCCTGCTGGTAAGGAAAGCCATATGAATTGGAAGGCCTAGGAGGATAAAAAGGAGAAGGGGGAGGGGGAAAAGGGATTCCTTTATGGGTTCCCTCAACATTAATGATAGGGGGATTGAGTTCAAATATGAGGCGGATCAGAGTAGGATCAACTTCTTGGACCTTGTGATTCGAGTGGAGGAGGGTCAATTTGTGACCTCCACATTTTTCAAGTCCACAGACCGTAACTCATTCATTCCCCGCGATAGCTGTCACCATAAAGCCTGGTTGGACTCAGTACCCAAGAGCCAATTTTTGCGCCTCAGGCGCAATTGTAGCAAAATAGAAGACTTTGGGGAACAGGCAAAAATGCTAACATCGAGGTTTGTGGATAAGGGTTATTTAACAGAAGACCTTGAAAAATTAATTCGAGAAATTCAAGTAGTTGATAGAGTTACGTTATTACGGGATAAAGTTGCCCCCCTAGTAGGGGAAAACAACCGATTTATTTCTCCCTTTATCACCAACTACTCAAATCAACATTATGCAATTAAGAAATTGGTCAGGAAACATTGGCATCTTCTTAAAGAAGATCCAGTCCTTGGTCCAGCACTCCCGGAACAACCTCAAGTGGTCTTTAGAGGGGTCCCCTCATTAAGAGACTCTCTTGCCCCAGGAGTGGTGGATCCTCCAAGTAAGAAACCAATGTTCTTTCAAAATATAATTGGCTATCATAAGTGCAATAAATGTGCTGTATGTAAGATAAATGCAGTGAAGGAACGCAAGACCTTGAGTTTTGTCTCAAATAGTACTTCTCAGACTTATAACATACGATCCTTTATCACATGCTCTATGACCCATGTGGTTTACTTGTTGACTTGTCCATGTGGGCTACAATATGTGGGACGTACAATAAGAGCTTTCCAGGTCAGAATCAATGAGCATATAGGTAATATAAGAAGAGGATATAAAAAACACTCGGTCTCTAGACATTATAGAGAAGTACACGCTAGGAATCCAAACGGTACCTCTATAGTTGCTATTGACATCCTTAAATCCCATTGGAGAGGAGGATCAAAGAGGATAGCTATATCCAAATTAGAGATGAGCTGGATTTATCGTTTAAAATGTCTTAAACCGCAGGGCCTAAATGTGGATATAGAAATAAATGCCTTCCTGGATAACTCATAAAATATCCCTGGTTATGTGATTTTTATCTAATTAGGTTCATTTAACTAATGAATTTGTTTATCTGTATATCTATATTATTTTTATTGTTTATATATATCTTATTATATGTGCAGATGTCCTATCGGGAGGAGATTTGCTTATTTTTATATTTATATTCATATTTATTTTTATTATTTCTATTTTATTTTATATATATCTCCTTATATGTACAGATGTCCTTTCAGGAGGAGATTGTGCCTCTTATATAGCCATTGGTCGTTCTTTTTCGAATTTTGGCTTATTTGCACAAATAAGGAATTCTTAGTATGGAGATTTTTTCTGTTTAAAACGGGATAAGTCTCTATATATTTATTCCTATCTGGATGCTAAATATATATATGTATTTTGCTCCTTTCGTTTCCAATTTCAGTAATGGTAATTAAGGTATATGTATATTTGAAGACATGTTGTGCGCATTGGCCTATTAGGTGAATGGGCTGTGCACGTTTAGTAAGATTGCATGTGATGATAAAAATTCAATTATAATACGTCTATTAGAGACAAACATACGTTTGTTAACTTCCTTACCTTTGAACATATGTATATTAGTGACAGACAATGTTCCTGGTAATTAGTTTTTGTATTTATTTGTATTTATTAGTTGGAGGATCGGGAACCAGTGAGTGTGCTTTTTCAGGCCTGATCGGACCTTGAGTGATGCAGGATATGCTTATCTGCATTACACAGATCTCGCTGGTAGCGCGCTTCCTGTGTTTTTCCCGGTCTACTCCCACTTCCGTTTTCTCCACCGTTCTCCAATGAAGGTGGTGAATCGAAAGAGAGGCTTGGTTGTGTCTCTATGTATTTAAGAGGTGACGTTCAGTGCGTCGCCCGTGCCCTTTGACAACGTCATTCTCTGACGAAACCGGTCAGGGCGGAGCCACGCACTACGTCATCGCGCTTGTTACGTGACCCCGGAAGCACGGGTGCACGTTCTTTTTTACCCTGTATGTTTTTAGCCGGCAATTTTAAATTTGTGTATATGCTGCACAATTCGAATAAACTTCTGGAAGTACTTTTCACTATGGCGAGTCCCCGGTTTCTTTTTCTTTTTTCTTTGATCCGAATGGGATGCTGAGCCTATTGCAGTTGCTGAACACCTGCTGGTCCAGTGGAGATCGCATTAACCTAGTGTGGAAGATCCGGAAGCGTCCTACTCCAGACGTATTGGGAGTGACATGCCTGAATCCCTCTTATATCTGGTAAGAGTACACCTTATTTACCTTACCATATTGGAAGCTATATTGTGTAACTGATGGTGAACCTATACAGGACTTTTACAATCTACAGCCATCAACTTTATCATTCAACTCAGAAAGCTGCTACTTTTTCTCATCTCCCTATTAGAAGGACTATTGGAGAATTTTTACATATATATATATACATTTATAATTATATATAATTTTATTTATTATATTCAGCCTTTATAGACTTTATATATTTATATATTCACTTGTTACTTATTTTGATATAATTTATTTTTGTTCATAATTATGATTGTATTGAAATGTTTGTTTTGCATCTATTTTTATAGACACAACTAATTCCCTTCACAATATCATATTGTTCAGCGTACTGGACCTGAAGAGTGGGTATTACCAGATTCCTATGTGCCCTGAAGACAAGGAGAAAACCGCTTTCATCACCCCAGTTGGGTTCTTTGAGTTCAACCGGATGCCGCAAGGCCTGACTGGGGCCCCAGCAACTTTCCAGAGGTTGATGGAGAAGACAGTGGGTGACATGAATCTCCTTGAAGTTCTGGTATACCTGGATGATGTCATAGTCTTTGGGAGGACGTTGGAGGAACATGAAGAACGCCTTGAGAAGGTCTTGAAGAGACTTCATGATGAAGGCCTGAAACTCTCTATGGAGAAGTGCCAGTTCTACCAACCCTCGGTGAGTTACCTGGGACACATTGTGTCTGAAGAAGGAGTGGCAACTGATCCCAAGAAACTAGAAGCTGTCACTTCCTGGCCCAGGCCCACCAACGTAACTGAGCTCAGGTCATTCTTGGGTTTCTGCTCATACTACCGAAGATTCGTAGAGGGATTCGCAAAAATAGCCCACCCACTCACTGAACTCTTAAAGAAGCAGGAAGAAGCTGGTGAAAGCGCGGGTCAGCCGAAAAAGCCTAAAGAGGGGTCTAGAAGGAAGAAAGAGTCCATCCAGGATCAGTGGACTCCAGAATGTGAAGAGGCCTGCAGGAGGCTGAAGTGGAGTCTTACTACTGCCCCAGTGTTGGCCTATGCAGACCCTGCCAAACCATATGAGTTACATGTGGATGCCAGCCGCGACGGGCTGGGGGGAGTGCTTTACCAGGAGCATGAAGAGCACTTACGGCCAGTTGCCTATGTGAGTAGAAGTCTGACCCCTGCTGAAAGAAACTATCCAACTCACAAGCTTGAATTTCTGGCTTTAAAATGGGCAGTGGTGGACAAGTTGAAGGACTACCTTTACGGGGCTGAATTTGTGGTCAAGACGGACAACAACCCCCTCACATATCTACTCACCACTGCAAAGCTGGATGCCACCGGTCACAGGTGGTTAGCTGCTCTCTCAGCCTTTACCTTCAGCCTAAAGTACAGACCAGGAGTTGGTAACCGAGATGCGGATGCCCTGTCAAGAAGACCCCATGACCCCTTGGAAGAATGGACCCAGCTTACTCCAGAAGGAGTGAGGGCCCTATGGGAGGGCACAAGTCAGTACCAGAGAGGTGGAGCCAGAGCTGAAGAAGTAGGAGTATCCTCAGCGGCAGTACCCAGGTGCTACTGTAACGTCTCCCAGGTCACACAGGAGGGCCTACCCAAGTTATCCAGGAAGGATCTCAGGAGAGATCAGCAGGGAGATCCACTGTGTGGGCTGGTGCTTGAAGCATTGGAATGTCGACAGCCTGATGTACTGCGGAAGAGTCCTGAGAGGGAAGCCCAGGTGTTATTGAGAGAATGGGATCATTTGCAGCTGCAGCAAGGGGTGGTCTACCGAAGGGGCCCCTCTGATGATCCAGAAGCAAGGTGGCAGTTACTCTTGCCTGAAAAGCACAGAGAGACGGTACTGATTGCTTTACATGATCACCATGGACACTTGGGAGCCGAGAGAACTCTCCAACTAGTAAGGGATAGGTTCTACTGGCCTCACATGAGAAAAGAAGTGGAGAGCTACTGTCACTCCTGCCTCAGATGCATCCAACGGAAGACATTGCCCCAGAGGGCTGCCCCAATGGGCCATTTAGAGAGTCAGGGCCCAATGGACCTGGTTTGCATAGACTTTCTTTGTCTGGAATCCGATCTGAGTGGGCAAGGTGACATCTTAGTGGTGACAGATCACTTCACCCGTTATGCTCAAGCTTTCCCTACTAGGGATCAGCAAGCAACCACAGTAGCAAAGACTCTCGTGGAAAAGTTCTTCGTACACTATGGCCTGCCTCAACGCATACATTCAGACCAAGGAAGGGACTTTGAGAGCAGACTAATCAAAAGGCTGTTGGATCTGTTAGGCATACAAAAGTCCAGGACTACTCCTTACCACCCACAAGGGGACCCCCAACCGGAAAGGTTCAACAGGACTCTCTTGAACATGTTGGGGACCTTGACTGCCGAGCAAAAACCTCACTGGAGTAAACACATTGCTGCATTAGTCCATGCCTATAATAGTACCAAAAGTGATGCCACTGGATATTCCCCATACCGACTGATGTTTGGCCGTGAAGCAAGATTGCCAGTGGACCTGGCGTTTGGTTCCTCCTTGGACCACACCTCCGAGGCCTCCCATAAAGGGTATGTGGACAGACTACGGCGGAGCCTGAAGACAGCTTACGAGCAGGCTCACGCCACCTCGGATTCCAGGGGGGAGAGGAACAAGAGGAACTTTGACCTGAAAGTGAGAGTCCAGGATCTTCAGCCAGGTGACCGGGTCTTGTTGAGGAACTTAGGCATTCCAGGCAAACACAAGTTGGCTGATCGCTGGAAATCACAGCCATTTGTTGTGTGCAGGAAACTTCCAGGGCTCCCAGTGTATGAGATCAAGCCAGAAGGAAAAACTGGGCCGGTAAAAACATGGCACCGGAATCACCTCTTACCTCTCACTGAGGCAGTCAGGACAAGCACAGAGAAGGAATCCACACCCACTGATGTGTGTAGACCAATAACCAGGTCCCAACCTGCACCTTCTATAGATGAGGATGAGGGAGTGGAGATGAGCTGGCTGTGGCTTCCTGAAGATTCAAAAACAGATGCTGATGTCCTTTCGGAGGTAGAGGAGGATGATAATGGAACTCTTAGGGCAGAGGCCCCGGAATTTGTGCCGACCACTCACTCTGTAGGAGAGCCCAGTGCTTCCATTCATTCCCCACCCTTAAGCATTGAACGGAATGATGACCTTGGCCCAGAAGGAATGGACACTCCAAAAGTGCCCAGAGCAAAGAGAGACATTCGCCCACCACGCAGACTGACTTATGACACATTGGGCGAATGCTCTGAAGCCTCACAGTTTGTGAGCAGAAGAAACTTTGAACTGCCTAGTCCCTCTACTCTTGATTTAGTAAGGGACAGCCCCAGCTCACCCCTTGACACATCTGTACCAGACATGGTAGTATCAGCTGTGGGTGCACAGGATAGCTTCCCACTGTATGACAATTGGTGGGAAGCTCCTCTGTCCGTTTTGTGTGAACGTATAGAAACTAGAATGCAAGATAGGATTAGCAATTTGGACCTCTTTGACCTCTTTGGGGACCAAAAGAGACAAAGTAGGGGGAGTGTGTAGCGCTGATGTATATATATAGTACATAAATGTGTATGTATATTGCATTCCCTAGAGGGCATTCATGGACATTGAGATTGTTGAGTGTTTGGAGCCATCTAGTGGCCAATTGTTGTTAATGCAAGGATGATTCCACTATCTGAGAAATAAAGAAGAAAGACTATTGGTTCTCAGAGAATTGACCCTTGTAAATAGGAAGTTGATCAAAGACCCAGGAACAATTTCTTGGGCAGTGCATGCTGGGATTTGCTATATAAGGAGTGGGAGCAGCCATCTTAGGTCCCTTTTGGAACCGCATGGGCAGCCGGAGAGGATCTGTGAGGAGACGGGACCGAACAGCAAGGCCCACGGACATTTCCATTGAGCATCGGAGGACGGGAGTCCCCCAGCAGAGTTGGCCTGGTGTTTGATCCAGCAGACGGAGCAACGGGAGGAGGTCGCGAGACTGTACGGAGCCTGTGTCCAGTTAGGTGAGTGGGTTACGGCCCACAGTTTGTTATGCCTCACACGCCATTAGACTAACACACAGGCCTCACTACATACTTCCAAGAAGAAGCGGAGGGGTTGCCTTTAAGAAGGCTGAAGGCCTAGTTGTTCGGGACGCTCTCCAGAAGGCCAAGGCAGTTAACCCACTCATTGCGGAGACATTTCTTTTTCAGGAAGTTTACTCGTTTTGTTTGGATTACAAATTACTTGGGAAACATTATTAGCTAGCGAAGAAAGAAGATCAAGAACTGACTGTTTTGTTTTTTTTGTGAGATCTCACGGTTACCTTACAAAGTAGGGGGAGCTCCTAGGCTTAGTTTTATTTTCTTATTCATATACCTGCAGGTATACTGTTTGCCATTTGATTGCTGTATAGATTTAATTTTATTGTGCTCTCATCCCATGTTAGGAGGATAGCACAGTTTATGTACTGGTGTTTCTTTACTTGCCAATTATCAACAGTAAAAGAATACTACTGTTTAAGCATACCAGGGTTGTGGCGTATTGCTTTATTCACTCTAGGTGCCGCTCGTGGATCCTGAAGTTACAAACAGGTATCTGGTATCACATTGTACAGTATTGTATTGTATTGCACCACAGCTGTGTAAAGGGGATTGAGCCTTATCATTGGGGTTGTAGTTAGAGTGCAGGCCCAAAATTTAATCAGCAGCTCCTGCGGGGGTCAGTGCTACACTTGGTTGTTGCTAGCATGATTAATTCCACTTTATGTTACCAGGTTTCATTTTTTGATGTGGTGTTTTCCTCTCGCACACTTTACTGAAAATGACCATGTGAATCAAAGGGTGCTGCAACAACTCCCATCCAGTCATAGTGTACAACATAGATGAAATATATCCCCAGCACAAAGACAAGCCTGTTTCTAAGGGCAAAGCTCTTCATATGTATGATCATATAGGAAAGCAACAGTTTGACATCACGCAGGGACCCTTCCTCAGGACATATCTTTAGAAGGATCGCTGCATGGTCCGGAAACATTCTTTTTCTATGAGATCATACAAGAATAAAGAGTTTTGCACTTTAATGAAGCTTAAAAACAGCTCAGACGGGTTATAAAAACACATCTAGTGTAAAAGGTAGTAAGCAAGATACACTTTTTGCCCATAGAATTAGGAGGATTCCTGACTCAAAATTTAACAACATTTTGGCTCCCAATTTTCAACTATGTATTTTGGCATTGACACTTTTTTGACTGCTCAAGCAGAAGATCTCTCTTTTTTTTATTTAAAGTTTTTTGTTAAATTCAAAAAAGGATTTTAATACAAAACAGCGGCAATTGGGCATACCCTGGCTGTATCTGGAGGTAAAGAAAGAAGGTTTTAGGAGATAGGCCAAACTGATGGTGCAAGTGCGAGAGAAGGAGTGCAGTCCTGATGCCGATGTCCTATGTTGGTGATACCGTATTTCTTTCTCGTACATCACGGGACACAGAGCGGCATATTCATTACTATATGGGTTATATGGAGTACCTTCAGGTGTGGACACTGGCAATCTCAAACAGGAAGTCCCCTACCTATATAACCCCCTCCCCTAGAGGGAGTCCCTCAGTTTTTTCGCCAGTGTCTTAGGTGTTGGTCACGGAATAGCTTTGCTCCACATCCTTGGGATTAAGGGCGGGCTAACCGGATCTGTCCAAGGAGCCTCAGTGCCAAAGTGGACAGTACCCGGGCCCCAAACCGTGGGGTTTTGCCTATAATGCTCCTCTTTGGAGGGCTGGACCCTGGGCCCAGGACTTGGAGTTTGCAAAAACCATAAGTTCCTGTTTGCCAGGGTGCTATATAGGTCCAGGACAGTGGGTACCTTCATAGGACCCCAGGGCCTGAAGGTCTACTACGCTACCCACGGAGATGGGAGAAGATTGGATCAGTTTGCTGGACAAACATCCTGCAGCATGGAGCAGGTAAGGGGGAGCCTGCGGGACTTGGTTCGACAGCAGGCTCTCCGGGGTAACCTAAAAGGGGGGATAGCCTAAGTATGCTCTGCATGGGCAACCTTGTTCACTATGTCTGAAGAGAGACAGGATGACACCTTTTCTCCCCCATCACTAGGTTCCCCTGTCTAAGAATGTGTTGCTAGCTAACCTGCTGTTTTCTTCCTAGGACTAGTAAGGATCCCTAGGGGCCTTTTGGAGAGTCCTACCTGGCCGGGGGTTTGAATCTGCCGCCTGTTTCTGCAGTCCTGGATCTCCAGCAGCGCGGCTCCTCCATGTTCCTCCTGTTTCCGGCATACGCGCGCGCGTGCGCGCGCACGTCTTATAGACGTTTTTCGCGCCGTTCACACAGGAGGGCGGGGGGGGCGTGCCTGCGGCGTCATACAGGGGCGCGCCTTGTGCTGTTATAGATCAGCAGGCATTGTCAGTGCTCAGTCTGAGGCTGATTTCAGAAGGAGAGGACGCAGAGCGGCAGAACAGTGACTCCCGGTGGCGGAAGAGGGGTAGTACATGCTGGACTTTGTTCCAATGCCTTTTTTGTTAAGCCAAGAAATTCCCCTTTTTGCAGCAGGTTGGAGGCTGGCAAACTAAGTTTGGGGTCACTGTATGTTTTAAAAAAGAAAATATATATAATATAAATTTAAAAAAAAAAAAAAAAAAGAGAGAAAAACATACGGGATCCCATCAGTTTTTGGGCATTAGTGATCTATTGTCCCCTAAGCTCTGGTTTTGTACTCCTGGCCACTACAGTCTGTTGTGTGGGCGGAGTCCCTCGATTTTGTATTATGGCTTCCAAAGGTTCGGGGTCAAAGGGTACAAAAAAGACCAAAAAACAAAGGGGTTCCCCTTCTGATTCTGATGATATGCCGATACTTTCCCCGCAACTTATTAACATAAGGAGCGCCTTGGATGAGCCATTAGGGGGATCTGGTGCGGAGGCTGGCCCAGATCAGCCCAGCCCTGTGTTTATCACAGAGGAGATGCTAGCCGTATCCCTAGGGGGGCTAAAAGAGAGAATAGCAGCATTGATCGCTAGAGCTATTCCTGGTAAGAAACGGGTTAGATCCCCATCACCAAGAGGTGTATCCTCAGATGCTGAGATTCTCTCTCCGGAGGAATTAGAATCACAGGAGGATCAACTAGACCTGAACCAAGAGGGTTCAGGGATTGAGGGATCTGCCTCTGAGGAACCATTTTCAGACTCCCAGACAGAAAGATTGTGGGTACAGTCTTTGACGGACATGGTCCGCTCTGCATTTAGTTTACCATTGCCAGAGCCTCAGGTTCCTCCGGTATCCTCTCTGGGCTCTTTGAAAGCTCCGTTAAGCAACGCAGTTTTTCCGGTCCATCCTCTCTTGGAGGAATTGATCTTTCGGGATTGGGTACGGCCGGACAGGATTTTTCTGCCACCGAAAAGATTTGCGGTCATTTACCCCATGGAGGAAAGATTCTCCAAGAGGTGGAGGCTCCCAGTAGTGGATGCAGCCATCTCATGTGTGAATAAATCACTAACTTGCCCGGTTGAAAACATACATATGTTTAAAGATCCGGTTGATAAAAGGTTAGAGACACTTTTAAAAGCATCCTTTGCTACGGCAGGAGCAGTGGTGCAGCCAGCTGTGGCTGCGATTGGTGTTTGTCAGGCGTTAAAGGACCAGACAAAAGAGATGTTAAAGGACATGCCTACCCAACAAGCAGAAGAGTTTTCTGACATTCCCAGAGCTCTGTGTTTTGCTGTAGATGCTATAAAAGATTCCATCCAGCAGGCCTCTCGTTTCACTATTTTTGGTGCACATGAGAAGGCTCTTATGGTTGAAGAACTGGGCGGCGGGGCCCCCATGCAAAAAGCTTCTGGCAGGGTTTCCCTTCCATGGAGGACGACTCTTCGGAGAGGATCTGGATAAATATATTCAGACTATTTCAAATGGCAAGAGTAACCTTTTACCAGTCAAAAAGACATTCCGGGGTCCTACATTTAAAAGGCAGCTCTTTGCTGTCTCGGGGCCCTCAAATTCCAGGCAGTATCGACGGCCGCCTGCACGATCCAACTTTAACAGTAGATCGCAGGGACAGGCCCCTGGGGGTAAGAGGCCATGGTATCGCAAGCCGACAAAGACAGCCCCTAAGTCTGCCTTATGAAGGGGCGCCCCCACTCTCGCGGGTGGGGGGAAGGCTTAGTTTCTTCTCAGAAGTTTGGGAAGCCAAGATCCCCGACAAATGGGTCCGGGCATCTGTAACCACAGGTTACAGACTGGAGTTTCTAAGGTATCCTCCGCCTCATTTTCAAGAATCAAGGCTACCAAGGGATCCAGCAAGGAAGGCCTCAATGCTGGCAGCTTTGGATCACCTGCTTTGCCAGGACGTAATAATAGAGGTGCCAGCCCAAGAGCAAGGGCTAGGTTTCTATTCCAATCTCTGTCATACCAAAGCCCAACGGCGATGTCAGGCCAATCTTGGACCTAAAGGGGTTAAACGGTTACCTAAAGGTTCGTTCCTTCCGGATGGAATCCATCCGGTCAGCAGCCGCCGCGCTTCATAAAGGACGATTTTCTGGCCTCCATAGACATAAAGGATGCTTACCTTCATGTACCAATCTTTCAGTCGCATCAAAGATTTTTACGCTTCGCGGTGGGGCAGCGACACTTCCAATTCAGGGCGCTCCCCTTCGGGCTGGCCACGGCCCCCCGGGTATTCACGAAGATCCTAGCCCCAGTTCTGGCCAATTTAAGGATCCAAGGGGTCACAGTCCTAGCATACTTGGACGACCTTTTAATCATAGATCACTCACGACCGGGTCTGCAAAAGGCAGTAAACCTCACGGTTCGGTACCTCGAAGAATTCAGCTGGGTCCTTAACCGGGGAAAGTCAGCGTTCCAGCCTACAAAGCAGTTGGAATACCTCGGCATGAGGTTATACACAGAACAGCAAAGAGTGTTCCTGCCCCTGGTAAAGATCGAGGCTATCAAGGGGCTGGTTCAGTTGGTTCTAAACAAGAAAAAACCAACTATTCGCCTGTGTATGCGATTACTAGGCAAGCTAGTGGCCACGTTCGAGGCAGTACCATACGCTCAGATCCACACTCGCGTCCTACAGGCAGCCATTCTAGCAGCCTGGGGCAAGAGGGCACATGCCTTAGAGTCCCCTTTGACGCTATCATCAAGGGTCCGACAAAGCCTGGCCTGGTGGTTGGACCCCCAGAATCTTCTAAAAGGAAGATCCTTCAGCCCTGTTGTCTGGAAGGTAGTTACCACAGACGCCAGCCTGGCAGGCTGGGGGGGGCGGTCTTCGAGGGGTCCTCTCGCCAGGGAACTGGGGTGAAAGCAGAGAGGCAGCTCCCCATCAATATCTGGGAGATCAGAGCTGCTCGCCTAGCCCTTCTGGCATGGACCTCCAGATTAAAGGGGTTCCCGGTGAGAATCCAGTCAGACAATGCCACGGCGGTGGCATACATAAACCACCAAGGGGGAACCAGGAGTCGGGCCGCTCAGAGGGAGGTGAGCTTGATTTTTCAGTGGGCAGAGGTTCATGTACCCTGCATTTCGGCGATATTCATTCCCGGAGTGGACAACCTGCAGGCAGACTTCTTAAGTCGCCAGAGTCTGTCGCCAGGGGAGTGGTCTCTGCATCTCCAGGTCTTTCAGACAATCTGCCAGAGGTGGGGAATGCCAGACGTAGATATAATGGCATCCAGGTTCAACAAGAAACTAGACAGGTTCGTGTCTCGAACGAGGGATCCTATGGCCTGCGGAACCGATGCGTTGGTTTGCCCTTGGCATCAATTCAAACTTCTATATGCATTTCCTCCGCTACAGTTACTCCCTCGCCTGTTGCGCAAGATCAGAGTGGAGCACAAGCCAGTCATTTTAGTAGCTCCGGCTTGGCCCCGGAGGACTTGGTACTCACTAGTCCTGAAGATGACAGTGGGAGACCCTTGGACTCTTCCTCTACAACCAGACCTACTCTCACAAGGCCGATCCTCCACCCTACATTACGGCGTCTAAATTTGACGGCCTGGAGGCTGAATCCCTGATTCTCAGGGGTAGAGGTCTGTCTAGGCAGGTAATCCCTACCCTGATTAGGGCTAGAAAGCCGGTCTCCAGGGTGATTTATTACAGGGTGTGGAGGAACTACGTAGGCTGGTGTGAATCCAAAAGATGGAATTCCCGCAAATATACTATTGATAGGGTGTTAAGTTTTCTCCAGCTAGGAGTGGATAAAGGCCTGGCACTAAGCACAATCAAGGGACAGATCTCAGCTCTGTCAGTGTGGTTTCAGAGGCCGCTGGCCACCCACTCGCTGGTAAAGACCTTCTTACAGGGGGTCTTGCGTATTAATCCTCCTGTCAAGTCACCACTTTGTCCATGGGACTTAAATCTTGTTCTGTCATCCCTACAGAAACAACCTCTTGAGCCGTTGGCTGAGGTACCTTGATTTTACTGACTAGAAAGTCGGTATTTCTGATCACCATAGTTTCGGCCAGGAGAGTATCGGAATTGGCAGCCTTATCTTGTAAGGAACCATATCTCATTTTGCATAAGGATAGGGCGGGGTTCCGTCCTCATCCTTCCTTTCTACCAAAGGTTATATCCAGTTTCCACCTGAACCAGGATGTGGTACTTCCATCCTTCTTCCAAAACCCACCTCTAGAAAAGAGGGGTTGCTGCATACGTTGGATATTGTCAGGACCGTAAGGGCCTATCTTAAAGCTACAGAGAAGGTTCGGAAAACAGATGTGGTGTTCGTTTTACCGGAAGGGCCCAAGATGGGTCAGGCAGCCGCTTGATCCACCATCGCAAGATGGATTAAACAATTAATTGTTCGGGCCTGCGGTTTGAAGAGGTGCCTCCTCCTTTGTCGGTAAAGGCCCATTCTACCAGGGCCAGGGGCACCTCCTGGGCAGCACATCATCAGATCTCTATGGCTCGAATATGCAAGGCAGCAACGTAGTCATCAGTCCACACGTTTACAAAATTTTATCAAGTGGACGTAAGAAGGAATGCGGATACAGCCTTTGGGCAGTCAGTACTACAGGCCGCGATTCAAGCTCCTCAGGATCTGAGGGGGCTCCCTTGATTTGATTTGAGATTTACATTTCTCGTTTAAGTTGGATTTACTAGTATCTGAGTATACCTCTAAAATTAAATCCTTCTTTGGAAGATGTCTCCCTCCCCTCATTAAAGCATTGCTTTCGGACATCCCATATAGTAATGAATATGCCGCTCTGTGTCCCGTGATGTACGAGAAAGAAAAAGGGATTTTTAAATACAGCTTACCTGTAAAATCCTTTTCTTGGAGTACATCACGGGACACAGAGCTCCCACCCCTCTTTTGGGTGACCATTTTGGGAGGCATACTGCTTGCTACAAAACTGAGGGACTCCCTCTAGGGGAGGGGGTTATATAGGGAGGGGACTTCCTGTTTGAGATTGCCAGTGTCCACACCTGAAGGTACTCCATATAACCCATATAGTAATGAATATGCCGCTCTGTGTCCCGTGATGTACTCCAAGAAAAGGATTTTACAGGTAAGCTGTATTTAAAAATCCCTTTTTTATGCAGTCTGAGAGGGGTAGATCTGGCACTAGAAGACATATGGATTCAGAAGGAAGTAATGAGACCCGAGCTCGGCAGCCCTCATCCACTTGGGCAGTTGTCCATGCGCCTGGATATTTGTATGTTTGTCCTTTTACATCCGCCTACCTCCAATCTAATCTGCTAAAAACACAGAGAGGGAATTTGTCCCCTTCCGTCTGTGCAGATTGGAGGGCCTATAAAGTAGAGCAGGCTGTGTCCATGTCCGCTCTGCATATGCAGAGTGGACACAGACCTGTCATCCGTCCCATCCCCTCATTGTGGCCCACGACCAGTTATCAAGTCATTAAAGTGGCCCTCGCTCTTCAAAAGGTTGGGCACCCCTGCCTCATAGTGTGCACCCAGAACCTTATTGATCTAAAGTATGCAGTGATCAATTATAGCTTTTTCTGTATATAAATATATATATATTTATTTATGGGTCACGGGATTCTGGTTAAAACCCTAGTGTATGCAAATGGCTGGTATTATGATATTTATGAAATCAGACTCACAGGGTCCAGTTTACCCATCTCTAGAAATAACTATAAGAATATATTGTATATGCAGACATTTTATATTGAGTCAAATTATGATTTCAATATTACCAAATCTTGTGGCTATATAGCAAACGTCTTCCTTTCCCATGACTTATAGTATGGGCCTAGCCATTGTTTTAAAGGTTGATATTGTCTTCATGGGTGGTCATAAAACCAAAATTGTAGTGTCTAATTTTGCACATAGGAAAGTACAGTATTCTATTGCCCAGTAATCTGCAGCCACAGTTTGTAATATGCAACACCATAATTACAGTGTGTATCTTGGGAATCAATATCTACAATGGAAGATTGCAGCTCTGTACAACTATTCTTAGATGAATAACTTATAATACTGCAAAGTTTAATCACCGAATTCCACACAATCTTAAAAAGTCCAGAGTATTTTGAGATAGTTCATTATAACTTATGGCCAAAAACAAATAGTAAAATAGTAGTTTGTTGAATTTAGTTGTTAAACCTCTAACATATCATAGTATCAGTCTAATTAAAGTGGACCCTAACTTAATTTTTTTTTCTGTCTTACATTAAATCTTTAGAAATTTTAATTTTGCCTAAACAGTGCCCTAAAGCATATTCATTTTGTCTTGAAAGCAGTGCATTTCTAGTGTTTCAAGCCTCATAGATGTAGACCTGCTATGTAAGTTCATCTAAGGGCCCTTTCACACTGATCTGGTTTTGATGCATTTTTGGGCTAAAAAAATGTATTCCTTTAAATCTTATCAAACTCTTCACAACAGGGCTCTGTGGACGTAGTGCGTTTTTCAAAGTTTGGCATGCTGGATTATTGGTGCTTGTTTAAAAACCACAACAAAAATGCATGTCCCCATTGAAATGAATGGAAACACATATAAAAAGCACCCGCAGTGCGTTTTTGGTGAATTGTTTGAGTCACGTATCCAGGCTTCACAGATGCATGATTGTGGATGGCATGCCCAAGCGGGACCTGCCGCTCAGCAGCAGGGCTGCACCTTCAGCCTGCGCCGCTTACCAGACCTATCCACACCTGCCTCTAGCTGAGCTGCCCCCTGACTGAAGAGGAAGGAGCTTCGCCTCCAATCTACTGATGCCACCTGGCCAACCAGAGAGAACGTGAGTTCCAGTGCAGCCTCCCTGTCTGCAGGAGGGAGAGGAGGAGAATCAGACATTCAGCGGCTGCAGGGGGAATATGAAAAAATCTATTCCTCTATACAATATGCAGCTGCCCCCGCCGTTCCTTCTGTCTTACTTCTTCTGCAATGCGTGCTCTCTGGCCCCTCCTTGTGCTCCCTGGATCTGCCCCCTGCTCTTCAGCCCCTCCTTGTGCTCCCTGGCTCCCCCTGCTCTCTGACCCCTCATTGTGCTCCCTGGCTCTGCCCCCTGCTCTCCAGCCCTTCCTTGTGTTCCCAGGCTCTGCCCTCTGCTCTCTGGCCCATCTTTGTGCTCTCTGGCTTCGCCTCCTGCTCTCCAGCCCCTCCTTGTGCTCCCTGGCTCTGCCTCCTGCTCTCTGACCCCTCCTTGTGTTCCCTGGCTTTTCCCTCTGCTCTCCAGCTCCTCTTTGTGCTCCCTGGCTCCTCCCCCAGTGCTCTCCGCCCCTGTTCTCCAGCACCCCCTGCTCTCTACTCCTATACTTTTTGACTCCCCTCCATCTCTCTACCCCCAAACGCTCTCCAGCCCCCACCCCTCCTGTGTTCTCTGCCCTGGCAGTGCTCTCTGCCCCCACCCTCGCAGTGCTCTCTGCCCCCAAGCCCCCATGCTCTCCAGCTCCTCCCTGCTCTTTGCCCCCCACAATGCTCTCCTGGTCCTGCCCAGTGCTTTCCACCCCCAGTTCTCTCCTGCTCTTGCCCAGTGCTTTCCACTCACCCAGTGTTCTCCACTCCCCCCAGTGCGTTCCAGCTCCTCCCTGCTCTTTGCCCCTCCCCTAGTGCTCTCCTTCTCCTTCCCATTGCTCTCCAGATCCTCCCTGCTCTTTGCCCCCAGTTCTCTCCTGCTCCTGCCCAGTGCTCCCCACTCTCCCAGTGCTTACACAGACTGGGACATGGGGCACAAAAAGGTCTGCAGATTGGGCTAGGGATCGCTCTCACCCTCTTTCCCTTGCTCTCCTCTTTCTCACCTCCTCCTATCTCTCTCTCTCTCTCTCTCTCCCACTTCAAAAATAGGGGGGATAGGAGTGGGACTTTAGATGAGGCATATGAAGATACTACCATAGGCCTTCATCCCTGTAAATAGATGAAAAAAGGGGGGAGGTTGGGACTTTATATGAGATGCGTTTTAATCAGTGTGCAATTAAATATAAACATGGAATATAAAAAATGTTTCCATATTGGCCAGGCTCAAAGTTGTCAACCAAAAAGCACTAAACCAAATTAATCTGTCTAACTGATGTAAGTAAAAACAGAGGTTTCGTTTTTTTTTTCCACTCCTACATTTCTTTTGTTTTCCAGTGCTCTCTTTTGCCATACCAACTATAGGTAGGAGCGGGTTTTAGGTTATCAACTGTCCTCTGCCTATTGATTAGCACACCTGTGCTCCTTTTCTGGAGACCTTAAATTCATAGGTAGGACTGCAGTCACGCAGAGTACCTTGTCACTGGTGCTGCAGCTTCCCAGGTATTTGCAAATACTTGCAACTAAACCTCTGTTTTTACTTACATCAGTTAGACAGATTAATTTGGTTTAGTGCTTTTTGGTTGACAACTTTGAGCCTGGCCAATATGGAAACATTTTTTTATATTCCATGTTTATATTTAATAGCATACTGCTAAAAACGCATCTCATATAAAGTCCCAACCTCCCCCCTTTTTTCATCTCTCTCCCACTTCTCCCTTTCCCCCTCTCTCTCCCCCTTGCTCCATCTTCCTCTCTTAACCTCCCCCACTCAATCTTTCCTCCCCCGTCTCTTTCACCTATCTCTTCCTCCTCCCTCTTTATGTCACCTTCCTTTCTCTCACCCTCGTCTCTTTCTCTCTCTCACCACCCCTCTCTCCACAACCCTCCTCTCTTTCCCTTACCACCCTCTCTTTCTCACCTCCCTCCTCTGTGTCACCCCCAGTCTCTCTCCCTCTTTCACACTCTCTCTCACCACCCCTCTCTCTTTCACCACTCTCCCCTCTCTCACCCCCACTCCCCCCTTCCCACTGCTCCCTCCCTCTCCTCTCCACTCTCCCTCCCTCATTCTCTCCCCTCTCCCTCTCCCCTGCCCTGTCTTCCCCTCTCTCTTTCTCCCTCCGCCTCTCTCTCCCTCTGGCTCACTTCTCTCCTTCTCTCTCCCTCTCTCCTCCTCTCTCTTTCTCCCTCCGCCTCTCTCTCCCTCTCCCTCTCGCTCACTTCTCTCCCTCTTCCCCCCTCTCTCCCCATCTCCCTCTCCCCCTATCTCCCCATCTCCCTCTCTCTCCCCCTCTCTCTCCCTCTCTCTCTACCCTTCTCCCTCCTCTCTCTCTCTCTCTCTCTCTCTGTGCTTTTCTGGGATCCAGCACTTTCCTTCCTCCCAAGGCATGGGAAATTCTTAAAGGGGTGGGTTGCCAACTTGCTAGGCCCCAGATGTTTTATTGGCTGCATATGTCTGATGGGTGAGGAGGGTGCCCTGGAAGTGGTGCTGATGAACTGCGTGCTAGATCAGTGCATCTTTCTGCAGCCATTTTTAATGCTTGAATTGTGTAAGTTTCGCCTAAGGCCTCACAAAGCCTAGAGCCGCCTCAAATTGAGCCGGACTAATTGTCCTCTTTAACATGCCATCTAGGCTGACATCTGTTGAAATTTATGAAGGTATAGAGTTAATTTTCATGTCCTAGAGCAGGGATCTCCAAACTACGGCCCTCCAGCTGCTGTGGAACTACACTTCCCATGAGGCATTGTAAATCTCTGACATTCGTAGACATGACTAGGCATGATGGGAATTGTAGTTCCTGAACACCTGGAGGGCCATAGTTTGGAGACTCCTGTCCTAGAGGATAGGTACATTTTCTCAGTCATGTCAGATCGCATAATATATTTATTTATTTATTACAGGTAGTTACAGTATATTGCATGGTCAATTTACGAAACACTTCACTTCTGCACATTCACATCGGTCCCTGCCCTCTAAGAGCTTACAATCTAAGGTCCCTAACTCATACATATACTAGGGCTAATTAACCTACTAGCATGTCTTTGGAGTGTGGGAGGAAACCCACACAGGCACAGATAGAACATGCAAACTCCAGGCAGGTAGTGTCATGGTTGGGATTTAAAACGGCAATGGTGGAAGTGTTAATCAATTAGCCACTGCGCTGCCCAGAGAAGCATCAAAAGCCTGATTGCTGTGATACACAATAATGTGTTTCCCCGGCCACCTGGAGAGGTATGCACTATATAGTGGTTTACCTCAAATCCTTGGACTGTTTGGTACTCCTAGAAGTAACTCCTTTCTCTTATTCCTTACACATTTCCTATCCACCTGTGGGACATCAGATAGCTGCTCAGGGAGTTTCAAGTCCCCTTCTTTTAGGTATAGGACTTTGGGCTGTGTGTTTTACATTATTACTGTAGCCAGACTTTTTCTGACTTTTTGGCATAACCCTGCTAATTGCTCTTTCTATTTTTAAAGACTGCCTTGGTGACCAGGAAACTGTCTTTGGACAAAGAACATTGACAGTGGAGATACCTACAGAACATAGGTGAAAGAAAATTTCTTCTTAAAGGGTCACTAAAGGATTTTTTTTGCTAAAATTACGGTTTACAGGGTATAGAGACATACAAGTTAACTGATTCCTTTAAAAAAAAAAAAAGATTAATAATAGATAAAAATCAATCATATAATGTGCCTGCAGTTTGGTTTCACTTTTAAACTGGTTTCATGTTTCCGTGAAGTAGAGAGACACACAGAACAAAAACAAACAAATCCAGGGCAGTGTTTTGTTTTTAAAATAAATCTGATTTGTTCTGAGGAGTTTTAGACACACAGTAATGACAGCTTGGACCACAGTGAAAAGCTGCCATGAGATTTTTCATAAGGAGCCAGACAAGCAGGACATGAAACCAGGACTACAGTGAGGTAAAGGAAGCTATTTAGCTAAAAAAAACAACTCCTTTAGTGATCCTTTAAATAAAAAAGATCACATTTTGATCAAACACACATAATGCCACAACAACATACTTTACATACTTACAAAACCTTTGGTCACAGTTTTCGTTTTGTTGGTAAGTTGTCATTGTTAAACATTTTATAAATGTGGTTTATAAATGTGTTTGAAAGTATACAGGTCATCATATTTGTTGGAACCCTAATTCACATATGTGTGTATTTACGCATTTAAATACTGTATACAGGACTGTGTTTACCATTGTATATAGCAAGTTGTCTGTGTTTAGACTGCACAGTGTAGTCTGAAGGGGTTAAATCATCCCTGCTGGTGCTGTTTGTATCAGCATAGGGGTAATGTATCAACAAGAAGATTAAAGAAAGTGTAAGTAGATGTTGGTTTTCATGCATAGCTTCAATTCCTGCTGGCATGCCAGGCTTAATGTGCATGCCTTTCTAGAGTCAGTTAACATGTGGAGAACTAACGTTCTGCCGAACATGTGAACATTTCCCAGCTTTCTAGACATTGTGCATTGAGTTCTGCCGCGTTTTTTCACATTTCCAGGATGTTATAATACACACACAAATTTGAGTGTGTTTATTTCAGAGCTCTGTTTTTCTTGAAATATTAGAATGTTAACAAGGCTTCTATTGCAGCCTAACATGGTTAGGTGCCGGAGAACCTTTGCGTTTGGTATATACAGTATTTACAGACTGCTCCTTTTGCACTTTAAATTGATTGACACCGTTTTATCTTTTTCTAGTTCTCAGCTCAACTATTAAGGAATATTTTTTTTTTCTAGTTCGCACCTTAATCCTAAATGCACATGGACATTTTCAGGTGCAAATGAGTTTTTGGGTAACTCCAGGCGTTTTTCAGAGCCTCAGGTGGCACATACACCCGGCCATAGAGGAGCATAGCTGTATGCATTCGTACTCATGTAAACACAGATACGCTTTTGCATAACATTCATATGCATGTACCCTAATAAAAGAAATATCTGCCACACGCTTACGGATTTCCTTTAACTGTACATATCATTAGTATTATCATTACTTAAAGTGACCCTTTGCTGAACCAACATGCCAAATTAGGGTTTTACCTGTAAAGAATATATTAAAAAATCTCACCTTTTTCGGTGCTGAACACCACTCCAATCAGTAGAAATAGTCCTCTGAAGTTCCCTAGGGAACAAAATCAGTAATGTCAATCTTCTGCTACTTTTTTGTGTTTAATAGGTGGAGTCTCTCAGTTGTCTTCAGGGGACCATTTCTATCGGAATGGTATTCCATAGCATAAGTACTAGGAAAGGTGAGTAATAAATGTCTTCTATACAGGAAAAAGCATGTAAGACCAGCAACAGGGTCCCTATAAGTGTAAACAATGGGCCAGATTCAGGTACACGTACATTTGCGCAGCGTATCCGAGATACGCTACGCAGCCACATTTTACCAGGCTCTACGTCGAATTATGGTAGATTTTTGCCCGTACGATATGGCGGCGTAGTCTATTTCTCACCGCGTAATCGAAATACGCGATTAGGGGGCGTGAAGCATTTAAATTAGGCGCGTCCCCGCGGCGATCGAACTGCGCATGCTCCGTTCAGAAATTTTCCGCCGTGCATTGCGCGAAATAACGTCGATACGTCATTCGTGGTTTGAGTAGCGTCGTTTACGGACATTCCTATTCCCGGACATTTACGTCAAAAATAAAAAAAGACGTCGGAAAACGTTGATATTCGACGCGGGAACGACGGCCATACTTAACATGGGCTGTCTAATATTAGACCAGCAAAAAGCTGGTATAGTTTTACACAGCAAAAAGATGACTAAAGATGCCGTAAGAGATTGCGATTGAAGATCGTAATTTCTGGGATCGCCGGCAAAAGCTCATTAGCATTCCCCAACGCGGAAAACGACGGGAACTTCACCCAGTGGCCGCAATTTTATTGCAGCGTAGATCTGAAGGCGTACTAACACGTAAGCCAGTCGAATTGAAGCCCGCAGCCGTATTTTCATGGTTTGAGAATTCAGAGTAGTGAAAAAACGCACCTAATTCGAAAGTACTCCAGTCTAACGCAAGATAGACAGGCGTAATCGCTCTATGAATCTGGCCCAATGATTTTAGTAAAACTTCCTATAAGGCACTTATCACACTACCAAACTGATTAGGTCTGTCTGTCATTTTTTCAGGCAGACCCGATAGGACCCTCCAGTCTTCTATTGGAGTGGTGTCTGTTAACACCCACCAACATCTTGTCTGATCCTATCCACTAAAAACAGATATATGGAGATCCGTTCCCCATCAGTCTGGTGGATCGGATGGCAGTCAGGTGTAAACGGGCAGGCGGTCCATTTACATCTGACTGCCCATGGAGGAGACCAGCCATTTGCCTGCTCAGGTGGGATCAGTAAACAGATTCCCCACTGAGCAGGTGGATTGCAACAAAGCCATATGCCATGGCACAGAATGGCCTTCACAAATGTAAATGGATGATTGCACGTGCACAAATAAATACCTAAAATAATCTTCTAAAGATGAGCATATATAGGCTCAAGGGATAGGGTGACATTTGCGCACATCTTATTAAAAGATGATTTAATATGGCTGCTGTAGACAATTTCACTTCTCATATTTCTGAAGCCCATAGGCATGTAAGCATAACACTATATACCTGTATACCACATGATACCATCTTCCTGTAGCCTTCTCCATGCTGTTAACCACTTAACCCCCGGACCATATTGCTGCCCAATGACCAGAGCACTTTTTGTGATTCGGCACTGCGTCGCTTTAACTGACAATTGCGCGGTCGTGCGACGTGGCTCCCAAACAAAATTGGCGTCCTTTTTTTCCTCACAAATAGAGCTTTCTTTTGGTGATATTTGATCATCTCTGCGGTTTTTATTTTTTGCGCTATAAACAAAAATAGAGCGACAATTTTGAAAAAAATGCAATATTTTTTACTTTTTGCTATAATAAATATCCCCCAAAAATATATAGTTTAGGCCGATACGTTCTCTTCTACATATTTTTCATAAAAAAAAATCATAATAAGCGTTTATTGATTGGTTTGTGCAAAAGTTATAGCGTTTACAAAATAGGGGGTAGTTTTATGGCATTTTTATAAATATTTTTTTTTTACTAGTAATGGCGGCGATCAGCATTTTTTTTCAGTACTGCGACATTATGGCGGGCACTTCGGACACTTTTGACACATTTTTGGGACCATTGGCATTTTTTTAGCGATCAATGCTATAAAAATGCATTGGATTACTATAAAAATGCCATTGGCAGTGAAGGGGTTAACACTAGGGGGCAGGGTAGGGGTTAAGTATGTTCCTGGGTGTGTTCTAACTGTATGGGGGGGGGGTGGACTCACTAGGGGAAATCACTGATCTTCTGTTCATACATTGTATGAACAGAAGATCAGCGTTTCCCCCGCTGACAGGACCGGAGCTATGTGTTTACACACATAGCTCCCAGTCCCCGCTCTGTAACGAGCGATCGCGTGTGCCCGGCGCGCGCACGCACGCACGCCCCTATAATCAAAAGGATATAGGATTTAAACACACCCCCTGTCATTCGCCCTTAAAGGAAAATTATACAAAGAAAAAAAAAAAATGATTAGTTAAACCTACAAGTGTTTTTTTTTTTTTTACCACTACTGTTCTTTTATACTGGATTTTGAAGTTTACAAATGCTGCAATTTAGAAATTGGATGAAAGGTTTAGTACTGGAAAACACTATTTGAAGGATTAAAAGGGTATTGTATATACAATTATATAGATCAAATTAAAATGAGGGACAAATGGGGAGGAAAGAGGGACAGAGGGACTTTGTACCACATCAAGATCAGTCCCTCAATATCAGGGACAGTTGGGAACTATGTCCATAACAATCATGATCCGGCAACTCAATAGCTTCTTCATTAGAAAACTTTATATTGTTTGACTTCAACATATTACACGATTTACAGCCTTATAATACTTTTGCCATATTGGATTATATTTGTAACCTTTGTACGGTATTCTGATTTATCCACTAGCTTTATTTTCTTCTATGTGCTAACCCTCACTTTGTATATGCACTGTTCTTATATATTTGTACCATCATCTATTTTTTTTCAATAAAAGTTTGTAAACAAAAAAAACAAACAAAAAAAAAAAAAAAAGAAAACTTTATTATTGCACTACAGCAATGGCAAAAGCCATAGGAAACAAACACGTTTTGTCCAAAAGACTTCCTCATAGCATACCATATATCAGCGTGAGGAGAAAAAATAGCCAATTACTGGCTCTGTTTACATCACATGATCAGCTGTCATTGGCTGAAAAAGGGGAAAGGGGTATTTATTAGACATGTGCATTCGTTTTCGTTAGAATGCATTTTCGTCCGAAAATCGTGTTTTTTCGTTATCGCTTTAACAAACGATAACGAAAGCGCAAGAAACGAAAACTGAAAGATCCGACATAAAAAATGCTTTATTTTTGTTTTCGTTGTGGTAAAATATAATAGGGAAAAGATTCGACATTATAGGGAAAAGATTTGACATTTTAGAGAAAAGATTCGACACTATAGAAATAATAGATAGATTTTGATTTATGAGAAAAAAGATTCGACATTATTACTAGTCATACAACATTAGAATTCTTGTAGGCGGAATATTCGAACGGAAATGTACGATTCCGCGTAAAGATTCGACGTTCCGTCGAATATTCTTTTGACCATTCGACAGAAACCAAGTATTATTGGATTTTCGGACGAAAGCTATTCCCCAACGTAAAACGAAATAAATCAAAACGATTTTCGGGAGTAACTAAATAAAAAAAATTTCCAAACGAAAACGAAAAAACGGAACTAAATATTCCAGTCTGCACATGTCTAGTATTTATAATGTATTTGTGTATTTATCCAACATTTTTTGCCTTTCATTTCTATTATAATCTGAATTGGTTGTTTTACAAGGTGATCATTTACCATCACTTTAACACCCCTGAATGTTTAGTTTAAAGAACGTAAGCTCTATTTAGCAGATACAAATCTTCCAATTTCCAGCTATGTCAGGATCTATAGTAATAGCCAGTTTGTACAAAACAATGTCAGCACCTTTTCCTGGGTAAAAGGTTAATTGCAACCTTGTGTGAAGAGAAAGCTAGGTGATGACAAAATGATTTTTTTCCAGGAGATGAAGGGTGAACTAAGTTTTAAGTACAGTAGATCCAATGTCACAGCATTCATCTCCATTCTATAACATCAGCATTGTAATAACATACCTCCCAACTGTCCCTGATTTGGAGGGACTGTCCCTGATTCAGAGCAATGTCCCTCTGTCCCTCTCCCCCCCTCATTTGTCCCTCATTTAGGTCTGATCGATATAGTATATAAAATGCACTTTTTATCTTTCAAAAAGTGTTTTCCAGTGCAAAACCTTTCACCCAATTTCTGTTCTGCATTTGTACGTTTTAACCACTTCCTTACTGGGCACGTATACCCCCTTCCTGACCAGGTGAAATTTCAGCTTCCGGCACTGCGTCGCTTTAACTGACAATTGCGCGGTCGTGCGACTTGGCTCCCAAACAAAATTGGCATCCTTTTTTCCTCACAAATAGAGCTTTCTTTTGGTGGTATTTGATCACCTCTGCGGTTTTAATTTTTGCGCTATAAACAAAAAAAGAGCGGCAATTTTGAAAAAAAATCAATATTTTTTACTTGTTGCTATAATAAATAGCCCATTTTTTTTCCTCAGTTTAGGCCGATACGTATTCTTCTACATATTTTTGGTAAAAAAAAAAAAAAGTTGCAATAAGCGACTGGTTTGCGCAAAAGTTATAGCGCTTACAAAATAGGGGACAGAATTATTATACATTTTTATTATTCATTTTTTTTACTAGTAATGGCGGCGATCTTTTATTATGACTGCGGTGTTATGGCGGACACATCGGACACTTTTGACAAATTTTTCGCGCCATTCACAATTATACTGCGATCAGTGCTATAAATATGCACTAATTACTGTATAAATGTGACTGGCATTGAAAGAGGTTAACACTAGCGGTTGAGGAAGGGGTTAAATGTGTACCCTGAATTGTGTTCAAACTGTGGGGGGAGGGGGGTGACTGGGGGAGGTGACCGATCTGTGTCCCTATGTACAAGGGACACAGATCGGTCTCCTCTCTCCCCTGACAGGACATGGATCTCTATGTTTACACACAGAGATCCATGTCCTTGTCCCTGTAACCGCCGATTGCGAGTGCCTGGCGGACATCGCAGCCGCCAGGCACGCGCATCGGTATCTCAGGAATGCGGCGGGTAAAATGCAGTGGTAAAAAAAGAGTCTTTGTGGATTTAATTAACCTTTTTTTTGGTTAATTCTCCTTTAAGGGTGTGTGGCAGGGGGCGGGTTCTATGCCTACACACGTTTGCTAGTAGGTGTCCCTCATTCCCAACTCAAAATGTTGGGAGGTATGGTAATAACAATACAATAGTTATTTTTAATAATCCAGTATTATCTTCTTTCATGTTGTGAGTTCTGCCCATCTGCTGGCCATCTCTTTGCACAACTTCATTGATTCCCTTCATGCTTTGCAGCTTCTCCTCTGTTGTTTAAAGAGGAACTGCAGTCTGCTCACATAATTTGTAATAAAAACATATTTGCCATTCTAAAGCTTAGCTCTAACCACTTTGCATATAATTTAATATATATTGTGATTCTGTACTTGCCAAATATGCTGCAGAAATCTCCCTCCACTGAGTCTGGCTGCAACCATTTTAACATAGCTCCCAACTGTCCCTGGTTTGGAGCAATGTCCCTCTGTCCCTCTTTCCTCCTCATTTTGTCCTTCATTTTGGTCTGATCTATATAGATCTATATAAAATGCACTTTTTATCTATCAAAACGTGTTTCCCATCCCTAAACCTTATACTGATTTCAAAATTGCGCATTTGTAAATTCCAAAATCCAATATAAAAGGAATAGTAGTGGTAAAAAAGAACTTATGGATTTAACCAATCTTGTTTTTTTGCACAATTCTCCTTTAAGGGGTATGTCATATGCCTGCATACTTTTGCTGATAGGTGTCCCCCATTCCCATCTCAAAAAGTTGGGAGGTATGATTTTAACTGTGTGCACCTGGATTTACACATACACACAGAGGCACACCTTCAGCTCTGCAGCCCTGCAGCTCTAATTGGCCCTTGTATTACTCATCCCCCCTGCCTTCCTGGCAAACTTTTACAGGAGTGAGAGAGAGCGAGAGATGTGCATGATGTCATAAGTCTAGGCTTTTTATCAGACAAAAACAGGAAGTGGGCTGTATACAGTGTTTACTGGCAGAAAAAAAATGTTTCAGTATCCAAAGTTAAAACAACAAGGGCAGAATATTTAATAGATGGAAAGTTGAAAAAATGACTGAAGTTCCTCTTTAATTGTGATTTCTAATGACTACATATCCCATGGTACCTTGCTGCCTGCAAGCTGAGATTCCTGTACTGACTCCACCTCCTGAATCTTCTCCATTTACTATAGTTCAGAAGGCAGGTTCTGTGGAATTTGTAACACAGCAGTGTTTACTAGACATGTGCATTCGTTTTTGTTAGAATGCATTTTCATCCGAAAATCCGTTTTTTTCGTTATCGTTTTAACAAACCATAACGAAAGCGCAAGAAACGAAAACCGAAAGATCCGACATAAAAAAATGCTTTATTTTCGATTTCCTTGCGGTAAAAATTCTATATAGAGAGATTCGACATTATAGAGAAAAGATTCGACATTATAGGGAAAAGATTCAACATCATAGAGAAAAGATTTGACACTATAGAAATAATAGATTCGACATTACAGAGAATAGATTTCGATTTATGAGAAAATAGATTCGACATTATTACTAGTCATACAACATTAGAATTCTTGTAGGCGGAATATTCTTTTGACCATTTGACGGAAACCAAGTATTATTGGATTTTCGGACGAAAGCTATTACCCAACAAAAAACGAAATAAATCAAAACGATTTTCGGGAGTAACTAAATAAATGTATTTTCCAAACGAAAAAACGAAACGAAATATTCCAGTCTGCACATGTCTAGTGCTTACATACAGTTTATAGGAAATATGTGTCACAAATAAGAAAGAAATAATGAAATCATTGTGGAAATGAATATATGGTTTTACCTTGTGATTATCGATACTCTTTAGAAAAGCTTTCTTTTGTGTTTTTAGGGTTCATTCACATGGCCATGTGTGTATATTCTGCAAGAACATAAGTTCCTGCTGGCAGAGTTGGCAAAAGATCTTGCAGATAATACTAATTTAATGTGCTCATGTTTAAACAATTTTAAACTTAGACACATTGGGCCAGATTCAGGTAGAGTTGCGCTGGAGTATTTCGATATGCGCCGCGTAACTGTGTATATGCGCCGTCGTTTCTATGTGGCCATACCCACCAAACTAGATGCGACAGAAAACGGGCCATTTCCGATCGGCTTAACTTTCCGACGCCAGAGTCTCGTCAGCGCAAAATTTCGCTTGGCGCATCAGTCGCGCCTATTGATTTCCCCTGCAAATATGCAAATGAGGGAGATTTCCCGATTCGCGAACGGATTAGCACCATACGCTGGCTACATGCGCCGCGTGTATCTCGTCTGTCCGGCGCAAAGTTATTTCTACAAATAGCTGCTTTATCTTTACTCCAGACGGCCACAGGTCAGCAGGAGAGCAGCTACAGCAGCGTTACCGACAATAAGAGCTAGCAGAGCACCCCCACTTGCAGGACAACACCTCTGTCCATGCTTGTCTGTCAACTTTTACAGCCATGGAGGAAGACATCATAGGTCTCCATAGCCGAGATGACGGCTGACAGCTCCTGGCCTTTAGAGTTCAGCTTTCTCCTGTGTTTGCGGGGAATGGGAGCAGCCATCTCAGAACAAAAGTAACTTCACTGCGGGGAGGGGGAACAGGATATACTTTAGTGCCGGAATGGCGCATCTACGGGCGCATTTAAACGCCCAAGGGTACGCATTGCGCTGACGTTTCCCGTGAAGTGGTGCCGACGGAAGTTGTGAGCATGCGCACAAGGGGGCGAGTGGAGCCTCACTCACTGCGCATGCTCCGTGGATGATGCGCTGAACGTAAGCCTCTGCGCTGGGCTCCGCCCATCATTTACATATGATCACACCCACTTCCACTTGCGTCAGGTTACGCCAGCGCATTATCGTTATTCTGGCGCAAGTTTACGCGCAAGTGCTATGTGAATAACAGTACTTGCGCCGAAAGTGTCGGCGGAGTAACGTAAATGAGAAACGTTACTCCAAAGTAAAGAAGCGCCCATCTACCTGAATCTGGACCATAAAGTTCTCCTTTCATTCAAATAAATGGCTACACATTTGTTCATGTACAGTACATGCTGAGAGGCATTTAGGAGAATTGATGTACATTTTTGAGTAAAATCTACAGATCTGTGTGGCCCTGGACTTAGGTGTCCTAGTGTGCAGCTAAATGCAACACACATTTTCATACATAGTCCCAAGTGTGTGATGGACGCATTGATTACTATAACGCTGCATTTCGATGCACACAAAACTATGCACAGTGCACATCTAAACATAGCGTTTTTTTTCTGCCCGTGTGAATGAGCCCTTACTTTTCAAAGATATTAATACTTAACCACTTAACCCCCGGACCATATTGCTGCCCAATGACCAGAGCACTTTTTGTGATTCGGCACTGCGTTGCGTTAACTGACAATTGCGCGGTCGTGCGACGTGGCTCCCAAACAAAATTGGCGTCCTTTTTTTCCCACAAATAGAGCTTTCTTTTGGTGGTATTTGATTATCTCTGCGGTTTTTATTTTTTGCGCTGTAAACTAAAATAGACCGACTATTTTGAAAAAAATTCAATATTTTTTACATTTTGCTATAATAAATATCCCCAAAAAATATATAAAAAAACGTTTTTTTCCTCAGTTTAGGCCGATATGTATTCTTTTACATATTTTTCGTAAAAAAAAATCGCAATTAGCGTTTATTGATTGGTTTGCGCAAAAGTTATAGCGTTTACAATATAGGGGGTCGTTTTATGGCATTTTTATTAATATTTTTTTTTTACTAGTAATGGCGGCGATCAGCATTTTTTTCAGTACTGCGACATTATGGCGGACACTTTTGACACATTTTTGGGACCATTGTCATTTTTATAGCGCTCAGTGCTAAAAAAAAAGAATTGGATTACTATAAAAATGCCATTTGCAGTGAAGGGGTTAACACTAGGGGGCGGGGAAGGGGTTAAGTATGTTCCTGGGTGTGTTCTAACTGTATGGGGGGGTGGACTCACCAAGGGACAGGGAGCTGTGTGTTTACACACATAGCTCCCGATCCCCGCTCTGTAACGAGCAATTGCGGGTGCCCGCCAGGCACGCACGCGGGACTCGGGGGCGAGCAGGGGCATGCGTGCGGGCCACCGGCAGCCCGCGAGCGCCCCCTAGTGGCCGCAAAAAACAGCCGACGTAGAGCTACGGGCTCTCGCCCAGGAGAGCCGACCTGCCGCAGTAAAATGACGGCGGCTGGTCGGCAAGCAGTTAAAGGGGTTGTAAAGGTTTGTTTTTTATTTTCTAAATAGGTTCCTTTAAGCTAGTGCATTGTTGGTTCACTTACCTTTTCCTTCTATTTCCCTTCAAAATGATTTTTTTTTCTTTGTCTGAGTTTCTCATTTCCTGTTCCTCCTCAGTAAGCTGTTCAGTATGTTGTTCTGGCTGACTAACCACCACTCGGATGATGGTGGAAAGTTTAATGAGGAGAAACAGGAAGTGAGAAATTCAGACAAAGAAAAAAACATTTAGAAGGGAAATCATAGGAAAAGGTAAGTGAACCAACAATGCACAAGCTTAAAGGAACCTATTTAGAAAAAACAAAAAATGAACCTTTACAACCACTTTAAAGCTTTAAACTCCCTCCTTGTTGGGCAGATTAATAGCAGCTGCTGTCAATCAAATGCTATGATCAAGTAGCGGGGGCGGGGCAATAGGGGTCAATAGATGCAGACAGGGCGACTCGGAAGTGAGATCGCATGGAAAGTGGGTTTCCGTGGGGGCTCTTGCTAAAGAGCAGAGGCCAGGAGACGCCAGAAAAAAAAAGATTGCACAGAGTAGGTAAGCATGACATATTTATTATTTTAATAAAACAAATTAAAACAAAGAAGGTTTAATATCACTTAGACATGTGCACAGAATTTTTTTTGTTTTTTTTTGTTTTTTTTGTTCCGTTTCGTATCGTTCCGTTTTATCGTTTCCGTTCGTTTTTCGTAAGACGCCCGTTTTCCTGTTCGTTCCCGTTCGTTTTTCGTACGATGCGATTTTTTCGGATTCCGATCGTTTCGTATTTTCGTTACCGTTTTATTTTCGTACATGCGGGATGGTTCGTTATTCTGTTTAATTCATGTTCGTTACTTGTTAGACAATAATTTTCGTGAATTTTCGTCAATGATTTGCATTCTGTATCTTGAAACCCTTTTCTTTTGGTATTTTCAGTCGTATGTTCATATGACATCTATAACAAAAGATTTGCATTCTGTATTTTGAATACAAAATACGAACAGAAAATAGGAATTCAAAATACTGCATGCAAATCTTTTGTTTTAGATGTCATATGAACAATGAACATACGACTGAAAACAAACAGAAAAAGGATTCAAACAAAATACAGCATGCAAATCTTTTGTTATAGATGTCATATGAACAATGAACATACGACTGAAAACAAATAGAAAAAGGATTCAAACAAAATACAAAATGCAAATCTTTTGTTATAGATGTCATTTTCGTTCTTTTGCCGTTTTCGTTTTGTCGTTTTTTTTTGTCGGATCCTTCGTTCGTGTTTGCGGTTGTTCGTTATGCGGCTCATTCGTAATCCCGTAGTTTTCGTATTTTGGTGCTTTAATTTTTTCGTATGTACACATTATCCCGCGGGTACGAAAATTAACATTTTCGTACGAAAATAACATTCGTACGAACGGGAATGCACATATCTAATAAGGACCTCACTTTAAGGACCTATACACAATATCAGACCGGTCCGATGAGAATGGTCCGACGGACCGTTTTCATCGGGCCACCACTGACGTGGTCTGATGGTCTGATATGCGTACACACCATCAGTCCAAAATCCGATCGGGTCAGAACGTGGTGACGTAGAACACAACGAGATGCTGAAAAAACAAAGTTCAATGCTTCCAAGCATGCGTCGACTTGATTCTGAGCATGCGCTGGTTTTTGGTCCGATGCTTTTGTGTACTAACCATCATTTTGGTCAGACGGTCAGGTGTCCATCGGACAGATTTTAAATCAAGTTTTAAAAATTTGGTACGATGGACAACGGTCCGATGGGCCGTACACACCATCAATTTGGTCTGATGAAACTGGCCTTAAGGCCAGTTTCATCGGACCGGTCTGATCGTGTGTATGCGGCCTAACATGTTGGGTTGAAATGCACTCATGTTTGTACACTGTTCCTGAATTTGATTGAAATAAGAAAGATTTTATGTATTTGACATGCCAAGTTGCCAATCTTTAAAGCTGTAAAAGGTTGCCTGTCCATGCCTTTAATAATGCTGTATACTGTTTTTGCCATAAATACCAGTGTGTATATATATATATTTAATCCTAGCTACCATGTGACTAGGGGCAGGGGTGGCTGCTGCGGCTGGAGGGAGATTATTATTATTCAGGATGTATATAGGGCCAACAGTTTGCACAGCACTTTACAACATAAAAGGAGACAGTATAGTACCATTCCAACCCAATACACAAGGGTTAGGAAGGACCTGCTCCTGAGAGTTTACAATTTATTAGGGGGACCCGGGGGGGGGGGATTAGTGGAACTAAAGGTAATACCTATAAGAAAAAAGGGGGTTTAGTGGGCCTCCATCCCTGTATTTGAATGTAAAGAAGAGAGCAAGAGGAGAGGGACTTTACATGAAGTATGTGAGGGACAAGGATCTAATTATTTTATAGTAGATGATATATGTATATGGTACATGATATATATTCTATTTAGTAACACATAATTAATTTATAAGTAGCTATATTCCATTGTTCATAAAACTCATATATATACAGAATAGAAAATTACTCGAATCCCTAACATTGAGAAGAATGAGGAAATATACAGAATTAAAAATGAGTTTCAATTATGTGTTTTATCAGCATTATCCATATTTCACCAACTGTCTTCTGTTTATACACCCTGGATTCCATCAGTATTATCTTGTGTTTATCTATTGTATGGGCTGTTCTGAACTATGCATTATCTATGTAAAATATATATATATTTTTTTATTTTTATTCTGTATATATCCTCATCCCTCTCAATGTTAGGGATTAGGGTAATTTTCTATTCTGTATATTTATGATTTTTATTGAATAATGGAAAATAGCTACTTATGAATTAATTATGTGTTACTAAATAGAATATAATATATTCCATGTACCATATACACACACACACACATACACACACACACACACAGGCTTCCCTGAAGAGATCAGTTTTACACGGATTGCCTAAAAGTGGACAAAACAGGAGATAGCCAGACAGATTGGGGTAGAAAGCTCAGAGGATGGGAGAGGATCTGGAAAAGTCCTAAAGATGATCATAGGAGGAGGAGACAAAAGAGCTAGAGAGCAGGAGGTCTTGGGTAGTTTGGAGAGGATGGTTTGGGTGATATATTTAGACAAGTTTGGTGATGTAGCTTGAAGTTCGGGTCAAAATTGTGGTAGGTTCCCACATGTCTGCTAATAGCAGTGACTATTTTCTTTTTAAGAATCGGTTTTATGTGATCTTGGATTCTTTTAAAGAAAGGTTGTTTTGTTTTTCCTATATAAAAGCCACCGCAGCAGCATTTTGCTAGGCAAATCATGCCTACTGTCTGGCAAGTGATAACATCTTTGGTCGAATGCCAGTTGCCATTTGGCAGTTTAAATTGTTGTTGGTGTCCAACAAACATACAAACATCACATTTGCCACACGGAGCAGTACCACCTTTTGTTGTTACTTTAGACAGATCAACCCTGTTAAAATGGCTATGTCCCTAAGTGATGGAACACGTCTGAAAGTCACCTCTGGAGATTCCCTAATGAATTTTTTTAATTTTGGATCTGCAGATAGTAGGGGCCAAAAATTTTTAAGAATGTTGCGCATCTCTTTGTGTTGACTGGAATATTTAGTAATTATTCTTACTTACTATCGTGAGGGATAGTGTTGTATAGACTTTCGACATCTAGGGCTACTAACCATGTCTCGGGAGGAAGTTGAATACCTTCAAGGGTTTTAAGCAAATCTATGGTATCTTTGATGTATGAACTCAACGACGTTACATGTGGGGACAGGTAACAGTCGACCAGAGAGCTAGCGTTCTCTGTTAAACTTGCACAGCCTGATATGATCGGCTGGCCGGGGGGATTCGTTAAAGATTTATTGGTCTTGGGTAGAGCGTAGAAGGTTGGGGTTCTCGGGTCTTTTACATCTAAAAATTTCCAAGTATCTTGATCAATAATTCCTTGGTGGAACGCTTTATAAACAATTTGACGATATTGCGTGTGAAAATTCACTAACACAGTTTTAGAAATGGGTCTGTACCATTCTACATTGGATAGGATTCTATTACACATAGCTTCATAGCTACTTGTGTTCATGATTACCAAATTACCTCCTTTGTCAGCAGGTTTCACAGTGATTTCTAGATTTTTTTGTAGTGACTTAATGGCCTCCTTTTGTGATAACGTGAGATTAGATTTAGAGCAGGGTCTGAAATTACATTTTTCTATGTTTTGCGTAACCTGTTGTACGAAAGCCCACAGGTTTGGGTTCGTATTAAGAAGAGGTAAATGTCTGGACTTGGGTCTAAACGTTTGTAGTGGAGGAAAAGACATTCCTGCAACCGATACAGTGGGGGAAGAATCCAACCACTGATCGTCGTCGAAGGGATGGCCCTCCTCCCACAAATCTGCTAAATCAGTCAATGCACGCTGTTCCAGCATGCTGTTTTCGATATCAATGGAATTGGGGGCTTCAAACTGTGAGAAAGGTCTGTCAAACATGACTTCGTACATTAAACGACGTGCAAAAAGGTGCACATCCTTAACTAATTTAAATTTATCAATCTCTGAATCTGGGCAAAAGGTTAAACCTAGTTTTAGGACCTGTTCCTCCTCACTCGTTAAATTATAGGACCATAAATTTATAATAGACAGTTCAGTTTCATTTGTTTCAATTACGTTTGATAGTGAGGGAGTATCCATACCTAGGTATGGATTTGATCCTTTGCTAAAAAAATGGGTGCCATACGAATATCTGCAGGAAGTGGTGTCCCAGAGGGGGACACAATAATCTCTGTATGGCTTACCTTGTTAACAGTCTCAGAGTGCCTAGGTGATGCAATGATGTAAGTGGAGAGCGCTGTAGGAACTACCGCGAGCGATTCCATTGGTTGTGGCCCACGAGGGGCAGTTGGTAAAGATTGGAGTAGAGTTGCAGAGTGCAGTGATGCTAATCTCGAGTGCGTTTCGTGTGTGCCCTTGGTCTCCTGTGGTTAAAGGGTGAGCTCAATTTTATGTGGCCTCTGCAGCCCAGTAATATTGTGTGTATTCTCTATATGTATATTTTGTACAATCATTATTTGCCTGTATAAAATTAATATTTATGCTTTTCTACACTTCTGTAGTATAATTAATCCAAAAGCCGCGATTGTTACCATCTACCCCTGAGGAAGCTTATCACAAGCGAAACTGTTGGGATACAACAATCCACTGTGGCTTAAACCTGATTTTGCCTACCTTTGACCGATTATCTTTTTATCCTATATATTCATAGGACTTTGTTTTTTCTTGTGGCTACATTATTTTATTGATGTCTATTTATTAAACATTTCTCTATTTTTGTAATCTTTGACTCGTACAATATTTTCTTTCTCATTTCAATAATTTTTGTTATCAAGCACCGTTTAGAAAATCCCATCTCCCTTTTTCCTCCCTCTTTTACAGTTTAAATTAAAGTCCCAACAACTTCTTTTCCCTACTTCACCCACTATAGATTGCCTTGCTGTCAGGAATTGCAGTCAGCTTCTTGCTATGTGGAAAGGATAATTTTGTCTAATTCAGGGGTTGTACAGTTTCTCTCTTCCAGCACTACCAGCAACGTTTGAAATCTTGGCACCCTGTAGAAAATAATGTTTGTCTTTGTCCGTCTTTAGCTCATCTTCTATTGTTTTCTATGGCTGGAGGTGGTGCATACATAGTCACAAAGACTGCTGGCAGTATCAGAAAAAAAAACCCTGCACCAATTCCTACAAAACCTGGGCTGTGTAAACTTTGCTTCATGCTCGGGGAAGGTGTAGCTCTCTTTTTTTTGGGGGGGGGGGGGGGGGTTGTATGAGAAATGGTCCTCCCCAAACTGGATTTTGTGCTAAACATGTAGATAAAGTTTTCTTGTGAAAAAAAAACATAAAGTAGTCAGCGCCTCCACTCAGATCAGAGAGGACTTCCCTTCCTGGGAAAATAACCAGTAATTAATTTAAAGAACTAGGCTACAAGTTTTCATTGGGGTACAACCTATATGCTAAATTGCACCTAAAACAGTGTTGCTGTGCTAGGGAGAGGTTAATATGAAGGCTGAAAGAGTATTTAAACTAGGATTGAGGGGGAGGGTGAATTAGATTATAATGTGACAGACAGGTCAGTCAGGGGTCAGGTCCTAATGGTTGGTGGAATGGGGGTAAATGGGGGGAGGGCTATGGCAGTTGATAAGAAGTTTCCCATGTTAAAAACAACCATTGGAAATGGTACTCCAAAAAAATTTAAAATAGATGTGTAAAATGTCACAATGATTTAAAATGTTTGTTCACCAATAGAGTTGGGTGAACAGTTCGGCCCAAGCATCAGTTTGGGCCGAACCTTGGGGAGCACACAAATTTGAAGGGCGTTCAGTGGGTGTTTGCCCCACTGAACATTCCGCAATGCACTGTGTGATGCACAGTGCATTTTGCGCCCCCTGATTGGGCAAAGCTTTGCCCAATCAGGGTGCAGTATAAGCTGGTTACAAAGGAATGGGGCCGGGAAGTCATCAGCTGTGAATGGGTTTCCCCACTGACAGCTGAGTAAAAAAAAAACATTGCTGGTAAAAAAAAAATGGCATGGGGTCCTCCCACTTAATACCAGGCCCTTCGGGTCTGGTATGAATTTTATGGGGTACACCACAGCACAAAGCGTGGGTCCCCCCCAAAATCCATACCAGACCCTTATTCAGGCATGCAGCCTAGCAGGTCAGAAAAGGGGGGGGGGGGTGAGCGAGTGCCCCCGAACCATACCAGGCACAATAGATCTACAGAAAGCAATAAAGCATGATATGCTTTATTGCTTTCTGTAGATCTATTGTTCCATTACGGATCAGTGTGGTTCTGGTGCTATTCAGAGTTATCTCTCTATGCTTGGGTAGGCTGATTTTTCTTCATTTTTTACTCTCTATATATATATTGCCCTTTACATTAGGTATACGGCCATACAATGTATTTTTTCTTTTTCTTTTTTAGTTGTACAAGTCCTTTCTCCCATTAGCCATGTATAACTATTCTTGATATACCTACGAGTATAAGCGTCCGTGATGCACTGGATGTTTGACAACCATTCCGTTATTGGTGGAGACTCCATTTTATATGCTTGCTATTATTGTTTTATTCATTAAAATCATTGTCTGTCAAATGTTATAATTGATTATTTTCATTTCAGATAAATGAAACATTTTATGTCCTACTCTCAACATTCCCCTACCTTGTCCTGAGGAAGCCAATAGGCGAAACGCGTACACGAGAGGATACTTTTTGAAATTTAATGTATAAACTGTATGGTTTTAATGTATCGTATTATCTTTTGTATTAAAGTATATTTTTTTCTATATCATTTTTCCCACGCTTGCCTTTAAAGTCCGCCCTGTTACTGCTTCCCCAGCAGTCAAAAAGCCTTTCTACTGGCATAGTAGCACTCACTTTATCAGCAGTTCAGGCCCTGGCTTGTGCTGCTCAAGAGACACCTTTCCCGAAATCAGGCCAAAGGGGTCTCCTCCAGCTCCTCCCCTTTCACTGCCAGCAGACACCTTGAACTGAAGAGGAAGCCGGAGGGCTGTTGGGCTGGCCAAGAACATGCGGCCCTCTCCATGAAACCGGCTGCAAAGAGGCTGGGTTAGCGGCACGGGGTCAAGGAACAGCCCAGCTAGCCCGGGAGTTGGGACCCCGCCAGAAGGACATGCAGCCCTCTCCATGGAACCAGCCGTGGAAAGGCCAGGTGAGTGGCGCTGGCCCAAGTAGCAGCCCAGCTGCCTAGGGAGTCAGGACCCAGAAGGATATGTGACTCGGCAGTCCCTGGTCCACCAGGCAGATACCTGGTGCGCCCTATGACCAGTCCAGGTCTGGCTGGGAAGATACTGGAGAGTTTAATAAGAGACCACATAGGTGAGTTTTGCTAGAAAAAAAAACATTTGAAGCAATAGACAGCATGGATTCATGAAAGACAGAAGTTGTCAAACAAATCTGATTTATTTTTATGAGGAAATAAGCAAATCCTGGAGTGGCTGTAGACATAGTTTACTTGGATTTTGCAGAAGTGTTTCACATAGTTCCACACACACAGCTAATGTGTAATGTAAAGTCTACAGCAGTGTTTTTCAACTCCAGTCCTCAAGGCACACCAACAGGTCAAGTTTTCAGGATTTCCCTCAGATGAAATGGCTGTGGTGATTACTAAGGGAGTAAAAATGATCAAATCACCTGTGCAAAATAATAGAACGCCTGAAAACATGACCTGTTGGTGTGCCTTGAGGACTGGAGTTGAAAAACACTGGTCTACAGGCTTGGAAGAATCAGTTTGTAAATGGATAGAAAGTTGGCTAAAAGACCATATTCAGAGAGTAGTGGTTACTGATTCAAACTCTGAATGGCATAAGGTTATTAGTGGTGTACCCCAAGGTTCAGTGCTAGGACTGTTATTTTTTTATATATTTATAAATTATATAGAGTTTGGAATTAAAAGTACCATTTCAGTCTTTGCCAATGACACCAAGCTATGCAGTATGCATTGCAGGATGTCTCAAACCTACAAGCCAACCACCATGCCCTGTTTAATTGGGCAACTATGTGGCAAATTAGGTTTAATGTTGATAAATAAATGTAAAGTTATGCACTTGGGGGCCAAAAATATGCACTCATACAACTAAAACTGTGGGAATCAATAGTGGAGAAGGATTTAGGTGTTCTGGTAGATCATATAATTGATAAAAGCATGCAATGCCATGCTGTGGTTTCCAAAGCAAGCTAAATTCTTTCTTTGTATTAAAAGAGGTATAAACCAGAGCGAGAGAGACGTAACTTTGCCCATGTGCAAATCATTAGAATGATCTCAACTAGAATATGCAGTTTAGTTTTGTACACCAGTTCACAAAAAAAGATATTGGGGAACTAGGAGCTCATCTATGGGGAAAGATTGGCTAAACTGACTTTATTTTCTCTTGAGAAGAGGAGATTAAGGGGGATATGATCAATGTGTATAAATACATTAATAGTCCATATAGCATACTGTACTTGTAGTGGAGTTATTCAATTTAAGGTCATCACAGAGAACACGGGGCCACTCTTTAAGTCTGGAGGAAAATAGATTAAACCTCCAAATATGGAAAGGCTTATCAATTTATCAATTGTTCGAGTCAATATATAGTTTACTATTTATAGTGTACTTGCAACCTACTGAACTGTATGTTTGGTGAACTGTATGTTGCAAGCAAGTAGGCGAGCATAGAAGAGTTATTGTGAAGGGTTCTACTAAACCTAGTGTCCCCCTTCATTTTTCTCATTGGCATAACAAGAATATTCAAGACCTAAGAGTTTTTGCTATTGAGATAATGTTCAGTTCACCAACAGACAATGAAAAGTTTAATCAATTGGGTCAGCAGGAAACATACTGGATACACAAGTTGGATACTTTAACCCTTAGAGGGTAAATGAAGACTTGGATACAGGTGGCCCCCAGGTTACAAAGGTTTTGTAGGCTTGTTCTTAAATTTAAAGAGGTATTGGGGGTGATGGTGCTGTCACTAATATGTTGTTAACTGACCCAATGGGTTGGTGGGTAAGTTCTAGTGGGACAACATTCCCTAAAGTAATATAGTAAAACATATAACAGTGAATAACAAAGAGTAGGATAACCTTATGTGGGATATGATCAATGGGTATAAATACATTAATAGTCCATATAGCATACTGTACTTGTAGTAGAGTTATTCAATTTAAGGTCATCACAGAGAACAAGGGGCCACTCCTTAAGTCTGGAGGAAAATAGATTAAACCTCCAAATATGGAAAGGCTTATCAATTTATCAATTGTTCGAGTCAATATATAGTTTACTATTTATAGTGTCCTTGCAACCTACTGAACTGTATGTTTGGTGAACTGTATGTTGCAAGCAAGTAGGCGAGCATAGAAGAGTTATTGTGAAGGGTTCTACTAAACATAGTGTCCCCCTTCATTTTTCTCATTGGCATAACAAGAATATTCAAGACCTAAGAGTTTTTGCTATTGAGATAATGTTCAGTTCACCAACAGACAATGAAAAGTTTAATCAATTGCGTCAGCAGGAAACATATTGGATACACAAGTTTGATACTTTAACCCTTAGAGGGTAAATGAAGACTTGGATACAGGTGGCCCCCAGGTTACAAAGGTTTTGTAGGCTTGTTCTTAAATTTAAAGAGGTATTGGGGGTGATGGCGCTGTCACTAATATGTTGTTAACTGACCCAATGGGTTGGTGGGTAAGTTCTAGTGGGACAACATTCCCTAAAGTAATATAGTAAAACATATAACAGTGAATAACAAAGAGTAGGATAACCTTATGTGGGCACCAGTGGTGTTGGTGTCACCGATATGAAAAGGATTTGTAAATGGGTGTGTTCTTGCAGTGGCTGAACCACGCCGTACACAGTACAATTAGCAGGAACTAATTTACAAATCTAAATATGTGCAAAAAAACGTGATCAAATTATACAATGAATTGATTCACATTAAATAGTCCATAAATCATAGAGCAGGTAAATGTAAGTAGTGTGACAATCAAGGTGCACCTATGTGAATAGGTGATAAGCAGTACATCAAGTGAATATCGCAGTGGGTCCGGTGCTCCCCCTTATGGGTCCCCACTCACCAGAGGCATTCACCCCTGCAGGGGTAGATTGCGTGTCAGTCAAACGAATGTTCCACCGTGTCGTGACTCCTTTTCCTGGGTTCCAAATGGATCACCTGGATTCCTGATGTGTGTCCTTGGTATAAGTGGTTAGTGCAAGAACACACCCATTTACAAATCCTTTTCATATCGGTGACACCAACACCACTGGTGGCACTTAGAAGCATTACCACTGCTGCCCACATAAGGTTATCCTACTCTTTGTTATTCACTGTTATATGTTTTACATTTTTATTATATTACTTTAGGGAATGTTGTCCCACTAGAACTTACCCACCAACCCATTGGGTCAGTTAACAACATATTAGTGACAGTGCCATCACCCCCAATACCTCTTTACTTTCTTCATATACCCCCTTCGGGGAGTCATATTTAGGGGGGGCTGCAGTCGCACACCTTTACTCATCCTATTACCCTGTATTAGGCTATCCTAAGCGCAGCTTTTGTCCTCTTTTTTATCTTGTTCTTAAATTTGATTTGTAAGTTGGAACAGGTACATTTTTTAAGTTTAGTTCCAGGCAAAAAATTATTCTCTTCAGAAGATTGCACCTTACATTCTGTCCCTGTGACAAACTCAGAGACTGCCTGTATACTGTACATCAGATTGTATAAAACCCGTTGCTTCTCACCCCCTTGCCTCCCCCTCTCCTTTTTTTAATTTTTTTTAGTATTACAGTATATAAATACATACACTGTTCAATGAGTTTTTAAATATAAAAAGTGTAAATATGTTGATTATTTATTGGGTGGCTTTGGCCAATTATGGCTCAGGGATTTAGTACACGCCCCACACTATAAAAGGCCGCCTGCAGGTCAGCCTTATGTAGTGTGTTGCAGCGGTGGTTAGAGAGAACAGAGAGAGACAGAGAGAGTAATTTTTTGCAGGTAGATAGAGCAGGCAGGCTAGTCAGATAATGTTACAGTGTGTAGAGGATATATATACATCCCAGGTGTTGTACATATTTTTATACACTGTATAGTTTAGCTATATCAGTTCTTCCTAATTTACTGGCAGGCAGGTGATTGTGCTATTTAAAGACGTTATCACAAGCATACTATAGACACCCAGCAGATACAATATTTAAAGGAATTTTTCATTTATTTTTATTTTTATTTAAGCATCATTAAAATCACTGCTCCTGAGGATGCCTGTGAAAACGTCTTTGAGAACCCGGGTCTTGCCCGAGGGAACATGTATCAATGGAGAAAAAGTTTTAAAAAAGGTCGTTTTTTTTAGGAGTCCTGTTTTCCATTGGGGCAAGACCCGGGTTCTCAAAGACGTTTTACGACAATAACTTGCATATTAGGCTTTAGAATTAGCACTTTTGAATTCGAACATTCGAGTCCCATAGATGTCAATGGGGTTCTAAATGTTCGAGCGAACGTTCGGTCAGTTCGAAGGTTCTGGTGCGAACCGAATGGGGGGGGGGGGGTGTTTGGCTCATCCCTACTGTTTATGGTCACATTTTTTTTTGTATACGATCATGTGGCTCCATTTTCTGTCTCTCTTTTCACGTACTTCTGGATTTTCAAAGTCTCTCTGCGTGAAAGGAAGTATTAATACATAATTATACATAACACTGTGATATAAAGAGCTATCAGTAGAGAGTTGCAGATCCCTACACATGGTTCCATTTACAAATTTGTTGTGGAGTGTCTGAGGAGATAAATGAGTGAACATTTATTGAGGTTCACATATCCTTTAACCACTTCCATACCAGGCACTTACGCACCTTCCCGCCCAAGCCAATTTTCAGCTTTCAGCACTGTCGCACTTTGAATGACAATTGTGCGGTTATGCTACACTGTACCCAAACAAAATTGATGTCCTTTTTTCCCCACAAATAGAGCTTTCTTTTGGTGGTATTTGATCACCTCTGCGGTTTTTATTTTTTGCGTAACAACTAATAAAAGACTGAAAATTTAGAAAAAAAAATACATTTTTATTTTTTTCTGTTAACTTTTTTGTAAATAAGTACGTTTTCTCTTTCAATTACGGGCACTTATATGGCGGCACTGATGGGCACTGATGAGGTGGCACTGATGGACACCAATGAGGTAGTACTGATGGACACCGATGAGGTGGCACTGATGGGCACTGATAGGCGGCCCTGGTATGTGGCACTGATGGGCACTCATAGGTGGCACTGATGGGCACTCATAGGCGGCACTGATGGGCACTCATAGGCGGCACTGATGGGCACTCATGGGCAGCACTGGGCACTCATAGGTGGCACAGAATTGCACTCATGGGTGGCACTTATGGGTGGCACTGATGGGTACTTATGGGTGGCACAGATGGGCACTGATAGGTGGGCACTGGGCATGGATTGGCACTGAGGGGTGACACTGAAGGACACTGTGGGGTGGCACTGATGGACTTTGAGGGGTGGCACTGATGTATCTGTTGCCAGTCAGTGCCCATGTGTGGGCACTGACTGACATCTTTTTTTTTTTTTACTTGTATGTTTTTTTTTTTTTTTTAAATCCTGATTTTTTTCCCCGTTTTTTTGTTTGCCCTGCCAGTGTGGGCATTCCCTGGTGGTCTAGTGTGGGCATCCGAGGGGGGGCTGCCCTGATTAACAATCAGCGCGAACCTCCCCTGTCAGGAGAGCCGCCGATCGGTTATCCTGTACTCGCGTCTGTCAGACGCGAGTGAGGAAGAGCCATCTACGGCTCTTCCTGTTTACATCGTGATCAGCCGTGATTGGACTCGCCGCGCTGCGCGCCCCCACGGGCGTGTGCGGCATGAAATCCTGTAGGATGTTGGTGAACGTCCAGTCAGGATTTCATAACCACTTCCCGGACGTCAATCTCCTATTGACTGGGCGGGAAGTGGTTAACAAGCTAGACTTATGGGCAAAGCTGATATCATTCTAATGGGTGAATTTATAAAAAAAGCATTTCAGAGCAATTCATCCTGTGAAACTGCATGTGCATTTGTTCTGTGTTAATGGCAGAAAAATGTAATGTTACTTACTAGGCTATTTTCTCTCTATGTCAGATTCCTTTGAATGAAAAACGTCTCACCAACAGAGGAAACTACCTAGTAACATTTAATCTTGCCAGCATTTGCACACACCAAATCTACCGTTCCACGGGATAAATAGCTCTGCATTTTTTTTTTTATAAATACATCTATATGTTTTGTAGTTCATTAGAGGAAAAAGTTAAGCATAAGGGGCAGCCTAAAGATTGGAAAGGCAGGGTATATGGGGAACCCTTTTTTATTACTTGTTTTTTCTTATGTTAAAGAGCCCAAGCTGAGAATTACAAGGTCCTTGGCACTGAAAATCAGTTCAAAATTACTCAATTTAGAAGGGTTAAACTTGAGATCTAGCCCTAGGTTCGGAGACAGTGGATTTAGCGGTTATTAACAGATTTTTGGCATGCCAACCCAACTTCAATGTGGTACACAGATCAGGTAGATAGCAAATTTCTTAGAGCCAGTTCACACCACACACAGTCCAAAAAAGCATGGATAATAGGTTATATGGTTTCCAATGGCATAATTCACACCAGTGCATTCGGTTTCAGGGCTTTCCAGTTCCAGAAAAAAAGTAGAACATGCTGCATTTTTCCTGCACTGGATCGCAGTAAAATGCATCAAAAATGCACTGGAATGCACTGGAACGCATCAAAAACTCACCAGATCCCAGTACAGTGGAAAAAAAAGAAAAGAAAAAAGCACCTGGAATTTTTTGGAAAAGCTAAAAACGCTCATGCAGAAACTCATCTGGAGTGCATTTTTGTGGTGTGAACCAGTCCTAAATATTTTTTATCCAGCCTAATTTAATTTTTTAATTAAGAAAAGCCTTGGGGTAATTAAGTTATATGACATTTTAATTGTGTAGACATAAAGTGAAGGTCACTTAGCTCTCCCTTCCTCAATAGCATATATATTATTTATAAATATCAAAGTGCAAATATTTATTACTCTAACAGCAGCAGTGCGATATACAAAAAATCGTGCTTATCAAAAACATTTATGAAATAAAAATAACATAAAATTTGAATGATGAATATAACAATAATAGAAAGCTGGTAAAAAATAACTCACCAGATAATCATGATAAGCAATAAATATTTTGCTCTGTGTTGACAGGTTAAATTGGAGTATACAATGAACTTACTTCGTCCAGATACAAACAGAGCATTAGCATCTTTTCCCACGTCTCATTTTTTTTTTTACTGTACTATTTTTTGCTATTGTATTAATTTGCAGTGTTGGCTTAGGCTTAGGACTTTTTGGGAGAGTACCTTGGGCAGGATAGTGTGATTATATTTTGATTAATCAAAAGAACATGAATGTACTTTCATAATAATATATTCAAATGCTCAGAGCAAAACATCTGAAGGTTTCTTCTTTCCCAGAAATAAAATACAGAACTTATTTATAATTAGGCTAATTTTCCTTTAAAGGAGTTTTATAGTTGCAACAGCATTCCTAACCATTGAGCAATGCTGTACATATTGCAGCCATATGATGTGGACGTACTAAGATCTTCTCTCATCTTTCAAAATAACCGTTTCAAAGCTGACGCAATTTGAATGCTTTCTTTCTTTGTGAGGTTGGAGATTGAATTCTGCAAATATATATATCGCCAAGAGAACTGTTTAGAATTACCGGGACTTTTTATATAGATAACAGTGAAACAAAAATTAGTTTACATTAAAACACAACTGTGAAGTAAAATGGCATTAACGTTTCAGAGCTTTAATCAATTGTTCTACTATTGTACCTATTGAATGTTCTGTTTCTGTGTCTTTCCTACTTTTCGGTTTATATGTGCCTCTAGTATAGTGATGTAGGCAAAAGGGGTTGACAGAGCCAAATGATCCTCAGGGCATTCCAAGCAGGAGCCTAGGACCAGAGGGATGTCCAGGAGACCCAGCGAGAGGCATAACTAGAACCTACTGAGCCCCGATGCAACAAATCATGAAGGGCCCCCCCTAACCCTCGACCGGGGCCCTTCCCACTGATTCCTAGGCCATTTACTTATATCGTGGGTCCCTTTATTATGGTATCACAGTGGGCCACCTTACTGCTATTTGGCCCCCCACGCTGGCAGAACACCAGAGCACAGTCACAGGTGCAAGTTTAAAATGTTTGTTGTTTTTGTCAAGGGTCTACAATCACCCCATAAATAAATGACGATTCTACATCACCTTAAATGCCTTAAAACTGATATAGCATTATTACAAGAAACCCCACTTGACAGTGGAGAATGTTAATCATATGCGTAAGCTATGGGTGGGCCAGGTTTTTGGTTCAACAGCAGTCTAGGGGAAGGCAAGTGTACTTCTCTTCATCCACAAAATTCTACCCTGTGAGATGCTATCGAGGGTGATGACAAGGGCCATGCATTTAGGACCAAGCTGAGACTGTCTACTCGGGAATGGGTCCTTTCCAATATTTATGCCCCAAACTCCCCCTCTAAGCAATTCTTTCAAACTTTTTCCTCACATCAAGCCCCATTCCTCCACCCACCCCCCCTTTTACTGGGTCTAGTGGGACTATGTGGCTACTAATTCCGGGCATATAACTGATCCCAATCTTTTCTGGGAGGTGGGAAGGCCATGCTACGCAGCAAAATCACTACCTTTTCTGGCAGATTTTTTTTAGCCAAACAGCAAGAAATACTCTCTGTATTGCCCAAACATGTCTTTCACTGCAGAACTCCCCAAAGCAAAGAAAAGCTGTCAATTTGATTTATGGGCAGATGTGCAGGAATGGATCCACCAGTTATTCCTGAACCTTCAATATCACAAATTTGATAATAAGGCCGGGAAGCTGATGGCCCGTCTGAGCAGGGGACACATTTTACCACCCACATTTTCACCCTAAAGGACGCTCATGGTATGCTTATTTTGTCCCCTAAGGACTTTAACCATATTTTAGAATGATTTTATGCTAACCTGTATGGTCCAGACCCTATTGACACAGCTGTGGAGCAGGCTTTCCTGGATCAGGTCCCCCTCCCACAGGTTGACCACCCACTTCTAGCCCAGCTCAATGTTCCAATTACCGCCACAAATGTAACATCTGCAATTGCATCCTGGGCCCCGACTGGTATATGTTAGAGTTCTATAAGTTGTTGACTCTCACTGTTGCCCAGATCCTAGCTTCTGGTTATCAATCAATTCTCGATGGGGGACAGTACCTCTTTTCGGGCTTTCAAGCCCCTTTTAAATTAATTCCCAAGAAAGGTAAAGACCCTACAGAGCCAGGATCATACCGTCTGATATCCCTGTTAAACCTTGACTCTAAAATACTCTCTAATATTATTGCCAACAGGTTAGCATTAATCATACAACTCTGATCCACCCCTCTCAAGCTGATTTCACCCTAGCGCGCTTGGCCACCTCCAATAAACAGAAAGTCTTTACTGTTTTGGAGCACATAAGGGTTAACCCCTCCAGTGACCTACCTATCATCACTCTGATTGACAAGAAGACTTTAGACAATGTTAGCATTCATTGGCTGTGAATAGTTCTTCAAAAACTTAGCTTTTCTGGCTCCTTCCGCCATCTTATTTCCACCATACATTCTGCTCCATCAGCGAATGTGATAACTGCAGGCCACATTTCTAATAGTATCCAAAGAAACCAGACAGGGGTGACCCTTATTCCCACTATTATTTAACCTAGCCCCTGTCACGTTACCTTCTATTTATTTTGAAATGGTGGTGGGTCAACACGAGTTATGCACAACTTTGTTCCCTGACATATCCTAATATTTACCTTTGACCCCCAGCTGGACATGCTCCATATTCAGGAAAATTTCACCCAGTTTCGAGCTTGATTGGGGCTAAGAATAAAAATCTTACCATTGTACCAACAAGACCCACATTTACTTACCTTGGGATCAAATGCCCTCCTTGATATACCATTGTATTGTTTCCAAAATTATGGGTGGATCTTTCCCTCACTTTTTTGGGGTGCCATCTGTTCAAAATGGTTAGTTTTCCTAAACTCCTCTACCCCCTTCAAACTATCCCTCTACTGCTGTGACACAAGGATCTCCAGAAACTTCATAAATCTCTCACCATTTTTTTATGGCATGGCCGTCCCCCCTGTATCTCTATCTAAAAACTTTACTCCCCAAGGCACGATGGGGGGGCTTGTCTTGCCTTGTCTTGCCTCCTAAGAGTGGGTTTAGATTGAATAACTTAGTCTTCTGGATACTCCAAATTTGAGCTGGAGTCCCAAATGATATACCAATGCAATTTATCCACTCTGCGGCACTGTAAAATAAAAAAAAAATCCTCCCCTATTGAAACATAACCTGCTCCTACATGACACATTGGTAGCCTGAAGAGAAACTGGGCCTATCACCTTTTAAATCTCTCAACCTCCTTATACACAAACATCCTATGTTTCCACAGGCACAGCAATATGCATGGGCCTCCCATGGGGTTACAAATTTTGTACATCCCTTGGACCTATCCTCTGGCAGAGACTGCAAACCAGGCCTTCTTTTCCAACATTAGTGCCTCACAAATGCACTTCTGGAAGAATGGTGAAACTTTCCCATAGACACACTCCTTAACCTCGTGGATAGCCTTCCCAGAAGAGTTGATGCTGTTATAGCTACAAAGGGTGGACCAACTCCATAATGAACCCTACGGACTAAGACTGGGATGGCATTAAAGTTCATGTTTGTGTAATGGCAAGCATCACAATACTTTTGGAAATATAGTGTATTGCATGCCTCCCATCTCTGAACTTTGGGGTGACCCCGCCTCTTATTCTATTCCAAAAAGACTGATGCCACAGACTCACCCTCTTGTATGCTCTTCAGCTTGTTTCTAGTATATGTAGTGCCCTGGAGTTTAGTCAGGAAGCTCCTCGCCAAATCTCTTGTCAGGAGTAGGTAGCTACCGTAGTTTATTATTAGGGATACATTGACTTCTACCTAAGTTTGGCCTGGTTGTACTTTCCTCTTTTACCACCAGGTGGCCGGGCACTTGGAGGTATTAAATTAAGAAGGACAACTCAAGGTCAGATTATGGGTAAAAGGGATATCTCAGCCAATGGGCAGGGATTTTGTTTAATCCCTTGGCCTGCTGGGAGAGCCTATATATTCGGGTGATGTCAGGTGATCAAGGTTCTTGTGTGACACCCAAACCACGGTCTGGGTGGACAGGTGTCATCTGCCCCGGACTGCTAGGCTGGAGATTGGGCTTATCCAGAAGTAAGAGGGGAGCGCAGGGCTGGGACTGCGGCTTGCCGTCCAACCACAAGTGCCGGTTCTGCCAGCTGCCAGGCTGTGAGAGGGCCTATCCAGAAGTAAGAGGGGAGCGCAGGGTTGGGACTGCGGCTTGCCGTCCAACCACAAGTGCCGGTTCTGCCAGCTGGAGAACCTATCGTGGTCGGGGGTAGAAGGAAAGCTGTTACCACTAAGGGACCAATCGCCTTTACCAGGGACCACAGTGAGTAACTAAAGCAAGTACCCGAGCAGTATTCTCACCGAACGGGCACGTAAGGGTATGGTGAAACTTTAGGCAGTGTTCAAGTCAGGGACCAAACCAGCGGAGGTAATGCTTGCAGAGCAGCCTTGTGTACCAAGCTAGGGACTGAGCTGGTCAGCAGGGGTGAAGCTTGAAAGTATTCGAAGTGCCAAGCTAGGGACCCAGCAGGGAAGCGTGGGTGATGCTTGAGGGAGATACCACCGTAAAGGCCTTGAGGAGCTTTCAGGATTCAGAATCAGTGAATCAGAGTGGCTAGTGAGAGACAAAGAGGCTGAAGAACTACAAGGAGAAGTTGTAGAAAAGTGGAGAGAACTGTTACTTTGAGATAGGAACTATTTAAGTACTGTTACAGTAAGAGACAGCCATCCTGCACGTGCAGAAGTGGCACCTTGCTGGGGCCTTTCCCTGTACGGCTGTCCTCCTGTTGAAGTCTCAGTGTCTACTACTACTACTACTTAAGCGTGTCCTGGCCCTAACCCTCTTTCCCTTGCAAAATATAAAAAGGACTGTCAAAGAAATAAAACCTCTTTTACATCCAAGAAGTGTCTAGCGTCCAATGACTTTTAATACCTTTGCACCCACCATGCCTCACAACAACCCACCACATATTGAAGGATGTCAGCTATCTTTGGGCTTGAAGGTTCTCATTAGGCTGGCAGTCAGAGAATCTGCTACAGAATCTTATGTTCTATAATTTCATCCCGATGTTACTTGCTACCTATTTACTGATCTACTCCTGCTATGTGAAGTGATTGGCATTAGAGTTGAGCGGACACCTGGATGTTTGGGTTCGACGGGTTCGGCCGAACTTGGGAAAAAAGTCCGGGTTTGGGACCCGAACTTGACCCAAACTTGACCCCGAACCCAAACCCCATTGAAGTCAATGGGGACCCCAATTTTTGACTACTAAAATGTCTCTAAAAAAGTAATGGAAAGGGCTGCAAATGGCAGCAAAATGTTGGTAAGAGCATGGCAAGTACTCTGCAAACAAATGTTGATAGGGAAATAACTTAAAATAACATAAAATACATAAAAAAATCTTGACCTAGGAGGACGAGGTCCATATGGAGTAGGAGGTTGAAACACTGCAAACACTGGAGGAAAAACTGCAAAATATGTTTGCCCTAAATGGGTGTTTTTTGAATAGCACAATAGGAGAACACTAGCTAAAGTGTTTATCTCACACGTACAAATATGGAGGAAACACTGCAAACACTGGAGGAAACATTGCAAAATATATGTTTTTGCCCTAATTGGGTGTTTTTTGAATAGAACAATAGAAGAACACTAGCTAAAGTGTTTATCTCATACGTACAGATATGGAGGAAACACAGCAAACACTGGAGGAAACACAGCAAAATATATATTTTTTGCACCAAAATTGGTGTTTTTTAAATAGAACAATAGAAGAACACTAGCTAAAGTGTTTATCTCATACGTACAGATATGGAGGAAACACGGCAAACACTGGAGGAAACACAGCAAAATATATTTTTTTGCACCAAAATGGGTGTTTTTTGAATAGCACAATAGAAGAACACTAGATAAAGGCCCAGATTCACAGAGCGATTACGCCTGCGCAACAGGAGATGCGCGTGCGTAAGTCGAAATGTGCGCGTGCGTTTCGTTGCGCGGCATCCCCAGAACGAGATACGCAAAAAATCCAGCGTAATTTCGTTAGACTGGCGCATCCTTCCGCGCAAAAGTGCGCTAGACACACCATTGATTTGCTAGTCAAATATGCTAATGAGGGACTTACGGGGATCCACAAAACAACGTTGGGGCAGCGCAAGCGACGCAGTGTGCGCAACAGCAAAATGTCCTGTCTAAAATTAGAGCTGATAAAAGCTGGTCTAAAAAAAGAAAAAAAGTCTACTTGTTAGATAAAGCAACACTGTTAGTGAGCAGCTCAGCAGTCACACGTGTTGCACAACAATCTGTATGCCAACATGCCAGGGGCATCGTCGCACATAGCTATACTACTGACTTTAGATGAACAAAGAAGGATGAGGGCACGGAGGATGGCACGGAGGAGGGCACAGGAGAGGATATACCGCACCCGCATAGACCTGTTTGGCATGAGTGATTCTGAGGTGTTTCGCATCTTCAGATTCACCCCTCATGTCATCCTGGAATTAACCACAACCCTGCAGGAGGACATCACCAGCCCAACACACCGCTCACATGCAGTGCAGCCACTGGTCAAGGTCATGGCAACACTCTATTTCCTTGCCAGTGGCTCTTTTCAGTGTACAAGTGGAGTGGTGGCTGGGATGTCACAGTCCTCCATGAGCAGATGTGTGCACCAGGTTGTCCCTACAATCCTCAGACGCATGGCCAACCAAATCATCAAACCCACCACTGAGGAGCTGCGGCTGAAGGCAATGACAGATTTCTACAGAATTGCCAGATTCCCACGCACTGTGGGGGCATAGATTGCACACATGTGGCACTCCAGCCCCCCCAGGAGACAGAGCACATGTACCGCAATCGGAAGCATTGGCATTCCATCAATGTACAGGTGATAGTCGATGCCCAAGGCCTCATATGGCACGTCCGTGCCAAACACCCAGGGTCCAGCCATGACAGCTACATATACAATCAATGCCACATCCGATTGGAATTCGATCAGAACGTGTATGGGGACAGCTGGCTGGTTGGTGAGTGACATGGGTGGCAGGCATGACTATCCCCTCCCATGATGCACATCACAAGGGGCACATGCATGACTAACATCCTCCTGTCTTTTCCCTTACAGGTGACTCTGCATATCCACTGGGACCCCATCTCATGACTCCTATCCGGAACCCCCAAACCCCAGGAGAGGAAAGATACAATCAAGCACATGCCCAAACACGAGCAGTGGTGGAGCGCACCTTTGGCCTCCTAAAGTCACGTTTCCGATGCCTAGATAAGTCTGGGGGTACCCTCTTGTATTCCCCAAACTTCGTGTGCCAGATCATCGGTGCATGTTGCATGCTGCACAACTTTGCAGAAAGAAAGGGCCTGCAAATTGACCTACGTGATGACCTGACCCCTGAACCAGACAATCCCCCCCTAACCGAGGCTACCCCGAAGAGCAGCCAGGAGACAGCTCACATTGGGCATCTTTGCACGTTAAACATACACATTAATCATAGCACAATGAGAATGCATGCATGCACACCACTGTGGTCCCTAGCACAGACACACCACATCCACATCAAATTGGATTGGCACCAGTCCACCATGCTGGACTTGTGAGCAGCAACGCCACGCCAAGGCTCCAATTATGTCACTGAACATTCATACACCAATCACACGGACCTGGGGATCACTTCTCCCTGGTCCTGGGGAACCCTTCTCCACCAAAATAGAGGGTGACACCCCTTTTCCGGCAGGAATGTCACCCCCACATTCACACAGCATTCACAACACAAAAAAAAAATGACCAGCAAAAGCAAAAAATTTCCAGCAAAAAAAAAAAGACAAAAAAAAGAAATAAAAATTTTGTAAAAAAAAAAAAATGGGGGAAAAACAAATTACTGCCCTCTGCGTGAGCCACGCCTGGGGGGCCCCCGGCCACGGCCCCGGCTTCTCAGGGGAGACTCATGGGGAAGGGGTAAAACCGGGGAAGGAGGATCAGCCCCTGATCTCTGCCCACCTGGTGGCCTGCCCTCCAAGGCCACGGCAATTCTGTCCAGGGCAGCACCAAGTGTTGCCGTGTTGGCCTGGATAGCCAGGGTAAGGGCCCTCACATCCTGCCCAACGCCTGCTGATGTCGTCTGCAGTTCGTTTAGGCAGGTTGTGAAAGCCCGGGAGTGGGAGTCCAGGTTCCCCAGCGTATCCTTGATGGAGAACAGGCTCTCCTCCATCCGCACCAATGTCTGGCTGACCTGTCCCAGATGGCGGGTCTGGAGGAACTGGTCCCTTCTCAGGGTGGCGGGCAGGAGATCGGCCAACCCCCTGGTGGTCTGGGATGACATCCTGCCTCCAGCTGATGCTCGTGGCCGGGGAGAAGGGGAGGCCCTTGTGAGGGGAGCCATGTTGGGGGAGGAGGGGGGGGCTCCCCCTTAGGGAGGCCTGCCTGCTGCCAGCCAGAGGGGAGGAGTCCTCAAAACCCAAACGTCCAGTGCCTGACATGGACTCCTCCTCCTCATGATTCTCCTCCTCCTCATGATTCTCCTCCTCCTCATGATTGTCCTGCTCCTGTTGAACCTCCTCCGCGGACTCTGGCCTTGTTGGGGGGGCCTCATTAGGCTGCTGTCCTGGGGTTGGTGCGGTCAGGCCAGATGGCCCTGCACCCTCCTGCACATCTGTGGATGACACAAAACATTCACAGGTTGGATAATCCACACACTTGCCACATATTCCCTTTCACCCCCTCCCCCACACATGCTACACACCTGTTATTAAAAAATAAAACAACTTACCTGGCACCACGGGCTGGGGACTGGAGTCAAAGCCGGGCAGGCCCTTAACTTCATGCCGATGAAAGGTCAGGGCCACCGCACGCTCCTCCGCTGTCAGGCTAATACGGCATGGTGGGCCCCCTCCTGTGCCCCTGGCATGGGCATGCATTCTGGCCAACTTCTTTTTGACCAGACGCCGGAGGTCATTGATTTTTTTGTCAATCCCAGACCTGGTCCGTGTCTCCCCCTGCCCCGCAGAATTCACCTGGTCAGTGATCCTATCCAAAATCTCCCTCCTCCTGGCCGGGGTGGTGTTGGCACTCTCTGGGCCGTGGAGGTAACGCCCATACTCGCTAATGGCCCAGCCAAGAATCTGTTTTTCCACAACTGTAAAATTCAGCTTTCGTTTTCTCTCAGTCATCCTTCCAAAAAAAAACAGTCCCAGTCAACAAAATTCACGCACACAAACAAGCACAACCAATCACAAAAAAACACACACACAGAGAGAAAACTACTCACCAAGAAACAGTCCCCAAAAAACAAAACAAAAATACAGCAGGAAAAGAAACAAAAACAAATATATCAATCAAACAAACAGTCTCTCAAAGACTTATCAAAAAACACTTTCAAAAATCTACTAACAAACACCTGATCACACAGAACACTAATCTGACAACTACAAAACACACCGCAACGAACAACAAGAACAAAAGCACTTGGTTAAATGGGAAGGGACAAAGGGATGTACTTTTGCAAAGGAAGTGCGTTTGAGTGTGTCTATTTATACTGTTTGCGTAGTTCACAACGTTGCCCTAGTCCATTTCCAATTTCACTGATTGCGCCGCTCCCGAGTTGTGAGCATGCGCACATCGGAGCTGACATGGTCTCGTTCAAGCGCGCATGCGCGAGCCGGCCGGCCCTTCATTTGCATGGGGTCACGGCTCATTTCAATGTAACACGCCCACGTCCTTCCCAATTTGTATTACTCCTCCTTACGCCTCTGAAAAAACGTTACGCATGCGCAATTTCCGGCGCAAAAGCTACGAGAATAGGGTGATTACGCGGCAAAATTCCGCAAGTCTAACGTAAAGGCGGTGCGCTACGCCGGTCTAATAATGCGCAGATGTACCTGAATCTGGGCCAAAGTGTTTATCTCAGACGTACAGATATGGAGGAAACACTGCAATTTTTTTTTATTTTTGCCCTAAATGGATGCTTTTTGAATAGCACAATAGAAGAAAAGTATCTTGCAGAGTATCTCACAGTAACATATATAGTGCTGGTGTAATTAGATTTTAGAAGCAGGACAGACTCCTATATATTTCTCTCCCTACAAGCACAAGCAGGAACCTTCCCCTAAAGTATCTTGCAGAGTATCTCACAGTAACATACGCAGTGCTGGTGTAATTTGATTTTAGAAGCAGGACAGACTCCTGTATATTTATCTCCCTACAAGCACAAGCAGGAACCTTTCCCTAAAGTAACTATCTAATGCTATGTAGATCGCTGAGTAATATGATTTCTGAAGCAGGACAGTCTGACTCCTATCTAATTCTCTCCCTCAGAAGAGCAGCAGCAGCAGCCTTTCCCTACCCTATCTAAAGCAGAGTGACAAACTGTGCTTTGTGCCTCTAGCTTATATAGAGGCTGGGTCACATGCTGCACTTGCCAATCACAGCCATGCCATTACTAGGCATAGCTGTGATGGCTTCTAGGTGACACGAGTAGAACAAATGGTGGTTGGCTGCCCTGCAGCACGCCATTACATTGCCGAACACAGAACCCGAGCCCGAACCCGAACTTACAGTAAATTGTTCGGGTTCGGGTCCGGCTACAAAAAATCCAAAAGTCCGGTACGAACCCAAACTTTACAGTTCGGGTTCGCTCAACCCTAATTGGCATTTTCTGAGCCCATTGTTGTCTCTTCTTATGGAAGACCTTAGCTCTGGCTCCCTCTCCCTTCCCTATCCCTCCCTCCACCTCTTCTTCTCCCCATTTCCTTCCCCTACCCTCACCCCCCCTCCATTTTTGGCATTACATTGTATGCTATTGCCTTATATATTATTCCCATTTTTTACGTCATTACTTTGAGTTTTTTTACTTTGTATGTTAGAAAATCAAATAAATGGAAAGAAGTGCAAAGACTAAGCACACATATCACATTTTCACCAAGCTATGACAGTGTGTGCATTATTGACTGGTGTGTGCACCAGTGCAAATGCCAGGTGAATCTCTAATAAAAACAGAGCATTGTGCACAATTGACAGGTAATTTCAGCAACATGGTCAGGAAATGTCATGTCCGGTGCTGAACAAGCGTAGTTAGATATACCTGAAGTCTTTAACCACTTAAGGACCCCTTCACGCCGATATACGTCGGCAGAATGGCACGGCTGGGCACATCCACGTACCTGTACATGGCCCTTTAAGCCCAGCCGTGGGGACCCGATTGCCACGTTCAGCCCCCGGAGCTGAAGAACGGGGAGAGCTGTGTGTAAACACAGCTTCCCCGTTCTTCACTGTGGCGCCGTCATTGATTGTGTGTTCCCTTATATAGGGAAACACAATCAATGACGTCACCCCTACAGTTAGAAACACAAATGAGGTCACACTTAACCCCTTCAGCGCCCCTTTGTGGTTAACTCCCAAACTGCAATTGTCATTGTTCCCTTATATAGGGAAACACAATCAATGACGTCACCCCTACAGTTAGAAACACAAATGAGGTCACACTTAACCCCTTCAGCGCCCCTTTGTGGTTAACTCCCAAACTGCAATTGTCATTTTCACAGTAAACAATGCATTTTTAAAGCATTTTGTGCTGTTAAAATGACAATGGTCCCAAAAATGTGTCAAAATTGTCCGAAGTGTCCGCCATAAAAAATCGCTGATCGCCGCCATTAGTAGTAAAACAAAAAAAATTATAAAAATGCAATAAAACTATGCCCTATTTTGAAACGTTATAAATTTTGCGCAAGCGATTTTTTTTTACCAAAAATAGGTAGAAGAATACGTATCGCCCCTTGGGGGATATTTATTATAGCAAAAAGTAAAAAATATTGTGTTTTTTTCAAAATTGTCGCTCTATTTTTGTTCATAGCGCAAAAAATTTAAAACGCAGAGGTGATTAAATACCACTAAAAGAAAGCTCTATTTGTGGGAAAAAAAGGATGCCAATTTTGTTTGGGAGCCACGTTGCACGTGCAATTGTCAGTTAAAGCGACGCAGTGCCGAATCGCAAAAACTGGCCAGGTCCTTTAGCTGCCTAAAGGTCCAGGTCTTAAGTGGTTAAAACAAAGAAACAGAAACCCAGGAAATAGCATGAACTGTGGCTAAGTAATTAACCTAATACTCAAAAAACAGGTGTTGTTCGACTCATAGCTACCTCCACAGTTTCTAGTGCACCTTCAAAATGTCAGCCTCAGTTATGCCATCTTTGCACCTGCAGTCTACGCTGCAACCTCAGTCTGAGCTTCTTCTGTACCATCTTTGCACCTGTATCTCCACTGTATCTTGTCTGCACCAATGCTGGGCCATCTCTGCATCCACAGCCTCCAGTCTCACTCCTGTTTCCAAGTTCCCTGTACCACTTGTTTCCCTCCATTTTAATGGCACCTACCCTTCTCCACATCTGTGAGTACCTGTTAAATGACCTGAGCGTAGCCAGCAGCAAAGCCCACACCCTTACCGAGTCCATAGTAACACACCAATTACCTCTTTTATTCCACTGTCAGAAACAGAGAAGCAGGGTCCACATCTCAGATTGTTACAATACTGATGGAATGATCTTGTTTTGACTCTGCATTGTTAATTTTTTTGTACTAAAACCAAATTGAACTCTAAATCTAAGAAGGATTGATGTGGATGCCAAAGTAAAAGGTCCTCTATCCAGCTTACTTTGTTATGACGGTCACATGGTGGAGGTCAAGTATATTAAAGCTCATAAATAATTTGTGATATTCAAAGTATACATTACTCTGTTGCAATCCAACGTGGTTGGGGGATTCACACATTTTGTTTGTGGAAATTGAAAGAACAAAATGTATTTATCTGTAAGCTCAAGGTCTAAGTGCGTTTAGGCAGCTATTGAATAACTTAAGCCGTGTACACGCGATCGGTCAAAACCGACGAAAACGGACTGAAGGTCTGTTTCATCGGTCCAAACTGATCGTGTGTAGGCGCCATCGGTCAGTTATCCTTAAGTCCAAAAAAATAGAACTTGCTTTAAAATTGAACCGATGGATGCCTAACCGATAGGTCAAAACCGATCGTTAGTACGCACGACCATCGGTTAAAAATCCATGCATGCTCAGAATCAAGACAACGCATGCTTGGAAGCATTGAACTTCATTTTTTTCAGCACGTCATTGTGTTAAAACACGTAAACGTCACCGCGTTCTAACACGATCCGTTTTTTAACCGATGGTGTGTAGGTACATCAGACCATCAGTCAGCTTCATCGGTTAACCGATGACAACGGTCCATCAGACCGTTCTCATCAGATGGACTGATCGTGTGTACGCGGCTTTACTGTTTTGTGAACTTTTTATACATATTTACAGTATATAATTTTCCATCTTGCTCTGTTACTGACTCTGTTTATGTACCTTCAAGTAACAGCATAAAAGATTACTGAATTAATAAAAACATTGAAGGTACAACAGAAGATATAAAAATATAAAACTAATAAAGTAAAAAAAGCCCATTTAATAGGAAAAAGTAACTCAGGTGTTGACAACCACTAGTATGTCATGTAGATATTAACAGCTGGTGATTTTCTTTTATGCAACACTTTGTTTTATGCAGTGAAAACCGATCTGAACTTCTTGCCCACCATATCTTGGAAATAACCCCATGTACATTGCCCAGGGATATTACACTGATTGCCTTTAAAAATTGCAGTGAGCAACAATTAAGAAATTTGCTCTGTGAAAATAAACCTGCAGCCTTTAGCAGTGAAATGCAAGTGGATTCAGGGGCAAGTTGTGAAAAAAATGTATTGCGGACAGCAATCAATATAAAATATAAAATACAGCCTTTTAAAAAAAAACACATTCAGGCTGTTATAACTGGAGACAGCACAAATGCGGAAAGGCTTTAACCACTTAAGACCCGGACCAATACGCTGGTAAATGACCCAAGGTGTTTTTGCGATTCGGCACTGCGTCGCTTTAACAGACAATTGCGCGGTCGTGCGACGTGGCTCCCAAACAAAATTTGCGTCCTTTTCTTCCCACAAATAGAGCTTTCTTTTGGTGGTATTTGATCACCTCTGCGATTTTTATTTTTTGCGCTATATACAAAAATAGAGCGACATTTTTGAAAAAAAAACACTATTTTTTACTTTTTGTTAAAAAAAAATCAAATAAACTAAATTTTAGTCAAACATTTAGGCCAAAATTTATTTAGCCACATGTCTTTAGTAAAAAAAAAAAATCGCAATAAAAAAAAATAGCTACCTAGCGGGAACAGCGACACTAATACAGCGATCAGAAAAATGATCGCTTAGTGACGCTGGCAATAGGGAGTGAAAGGGTTAACTAGGGCGGTGATCAGGGGGTTAAAACTTTATTAGGGGGGGTGGGGGGGCTATCCTGAACCTAACACTAACTGTTTTTTACAGTGCCTGTCACACTGACACTAAATGCAGTGATTAAATCACTGCATTCAGTAACACTGTGACAGGGGGGTGGGGGGGGGGGCGATCACAAGGGGTTAATATGCCTATGTGAGTGTGTGTCAGTGTTGTGTTGGTGCACACTTACTTGGCATGTCTTCTCTCATCAGCAGCGCTGGGAAACAGCGCTGCGATGAGAGAATACATCATTTCCTCCTTCCTGTGTAAACACAGGAGGAGGAAGTGACAGGCTGGGAGCGCGCTCCCATTGGCTGGGAGCGATCGCGGGGGGGGGGCGGAAAACACGGACATCCGCCCGCAGATCCCGGATCGCTCCCAGAGGTAGGGAGACCCCCGCACGCCGCGGAGGGGGTCCCGATGGGACCCCCGAACCGCACTCAGGCGGGGACGTAAATTTACGCCCTTGTGCCTGTACGAGCCATGTTGTGGCCGTATATGTGCGTGCGGGGGTCTTTAAGTGGTTAAAGAGTCTACAGAACACACATCAGCAGCAATTATGTGTAAAAATCTTCAATCATGAATAAAAAACCAGAGTGCATTATTTCACAAAAAATAGCTACAATATACTAGGCTGCAATTTTAGAGGGAGCGACAAGGCAGGTTTTATCAAGAAGTCAAAATGTGTGTGTTATATTTTACAAACTTTCACGGGAAGTGCAAATTTCCTTTGTCTTCTTAAAGGGGTTGTAAAGGAATACATTTTTTTCCCTAAATAGCTTCCTTTTCCTTAGTGCAGTCTTCCTTCACTTACCTCATCCTTCGATTTTGCTTCTAAATGTCCTAATTTCTTCTGAGAAATGCTCACTTCCTGTTCTTCTGTCTGTAACTCAACACCATGATGCAAGGCTTTATTTCTGGTGTGGAGAAAGCCTCTTGAGGGGGAGGGGCGAGCAGGAGGGTCAGGACGCCCACTAACACACAGCTCCTTTCTCTATCTGCAAAGTAGAGAGTGTCCTGACTTGCCTGCTCACCCCCTTAAGAGGCTTTCTCCACACCAGGAAGAAAGTCTTGCATTACGGTGTTGAGTTACAGACAGAAGAACAGGAAGTGAGGATTTCTCAGAAGAAATAAGCACATTTAAAAGCAAAATCGAACGATAAGGTAAGTGAAGGAGGACTGCACTAAGGTAAAGGAAGCTATTTAGAGAAAACAATAAATTCCTTTTCAACCCCTTTAAATCAATGCATAGAACTACAAATCGGTTGCTATGCAGTTTTACAATAAAATGCTGTGCATGAAAGGTTGAATTCAAGAAATAGTCCAAATTTAATGTGCTCAGGGCATCATCCTTTTGAAAATCTTAGAAGCAGTGGGAAAGTATATGGCACTATCAAATCATCCAATCAGGAAATCATGTATAGTTATGAAATAAATCACCACATGAATATATCAAATTAAATAATATTTTTTTGAGCAATTATATTAAATTTGGAGTAGAATACGCCTTATACAGCATATATTAAAACCATCACAAATTGCAAATATAATACCCCAACAAACATGTTTCACAGAAGTTGGTTCATCAGGACACAATCTGTAGGTTTCAATATATCACGATACATGTATACAAACATAAATAAACATAGCAAAAATATACATACATAATTAAGCATATCTATATAACAAAATAGAAGCACTTAATACCAAAAATAAACTGAAAAAAACAACAAGAAAGCTTAAAGTCTTAGAAATACATGTTAAATCTTGTCTATACTGCTGGGGAAAAGAAATGGAAAAATGTGTTACAATTTAAAGACACACAAAAAATCACTCTAATGCCCTGTACACACGATCGGTCCATCCGATGAGAACGGTCTGATGGATTTTTCCATCAGTTATCTGATGAAGCTGACTGATGATCAGTCGTGCCTACACCCCATTGATTAAAAAAACGATTGTGTCAGAACGCGGTCACGTAAACCACGTACGACGGCACTATAAAGGGGAAGTTCAAATCCAATGGCGCCACCCTTGGGGCTGCTTAAGCTGATTTTGTGTTATTAAAAGACTATTCGCGCTTTTTATGTCTGTTACAGCGTGATGAATGTGCTATCTCCATAACGAACGCTAGCTTTACCAGAACGAGCGCTCCCGTCCCCTAATTTAGTCTGAGAATGCGTGGATTTTTAACCGATGGACGTGTCTACAGACGATCATTTTTTTCTATCGGTTAGTTAACCATCAGATAATTTTAAAACAAGTTCCTATTTTTTTAACCAATGGTTAAAAAAACGATTGGGCCCACACACGATCGATTAGTCTGATGAAAACGGTCCATCAGACTGTTTTTCATCAGACAAACTGATCGTGTGTACGCGGCATAACAATCTGTTTCTTACAAAGGGAGGCCAAACCAGCAGCTCAAAAATGGTCTAGGGAGGCTGTCAGTCTCCACTAGCTTGTGCAGAGGACCAAGGGGCACAGAAATATCACATTCAAAAGCAATTGAGAAAAAAACACTATACAAAACGATTTTCTTATAAAACTCCACAACACCTCACACTACTGAAAGGTAAATAAATTAGACAATTACTCACAGCATGAATATACTAGTATCCAAAGATAGCTGTAATAGCATGAGCATCCAAACACTCACAGATGATACTATGAGAAATGGCTAATAAAGGAGAAAAGGACCTCCCTCAAATACTATAGATGGACAGACAATGTGCTGTATATCCTACAGAGAAATAAGACAATACTAGGGGATAGCCAAATTTAAAACTACATTTCAAATACCATTTTGAAGGCCCAAAAATCAAACAATGAGAGCTAGCTCTTGGGGGACTTCTCTCAAATTGGTGTGATATTACACGCAAAGACTCCCTCTGAGGGACTATGTGACTTTCTTATGGAGGAGGGTGAATCTCATTCACAGCTAGAATTGGATACGTTTCCATCCCCACCCATTTAAAAAAATTCCCTTTACAAACAAATACACATGCCAATTTATTCCTAAGAGCCGGTTCACACAGGGGCAACACGACTTCCAGCACGACTTTGGAAGGCAACTTGGACACGACTTGAGTATGAATCATCAGGCAACTTACAAGGCAACTTCAAGTTGCCTCCAGGACAGTACAAGGCAACTTCAAGTCGCCTCCAGTACAGGAGGCTTTCCAGTGGCCAATCAAATAACAATCAGCTCTGTGGGAGGGAGGGGTTTGCCTGAGAAATGTATGTTCACTTCCTCTATTGTTGCTTCAGTTAAGACAGTGATCCAACTTCTGAGGTGACTCCCATTGAAATTAATGGGTACAAGTTGCCTAGAAGTCAGATTGAAGTAGTACAGGAACCTTTTTTTAAGTTGGAGCGACTGCAGTAGTGTACATTAAGACGGCTCCATTCACTTACATTGATTTTCTCATGCAGCGCGACTTGGGGTGACTTGAAGTCGGATCCAAAGTCGTTCCCTGTGTGAATGGGCTCTTAGACTGTAGCGCATCCCTAGGAAACATAAACAATCACATTTTTTAACTGAACAATTAAAGGGTAGCTAAAGGATTTTTTTTTTTAAATAACAAACATGTTATACTTACCTCCACTGTGCAGTTTGTTTTGCACAGAGTGCCCCCGATCCATGTCTTCTGAGGTCCCTCTGCGGCTGTCTCTGGTCCTCCCCGCAATTAGTCACCACAGTCATGCGAGAGCTCACATTGTGGTCACTAATTGCGGGCGCGCTCCCGTAAAACAAAGAGCGGCCATAGCCGCTCACTGTATCACTCGGCCCCGCCCCTCAGGGCGCCGCATCACTGGATGTGATTGACAGCAGCCCCAGCCAATGGCTGTGCTGCTCTCAATCCATCCGCTCTAGCCAATCAGCGGCCAGGCTAAGCGGCGAAGAGGATATCAGGACCGTGCAGGACTTTCGAGGGGTCAGGTAAGTATAACGGGGGCTCGGGGGGGGGGGGCGGCAGTAGCAGATGTTTTTTCACCTTAATGCATAGATTGCATTGAGGTGAAAAAAACATTTTCCTTTACAACTCCTTTAACCACTTAAGACCCGGACCTTTAGGCAGCTAAAGGACCCGGCCAGGTTTTGCGATTCGGCACTGCATCGCTTTGACACTTTAACAGACAATTGCGCAGTTGTGCGATGTGGCTCCCAAACAAAATTGTCGTCCTTTTTTCCCCACAAATTGAGCTTTCTTTTGGTGGTATTTGATTACCTCTGCAGTTTTTATTGTGACAATTTTGAAAAAATCCAATATTTTTTACTTTGCTATAATAAATATCCCCCCCAAAAAAAAAAAAAATATATATATATATATATATAAAAATCCTCAGTTTAGGCCTATACGTATTCTTCTACCTATTTTTGGTAAAGAAAAATCGCAATAAGTGTGTATCGGTTGGTTTGCGCAAAATTTATAGCGTTTACAAAATAGGGGATAGTTTTATTGCATTTTTATTATTATTTTTGACTATTTTTACTATTTTTTACTACAGCGATTTTTTTTCATGACTGCGACAGTATGGTGGACACTTCGGACAATTTTGACACATTTTTGGGGCCATTGTCATTTTCACAGCAAAAAATGCATTTAAAATGTATTGTTTATTGTGAAAATGACAGTGCAGTTTGGTAGTTAACCACAAGGGGGCGCTGAAGGGGTTATGTGTGACCTAATGTGTGTTTACAACTGTAGGGGGGTGTGGCTGTAGGTGTGACGTCATCGATTGTGTATCCCTATAAAAGGGATCACACGATCAATGACGCCGCCACAGTGAAGAACGGGGAAGCCGTGTTTACACACGGCTCTCCCCGTTCTTCAGCCCAGGGGACCGATCGTGGGACTCCAGCTGCGATCGGGTCTGTGAGTGCCGTGGTCCCAGTGCTTCGGACCGGGTCACAGGAGCGCGCCACCCATGGCTGGGTACTAGCACAGCACGTACCTGTATGTGCATGTGCCCAGCCGTGCCATTCTGCCGACGTAAATGTGCAGGAGCCGGTCCTTAAGTGGTTAAAGCAGATTTCCACCTATATAAAAGTCAGCAGCTACAAAAAGTGTAGCTGCTGACTTTTATTATTCGGACACTCACCTGTCCCAGGTTCCAGCAGTGCGGGCGTATGAAAACCCCACTCGTCTCCCCCTCCTCTCTGGGGCCCCCACATCGTGACTGAGGGTGCCTGGCTGTGGCTTCACAGCCGGGCAATAATCTGGGACCTGTGACGTGTCCCAGATGATTGCCGAGAGGGAGGGGGAAGAGGTAACTTCCTTCCAGTGCCGTGGAGCCCTGGGAGGAAGTGGGAGTGGAAACCCTCTAAAAAGAGGGTTTCCACTCCCTCCCAAATAAATGACACTCCCTCCATTTTTATTTCTTGTATTGTTACAGAAGTAAAGGTTTACGCATTGGTTTCACTTGCTGTCAAGAATTAAAATAAAGTTTCCTTATGGTTTTAACTTTTCAATTGATAATCATGTAACAATGTAACAATTTAATGTAATGCAATTTAAAAAAGGGGGGAACTTGTATTATCTTTTACATGTGGTTTAATATGATCTCTATTGTAAAATGTTTCTGTAAAAAAAAACAACATTTTGATATTCTACTCTGAAACCCATTCATTTCTCATTTTTTTCTGTCATCATATTCACTCCTCTTTATTTATAACTTTTCTCCAATATGTTTTAGTAATCAACACACTCCTTTTCAATTACAGTCCTGGCTGAGAAGGGAGTAAAACACTGCAGTAAGCAATTTCCGCACTTTGTTCATTCCCTCTCTCTTGGACTTGCTAGTAAATTCCCTGCACAGCTAAAGAGGACAGAGCTTAAGTCTTTTGTTAATGTGCGGACATGATGATGTCATTTGGCCCCTGTCCAATGTTCTGCTGCCCACTTATCCATGGGAAAATGTTGCTCGTATGAAGGTGGCCCTGTATTCAACATGATGAAATAATTCTAGCAATGCTCTTTAAGTTCTTTGGCATAGGAATCTGCTTACAAAGAACACTTGCAGCAAGAAAATTACTAGTGATGTTTTTACAACGAACTGAAAAGTGTAATCATTTTCTGGATAGGAAATAAAATAGATGTTACTTTTGTGAGATCTTGAGTAATGAATGAGAATGACTTCCGATGGTAGAGATGTACTTTTAATGAGTGTGCTGTCTTCCAAGTGAATGAGTCAAATTCTCTGAGTACAGTTACCACATTTTACTTATAGTGGAGGATGTTTATGTAAGACTTATGTTTCAGTACTCGGTGGCAGTCAGTCTAGGGTTGTAAAATGCAATACTCACAGCATCAATTATTTTAGTCTTTTAGATCATTCTAACAAATGTCGTAGAAATTTTCTGAGAATGTTTAAGAAAATCTCCAGTCTAATTAAAAGAGATATAAACTCAGTACAAATAAGTATACCCCAGTATTTTTTATTTATTTTTTACACGTTCCATGCATTGGAAAAGTATCTACCCTCCAAACATGGCCATTGATACCCAGAGTAAGGCCCCGTACACACGACCGAGTTTCTCTGCAGAATCCAGCGAGAACCTCGATGGGAGACGTATTCTGCCGAGGAAATCGGTCGTGTGTACTTTTTTCGCCGAGCAACCCGTCGGGAAGCTCGTCGAGCCAAAAAGAGAGCATGTTCTCTATTTCCTCGTTGTTCTATAGGGAAATTTGGCTCGACTAGTTTTTTGACAGCTGAACGGGAAACTCGACAGGTGGAACGATGAGTTTCGCCCGACGAGTTTCTCGGTCGTGTGTACGCCACCCAAGTGCTTTTGTCCAACCACACAAGTTTAGCATGCTAGTATGCTAGACAACACATGTCCTCCATAAGGGAGCAGAAAGCAGCTTTTCAGAAGAGCTCATCAGTCACTGAAAGAAATAGTTTTCTTGTGTCCGTGGTGTGAATGGAAAGAAAACATTTCCCTACATCTGTGGTGTCACTGAAAGAAAACATGTCCCTACACTGGTGGTGTAACTGAATGGAAAAAAACACCCCTTCTTCTGTGCTGTCACATGGAAAAAATTGTTGTTGCATCTGTAGTGGAAGTGGAAGGAAGAAATTTCCCTGCATCCGTAGTGTCATTGTAAGAAAACATGTCCCTCTGTCTGTAGTGGGACTGGCAGGAATAATGTCCCTGCATTAGTGGTATCACTGAAAGGAAATAGATGTCCCTGCATCAAAAGAAAACATTTCCCTACAGCAGTAGAATTATGGAAGAAAACTGTTCCTGCATCCATGATGGCACTGGAAGGAATAATGTCCCTGTGTCAGTGCTGTCACTAAAAGAAAAAACCTGTCCATTACGTCAGTGGTGTCAGGGGTTTACTTCCTCTTTAAAGCTCCACCAAAAACGATTCAAAGCCTGGACACCAGAATTTTCATCATATTCAATGGTGCATTTCCCCATCCAAGCATAGTTTTGCTAAAACACAGTGTAGCTTGAGGCTTGTCGCTTGAAAAAGTACATGAGCTTAGTTTGGGGCAGAATTACGCATTTTGGCTCCAATAGATTTCATTGAAAGCGCCTGAAAAAATATGTGAATACATGCATATTGTGTGCATTTTTGCCTAGTAACTAGCCTTTAATTGACTTTTACTCACTCAAGCCTGAAATGCATGCAACTCCTGCTGTTGATGCTACAGACTAAACATTTAAGCCTCGTACACACGACCATTTCCCTCGACAGAATCCATCAAAAGATCTTGGTGGCAGAGCTTTTTTGCCAAGGAAAATGGTCGTGTGTATGGCCTCATACACACAACCGTTTTCCTTGACAGAATCCATCGAGAAACTTGGTGGGAGAGCTTTTTTGCCGATGAAAACGGTCGTATGTATGTTTTTCATCGAGAAAACTGTTGTGGAACTCGACGAGAAAAAAAGGGAGCAAGTTCTCTTTTTCCTCGTCGGGAGTCTCAATTTCCTCGTCGTGTTTCTCGTCGGGCTGGTTTACGATGAGAAACACATTAGTGTGTATGCTTAGAAACCCACGCATGCTCAGAATAAAGTATGAGACGGGAGCGCACCTATGTTAAAAGTAGCGTTCGTAATGGAGATAGCACATTTGTCACGCTGTAACAGACTGAAAAGTGCAAATCGTCTCTTACCAAACTTTTACTTAACACACAGTAATATGAGATAAGCAAAAGAAGCCCCAAGGGTTGTGCCAGTGGAATCGAACTTCCCCTGCCGTCGTACGCGTTGAACGTCACTGCGTTTGAGAACAATGAGATTTGGTCGTGACAGTGTGTACGCAAAGAAAGCTTGTCAAGATTCTCGACAAGCCTGACAAGGAACTCGTCGAGGAAAACTATGTTTCATTTACGTCAAGTTCCTCGGTCGTGTGTACGAGGCCTCAGGCTGGGTTCACACTGGTACGACACGACAGTCGTACTACTTTGGATCTGAATTTGCCCTGCAAATTGAAGCCCGACATGCGTCCAACTTCAATGAACAGGGATCAGACTTTGACCCCTGACAATGCCAGGCACTGTTTGGTTTGAATCTTCAGGGAGAACTCCACGTCAAATTTTAAATAAAAAAACGGCATGGGTTCCGTCTCTAAGAGTAAAATTGTACAATGATGTACTAAAATTAACCTATTAATAACACACAATAAATACAAATAAAATAAGATGTGGAGATAAAAAACGCAGGTGAGTCTTATCTAATATACAGCAATAAATCCTCTTAATGGTAAAACTGCTTGGACAATGCAGCTAGTAAATGGTTCCCCTCAATAGACTGCTTAAATGATTCAGATAATAAAAAGTCACCGATTAGACCTCCAGATGAATACCTCTGATATCAGCCTGTTCCCCTGCCAGCAATCTTATAATTCTCTGAGATTTCACATCTGAACTTTCCTCTCCGTATTGATCCTCAAATCAAAGAGAGTATATCATTGGTGTCAATGGAAGGAAAAAATGTCCCTACATCTATGGTGTCACTGGAAGAACTGTGAGCAATGGATCATCATGCCGTTTGTACCAATGATGATCCATTGCTCCCTGTGTTTCACTATGGCACTCGGCACGCCAGCTCGTTGGTATAAATACGGAACTTGTCGGTCACATGGCTACCTGAAAAAGTCACATGACGTGTGACGCAACGTGTCGAGAGAAGCCTTAGTGACGACATCTGTGAAATCCTACACTGGATGCTGGATCGAGGAGGGCATCTGTTTTGGATCTGATCGTTTAAACACACGCACCAAACCACCGGATATTGTACCAGAAATTCTTATACTAGCCTGTAAAACTGCAATGATATACTCCCTTTGATTTGAGGATCAATACGGAGAGGAAAGTTACGATGTTAAATCTCAGAGAATTATAGGATTGCTGGCAGGGGAACAGGCTGCTATCAGAGGTATTCATCTGGAGGTCTAATCGGTGACTATTTATTATCTGCATCATTTAAGAAGCCTATTGAGAGGAACCATTTTCTATCTGCATTGCCTAAGCAGTTTTACTATTAAGAGGATATATTGCTGTATATACCTAGGATTGGTGCTGTATAGGGATGAGCTTCGAGTTCGAGTCGAACTCATGTTCGACTCGAACATTGCCTGTTCGCGAACTATTTGAGATGTTCGCGGCAAGTTCGTGTGAACTTTAGAACCCTGTTAAAGTCTATGGGACTCGAACGTTTGAAATCTAAAGTGCTAATTTTAAAGCCTTATATGCAAGTTATTGTAATAAAAAGTGTTTGGGGACCTGGATCCTGCCCCAGGGGACATGTATCAATGCAAAAAAAGTTTTAAAAACTGCATTTTTTTGTGATTTTAATAATTCCTTTAGGTGAAACAATAATAGTGAAATATTCCTTTAAATTTCATACCTAGGGGGGGGGGGGTGTATAGTATGCCTGTAAAGTAGCGCTTGTTTCCCATGCTTAGAACTGTCCCTGCACAAAGTATAATTTCTGAAGGAAAAAAAGTAATTTAAAATCATCCGCGGCTATAATGAATTGTCGGCTCCCGGAAATACAGAAAAAAGTCATTCATAAAAAAAAATGTGTGGGGGTCCACGGCATTTTTTTTTTAAAATTTGGGGTGGAGTTCCCCTTAAAATCTATACCAGACCTGAAGGGTCTGGAATGGATATTTGGGGGGAACCCCACATCATTTTTTTTTTAATTTGACGCAAGGTTCCCCTTAATATCCATACCAGACCCTAAGGTGAGTGATTTTAAATTACTTTTTTCCTTCAGAAATTACATTTTGTGCAGGGACAGTTCTAAGCACAGGAAACAAGTGCTACTTTACAGGCATACTATACACCCCCCTAGGTACGAAATTTAAAGGAATATTTCAATTTTATTGTTTCACTTTAAGCATTATTAAAATCACTGCTCCTGAAAAAACAGACATTTTTTAAAACTTTTTTTGCATTGATACATGTCCCCTGGGGCAGGACCCGTGTCCCCAAACACTTTTTAGGACAATAACTTGCATATTAGCCTTTAAAATTAGTACTTTCCATTTCAAACGTTCGAGTCCCATAATCTTTAACAGGCTTCTATAGTTCACACAAACTTTTGGTCTGTTCGCAGGTTCTGGTGCGAACAGAACCCAGGGGTGTTCGGCTCATCCCTAGTGCTGTATATTAGATAAGACTCACCTGTATATTTTATCTCCACATCTTATTTAATTTGTATTTATTGTGTGTTATGAAGTTATAATACAAACAAGCATTAATAAATTCATACATATATATAAATAATGTAGTTATTTCATCTAGCCGATTTTGGATACATTTTCCCACATAACAAAACAAAACAGAACAACAACAAAAAAAGGGGGGGGGGGATGGGTTAAAAGATGGCAGCAGATATAGATATCCTGTATTAGAACCTTTGCTTATCACAACTATTTTCCTTACTTTGTTTCCCCAAGGATTTTCTAATTTCTTGTTGTTTCCCTATATACCCTCCAGGGAGCCGATGTCTGGTGGCATTCCTCATGTGTGTCTAGTTCTAGTTAATTTTAGCGCAATCATTGCACAATTTTACTATTCACATCACAGGTGTCAGAACACTTTTTAATGGTTGTCGCTTTTATCATTTATTTATCTGTTAATAACCTTATAATAATTTTTATTGGAATTTCGTTATCAGAATATTGATTTCAGCTCTTTAGTAAATCACACATTCCCCCTCAAGATCATCAGAGCACAAGTCGCATGCCAAAGTCAGATCATGCAAGACGGCATTCCGAGTTTGATCCGACTTCAGTGATATATTCAATGGGCTGAAGTAGGATCAAAGTTGGACCAAAGTTGTGCAGGAAGCATTTTCAAAGTCGTACCGATTCCATAGGGAAACATTGATTTTCACATGCCATGTGACATGAGCACCCAATGTCAGAGCTTTTGTCGCACCAGTGTGAACCTGGCCTTAAAGTTCCTGTTATCATTACCAGCACCTGCCACCTCTCTTGGCCTATTCCAGTGCTCAGGCATTGTAAGGTGCTTCACAATGTTTTCATGCAAACTGCAAAAATTCTAATGTTTAATGCAGCGTAAATCATGTAATGCATCTTAGGGTTTCTGGCCTATTCTGGTGCTCAAGCACTGTAAATGTGCCACACAATTTTTCTGCAGCTCAGTTTCAGATGAAAAATGTGTATTGTTTGTTGCAGGGTTAATACAGGACAGTGTTTTTTATTCTGTTCTATGGTGTCCTACAAAATGCAATACAATTAGTAATGTTTCAGGGTACATCTTGCGTCGTGTCTCAACGTTTTTAGCCTAATCCAGTGCTCAGGCACTGTAAAGATGCTAGACAATGTCTATGCAGTTCGACCTTAGCTGCAAAATTACAAAAATGTAAAATGTGATAAAAAGGGGTGCTAAAAAAACTTTTTTACAAATGATCTACAAAAAATATATAAATTATTAATCATGTGCAATAACAAGTAACAATAAAAAAATGCTATTATCTCCGATAGACACTGTGATACTAAAAATGTTAGTCCATACAGAAAACCAACATTAATCTTTTCTTTATTGACTTATATATTTTAGTATCACAGTGACTGACATGCACTATTGGGATTGGGTGTCACTTGCTAATGCTGTAGTTTTGAAAACATACGGTGTTAATTTATGATTTGTTATTTAGTCTTTTGGAGATAATAGATTTTTTTTATTATTGTCACTTGTTATTACACATGATTAATAATTTATTAATATTATTTTATTTTTTTGAAGATCATTTACATGTTAGTAGCAGGAAAAATAGTTTATTTAGTGCAAAGGTTCATTTAACCTCCCTGGCGGTATGATTCTTTCAGATTTTAGGTGCTAAAAGCGGTACCATTATTTGCAAGGGAATTTGGCGTTTTATACTGTAGGCTTGTAATTCTTAGGAATAACTCACTGAAATCTATCCAAACAAGAGTCTAATAGGCATCCTGGGTATGATTTTTTTTTTTTTCTTATTAAAAATTATAATATAATAAATAATTATAAAAAATTATAACAAATAATAATATAATTATAGTAAAAATTATTCAATAATGTAATCAAATCAAAATCACTGAAATTTGCTCAGTTGCAGAATTTTTGCTGTCATTATTTTTTTTTTTTTTATGACGAATTTCCCCATAAATCGCTATCGCTAAATTCTGCAAGTGATTCTGATTTATTATCGCTGTTTTTTAGCTGCTCTAAAACAATTTTTGCCATAAAGGGACACTTTTGGTTGCTATGGGCAATCTACAGTTTGCAGGGAGAAAGAACAGTTTTTATTATATAAAATGACATGTAGTGTACAGGGCAGACCACTAGGGACATGGGGGGTGTGTATTTTTTACATACAGTACTGTAATCTATAAGATTACAGTGTACTGTATGTATAGTGTTTGTTTACTTTTTTAAATTTGGCGCCGTTCCCCCCCCCTACGTCGCGACGCTCGCAGGGAAGGGAATCGGCGGAACACACAGCATCAGGCGGACATCCGCCCGCCGTGTACTGCGGGGATTCATCGCTGGATCGCAGAGAAAAGGTAAGTAAACTTTTTTCTGCATCCAGCGAGGCAAGTCCGTATGTGGCACGGGGTTACCGATCGTAGCTTTAAAATCTCACCCCGTGCCACACACGGGAAGACCGCCAGGGAGGTTAAAATATAAATCATGCAATGTGTATCAGTTAAGTGAGTTTCATAATTATCTTTTTTTTTTTTACTTCTTTCTTTATTTTAATATATTTTGTATGGAGTAGTAGTTTTGGGCAAGTGACTCCCAGAGGAGGAGGTAGTTTAAATGAGACACTTTGGTGTCCATTTATGAAACCGCTGATCACAGTCCATAAACAGTTTTTAAAAAATGGCTGCACAGCTGCCATTGACTGACACAGAAACAGCCCAGGGGAAAAGAGGAAGAGGAAGATTTTTAACTTCATCCTTCCTCGTTCAGACCCTCAAAGCCACTACCATGACCCCCTGCCATGTCTATGTATATATGTAATGTATTTGTATATATATATATATATATATATATATATATATATATATATATATATATATATATATGGAAAAACAAGGGGGGTGGTGTCTGCGCTGTGAAAAGTGGGTGAAATCCAAGGGTGGTACGGGAATAAATCCCTGGGCTGGTGAACGTGGGGGAGGGGGGGAGGGGTGGTGTTTTTAGAACAGAGTGATAGCGTACATAAGTTTAGTGTCAATACGTAAACCGTCAAAATGTAGCACAAAAGATAATATTGAATACTAAACAATGGCAAGTGACAAAAAAGGAGTACAAATTCACAAGCAGTAAAATGTACACAATGTGCTGGTCCAAGTAATGTGAAATCAGGGAGAACTACCGCTAGGGGCGCCCCTGAATGTGTAACACAGTGAACAATACAAATAATAATATATAAATCAGTGAAGAAATGCTAAAAAGTCTCTGAAAGTGTTTCCCAAATGTCCCAGAAGACAGGTTCCAAAGATTTCCCAGAAGACAGTTTCTAAAAGATGGAGGAAATGGTGCCGGGAAAGGACGTGGTACAGTGAACACCTCAGGTGGTCCCTAGCCCCTCACCTCACGGCTATGGCACGGATAGCCAAATAAAACCACCTCTGGCAGGGGGAGGAGGAATACACTTCAATGGACAGAAACGACATCAGCACTCAGCAGTAAGGCATGGAGAAGATACAAAGCAAGTAGGATATGGTGTTATGGAAGTGTCTAAACAGGCAACATCATTCACTCATACATCCACTCACATGGAGGTGATGGATGGTGGGCCTATCTCCCACGAACACCGAGTTCGTCCTAAGTCCTGGATGCACACCTGGCTCCTCTTCTTCTGTGTCTGAGCTGGGTGGACACTTGGGGCAGATAGAGGGGACCCTCACACAGCATATAGGATGGGAGAAAAAAAGACCATAGTACAGCCCCGCAAAAATGGAACAGGTTTATTAAAACATATAGGTGCACTCACATTTGGATGATAAAAACTGGGCACAGAAACCAAACGGATGGCAGGGGGGTCTTGCTGCGTCAGGCGTGTGGACTCCCCTCTATCTGCTCCAAGTGTCCACCCAGCTCAGAAGAGGAGCCAGGTGTGCATCCAGAACTTAGGACGAACTCGGTGGGAGATAGGCCCACCATCCATCACCTCCATGTGAGTGGATGTATGAGTGAATGATGTTGCCTGTTTAGACACCATATCCTACTTGCTTTGTATCTTCTCCATGCCTTACTGCTGAGTGCTGATGTCGTTTCTGTCCATTGAAGTGTATTCCTCCTCCCCCTGCCAGAGGTGGTTTTATTTGGCTATCCGTGCCATCTTTTAGAAACTGTCTTCTGGGACATCTTTGGAACCTGTCTTCTGGGACATTTGGGAAACACTTTCAGAGACTTTTTTGCATTTCTTCACTGATTTATATATTATTATTTGTATTGTTCACTGTGTTACACATTCAGGGGCGCCCCTAGCGGTAGTTTTTCCTGATTTCACATTACTTGGACCAGCACATTGTGTACATTTTACTGCTTGTGAATTTGTACTCCTTTTTTGTCACTTGCCATTGTTTAGTATTCAATATTATCTTTTGTGCTACATTTTGACGGTTTACCTATTGACACTAAACTTATGTACGCTATCACTCTGTTCTAAAAACACCACCCCTCCCCCCCCCCTCCCCCACGTTCACCAGCCCAGGGATTTATTCCCGTACCACCCTTGGATTTCACCCACTTTTCACAGCGCAGACACCACCCCCCTTGTTTTTCCATTTGCTACTTCTCTCTGCCCAGGACAGAGTGTCAGGTGTTTGCAGCAGTGACCCCATCCCACTCCACCACCCCCCTCGGTAGCGCAGGAGCCTCTATCTACAATACTATATATATATATATATATATATATATATATAATGTGTGTGTGTGTATATATATATATATATATGTGTATAGTGTAGGGCGACAGATATTTTGTTAATGAGGCGGGCAATCTCCTCCAGGATTGTCTGTGTGCTAAGCAGCGATAATTTATCACTGCCTAATAAACGTACATCTGTTTCAGTGAATTTCTGGTACTGTAATCTCGTAAACACTTTTAAGATTCCAGTATCAATGGCTGTTCTCCACTGTTTAAAGTGTTTGTAGATCGCTTCACTCCTCCAAAGGAGAAGCGGTCTACATCGCTTCATAAACTGGCATCCAGTGGAGAACGATCTGAAAAGTTTTCACTGCTTCATAAATGGACACCAGAGTAAAGGTGGAAGGGTACCATCTGGTGGACATTTTTATATTGGTTTCTTAGTCTTTTCTCAGATATTTGATTGGATATATACATATATATTTTTCATGATTTTAAATATATTTATATATACTTCTATATCATTTTATTTATTAATTACATGATTTTCATTATGGTCATGATCTGTCTGGAGTCACCTGCCCCATTCATTTTTAATTCTGCACAAGTATTAAAGTGTATAACCTGTGCCCCTGATGACATTAGGACGGACTAAAATACATGAGCGGAACAGGGTGCATGTGTTAACTACTGCCTAGGACTGTCTGAAGGGGATTGCATTCTGCGAGTGGTGAGAGTTTGCGCTGTACCAGCCCTTGATAGATGTCTTCTTGTAGTCACTAGATGAGCCTGATTGACATGCGAGTGTAATTTTTGATTTTTATACTAAAGCTGTTGGATGATATGGAGAGCACTATGGTTTCATTTTATCTTTTTTGAGTTCATCATCATCCTGGGAGTTCTTTGCAATTAACTATAGAGTTAGCTCTGTTCTGGCTTTAATAAGGACATTATCTGCATAATCTTTTGATACAAAGGTATATCTAAAAGGTGAGGTCATAATTGTTTTGGCACCAGTGTACATTTATGACTTCACATATTGCACAGGGATTAAAGAAAATACAATTTATAGACACTGTTATTTGTTTGCAATAAATTGCCTTCAAGTTTTTTTTAATATGCTTACATTTGGAGAATTTATGTGAAAAAACTTGTGCGTTGCTATGTGTACTACCTTTTTGTGTTAAATAGATTAATATGTAGATGTGTGAACAGCTGCAACCATTTAGTTAGTGATTTCACACCCAAACCAGAAAATTTCTATACAAATAATGTGCGCTTATTCAGCACTCAGATCCTTCAATAAATAAAACCTTGTATCCTGTAATCAGTCTATCTCCACATCTAAACAATATATCATAACCATAAAGTGTAATAGTGAAATTGAAAGTCCATTAAAAGTACGGTAAATAGTGAAAAAGTCCAAATCTCTGATGACTCTGAAATTAGTGGATATCCCTCTCACTCACACATGATAAATACAATCCATGCCAAAAACAATTAGTTTGCAAACACCTCCACCATCCACCTCTGAGTGAATTGGCCACACACCTTAGGCTTAGAAGAAGACCCTTAGGGTCTATTGAAGCCTTGTGTATAGATATAGGGAGATGTTTAATTATCAGGAACACCAGCTCAAGTAGTTAGGAACATATACCTCATTTGAAGATCGATTCTTGATAATGCTCAGAATATATAGAGAAATTAATTGGGAAATACCGTATAAATTCAGGTCTATTAAAACATAAATAGAATGTGCACTCACATTTTCCACATCTTGCGATTATTGTAAACATTATCTCCAAGTTAAGAGCTCCTAGCCTCCTCATCGCTAATTCAGAGCATCACTGGTCACGTGACTTCTTCATGGGATCCCTTGAAGAAGTCATGTGACAAGAGCCTATTCTGGTCCTACACGATGTTTCAACAGCTCAGCCTTTCTGAAAAGTGTCTATTGTTTGCTGAAGTGTAATTCCTGTGTTGTGCCTCAACTTTGCAGACTCTGGTGCTCTGGTTCTATCCTGTCACAAAAAATATTTGTAGCTATTGTATCTTAGATAAAACCTGCTATGTTTCTACTTCTTTGTTTTAGGCCTAACCAAGTTTGTTGGTTTCACTGTTACTGTGAAACAACGATAAACTATTTGTGGATACTATCATTGGGATAATACACTCTGGGCCAGATTCGGGTACATCTGCGCATTATTGGACCGGCGTAGCGCACCGCCTTTACGTTAGACTGGCGCAATGTAGCGGCGCAATCACCCTATTCTCGTCGGTTTTACGCAGAAATTTGCGCCTTTCGCAACGTTATTTCAGAGGCGCAAGGCGGAGTAATACAAATTGGGAAGGACGTGGGCGTGTTACATTGAAATGAGCCGTGACCCCATGCAAATGAAGGGCCGGCTGGCTCGCGCATGCGCGCTTGAAGCAGACCATGGTCAGCACCTCTGTGCGCATGCTCACAACTCGGGAACGGCGCAATCAGTGAAATTGGAAGTGGACTAGGGCAAATTAGTGAACTACGCAGACAGCATAAATAGACAGAGACAAACGCACATCCTTTGCAAAAGTACATCCCTTTGTATCCCTCCCTATACAGCAAGGTGCTTTTGTTCTGTTGTTTATTAGCGTTTGTTTGTTTGTGACGTGTCTTTGAGATATTTGGGGACTGTTTTGCAGAGTGATTTTTGTCTTTTATGTGTTTTCTTTGTTGTTATTTTGTTTGAATTATATTTTTGCTGGGCATTTTTTATTTTTGCTGGTCAATTATTTGTTTTGGTTCTGTTTGTATATAATTTGGGAATGTGGGGGTGACATTCCTGCCGGAAAAGGGGTGTCACCCTCAATTTTGGTGGAGAAGGGTTCCCCAGGACCAGGGAGAAGTGATCCCCAGGTCCGTGTGAATGGTGTATGAATATACAGTGACATAATTGGAGCCTTGGCGTGGCGTTGCTGCTCACAAGTCCTGCATGGTGGACTGGTGCCAATCCAATTTGATGAGGATGTGGGGTGTGTGTGCTAGGGACCACAGTGGTGTGCATGCATGCATTCTCATTGTGCCATGATTAATGTGTGTGTTTAACGTGCAAAGATGCATAATGTGAGCTGGCATGAGATGGGGTCATGAGATGGGGTCCCAGTGCATATGCAGAGTCACCTTGAAGGGAAAAGACAGGAGGATGTTAGTAGTGCATGTGCCCCTTGTGATGTGTGCATCATGGGGGGGGGCAGTCATGCCTGCCACCCATGTCACTCACCAACCAGCCAGCTGTCCCCATACATGTTCTGTTTGAAATCTGTGGGGATGGGGCTCTGATTGTATATGCAGCTGTCATGGATGTCATGGGTAGTGTCATGTGTTGGGCTGGTGATGTCCTCCTGCAGGGTTGTGGTTAATTCCATGATGGCATGAGGGGTGAATCTGAAGATGCGAGACACCTCAGAATCACTCATGCCATAGATGTCTATGCATGTGTGATATATCCTCTCCCGTGAAGAGTGAAGAGTGAAGAGTGAGGGGCTTGTATCAGATAAGAATATTGTATTAGATTAGATTAAATTTTAAAGTTTATATAAGCCAAAAAAAAGTTTTCCAAAAAAAAAAAATCCCGTGCCCTCCTCAGTGCCCTCCTCCTTTTTTGCTCATCTAAAGTCAGTAGTATAGCTATGAGCATAACGAAACAGAAAAACATTTGCGCTAACCCAAATAACAATAAAGTGATAATTAAATCACAGAAGGCAGCAATCTCGTGACCTAATTCAGGCACCCCTGTCAGAGAGCAAAGCCGGGACGGGGACCTCACCATATGGTGTTCACTGTGTTCCCGCAGCTGCCCATCCTGGTGGTGAAGGAGGAGGTGGTAGGTTTACTTCAACTCCAGTGGAGATCAGTGAGGTCCCCGTCCCGGCTTTGCTCTCTGACAGGGGTGCCTGAATCACAAGGCTGGCTGAACAGATTTACAAATCAATTGGCAGGATCCTGCGATTGGCTGTCTGCAAATGATATAAGGATCCCCAAGAAGCCGTGTGATCTGGTTCTAGTGATAACCTACATTGGATTCAATTATAGGCTCCTAACTAGCTTATTTCTGGTAAGCTCTAGTCCATGTGGTGGTGGTTCATGTTTTTTCTGAAGCACACTTGGGTGTTGTCTATGATGAACGGATTTTCATCTTCTTTATTATAATGGACTTTTATATACTGGACTGTATTAAGTACTACACCGTTATTTTATTCGTTTTTTTAGTTGGTGCAAACTCTTTCTTTTCCTATAGCTATGAGCATGGATGCCACTGGCATGTTGGCATACAGTTTGTTGGGCAACACGTGTGACTGCTCAGCTCCTCACTAACAGTGTTGCTTTATCTGACATGTAGACGAATTGTTTAATTTTATACCAGCTTTTATATGGTCTAATTTTAGACAGGACATTTAGCTGTTGCGCACAGCGTGTAGCCTGCGCTGCACCAACGTTTTTTGTGGATCCCCGTAACTCCCTCATTAGCATATTTGAATAGCTAATCGATGATGTGTCTAGCGCAGTTTTGCGCGGATGGATGCGCCTGTCTAACGAAATTACGCTGGACAAAAAAAAGTAGATTTCTTGCGTATCTCGTTTTGGGAATGCCGTGCATCGAAACGCACGCACACAATTAGACTTACGCCGCGCATCTCCTTTTACGCCAGCGTAATCGCTCTGTGAATCTGGCCTTCAATTTTTATTTAAAAATAAAACCTTCCTCCACTCACACTCTTTATTTGCGACATAAACAAGCAGCTTACATACTTTGGGGGAACAGCACAATATATGTGACTATTGCCTCTCAGATTATACATGGTAAATTTGATTTCAAGAAAAATCTTGCTTAGTTTCTCCCTATTTATTTGTTGCTTAACTAAACTGCTTATATAATGTCTATTTTGAAAATATTGCTGGCTATTTTCCTCCTAAATTTTACTCTGTAAACTTTATTTCAAAATAAAACCTGCCTTGTTTCTCCCTATTTATTTGCACCCTAGCCAAGCAGCTTACATATTGTCCAACCACTTTAAGATATTTTTGGAACTTTTCTTTCAGATAATACAATCACGTTTTTATTGAAAGTTAAAACCTGCTATGTCTCACCCTCTCTCTAGTAGATACTTGCTCACACGCTCATATACTTTCCTGATACTTGTCAATTTCTACCAAAAACATACCCTAAGCCTGAAATTTAATTTTTTTTAGGAATGACCAGGGATGCTCACCATAGACTTTCATAGAATTTTCCACAAAGCTTAGGTTTGTCAAATTTTAAACTAAATGCAATGAACCATAGGTGAATCAAACATAAGCAGATTCATATATCACTAGTTCTGACCCTGATCCCAAACTAAATAAAAGTTTTGGTTTTAAATACAGTATTATAAAAATGTTTTGTTGCTCAGTGAAGTTAATCGGTTTTCATTCAAGCTCTTGTACATTCATTTCCAAAGTATTAGAAATCTCTACAGTTTTGCAGACTAAGGCACATTCGTATTAATGTCAGTAATAATAAGAGTTAAAACATTCTTATATTATTTGTATTTTTCTCAGGAATCTTTGTTGTGATCTGAACCATAGAAGGAAAAGTCATTCATAGTTCAATCCTTTTTGTGAACACTTCTTCTTTTCAGAACCCTTTTGTCTCTACCAGATAAAAATCATTAGTCAGTGAGCTTGTTCTTTTACAAGTCTGTGATATACAGTATATCATATATTCATAGAAATGCTCTGAAATGACCCAAGAGAGAAGGACACAAAACTGCAGGATGTCTTTATAGGAACCAAAGACTTCAAAGTGAATTGTTGCATATCGGATACTTTGGAATATTCTAATAGCATTAATGTTTTTGTCATGCATCGTTTTATGTGCCTGTTTCATCTTTTAATAAGGTCAAGTGTAATTTAGTCTTCGGGCAGCCGGGATCCTTCAAAATCAAAAGAGCTGTCAGGCTGAAAGGAAAGCAATCTGGAAAACAGCTTAATTAGGAAGCATGCGAGCTTTGAAACATATGTCAGTGAAATGGAATGCTATGTAAACAGCTAACGTTGTGCTAATCAGTGTCAGCTAATATCTCTGGCTACATGCAATCAGAAGGTCAGTGGATCTCCCAACAAACATTTTCGCAGGAAAAACAGTAATATCATAAAATGCAACTGGAATGTGTTCGTTTTTTAGCAGCAACAGGTGTATATATACTTTGCGAATAAACCATGCACTACTTTTTATACAGTTCAAAAAAATCTAACCACAAAGAGGACCTACCCCATTTGGGTTGCCTTGGAGGTTGTGCAACCCAAGACAAATGTATTTCTTATTATGGATAACAAATGTAAAAAAAGGAACTTTCAGGGATAATGATAAATAAAAAAACCTCATAAGTCTATTGATAGAAAAACAAAATTGCAATGATTGCATCTGCTTATTCTTATTTTGCACCTCTGCATTATTGTCTGGACCAAAAAAAAAAAGACTTATTTACCTCACTGGCCTATACTTCTGTCTTCATAGATTTCCCTATGGCCCCATTCACACCTTTGCATTTGTATGTGCATTTCACACTGCATAGGAATGCATGTGTCAGGAAAATACATTGATTATAATAAGGCTGTTCATATCTATAACAACAAGAAAAAGCCCACAGAGGGCTGACACTGCGCTAATCAAAAGTAATTACCAATGATAGGGTAAATTGGTAAGCAGCTGGCACAAAATCGTGTACAACAATCAATAAAGCATAAAAAATAAAAGAGGGTGCAGCGCTAGGAACACTTGATATTAAGAAAATTATTATGATACAACATTCATATATAAATGAAGTAAGAAAAACCCTGTGAAACAAAATTAAACACACCTTGCTGGAAACCTAAATCTCCAGCATAAATATTGAAAGATCTAGTATTAAAGTCCGGTGATAATCCTGATAGTGAAAGGGTTAACAGAACTGAACAATAACAACAATCATATGTGATATAAAACTGAAGATATAAGGTATATACCTTATATCTTCAGTTTTATATCACATATGATTGTTGTTCATATCTATGCATTATATTGCGCTTGTGTTGTGAAAAATTAGACAATTTTACAAGCATTTACCTGCATTTTCTGGCTCATTGAAGTCCATAAAAACACATGAAAATGCCTAAAAATGTAAGATGCACTAAGAAATACATGTTAAAGAAATTAAACAAAACGTAAAGAAAAAATGCATGACAGTGGAAGCAGAGAAATGTGAATGGGCCTATTTGTTGTAGATTCAATCTGTTTGATGTCCACAAGCTGCAGTCCTCACTTCTGCCTGTATATCCATTAAATTGAGGCGGGGAGGGATTAGTCACTTATAGAAGATAGCTTGAAAGGAAACTCAGATTGTTTGTGTTTTCAATTCAGCTCACAGAAAGTGACACAATATTTTTGGCAAGATCAGCATTTTCTGTAGTTTCTCTAAATGTTCTTAGTCTGAAAAAATAAACCTAATACAGCCACCAAATCGTAGAACTGGTAAGATGCAATATATTAAAAATGTGTTTTTGGGTTCTAATATGCTTTTCATTTTGCAAATAGGTTTTACTGTTTTAATTGCTGTTATTACATTTTTACTGATCACAGTTATACTTTGCAAAACAACGTTTTTTAGAAACAATGTAAATACACATGGGCAGCTGATAAAAGTGTCATATGATATATCAGTATTTGATTTTATCTTGACAGTGTATATTCTGATTATGGTAAAAATAATTCTGTTATAAGGAGAACGCTGAACAGATAAGCAAGGTTTATTAATATTTCATACGGTATTGTATGAAAAGATTATTGATTCATTTCTGCTACCGTGTTGTAAAATATCAAATTATATTACATATATATTGTCAGGCAAGCGCTTGGCATAAACAAAACAAAGAGATACACACACATGTATTGTAGGCAGAGTAATAATAAACATTCAGTTATTTCAAGACAGTATAGGAAGGTTGTAGCTAAAGAATGTCACTCTCTAGATGTGCAAAGCTGGCAGAGACATACCCAAAAAGACTAAGCACTGTAATTGCAGCGAAAGTTGGTTCTACAAAGTATTGACTGAATACAAATGCAAGCCACACTTTTTAGATATTTATTGTAAAAAGAAAATTAAACCATTTATCATTTTCCTTCCACTTCACAATTTTGTGCCACTTTGTGTTGGTTCCTCACATTACATTTGTTGAAAATTTCAAGAGGTATGAATACTTTTTCAAGGCACTGTGTATGCCAGTTTTCCCTGAGGAAGCAGGCTTTGCCCTGCGAAACACATTGGAGATGATTATATACACTTTCCAGTAGAAAAGCCAGGAAAGTTTTTGTAACTTCCACAACCACAAAATTATTATATCATAAAAATATACATACTGCTATATTCTTATGGTATCATAGGTTACGACAATGTCATGTAGAAATTACTGTGCTCCACAAGGTTTATAAACAATTTTCTTTATTTGTGTAAGGACAGGGCAACAACAAATATTTTTTAATTTCTTTTCAGGTTAACACTGTAGAAGAATATATAAAATATACTACTTTCTGTTAGCAGGTGGCAAGTGATTTACAGTGCCTTGCAAAAGTATTCACCCCCCTTGGCATTTTTAGTGTTTTTTGCCTCAAAACCTGGAATTAACGTGGATTGTTTGAGGATTTGCATAATTTAATTTACAGAACATGCCCACAACTTTGAAGATTATTATTTTTTTTGTGAAACAAACAACAAATAGGACAAAATAACAGAAAAAAGTCAATGGGCCAGATCCATAGAGCCACTACGCCGGTGTATCTACTGATACACCGGTGTACTTTCAAATTACCTGCGTCGTATCATTAGTTTGAATCCTCAAACCATGATACGACGGCTTCGGGCTTCGATCCGACAGGCTTACGTCTTCGTACGCCTTCGGATCGTAGGTGCAATATTTCTGCGCCCGCTGGATGGAGTTTGCGTCGTTTTCCGCGTCGGATATGCAAATGAGCTTTTTACGGCGACCCCACAAAGGTACGAGCGGCCGTCGCATTCTCTTACGTCGTCGCTAGTCGACTTTGGCCGTCGTTCCCGCGTTGAAATTTCATTTTTTTTTACATTTTTGCGCAAGTGGTCCATGAATAGGAATGTACGTAATTTGCGCTAGTTAACGACGTTTCGACGTAATTTCGCGCAATGCACGGAGGGAAATTTCTGAACGGAGCATGCGCAGTTCAATCGCCACAGAGATGCGCTTCATTTAAATGATTCACGCCCCCTACCCACCGATTTGAATTCTGCCGCCAGAAATACACGAAATAAAGAGGGGGGGCTGGAGTAATGGGACTTTAAATGAGACAGTTGACAGGTAGAGGTTGAGTTAAAACAACAGGTCAGTTTATTACATGTATAAATACTGAAGCCTCAGCAAAGTGAGTGGAAGCATGCGCATGTGTGCATGTCGTACCTACATAATAAATGTACATTACAGTGAACATGATAAACATAACAAAAGATGGAAATACCAAATAACATTGTATGGACTAGACAATACGTAGCAACAAGGTATAAAAAAGATATATAAAATATGATATGCTTCATAAATTTGAATAGAGTAGAGTCCTATTAGCAAGTAGCTACATCCTTGGTGCCCGACGCGTTTCTGTGAATACCACTTCATCAGGGGCGGATGTTAAAGGACATCTGGAATAACAAAGTAAGGTAACATAAGAATTTGGTAATGCAGCCAGCATCTGGCGTCACTCTAAGGCGCCGAAGGGTGTTTGCGGCTTTTCCATCACAGCCGACCCTGCCGGAAACGGTGACAGGGGTTATGGGCGGGTGTGTATACCGCCCAGCCGTGTCCCCGCCCCATCCAGGGTTTGGCCAGCATGACGCTGGTGGCGATCGTCGGCGCGCACGGAACGCATATAAGGCGTCCTCCTAAGGAGCAGGCTCTCATCCCCACACTCGTGTAGACGCCGCAGCTCTCACTGAGAGACTCCCGCCTATGGTGCAACCAGGTAACAACCTCCATCCACATTTACAAGCCGCAGTACCCCCATACTTATCATTTGTATGCTTCTGGCTAATGGACTTATCAATCCATTTTAGATACTTATCTACCACCCTGATCCACCATTAACCTACATAGTGGACCCTATGAACTGTGGCCCCCTGCTCCATGGGAGGGATGCTGGTGCGTCCGTGTTTGTGTTGTAACCCTCGCTGCCTCAGCTCCCGGGAGAGACAATCCTTAGGACCAACCCCCACTCACACCGATACCTGATATATTGTAAGTACCCAGAAGAGACACATCGTGTCTGCTGGCTGCATTACCAAATTCTTATGTTACCTTACTTTGTTATTCCAGATGTCCTTTAACATCCGCCCCTGATGAAGTGGTATTCACAGAAACGCGTCGGGCACCAAGGATGTATCTACTTGCTAATAGGACTCTACTCTATTCAAATTTATGAAGCATATCATATTTTATATATCTTTTTTATACCTTGTTGCTACGTATTGTCTAGTCCATACAATGTTATTTGGTATTTCCATCTTTTGTTATGTTTATCATGTTCACTGTAATGTACATTTATTATGTAGGTACGACATGCACACATGCGCATGCTTCCACTCACTTTGCTGAGGCTTCAGTATTTATACATGTAATAAACTGACCTGTTGTTTTAACTCAACCTCTACCTGTCAACTGTCTCATTTAAAGTCCCATTACTCCAGCCCCCCCTCTTTATTTCCATATACTAGGGATGGAAGCACTACTCCCAAGTGTTTCATGCAAAGTCCCAAACCTTTTCCTTTTACCAGAAATACACGACGCCGTCGTAACTTACGGTGCAAAATCTTCCAGGATTCGACTTAGAGCCAGGTAAGATACAGCGGCGTAGTGGTGTATCTCTGATACACTGCGCCGGGGCAATTGTATGTGGATCTGGCCCAATGTGCATAACTATTCACCCCCCTAAAGTCAATAATTTGTAGAGCCACCTTTTGCAGCTATCACAGGTCCAAGTCACTTTGGATAAGTCTCTATGAGCTTGCTACATCTTACCACTGGGATTTTTATACAAATCCTCCTTGCAAAACTGCTTCAGCTCCTTCAATCTGGATGGTTTGCGCTTGTGAACAGCAATCTTTAAGTCTAACCACCGATTTTCTTTTGGATTGAGGTCTGGGCTTTGACTAGGCCATTCCAGCACATTTACATGTTCCCCTTAAACCACTTAAGTGTTGCTTTAGCACCCTGTTTGGGGTCATTGTCCTGCTGGAAGGTGAACCTCTGTCCTAGCCTCAAATCACACACAGAGCTGTTCAGGTTTTTCTCAAGAATATCCCTGTATTTCCATAAAAGTACTTGGTACAGCAGGCACATATCAGGAATTTGAAACGTTGGGGTAACAAATGCTTTAAGCTAACATTAGGATGTGGCACTTTTGATAACGATTGATTCCCTGATACAACCTCAGGATTAACCCCATTTCTGTCATTTGATTCAAATCATGATAGTGAGACATGCAGACTAGAGGGAAAGAATTCACATCCTCACCTTTCAGCTTTCAACCAGAGAGAGAGAGACCAAACCCACATTATTGGTCCTTTTAAAAACAACATGACATCACAAACATAAGCACATTTGATAGGTCAGTTTCATACAATTCAGCCCCTTAATACACGCCCCCCTGTGACGTCTGTTCTTGGCATGTGGCACATGTTTCAAAGCCTTTGGGGGCCATCTTCTTCACTTGATGGGATGGGCCCTGGAAGGAGGGAGTTTAGGAGTGCGTACAAGGGAGGGATACCAGCTGTCTTCACTTAATCACTTCCTGAGCCAAGATTGTAACCCTTTAATCGGTCATAACTTCTTTTGCTTCTTTTCAAACAGAATTGTAGTTGTAACATTAAAACATTATATCTGTCATTTTCACTTAAGGATAACAACAGTATTGTAACATATTTCCGCACATGCATACGTATACATCTTATATAGATCAAGAAATAAAAACAACATTTCAATGGTTCCAATAAAAAAATTAGCTTAACACAAAATAGGAATTTTAGTAACTTCCATCACACTTTTCTATATTCATAGTAAATGAGTGTGCACATTACCACCTGTCAGTGTATTGTTCTAATCTAAATCCCAAAATGGGCTTTAACTCTGCAAGACAAAACAAGTCAAGGCTGCTGGGAAACACATCTTCTTCTTCCCTCAAGCCAATCGACAATAAAAACCCTGTAGTAGTGACAATTTAACACTGTATATTTCATTGCATTACTGTGAGTTTAATGGCTTATATTACAGTGTGTTACATGCTGTTTAACGTAGTACATTTCTGTGAATTACTGCACGCTTAACACAGTACAGTTTAGTGCATTACTGCAAGTTTAACTACGTATATTTCAGTGTGTTATCTTACATTTTAAGCAGTGCAATTCGGTGTGTTACGTGGCATTTAACGCAGTACATTTCTGTGTGTTAATGCACGCTTAGCTTGGTATATTTTAGTGCGTTATCTTCCATTTAACGCTGTATATTTCAGTGTGTTACCTTTCATTTAATACAGTATATTACTTGACAACAAGGAGAGGCAGACATTCCCATGGAACTGTGAGGGGCCCAGCAATGTATGTGTCCACAGGCAAAGGTGGAGGTGGTCAGTTCTCAGGCAGGGCATCATTTTCTCTGTTTAGTGATGTTGCCCATTCTATTCAACCACAGCATGCAGAGAAGGTGGTGGATTGGCTTTCTAAACCATCCTCATCCTCCTCATCCTTCATCACCCAAGCAGAGACTGGTGCACAGTCCACTGCAGCTGCCAGAATGGCTAAACCTGCCTTCTTGTCCACAGCTAACACAGCATCAGACACTTGCTCCTTCACATAGCACAGCCATTAATTGATTCAGATGTTGGTTCTGAGGTTGGGGTTGCAGAAGGCAGGACCATGAGCCTACAGAGAGGGGAGAACACTGGTACACAAATTGACAGTCATGTTCCTCCAGCCGCAGCTTATTGCCAAGTTGTCTCCAGTGGTAATGGAGGAGATGATGATGAGGTAACTGACGTGACTTTGGTCCCAGATAGAGCAGAGAAGGAAAGTGAGAGTAAGGCCCAACCCCAACGAGGAAGCCATCATGAAACAGCAGAGAGCAGACACCCTATTCCATTACATTGTAAAGCTGTTATCTCCAGGCCCACTTCACATAGCTCAGCTGTCTGGGCCTTTTAGCACATGTGCAGCTAATCACACCGTTGCAATTTGCAAACTTTTTTTAAGCACATCAAGCGTGGCAAAAACACCAGCCATTTGGGCACTACATGCTTGACAAGGCATTTAACCTCCCACCACAGACCATTGGCAAGAGCGCCTTATCTTACACGTGTTTGAAGTTAAAAGTTTATTAAACTTTTATGCTTGAGCTAAGGTTTAACTAAAACCCCCTACTTTAAGAGTCATTGCGGCCGATTCTCAGACGGCATCCTATGTCCTTGCAGATAAGCTATCTTTGTAAAATTCCTTTCAGCTGCCTAAACTCATGATAAAAAAAATCTCTAAGTAGAAGTTTGTTTAACCCTTAGAAACCCAGGAGCAAGCCATCTTGTGTTGTAACTCACATATAAAAATATCATCCTTAATAAAGAATTCAGACTTGCTTTGCACACTGAAGCTCACTGTTGTGTGTTATTTCGGGTCTCCAGAATCCTGAAGGGTCCCGGTGGGCTACCAAGGTTGGTCGTATGTCCAGTAATATATCCTTTCAAATGGGGGCTCGTCCGGAATAAAGCAATCATCCACAGTAAATGAATTTTTGACTTATCTGATACATTTTTTTCTTGCCACGGCTCTGATAAAATACTGTTGCTACGTGTGGGAAGGAGAATAGTCTATGAGGTAAATCCACCGAGCCCCAAAACGTTTCTGTTTATTCTTTTTGTCGCATAAAAGTATAAGATAATTTGTTGTGTGGATCAGACGGCTGTAAGGTAAGACAGTCGTTCCCCATTATCAATATGGGTCAAGAGCATGGTAAAGAAGTTCCTCCCCCTCCTCCCAACCCTGGGAAAACATGTAAAGATTATGTAGCTAGGGTTTGTGGTATGGATTATGAGTTAATAGTCCCCTGGGTATCAAATTTATCGGGGAGGACTATGCTAAGCTCTGATCCTTTCCTCCAGGATGGTGATAATGATGAGTTTCACATGGACATGGTAAAGGGTCTATGTCTGGGGGATAAAAAGGCGTTTCCCTGGTACTCCGGGGACCCACAATGGGACATGACTTATATGAGACAGGGAGGGGAAAACTGGTTAAAATATGCCCCGTATTGGTTCCAGAGGGATAATAAGATACAAAAGAACCCCAACAAATGTTTAAGTAAGGAGATTATGAGATAAAGCACAAGGAAGAGGCAGATAAAATTAGACCAGTCCCAACCGCCCCTTTACTTCCATTTAACCCTCCACCATACACAAACAAAATGTATCCAAGTCTTACAAAAGAAGATATAGGTCTGTTAGCTGGTCATCGTGCTGTCAGCCAGAGATGGGCTCCAGCCCCTGCCCCAGTTCAGCAGCAACAAGCCCCTGCCTCAGTTCAATAGCAACAACAAGTTCTCCAAGTTCAGCAGCAATAGGAAGATAGGTCAGCAAGTCCCATAGTGACTGTCAGTAAATGGGTTCTGATATTTTGGAGGATTCTGACACAGAAACTAGAGAGCAGGGAGCTTCAGAGGTACATAGAACTACACTAACTAAAAAGTAGCGTTGAGCGGAATACGCCATATTCGATTTCGCGATATTGCGCAAATATATAGAAGAATATTCGCGAATATTCGCTAATATCGAATATTCGTGATATTTTATCCAAAAAAAATTTTGCGAAATTTCGCTAATGCGAAAAGTATTGCGAAATTCTCATAAACGGAGATCATTTCCTGTATTACTAAACTAATATGCACTAAACACTAACTCTACACTAACTCTACTTAAAAGAAAGGAGAATAAGGGGGCAAAAGAAGGGCGGAGAAGATAATCTCGCAATATTCCTATTGCGCGATTATCTTCTCCGCCCTTCTTTTGCATCAGAGCCAATCAGAATAACTTGATATAATATTAATATTCGGCAAAAGGAATATCACGCAATATTCCTTTTGCCGAATATTCGAGTTATTCTGATTGGCTCTGATGCAAAAGAAGGGCGGAGAAGAAAATCACGCAATATTCCTTTTGCCGAATATTCGAGTTATTCTGATTGGCTCTGAAGAAAATCGCGCAATATTCCTTTTGCCGAATATTCGAGTTATTCTGATTGGCTCTGATGCAGCATCAGAGCCAATCAGAATAACTCGAATATTCGGCAAAAGGAATATTGCGCAATTTTCTTCTCCGCCCTTCTTTTGCATCAGAGCCAATCAGAATAACTCGAATATTCGGCAAAAGGAATATCGGGCAATATTCCTTTTGCCGAATATTCGAGTTATTCTTATTGGCTCTGATGCAAAAGAAGGGCCGAGTAGCTGATGCGATTCTTTTATGTTGCCGACAATTCGCAATGCGAATTTTCGGCAACATAAAAGAGTCGCATCAGCTACTCAGCCCAGGGTCTCTCTCTAATCATACCAGCAATGCTTTTAGACGTCGATGGAGATCACTAGGATGTGATCTGTTTTAAAAATAAATTTGAAAAAATACGAATATTCGCCATAGCGAATATTCGGCGCAATATTCGAGTTATTCGCGAATACTCGAATATGCAATATTCGTAGCGAATATTCGCAATGCGAATATTCGTGAGCAACACTACTAGAAAGCAGAAAAATTTACTTTATTTACTTTATCAGGACTCTAGGACTAAGAGTGGAAGACTATATGGGAAGAAAGACAGAGAAGATGATAGGGAAGAAGCTATCCCAAAGGTTCAAGCCCTGTTAATGAAAATAGGGAATGACATGCTTTAAAAAGGTCATAGACATACAGTAGAGGACATTAATAAAAATAGTCAAGCACTGTCCCAATTTTAGTGTCTCGACCAGAGGCACTCTAACCTATTTAATGAAAGCCTGCAAGGGCAGGAATTACACACAAGAAGACATGCACCTGATTAGTGATGGAATAATCGGACACACAAGTGTATGGAACTGGGTTAATCTCCCGACCATAGCTGTAATATAACATGGTGACACCAAAGCAGCAGATTATGGGCTTAACACTGAAGATGGTAGGAAAAAAATGTGGGAAGAAATTGATAAAAAATGGCAAGTGCTTTTAAAAATAAGTCTTCCCTCTCCACTGCTATAGCGTGTAAACAAAAGTCAAGTTAGTCGGTATTGGATTTTTGGAAGAGATTCATGGATACCTGGACTCAAGAGGCTGGGTTATCCTTGCAGGCAGATAAGACTAGTCTGATGATTCAGACTTACATCTATAACCTGAAACCACAGATGGGCTTAATGGTCAGGCAAATGATTTCTGAATGGGCAACAAGTATTTTGCATGTTTTTCAGAAAACATTAACCACTTTAGCCCCGGACCATATTGCTGTCCAAAGACCAGAGCACTTTTTGTGATTCGGCACTGCGTCGCTTTAACTGACAATTCGGTCGTGCGAGGTGGCTCCCAAACAAAATTGGCGTCCTTTTTTTCCCACAAATAGAGCTTTCTTTTGGTGGTATTTGATCATCTCTGTGGTTTTTATTTTTTGCGCTATAAACAAAAATAAAGCGACTATTTTGCTATAATAAATATCCCCAAAAAAGATATAATTTTTTTTTCCTCAGTTTAGGCCGATACATATTGTTCTACATATTTTTCGTAAAAAAAATCGCAATTAGCGTTTATTGATTGGTTTGCGCAAAATTTATAGCGTTTACAAAAAAGGGGGTAGTTTTATGGCATTTTATTAATATTTTTTTTTTACTAGTAATGGCGGCGATCAGCGTTTTTTTTCGGTACTGCGATATTATGGCGACACATCGGACACTTTTGACACATTTTTGGGACCATTGGCATTTTTATAGCGATCAATGCTATACAAATGCATTGTATTACTATAAAAATGCCATTGACAGTGAAGGGGTTAACACTAGGGGGCAGGGAAGGGGTTAAGTGTGTTCCTGTTTGTGTTCTAACTGTATGAGGGGGTGGACTCACTAGGGGAAATCACTGATCTTCTGTTCATACATTGTATGAGTTTCCCCCGCTGACAGGAACGAGAGCTTTGTGTTTACACACAAAGCTCCCGTTCCCCGCTCTGTAACGAGCGATCGCGTGTGCCCGGCGTGCGCGCCGGCCGCCGGCGACGCGCACGCGCCCTCTAGTGGATACAAAAGAGAGGACGTAGAGCTACGTGCTCTCGCGAAACAGTGCCCCGTCCCGCAGTAATATGACGGCGGGCGGTCGGCAAGTAGTTAACAGAAAAGGATACTGCAGGACGTTTTGATATAGCAAAGGAAAAACCAGTAAGTGTCCATTACCAAGGGGGACGGCAACAGATGCCTCCCCAGGGTAATAGTAGGTAGCAGTGGCGGCTGGTGCTCGAATTTTTTGGGGGGCGCAAACGAAAAAAAAAAAAAAAAAACAATTGCAGCCTCACTGTACCTATCAAATGCAGCCACTGTGCCATCAAACGCAGCCACTGTGCCATTAATTGTCAGCACTATGCCATGCCATCAAACAGTCAATGTGCCATGCCATCAAACACAACCACTGTGCCATCAATTGTCACCACTGTGCCATGCCATCAAATGCAGTCACTGTGCCATCAAACGCAACCACTGTGCCATGCCATCAAACGCAGCCACCGTGCCATCAAAATGCAGCCACTGTACCATGCCATCAAAATGCAGCCACCGTGCCATCAAAACGCAGCCACCATGCCATCAAAACGCAGCCACTGTGCCATGCCATCAAAAAGCAGCCACTGTGCCAAGCCATCAAAATGCAGCCACTGTGCCATGCCATCAAAACACAGCCACTGTGCCATGCCATCAAAACACTGCCACTGTGCCATGCCATCAAATGCAGTCACTGTTCCATGCCATCAAACACAGCCACTGTGCCATTAATTGTCACCACTGTGCCTCCAATTGACACCACTGTGCCCCTGCTTGTAGCCACTGTGCCCCCAATTGTTGCCACTGTGCCCCCAATTGTCGCCACTGTGCCCCCACTTGTAGCCACTGTGCCCCCACTTGTAGCCACTGTGCCCCACTTGTAGCCACCGTGCCCAGTACCCCCCTGGCACTTACCTTTCTGGCTTCTACCGTCCCTCGATGTCCCTCGTCCCGCCCTCGATGACGCTTCAGCCAATCAGGTTACTGATTACCAGAATCAGATTACCTGATTGGCTGAGACGCCTGTCAGTCTTATCCTCGGAACGCATGGCCGGTACATCCCGAGGATAAGCTTTAGGAAGCCGACTACAGCCTCAGGGCTGTACTCGGAAAGCCTATCAGAGCCAGCGGCTCTGATGGGCACTTCCACACAGCCAGTCAGCTGTCGCTTTTCAGCTGACCAGCGCTCAATGTCCGGTCAGCTGAATAGTGGGCGGCAGCGGCGAAAATATACAGATTCATACAGTGTATGAATCTGTATATTTTACTGGCTGTGAGCGATCCAGAGTGGGCGGCACTCCAGCGTCCCTATGGACGCACCGCCACTGGTGGGCAGTGAGGAAGAGGTAGAGAAAGGAGTGGAGGAACAGGAAGAGGATTTTCTATGGGTCTTCAGCAGTCAAGAGCCAGTTGTTTCAACTGCGGACAGGAGGGCCACTGGAGAAATCATATGAACCTTTCAATCAATAACAAAATAGTCAAACCCCTGCCCAGTTACAGAACCCTCAACCATCAAATCAGGGAGTGAAATACCTCATTCAGTGGACCCAGTCTAAACCACAATAGCAATGAGGCTGCCTAGAAGGTAGTATCCCAGCACCCCCCCCCCCCTTGTCTCTCGCTCATTTGATGAACAACCAATAGTGACTCTGCATGTCCAAGGAAAGTTAACCCCTTTCCTCCTCGATTCAGGAGCTACTCATAGTAGCCACAGTGAGGACTACTACAGAGGAGAGACAATGAATGCTGAGCCTTCAATGGGAATTAATGGGATACTCACCAAAACTTTCAAAACACCTCCCCTCCCAGTAAAAAATGTACAATACGGATCAGTGTTCATGCACCACAGTTTCAGAATAATACCAAACTGCCCTGTCAATCTTTTTAGAAGAGACTTACTAGGTAAGTTGGGGATTGTAATGGAGATAACCACTTGGGGATATATGATTGCTCATTCTAAAAAGTTCCCCGTATGACCCATAATGTTGAATACTGAAGTGCAAGAGACAGATACAGGACTCCCCAGTGATTTTGACAAAGTATGGTCAGAAAGCGCTCTAGATGTAGGGCTCATCTCCTGTACCCCATACACGGCCACCCTCAAAGAATGGGCATAACCCATTTATCACAAATGGGTATCTATTGTCAAAAGAAAAAAAGAAAGGCATTACCCCTATGGTAGAACACTTCTTAGAGACAACAATACCTACTTGTAATAGTGGACCCCCTGATGAAGTCACGTGATGTGACGATACACGTCGGTATTGAAGCACTGGACATTGCACATCCTGACGGCCGGCAGCCGACGCTCGTGGATGTTTAATACCAGGATATCGGTGCAAATGTGAGTTTTATACATTGTTTTTACCAATAAATCTGTTTTGAAACGGGATTATGCTATGTGCCTCCTCTCTCCTCTCCACCTCAACACCATCTTCTGAGCCACGGTTTACCGCTAGCCGTAGTCCATGCGACAAGGAGGAACGGCTTTCGACAAGCAGGATTTGTTACAAGCTCGGCGCTCGTGGAGATAGGCTCTACATCCTGTTACTCTGAGTGAGTGCATTGCCATTGTATTCCTATCTGAGTCGCCAGTGGGGTCACAAAATTACGCTATATATACCTCCCTGTTATTTTTACATGTACCTACCTGGAATTGGGTCCTCCAAGCATACCTTCAGATAGATTGTACCATCTGATAACTGAGGATTGCTAGGCTGTTAGTACAACAGCAGTGAGGTGAGCAGATAAGAGCCACAAGAAGTATTCCAGCACTGTGAAGCCTGTTTATTCTTCAACACTTGGCTTTGGGATCACGTTTTAGAGACTTTTTTTTCTCCTGTTTTTTCACTCATCTACCACTATGTGCACTTTATGTAGATGTGTATGTATTTGACACACCGTATTGCATTCTAGTGTGTATAAGTTCATATATTCAGTCATATGATCTATATTTATATTTGTTTTTTTCTTCACTGTCATTTGTATTACTGTATTGATTTTGATTATACAATGGCTATTTGAGGTTGTTCACGTTCACATATTCATTTCTTTCCCCTTTCTTCATTCCACGTTTTCCACCCCTTTTCCCCACAGCGCAGACACTATTACCCTCTTCATTTTCCACCTGTTTAATGTTCCACATATCTGATCCTGATTTAAAAAATACCTTGCATAACTTTTCTTCCCTCCCTGATAATATAAGTGCTATACTACAGCAATTCATAATCGCAGCACAGGACAGATACACTCACAAGCTTATCACTAAGAAAGCATTTGCACTTGGACAAAGTGTCTATGTGTGTTGTAGGAAGGTATGTTATCCTTGGGTCCCTTTCCATGTCCAAGGATGGTGTTATTTGGTCTCTTTAGTCCCAATTAGGGGAGTAATGAGTAACAATAAGGAAGACCACCCACTTGAAGGCATTATGTATCCAAGATACCCTCTTAGGCATAAAATGAAGAGAGAATTGTTTACTAAGGGAGACCAGGCCTGGTTCCCTTCATACACAGGACGGGGAATAGATATGACCAGAAAGCTAAATAATTACTCTAGGATTATTGATCATATTATGGAAAAAACTCAGATGATATTGATGTATTAAGTTGTGAGCAAAGGGCACCCAGAAAGAAGGTAAAATTACATGATCTGGCCATCGAAAGCATGAGTGCAGCACTGACTGGTCTCTGCGAACACACGGAGGACTATGTGTGTTGTACTTGGATATGCAATACCAGTATGAAGGTCCCGACTATTATGACACAATTGCACAAAATCAGAAAGAAGTTAATAAGTTGCAAGAAGAAGCCTGTAACATTGCACAGAATTGGGATCCTCTAAATTCTAGAAGGTTTTTGGCTCAGAGGAATATTTTCCTGGTTAAAACATATTGCTGGGACAATTGTTATGGTTTTACTTTTCTTATTATTTATGTATGCATTTTTCAAGCTTATTATGTGTTTAATTACTAGAACCCCTGACCCAGGTGCTGATAGTAAAGCTTACCTCAGTCGGCAGAGACTGCAGATATGGTAAGGAGAGGGTCAGAGAGACTGCAGACATGACAAGGAGAGGACCAGAGAGACTGCAGACATGGTAAAGAGAGGGTCAGAGAGACTGCAGACATGGTAAGGAGAGGGTCAGAGAAACTACAGACATGACAAGGAGAGGGTCAGAGAAACTGCAGACATGACAAGGAGAGGACCAGAGAGACTGCAGACATGGTAAAGAGAGGGTTAGAGAGACTGCAGGCATAAGGAAGAGAGGGTCAGAGAGACTGCAGACATGGTAAGGAGAGGGTTAGAGAGACTGCAGACATGGTAAGGAGAGGACCAGAGAGACTGCAGACATGGTAAGGAGAGGACCAGAGAGACTGCAGAGATGGTAAAGAGAGGGTCAGAGAGACTGCAGACATGGTAAAGAGAGGGTCAGAGAGACTGCAGACATGGTAAGGAGAAGGTCAGAGAGACAGCAGGCATGAGAAAGAGATGGTCAGCGAGACTGCAGACATGGCAAGTAGAGGGTTAGAGAGACTGCAGACATGGTAAGGAGAGGGTCAGAGAGAATGCAGGCATGGTTAAGGAGAGAGGGTCAGAGAGACTGCAAGCATGGTAAAGAGAGGGGGTCAGGGAGACTGCAGACATGGTAAGGAGAGAGGCTCAGAGAGACTGCAGACATGGTACAGGTACTGTGGATGATGTGGTGATGAATGGCTCCCCCCTCCTTCCACATTTCTGTGGAGGGAGAGATGTTGCAGCTCAGTGTACACAGCTCTAGGACCTGGGAGAGCATGTCCTCCCTCTACACTTGTTCGAGTGTGATCCCTGTTCCCTCCCCCTGCTCTGAGTGCCGACTCCTCTGCTTACTCAAATCATCAGCAGTGTCCAGATCCAGACAGCACACAGGTCCCCTCATACTCCCGGCCTGTCAGCTCAGCAGTGTTCCAGAGCAGACAGCAAGTCCTCTCCTGTTCCTTTCCATTGTCAGCAAGTCAGACTCGGAAGCTGGGAAAGAGGAAGTTAGATCTTCATCCTCTGAATGCCAGGTACTCCAAGCACCTGATTGGTTGTTAGGATGCTAGCAACCAATCGTTTTGACAGGCGGTACTCGGGAGAAAACAGGAGAAAGACAGTAGTTCCACTTGATTGGGCACCTCTTCTGCTACTCGCAATAGGTTAATATGTATTCGCCAAATGCTAGGAGGCGAGTACAAATTTTGAGGGCTGTATATATAATATATATATATATATATATATATATATATATATATATTTTTTTTTTTTTTTCATATTGATCCTCATTTTAATACCATTTATTATTTACTATTTGATAGGCCATTACAATGTTGGCACTATTTAGATACACTGGGCCAGATTCAGGAACACTTGCGCTGGAGTATTTCGATATGCGCCGCGTAACTGTGATGATGCGCCGTCGTTTCTATGTGCCCGTACCCACCAAACTAGATGCGCCCAGTAATGGGTCATTTGCGACCGGCGGAACGTTCCGACGCCAGAGTATCGTCAGCGCTTAATTTCGCTGGGCGCATCAGTCGCGCCTATTGATTTCCCCTGCAAATATGCAAATGAGGGATTTTTCCCAATTCACGAACGGATTAGCACCATACGCTGGCTACATGCGCCGCGCGTATCTGATCCGTCCGGCGCAAAGTTATTTCTACAAAAGGCTGCTTTATCTTTACTCCAGACGGTCACAGGTCAGCAGGAGAGCAGCTACAGCAGCGTTACCGACGATAGGAGCTAGCTGAGCACCCCCACTTGCAAGGACAACACCTCTGTGTGCCAACATGCCAGGGGCACTCGTGGTCCTAGAACTACTGATGGGTCCCCTGGAACCAAGAAGGCGGCCACGTGAGAGGATATACCGCACTCGTATGAACCTCTTTGGCATGGGGGATGAGGAGGTGTATCGCCTCTTCAGATTCAGCCCTGTTGCAATACTTGAACTAACCACAACCCTGCAGGATGACATCACCAGCCCAACACACCGATCACAAGCAGTGCAGCCACTGGTGAAGGTCCTGGCAACACTCCATTTCCTTGCAAGTGGATCATTCCAGCGTACAAGTGGAGTGGTGGCTGGGATGTCACAGTCCTCCATAAGCAGATGTGTGCACCAGGTTGTCCCTGCAATCCTCAGACGCATGTCCAACCAGTTCATCAGACCCACCACTGAGGAGCTGCGGCAGAAGGCAATGACAGATTTCTACAACATTGCCAGATTCCCACGCACTGTGGGGGCCATTGATTGCACACATGTGGCCCTACAGCCCCCCAGTGCCACAGAGCACATATACCGCAATCGGAAGCATTGGCATTCCATCAACGTACAGGTGATAGCCGATGCCCAACGCCTCATATGGCACGTCCGTGCCAAACACCCCGGGTCCAGCCATGACAGTTTCATATACCGTCAGAGTCCCATCCCAGCAGAATTTAACCAGAACATGTATGGGGACAGCTGGCTGGTTGGTGAGTGACAAGGGAGTCAGGCATGACTATCCCCTCCCGTCATGCACAACAGAAATCGCACATGCATGACTAACATTCTCCTGTCTTTTCCCTTACAGGTGACTCTGCATATGCACTGGGACCCCATCTAATGACTCCTTTCCGGAACCCCCAAACCAGAGGAGAGAGAAAATACAATGAAGCACACATCAAAACCCGTGCAGTGGTGGAGCAAACATTTGGGCTCCTGAAGTCCCGTTTCCGCTGCCTGGATAAGTCTGGGGGGCCCTATTGTATTCCCCTACCTTTGTGTGTCAGATCATCGGTGCATGTTGCATACTACATAACTTTGCTATGAAAAAAGGCCTGCATATTGACATACGTGATGACCTGACCCCCGACCCACACAGTCCCCCCCTGCCAGAGGACACCCAGTCTGCTGATGGAAGAGCAGTCAGGAGGGTCCTCGCCGTAGGCATCTTTGGACACTAAACCAAAACATTAATAACACAGACAGTGCACGCGTGTACACCACTGATGTCCCTAGATCACACACACCACATGCACATCGCATTGGATTAGCCCAAGTCCAGCATGTAGGAGTTGGGAGCAGTAACGCCAGCGTCAAGGCCCCAATGATGTCACTGTCCATTCACACACCTTTCACACATCATTCATTCAGCCGTGGGGTTCACTTCACCACCACGGCCGAGGGTGACACCCCTTACTTTCAGGAGTGCCACCCTCTCACATTCACACACCATTCACACTGTCCCCTGCACTCCTGACCGTGTGCAGTACAAACATAAATTAGAAAGATCATATCCTGATCAATAAAAGAAAAATAATCTCATAACCTGAGAAAAATAAAAAATAAACTCATGACCTGAGTATGTGAAAAATAATAATATAAAACCAGCCACAAAAAAAAGGCCTCATCGGGGATGCCGGGGGCTTCTTCTGGGGGCCCCTCTCTGGCTCCGCAGCTGCCTGGATGGAGTGGGTGGGGGTGGGGGGGCATCTGGAGGTGGCTGATCCCCAGGTGGGCCACTCCTGGCAGGTGTGGCCTGCGTGCCCTCCAAGGCCCTGGCTATCCGTCCAAGATAACTGTTGGTCTGGGCCTGCATCCGGAGCTGACGGGTCATCTGGTAATGCTGGGCCCGCCGACTCAGCCTCCCCTGCTCCCGGATGGCAGCACTGTTGGCCTGGACGGCTGCAGTGAGGTGCTGGATATCCCCCTGCACCTCCCCCAAAGTGGTGACCACTGCAGCGCAATTAGAGCTGACATCCTGCACTGCGTTGCTGAGGTTGGCAACGGAGCCCAGGCTGTCCGACACTTTCTGCAAGTGGTCCGCTATGGCCCCCATTTGTTCTGTCTGTCTGGCGTGATCCCTTGCCAACTGGTCCTGGACACCATCAGACACCCCCCTGGTCTTCTGGGTCGCCTTCCTGGGGCCAGAAGATGTATGTCCTCGGGTGGAAGGAGTCGCCCTTGAGGGGCTTCCAAGGATGGGGGAGGGGACGACAGACGGGCCAGGAGAAGGGGAGGAGACAGACAAAACCAAAGAAAAGTCCTGCTCTGCCACAGCAGGATCTTCCACAACCACCTCGGCAGGTGTGGTGTGGCCACTCTCCTCCTCCACAACCTCTTCACCACCCAGTGGCTCGGGCACACGATGGCGTGGGGGGGATGGGGTGGAATGCAGGCTGACAGATGATGGCCCAGCTCCGTCATCTGTGGATGACACAAAGCAGACACATGTTGGTGGTCCCACACACTTGGCACATGTCCCCCCCCCCCCAAATGCAAAACAACAAATAGGGGATTATAAAACACTTACCTGTCCTTGTGCCTTCCTCCACGGAGTCATAGCCTGCGACCCCCTCCACCTGCTCCCTCTCCAGGCACCGAGCGACCACCTCCTCCTCTGCGGTCAGGGTGACAGGACATGGGGGACCACCACCTGTGCCCCTCTCATACCTCCTGATGGAGGCCACCTTGTCCCTCACCTTGCGCCGCAGGTCATTTATTTTTTTTTGTATGTCCCCAGCAGTCCGGGTGGAGTAGCCCAGGACATTGACCCTGGCAGCAATGGACTCCAGGATGCCCTGCTTCCTCTCCCGGCTGGTCTTCCGGCTTTTTTTGCCATGGAGAAATTCATTCTCCGTCTCCATAGCCGAGATAATGACAGAGACCTCCTGGGTATTAAAGTTGAGGTTCCTCCTCTCTCTGGGGGTAGCGGGAGCAGCCATCACAGAGCAAAAGTATCTTCCCTGGGGTGGGGGGAAACGGAACTACTTTTGCGCCGGAATGGCGTTTCCGCCAGCGCTTTTAAGCGCCCAGCGGAACGCATTGCGCTGACGTTTCCCAGGAAGTGGTGCCGACGGAAGTTGTGAGCATGCGCACAAGGGGGCGAGTGGAGCCGCACTCACTGCGCATGCTCCGTGGATGATGCGCTGAACGTAAGCCTCTGCGCCGGGCTCCGCCCATCATTTACATATGATCACACCCACTTCCACTTGCGTCGGGTTACGCCAGCGCATTATCGTTACTCTGGCGCAAGTTTACGCGCAACTGCTATGTGAATTACAGGACTTGCGCTGAAAGGGTCTTCAGAGTAACGTAAATGAGAAGCGTTACTCCAGAGGAAAGATACTCTCATCTACCTGAATCTGGCCCACTGAATTAAAATATTGCTTCTAATAATAATAATACAAATATGACATTTTGGGTTTTGTGTTTTCTAGAAAGAGGGTTACATTTATTTAACACCCAGGATAACCCTTTTTTATTTATTTTGAAATTTTTTAATGTAGGTGATGTTTTGATAAATGTTTGCATACGTGTCTTTTATTAAATATGTTATTGTTAGAAATGATGAACTGTAAGAGCGACCCAGCTGTATATAGAGGTGACTTGGTACAAATTTGGGGAAAGCTGAAGGGATTACCATACCCGAAATTTAATAAATGTGTTTGTTTCTGAGAAGTGAGTTGACCTTTGCCTGATCAGACAGAAAGGCTGGAACTCAAAATGAATAGTGCATTGGCTGAGTAACCCCCTGCAGGCCTTGGAGTCCCCAGAGAAACGGGATGGAGCTGGCAGTTGTAGTGAATGTGTGGCTGTGACTGGTGCGATAGGTGCATCCGCTGATTGTACTTGAGGTTGATGACTCAAGCTGCTTGAAGCGGGAAGCCAGATCCTGGAGCAATTGCATCACCTGAATTGCATCACCTGAGTCTGATTAGATCCCTGCGTCTCAAGTCTGCAGACTATGCCCTGCAATGGATCATCTGTGGAAAGCAGCACGTCAGCCAAGTCCATGGCTGATAAAACTGTCAGATCACCTGAGGCCAGGTGACAGATGCACACTGTTGGGGTAGGAGTGCACTGCTAAGGTAATAGTGGATCCTATGGCTGACTGCTATGGATGGAACTCTGGGTTGTTAAGGAAGGCAGGTCCACTGGAGCATCAACACAGATCCCACAGGAAGCTACAGCATAAGATTCCCCAGGGCGCAGAGTCTAAGAGCCAGCAGGTGTTCACCAGAGCTTCTAGTGGTGAGGATGGACTGCGCTACAACTGGCTCCAGGTCGCGGCTCTCAGGTTATCCCAGCTCATTCCCACAGTAGGCTACAGGAGGATAGAGAGGAAGCAGCAGCCCAGGATAACAACAGATAGTAAGGAGATAGGCCAAAGGTTGGGGTGACTAGCAGACAAGGATAAACATAGAACATGCCAAAGGCAGGGATATTCGAGAACAAGCCAAGATCGGTAACTGGAATCTGACGTAGAAGACAAAGCAAGTCGCACACAAAAGCTAAACACACAATATTGATCAGCAGGGCTGTGTCATGGTCTTACCTCCTTGCAGGCTTCTTATCACTGACATGTGCTGGCAGCCATCTTGCTTCATGGGGTTCTTATAACTTACCACACCCTGCGGCTCCTCCTTTCCACTGGGAGGAGCTGGATGCTCAGCATATATATATGACGGCAGCTGCAGCATTTCCTTGCTTTGGCCTCTCGTCTACACCCTCCTGTGATATGTGCTGCTTGTTCTTGGTTACCGACCCGGCTCATACGGACGATCCTTCTGGCTCCTGATCCCCGGCTTTATTTCACCACCTCTCTCTGGCTACGGACTCCGGCTTGGCTGACTCCCATTCCTGGCTATCGACCCTGGCTCCGGTGGAAGACTCTGCTGACTGTTTGATCATCCGTTTGGACTTTAACCTTGCTGTTTGGTTTTTAATAAAGCCTTCCTATTCATTTATCTGTTGTTGTACGTCTGATTCATGCTTCCGTGACATTAGGCCCAAGCCATGAATTCTGACGGTACAGGGCCACCTTTGCTACCCATGCTGGTTTCCAGACTTGATCAGCAGGATCACCTGCTGGGTCAGTTCGCTCAGGCGTTGCAAACCCTGCTTGCACACATGGCTCGCTCCCATTGCCGATAGGCCGGTTGTCACTCCTGGGTCCGCTCCTACTGCCGCTCCGGTTGTTGCGCCAGGGTCTACCCTGACACCTGTTGTTGCGCCTGTGGTGTCTCGGGGTATGACCGGCTCTGCCCCCCTCCCGCAGCGCTTTGGGGGAGAGCCAACTCAGTGCCGAGGTTTCCTTAACCAACAAATTTCGAGTTGCTGCCACATGCCTTTCTCACTGAGAGATCGAAGGTGGGCTTCCTGATCTCGCTGCTCTCTGGCAAGGCCTTGGCCTGGGCAAGCCCCTTATGGGAGAAGAACAATCCGGTGGTTGCCGAGTTTTCCGGTTTTGTTGCTTCTCTTCGGAAGGTGTTCAATGTACCGGCTCGCTCTGCCTCTGGTTCATGATCGGTAGCTGAATACGCCATTGAGTTTCATACCGTGGCAGCAGAGGTGGGCTGGAAAAATGAGGCTTTAGTCGCTGCTTTCTCCCATGGTCTCTCGGATGCCTTAAAAGATGAGGTTGCGCCTAAGGACCTACCTGTGGAGCTCGAGGCTCTTATTTCTTTCCTGATATTGATTGACACCAGACTCAGGGAGAGACCTTCCTTTAAGGTGAGCCTGTGGAGGCCTCCTAACAGATTGGCGCCTAACTTTGCTGTACCACCCGTGCCTCCCTCTCCTCCCACGCCTCCTGGGGTTGACTTGCCTGGGGGTGAGCCCATGCAGCTGGGGTTTGCTCGCCTGTCCGAGGGGGAGAGGGCATCTCGGAGACACGATGCCCGATGCATGTACTGTGGTCTCAGCGGGCATTTTCGGTTGTCATGTCCGAACCGTCCAGGAAACGCTCGCACCTGAGATCCTGTCGGGGGCAGATCTTGGGTGGAGTCTCTTCATCCCCAGTTTCCCGTGCTGATAAACCACTGATCACCATTGTTCTCTCCTGGGTCGGGGGCTCAGTGATGACCCGGGCGTTGGTGGACTCTGGTGCTGGTGGATTTTTCATCAATAGTAAATTTGCTGCGCAAACTCCATTCCACTGCAGGCTCGAGTTTCCCCGCTGGTTCTCGAGGCGATAGACGGCAGACCCCTCCAGCCGTCGCAGGTGACTCATGAGACCCTTCCAGTGGAGATAGCCATTTGGGCCGTTCACAGGGAGTCGGCCTGCCTTCAGGTCATTTCGTCTCCACACTACTCGTGGTCTTGGGGTACCCCTGGCTCTAGAAGCATAATCCGACTTTCGATTGGAGATCGGCCGAGATCCTCTCGTGGTCACCACAGTGTGGGGCTAGTTGCATCCATGGGCCTGTCAAGTTGTTGTGTACCTCCTCGGACTCTGTGTTGCCTCCTGAATACGAGGGGTGCCGGGATGTATTCGATAAGGTGCGTGCTGGGTTCCTACCTCCGCACCGCCCATACGATTGTGCCATAGATTTACAACCTGGTGCCATTCCTCCTCGTGGCAGGGTCTATCCACTGTTGGTTGCGGAGAATGAGGCCATAGAGGAGTACGTGAAGGAGGCGCTTTCACGGGGGCAAATTCGCAAATACTCTTCCCCGGCAGGGGCTGGATTTTTCTTTGTAAAAAAGAAGGTGGAGAATTGAGGCCTTGCATCGACTATAGGGGCCTAAATCGCATCACGATTAAGAATGCATACCCGATTCCGTTGATTTCCGAGTTGTTCAATCGCCTCAAGGGGGCCACGGTCTTTACCAAACTCGACCTGAGGGCGGCATATAACCTTGTAAGGATCAAGGCTGGTGACGAGTGGAAGACCACGTTCAACACCAGGACCGGTCATTATGGATCCCTGGTTATGTCCTTTGGGTTGTGCAATGCGCCTGCAGTCTTTCAGGAATTTATCAACAATGTTTTCCGTGACCTGTTGCATCAGTGTGTGGTGGTCTATTTGGATGATATCTTGGTATACTCTGAATCCATGGAGGCCCACATTCTGGACGTCAAGCGAGTGTTGCAACGGTTACGAGAGAACAAGCTTTTCGGTAAGCTTGAGAAATGCGAATTTTACCGGTCCCAGGTAACCTTCTTAGGTTACATCATTTCCGTAAAGGGGTTCTCCATGGACCCTGAGAAGGTTTCGGCAGTCTTACAGTGGCCCCAGCCCAGTGGTCTTCGTTCCCTGCAGCGCTTTTTGGGCTTCGTCAATTATTACCGGAAGTTCATCAGGGAGTTTTCCATGCTGGCCAAGCCTCTCACGGATCTAACCAGGAAGGGCAGTAATTCCCATGTCTGGCCGGCCGAGGCCACCCGGGCTTTTGAGGCTCTAAAATCTGCCTTTGTGTCGGCTCCAATACTGTCTCATCCCAATCCTGGGTTGCCCTTTGTTCTCGAGGTGGACGCGTCTGAGACGGGAGTAGGTGCCCTTTTGTCTTAGCGTCGGACACCAGAGGGTCCTCTGCTTCCCTGTGGGTTTTACTCCAGGAAACTGTCTCCCGCGGAGTGCAACTACCAGATTGGTGACAGAGAGTTGTTGGCCATCGTGCAGGCTCTCAAGGAGTGGAGGCACTTGCTCGAGGGTTCGGTGGTTCCGGTCCTCATCCTGACGGACCACAAGAATCTGACTTACCTTTCGGAGGCCAAGAGATTGACACCCCGTCAGGCCAGATGGGCTCTGTTCCTGTCACGTTTTAATTACGTGGTCTCCAAGAACGTCAGGGTGGATGCCTTATCACATCAATACTCCGAGCTGTCCAGGGAGGAATTGATACCGACTTCGGTCATACCTCCAAATCAGATCCTGGCGGCCCAATCTGGTGCTCCCTCTGGATGCTTCGTGCCTGAGGAGTTGCGCACCCGGTTGTTGCGAACCTACCATAACTCCAAGACCGCGGGGCATCCTGGAAAGAATCAGCTGTCTTGGGCTGTTTCACATTTTTTCTGGTGGCCTTCTCTACGTCCTGACGATAATATGTAGTGGCATGCTCTGTTTGTGCCCAGAATAAGTCCCCTCGGCACCTTCCGTTGGGCCTTCTACAACCCATTACCACTGGGGAGCGCCCATGGTCACACCTCGGGATGGATTTCATTGTGGACCTTCCTGCATCCCGAGGCCATACGGTCATTCTCATGATTGTGGATCGGTTTTCCAAAATGTGCCACTGTGTTCCACTCAAGAAATTACCCTCTGCACAAGAGTTGGCCACGGTTTTCGCCAGGGAGGTCTTCCGGTTGCACGGTTTGCCCAAAGAGATAGTGTCGGATCAGGGAAGTCAGTTTGTGTCCAGGTTCTGGTGCGCCTTTTGCTCCCAGATGGGGATTCGACTCTACTTTTCCACGGCCTACCACCCTCAGTCCAATGGGGCAGCAGAACGATCCAATCAGGCCCTGGAGCAATTTCTTTGTTGCTATGTCTCTGATCATCAGGACAATTGGGTTGACCTTCTGCCATGGGCTGAGTTTGCCAGGAACACGGTGGTTAACTCTTCCTCTGGGACGTCTCCCTTCATGGCTAATTATGGGTTCCAACCTGCCGTGTTACCGGAGTCATTCTCTCCCCAAGATATTCAGGCTGTGGAGGACCACCTTTCTGCTCTACGTGCTTCTTGGGTACAGATCCAGAGGTCCCTCGAGGTCTCTGCGCAGCGTCAGAAACTCCAGGCTGATCACAGACGGTTGCCTGCTCCTTCCTACCAGGTCGGAGACCGTGTATGGTTGTCCACTCGCAACCTCAACCTTCGAGTGCCCACTCCCAAGCTGGCTCCTCGCTTTGTTGGTACCTTCCGAGTGCTCCGCAGGGTAAACCCGGTTGCCTATGCCCTTGTGCTCCCACCTGGCATGCGGGTCTCCAATGTGTTTCACGTTTCCCTGTTGAAACCACTGGTGTGCAATCGCTTCACCTCCTCGGTTCCTCGGCCACATCCGGTCCAGGTGGGCGATCATGAAGAATATGAGGTGAGCGATATCCTGGACTCACGCTTGGTCCACGGTCGGTTGCAGTTCTTGGTCCACTGGCGTGGTTATGGTCCAGAGGAGTGTTCCTGGGTTCCCTCCACAGATGTCCATGCTCCTGTCTTGCTCCGAGCCTTCCACGCGCGCTTCCCCCAGAAGCCGTTTTTTGCGCCGTGGAGGAGGGGCCCTTGAGGGGAGGTACTGTCATGGTCTTACCTCCTTGCAGGCTTCTTATCACTGACATGTGCTGGCAGCCATCTTGCTTCATGGGGTTCTTATAACTTACCACACCCTGCGGCTCCTCCTTCCCACTGGGAGGAGCTGGATGCTCAGCATATATATATGACGGCAGCTGCAGCATTTCCTTGCTTGGGCCTCTCGTCTACACCCTCCTGTGATTGTGCTGCTTGTTCTTGGTTACCAACCCGGCTCCTACGGACGATCCTTCTGGCTCCTGACCCCCGGCTTCGTTTCACCACCTCTCTCTGGCTACGGACTCCGGCTTGGCTGACTACCATTCCTGGCTATCGACCCTGGCTCCGGTGGAAGACTTTGCTGACTGTTTGATCATCCGTTTGGACTTTAACCTTGCTGTTTGGTTTTTAATAAAGCCTTCCTATTCATTTATCTGTTGTTGTACGTCTGATTCATGCTTCCGTGACAGGCTGGCTTGCAGTGCACAGGTTAATATAGAGTTCTCTGATAGGGGCTGGGGTGGAGCCATGCTTTGAGGAGAGATTACTTAAGCAACCAGGTGAGAGTGGCTGGCCTCTAAAGGTGAAAACATGGAGGAGAGGTAAACTGACAGACAAACATAACTGCATATCTGTGACACTGCTACCCACATGCCCAGCTTATAAATGCAAACTTGTCAAAACTTCTGCCTTTCTGTCTGCTGGATTTTGTCTCTTTCCGTGAATGTGCAGAATGTGCTGTACCACAATGGCAGGTCCCCAGTTGTTATTTTTTTTCACGTAAGGCCATTCCTGCTCTGTACCATCACGTGGAAGGCAATGTTGTGGCATAGTTGGGCAAGGCAGTCAGCCGCAAAGTCCATGTTACTGCTGACATGTGGTCCAGCAAGCATTATCATGTGGTCCAGCACACTGGGTAACTCTGCTTGCAACTCGAAAGGATGCTGGACAGGGCTCGGTGCTGAGACTTGTTGTGCCCCCACATCTCCATACAGCTAGTGGTGATGATGCCAGATTTTTCAGCTCTACTCCTCCTCCTCCTCTGCCTCAATACCCTCCCCTGCTGAATTGTCCTATAAACCACAAGTTCCCCCTAAGTGTTCAAGGGCCTACTCAAAGTGTTCAAGGGCCTACTCAAGGAGTCAGGCTCAAAGGTGCCATGCAGTGCTTTAGCTGGTATATGTAGGGGATATGAACCACACCAAAGCAGAGATTCTTGCAGCTCTGCAGGGACAGGCCCAGAGGTGGTTCACGCCACGCCAGCTGGAGCCAGGAATGGTGGTGTGTGATAATGGCACTTTCCCTGTCCACCTTTGGACAGGTAAGTTGACACATGTGAAAAGAAAGGAGGGCGCACCTGCCTGGCACATGTCCTCAGTTTGATGGTTCATTGTTTACTGAATAGGTACCCAGGGTTGGAAGACCTGCTAAAGCAGGCCAGAAGAGTCAGTAGCCATTTCAGGTGGTCAGACACAGCCAGATATGAGTAAACACTAGAGTTAGTGTGAAACACGTCAGCTGTCCTAGGTCCTGTTGCTGTGACTTGTAGTGCCTGTTTCCATTTTTTTACAATAAAGCTACGTTGGATTGGAGTGCAGCTGTCCAAATCATCTTTTGTTCTTAATTGCCATGTGCATTGCCAGCACCCTCGGTTCCTGAGAGAAAGATCACAATCAAACAAGACCTGCCTGGAGTGGCAATTTTTGTCTCTTAACAGCCAGTGCTCAGTTGGCTGAAATTCTGTCGGAATTCCACCTGCCTGTAAACTGCCTGATTTATGACATGCCCACCAGGTGGAACTCGATTTTGGCAATGTTGCAGCGGCTGCACACACAACAGAGGCCCTTCAATGAGTACCTGTGTGAGTATGGCACAACAACAGGCTCAGGTCAGGTTTTTTTCCTCACGCCAATGGCTTGCACTGTACTGTCACCATTTGAGGAGGCCACAAGGATGGTGAGCCGTGACAATGCATGCATTAGCAACCCTCCAAATTTCCACTCGCCTACTAGCATTTGGCGAGTGGATTTAAGCTGGGGGCGAGTGATGACAGGGCTGCATGACCAATCTCACAGCAATCTGTTCCTACACTTAAGAGTCCCGATGAGATTGGTGGCCGAAGAGGAAAGGTGCATGCTCTGGAAAAGTAGTCTGGTGAGCAGCGCACAGGCAGAGGAATACACAGGTGCAATTCTCATTAAGCCATGGGACCTAACAGTATGACCTCTCTGAGCCTGCCCCCTCCCCCCGGGCCCCGACTAATGTAGCTGGAGAGCAGAAAGTAATGAGTGAGATGGAAGATTGCCAAAATTACCACTCCGGTGCAGCGCTCACTGAAAGTTGCCCTGACATGAGAGCGACAGCCTTCCAGTTTGTGCAGTTTTTTTTTTTTAAAGTGTATTTTGTGCGTGAACTCGAGAGAGAGGAGCCGGACTGCAGGAGTTGGGAGTAGGCAGACCCTCCCCCCGGAGGCAATCGCCATCCTTCTCCATGCCCCTGGTGGCAATGACGGGTGTGAGGGGGGGCCTCCCTCTCACCCCACCCTACCTGCTCCACTTGGGAGACCAACTGGGGCCCAACAGGACCCGAACAGGCAGAGGGACTCCCCCTATGAGGGAGTGAGGGGGTCTAGCCCACCCAGCCAGCCCTTTATGTCCTTCGCCGCATGGCCAAAGTGTGTGCGTGTTAAACCAATTTCGTGTGCGTGCAAGTGTGGTGGTTTTTGTGGGGGGGGGGGGGTGGGCGTACCTTGCATAGCACAACCACCGGGAGCTGGGCTAAGACCACCAAACTCAATTCACATGTAGCCGAGACCGGGATGCAAACCCTTGGCTGCAGAGGTGAATGGCTTGTCAGCGCAGTGCCAATCACGTTGAGCCACCACAGCTCCTTCTTGTGCAGTTTTCTACCTCCTTGTGCGAGAGAGAGAGAGAGAGATAGAGAGAGAGAGTGTTCTAGTGCCCTGTCCCTCTGGTCTGCCCCCAGTTCCCTGTCCCTCTGGTCTGCCCCAGTGCCCTGTCCCTCTGGTTTGCCCCCAGTGCCCTGTCCCATTTTGTTAAAGTTGTTGGTAGTAATATTTAATTTTGTAACTTGATTCTGCATAAAACATTGTCATTCCATGAGATAATCTACGAGGGCATGTTTACAGGTGCAATTAGGCGCAGGGCAGTGTATGAATTAGGTGGGGCAACTGGTGGCGAGTAACTCTTGAGGCCTGGCTAGTAGCTCAGGACTTGAAATTTTGAGCCCTGCATTAGTAACACAATCCCTGTTGTGTTCCTGCTGGAGCAGACTATGTGTGGCATTATGGACAGGGCACTTAAGGCAGATCAACGGGAGGAAGAGGGGAACTTCCTTTCCCTTCAAGGCGCACTTTATGCAGACACCATTGTTCCTCTGCCACAGAACACACAAGAAGAGAGGCATGAGGAGGAGGATTCTGGCAGTTTTGGAGGCATTGAAGCAGAGGAAGACATACGTCAAACGGTAAGAGATAGTTTTCCTTCTGCAGAACCCTTGGGAGTAGTACATGGCTGGGAGGAGGCAGTTCCAGATACTATAATCCTCAGTGACCCAGAGTAATCTGCTTCTCATGCCTCTAAAAATTTGCAGTTTATGAGCTTCCTCAAGCTTCAAAGCCTGAGAAAGGATCCAAGAATACGTGTTGTAAAGGAATAAGGATCACTATTGGTTGGCAACCCTCCTTGACCACGGTTTCAAGGAGAAAGTCTCAGAACTCATCCCGTCTCCACAGACAGTGCAGAAGAAGAAATCTCTTGAGGGCACCTCAAAGAGAAGTTTATCTAATGCTTTCCCGAATCTGGTAGGTTACAGTGTTGTGGAAAAAATAGTTTTGAGGCTCCTGTTTGAGCATATCATTGCTATTTTTACAGCAAGGCCAATTCTTTCTTTCATCAAGAGTAGTGTTGAGCGGAATACGCCATATTCGATTTCGCGATATTTCACGAATATATAGAAGAATAATGGTGAAATATTCGTTAATATCGAATATTCGTGATATTTTATCAAAAAAAATTTTTGCGAAATTTCGCTAATGCGAATGCGAAATTTCGCTAATGCGAATGCGAAATTTCGCTAATGCGAATGCGAAATTTCGCTAATGCGAATGCGAAATTGATTGCGAAATTCTCGTCAGCATGCGAAAACGGAGATCATTTCCTGGATTACTAAACTAATATGCACTAAACACTAACTCTACTTACACAAACTTATATGACTAAACTAAAGCTATTTTTTTTTATATATCAATAGCTGGGTAAAAAATGAATAAAACCTGAATATGTCAGAATTATATCACAATCAACCAGGCAGCGCTGGACATATGCAACATTTAAACTTTAAACAAATAAATATACAAATATTAAATATTGTCCTTGGAATAGAAAAGTTCTTAAATGAAGAATGGCAGTCTTTAATGCAAATATTGGACTGAACAATCCTTATTCAAACAAAGTCCACTATAGCCCAAGATGATAGGTTTGGAAAGACACCGCTTCACGTCTGTGCTCATAGAAGAAAGAGGGGGGTGTGTGAGAAAAGAGAACCCCCTCTTGAGTAGTCTCTTACCGCAAATAAAATTTATATCGGCGTGTCACAGGTGCAATCTCAGCCTCAATCACTGCTCAGCGTCTCTGAATGGCTCAGGGTTCATACATGAAAAAGATGGTAGGAAACAGACACATAGCGTGATCCTGCTTAAAAATCTTTAATCGCCCAATAAAAACGTCATCCAATACACTCACATGTATAAAACTTTAAAATGGCATATCTCACTGATTTACCCAAATCGGGTCAGGTTAACCACATCACCAAACGCTCGTTGCTGGTCAAGCTGCGAGGAGGGGAGTGATCTCTAATGCCGACTGACAATCAGACTGCTTCACTTGGTTCAGCCCTGACTAGTTTCATCCCAAGGGATATCATCTGAGGGTGGAGCCAAGTGTCATGCATTACTGCTTTATACCCAGGAGCAAATCGCTCGCTTTGCATCAGGCATCAATCCCCAGCTGACAGCTATATCAACAGAGGACAGAATGACACAGCAATGTGCAAATCAAGGGACACAGTATATTTGACAGTGTGACAATCTTTACAGAGTGCACAGAATACAATACAACAGAGTGCTGTCCTTGGCTGGAAACTGCCGGCTAATCATTTACATCCGCCGGAATTACACTAGCAGACAAAAACAGCATTCAGCATAAAAACCATATCAATTCAAAACATACCAATCAAATAGTCCAAAGCGGGTGTGCCCATATGAACTGGGCACAGTCACTTTAGACAAAAAATTATGATCATGGTGTTAGTGAGAAAAAAAATAAAATATATATAAATATATATATGTAACATAAGATATAGGAATTTAAATGTATACCTTGCACCATACATTGTACAATGCATATTACCGATCAGATTGAATTGGATAGAATTCAACCAGACATAGAATGGTGCAATATTCACCTCTATTTAGGAGAAATAAATCATACATTTCAAACATGATGCATTCCCAATTCGTTCAAGAATGTATACAAAATAAATTAAATACCTAAAAATTGTAAGAGATGCTAAAAAAATACTAGACTAATAAAATTCAAATTTAAAAAAAAAATCTAAATTGAATAAAATTAAAATTAAATTAGATCCTATCCATTGTAGGAAATTGACGACGCTTTACTAGCACTCAATTGGGCCCTATGTCAGAGGGACGACTTACCTTTCGAACAGAAAGTGTTTTTGAGACAGGCTTTAGATTTCTGCCTGTCCCACAATTACTTTTGGTATAACCAACACTTTTATTCCCAGCGCAAAGGAGTGGCCATGGGAGCCAAGTTTGCTCCAAGCTTGGCCAATTTGTTCATGGGGGAGTGGGAGGACAAAGTGGTCTTTTCTAAAAAGAGAGACCAGCTATTATTGTACAAAAGGTATATAGATGACCTAGTGTTCCTATGGGAAGGCACTGAATGTTCACTACACGCATTCATGACTGAACTAAATAACACCAACAACAATATTGTGTTAGACTACGAGTTCAGTAAAGACAAAATCCATTTTCTCGATGTAAATCTATTAAGAGATGGAGACAAGTTAATTACCAATGTCTATTTTAAGCCTACCGACAGGAATAGTTATCTTCCAATCTCCAGTGGACACCACCCACATTGGCTCAATAACATTCCTAAAGGACAAATAATGAGAATAAGGAGAAATTGCACATCCGACTCAGATTTTCAATCTCAATCTGCGATTATTAAATCTCGCTTTATTCAGAAAGGTTACAATGAGTCGACCCTAAATAAAATTATCAATGACGTAGGTGCCCCACCAAGATCGGTATGTCTGGAAAATAAGGTACAAATACCAAGTTCAAAACATGAATGGGGCTTCATTTCAAATTTCCATGACCAATATAGGGACATAGAGAAAATTTTCAAAGAACACTGGCACATACTCCAAATGGACAAAACCTTACAGAATGTGGTGCCAAAAAATCCTGCTTTCATATATAGAAAAGCCCCCAATTTTGGAGACAAGATAGTAAAGAAAGTACTGGACCCACCAGTTAGACCAACCATGTTTTGGGACTGCGCTGGTTTCTATGCCTGCAGAAGGTGTAAGACCTGTGCTAAGATAAATTCACCTATTCGGGGACTGACTGAATTTACATCGACGGGGAACAATATGAATTTTAAAATTAAGGATTTTATCACATGCAGTACAACTCATGTGGTCTACGTTTTGCAGTGTCCATGCAACCTAATGTATGTGTGCCGCACGAAAAGGAAACTAAAGAAACGCGTTTCAGAACATATATACAATATAGAGATCGGGTACAAAGATCATAGCGTATCCCTCCATTTAAAAAAATTCCATGGACAAGATCCTTCGGGCTTAAAGTTTTGGGGCATAGAGAGTATTTGTCCAAATTGGAGGGGTTCCAACATGGTGAGGGAAATCTCTAAACGCGAGACCCGTTGGATTTATTTAATGAATACGCTCACCCCTTCTGGCTTAAACGTCGAATTGGATGTAAATTGTTTCATAAGCGATTATTGATCGGCATGCATCCTTTGTCGTCTTTATTACCTTTTTTTCTGCGCTTTGCTTTATGCATTATCACATATCTCTATCCATTGTTATACATTTATACACATATACTTATATATAATTTCACACTTATATATAATTTTATATTTATTCCATACACCTATCAGGTATTCCTTATGTCGACCTTTTTTTTTTTTTTTTGTCATTTTGGAGTACTAGCATCATTATGACCCACGTGATTAATAAAGTTTGTGTACGATCCACAGCTGAAGATATTGTTAATACAACCGCTGTCTATTAACCGCGGTATTGGGTTAAATACCTATGCCAGCATTCAGCTTATTTGTTATTGGGGGTTTGCAGATTGCAAGTAATGAGTTGTAACGATCGGCAATCGGTCTATACTAAATCCATTCGCCCTACGTGGACATTCAATTTCCTACAATGGATAGGATCTAATTTAATTTTAATTTTATTCAATTTAGATTTTTTTTTTAAATTTGAATTTTATTAGTCTAGTATTTTTTTAGCATCTCTTACAATTTTTAGGTATTTAATTTATTTTGTATACATTCTTGAACGAATTGGGAATGCATCATGTTTGAAATGTATGATTTATTTCTCCTAAATAGAGGTGAATATTGCACCATTCTATGTCTGGTTGAATTCTATCCAATTCAATCTGATCGGTAATATGCATTGTACAATGTATGGTGCAAGGTATACATTTAAATTCCTATATCTTATGTTACATATATATATTTATATATATATATATTTTTTTTTTCTCACTAACACCATGATCATAATTTTTTGTCTAAAGTGACTGTGCCCAGTTCATATGGGCACACCCGCTTTGGACTATTTGATTGGTATTTTTTTAATTGATATGGTTTTTATGCTGAATGCTGTTTTTGTCTGCTAGTATAATTCGGCAGATGTAAATGATTAGCCGGCAGTTTCCAGCCAAGGACAGCACTCTGTTGTATTGTATTCTGTGCACTCTGTAAAGATTGTCACACTGTCAAATATACTGTGTCCCTTGATTTGCACATTGCTGTGTCATTCTGTCCTCTGTTGATATAGCTGTCAGCTGGGGATTGATGCCTGATGCAATGCGAGCGATTTGCTCCTGGGTATAAAGCAGTAATGCATGACACTTGGCTCCACCCTCAGATGATATCCCTTGGGATGAAACTAGTCAGGGCTGAACCAAGTGAAGCAGTCTGATTGTCAGTCGGCATTAGAGATCACTCCCCTCCTCGCAGCTTGACCAGCAACGAGCGTTTGGTGATGTGGTTAACCTGACCCGATTTGGGTAAATCAGTGAGATATGCCATTTTAAAGTTTAAATCATGTGAGTGTATTGGATGACGTTTTTATTGGGCGATTAAAGATTTTTAAGCAGGATCACGCTATGTGTCTGTTTCCTACCATCTTTTTCATGTATGAACCCTGAGCCATTCAGAGACGCTGAGCAGTGATTGAGGCTGAGATTGCACCTGTGACACGCCGATATAAATTGAGGCTACTCAAGAGGGGGTTCTCTTTTCTCACACACCCCCCTCTTTCTTCTATGAGCACAGACGTGAAGCGGTGTCTTTCCAAACCTATCATCTTGGGCTATAGTGGACTTTGTTTGAATAAGGATTGTTCAGTCCAATATTTGCATTAAAGACTGCCATTCTTCATTTAAGAACTTTTCTATTCCAAGGACAATATTCAATATTTGTATATTTATTTGTTTAAAGTTTAAATGTTGCATATGTCCAGCGCTGCCTGGTTGATTGTGATATAATTCTGACATATTCAGGTTTTATTCATTTTTTACCCAGCTATTGATGTGTTAAACTGGTCCGTGAACCAAGTTATAATGGTAGCAGCTGCAGTCATTTAGAGTGGCTAGTTTGGATTTTTGGCTCATTGAATCACCTATTAGTTTTTTTTTTTTTTTTTTCTTTCAAAAGCGCTTGTATTGTGTTTTTGCATGGGGGGTTTGCTTTAATACAACTGTTTGATTATATTATTTTTTTTTTATACACAAAACACAGAAGGGCAGAGAAAGTATTCGCGAATATTCGTAATACGAATATTCGCATTGCGAATATTCAGCAACATAAAAGGATCGCCTCAGCTACTCGGCCCAGGGTCTCTAATCATACCAGCAATGCTTTTAGACGTCGATGGAGATCACTAGGATGTGATCTGTTTTAAAAATAAATTTGAAAAAATACAAATATTCGCAATATCGAATATTCACCGCGATATTCGATTTATTCGCGAATACTCGAATATGCAATATTCGTTACAAATATTCGCAATGCGAATATTCGTGAGCAACACTAATCAAGAGTACCTCTATAAGGTTACGATGTAAAGGCACCACCGACACCAAAACATTTTCAGCACCTGTTACTTCTATTCAAAGTCTGTGAAAGAGACACCAGAATTTATCCAAACAATCTCTAATCTTGTTCCCAGTGCACTACATTGTAACCTCATCATACAGAAATCTTGCAAATTTCACTTGTTTGGCTTTATAAATGCAATTATTTCTGCACAGTACAGATGTGCCATTTTAGAGGAAGACTAAAGCCGCGTACACACGATCGGTCAAACCGATGAGAACGGTCTGATGGACCGTTTTAATCGGACCAAACGATTGGTTATTTATCCGATGGATACCTAAACGATGGATACCTAAACGATAGCACCAAACCGATCGTTTGTAGGCACGACCATCGGTTAAAAATCCACGCATGCTCAGAATCAAGTCGACGCATGCTTGGAAGCATTGAACTTCATTTTGTTCAGCACGTCGTTGTGTTTTACGTCATCGCGTTCTGACACGATAGTTTTTTTAACCGATGGTGTGTAGGCACGACTGACCATCAGTCAGCTTCATCGGTTAACCGATGAAAACGGTCTATCAGACCGGTCTCATCGGATGGACCGATCGTGTGTCGCACTATATTAAAAAGGATATTTTTATTTGTATTCTTTCACTTTAAGCATCAATAAATTACAGCTCGTTTAAAAAATGTTTTTTTAATACTTTTTTTCATTGATACGTGTCCTCCAGGGCAGTATCCAGACCCCCATAACCATTCTATTCCCAATTACTTGTATATAAGCCTTCAAAATGAGCACTTTTGATTTTTCACATTCCGGTCCTATAGACTTTAAGTGGTTCGTTATTCGGTTCCAAACTTTTGCGTTGTTTAAACTGGGGGTCGTTTGACCCATCCCTTATATGCTAGGAAGCTTGTGCATGTTGTAGGCATATTTTGTTATACTTTGCATGCTTTGAATTGTGTTTTCTGCAGTTGTATGTGCATTTTTTTTTCTGTTTAATAAAAGCATTAATACACCACAGAGGTCTAAGATCCCTTGGCATTTACTGCAAGAACCTTTAATAGACACCAAGCAAAACAACATCTCTTGAGGCCACTTGTGTAGAGGCACGTGCACAATTATCACTGCTTCTCACTGCTCCCTACCTTATGTGCCCCTCTTAAATGATCCTGTGGCTCTCTACCTCACTCTCAACATCTGAAATTAGGAATTCCTGTGCATTATCAAGATCCTCCTCCTGAAGGAAGAGAATTGTCATGTGTTGAAATATCACTGCTGACTCCTCCATGACAGTTTATTGGGTTTTGACAAATCGGAGAAAAAGAGGAAGAAAGGGGGGGTGCATTTGAAATAGATGTTCTGTGTCTCGGAGGAGGAGGAAGAGGAAAGCTTTGTCAGCCACTCAACTATCTTTTCCACATGCTCTACAGCCCCAAGGTTATTGATTCTTCTCAGCCTTGGTCTGACTCTGGGTGTTAAGTAAGTTTTAACAGGGTACAAAAGCGGGCAAGAAAATGACAAAAAAACTGGGTTTGCTTAGCTTGGGGAAAATGATAGATAAACAATGATATATTTATTGGGTATACTTGGCAAAAAAATTTGGCAATATAGATTTTTGTCCCAAATACTGTGCAAAAGGACAAGAGAACATTAGATGCATATGGAGAAAAAATACTTTACTATCGGTTCAGGAAAAAGTTCTCTGTGGAAGAAGTGGTTTAACTTTGAATTACCCTATTGTACAGGCTCCAACTGACCAATTTGTAATTTACAGCTAGATTCCCAGTCCAGAAGTAGCCTCTTCTGGGTCCAGAAAGTGTTGTTTCTTCTGGACCATGTGTGTGCAAAATACTAAAGAGTTATAGGCTGGAGGCTGGAACTGTATCAGTCTCTGTAAACCAGTTTCTGAATCTACATGTGAGTATTTTTATGTCCCACACATGACACATGAAACAAAAATAGTGCTGGATGTAACCACAGAAGTAACTGCAGGAAAGTGTATGCTACTTACAAGTAGGGATGAGCCAAACACCCCCCTGTTCGGTTTGCAGCAGAACATGTGAACAGGCATAATATTTGTTTGAACAGTGCTAATTTTTAACCACTTAAGGACCCCTTCACGCTGATATACGTAGGCAGAATGGCATGACTGGGCACAAGCACGTACCTGTACGTCCTCTTTAAGAGCCCAGCGGTGGGGCCAAGAGCGCGCCACCGGCGGCATGCTCGCGACCCGGTCCGAAGCTCCGTGACCGCACCAGCGGGACCCGATCGCCGCCGGTGTCCCGCTATTGGTCACAGGAGCTGAAGAACAGGGAGAGGTGTGTGTAAACATTGCCAGTTGTTTTATAACCGAGGGCGGAGCCACCCGTGATGTGGACGGTGACCCTGCCCCCTCTAACACGTCACAGGAGTTTCCTGAAGTGCGTCAGAGGGGGCGGAGTCACACATCATGGGTGGCCCCACCCTCGATTATAAAAGAACTGTCAAACAGCTTGCACGTCATTAGGCTGGGTGCCTCTGGTGCAGGGAGAATCGTGCAACATTCCTGACTGGAGTGGAGAGCATCGCTGGAGAATGGATGGACGCTGGACATCGAGAATGTATTACAACGCTGAACAGACTAGATTACATCATTGGAATGTTTTTTTTTTTTTAATAAAGGACTTGTCCCAAGCCGTCTACTGTCATTTTTAAAATTTTCACACTTTTTCTTTGTGAAATGGTAGGCAATTCACATAGGGGGAACGGGATCTGGAGCTCCCCTTTGTGAAAGGGGGCTTCAAGATTTCGATAAGCCCCCCACCCACAGACCCCCACAACCACCGTGCAAGGGTTGTGGGGATGAGGCTCTTGTCCCCATCAACATGGGGAAATCCTCCCCATGTTGAGGGCATGTGGCCTGGTACGGTTCAGGAGGTTGCGTGCTCAGATAAGGGTCTGATATGGATTTTTGGGGGGAACCCCATGGCAAAAAAAAAATGGCGCAGGGTTTCCCTTAATATCCATACTAGACCAGAGTGACCCGACAATTCATTATAGCCGCGAGTAGTTTTAAATGACTTTTTTCCTTTAGAAATGTAATTTTGTGCAGGTACTTTTCTAAGCACCCCCCAGGTACGAAATTTTAATCAATATTTCACTGTTATTATTTCACTTTAAGGATTATTAAAATCACTGCTTCCGAAAAACTGCCATTTTTAAAACTTTTTGTGCATTGATACATGTCCCCTGGGGCGGGACTCAGATCCCCAAATACTTTTTATGACAATAACTTGCATATTAACCTTTAAAATGAGCACTTTTGATTTCTCCCATTGACTTTTAAAGGGTGTTCCGCGGCTTTTTTTTTATTTGCCGCAAATACCCCAAATTGTTCGCTGTTCGGCAAACAGGCAATGTTTGAGTCAAACTCATGTTTGACTCAAACATTGCCTCAGTCGAACAGATAACCCATCCCACTTACAAGAAATCACGCTACAATGCATGAACTTTAAATCTGTGCAGTATATTCTGTATGTTGACACAAAAGTATGAGTGCAGACATATTAAAGTGGTATTAAACTCTGCTAAAGTTTATTTTAATGGGTCTCCAGGAGATTTATGCCATAATATGCTAGTATGTACAGCATATTAGTGCTGCGCTGTCAGCACTTGGGTATTTTGATTTTCCTTGAGTCTTCCTTCTGGGTTCAGAAGTTCAGCTGCTTGAATGGCCACTTGGTTGGGATGACATTACTCGTGAGCATGCGCATTGAAAGCACTTCATCACACCAGGTACCTAAAATGTGCTTTGAGCTGCCCATGTTCAGGTCAGTGTACATTACCACTGACAGGTCCTGGATAAGAATCTATGACAGACGAGACTAATAAGGTCTCTTCTGTCATAAAAACCTTGTCTGTCAGCATTTAAAAAAAAAAAAAAAGTTTATTGCCGCTTTAGGACATGTACGCAGCAAGTAGGCTCAGACTTAATTTAAACATCCCCCTTGAAATTACTCCCACTATTAGGCACAATCTGGCTACTAGGGATGAACCAAATACCCCCCAGTTCGGTTCGCACCAGAACATGCGAATAGGCAAAAAGTTTCTTCGAACACGCAAACATCATTCAAGTCTATGGGACACAAACGTGTCAAGCTCCCCTGATCCTGTCCTTGTGCCATACTCACACAGGTACTTATCGATGGCCCTCTGCTGCATGTGCAGCCGCTGCAGCATTGCCAACATTGAGTTCCACCTGCTGGTTATGTCACAAATGAGGCAGTTGTTGGGCAGATTGCATTCCCTTTGAATGTCAGCCAGCCAAGCACTGACATTATATGACTGGTGGAAATGACCACCACAGACTTTCCTGGCCTGTCTAAGGAGATTCTGTTAGTCTGGGTACCTGCTCAAGAACCGCTGCACCATCAAATTCAAGATGTGAGCCAAACAGGGAACATGGGTCAAGTGTCCCTGTCAGAGGGCGGAGAGGAGGTTGGTGTCATTGTCGCATACAACCATTCCTGGCTGAAGCTGGTGTGGCGTCAACCACCTCTGAGCCTGCCCCTGTCAGGGCTGCCAAAATCTCTGCCCCAGTGTGGCCCCCAAGCAGACCAACTCAAGCATCGCATGGCATCTTTTTGCTTGCGTAGCCCCTTGAACACCTATATTTATTTATTTATTTATTACAATTCTTAAAAGTACAAAATGGTACAAAACGCAGTCAGTTACCCGTAGGCCTCGATGCGCCGAGAACAACAATACAGCAACAACCTATGGAGCACAAATCTTCAGAGGAAGAGGCCATAGAGGCAGAAAAAGAAGGGGATGGAGAAGAGAGCTGTGGCAGAATTACCAATAGCATTTTGGAGGTGTGGTGGCAGAACAAGCTCCAACAATACTGAACCCTGTCCTGCATCCTTCCAAGCTGCCAGCAGTTTCCCAATGCGCCGTGAAAGAAAGGTAACATCCCTGTCAATGCCTTCTGGACCATGAGTCAGCGGTAATATGCACCTTACTGCAGACCACCCTGTCCAACAAGGCCAAGAGATTGCCTTCCACATGCCTGTAGAGAGCCGGAATGCCCTCCCGCTTGGAACCTGCCACTGAGGTACCACACATTCCACAAATTAACGAAAGGGGTCAGCCAGATGAAAAGGCAGCAGTTGCAGTGCTGGCAATTTGGCCAAGCTAGCATTCAGGCGCTCAGCATGTGAATGGCTGGGATCAAATTTCTTTCTACGGTTTAGAAAATGGGGTAGGTAAATTTGCCTGCTAAAATTGGATGGTGGTGTACCACTAGCAGATTGTCTGCAAGTACTTGGGACACCTATTGATATACCTTCATTCCTCTTAGTGCAGGTTTCTGAGAGGACTGGAGGTATAGTGGGGTTGGAGATCCCAGATGTGGAGCAAGGAGAAGTCCGCCTTGTAATTTGATGTGGGTCTTTCAAGTGCTGTTGCCAATGGACTGCATGGGAGGTCGGCCTATGTTTGGTTAAGCATGTGGTGCCCAAACGGCTGCTGTTTTGGCCACGCTTGATCCGCTTCAGGCAAAGTCTGAGTCTGGGTCCAGAGCTGGGTGGAGGTCAATGTGCAGGGGTCCAGAGCTGGGGGTTGAGGTCAATGTGCAGGGGTCCTGAGCTGGGGGTGTGGGGCAATGTGCAGGGGTCCAGAGCTGGGTGGGGGTCAATGTGCAGGGGTCCATGTGCAGGGGTCCAGAGCTGGGTGGGGGTCAATGTGCAGGGGTCCAGAGCTGGGTGGAGGTCAATGTGCAGGGGTCCAGAGCTGGGGGTGAGGGTTCAATGTGCAGGGGTCCAGAGCTGGGTGGGGGTCCAGAGCTAGGGGTGGGGGGCAATGTGCAGGGTTCCAGAGCTGGGGGTGGGGGGCAATGTGCAGGGGTCCAGAGCTGGGGGTGGGGGGCAATGTGCAGGGGTCCAGAGCTGGGTGGGGGTCAATGTGCAGGGGTCCAGAGCTGGGGGTGGGGGGTCTATGTGCAGGGGTCCAGAGCTGGGGGTGGGGGGGCAATGTGCAGGGGTCCAGAGTTGGGGGTGGGGGCAATGTGGAGGGGTCCAGAGCTGGGGTGGGGGGCAATGTGCAAGGGTCCAGAGCTGGATGTGGGGTCCAGAGCTGGGGGTGGGGGGCAATGTGCAGGGGTCCAGAGCTGGATGTGGGGTCCATAGCTGGGGGTGGGGGGCAATGTGCAGGGGTCCAGAGCTGGGGGTGTGGGGCAATGTGCAGGGGTCCAGAGCTGGGTGGGGGTCAATGTGCAGGGGTCCAGAGCTGGGTGGGGGTCAATGTGCAGGGGTCCAGAGCTGGGGGTGAGGGGTCAATGTGCAGGGGTACAGAGCTTGGTGGGGGTCCAGAGCTAGGGGTGGGGGGCAATGTGCAGGGTTCCAGAGCTGGGGGTGGGGGGCAATGTGCAGGGGTCCAGAGCTGGGGGTGGGGGGGCAATGTGCAGGGGTCCAGAGCTGGGTGGGGGTCAATGTGCAGGGGTCCAGAGCTGGGGGTCAATGTGCAGGGGTCCAGAGCTGGGGGTGGGGGGCAATGTGCAGGGGTCCAGAAGTTGGGGGTGGGGGCAATGTGGAGGGGTCCAGAGCTGGGGTGGGGGGCAATGTGCAGGGGTCCAGAGCTGGCTGGGGTCAATGTGCAGGGGTCCAGAGCTGGGGGTGGGGAGCAATGTGCAGTGGTCCAGAGTTGGGGGTGGGGGTCAATGTGCAGGGGTTCAGAGCTGGGTGGGGGTCAATGTGCAGGGATGGGGGCAGTTTGTAATGTGCAGGGGTCCTGAGCTGGAGGGGCAATGTGTAATGTGCAGGGGTCCCGAACTGGGATGGGACTATGTAATGTGCAGGGTTCCAGACCTGTGGGGGTGCTGCGTAGTGTAAAAGGGTCCAGAGCTGTGAGCGGCTTGGTAATATAAAGAGGTGCAGTTGTGGAGTGGGGGTACACAGTAGTGACAAAGAGATATTGGGGGGTACAGAGATATGCAGGGAGCACAGTGGGGTGTTTTTACATTTTAAAGTGGGGTTATAGAATAAGATATAGAATCCGCCCCGGGTGCCAAATGCTCTAGGTACGCCCCTGCTTGCTTGCCCTCTTTTAGTGGCCTGTGAGTGTCTGCCTCTCCTTGGTGGCCTTCCAGACATGATGTAAATTTTGTTTTGTAACACCACACTGTATTGTGTACACCACCAGCAATGTAGTAGCAGGTTCACTACGGCTGCACTGTATTGTGTACACCACCAGAAGTGTAATAGCAACTACGGCTGCACTGTATTGTGTACCTCGTATACTAACAGAAAAGTAGTAGCAACTGCACTATGGTTGCACTGTATTGTGTACACGGGACCGTTTACAGCGGATATATCCCATCGTGTGTACAAGGCCTACCAGAAGTGTAGTAGCAACCCTGTGTACTGTGTAAACCAGTGGTCATCAACCCTGTCCTGCAGGGCCTACTAACAGGCCAGGTTTTATGTATTACCTTGGGGAGATGCAGACTAGAATACTGCAATCACTGAGCAGCAAATGACATCACCTGTGATGCATTTCAGTTATCTTGCAAACCTGGCCTGTTAGTGGGCCCTGCAGGACAGGGTTGATGACCACTGGTGTAAACCACCAGAAAAGTAGTAGCAACTGCACTACGGATGCACTGTATTGAGTACAAACTAGAAGTGTAATAGCAACTACGGCTACACTGAATGCAGAGTACATATATATATATATATATATATATATATATATATATATATATATATATATTTATATACACACGAGCCTAGGAGTGAGCTTTATGTTCGGGTCGAACATGAGTTCCACTCGAACACTGGCTGTTCGCTGAATAGCGAACAATTTGGGGTGTTCACGGCAAATTCGAAAGCAGTGGAACACCCTTTAAAAGTCTACGGGAGAAATCAAAAGTGCTAATTTTAAAGGCTAATATGCAAGTTATTGTCATAAAAAGTGTTTGGGGACCCGGGTCCTGCCCCAGGGGACATGTATTAATGCCAAAAAAGTTTTAAAAACGTAATTTTTTTCGGGAGCAGTGATTTTAACCACTTAAGACCCGGACCAATATGCTGCTAAATGACCCAAGGTGTTTTTACAATTCCGCGCTGCGTCGCTTTAACAGACAATTGCGCGGTAGTGCGACGTGGCTCCCAAACAAAATTTGCGTCCTTTACGTCCCACAAATAGAGCTTTCTTTTGGTGGTATTTGATCGCCTATGCGATTTTTATTTTTTGTGCTATATACAAAAATAGAGCGACATTTTTGAAAAAAAAACAATATTTTTTACTTTTTGTTATAAGAAAAATCAAATAAACTAAATTTTAGTCAATCATTTAGGCCAAAATGTATTTAGCCACATGTCTTTAGTAAAAACAAATCGCAATAAAAAAAAAAAGAGCTACCTAGGGGCAACAGCGACACTAATACAGCGATCAGAAAAATGATCGCATCATTTTACTCGGCGTAACATCATCTTTCACAATATATAAAAAAATTGGGCCAAATTTATTGTTGTCTTATTTTTTAATTCAAGAAAGTGAATTTTTTCCAAAAAAAGTGCGCTTGTAAGACCGCTGCGCAAATACGGTGTGAGAAAAAGTATTGCAATGACCGCCATTTTATTCTCTAGGGTGTTAGAAAAAAAAAATATATAATGTTTGGGGGTTTTAAATAATTTTCTAGCAAAAAAAAATGTTTTAGTCTCGTAAGCACCGAATATGAAAAACAGGCTCGGGGCTGAAGTGGTTAATAAAGGACTTGTCCCAAGCTGTGTACTGTGGTTTTTAACATTTTTGACACTTTTTTTGTGAAATGGTAGGGGTACAATGTACCCCATTACCAATTCACATAGAGGGGGGCCAGGATCTGGGGGTCCCCTTTGTTAAAGGGGGCTTCCAGTTTACGATAAGGGTTTGTGGGGAATCCCTGAGTCCCTTAAATTTATATTAGAATACTAGAACGATGGTACACCCCCTATTCAATTGTATTTCCTCAATTATAAAAGGTTAAATCATATAATGTAGAAGGAAAGTTGAAGTCTGACTTTGTAGAGCGTGTTGTATTTGAAGGTACTGGTAGAAATTCTTATTTAACAGTCGAAATCGTTCTTTCAATATATCAAAAGATAGCAACACATCTCCCTCAAACAATTGGTGTAAAAACATTAGTCCTGCACTTTTCCATTCAGCAAATTCCAGCAATTTATTTAGCTCAGGTAAACAATATTTGTTCCATAATGGCATGTATTTAGTATATCCCGTGTGATGTGTACTTATACGAATCATTTCCCAAAGCCTATGAATTAAGAAAAAAGTTGGAATTTTTCTCTTCCTATAGAATTGATGAGATACTATTTGTTGTACTAATGGAAGTGGTTTAAATTGAGTCATTATAATGTTCTGTATAGGATCTTGATTATCTACCTCCTCCCATCCACTCCAATGCTGAAGTTGTGCTGCCATATAATTGAGTCTTGAGTTGGGGATCGCTATTCCTCCTTTATCTTTTGCTTGTTACAGGGTTTCCAATTTAATTCTTGGTTTTCCATATTTCCATATGAGATCTCTAAAGGTCGCATCAATTGTTCTAAATAATTTTAATGTTAGCCAAACTGGGCAATTGTGTAGAAAATATAGCAATTGGGGCAGCCACACCATCTTCACCAAATTTGCCCTTCAACTCATTGTCAATGGAAACCTGGACCAGATTTTACCTTGTTGTCTAAATCTTGCCACAAGGGGTAGAATATTGTTCTCTATATAATTATTAACCTGTGGGGTTATTATCACCTCTAAATACTTAAATGATGTAACATACTTAATTTGGTGTTTTTGGTGTGAAAGCTTCAATTGCATCGGGTCAATAGGATCCATAGGCATAATCACTGATTTGTCCCAATCACCACTGTGCTGCTCTGGTCACGAGAGCCCCCCTCTACATCAGAGTTTCCCCTTACATCATGACCTACAGCGTTCCCCTTTACATAAGTGTTCCCTTTCACTGTAAGGGGGAATCCTGCAGACTCTGATGTAAGTGGGAACTCTGTGCTGGCTGTGTTATAGTAACCTAACCTTCATGTCAATGAAGATTTTTTTTTTTTTTTTAATTTTGTTTAACTTAAACACATTGCTAATAGCACTAGCTATGTGTTTATAGCGTAAATACTGATATTTGCAATGTTTGGCACTAAACATTTTAATTTTAGGTACTTTTTTGCAGTGGCAGTAAAACAATTTGGTACTGTCAGTAAATTTTATTTTGTTAAGTGTCGTTTGTAAATTTTGGCATCCTGCCAGTAAATTTTGCATGGAGGGATTGGCAACACTGGCATGAGGTCCCTGTTCAGGTACTTATTCTCATGGGTTGACGGCTGTCTTCCAGTTGTGCTTCTGTGTTGGGATCCTGTCACGTGGGCCCCTGGTAATGACTACAATCAACTGTGCTATACACATTGTGTACTAATGGCCCAGCATTGTAACTATCGTGAAGCCAGTCCACAATAAGGTGCAGAAAACACTGGAACAGTGAATGTAGACAAAAATTGGCTAAAAAGGGCTAGAGAAAATCAGCAGCTCTTAGATGCAAAAATAAAGATGAAAAAGGTGGCAAAACATGGCACCTGTTTATGATATATAGTGCTTTAGCAAACTAAACACTATCCCGCTAGGGTTGAGATCTATTTTAACTATGTTACTATGTGTATCATATTGTCTGCTTGCAACCTGTAATGAGCAATATTAAACCTTTTAGTTTTAGAGTTTGTTAGCTTATAGTGCACTGAGGTTTACGACAGGAATGGAGTTTGAGTGCAATATAGTGTATTCATATATATATATATGTATAGTGTAGATTGCGAAACATGTATTTACCCAATATTTTTGACGTTTGAAGTATAAGCAATATACTGTATATATATATATATATATATATATCTTAATCATTCTATGATCTCTCTTTACCCTCCAGTGAGCAGAAAGTCCTCTGCTTCTCTGAGGGGCAGACATCTGACTGTTACACTTCTTTTAACTCAAGGAACAGTGAAGAGACAGTATCCTGCACACTGGACAGATGTAAAAGGGATAGAGAAAGGTTCCAGCATGCTGTCTTTAAAGGCAGAACAAAGCAAAGCAAGATCAGAGAGAGCAAAGGGAACGTTGTGACACTAAGACAATTAATTACTCCTGGATGTGACGATGAGAGCTGCACTGTATGTTGGAAGAAACAGCAAGGGGTACTTGGATAAAGAGCAGAGAAAAGAAGAATAGCTTATCATCTTACTGAACTGCTCAGCAGGTTTGCCATTTGAAGAACAGCCCTCTGTAAAAAGAACTAAAACTAGTAATTTAATAGGTTAAAATAATGGGTAAAGCTTTTTATAGGAAGTCATTTAAATCATCATTATGAACATAATGCACAAACTTTAGACCTCTATGTTAAAGAACATCAATTAGCAGCATTTTAAAATTATTGATAGTAACACTGTTTCTGTGGGGCACATACACTGTAGCTGACAACAGCATGATTTCTGAACTGTAAATTTAATTTGAAAATGCATTAATCACCCTGGCAATCTGGCAAATATGACAAATGTAAAAGAAGCCAGTGTTTCAGAGTTTATATAGAAACATAGAAAAGTGACAACAGAAAAGTAGTCCATTGAGTCTACCCCCTTTGTTAAACCTAGAAGAGCTATAATATTCACTAACTGCACAGGGGAGAAGTTTAACATATGCATAGGTATAAGGAAACAAGAAATGTTTTTTTTTTTTTTTTTAAAGGTATGGTTTTATTGTTTACAGAAATGCATTTGTAGCATTAAAGGAGCAAACAGTGCTCATTCAGCAATGAGGTACAGTTATATGATATCCAATCAGTGAGTACAGATTGTTTGAGGAGTTTCATTGTTTGTTACCTTCTAAAATCCAGTATAATAACTAAAAGTCAACTAACATTTTCCCAGAACTCAAGGAGCAGGTGGTATAGTGCAATCTGAACTAACCCATGGATTCCAAATCTTATGAAACTTTTTTGGACATCCTCTGGCCTCGTACATCAGTTTGTATAAGGATATAGCTTGATTGACTATAGTGAGCCAGAAGGCTATAGTAGGTGAGGGTTGGGATTTCCAATGAATAGATATTGTTTTCCTTGCATAAAACAGGATAATTCTTAGAAAGGTTTATGCATTCTTAGATATATCGTCATCATCTATATATCCTAGCGGGCATCTCAGGGAATTACAAATGTTAGGCAGCTGAGAGAGGGAGCTGATAAGGGGGTAAAGTAGGACCTGTATAATAATTTGGTTTGAATGGCTTTATCCGGGAAGAGATAACAGATGATACCTGGAGAGGAAGCACTTCCTGCCAAACATCCTCCGTATCGTATTTGGATACAAGTTTAGTGTGAGATGGGTCAGTCAATAAGCGTTTGAGTGGGGAGGGTTGGATATCTATGTTTCGAGGGCCAAATTGTGTCATGGTGGTATGGTGTATCTGCAGATATCGGAAATAGACCGTCGGAGGAAGGCCATACTCCCTGCGAAATTCGGCAAAGGATCAAAAAACGTTCACTATTAAACACTTAAGGACCCCCGCATGCCTATGTACGTCCATAACATGGCTCGTACAGGCACAAGGGCGTAAATTTACGTCCTCGCCTTTGTGCGGTTCGGGGGTCCCATCGGGACCCCCTCCGTGGCGTGCGGCGGTCCCCCTGGCTCTGGGAGCGATCGCCGACGAGCGGGCGGATGTCCGTGTTTTCTGCCCCCCCCCCCCGCGATCGCTCCCAGCCAATGGGAGCGCTCCCCCTTCGTGTCAGTTCCTCCTCCTGTGTTTACCCCCCACCCCCCCTAATAAAGTTTTAACCCCCTGATCACTGCCCTAGTTAACCCTTTCACTCCCTATTGCCAGCATCACTAAGCGATCATTTTTCTGATCGCTGTATTAGTGTCGCTGTTCCCGCTAGGTAGCTATTTTTTTTATTGCGATTTTTTTTTTTTTACTAAAGACATGTGGCTGAATTAATTTTGGCCTAAATGTTTTACTAAAATTTAGTTTATTTGATTTTTTTTATAACAAAACGTAAAAAAATAGTGATTTTTTTCAAAATTGTCGCTATATTTTAGTTTATAGCGCAAAAAATAAAAATCGCAGAGGCGATCAAATACCACCGAAAGAAAGCTCTATTTGTGGGAAGAAAAGGACGCAAATTTTGTTTGGGAGCCACGTCGCACGACCGCGCAATTGTCTGTTAAAGCGACGCAGCGCCGAATTGTAAAAACACCTTGGGTCATTTAGCAGCGTATGTGTCCGGGTCTTAAGTGGTTAATAGGTAAGAAATTAATCTAACCCCCACTTGAACCAGAACCCATCGCCTGTTCTGCAGAAGAATTCTGGAAGACCTGCGTTACCCTATAAGGGGGCATTATGGGAATATGTAATTAGCTTTGAAAGTTTCAATATCCATAGGGTCATAGAGAGAACTTTCGTACCCTCCCTTCCTCTAGTGGAGAGACGATGTATTCCATTTTGGAGAGATTCATAGGAAGTGAGGATGGCTGCCTCCAAAGCTGTTGCTGCATTGTTCTCCTCTGGGTAGAACCACCAATGTGCATGGGCCAGCTTTGAGACCACATAATAAGTTTGAAGGCAAGGGAGCCCCAATCCCCCCTCCAAACTAGGTAGCTGCAATTTGTCTTTTGCTGTTCTAGCTACCCCTTCCCCCAGATAAATTTAACAAGAATCGTGTTAATTTTCTTAAATTTGTTTTTGGGGATGTATAGGGGGGGTGACTCAAGATATTTTGAAAGCATAGTAAAAAGATCATTTTCAAAATATTTATTCTACCCAACAGCATCAGGGGAAGATTGGCACAGGTCTTAAGTGTATTCCTCATTCTAATAATGAGTGGATCTAAATTAATTTTGGTGTATGAGAGAGATAGATAGATAGATAGATAGATAGATAGATAGATAGATAGATAGATAGATAGATAGATAGTAAAAGGTATGTACAATCTGTAATGAACGTGAGGGTGGTAGTGTAATTGGGGAGGATTGGTCTAGCATAAAACAACAGGGATTTGTCCCAGTTTACTTGAAAGCCAAAAAAGTGGCCAAAGCGTTGGATAATATCCAGTAGAGTAGGGAGTGACGACTGGGGGTTCGCCAAATATATCAACATGTCGTCCGCGTATAAATATACCTTTTCTTTCAGGCCCCCAGTCCTCAGTCCCACAACCTGCCCACTAGACCTGATCAGTGCTGCCAGTGGCTCTATCACCAGTGCAAATAGTAGTAGCAACAGAGGGCACCCCTGTCTGGTACCCCTGCGTATCATGAAGGCAGTGCCGATCCCTGTCTCTGGGGCCCATTAAAGTTGAGAAGCGGGGGGGGGGGGCTGCTGACAATGACATGACATGTCACATGTCACATTAAAGATTAAAGTTCAGAAGCGGCGGGGGGAGGGGGTGTCCTGCTGTGTTGGAAATTTCATCTTACATTAAAGTGAAAAGCAGGGGGTGCTGACTTCTTACCTCTTCTCCCATGCAGCCAGCGAGTTGAGAAGCAGGGTGGAGGGCCGAAAATTACTTCTCACCAGGCAGTAATTTGGGGGACCCTCCACATCTTTTCGGGGGCCCTAAGCGGCTTGCATAGTGAGCCTATAGGGCGGATTGGCCCTGCATGAAGGTGTCATAAATAGTTGAATTTACTCTTCATCTAGCTGTAGGTTTGTAATATAGTAACTGAACTAATTTAATGAACGTGTCACCAAATCTGAATTTTGCCAAGACTTCCATTAGATATGGCCACTCTACTGAATCAAAGGCCTTATAAGCGTCCAGTGCTAAAACAGCCCTGGAGCCCATTGTGTCATGAGTGGCCTGCATGTTGGTAAAGAGTGACCACAAATTAATGGAAGTAGATCTTCCAGGGATAAATCCATTCTGATCCACTCCAATGACAGTAGTAATGACCGTGTTTAATCTTTGGGAAAGTACATAGGCTAAGATTTTTATATCCAAGTTAATTAGGGATATCGGTCGGTAACAATCTCAGAGAAGATGGTTCTTGTGAGGTTTGGGCATAAGAATTATTATGGGTCCCCAGGCAGTGTGTTTTTCAGGTGTAGGGGATGCGGAGTAGGCCGCTTCTGCCACTCAAAGCTCCCCCTCCGCATCCACCAATGTGGAGTGAGATGCCTTGCGGGCCTACCCTATAGCTGCAGCAAATAAGCCGTGCATGGTAGCCTTGAAGGCATCACAGACCACAGGCCCAATAGGAGTTCATATCAGCCATTCCCTGATCTGTGACAGCCTGGTCCGCCAGCCATAGGGTGCTCAGGCGCCACCCCCCGAAAAGTGGGTGATACCCCCAAAGCTAAATCCACCAACATTGGAAAGTGATCAGACACCGCCCTAGGGAGGTATCTGACATCGCTCATCATACCGAGTAGATCAGAGGATAGTAAACATAGATCTATATGTGAAAGTGTACCATGAGAATCAGATTGACAGGAGTATTCCCTCCCAACCTGCATGTTTCAATCTCCAGGCCTCTAGTAAGTCATATTGGGTCAGATAAGTGTCTAAGGGAGTGGGGGGTACAGTAGAGCATCGTAATCTGTCAAGAGTTGTCAAGGACTGTATTGTAATCTCCAGCTATCAATAAAGGACCTTCTGCAATTTCCAGGATGGAAGTGAGTACACGATCAAAGAATTGTTTAGTAAAGCGTGGTGGGGCATACAGGCTAGTCACTGTGTATGGTTTACCAAGGAGTTCTAACACCAAAATTACGTAGCAGCCATCTGGATCTAGCTTAATATGCCTAATAGCAACAGGAGCTAATTTAGCTATGAGAAGAGATGTGCCCCGGGTGTATGTGGAGTATGTGGGGTGTAGTGCATAGGCTATTTTCGCCCTCTTTAGTAGCATTACTCTGGAGCCAAGTAGGTGAGTTTCCTGGAGGAGGATCACATGCATATTGTGTCGTGCCAGGAACCCAAACATCAGTGAACGTTTGACCTTGGAGTTAAGCCCCCTAACATTCCGTGAAATTACACATAGTTTAGACATATCCATGCAATGTATACTATAAAGAAGAATACTTTCTGTATTGTAGTGAGGTTAACCAGGTTTTAGAAACCTGTAACTCCAACCTAGCACTGATAGCACTGATAACAACACATAGGTAAGAAGGTATAGTATTTATCTTACAACTGTGGACTGGATACCAATATGATCGATCCTGCTAAAAACCATGGGGGAAAAAAGACACAAAAAAATAAAGATAAAAATTAAAAAGAGAGGAGCATAACCCAAAAACAAGGAAAACAGGTATAACCACCCTAACCTACCCGGTCCCCAATCCCCAACATTTGGAGGCTTTGATCCCAGAAACAAAACATGGGGGACAAGGTAGTCCCTTACCCAACAAACCGTGGTGGGTGGCAAGAGAGTTTGCAACAGTTTGGCTCCACCTGTGCCCGCAAATTGAATTATGGTAGATGACCCGGGCCCTACAGGGACATGTCAGTTATCTCATCTTCTCTTCAAGGAGATTACTGTAACAGCTATCTAGGGGTAGCTTTGTTCTCTGTGACTATTCTTGCGGAGTGGTATGCATGAGAAAAGAAGAGGGAGGGAGCAGTGAAGAAGGATAACCGAGGGTCAGCGAAGTGTAGATAGTCGTTGCTGGTGACGCTGTTCAGGAAGACCCAATGAGTCCACCCAGTGGGCCGCTTCTTTCTGATCCGTGAAGAAGTAGGCCTTTCCGTTATGGATGACCCTCAGTCGCACAGGGTATAGCATACCATAGGGTAGTTGGAGGTCTTAAATCTCCTTTTAATGGCCAGGAAAGTAACCTTCTGTTTCTGCCTTGCCACTGAGAAATCAGGAAAGATAGTGATCCCATTGCCATTGAAGAATATGTTGCCCTTTGTGCGAGCGGCCCTGACAAACGTTTCCCTGTCCCTCAAGTGCAGCAGTTTGATGAACAGGGTGTGTTGGGATGCCCTAGTAGGTAAAGGGCACAGGGGAACTCTATGCACTCATTCGATGGCGAATAGTGTAGAAAAGGTGGAGGCGCCAAAAGTAGATTTTAACCACCACTCCATGAAAGCCTCGTGTCGTACCTTCTGAACCCTTCAGAAAAGCCAAAAAAAAAACGCAGGTTATAGCGCCCAGATGGTCCTCCATATCTGTTAACTTATTAGTGTTATACTTTTGGGTTTGGCTTAATGTTCTTACTGAGGCCTGCAAAGGACAGGTATCATCCTCCAAATGTCCTATGTGTTTGTAGCGCTCACCGCAGAAGGAGCCGCTGGTTTGATGATGGGATCGGCAAATCAAGTCACTCTCACTTTTTGTCTAGGGATGCACCAGAAGTACCAGATAATGATTGAGTGTCCACACAGTGAATAAAGGTTTTCTCAATGCTTTAATTCCAGGCCAACATTGCCGAAAATCAACTCGATGAAGGAAGAACAGGTTGATGAGAAGGAAAGAACTTTAGATGTCAGGCCTGGATATAGGTGTAGCAGAGATTAGCTCTTGAAAAAGAACACAGAGCCCACACGGAGCCAATCAGCGCCCTGGGGTGAGCGAGGTGTCTCCCGGGCCGGTCTCTCTCTCTCAGACAGCAGCCGGGACGTCACCTTAAACTCTAGCTGGGAGGAACGAGTTTCGCTGACTCGGCTCTAGACCCCTGCCACGGGCCAAAAAATGTAAAAGATTAAAAACGTTCGAACAGAGCGAATCCTCCCAGTAACTTTCTCCTTAGGAAAAGATCTCCGGGTGACAGCAATGCATACCTGTCCATTGCCCGGACGCCGGATCTTCTCCACTGGCACGGGAACCCAGTGAGCCACTGGGGTCCCCTCAGTTTTGTCTCCGGTTGAGACTTGATAAGGCCTGAAGCCCTGCCAGGTAGGCCACGCCGGCAGGGTCCCTGGATGTGCACACCCTGAAGGTGGGTGCCGCACCCCAGACTCCGGGACCCCATGCCGCAAAACGCCCACCAAACACCTGACCTCCGTCCCAGATATATCCCTCCCCAGCATGCCCAGCGAGAGAAAACCCTCTTTAATTGGCTGCTGGGGAAGATTCCATCTGCCAGAATTCCCTCTAGCTCCCACTGCCGGCCAAGGATGAACTCACATCCTCAGAATGCAGATATATCCCTCCCAGCATGCCCAGCGAGAGAAAACCCTCTCTAATTGGCTGCTGGGGAAGATTCCATCTGCCAGAAATCCCTCTAGCTCCCACTGCCGGCCAAGGATGAACTCACATCCTCAGAATGCAGTCCAAGCCAGTGGTCCTTTCTAGAATAACACAGGTCATTAACCCTGACAAATCATGACTGGGAGCAATGTAACTCTCCCAGTCAACTAACTTTTGGAAAATTGCCCATGCGAAAAGCAAGGGGGCGCTACACACACCCCTCCCCAAAAGAAACACTGTCCCCAGTGTCCAAAGCATTCAAGTTATGAATGCGGGCCTAACATCAAAACAAGACAGTTATAAGGAAAAAAAGAGAAGAGAAACAAATAATACACATAGTAATTCACATTGACATATATAATACACATTACTCAACCCTATATACCTAGCTACCCAGTCTCCGCAGCATCGGCAGTAGGTGGGTCCAAAAAAAAATGTCATAATTGAAGAAAAAAGTTATCATCAAGAGAAAAAAACACAATGGCCTGGATTCACAGACATCGGCGCACATTTATGCCACGGTAGCGTATCTTTTTTACGCTACGCCGCTGCAGCGCGGAGAGGCATGCACTGCATTCAGCAAGCCATTGCTCACCAAGATGTGCCAGTGTAGCGTATTTTCGAAGGCGCATGCCAGCGTAAGTGGAAGTGAGCGTGACCCCATGCAAATGATGGTCCAAGCGTGGCACAGTGGTTTATGTCCGGCATATCGCAAACAGCACACCCCTCTGTGCATGCTCACAACTACGCCCGGCGTAACCCCTAAGATACGCCGGCCCACCGCCTATGCCGAGAGCATTAATACGCCCAGAAATGCGCCCGTCGAGCGCAAAAGTACACCAGCAGCTTGTCAGGTACTTTTGTATTCTGACCGACGTCTGATACTGAGACTACACAGCTACTACACAGCGTACACACGATCAGACCGGTCAGATGAAACTGGCCTTAAGGCCAGTTTCATCGGACCAAATTGATCGTGTGTACGGCCCACCGGACCGTTGTCCATCGGACCAAAGTTTTAAAACTTGCTTTAAAATCTGTCTGATGGCCGTCTGTCCGTCAGACCAAAACGATGATTAGTACACAAAAGCATCGGAGCAAAAACCTGCGCATGCTCAGAATCAAGTCGACGCATGCTTGGAAGCATTGAACTTCGTTTTTTCAGCACATCGTTATGTTCTACGTCACCGCGTTCTGACCCGATTGGATTTTGGACTGATGGTGTGTACACACATCAGACCATCAGACCACTTCAGCGGCGGAACAGTCTCATCTGACCGGTCTGATCGTGTGTACGTGGCCTGAGAGGGAGAGGAGGAAAAAAAAAATTCTGCTGAGGAGAGGGCGATCCTGACCTCTGCCATCTGTAAGTATGATGCCTACCTCCATGGCGCACAGAGTGGCAGGACCAGCAAGGCCAGGAAGCAAGAAATCCTCCAGAAGGTCACCCTGGAGGTCAATGCCTTTGGGCATGAAAACAGGACCTCTAAGGACATTGCTAAGAAAATTAACGACATGCGTCGGTGGGTCAGAGATAAGCTTGCCAGCATCAGAAGGGACGTCAGGGGCACAAGAGGTGGACCAGTCAGTACTATCAGGCTGACTGCCGAGGAGGAGGTCATTGCCAGCTGCCTTGAGCAGGAGCAGGTGGAGGGGCTGGAGGACTTTGACTCCAGTGAACAGGCCTTGAGGACAGGTAAGTGTGTTTATCCCCCATCCGGTGTGTAGCATGTGAGGGGGTGCAAGGGAACATGTGACAAGTGTGTGGGTCCAGCCATTGTCTGGCTGTGTCGGACCCATGCCATCCCTGGAACATCCTCATCCTCAACATCCTCAGCCTCAGCCTGACCCCCGGGGAAGCCACGTAAGATTGGTGGAGGGGAGTGCCCACACCTCTGCTCTAGAGGTAGTTCTTGAGGAGCAGATGGATCTCTATCTGGGGAACCCCCTCCAGGTCTACCCCATCAAGGGGAACCCCCTCCAGGGCTACCCCGTCCAGGGGAACCCCATCCAGGGCTACCCCGCCATCTCCTCGGAAGGCTCTCAGGAAGACAAGGGGTGTACCCGGATCCCTACAAGAAGGGCTGGAGAGAGAGCGGGCACGCCAGACACGGCACATGGGAGATATTGCCTGTGACCTCCACCGTTTCGCTGACAGCCTGGCCTCATTTGTTGGGTCCTCCACCCGAGCCAGCGCAACGACTATTGAGGAGCCGAAGCCTTGGCACAAGGCCTGGCCCACAAAAGGACAAATGACTCTCCTCTGGACGCTGGTAGCTCAGATTATGAGTGTTATTTTTTTTGAGTGTCGTGCACAGATAGATGTGCCGTCCTCCTGTAAGGGCATGCCATGTCGGACAATGCCATGATCCCTTTTTTTTTGTAGTCACTGCACACGGTCAGGAGTGCAGGCTCGTCGGGGAGAGGTTATCTCCACGACCATGTGAATGTGGTATGAATGGACAGCAACATCATTGGGGCCTTGGTGTGGCGTTGCTGCTCCCAAGTCCCATGTGGTGGACTTGGGCTAAACCAATGTGATGTGGATGTGGTGTGTGTGAGCTAGGGACCACAGTGGTGTGCATGCGTGCATTGTCCGTGTGCCATGATGAATGTGTGTGTTTAACGTGCAAAGATACGTTCCACGAGGCAACTCCTGACTGCTGTTCCTTCAGCAGATGGGGTAGCCTCGGGCAGGGGGGGACTGTGTGGTTTGGGGGTCAGGTCATCACATATGTCAATCTCCAGGCCCTTTCTCATGGCGTAGTTGTGCAGCGCGCAACATGCACCGATGATCTGGCACACAAAGTTTGGGGAATACAACATGGCCCCCCCGGAATTATCCAGTCATCGAAAACGGGACTTCAGGATGCAAAATGTGCGCTCCACCATGCGTATGTGTACAGCATTGTATCTTCTCTCTCCTCTGGTTTGGGGATTCCAGTATGGAGTCAGGAGATGGGGTCCAAGTGCATATGCCGAGTCACCTGGAAGGGAAAAGACAGGAGGATGTTAGCCGTGCATGTGCCCCTCGTGATGTCTGCATCATGGGGTCGGACAGTCATGCCTGACACCCATGTGTCTCACCAAGCAGCCAGCTGTCCCTGTACACATTCTGTTTGAATTCTGTTGGGATGTTGCTTTGACGGTATATGTAGTTGTGATCAGAGCCTGAACCTGGATAGTAACCAGCGCCCTACCCCAACCCTGGCGACCTGAGGTGTGCCGTGGTCGCCCATGCAAGTACACCTAAAAGAGGGCATACCCTATGAAGAAGTGGTTAAAAAAGGGGGCCGGGTGGGTGGGCACCCGGAAAGTAGCGCCGACGCCTGCTGGGAGAAGAGGGGAGTCATAAGAAGCCCCACGCTCCTCCCACAAACCCAGGCAAGCCAATGGCTAGCCTTTTACTTGTGATCAGAGCCTGAACCTGGATAGTAACCAGCGCCCTACCCCAACCCTGGTGATATGAGGTGTGCCGTGGTCGCCCGTGCAAGTACGCCTAAAAGAGGGCAAAGAGACACCAATTTAGGCATAGTAATAGTTTAATGAACATAACGGAAACACGCTTAAACCAACAATACAGCAAAAGCCTGCCTGACCTCTGCGTGGGGACATGGGATATACTGCTGAAAACATGTACTTGATAACATGAGCCGAGTCCCCATGCCTGGAAGCTGCGGGCGCTGCGCCAATCCAGAATGAATGCCCCGAGAACCTCCCGGGGTTGAACCCCAACCTACCAATCAGGATTCTAACGTGGGAAATGAACTGGGACGAGGAGAGGGCCAAGGTAGGAAAGGGAAGCAAGGGGCTCTCAGGAGGAGCCGTGGCCAATGAACCCATGAGCCGATCCAAGACCTTCACCGGACACCAGGCCATGTTGGTACTGTAAAACTTAACAATGAACCCTTTTACCACCTGCCGGTTCTTGTTATTGGGCAGCTGCAAGACAAAATGTTCCGGCCATCTGGTAAGATCTCCCCTGCGCAGAACCGGGGAATGGCGCCCAGCTCTAGCCACCTCCCCTGGTCTGAGGAAACCGAAAAAACAGAGGAACACCGCAGCTTCCAGGATCAGGCTGGGACCCACCCCAAACGGTGCCAGGGCAAGCAAGTCCCCCAACCCCCGCATCATAGACCCGGAAATTGGCAAACGAGTCACCACCGGCCTCCCCTGCACCTTCTGTATGCCCCTGAGCATGGCTCTGACGGGATAAGCCGCAAAAATGGACGGTGCTGCCGGCCGTGCCAGGGAAAAGTAATGCTGAATGCCGGCCAGGTATAACTCGATCGTGCTGTGGGACAGACATAGACTATCATGGCAGAAAGCCATGAAAGCCAAGATATAGCTGATATTGTATCCCTCGTTGCTAGGGTAACGGGACGTGAAATTACAAAAACACCTCCAAGCTGTGCCATAAGCCCTGCAAGTGTTACAGGCCAAAGAACAATGGATAAGGTAAGCTGCACGAGACCCTAGGGTTCTTTGTCCAACCTCAGCTGGGCAAACGGCGGCACTGATACGCTCCTCTGATCCGCCTCCGGATGCTGCCGATAGAAACAAGGGAAATCAGCCCTGGACAATGCAACTGCCGCCCCATTATCCACCCCATTAACGAACTCCCCCGAAAGTGAGAATTGAACCTGAGACCTAACCACGTCAACCTGCGCATGAAGGCCATGATTGCGAGGGAACCAGACCTCCCCTTGTTTATGATCGCTGCAGTGGCGGCATTATCAGTGAAGAACACCACCGTATGACCAGACCACAAGAGCCCCCAGGTATATGCCGCGGCCACAATAGGGATAATCTCAAACAACGCGGATGTCCGGGAAAAACCCGGAATATCCGCCACTTCCGGAGGCCAGGGCCCGGCGAGCCACTGCCGCCCGAAAATGGCCGAAACCCACTGAAGCGGCGGCATCGGAAAACACCCTGGGAGAGGCTGGAGTGGGGAGTCGGATGAATAAGGACACCCCATTCCAGTCACGCAAGAACACATCCCACATGAGCAGATCCGCCCTGGCATCGGCTTCCATTCGCACCCTTGCGTCTGCGTCTCGGAAGAGCGGCAGGAGCGCCAGCAGGCGCAAAACAAAAGACCTACCCTGCGGGATAATGCGCATGGCAAAATTCAGCATGCCTAAAAGGGACTGCAACTCCTTCTTAGAACACACCGGGGACCTAACAAAGCCATGGATGACACCACGGATCCTGACCAGCTTGTCCTGTGGCAAGCTAGCAACCATCCGCACCGTATCCAACGTGATCCCCAGGAAGGTAGCCGTGGTTGCCGGACCCCCCACCTTGTGGGTGGCCAAGGGGACATTCAGATCCCTGAACAGCTCGGTGAGCGTGGCAAGATCCCTGGGTGCCTGAGCTGGGCTCTCTAACAGCAAAAAATCATCCAGGTAGTGAATGACTCTGCCACACCCCAACTGTTCAGCTAAAATCCAATCAAGTGCCGAGGCAAACGTGTCAAAAAGCCACGGGCTACTCTTGGATCCGAATGTCAACTTGGTCGCAAAGAAGAACTGCCCCCACCATTTGATGACGTACCACTACAATAGAGACGGCATGATAGGGAGGAGCTTGAAGGCATCTGAGATATCTGCCTTGGACAACCAAGCCCCTGTGCCTAACTGCAATATTTGCTGGATGGCAGAGTCGACGGAAGCATACCTCAACGCAAACTCCTCCGACGGAATGAGGGAGTTCAAACTGGGCACAGGTGATGAATGAGGCGCAGACAAGTCGTACACCAAACAAACTTTATTAGAAAACTTTCCCTTCACCACCCCAACAGGACTCACCCTCCACATGACAAAAGGCAGGGATGAAAACGAGCCAATGACAAAGCCCTTGGCCAACTCAACCCCTAGCAATTCATCAACTATCTCGGGGTTGGTGGTGGCCAAAACCAAATTAGCACACTCATGCGACCGAGATGGAAGGGTGATAAGGCCCGTGTGGAACCCCTCCTCAAACCCCTCCACCAAAAACCGCCTGAGAGCCGGGGAAGGGTGCTGAGCCAACCAGAAGTTCAAGCGGGGGATGTTCACCTGGCTTAGTCAGGACGCCCCGGAGGGCTTAACCGGGCAGACAGTTTTGGGGTGCGCCCTGAAACAATTCGCACAGACGTGCAACAACCTACACTGGTTGTAGTTGCAGGACGTGTAATTATAGTTATTACATAGTTGCGACTTCCCCAAAACATGGATAGGCGTGCCAAGTTTGTCCACCAGGCCCGACGGCCCAGAAGATGACCCGCCAGACCCAGGCCTGCTGGCCCCACCCGCAACCAAATTATCAACATTAGGACACCAGTTGGCGGTGTGGGCGGCAGATTGACAGGTGGCACACGTGGGAGACTTCTGACTAGCAAAATGCCTGCAGAACATCTCCGTGTCCATGATACTCCAGCATGAAACCACCTGAAACTGCGCCCACATGGCCGCAACTTTGGCGGAGAAGGACCTGTGGTAATCGTAGAACGAGCTACCGCTATATTTGTGAGCTAGATCCACGACCTTATGTAAATAAAGGTCCAGCTCCTCCCTCCTGGCAGGACTAACACTACAGATAATGTCCCTAAAAATCCCGAAGGCAAGGATGAACTCGGCAATGCTAAGCTTGCGGTTTTAACCTGGGATCGCGGGTCCGGAGGACCACCAAGACCTCCCCGCAGGCATACGCCTTGTTCTCCACCACGTCTTGCGACGCAATGAGGAGCGAGGCCAGATTAACGTCCTTGCCTTCCAGGATGTCTTTCCTGAGGTTGGCCGGAAAAAAATGGGCAGGGGAAATGGACGGAACCGTACCCGAAACGGAGGAAACAGCCAGAGGAGACGGCCCACTGGACACAGCGGCAGGAACAGCTGATGGCGCCAGAACCGGGGGGCACCGCAGGGACCAGCGCACCGACTGGCCGGGCCTTCAACACGTCCATCCTGTCCTGTAACAGCTGAACTGAAGACGACATGGTATTTAACACCGTGTGTATTTGCGTCAGGGCGGTGAGCAAGGACGCCTGCTCCTCGCTGGTAGACGGCTGCAGTAGGGAATGAACCGGAAAGAGGAGTCTGAATAACTCTGCCTTCCTGGCCGAGGCTGTGAAAGGAATGCCCCTGGAACGGAGCTCGGCCATGAGCCTGGGAATAGTCCAGTTCCTTAAAGATGGCGAACTGCCGTGATCCGAGCCCCTAGCCGGTGTAGATGGGATAAACGCAAGATCCTCGCTCTCTGACACGTGAGACATGTTCAAAATCTGCGAAAAAACAATCAATGAGTCAACCAAGTCGCCCGACCTGACAACCCCGCCCACCCGCAAGAACCTAGTGTATGGTGCTGCTACTGAAAACAAAGCGCATGAAAACTAATGACCATGACCCCCTGAGTGTATGTAGTGCGAGCCCGAGCACCTGTGGTGCTGCACAGGTAATTACAAAACGAACACTCAGGGCTTGTAACCTACAGACCGTGGTAGGCAGAAATAGGCATGTCAGTGTGGTGCACCGTATGACGTATGAACGTACAGGCGAGCTGATTGCGAACAATCAATTAAAACGAAAAACTCAGCCCGTACGGATCCGAAGATGTGACAAATCCAAATATGTAAACCCTAACTAAGCCCCTTGAAAATGAAAAACAAACACACCTTGCTGTTGCAGACACAGCTGAATCCACCTGTGAAAAACCATCATGAATAATTATGAATAATTAGCAAAGCGATAACCCCGACCTGCCGCCACCACCCATCCAGAGTGAACGTGCTCTGAGGTGGAAAAGAAACGTGACCCAGCAACCCTGCGCCTGTGGAATGCGAGGACATGACCCACAGCTGATGTGCGGCCACAGAGCCTGCTGCAGGCCACCAGATACAGATGTGCTATGACCTGACCTTAAACTAACAGGCTGCGACAGAAGTGAGGTGAACAGCATAGAACCTATGACCTGCGCCCCCTGGAAACAAAAGACTAGGCACTGTGCTGCCGTGACCTGACGTGAACAGCCCCCCCCCCCCCTCAGCAACTCACCAGAGTGACCAAGCAGTGAGTCAGTCCCCCTGACACAGACCCTGTGACCTACCATTGTGCCAGCGTCCCTGGCCCAAAGCATGTGTCTCAGAGGGTCCGACCATGACTGCGCTCTGTGGGACTACAGGTACCAGCGAGACACATGTTGCTTTGCAGGGAATTAGGCATCCCACCGCCTCCCAGTGTGCCATCTGAAGCAGAGGACAAGACCACCAACACCATGTCCCCCCCTCCTAAGAGGCAGCCACCTACCTTCGTACACCTGCAGCGATACTGGCACCTGCAGGGAGAAACGAGACACCCTGCACGAGGGGTGGAGAAGACAACCATGAACACTACCTGTACCACAAGTCCACCACAAACCCCCCCCCCACATCCCCCTTAACCTGACGATCAGCCCCCCCCCCTCCAGACATACCTGACCCACAGAAGTTTATAGCGAGAGCGTGCGCCCGGAGGCCGTACCGGCCCGAGGTGAACCGAAGGGGGAGCAAACCCACACACACACCGATCGCGGCGTCCGTACGATAGCCGCAAACCACGTTGTCCGTCCGCCCACGCTGCCAGGAACGATCGCACGGAGGTTCACCCGGAAGCGGAAGTGACGCGTGCTGACCCGGAAAGTAGCGCCGACGCCTGCTAGGAGAAGAGGGGAGGCATAAGAAGCCGCACGCTCCTCCCACAAACCCAGGCAAGCCAATGGCTAGCCTTTCACCTGTCGTGTATCGGTATCGGGACAACGCTAGATTGAACTATAAAACATCATACAAACACTGAGCTGAAACTGACATCTGATGTAGTCAGAAGAAATACAGTGACAGAGCTGTAGAGATAAAAGAAAGCGCAAATGCACTCTGGCTCAAACACCCAGAGGAAAGCAAGTTGTCACCTTTCATATTAAGTTCTGACAAACGTATTTTTTTATTATTTTGGTTTGAAGGCGGAGGGAAGGCACCTGGGATTGTGTGAGGCTACTTGGCCCGGCCACCTCCTGGCTGTCACTTACCTCTACCTCCTCCTGGCTGTCATATTCCAGAGTCTCCTCCTGGCTGAGGTCTTCCTGTGTATAAAAAAAGGGACATAGTTCAATTACACACAATTTTCAGCTCATGGCTGTTGCAAATTGAATGTTAATAAATAGATAAGACTCTCATTCTGACCCCAGCAGTTTTCATTCTTGTCCCAATCATTTTTGGCCATTACTGTCTATTGATATGTAAAACACTTTTTGTTTATTCATTAATTTGCTATTAATAATAAAATCAATAGCACCAATAATTTTAGGGCAATAAATATGTAGAAAAATACTATACCTGGTTCAAGCTGGGCTCCTCCACTTCTTCCTGACTGGAAGGCCCAGGTTGGTCCTCGGAAGCCTCAGCTGGGGTTGAGGGAAGGATGGAAGGAAAGGGGGAAGGAAGTGTGGAAAGTGATGGCCTCACTTCAGTCTGGTCGTCCAGAAACCGCATTCTGTTGTAATACCACAGACTGGGTACATACACGTCTTTTGCTGCTGCTCCTGATTTCTGCGATGCCAGGACCTTATTACACTCCTTCTTATATGTGCTTCTCAAGCTACCAATTTTATTTTCCAAAAAGTCGATGTCTGCTTCGGGAACCTGCATCTTCACAAATTGCAGCAGTTTCTCCAGCACTGCCTTCCTAGTTGGTTTATTTTTATGTAAGGGGTTTTTAATCACCCACAGACAGGTCAGCACGCTGTACCTGTCTAAAAACTGGCCTATGAAATCAGGGTCCTTAAACGGTTTCATATTTTCTGCAAGACAAAGACAAAAACACTAATGTCAGGCTAAACTCTTCTAATCTTATTCCAATATAGGCCTCAATCTAGAATCAGTATAGGCCACTGATGCCCCAAGTTTCAATTTTACCTTTGTTCTCCCGATCGGCGCTTCTGTTACTCCTTCCTCCGCTCACAGACCGTAGATACGACACATGCGTGTTAGCCTTATATACACTGCGAATGCGTGAAACTCCATCCGTGTCACCTGCCCCTTTCTAGTATTTTCCCCGCCCCTTCTCTTTCGTCACAGTGGGAGAGGAACATGGCAGTCTCATGCAGGTGCATGATAATACCAGTAACGAGGAGGAAAGCCCAGAGCCAGAAAAGTCCAAATCCAGGAGGAGATACAAGGCCTCAAATATCTCCTTTGTAGAGATGGCGGAGATGGCAGACATCTAAAGAGGACTGACTATGATAGGAAGTATGGGTCGTACCCCAACCCAAATGTGAAAAAGGCCAAAATCATGTCTAAATTTGTGAGAAGTCTGTACAGGAATTTTGGGGTACAACAAACCAAGGAGCAAATGAGGAAACGCTGGTCACACCTGAAATTGAGGGAGCACGATCAGTACTGAAGGATCAGGAAACTGCTGTGTTTGTCCTGTGTTCCTATTATTATTATTACTTGCGTGGTGCTCCATGTGCTTTTCTTTACTGTTGGTCAGTTTAAAATGGCAACTTTCATGTTCGTGGGCAGAGTAATCGGTCTTGGTAAACATTGTTCGCTCACTAAATACAATGTTTTTGGCAGATGCAGGATAACTACATTTGGTTATGTCTATTTTTATTAAAATATGTTTATTACATTGTTGTCTAGATGTGTTTGTAACTAGAATAAAATGCAAACTTGATTCAGTGTAAAGGAGAGGACACTCAGCAGCTGTTTACACATCTGGACTCAAGAGCACTAGTGTGGGACACCAAAACAACCTTTTTAGGGTGTCCCACACAGATGCTCCAGTTGATACTTGGGCGTCTCCATGTGTGAAACTTGTCCCAAAAAGGTATGTATTCCAGCTTTGGTAAGGGAAAAAATCATGGCCCAGATTCACAGAGTGTGGGCGCACGCCGGTGTAGGTGGAAGTAGGCGTGACCCCATGCAAATGATGGTCCGAGCATGGTGCAGTGTTTTACATCCGGCGTATCACGAACTGTGCATGCGCCGTTAAGTTGCTGGACGCATGCACACCTGGACGCATGCACAGCACCCTTATGCGCCTGCTTACAACCACGTCGGCACAACTGCCTAAGCTACGACGGATCACCACGTACGCTGTGAACTACTACTATACGCCGGCTTGTGTTCCCTGGTGCAGACCTTTGCATGTCTGTTGCCGGGTTGCACCTCATCTATGGGGAATAAATTTACACCGGATGTACAATTTACGCGCACCTCACGTAGCATGCGTCGGGCGCACTCCCGTTCGTGAATCGCCATATTTCCCTCATTTGCATGTTTGAATGCCTAATCAATGGGAGCAGCAACATGCGTCCAGCCCATATGTGCGCCCATGCTACACCGGCATGTGCAAGCTACGTTGGCGTGTGCAAGCTACGTTGGCGTGTGCAAGCTACATCGGCGTAGGGTGGCCAGTTTTTAGGCGTATGTTGGTTTGTGGGTCTGGCGCACACATACGCCAGCGCACATTTGCACTTACGTAATGTCGGCGTAATGTGCCATACGTTGGCGTAAGTGCTTTGTGAATCTGGGCCTATGTCTTCAGCTTGGAACTCTGCCAAAACAGACAATTGTACCACACTTCCAAGCAATGTTTCATATTCCTATCTCTGGCCTTAAATATCTGTGTGCTAAGTATACCTTTTGTTTCATTCTCATAGGGGAGAAAAAGACTCAAGAAATATGAGGACACCATGAACCCCACAGCTCATGAAGAAGGGGAACTCAGCACAGCACAACCTGAGGATGTAGAGGGAGGAGAGGTGGAAGAAGTGGGCAAAATAGTGACCACAACAGGTCAGTGTCTGACCACACAGATTCAGGTAATTGATGTATGCCTGCATATTTAGAATACATGGCATGTTTTTTTTTTTTTTTAGGTAATATGGATGAAGAATCTCATTTCATCAGTGCAAGTGCACAAATCGTCATCCAGGACATAATGGTGTGCAATTGGGAATTAGACCTGATCAAGCAAAAAATAAATGAGATTGAACTAAAAATAAAGAACATTGATGTTTTAGGCAGAATCTAAATCACACAAAAATTTAACTGTTTTGTTTTGAAATTTTGTGAGTTCAATTTTTTTTATAAATTTTAAAAGCCAAATTTTAAAGATGCACACAGTGTGTCAACATGTGCTATCTGCCATCACGAGATATCAATGTACGTGTTTTGTGGGTGCAACCCCTTCCTCGCAACTCAAGTATGTGAGAGGTAGAGGTGGCACCCCCAAAACGCGTCCACTGATCCCCCATGATGGGAGATAGCACATGTTGACATTAGGCATGGGATCAAGAGTGAAATCCCCATTTTTACTCACAATTTGTGTGCATCTTCACAATTTGACTTTTACAAGGGTGACATCACCCCATCTGATGAAGGCAAGATCAACACATTTTTGACATACTATAATGTCAGATATTGCCTTCACTTTTTGTATGTTGAACTTTGTAAGTTCCAGGGTTGTGTATGTTTTTGTATTAAGTTGGTGTTTCCAGTGACAATGGGGGTTATTTACTAAAGAAAAAAACACTTGGCACTACAAGTGCACTAGGAGAACCTAGGAGACAGCATTTTTTTTTTTACTTTTAAAATATTCAAAAATGACCTGGCGTATCAATGGCCCCCCTACCCGTAAAAAATAGTCCAAATATTTTCCCCGGACTTCACTGGTGCTTTGGGGGGACAAGCCAAGGCGGCCAGCTTCCAGGGCCTTCAAATAATTTTGGTCTGGAATTATGGCCTCAGGCCCTACTGAGGCCACATAATTTGGAACATTTTTGTGTAAATAGTTATGGAGTATGCAGCAGGATACAACTATGTGATTTAGTTTATATTCCGCCATATTTATAGCTGTAAGGATAGGAAAATAATAGAAAAGGCGGAACCATTATGCCAAATGCATTCTCCACCACTCTTCTGGCTCTGCCCAGCCGGTAATTAAAAACCCTCTGCTCCAGAGTGAGGGTGCTCTGGGGCAAAGGCCTCATCAGGTGTTCACCCAGCCCAAACGCTTCATCTGCCACAGACACAAATGGCAGTCCAGCCACATTATCCTCAGCAGGTGGCAATCCCAAGCCACCACTCTGGAGATGTCTGTGAAACTTTGTCTGGGTGAAGACTCCACCATCCGGCATCTGGTCATTCTTCCCCACGTTCACATATAAAAACTCATATGTCGCCGACACCACAGCCATCGACACAATACTATTAAACCCCTTATAGTTAAAATAGTATGACCCTCCGTAGTTGGGAAAGTCCCACCATTTGGCAAATTGGGAGTAAAACAAGAAAAATTAAAATTAGTACTTTTGCACATTACATTGTAAGCAGATTAGACACAAACATTCTTGGCCAACATAAGCATAACATTTATTTTATGAAGTATTTAAAGACAAACATATAAGGTCCACTTATCAGATTCCTCACCCCCTCTGATGGCCCATTGTAAAAAAAAAATAGGGTGGGGTTCCAAATGAGTTTGGGACCCCCAAAAACAATTCTGGCACTCTGCTTGAATTTAATGACAACATAAAGATTTGTATACATTTTAGTTTTTTTTTAGGGTAAAGCACTACAATGGAGCTGACAAAATACATTGTTAAGTGACTAGGCTAGGTGTGTATGGGCCAAGGATAGTATGCTGGAGAGGTTAGTGAAGGCAAAAATGCATGTAGGCCAAAAAAAGAGCATTAAAAGTTTACAGCATGCATGGGGACAAAGGGGACATTCACAGCATATTACAATTATGGTAATTAGGGAATGATGAAAGAAATATAATACATTAGCATACATTAAATACATAGAATGTCCTTCTGCAGGACTTGTATGATGGCAGAACAGGTCTCTGGAATAATGATCCCAAGAGACTGCTGGGAGATGCCTGTTGTGAACTTGAGGTCCTGCAGACTTCTCCTTGTTGCCAAGTAGCGCAACGTGGTAACTAGCCTTTGCTCGGGTGTGATTTCTTGCCACATGCAGGTGTCCTGCTTTGTGATATAAGGGGACAGCAAAGCCCAATGGGTGTCGGACTGGGTATTGAACTGTTTTATAGTGCCGTCGTATGTGTTGTACGTGACCGCGTTCTTGACGGTCGGAATTTCCGACAAGATTTGCGTGGCCGTGTGTATACAACACAAATTTGAGCCAATATTTTGTCGGAAAAAAAGAACAAGGTTTTCTTGTCGGAATTTCTGATCATGTGTACGCGGCATTAGAGTATCTTAGATCTTAGAATTATTATTTTTCCTTGAATATCTGCTGTACTTGTAAGGGTCACTTATTGTGTGCCTGTTTGCGCAATGCTGACTCTGGGATAGTCACCTACCTGTTGTTTAGAGATACTCCATCCTATTGCTCCACTCTTTTCCTGGCCTCTTTTCAGTATGTCCTCCTCTAGATAACCTGGTGGTTCTTTCTATAGCAGTGGATAGGGTATATAATGCTGGTCAGGGGTGTCCAGTTCTCATACCCCTTCTCATTCAGGCCTCACCCATAGCTGGCATATATAAGGGCACTAACTTCACCCACTACATCAACACAAGGAAGGGCAACAAATAAAGGATAATTACACCTGCAAACATACTTATTGCTTTTATTATGTGGCACAACAGCCAAATGGGAAGAGTCTTCCTTGCAACTGGAGGGTAGCAAAACTCAAAACATACACACATGACTGTGGTGCTAAAGATGACGAGGGTGGCCTGTTGCACAATTCCCATACAAGCATTCTTTGTGGAGCAGCCAGGGTAGGCTAGGGCAGTGGAAGGATGCAGGTGCCAGGAAAGTGGGTTGGTATCAGAGCAGACGTGGTACGGTGGATAGCCGAGGTTGAACACAGGAAGCAAACAGGAGACAGGTCAAGGATAAGCTGGATCAATAACAGGAGACACAGGAACAGTAATATAACAGAGATAACGCACTGGAGGAGCCGAAGATAAACCAGCAAAATCAGACACTAGCAGACTTCCTTATATAGGCCCATGTGACCTGCCCGTAAAGACTCTGGGTCCTAAAGTCCTTCTCCTGTCATAAGTGCTGGTAGAGATGCTGGGTCATAAAGCCCTTCTCCTGCTGTTGGTTCCCTGACAGTGGTACAGTGAACTTGGAGATGATAAGATTGGATGAGCAGAAGCAAGGATTTAAGGCACAAGCCAAGTTTGGTAGCAGCCAGGAAGGTAGGAACAGGCAAGGTTTGGCAGTGAGGCACAAGATCAGCAGGCATAATCTTGGATAAAAAAACAGGCCAGGGTCGGTAGCATGACTCAGACATAACAGGCAAGGGTAATCCAAAGAGAAGTGTCAGAGTGCCAGCTGAGTTAGTAGCAATATCAACAGGTTTTCAGAAGCACAGTTCACGGGGATAAGAGCTGAAGACAAGTGGTGTAGTGGTTAGCACCTTCATCTAGAAGCAAAAGGGGTCACTGGTTTGAATCCTGACCATGACACCATCTGCCTAAAGTTTGCATGATCCCCCTGTACCTGCATGTATGTAACAGAATACAATGTAACAGAATAAATATGTATAATGTGTATATTGCTAATTGCGATTTATTGTTATTTTCTTTTTTTTCTTTTCTGCCTTTTCAACAGATGTCAGGCCAGCATTCATGTTTGAATGCTTTGGACACTGGGAACAGTGTCTTTTTCGGGGAGGGGTGTGTGTAGTGCCCCCTTGCGTTTAGCGCTGGTATTGCGCTTTAAAAAAGAATAGTTGATTGGGAGAGTTACTTTGCTCTCAATCGCAATTGTTGAGTTACGGGCCTGTCTTATTCTGGGAAGGTCCACTGGCTCGGACTGCATTCTGGGGATGTAAGTTCATCCTTGGCCGGTAGTGGGAGCTAGAGGGATTCCTGGCGGATTGAGTCTTCCCCAGCAGCCAATTGGAGAGTTTTTCCTCTCGCTGGGCATGCTGGGGAGGGGTATATCTGGAAGAGAGGTCAGGTGTTCTGGGTCCTTTTGGCGTTCCTTGCGGGGGGTCCCGGAGTCGGGGTGTGGCATCCACCTTTAGGATGTGCACACCCAGGGACCCTGCCGGTGTGGCCCATCCGGCCAATATCCGGGCTCTGCTAAGTCGGCGACGAATCTGAGGGGGACCCCAGTAGATGGCTGGGCTCCTGAATGTCGCCGGGAGGATCCGGTACTAGAGCCATAGATGGGTACGCTTTGCTGTCGCATGGTGCCGGACGCACGGAAAATAGCTGGGAGGATTTTGCTCTGTTCGGGTGCTGGCAAATTATTCAGAGGCCTAGAGCAGGGTCAGAGAGAGAGAGACCCGTTCCTCCTAGCCTGCATTGTAACAGTGACGTGTATGAATTTGCGCTGTCTGCGTCTGAGTTGCGCTGTGTGCTTATCCCAGCCTGACATCGAGAATCTCTATCTCTTATCCATCAACCTGTCCTTCATCAAGTTAATGTTTGGCTATGTTGGCCCGGAATTAAAGCAAAAGAAAATGTTTATTGCCTGTCTGGACATTCAAGTTATTGCAAAGTGTTCTGGTGCATCCCTAGACCAAGCAAGAGTAACTTCAACATGCCGGTCCCATCATCAATCCAGCGGCTCTTTTAGGAGTAGCGCTACAATTATATATTTGAAAAGTCTTATAAATGAAATGAAGAATGTGTTTTTTTTTTCAAACTTTTCATAATTTTTTTATTTTTTTTAGCAAAAAATAATAAACCTAGTGGTGATTAAATACCACCAAATGAAAGCTCTAGCTGTGTGAACCAAATTATTTAAAAAAATTGGGTACAGTGTTGAATGACTGCACAATTGTCATTCAAAGTATGACAGTGCTGAAAGCTGAAATTTAACCTGGGTGGGAAGGGTGTAAAATTGCCCGGTATTGAAGTGGTTAAATAATAGTAATATAATGAGAGAAGAGGTTGGCTCTCAGCATTCTGAAACTCCTCGACTCTACATCAAAGCTGGTAAAACACTTAGGCCCGGATTCACATACTTTGGCGCATATTTATGCTGCCGTATCGTATCTTCTTTACGCTACGCCAGCGCAACGCAGAGAGGTAAGCATGGAATTCACAAAGCGAATGCTATCAACGTTGCGCCGGTGTAATGTAAATTCGACGCCGTAAGCCGGCCTAAGTCAAAGTAGGTGGAAGTGGGCTGGAAGTGGGCGTGATACATGTAAATGAAGCGTGACCCCATGCAAATGATGGGCTGAGCTTCAGACAAGTACTTAAAATGAACTGTGCATGCGTCGTTCCCTGGTCCATACCTTTGCATGAGTTGCGCCTCCGATATGGGAAATAACTCTACGCCGGACATACGACTTACACAAACCGCGTATATTATGCACCGGGCGCAAGTACGTTCGTGAATCGGTGTATCTCCCTTATTTGCATATTTGCATTGAAAATCAATGGGAGTGCCAAATGCGTCCAGTGTAAATATGCGCCCACCATACGCTGGCGTGGGCAAGTTACGTCGGTCGGATGAAGTCAGTTTTTAGGCGTATCTTAGTTCTGTGGGCATGGCGCACAGATACGACGGCGCATATTTACACTTACGCGGGCCTTAATATTTTACAGAAAACTCTTATAAAACTATTAGACTTATCTTAGTTTTAAAAGGGCAATATGTAATAATTGGACAAATAAACGCAAGTTTTTTAAAAATATGAACATGTTATAATACAAGCATTACAAGCTAAAATGTATAATGCCTAAAAATATTTAACAACTATAGCCTCAGTTCACAAACCTAAAAGACAAAGATAGGATTCCTAATTAAGAAAAAGACACAGTCCAGTTTTGAAAATTGCTTTCACATTGCTGAAAATAAAGATTATTTTTCTTGTGTGAAGATTTGTAAATGGAGCCTGCATATTATTAAAGGGGTTGTAAAGGTAAAAGTTTTTTTTACCTTAATGCATCCTATGCATTAAGATAAAAAAACATTGGCTGGCGCTGCTGTCAATCACAGCGGATGACGCGGTGCGCCGGGAGGCGGGGCCGAGTGATACAGTCAGCAGCTATGGCCGCCGCTGTATCACGGGAGCGCGCTCGCAAAAGCTTTCCACCGTGCGAGCGCCCTCGCATGAAGATGGAAAGCTTTTGCGAGGAGGAGCCCAGACAGCCGCCGAGGGACCCCAGAAGACAGCGTTCCGGGCCACTCTGTGCAAAACGAACTGCACAGTGGAGGTAAGTATAACATGTTTGTTATTTAAAAAAAAAAAAACTGACTTTAGTGTCCCTTTAACAACCACATCTTACTTTAATGTAAAGTAACAATTAATAATAATGTCAGTTCAACAGATGTAATGAAATGATACAGTGGAAAATTCAACTAGTTGAAGCAGAACCAGTAACAACTATAACGTTTTTTTTTTCAATTAAAGGTTTGGTTGAAAAGGACAAACTGAGTGGGTATTAGCCACTACAGTATAAATAGGAATTTGTTGGGGCATTGTGTCTATAGTAGGTGAGCTAGTAAATTCACAGAGAATTTCTTATAAACAAAATAACAAATATTAAATACATAAAAACAATAAATAATAAGCACCAGCACCACCCCCATCTAATCAATCATAGCATCTATATTGTATCAGGGAAAAATGGATTTTATTATTTATTGTTTTTATGTATTTAAATAAAATGTGTTATTTTGTTTATAAGAAATTCTCTGTGAATTTACTAGCTCACCTACTATAGACACAAAGCCCCAACAAAGTCCTATTTACACTGTAGTGGCTAATACCCACTCAGTTTGTCCTTTTCAATCTATTTTAACTCTTCAAGGAATGCTCTCATCATTTATATGGGCAAATAAAACAGTAAGAATTAAACTAAATACACTTATGAGACCGGCAGAACAGGGAGGGGGGGGGTTGGACTTCCCAGATTTTCACAAATATTATATAGCCACGCAGTTGGTGACGGTTGCGAGATGGTTGAACCCGGATGGGTTTGATTCCGCAACTATGTTACAAGCAGCAGTGGTTCAATCAGTAGAGGCACTGCAGGGTCTATTGTATAGAGGGCTAAAATGTAGGCGAGAGTTGACTCCTCCAATGAAAACAACAGTTAAAATATGGAAAGCTGCTATGGTAAAAGAGGGATGGTAAGAAACAAATCTATCCCCAAATACCCCATTATGGAGGAACCCTGAACTGCCGCACCTGGACTCCATACAGGATCCAGGGGCATGGACTAAATACAGGATAAAAAAGATATCGCAAATATTACAGGGAGAAAGATTCTCCACATTTGAGGAGATGAGAGAGTCATGGAATATCCCACAGAGTTACATCTTTAGATATAGGCAACTTACCCATGCACTAGCGGCCCAGTTTTCAGGGGGAACCCCACAAATAATGGAAGTAGGTCTCGAAAAAATGGTGAAAAATGGAAAAGGGACAATCTCAATCCTATATAAGCACTTAGTAAAAAATACACCATTTGATACAAATAAATTAAGTGAACAGTGGAGAAGAGATGTCCCAAACTTGGAGGGGGAAAATTGGGAAGAAGTGTGGGGGTTCCCACTACAGTCACTGGTTTCACTTCGAGATAAACTAATACAATACAAGATAATATATAGGAGTCACTATACACCATATAAATTAAATAAGATCTCACAGTCTAACCCTCCGAATTGTTGGAGATGTGCAGACATTTCAGGAGATTTTATGCATATATTTTGTGTCCAAAGATTGTGGTATTCTGGAGAGATGTTCTAAGAATAATTGCTATAGTAACATCAATAGTTCTGGAACAGGAGGCAGAGATATGTCTATTGGGATTGGTAAGGAAGAAGATTTTTCCCCGATGGGAAGGAGAATACAGGTGGCACTATTAATGTACTATGCTAGAAAGATGATAGTCCTAAATTGGAAAAAGGAAGAGGCCCCCTCGGTGGCACATTGGAAATATCTAGTCAATAACTGCTTACCACTATACAGGGAGACATACAGTAATAGAGGACAGAGGGAGAAATTTAAGAGCGTTCGGGCAAGCTGGATAGAAAATCCTATGAAGCCCCGTACACACGGCCGAGGTTCTCAGCAGAAACCAGCGAGAACCTCGCTGGGAGCCCCATTCTGCCGAGAACCTCTGCCGTGTGTACGCTCTCGGCGAGCAAATAGAGAACAGGTTCTCTATTTGCTCGACGGCCCGTCGGATGAATAGCTGGTTGCCTTTCCCGACGGGCGGGTCGCCGATTCTGACGGCCGGCAGAGAACCCCGACGGGCGGAATGATGTGTTCCGCCCGTCAAGGTTCTCTGCCGTGTGTACGGGGCCTGACAGCTTCAGGATAAATAGGACACAGGGGAAGGGTAAATGCACCAAGAAAGGAAGGGAAGGAATGTAAGAGGAATGTGTTAGATGGATGAAGATATGGAAGGAATGTTAGAATAGTAGGAATATGGTATATATATATATGTATGTTTACTGTTTCCTTTTTGTTTTGTATGGAAATGAAAAAAAATGTATAAAGAGATTTGTAAAAAAAAAAAAAAAAACTCTTCAAGGACTGGTGCATTGTTGTCTGTGCTGGAAATCGCCCAATAAACTTTCCTTCAAATTGAAGGTTTGGGTCACCTTTACCAACAAAAAAAAAGTTAGGTGGCACCTGTAGATAAAAACAAATGGTGCAGCTTTGATTATAAGTGAAGCCCACATGTATATCTCCAGTAAGGATGAGCCGAACACCCCCCGTTCGGTTCGCACTGCGAACAGACCAAAAGTTTGTGTGAACTTTAGAACCAAATTAAAATCTATGGGACGCGAACGTTTGAAATCTAAAGTGCTAATTTTAAAGGCTAATATGCAAGTTATTGTCCTAAAAAGTTTTTGGGGACCCGGGTCCTGCCCCAGGGGAGTGTTTGGGAACCTGGGTCCTGCCCCTGGGGACATGTATCAATGCAATGCAGTTTTTGCGGGAGCAGTGATTTTATATGACTTTTTATCCTTCAGAAATTATACTTTGTGCAGGGACAGTTATAAGCACGGGAAACAAGCGCTGCTTTACAGGCATACTATAGACACCTCCCAGGTACGAAATTTAAAGGAATATTTCACTTTTATTGTTTCACTTTTAGCATTATTAAAATCACTGCTCCCGAAAAAACTGCAGTTTTTTTAAAACTTTTTCTTGCATTGATACATGTACCCTGGGGCAAGACCCAGGTCCCCAAACACTTTTTAGGACAATGACTTGCATATAAGCCTTTAAAATTAGCATTTTATATTTCAAATGTTCGAGTCCCATAGAGTCCCATAGACTTTAACAGGGTTTCTCCAATAGAATTTTCCAGGGTGTGCTGCGGCTTTTCGAATTTGCTGCGAACACCCCAAATTGTTCGCTGTTCCGCGAACAGGCAATGTTCGAGTCGAACATGAGTTCAACTGGAACTCGAAGCTCATCCCTAATCTCCAGAAACAATGCCTAAAATCTTCCACAAAAGGCACCCCCCCAACCTACCTTGTTGTTCGGCTGTTATTAAGATGCTTGCAGATGTTGATGCTTGTCCCCATCATCACAGGAGAAAGCTCTCTCTACAATTCAAGACCCTATGCATGTGCGGTTCTCTGTCTAATGATTCACAGCAGTGCTGAGCTTCAAAGCTGGGATAGTGACAGAGTGCAGATATGTGCATGTACAGTATATATACTGTATGTACTGCAAAGATAAAATGAGGCATTTTTCATTTTAATTTGGACTGACATACCCTTTAAAGGCTAAGTTCACCATTAAAATAAATAAATAAAATCAAGGCACATATTTTTGCGGGTAAAGAAAAGTGCATATTTTTTTCTTAAAACGCAACACTAAAGATTTGAATGAGTGATGTAGAGCCCTCATACATGAATCTAATGATACCCTAAAAAAAAAAAAAAAAAAAGACCCAAAGCCTGTAAGTGTAGGACATGTGCTGCTGTTACTTTTCGTAAGCTGAAAATTGTGGATCTGATAAACTCAAATAGAGATGATTAAGTTGGACCAGATAATAGGAAGGCAAGGCCTTTGATCTCTAGGAGACAAATGTGGACCGACTTACTTAAGGTGGGGGTCCCTATAGAGGAAATAGATGATATTCCTACACCAGCTTTGCTTAAGAGGTGGGAACAAGTGGTTGGGAACAATACATTTAGTCAAATTGTTTTTGCTAGATTGGGGCACATTGCTAGAGGGCATCATGCTGTGGTGACTAGCCAACAGCAGGCCAATGTTTCCAGGACAGCACAGAGAGAGATGCTTGTTTACATTTTCTTCTAAAAATCTATGCTTTTCCGTAAGAATACTACAAGACAGCAGTAGACACTTTACAATGGTTTTGCAGTCAGAAATGGGCGGATAGAAAAAAGTGAGCAGTGAGCTATGTGTTTTGGCACAGTTAGAAGGAATGTATAATCTGCTTTATAAAAGGTTAACACGGGGTGTGGCCTGGACATGGCTGAGTGAAGCTGCTTCTTTCCAAAGCTCCCAGCCTGATCCCCTAATTTCTGGCCAAAATTCACATTTAACCGGCATGATCACACGGCCAAATGTTCAATCTTTTATTATCGTATCTCTCAGCCAATTAGCTATTCACCTGCCACTCTTTCTGATTAATTAGGTGCACACAAGCGAAAATAGCAGCACAGGGATAGCATTAAAGGCTCGAGAGTACTCGTAATTTGCCTGGCATTGCCCATTAGAATCATTGGATATAAGTGTAGCTTTAGTTCTGTAATCTTAAGAAATCCGCTACATCACACTACCCATTACAATAGTCTGATATAGGGGCAACTTTAAACCAAACGCCACACTCCATACCCAATAAAATAGCAGATCCATAATCTAACAATGAATAATCAAATATTTGCTCAGTAAACCCATTAATTTTAGTTAATAACTTATTCTTTTAAATAATTTCTTTAAAAAACATTTCTTCAAAAAACGTTTCAGCAGGCAGTGTCCCATCCAGGTACTAACCAGGCCCGACCCTGCTTAGCCTCTTAGATGAGATGAGATTGAGCGCTTTCAGGGTGATGTGGCCGCTCAAAATGCATGTAAAATGTGGAATGTATTTGGCGGAAATACTGTAGATCAGTACCAATTGCATATATTCATAACCTCCAATTAGCGGGCTGTAACTGTTATACAGTTATGGCCGAAATTGTTAGCACCCCAGAAGTTTTTCCAGAAAATCAAGTATTTCTCACAGAAAAGTATTGCAGTAACACATGTTTTGCTATACACATGTTTATTCCCTTTGTGTGTATTGGAACAAAACAAAAAAAAGCAGATTAGACATAATGTCACACAAAACTCCAAAAATGGGTTGGTCAAAATTCTTGGCACCCTTTCAAAATTGTGGATAAATAAGATTGTTTCAAGCATGTGATGATCTTTTAAACTCACCTGGGGCAGGTAACAGGTGCGGGCAATATAAAAATCACACCTTTAGCCCTGGTTCACACTGGTGCGTTTTGAGATGCGATTTGGCATGTCAAATCGCATGTCAAAACGGCAGATTTTGCCTCAAATTGACGGCAATGGCACCGTCCTAATCGGTGCGACGCTGCATCTGCGGCATTGCACCGATTTCAAAAAGTAGTCTCTGTACTACTTTTTGCGATTTCAGCCTGTGATTTACATTGACATCTATGCAGAAACCTGCACAGATGTCTCTGAAATCGCGGCTGAAATCGGGACTGCCGGGCGGGAGTGAAATCGTGCGAGTTCAGCTGAACTCGCACTGCTTCACTCCCACAGCCCAGTGTGAACCAGGGCGAAAGCAGATAAAAAGGAGAGAAGTTCACTAATGCCCTGTACACACGATCGGTCAAACCGATGAGAACGGTCTGATGGATTTTTCCATCGGTTAACCGATGATGCTGACTGATGATCAGTCGTGCCTACACACCATCGGTTAAAAAAAACTTTCATGTCAGAACGCGGTGATGTAAAACACAACGATGTGCTGAAAAAATGAAGTTTAATGCTTCCAAGCATGTGCTTCCAAGCATGGACGTGCCTACAAATGATCATTTTTTTTTCTATCGGTTAGGTATCCATCCGTTAATTTTAAAACAAGTTTGATTTTTTTTAACCGGTGGATAATTAACCGATGGCGCCCATACACGATCGGTTTAGTCTGATAAAAACGGTCCATCAGACCGTTCTCATCGGTTTGACCAATCGTGTGTACGCGGCCTTAGACTTTGCATTGTGTGTCTGTGTGTGCCACACTAAGCATGGACAACAGAAAGAGAAGAAGATAAATGTCTCAGAAAGGTTGTTTTGCTGCCTCTCGCACTGGGTGCCTTGATTGTATGCAAGGCATCATGAAATCTGAGGACTACCAAAGGATTTTGGGTCGCACTGTAGAGCCCAGTGTCAGAAAGCTGGGTTTGCATCCGAGATCTTGGGTCTTCCAGCAGGACAATGACTCCAAACATACGTCAAAAAGCACCCAGAAATGGATGGCAACAAAGTGCTGGAGAGTTCTAAAGTGGCCAGCATTGAGTCCAGATCTAAATCCCATTGAACACCCGTGGAGAGATCTTAAAATTGCTGTTGGGAAAAGGTGCCCTTCATAATAAGAGAGACTTGGAGCAGTTTGCAAAGGAAGAGTGGTCCAAATATCCCAGTGAGAGGTGTAAGAAGCTTATTGATGGTTATAGGAAGCGACTGATTTCAGTTATTTTTTCCAAATGGTGTCCAACCAAATATTAAAGGGGTTGTAAAGGATTTTTTTTCCCTAATTAGCTTCCTTTACCTTAGTGCAGTCCTCCTTCACTTACCTCATCCTTCGATTTTGCTTTTAAATGTCCTTATTTCTTCTGAGAAATCCTCAAATCCTGTTCTTCTGTCTGTAACTACACACCGCAGTGCAAAGCTTTCTTCCTGGTGTGGAGAAAGCCTCTTGAGGGGGGAGGCGGTGAGCAGGAGTGTCAGGACGCCCACTAACACACAGCTCCTTTCTTAATCTGCAAAGTATAGAGTGTACTTAACCTCCTGCTCGCCCCCTCAAGAGGCTTTCTCCACACCAGGGAGAAAGCCTCGAATTACGGTGTGTAGTTACAAACGAAGAACAGGAAGTGAGGATTTCTCAGAAGAAATAAGGACATTTAAAAGCAAATTGTTTAAATTGTTTAAATAAATTCACATAAATTAGAATAAATTAAAATACTATAAAAAAAAAATAGAATCAGTTAGATTATATACCTGTGAGATCTCTCTACAGAATCAATAATAGCTAATAAAACAGTTGATCTAGGTCAACATTTAACCCCTTCGGTGTGAGGGTATTAACCAAAAAATCCATTGCGTTTCACGTTTGGACAATTCTCTAACGATATAAGAACCTCTCCACGAAGGCATCAATTGATCAACTCTCCAAAATTTCAATCCTGATGGGTTCTAGTTGTGGAACAACTTAAAAGATCACTAAAGGATTTATTTTTTGTTAGCAAATAGCTTTCTTTACCTTACTGCAGTCCTGGTTTCATGTCCTCATTGTTCATCTTTGCTTTGAAGTTGCTGTAATTCTGCTCTGATCTCCACACTTCCTGCTTGTCTGGCTCCTTATGAAAAATCTCATGGCAGCTTTTCACTGTGGTCCAAGCTGTCATTACTGTGTGTCTAAAACTCCTCAGAACCAATCAGATTCATTTTAAAAACAAAACACTGTCCTGGATTTGTTTGTTTTTGTTCTGTGTGTCTCTCTACTTCACAGAAACATGAAACCAGTTTAAAAGTTAAACTAAACTGCAGGCACATTATATGATTGATTTTTAATAATTTTTAATAATTTTTAAAAGGAATCAGTTAACTTTTATGTCTCTATACAAATTTTATAATAAAATGTATTACATTTTTTTGAAAAAAAAAAAAATAGCTGTAAACCCCGTTACTTGCACACATGTGCCAACCCAGCTCACATTTATGTAAACTGTGGTCGCACCACATGTGTGGCATATTGCAGAATTGTGAGAACAAAAGTTCTAGCACAAGAGCTCCTGGTTAAAGGGACACTAAAAGTTCATGTTTTTTTACCTTAATGCATCCTATGCATTAAGGTGAAAAAACATCCGACAATACCGCCCCCCCCAGCCCCCCCCCTCCGTTTTACTTACCCGAGCCCGTTCACCTGCTGTGCTCGCCCCCAATGTCGTCTTCGCCGCTCAGCCTGCTTGTTGATTGGCTAGAGTGGATGGATTGAAAGCAGTGCTGTCAATCACATCCAATGACGCGTGCGTCAGAGGGTGGGCCCGAGTGAGACATTGACCGGCTTATAGCCGCCAGTTGTATCACGGTAGAGCGCCTGCAAGAACTAACCACCATGCAAGAGAGCTCACATGAAGGTGTTTAGTTCTTGCGGGGAGGAGCCGAGACAGCCGCCGAGGGACCCCAGAAGACCAGGTTCAGGGCCACTCTGTGCAAAACGAGCTGCACAGTGGAGGTAAGTATAACATGTTTATTATTTTAAAAAAAATTGCCTTAACAACCCCTTTAACTCTTAACTGATGATCTGTAAAGGCTTTTAAATCATCACCTATCGCAGTTATTTTGCCACATCACATTTGGCCTATCGCAGTTTTTTTCCATATCACAAACTCAAACAATTTTTGGCATCATTTACTCGACACAACCTCATCTTGTATATATTACAAAAAAAAATGTGTATTATATTGTGTGTGTGCCAGTACTAAAATTAATTTCATTATATTTTTTCTTAAAAAATAGCGTTTAATAAACAGTTGCACAAATGTCATGTGGCATAAAAATGTGCAAATATCATCTTTTTATTCTACAGGGCCTCTTCTTAGGCCCCGTACACACGAACAAATAGATTTGTTCAAATCGGTCGGACAGACCGATTTGAACAAATCTGTCTGCTGGGATGTATTGGTTTGATCGTGTACACACGATCAAACCAAAATCCCCGCTGGCAGACAGCGCGCTGACGTGGCGGTGACGTTGACGCCGCCACGTCACCGCACCAGGAAGTAAAACACTTCCGCGCATGGGTCGAATCCATTCGACGCATGTGCGAGAAGATATGTCAGCTGGTTAGTGTACTAACTAGCAGACATGTCGGGCGGACGGATTCCCAGCCAACAGATTTTAAAGCAGGCTTTAAAATCTGTCGGCTGGCCAAATCCATCTGCTCGCCCGTACACACGATCAAATCTGTCTGCTGGGACGGTCGGGCAGATCGTTTCCAGCAGATAGATTTTAACGTGTGTACGCAGCCTTTAGGGATCAAATATTTAATGCCCTGGGGATTTACGTAATCCATGTATGGGGGTTTATTTCGCCCTTTTCTGGACAAAGGCTTTAAGAGTTGCTGAGAATGCTGAGTTTCCATTTTTCCCTATATTATCCTGTAAATATCAAGAGGTGGTATGTGTTGTGATGTTTATTTTGGTGATTATTTTCACAACACAGGTATATGAAGTGATGCATTTTGGTTACCATACAGTATCTCACATTGAGTACACCCCTCACATTTTTGTAAATATTTTATTATATCTTTTCATGTAAAAACACTACAACATGACACTTGGCTAGTATGTAAAGTAGTGAGTGTACAGCTTGTATAACAGTCTAAATTTGATGTCAAGTAACTTAACAAACAGCCATTGTCTAAACCACTGGCAACAAAAGTGAGTACATCACTAAGTGAAAAAGTTCAAATTGGGCCCAATTAACCATTTTCCCTCACTGGTGTCGTGTTAATTGTTAGTGTTACAAGGTCTCAGGTGTGTTAAATTTGGTCTTATCGCTGTCACTCTCTCATACTGGTCACTGGAATTTCAACATGGCACCTCATGGCAAAGAACTCTCCAAGGATCTGAAAAAAAAAAAACTGTTGCTCTACATAAAGATGGACTGGGCTATAAGAAGATTGCCAAGACCGTGAAACTGAGCTGCAGCACGGTGGCCAAGACCATACAGCGGTATAACAGGACAGGTTCCACTCAGAACAGAGTGTCAGCCCTGGAAGATATTGTATTACCTCTGATAAATAAGGTGCAGATGACCGAGAAGCAGGTAGCAATATTGGAGCAGAAATTAGATCAATTTGAGAATCGCATGCGCCGAAATAACATTTGAATCATAAGTTTACCAGAAACAGTAGAAGGTCAGCGTCCAGGAGAGTTTGTGGAAAAATGGCTGAAAACTACCTTCCCTGATGCTGAATTTTCTTGTGCGTTTATCATTGAGCGAGCCCATAGGATACCTACAAAACCGCTACAACCTGGTGCCCCCTCAAGGCCTTTCTCAGCACGTTTATTGAATTGCAAAGATCATGATTTAATCCTGCGAAAAGCTCATCAAAAGGGCCTGATAGAATATGAAAATGTGAAAATCTCAATATTCCCAGACTTTTCTTTGGAGTTACAAAAACAGTGGGCGGGCTTTAATGAGATAAAGCGGAAGCTACGAGAAAACGGGATTGTATATTCAATGTCATATCTAGGTGGGAAATGTGTCTGATGAGACCAAGATAAACTTATTTGGTTCAGATGGTGTCAAGCCTGTGTGGCAGCAACCAGGTGAGGAGTACAAAGACAAATATGTCTTGCCTACCATCAAGCATGGTGGTGGGAATGTCATAGTCTGGGGCTGCATGAGTGCTGTTGTCCCTGAGAAATACAGTTTTGCGAAACAATGAATGCCCACATGTCCTGTGACATACTGAATCAGAGAATGATCCCCTACCTTCGGAGACTGGGCCGCAGAGCAGTATTCCAACATGATAACAACCCCAAACAACCTCCAAGATGACCACTGCCTTGCTAAAGAAGCTAAAAAGGGTAAAGGTGATGGACTGGCCAAGAATGTCTCCAAACCTAAACCCGATTGAGCATCTGTGGGGAATCCTCAAACGGAAGATGGACCTCTAACAACCAGCTCTGATCTCATCATGAAGGAGTGTAAGAGGACTCCAGTGGCAACCTGTGAAGCTCTGGTGAACTTAATGCCCAAGAGGGTTAAAGCAGTGCTGGAAAATAATGGTGGCCACACAAAATATTGACACTTTGGGTCCAATTTGAACATTTCACTTAGGGGTGAACTCACTTTTGTTGCCAGCGATTTAGACATTAATGGCTGTGTGTTGAGTTATTTTGAGGGGACAGCAAATTTACACTGTTATACAAGCTGTACACTCACTACTTTACATTGTACCAAAGTGTAATTTCTTCAGCGTTGTCACATGAAAAGGTATAATAACATTTTTCCCCCTGAAGAAGATACGACACCCCCTGTATCGTCACACCTAGGGGAGGGGACTGTTTACCATATCCCGATCTGTACATCTCGCTAAAAGCCTGTTAAGCCGCGTACACACGATAGGTTAACCAGAGGACAATGGTCTGAAGGACCGTTTTCATCGGTCGAAACCGATCGTGTGTGGGGCCCATAGGTTATTTAACCATTGGTTAAAAAAAGGCAAACTTGCTTTAAAATTTAACTAATGGATTGATAACCGATAGGTCAAAACCGATTGTTAGTATGCAAAACCATTGGTTAAAAACCCGCGCATGCTCAGAATAAAGTCGATGCATGCTTGGAAGCATTGAACTTCATTTTTTTCAGCATGGCGTTGTGTTTTACGTCACCGCGTTCTAATACGATCATTTTTTTAACTGATGGTGTGTAGGCACATCAGACCATCAGTCAGATTCATCGGTTAACCTAAGACAACTGTCCTTCAGACCGTTCTCGTCAGTTTGACCGACCGTGTGTATGCAGCTTTATAGAGTGGTGCACTGTTGCACCTGCAGTATGTGACGGCGTGCAGTGACGTCACCGCGTATGCTTTAGGAGGAGGGCTCCTTGTTGTGGCCGGCCGGCTGAATTTTATGTACATCGCTTGTTTGCACTTCCTTGTGTGAGTAGCTTTTAATTTTTTATTAAAACCAACCAGTGGTATTACACTGTGTTGCGGTCTCCTTCCTTTTACATGGTCTATTGCTGTCCCATTCGATATTGGTACTGTTGAGTACCCAGCGCCGTTTCCCACTCCTGTGGATCAGAGATCAGCTGTGTTGGTGTGAGACAGGATCCCGATTAGCTGTGAGAACTGCCTTGGGATATATCGTCTGGATCTATTTTATGCTGTTATTGGGCTCATCTCTGGTAAGCCTCAGTCCATGTGGTGGTGGCTCACGAATCTTCTACATTTCACTTGGGTGCTGTTGATGTCACATTCATCATTTTTTTGGACTTATATACGTTTTTTATGGACTTTATTGTTTCTTTTTTAGTTGGCGCAATTTTCTTTTTTATTTCAGTATGTGAGTACCCAAGGGCAAGGATCTCACTTTTTATTTAAATAAATATTTTTAAAACCTTACTTGCACCATCCAGGTTTTTTTCTTACTGTATATATGCTATGATCTGGAGCTGCCTGCCAAGGAACCAGGAACCCAGGATTATCCATTAGAACCCAGGTATGGTTTATAAACGTGCACAGACCAAGCTTAGTTGCAAGGTCGCACGCTCTAAGGTGAGAGTCCATTACCATAGAGGAGCACCTGTGTGACTACACCTTTGTATTACTTTTGGATCACTCACTGGTCCGTGTGTTGTTGTATGAACTGTATTATACATCACCCTTTGATTGCTGCAACTGATTACATGCACTAAAGCACTGTGGAATTTTTTTTTGATTTTTTCTCCACACTGAAGCACCTTAGAATACTTTTATATGGACTTGTGTGTAATTTTTAAGGATTGGACTGTTTACCACTATTATTTATTATGCATGTTTATGCACTTATGCACCTTAGTGTGATGTGATTTTTTGATGCGATTATTTTAATCATGTGTTTTTTATGCAATTTGAATATTTTTTGTGCGAATAGTGGCTAGAATGTGATCTGGAGGTTTTGCAGGAGTAGCAACCAACTTCATCTTGGAGGAAGAGTAAAACTGTCACGACAATGCATCAGACATTCTTAGTAGCAGGTAAGAATGTGACCATACTATATAATTGAAGATTCACAGAAAAGGGGCCCATCGTGCCCTTCTGGGAGATGAGCATTTTGCCTAAGACAAAAAATGTGAGATTCTTATGGTCAGTCAAAATGAGGACAAGCAGCACAGTGGTACCCTTGAGGAGATGCCTCCATTCTTTAAGAGCCAAAATGATGGCTAACAATTCTATGTCCCCAATCTCTTAATTGCATTCTGCAGGAGACAATTTCTTAGAAAAGTCGCATAGCTCTCTCTCACAGGTAGGAGAGAGGGTGCCTACTGCATCAACCTCAAGAATAAATGGTAACGTAGGATCAGGATGTGCCAGAAGCTGAAACAAAGGCAGCCTTAGGAGACTAGGTTTAATGGAACCAATTCTGTAGGTTCCTTCCTCATCATATCAGTCAAGGGTTTGACCAGAAAAGAGAAAATATGAATAAACTTACGATAATAGTTGGAAAAGCCAAGACAATGTTGTAGTGGACGTAGGCCTCAGGCTCGGGACCACTGTAAAACTGCAGATAGTTTCTTTGGGTCCATTGAAAAAACAGCAGTAGAAATGACATAACTCAGAAATGTAACCTGTTCACGATGGAACACACTTTTCCAAGTTACAATACAGGTTATTCTCTCTCAGCCTCTGTAGTACATGGAGATGTCTGTGTGGTGGTTCTCCAGGGATCTCAAATATATGAGAATATCATCAAGGTAAACCACCACACATTGCTGCAGCATATCTCGGAGGACATTATTAATGAATTCCTAAAACACTGCAGGAGTGTTGCAGAAACCAAAGATTACAAGGTATTCGTAATGTCTGGTACTAGTCAGGGGCGGACTGACAACTCATGGGGCCCCCGGGCAATAGAAGATTATGGTACCCCTGGGCTTACTGATGGCCACCACGCCAGGAGGCAGTGCAGAGGCGGGGCAGCTAAAATCTCAGGATTTTCACATAAAAAGCATGTCAGTTATGGACATATCAGGGACAGATGTAAAAAAAACACTGATTTTTACATACTGTCCCTGGTTTTACTGAGCCTGGCAACCCTGATGGGGCCCCCTAGTGGCATGGGGCCCTCGGGCAGTGCCCGAGTGACTCAATGGTCAGTCCGCCCCTGGTACTAGTATAAGCCCTGGTTCACACTGGGCTGCGAGAGTGAAGCCGTGCGAGTTCAGCTGGCAGTCCCGATTTCGACTGCGATTTAAGAGACATCTGTGCGGGTTTCTGCACAGATGTCAATGTAAATCGCGGCCAAAAAACGCAAAAAGTAGTACAGGAACTACTTTTTTTAAACGGTGCAGCGTCGCAGATGCAGCGTCGCACCAATTAGGACGGTGTCATTGCCGACAATTGCCGCCAAATGCCGCCGATTTGAGATGCGATTTCACATGTTCGACGGCCCGCCTGGATGAATGGCTGGTTGCCATTCCCGATGGGCGGGTCGCCGATTTCGACGGCCGGCCGAGAGCCTCGACGGGCGGAACGATGTGTTCTCGTACATGTGTATGCCGCCTCATTTGTTCTCTCATTTACTTCTCCTCTTGGAGACAAAAAAAAAAAAAAATTCTAATAAAAAAAAAAAAAGGTTCCTAGGTGTGTCTCAGGCTGCTATCTCATCTTTAATATTATCCAAGAGGCCATGAGAAAAAGCAGCCACGAGGGCCTCATTGTTCCAACCAACCTCAGAATTCAATGGCGTAGTTGGCAACAGTTCTCGTACTCTGTTTGATAGACATGAGGCTTTTGGCAGCAAAAGTGGAGAGAGCAGGAAAGTCAAATACCCCTTCAACCACTTGCCTACTGTGCACCTACACCCCCTTCCTGCCCAGACAACATTTTAGCTTCCGGCACTGCGTTGCTTTAACTGACAATTGCGCGGTCGTGCGATGTGGCTCCCAAACAAAATTGACGTCCTTTTTTTCCCAATAAATAGAGCTTTCTTTTGGTGGTATTTGATCGCCCGTGCGGTTTTTATTTTTTTTGAGCTATAAACAAAAAAAGAGCGACAATTTTGAAAAAAGACACAATATTTTTTGCTTTTTGCTATAATAAATATCCCATTTAACCACTTAAGCCCCAGACCATATTGCTGTCCAAAGACCAGAGCACTTTTTGTGATTCGGCACTGCGTCGCTTTAACTGACAATTGCGCGGTCATGCAACGTGGCTCCCAAACAAAATTGGCGTCCCTTTTTTCCCACAAATAGAGATTTCTTTTGGTGGTATTTGATCATCTCTGCGGTTTTTATTTTTTGCGCTATAAACAAAAATAGAGCGACTATTTTGAAAAAAATTCAATATTTTTTACATTTTGCTATTATAAATATCACCAAAAAAGATATAAAAAAACATATTTTTTCCTCAGTTTAGGCCGATACGTATTCTTCTACATATTTTTCGTAAAAAAAATCGCAATTAGCGTTTATTGATTGGTTTGCGCAAAATTTATAGCGTTTACAAAAAAGGGGGTAGTTTTATGGCATTTTTATTAATATATTTTTTTTACTAGTAATGGCGGCGATCAGCGTTTTTTTTCAGTACTGCGATATTATGGCGGACACATCGGACACTTTTGACACATTTTTGGGACCATTGGCATTTTTATAGCGATCAATGCTATAAAAATGCATTGGATTACTATAAAAATGCCATTGGCAATGAAGGGGTTAACACTAGGGGGCGGGGAAGGGGTTAAGTGTGTTCCTATTTGTGTTCTAACTGTATGGGGGGTGGACTCACTAGGGGGAATCACTGATCTTCCGTTCATAGCGGCCGCGAAAGTCCCGACATAGAGCTACGGGCTCTCGCCGAGGAGAGCCGACCTGCCGCCGTAGAACCACGGCGGCTGGTCGGCTAGTGGTTAAAAAAAACAAAAAAACATTTTTTATCCCAGTTTAGGCCAATACGTATACTTCTACATATTTTTGGTAAAAAAAAATAAAAAATCGCAATAACCGTATAGTGACTGGTAGCGCAAAAGTTATATTGCCTACAAAATAGGGGACATAATTATGATTTTTTGTTTTTTTACTAGGAATGGCGGCGATCTGCGATTTTTTTTCGGGACTGGGACATTATAGCGGACACATCGGACACTTTTGTGACATTTTTGGGACCATTTACATTTATACAGTGAACAATGCTATAAATATGCTTTGATAACTGTATAAATGTAACTGGCAGGGAAGGGGTTAACCACTAGGGGGCGGGGAAGGGGTTAAATGTTTCTCCTAGTTTGTGTTCTAACTGTAGGGGGAGGGGGGTGACTGGGGGAGGTGACCGATTGTGTCCCTATGTAAAAGGGACACAGATCGGTCTTCTCTCTCCCTGACAGGGACGAGGAGCTCTGTGTTTACACACAGAGCTCCACATCCCAGCCCAATTGCCGGCAATCGCGTGTGCCCGACGGCCATCGCGGCCGCCGGGCACACGCACAGTGTTCTCTGGTGCGCGCACGTGCCCCTAGCAGCTTTAAATGACAGGACGTCATATGATAATTTTGGACAATTCATTTTCGTGTCTCCCATAGGGTTTCTCCAAGCAAAGACTCTATGGCGCCGTACACACGGCAGAGAACCTCGACGGGCAGAACACATCGTTCCGCCCGTCGAGGTTCTCTCCCGGCCGTCGAATTCGGCGACCCGCCCGTCGGGAATGGCAACCAGCCATTCTTCCAGGCGGGCCGTCGAGGAAATAGAGAGCGTGCTCTCTATTTCGGCTCGACGGGCTTCCCGACGGGAAGCTCGCTGAGACCGTACACACGGCCGAGGTCCTCGCTGGAATGTGCATTCCAGCGAGGTTCTCGCTGATTTTCAGCGAGAACCTCGGCCGTGTGTACGGCGCCATCAGAAAACAAAGAAATAGTGAACTATATAAAAATGCCTGATTTCCTGCACTACTATATGTGCTGAAAACTGTTATAACCAATAGCTATTTATAAAACAAGTAAACTTTGTGTGTGAGGGTATGCTGCTGAATATCCAAAGTGTTCCTGAAAGGTGAAATGTAATACTAGTGATGGTACAGCACTCCCCTATTAAGCGTAAAGATAAATGAACTCAATACTGGGTCCTCTATTGACAATGACAACATATTATAACAAATAAAACAAGGAATAAAACAGTGAAGACAACAGTGTCACTGTAAATAAATAAACATATAGGTGATGATGATCAAATGCAATAAAGCACCACTGTGATGCCAGTGTTCGTGAACTTATGTCTTATGCGTATAAGCCGGTATCAGGTATCAATCAGGTAAAGACATATGGCATAACAAGAAAACAGTCCACAGAATCAGGGGAGTTCATGGGTACTGTGTTGGCATGCAAAAACACCTCAAGTGTCCCTCCACCTACACTCATATATGCTCACCTCCATTCTGAACCTAATATAGGTTACCATGTGCCTTGCCCTTTAAGGGGTATATGGATCATCTGGTGGATGGCTAAATCCTCAGTTTTTTTGGTATCCTGACAGGTACTTGCAACATATCCTATGATAGTCCTGAGCAATGGTGCTCAAAGGGAAATGGAAAGGACTAGCATAGTTCTAAATCTTTATAGGAAGCTTTAATAAAACCCTTAAAAAAATATAAATCTCAAATATTTTGGTGCACTGAATCTGATCAGATCACAAACATAGCACATTCAGGGTGTGCAGCCCCCTTGAGGATCGCTTGGCTGTTGTGATAGCAACAAATCTTCAGGGTGATATCTTCCTTGATGTGTGCGCTGATGTCACTAGGCCCAGCACTAGGGATGCGCTTCGAGTTCGAGTAGAACCTATGTTCGACTCGAACATTGCCTGTTCGCCGAACAGCGAACTATTTGGGGTGTTCGTGGCAAGTTCGTATGAACTTTAGAACCCTGTTAAAGTCTATGGGACTCGAACATTTGAAATATAAAGTGCTAATTTTAAAGGCTAATATGCAAGTTATTGTAATAAAAAGTGTTTGGGGACCTGGATCCTGTCCCATGGCACATGTATCAATGCAAAAAAAGTTTTAAAAACTGCAGTGAAACAATAAAAGTTTGCCTGTAAAGTAGCGCTTGTTTCCCATGCTTAGAACTGTCCTTGCACAAAGTGTCATTTCTGAAGAAAAAAAAGTAATTTAAAATCACTCATGGCTATAATGAATTGTCGGCTCTCGGCAATACAGAGAAAAGTCATTCATGGGGGTCCACGGCATTTTTAAAAAAAAATTGGGGTGGAGTTCCCCTTTAAATCCATACCAGACATGAAGGGTCTGGAATTGATATTTGGGGGGAACCCCACATCGTTTTTTTTTTATTTGACGCAGGGTTTCCCTTAATATTCATACCAGACCCGACGGTGAGTGATTTTAAATGACCTTTTTCCTTCAGAAATTACATTTTGTGCAGGGACAGTTCTAAGCACAGGAAACAAGCACTACTTTACAGGCATACTATACACCCCCCTAGGTACGAAATTTAAAGGAATATTTCAATTTTATTGTTTCACTTTAAGCATTATTAAAATCACTGCTCCTGAAAAAACGTCAGTTTTTAAAACCTTTTTTTGCATTGATACATGTCCCCTGGGGCAGGACCTGGGTCCCCAAAAACTTTTTAGCACAATAACTTGCATATTAGCCTTTAAAATTTGTACTTTAGATTTCAAACGTTCGAGTCCCATAGACTTTAACAGGGTTCTAAAGTTCACACAAACTTTTGGTCTGTTCGCAGGTTCTGGTGCGAACCGAACCCAGGGGTGTTCGGCTCATCCCTACTCCTGAAATTCTCCACCATTGGAAATGTTAGGTGACTCTAATGTATGGAAAGAAGTAAAAGTCATCAGTGAGGCCTGCCTCACATCAGTGCATTTTCAAGTTTTGCAGAAATGCACTACAGTCCATTTAACATGTTTTCCTATGAGTCACGTTCACATCTGTGTGTTTTCAACCGGTGTGTTTTTCTGAAAAGGGTCGGGGATTTATATGCCCACTGCAGGTTGCATTTTTGTTTCCATAGACTTTAATGGAAATGCAGCAGAAACGTGTAAGAAATGCAGTGCTTGCGTTTTTGATGCATTTTCGCTGCATTTTCGCTGATTTCTCCTGCATGACAACAGACGACTACCAAAAGATGCAAAATGCATCAAAAACACATTTAAAAAAATTGTCAAAAAGGCAGAATGCACCAAGAAAACAAATTAACTGCAACCCGCATAGGTGTGAACCCAGCCTGAGGAGGAGGTACTCACGCAGTTCAGGGAATGTATTACATCTGGATGGTATGCACTCCGGGCTATGTGGAGGTTGAGTTTCCTTTGCAACCCAGCTCCCAACTGTCCCTAATTTCGAGGGACTGTCTCTGATTTGGAGCAATGTCCCTCTGTCCCTCATACCTCCTCATTTGTCCGTCATTTTGGTCTGATCTATATAGATGTATATAAAATGTACGTTTTATCTATCAAAACATGTTTTTCAGCACTAATCCTTTCATCCAATTTCTAAATTCAAATTGCCCCATCCTATTGCCCCATCAAAAACTGCCCCCATCAAAACCTGCACCATCAAAATGTTCCCATCCTATTGCCCCATCAAAAACTGCACCATCAAAAATGCCCCATCAGAAACTGCTCCATCAAAAACTGCCCCATCAAAAAATGCCCCCATCAAAACTGCTCCATCCTACTGCCCCATGAAAAACGGCACTGTCAAACTTGCCCCCATCCTATTGCTCCCAACAAAAAACTGCCCCCATCAAAACTGGCTGATCATGGCTGATCATGGGGAGGTCATAATGTTTTGGCTGATCATGGAGTTGTCAGCTTTTGTCAGCTTTTTTCCCGCTGTATTTCTTAACATTTCGCCATTCATTCCTATGGGACCAATTTTGCCACAAAAACTACGATATTTTGTGAACCGTTCGGCGAAATGTTGCACAAAGTAATAGCACACCAATCGGGAACAATTTGAACGTTTCGGTATATTACCTGTCCATGTAGTGTAAAAGCTGTGGGAGGAGTTAGGGCGGTAAATTTGGCTATTATAAGAATATATATGTGAGATAACAGTAAGTAATCTTACTATGCAAGAAAACTTAAATATATAATTTTTATAAAAACAAGCAAATTCCCATATCTGTCTGATTTTAAAAAAAAGTATGTATTTTATATTTTCAATTTTTTTTATATTTTACCTCTAATATATAACATAAGCTCCCATTACATAACATTATAGATTTTTTGTCACTGAACATATGCTGCATAGGGCCAGATTCAGGTAGATGCGCGCATCTTTTCGCCAGCGTAGCGCAACGCATATACGCTGCGCTGACGCAAACTAGCGAGTGAAGTACAGCATATACCAAGCGCATGGGCGTTACTTTGCGACGGAGTAACGAAGATGCGTTGGCGCAACCCGATGCAAGTGGAAGTGGGTGTGATCATATGTAAATGATGGGCGGAGCCCAGTGCAGAGGCTTACGTTCAGCGCATCATCCACGGAGCATGCGCAGTGAGTGAGGCTTCACTTGGCCCCCTGTGCGCATGCTCACAACTTTCCAGCGCAAAAGTATTTCCGTTTCCCCCCACCCCAGGGAAGTTACTTTTGCTCTGTTATGGCTGCTCCCGCTACCCCCAAAGAGAGGAGGAACCTCAATTTCAATGCCCAGGAGGTCTATGTGGTCATCTCTGCTATGGAGACTTATAATGATTTTCTGCATGGGAAGAAAAGTAGGAAGACCAGCCGGGAGAGGAAGCAGGCCATCCTGGACACCATTGCTGGCAGGGTGAATGTGTTGGGGTACTCCACCCGGACTGCTTGTGATATCCAGAAAAAGATAAATGACCTGCGCAAGGTCCGTGGCAAGGTGGCCACCATTCGGAGCCATGAGCAGGGCACAGGTGGTGGACCCCCATGTGCGGTCAGCCTGACCACAGAGGAGGAGGTGGTCGCCCGCTGCCTGGAGGGGGTACCAGGCTATGATTCTGTGGAGGAAGGCTCCAGGACAGGTAAGTGTTTTTTATCCCCTATTTGGTGTGTTGCATGTGGGGGGGAGGGTACATGTGCCAAGTGTGTGGGACCACCAACATGTGTCTGCTTTGTGTCATCCACAGATGACGGAGCTGGGCCATCATCTGTTGCCGGCCATTCCACCCCAACCCCCCAACGGGATCCTGAGGACGAGCCCCTGGGTGCTGAAGACACCGAGGTGGAGGAGAGTGCCCACACCACTTCTGTGGAAATGGTTAAGGAGGAGCCTGTTCCTCAGCAGGAGTTTTTTTTGGTGTTCTGCAGGCCCCTCTGTCATCCCCTCACCCATCCTCGGTAGCCCCTCAAGGGCGACTTCATCCCCTCCTGGCCCCAGGAAGGCCACCCGTAAGACCAGGGGGGTGTCTGATCTGGTCCAGGACCAGGTGGCGATGGACCATGCCCGGCAAACACAACAGATGGGGGAGATTGCTGGGCACTTGGACCGGCTCGCTGACAGTCTGTGCTCCATATCGCAGCTGCCCAGTGGTGTGCAGGACGTTGTCACCAGCCTGGAGGAGGTGCAGGCTGATGTACGGCACCTCACAGCAGCCGTCCACGCCAACACAGCTGCCATCCGGGAAGAGGGGAGGCAGCGGCAGCATGCCCAGCGGCATAATATCACCCGCCAGATGAGAATGCAGGCCCAGACCAATCATTTTCTGAGCCGGATTGCCGTGGCCTTGGAGGGCATGCAGCCAACAGCTGCCAGGAGTGGCCCACCCGGGGATCAGCCTCCTCCAGATGACCCCCCACCCCACCCACTCCCTCTAGGCAGCTGAGGAGCCCGAGAGTGCCCACAAGGAGGAGCCCCCGTCATCCCAGATGAGGGTTTTTTTTCGGGTTATTTTTTTTTTTTTTATTACTCAGGTTATGAGTTTATATTTTATTTTATTACTCAGGTTATGAGTTTATTTTTTCTTTTATTACTCAGGTTATGAGTATATATTTTATTTTTAACTGCACACGGTCAGGAGTGCAGGGGACAGTGTGAATGGTGTGTGAATGTGTGGCACTCCTGACAGTAAGGGGTGTCACCCTCGGCCGTGGTGGTGGAGTTAACCCCACGGCTGTATGAATGACGTGTGAAAGGTGTATGAATGGACAGCGACATCATTGGGGCCTTGACGCTGGCATTGCTGCTCCCAAGTCCTACATGCTGGACTTGGGCTAATCCAATGCGATGTGCATGTGGTGTGTGTGATCAAGGGACATCAGTGGTGTGCATGCGTGCATTGTCCGTGTGATTAATGTTTTGGTTTAGTGTCCAAAGATGCCTACGGCGAGGACCCTCCTGACTGCTCTTCCATCAGCAGACTGGTTCTCCTCTGGCAGGTGGGGACTGTGTGGGTCGGGGGTCAGGTCATCACGTATGTCAATCTGCAGGCCTCTTCTCATAGCAAAGTTGTGCAGAATGCAACATGCACCGATGATCTGACACACGAATGTAGGGGAATACAATAGGGCCCCCCGGACTTATCCAGGCAGCGGAAACGGGACTTCAGGAGCCCAAATGTTTGCTCCACCACTGCACGGGTTTTGATATGTGCCGCATTGTATCTTCTCTCTCCTCTGGTTTGGGGGTTCCGGAAAGGAGTCATTAGATGGGGTCCCAGTGCATATGCAGAGTCACCTGTAAGGGAAAAGACAGGAGGATGTTAGTCATGCATGTGCCCCTTGTGATGTGCATCATGGGAGGGGATAGTCATGCCTGCCACCCATGTCACTCACCAACCAGCCAGCTGTCCCCATACATGTTCTGCTCGAATTCTGCTGGGATAGGACTCTGACGGTATATAAAGCTGTCATGGCTGGACCCGGGGTGTTTGGCACGGACGTGCCATATGAGGCGCTGGGCATCGGCTATCACCTGTACGTTGATGGAATGCCAATGCCAATGCCTCCGATTGCGGTATATGTGCTCTGTGGCACTGGGGGGCTGGAGTGCCACATGTGTGCAATCAATGGCCCCCACAGTGCGTGGGAATCTGGCAATGCTGTAGAAATCTGTCATTGCCTTCAGCCGCAGCTCCTCAGTGGTTGGTCTGATGAAGTGGTTGGACATGCGTCTGAGGATTGCAGGGACAACCTGGTGCACACATCTGCTCATGGAGGACTGTGACATCCCAGCCACCACTCCACTTGTACGCTGGAATGATCCACTTGCAAGGAAATGAAGTGTTGCCAGTACCTTCACCAGTGGCTGCACTGCTTGTGAGCGGTGTGTCTTGCTGGTGATGTCATCCTGCAGGGTTGTGGTTAGTTCAAGTATTGCATCAGGGCTGAATCTGAAGAGGCGATACACCTCCTCATCCCCCATGCCAAAGAGGCTCATGCGCGTGCGGTATATCCTCTCACGTGCCCGCCTCCTCCGTACCGGGGGACCCAGTACTAGTGCTAGGACCGCGACTGCCCCTGGCATGTTGGCACACAGAGGTGTTGTCCTTGCACGTGTGGTTGTTCAGCTTGCTAGTTTCGTCGGTAACGCTGCTGCTGTAGCTGCTCTCCTGCTGACCTGAGGCCGTCTGGAGTAAAGATAAAGCAGCTATTTGTAGAAATAATTTTGCGCCGGACGGACGAGATACGCGCGGCGCATGTAGCCAGCGTATGGTGCTAATCCGTTCGCGAATCGGGAAATCTCCCTCATTTGCATATTTGCAGGGAAAATCAATAGGCGCGACTGATGCGCCAAGCGAAATTATGCGCTGACAAGACTCTGGCGTCGGAAAGTTAAGCCGATCGGAAATGGCCCGTTTTCTGTCGCATCTAGTTTGGTGGGTACGGACACATAGATATGACGGCGATGACATCACTGGTCAGGCTCAATATAAGGCAGCTCGCCTGTGGCTTGGTGTCATTTGTTGGTGGCTTTCGTAGCGGTAAGTTCATTTCTTCTTCTCTCCTGGATTCTGGGGACAGATTTACACTCGGCATTCACATCACCATCTGAGATTACAGAATTTTGCACATAACATTAGGGATGAGCCGAACACCCCCGGGTTCGGTTCACACCAGAACGTTCGAACGGACCGCGGGTTCGCACGAATATTTCGAACCCCATTGAAGTCTATGGGACCCGAACATTCGAATTCAAAAACGGTCATTTTAAAGACCAAAATCCAATTAAATGTTGGAAAACGTCATTCAGAAGCCGGGTCTTGCCCCAGGGAACATGTATCAATGGAAAACAATTTTTTTTAAACGGCCGTTTTTTGCGGAGCAGCCATTTTAATGATGCTTAAAGTGAAAAAAAAAATCCTTTAAATATCACACCTGCTGGGTGTCTATAGTAGTGGCACGTGTTTAGAGATGTCCCTGCACAACATGAAAGGACAAAAAAAAAAGTAATTAATGCTACTTGCGCAAGTTCTGTGTGGCAACATTATGTCGAATATTTTAGCGGTGGGGGGCCATTATTGTTGTGAGAAAGAACATTTTTAGAAAAAAGGGCACCCCTCAAACATACTGTAATTGGAGCGCAACAAGGAGCCACGTGCAAAGTATTGCATCAAAAATTGTTATTAGGCGCCCCTGTTAAACAGGGGCAGAAAAATTGGGCCTTGGGCACAACACAACACTGCAACCCCTCACAATAACTCCAATTGGAGCGCAACAAGGAGCCACGTGCAAATTATTGCATCAAAAATTGTTATTAGGCGCCCCTGTTAAACAGGGGCAGAAAAATTGGGCCTTGGGCACAACACAACACTGCAACCCCTCACAATAACTCCAATTGGAGCGCAACAAGGAGCCACGTGCAAATTATTGCATCAAAAATTGTTATTAGGCGCCCCTGTTAAACAGGGGCAGAAAAATTGGGCCTTGGGGACACAACATTTCTTACTAGCTATCAGCAAGAAAAGTGAGGAGGAGAAGGATATTCCATCAGCAGCATAAGAGCATACAGTCACTCAGCATCAGCAGTCTAAAAGGGATCCGAAATTTAAACAAAAAGATATTATTCATTAATATCAGCATCAGTGTCAGGATCAGTACCGGGGAATTGAACCCAGGACCGCTGTGTTGTTATTCCAACTCCTTATCTCTGAGCCACCTTCCAGTTTAGCTGTCCATTGAAGCCTGGTGCTGACTGCTTGATCTCCCTACTATCTGCACTTGTCCAGCTGAGGCAGGTTGCCTAATCAACTTGCATATAAAGCCCTGCCTCACTATGAGGGAGGTGTCGGTTCATTCTGATCAGATCGTTCTGTCTGTGCCAACAGTTCCTATATGTTGATCTTCTGCTGCAAGACTGATCCCCGGCTTTTGACCCTTGGCTCGTTTCTGGACTTCTGCTTGCCTGAACCCCTGACCCCGGCTTGGACTTTGGTTACCCGATCTTCACCTGCCCTTTGACCCCGGCCTGTATTGTTGGACTTTCCCTGTCTTCTCCAGCCCCTGACCACAGCTTGTCTCCTGGACCTGTTTTCAGCCCTGCCCTGACCAGTGAAGTACTTTTGTGCCTGGACGGTCTTCTGTTCATCTGCTGCAGCCTTCCAGTCGGTGATCCGCCTGTACCTGCTCCACGCACCTGACCATCGTCTTCCCGCTGGTACCGGTGCCTCCCGGTGCGTCCGTCCCTCTGTCCCAATCTCAGGGGGCGGATCGCATCAGGTCGCAAAGGTAGCTCACAAGTCTGCCAATGGATTCCACTCTAGATTAACCCTCACAGAATGAACCGACCAATAACATGGAGTCCGCAGACTTGTATAAAATGCTCACCTCCCTGACTCTGCAAGTCTCCAGCCTGGGCCATACCATTCTGGAACTACAGCAAGAAATTCAGTTACTTAAAGGGACAGCACGCCCAGCCCCGGAACCAGCATGTCCAGAGCCATTTGTTGTTATGCCAGAGAAATTTGATGGTAGCCGTGCATCCTTCTCATGTTTTAAAATGGATTGTCAACTATTATTTACTCTTAAACCTAGGACCTATGCCACGGACTATATTAAGGTTCGTGCTACCATCAACCTGCTTATAGGACAAATTAAATCATGGGCTCATCAGTTGCTGCAGGAAAAGAGTGCAGTCTTGGACACCTGGGAAACCTTTATGTTTGCTTTAGACTCATACATTCCTGTCTCCAAGAGGATCAACGCTCCCAGGTCTGCTCTCAATTCACGTGGCCTACGGGTATCCAGGGACAGAAATATTCCGTACAGACACAACATCAAGCCAGCCCAGTATGTGCCAAGCTATGAACCTCTGTATGTGCCCAACCATAAAGTCCCAACACCACAAAGCCTTGACGCTCCTGTGGATGCACCCACGACTACCTTGGAGGTTGAGGAACCCATGCAGATCGGGGCCATCCGGTCCGGGCTATCTTGGGTAGAAAAACAGCGAAGGAGAGGCTATGGACTTTGTTTTTACTGTGGTGTAAGTGGGCACTTTATTTCTCTTTGCCCAACCCGCCCACCTCGGCCAAAGGCTCTTCAAGTGGGTACTATTGGTAGTTTTTTTGCTACCCCGGAATCTTTGCCTGTTATGCAGCTTGAAGTTCCTTTGCCCCAGTCTGACATTCCGGTGACTACTGTCCAGTCCAATGTACCTGTTCATCAGCTTGCTGTACCTACCTTCCCAGTTGAAGTCCCGGCTCCAGTGTCCTTGATTCCGGCTCCAGTGTCTCCAGTTCCTGTGTCTCCAGTTCCAGTGTCTCCAGTTCCTGTGTCTCCAGTTCCTGTTCCGGTGTCTCCAGTTCCTGTTCCGGTGTCTCCAGTTCCTGTTCCGGTGTCTCCAGTTCCGGTGTCTCCAGTTCCTGTGTCCCCAGTTCCTGTTCCGTTGTCTCCGGTTCCAGTTCCGGTGTCTCCAATTCCCGTGTCTCCAGTTCCTGTCCCGGTGTCCCCAGTTCCTGTTCCGGTGTCTCCCGTGTCCCCAGTTCCTGTGTCTCCGGTGTCCTCAGTTGAAGTTCCAGCTACGGTGTCCCCAAGTGAAGTTCTTCCACCTGACTGTGTCTATGCCTCAAATGGTACCATGGTCTGTAAACAAGATCTAGTAATATTTGAACGAGCTTTACAAGCGAGGAGTGCACCCCCTGCAAGAACTTCAAGATCAACTAAGTCCAAAAAGAAAAAGTAAAAATCTGCTTTGTTTCCCCATGGTTTGGACCTTAAAGACTGTCCCTATGATGACACTCCTTTAAACGCCCGGAGGGCGTTTTTAAGGGGGGGGAACTGTCAGGGTCAGTACCGGGGAATTAAACACAGGACCGCTCTGTTGTTATTCCAACTCCTTATCTCTGAGCCACCTTCCAGTTTAGCTGTCCATTGAAGCCTGGTGCTGACTGCTTGATCTCCCTACTATCTGCACTTGTCCAGCTGAGGCAGGTTGCCTAATCAACTTGCATATAAAGCCCTGCCTCACTATGAGGGAGGTGTCGGTTCATTCTGATCAGATCATTCTGTCTGTGCCAACAGTTCCTATATGTTGATCTTCTGCTGCAAGACTGATCCCCGGCTTTTGACCCTTGGCTCGTTTCTGGACTTCTGCTTGCCTGAACCCCTGACCCCGGCTTGGACTTTGGTTACCCGATCTTCACCTGCCCTTTGACCCCGGCCTGTATTGTTGGACTTTCCCTGTCTTCTCCAGCCCCTGACCACAGCTTGTCTCCTGGACCTGTTTTCAGCCCTGCCCTGACCAGTGAAGTACTTTTGTGCCTGGACGGTCTTCTGTTCATCTGCAGCCTTCCAGTCGGTGATCTGCCTGTACCTGCTCCACGCACCTGACCATCGTCTTCCCGCTGGTACCGGTGCGTCCGTCCCTCTGTCCCAATCTCAGGGGGCGGATCGCATCAGGTCGCAAAGGTAGCTCACAAGTCTGCCAATGGATTCCACTCTAGGTACTAACCCTCACAATCAGGTGCTTGGTAGCTGATCCAAGCCTGATTCATTTTGATGAAGGTCAGTCGATCAACAGAGCCGGTAGAGAGGCGCACCCTGTGATCAGTGACAAAGCCTCCAGCAGCACTGAATGTCCGTTCTGAAAGAACACTGGATGCAGGGCAAGCCAGTAGCTCAATTGCGTACTGGGCAAGCTCTGGCCAGTGATCCATCCTCAAGACCCAGTAAGCCAGAGGATTTTCGGTGGGGAAGGTGTCCAAGTCGGATCTTGCCCCTAGGTATTCCCGGACCATGTAAAGCAGACGCTGGCGATGGTTGCTGGAACCGGTCAGACCTTGGGGCTGCGGACTAAAAAACTGCCTGAACGCATCGGTCAGACGACCACCTTCTCCACCGCCCCTTCTGTGAGTCACCGAAGCCTCAGCAAGACGTTGTCCAGAGCCAGGTTTTGGTAATCCCCCCGGTTCTGGGAACGCATTGCACAGACCCTTCTGCAAGGCCTCCCGCAGAAGTTTCACCTTCTGCTCCCTCTGCGATGGCAACATAAGGTCCGCAACCTTACTTTTGTAACGTGGATCAAGGAGAGTCGCCAGCCAGTAATGATCCCTCTCCTTAATAGCACGTACACGAGAATCCTTACGCAGGCTTTGCAGAATCAGGGAGGCCATGCAGCGTAGGTTTGCAGAGGCATTCGGGGCACAGTCCTCTGGGTCACTGAGGACGACAGGATCCACAGGCACCTCATCCCAGCCACGTAAAACTCCGTGTGCTCCTTGGGACTGTAAATGATCCCTTGAAGACTGCTGCTGCTGAGTGCTAGGCTCCACCTCCATGCTGCTGATACAATCCTCCTCCTCCTCCTCCTCCTCCTCTTCCTGTGTGCTGGGTGGGCAAGCAGGACCACTGTCTGGGTAAAGGGGGCCTTGAGAGGTAAGGAAGTCCTCCTCTTCCTCCCTCTGTTCTGGTATTCTTGGTATGTACATGCTATGTGATAAAAGTATGAAGGGCCTTCAAAAAATGTGCACCTGATGGTGCCTCTAGGATGTTGGGCCTCTATGTGGCCAGGCTGTGTAAAAGTCTCACACATGTGGTATCGCCATACTCGGGAGGAGCAGCAGAATATATTTTGGGATGTCATTTTTGCTATGTACATGCTATATGTTGGAAACATCTTATAAATGGACAACTTTGTGTAAAAAAAAATGCTTTTTCATTTTTTTTCCACATTTCCCCCAAACTTCTGAAAAAAATGAACCATTCAAAAGACTCATTATGCCTCATAGATTATACTTTGGGGTGTTTGCTTTCCAAAATGGGGTCACTTGGTGGGCGTTTCCATTGTCCTGTTTGTTGCTCCAGGGCCTTCAAAAGTGTAATAGGTGGTTGAGAGATTAGATGTGTAATTTATGCTCTATAGAACACCTGAAGTTGCTACTTCAATGTTGGGCCTCTGTATGTGGTCAGGCTGTGTACTCTTCTAATCCTTTACCTGCTATCCAGTTTGAAACCATTGGTATTTCACCTGCTACCCATCCATATGGCACTGATCCTTACCCACTGATCATGGATATGCCAAAAGCTATCAAATCTGATGCTACTGATCTTCTACCTACTGCTCAGGCTGACACTACAATTCATTTACCGCTGACAAGGCTAATGTTGCTGATACACCACCAGCTATCCAGTCTGATGCCACTGATCCTCTACCTACTATCCACTCTGACTCTACTAATCCTTTACCTGCTATCCAGCTTAAATCCATTGGTATTTCACCTGTTTCCCAGCCATATGCCACTGATCATTTTTCTGCTGACAAGCCTGATGTTGCTTATATACCACCTGCTGCCCAGCCTGCCTCTGCTAGTTTTGTGCCTGTTGCCCAGCCAATCTCTGTTTCTAGGGTCAAGATATTATTAGCTACAGAGGTCTAATACCTCCACATCTCCATGCTTGTTGCATGGCTGGCATGAGTTACCCGTTTGGTCCAAGATTCCTATAGACAGATTTCATGAGCCATTTGCTTATGTTGTGCCAAAGCCCAGTGGTCCAGATTTCTGCTTTTTATTTATAACTCCAGTAGTAGAGGTGTTCTGGGTGAGGGCAGATTTCCATCTGAATTTTGTCCTGATCCAGTTGTAATGTTTTCCTCTGCGATTCCAAGGGTATTAGGGGACCTTTGCTGGGGAACCAATGTCTTGGTAAGACCTGAGTGACTGTTCAAATACACTTACAGCTCCAGTAGTAGAGGTGTTCTGGGTGAGGGCAAATTTCCATCTGACGTTTGTCCTAATCCAGGTTTAATGTGTGCCTCTGCGATTCCAAGGGCATTAGGGGACCTTTGCTGGGGAACCAATGTCTTGGTAAGACCTGAGTGACTGTTAAAATACACTTACAGCTCCAGTAGTAGAGGTGTTCTGGGTGAGGGCAGATTTCCATCTGACGTTTGTCCTAATCCATTTGTAATGTGTGCCTCTGCGACTCCAAGGGCATTAGGGGACCTTTGCTGGGGAACCAATGTCTTGGTAAGACCTGGGTGACTGTTAAAATACACTTACACTTACAGCTTCAGTAGTAGAGGTGTTCTGGGTGAGGGCATATTTCCATCTGAATTTTGTCCTGATCCAGTTGTAATGTGTGCCTCTGCGACGCCAAGTGCGTTAGGGGACCTTTGCTGGGGAACCAATTCCTTGGAAAGACCTTGGTGACTGTTAAAATGAAAAGCAGTATGGGTTAAGGACTCCATGTTAAGCCTGTAGATAGTCCATGGGATCCCAGCATTGGGATATTTTCTGCCTTGTGGAGCTGCAACAATCGAAGTGTTGTACTTCTTAAAGAATCTGATCTGCGGGGAACTCAGCCAGCTTCCAGACCCCAGCAGCAGGGCACTCAGCCACGCAGGGCACCTAGCCAGTTGCCAAAACCTGGCAGCAGGGTATCTAACAGACTGAAGGACTATCAATTTTCAAATGTACTTTTTATCATATTATAGGACACTTTTAAAGCAGAACAGGTTGCTTCGAACCAAACTATAAAAACATCATATGGCTGATGTCATGGCTGATCACCTATAGAATACCATGAGAACTGCAGATCAAACAGAAATTAAGATGGAAGCTTCCTTGCTTGTAAAGGATAAGAAGTCCGAGATGCAATAATATCCACCAACAATGGTGTCAGTGGGTGCAAAAATCCCCAGCATTGTTGTCAGACAAATCGGTCTGGTGCCTCCATAAAGAGGCCGCACTACTGCCGGTATGAGGGTGCAGACAAAAGGGACACTGACATGGTCACCTATACCTGGCAGGTAGGTAGTAGAACTCTCCTTCAATCCTTTGCTTGTGTCAGTTGTACATATTAAGGAATCTTAATTTTATATTTTTCTGTTGATTACTGAGGAACGTTTTTTTACTGACACACACTGGACTGGCATGACCTGACCTACACTAACAGAGGACATCCAGATGTACATAAACTGACCACTCCATGCTTTAGAGAGATGCACACAGACAGACAACCAAATTAGGAGAGAGCAGATCGCACACACAGATTATAGGATGAGGCCTACTACAAACATACACCCAAGGAAAAAGGATGACTAGCATCCAGCAGGGTAGCTTAGTGTAGTTAGTGTAGGTCCTGCCCTAGAAGAGTCTACCTTGCCGTGGTGGGCAGCCTTGGAATCTCTTGGTCAAAAGCGTATAAGCGAATGGGCGAGAGGATCACTAGATCTTCACTTCTGGCCAATTGATTTTACTAAAGGACTCTTGGTTTATTCTGAATATATATAGTTGGAAACTGAAAAAATGAGTATAGATCCATAATTATACTTTCATAAAACACACAATAAAAAAATTGGTATATTTACATTTGAATTGCTTCCTCTTTTATTTAATCATTTCATTACCGGGAGTCATTACCACTTGGATGTAAGGCTGGAAGGGACTCTATGGCTACTTCTTCCACTCATGGCGTGTGTAGGGATGTGTAATAGGTGTTTATGTATTAACATGTGTCCTAACCATGTATATATGTATGTACTGACAAGTCCCTTATGTGACAGTAGTGACAACTAGGGATGAGCTTCGAGTTCGAGTCGAACTCATGTTCGACTCGAACATTGCCTGTTCGCCGAACAGCGAACTATTTGGGGTGTTCGCGGCAAGATTGAGTGAACTTTAGAACCCTGTTAAAGTCTATGGGACTCAAACGTTTGAAATCTAAAGTGCCATAGACTTTAACAGGGTTCTAAAGTTCACAAGAACTTTTGGTTTGTTCGCAGGTTCTGGTACGAACCGAACCCAGGGGTGTTCGGCTCATCCCTAGCCAGCACTGACATATATACGTCTTCCCCTTGAGAAAGTCATGTGACGAAACACGTCAAGGGTGGGGCCTAGTGACATCAGCATGCACGAGGAAGCCGTCACCCTGTGGATTTGTGTGGAGTGCTGACAATCATCTGGCAGCTGACAAGAGAGCTGCTAAGAGCCCAGCCCTGACAGAATGTATTTTAACTTAAAAGGGAGGTATACTTCCCCTGTTGGTCACAGGATTGTTGTTACTGTAGTTTTGCACTTTTATGACCCATTTTCAGCCAACAGCTGGCTGAAGCCCGCTTTCGGCTGGTGTCAAAAAGCCAGTCAAGGCTCTGAAATTACATTTTTTATGGGTATTCTTCCAACCCTCTGTTTGCGCCATTACGTTTTTTTCTCCTTTTTTTACTAAAGCTCTGAAATGATCCCAACCATATGGTCTGGATCCACCAAGAAGCTTGGATCAGCAGCTGGCTCAGCCTCTCAGTGAGTAGATCCAACATCAACCAGGATTTCTTCCTCCACCGCTGCCACCACCCGATTTAAAAAAAAATGCTTCTACCCGACTAATGCCCCCCCCCCCTTCATTCTGGCAGCTCCTGTGTCTGACAGTTCTTATATAGCTATGGGGACATGTGGTGACATAACCCAGAGACCCCGTCCCCTTGTGAGGTCATGATGGGACATGACATCACAAAGGGTGGAATCTCAAGTTATAAAAGAACTGTCAGACACCAGAGCTGACAGAACGGTGGGAGCATTAGTCGGGGGAGAAACGATTGCCAGGCTGTAATCTCAGATAAGCCTCTGGTATGGATTTTGGGGGGGCTCTATGTAGTTTTTTTTTTATTTATTTTTTATTTGTGTGGGGTTCCCCCTCAAGATCCATATCAGACCCAAAGGGCCTGGTATGGATTTGAGGGGTTGGACCCAAACCGTTTTTTTTTTTATTAATTTGAGGTGAGGTTTCATCCTTACCTGAACCAAAGGAATTGTTGTGATTGGTCAAAGGACAAGTCGCACTTATCTCAAAGTCGGATCATAATCAGATCCTGTACATTAAAGTCACATGGAAGTCGGACCAAAGTCACAGGGCAAAGTCGGTTTGAAAGTTGTGCGACTTCCGTGTTGCACCAGTGTAAAACATGACCTAAGAAAACATGAGGAACTGGATATCAGTTTTGGATTGATGTCTCATAACCAATAAAATTAGGAAACTAGGAGGAACACATGAAACGTTTTAATGTACAGGTAGCTGAGCTGTTTCTTAATATTGGCTTTATCAGTAAATAATAGCAAGGTCGACGTGAAAAGCTCAGTGGGCAGTAGCAGCCAATCAGATTTCAGTTAACCTAAATTAGATTAATGAAAGACGAAATGTAATTGGTGCTGTGAGTCCCTGCACTTTAACTTGCCTTACTACTAAATAGGCCTCTATCTCTGTAGACTATTCCATATTATTTCTGTCTGTTTCTGAAAAAGGCATATATTACTTTTACAAGGTTTAACATACCATATTCCTTTTTTTTTTCCTACCAAACCCATCTGACTGGAGCTCCAAAATAGACGACGGATGAAAGACGATGCAACACACAGAGTAAAATGCTAGACGTGTTATTTTATCTTTTCTTATTGGGCAGATTCCCGCCGTTTGCTTTTCTGCCGTATGTTATGGCATCTTTCAATCAACCAACAAAGAGAACCTTTTGAACGCAGCATGTGGTCAGATTGTAACGCTCTTCAAAGTTAGGGGAAAATCAGAAATATTGGCCTATAGGTATTGTCTTTTTCTATACCTGTGGTCTTCATTATGTTTGTAGCTCTAACTGTATAGAAAAGGAAACCAAACTTTCAAAGCATACGGAACAGTACGGTTTATTAGAAGGCAAATCTTTTTATTTTATTCCAGAGCAGATTTCTAAGGAGATGAAACTGCTTTGATGTCTGATTTTTTTTTTCTTCTTCACTGTTGTCCATGTTTATAAATCAAACCCTCCTTGGAAATGTCAGTTAAGAATACATTAATTTGCTTTTAGAACACATTTTGCTATTAAATCACCAGGGGTGCATATTTAGAAAAGGTCTTTCCAGTGGTAAAGCCACCATTAAAATTGAAGCGGTTACAGAGCTATCGCATAGAATACATACAGTTGTGTTGTGACAACCTTTTGCAAAGTTTTTATTGTAAATTCTCTTTTTGCTTTTTCAGTATACAATTTCAAATTTTAACCTAGGTATGCCATTTAAAAAAATACAAATAAAGTTTAAAAATATACGACCTGTTGGTCGCAATGGTTTAACTGATTAACCACTTAAGACCCGGACCAAAATGTAGGTAAAGGACCTTGCCCCTTTTTGCGATTCGGCACTGCTTCGTTTTAACTGACAATTGCGCGGTCGTGCGACGTGGCTCCCAAACAAAATTGGCGTCCTTTTTTTCCCACAAATAGAGCTTTCTTTTGGTGGTATTTGATCACCTCTGCGGTTTTTATTTTTTGCGCTATTAACAAAAATAGAGCGACAATTTAAAAAAAAAATGCAATATTTTTTACTTTTTGCTATAATAAATATCCCCCAAAAATATAGGCCGATACGTATTCTTCTATGTATTTTTGGTAAAAAAAATCGCAATAAGCGTTTATCGGTCGGTTTTTGCAAAATTTATAGCGTTTACAAAATAAGGGATAGTTTTATTGCATTTTTATTAATTTTTTTTTTTTTTACTACTAATAGCGGCGATCAGCGATTTTTTTCGTGACTGCGACAATATGGCGGACACTTCGGACAATTTTGACACATTTTTGGGACAATTGTCATTTTCACAGCAAAAAATGCATTTAAATTGCATTGTTTACTGTGGAAATGACAGCTGCAGTTTGGGAGTTAACCACAGGTGGCGCTGTAGGGGATGTGTGGCTATGTGTGTTTGTTTACAACTGTAGGGGGTGTGGCTGTAGGTGTGACGTCATCGATCGCGTCCCCCTATTACAGGGATGACGCGATCGATGCTGCGGCCACAGAGAAGCACGGGGAAGCCGTGTGTACACACGGCTCTCCCCGTTCTTCCGCTCCAGGGACGGATCGCCGCACTCCAGCGGCGATCGGGTCCGCGAATCCCGCGGTCCCGGTCCCGGAGCTTCGGACCGGGTCGCGGGCGCGCGCCCGCGGGCGCGCGCCTGTGACCCACGGCTGGGTACTAAAATCAACGTATATATACGTTGATGTGCCCAGCCGTGCCATTCTGCCGACATAAATGTGCAGTAGGCGGTCCTTAAGTGGTTAAGAGATCTTTAATCCTCAGTACATACTTTTACTTCAATTTACTTCAATACTTCAATGAAAATTGCACAGTCATGCAATACTGTACCCAAACAAATTTTTTATAATTTTTTTTCCCACAATTAGAGCTTTCTTTTGGTGGTATTTGATCATAAATAGAAAAAAAAAGTATTCTGCACTGGAAAAATAAAAATAAATAAATCAAACTAATGCAAGCCAGCACTAAGGACAAATTCATATAAACTTCCCAAAATACGTATAAAGTGAAAACAGTGCAGCGCAAAAAAATTATAAAATAAATGAATTAATAAAGAAAATTTTATGAAAAGAGTGTCCAAACAAAGTGTCCATATGAATAAAGTGAATAAAAAGTTTGTTAACTGGTGAATCCAAAGAATCCAAGATAAAGTGAAGGTGAAATGCTGACACCAAAAACAACACCACCGCGTGCAAACTTTAAAACAAAGCTATGGACAGCCGCACACCAATTTTTTTTTTTAAAAAGGTAGCCTTTAATGGTAAAAGGACAGGAGCACTACAAAACACAGCAAGCAGTGGGGTGTATAGCTGATGTGTTTCACACCGGGGTTCAGTGCTTAGTCATGCTTGGCATCTCTAATGGGCACTGATTGGCATCCTTGATGGGCACTGATTGGCATCCCTGGTAAACTCTAGTGGGCATCCTTGATGGGTCTTCACTAATAATCAATGCACTGACCTCCCCCCGTTAGGAAAGCTGCTGATCGGCTCTCCTCTACTTGCGCCTTGTCAGGACAAATAGGAAAAGCCGATAAACGGCACTACATTATAGGCTCTTTACTGGTATCGGTGATGCAGTGTGTCAGAGCGACACACCACACTACTGATCGCCGCGCTGCACGCCCTCTTGTTATCCTGCTGGACATCATATGATACCCATTCAGGTTAATAGAGCCACTCTGCGGTCATCATTCTGCATATGGCGGGTGGGAAGTGGTTAAAAAAGGATATTTTTGCATAGTTACACTTGTCCAGCTTGGATCAATGTAAGTATGTATGTGTCATACCTGGCCAATCCCCCTGAAAAATGAAAATCCCTGTAGTAAACACAGCTACTTTAATGATTGCCACTAGCTAGTTTCTAGGCCCCGTGCAGAGGTGCTGTTCTGCTGCTCAGTGAACACAGGAGGTTGCTCACTTTGCACAGGTCCCATTTAGAATACAGTTCTGTAATAGTAATTTAGGGGAGCATTAAAAATACAAAATTCATCCCCGGGGGGCAGGGGGCAGATCCAGCATCTAATATCAGGAGGGGCACTGCCAAAATTATTGCAGGCAATTTGTAGGATAGATGCAGCCAGGTGGAGGGGAGGACAGGGTGGGAGCAGCGAGGTGGAGGGGAGGACAAGGTGGGAGCAGCCAGGTGGAGGGGAGGACAAGGTGGGAGCAGCCAGGTGGAGGGGAGGACAGGGTGGGAGCATCCAGGTGGAGGGCACTAAAGGGTGGGAGCAGCCAGGTGGTGGGGAGGACAGGATGGGAGCAGCCAGGTGGAGGGGAGGTAAGTTCTTACCTTGGAGGGTAATAAAAGAATCTCTGGCTCCCTCCACTCGACAGCCTTAGGGTATTTCTTCTCCTCTCTTCCTTTTCCCCCTACCACTCGGCATGTTGGGGGCTGCATTCCTCTCAGGGAATCATCATGGGGCCTGCTGGTATCCCTGACTACATGTCCCATAATGCTCTAGTTCAGCCCTCAAAATTTCCACTCGCCTACTAGCATTTGGCGAGTGGATTTAAGCTGGGGGCGAGTGATGACAGGGCTTTATGACCAATCTCCCTCCAATCTGTGCCTACACTTAGAGTCCCGATGCGATTGGCGGCCGAAGAGTAAAGGTGCATGCTCGGGAAAAGTAGTCTGGTAAGCCGCGCACAGGCAGAGCAGTACACAGGTGCTCTACTTACAATTCTCATTAAGCCATGGGACCTAACAGTATGACCTCTCTGAACCTGCCCCCCCCCCTCCGATCAATGTAGCTGGAGAGCAGAGAGCAGGGAGCAGGAAGTAATGAGTGAGGTGGAGGATTGCGAAAATTACCACTCCGGTGCAGCGCTCACTGAAAGTTGCCCTGACATGAGAGCGGCAGCCTTCCAGTTTGTGCAGTTTTCTTCTCCTTGTGCTCTTTGTAAGTGTCCAACAGTTCAGCCTGAGCACTGTGTGCTGTGCGGTGTTAGTGTGCGCTGTACTATGGTGTCAATGGCTGTCCAGTTGTGTGGATCTCAGTGCTGGATTGTACTCCCTACCGCTGTGCTGCAGCTCCTCTCCTCACTGCCAGCCTAAATAAAAGGGGGAAGTGGGGACATGCAAGCATGGAGCCGCACACACAGGTTCTTGATGATAAGATGAATAGGAGAGGGGGGGAGAGAGAGGATGGATGGGAGTTGCAGAGGAGACAGCAAGAGAATGGGGAAGAGACCCAGTTATAGTGCCCTGTCCCTCTGGTCTGCCCCCAGTGTCCTGTCCCATTTTGTTAAAGTTGTATTTGGTAATATTTAATTGTGTAACTTGATTCTGCATAAAACATTTAACATTGTCATTCCATGAGCTGATCTACGGGGGTGTGTTTACAGGCGCAATTAGGCGCAGAGCAGTGTATGAATTAGGTGGGGCAACTGGTGGCGAGTAACTCTTGAGGCCTGGCTAGTAGCTTAGGGCTTGAAATTTTGAGCCCTGCTCTAGTTTCTAGTTTCCCAGCCATTGGCTATGAACGTATCCAATATGAGCAGACATTTTCAGGTAAATGCTCAGCTCAAGGAGGAGAAGGAGGGGTGGAATTCCCCCCGCAGGTGCGGCTCTGCCTGTGTCTCTTCACAGAGCCTGTCAGTTTCTGCGCCGCTTCCATGTTCTGATGGGGGTTCAGTATCAGCACAGCCTGCTCACTAGTTTCTCAGGGGGGGAATTGATCCTTTGCTCCCCCTCGATCTGCCCCTGCCGGGGGGGTGCTCTTAACCTGCCTGTGAAGTGGCACACCTGTACGACAACTGTATACAACCTATTACTGCAAAACTGACATTTACTGACATTTACAAAAAAATCTAAAATGCTATTTAAATTGCCAGCAAATGGCAACTTCCAGCTATGTAATTATGTTTGTAAACAAATTGGATGTGGATCCCTTTCATTTATTTGTGTGTGGGTTTCTCCCTAAAATAATATACCAGACCCTTATCCCTAATGACAGTATGTTGTGAATTTTAAGGGGAATCCCCACACAAAAGAACAAGAAATAAATGTGTTGATTCCCCAAAAATTCTATACCAGATCTGTCTGATGCAGCCTGGCAGGTCAGGAAACGGAGGGTAGAATTGTGTTCCCTACCTTCTGAACCATACCAGGTTACATGTCCGTGACATAGGGAGGATACTTTGCCAGGGGGAAACTACTGGCAATATTCCTTGTTTCCATTTTGATGAGAACAAGAGCTTCTTCCTCACAACCCAGCCTGGTCAGATGTTGGGGCTTATTGGAATCTGGAAGCCCTCTTTAACAATTGGGGGTCCCAGATACTGCTTCCCCTATGTGAATGAGATCTACATAGATCCTTACAGAGCCATCACATCTGATCCCATCTCTGAATTGTCAAATAACATCTCCCAAACTATGCTGCTAATATTAAACAAAGGGTGGGGTCTCTCGAGTGATTCATTGACCAAATACAGCCATGGACCCCACAAACTCCTAGACCCGCAACAATCAGGTTTCCACCCAGGCCATGGGACAGAAATGGCACTCCTCAAGATATGGGATGACGCCCTCGAAGCAGCAGATGACAGAGAATCCTGTCTCCTAGTGCTGCTGAACCTCAGTGCAGCTTTTGACACGGTAGACCACAACACCCTGCTCACTCGACTCAAAGAAGTAGCTGGAGTCTTGGACTCGGGCCTACCCTGGTTCGCATCCTTCCTAGAAAATCAATTACAAACAGTGAAACTAGGAGGCTTCACGTCCGAAACACGGACCCTTACATGTGGAGTCCCTCAAGGATTACCCCTTTCGCCTGTACTCTTCAACATCTACCTCTGCCCACTCCTAAAAATCATCAGCAAACAGGACCTGCGCTACCACTCTTATGCTGATGACATGCAACTTTACTTTCAAATCACCAACAAAAAAGACCAATATCACTAACTAGGAAAATGCCTCACTCTGATCGATAATTCGAAGATGGAAAGCTTCCTCAAACTCAATGGATCGAAAACAGAACTTCTTATCCTTCACTCAAACTGAAAATCTAACTCTAGAACCACATGGACACCACCCACCATCCTTGGACAAACCATAACCCCAAGCAACAAAGTCAAAAGCCTCAGAGTCATCTTTGACTCAGACATGACGATGGACGCAGAAATAGGAACAGTAGTCAGCGGTTCTCACCATCTTCTCCGCCTGCTGCGTAGACCCATACCCTTCATCCCGGAAGAGGATACAGCAGTAGTAGTTGGAACAATCTTCAATTCCCGACTCAACTACACAAACTCCCTCTACCTAGGACTACCTAAATACCAGATTTTGCATCTACAAGTCGTCCAGAACACTGCAGCCAGACTGGTAACAGGTAAAAAAACGTGGGAACCAATCCCCCCGGTCTTGAGGTCCCTCCACTGGCTAGCTGTAAAGGACCGGGTCACATTCAAGACCCTCTGCCTCACTCACAAATGCTCACAAGGAAACACTACGTCACCAATCGCGTCCTTCATTCAACCAACCAAAACCTCCTCCAAATCCCCAAATCCCGCTACAAATCTAAGGGGGAACGAAGACTTGCAGTCCAAGGACCTTGGCTATGGAACGCTCTACCCGTGACCATCCGCATGGAAGAAAACCATCAGGCTTTTAGGAAAAAACTAAAGACCCACCTCTTCTGAAGGATCAGGATGACATTGGATGCATAAAGCACCTTGAGGCGATTTAGTTAGCATTTGTAGAACTATACAAGTTACTCACTCACTCACTCATGGACAATTTTTCTCACTTTCATTTCCTTTATTTGGAAAGTACAGGTGAAACTCTAAAAATTTGAATATCATGCAAAATTTCATTTATTTCACTAATACAACTTAAAAGGTGAAACTAATATATGAGATAGACTCATTACATTCAAATCAAGATAGTTCAAGCCGTGATTTGTCATAATTGTGATGATTATGGCTTACAGCTCATGAAAACCCCAAATCCACAATTTCAGAAAATTTGAATATTACATGCAATCAATAAAACAAGGATTGTACATAGAACAATATCGGACTTCTGAAAAGTAGAAGCATGCATATGTATTCAGTACTTGGTTTTGGCACCTTTTGCAGCAATTACTGAATCATTGTGGCGTGGCATGGAAGCTATCAGCCTGTGGCACTGCTGAGGTGTTATGGAAGACCAGGATGCTTCAATAGAAGCCTTCAGCTCTTCTGCATTGTTCGGTCTCATGTCTCTTATCTTTTTCTTGGCAATGCCCCATAGATTCTCTATGGGGTTCAGGTCAGTTGAGTTTGCTGGCCGATCAAGCACAGTAATAACACGTCATTGAACCAGGTTTTGGTGCTTTTGGCAGTGTGGGCAGGTGCTAAGTCCTGCTGGAAAATTAAGTCAGCATCCCCATAGAGCTCATCTGTGAAAGGAAGCATGGAGTGCTCTAAAATCCCGTGGTAGACGGCTGGCTTCACCCTGGACTTAATGAAGCACAGTGGACCAACACCAGCAGATGACATGGCTCCCCAAATCAACACCGACTGTGGAAACTTCACACTGGACTTCAAGCATCTGCAGTGTGTGCTTCTCCATTCTTCCTCCATATTCTGGCTCCTTGGTTTCCAAATGAGATGCAAAATTTGCTCTCATCAGAAAAGAGGACTTTGGACCACTGAGCAACAGACCAGGTGTGTTTTTCTTTAGCCCAAGTAAGACGCTTCTGACGTTGTTTGTTGTTCAGGAGTGGCTTGACAAGAGCAATACAACATTTGAAGCCCATGTCCAGGATCCGTCTGTATGTGGGGGCTCTTGATACACTGACTCCAGCCTCAGTCCACTCCTTTTTAAATGTCCCCAACACTTTTGAATGGCCTTTTCCTGACAATCCTCTCCAGGCTGCGGTCACCCCTGCTGTTTGTGCACCTTTTTCTTCCACACTTTTCCCTTCCACATAACTTTCTATTAATGTGCTTTGATACAGCACTTTGGGAACATCCAACTTCTTTTGCAATTACCTTTTAAAGGCTTTTCCTCCTTATGAAGGTTGTCAATGATGGTTTTCTGCACAAGCTTGAACAATCTTGCTTTGCATGTAATGAATCTATCTCATATATTAGTTTCATCTTTTTAAGTTGCATTCGTGAAATAAATAAACTTTTGCACGATATTCAAATTTTTTGAGTGTCACCTGTAATGTCAAGCTGTTTACAATGCCAGGAAATATTTTTGGCCAGTAAATGCAGCTGGGTGATGTCACTGGTAGACAGAAAGGACACTGTCATGTATAGTATTGGTAGATATAACACTAATATACGTGATGTCTGTTGGATGAACAGCCAAACTTTGAGCTCACCCCTAATTAAGAACTTGGTACAGGGATTTTGAACTCATTAGAGACTCTTTCTACTCTCATCTACAAGGTGGTATTCATTGTAGCCATCACCTCTGCATGGTGAGTGTCTGAGTTGGCAGCTAAGGCTCACTCAACCACTCAACCACATTTAAAGCTGGTTATAAAGTTTGTTACAGCTCCAGGTGGAGGTTCATGCCTGCTGCCATCTGGAACTGCAGTGTCCAACCACTGTACCACATTTATGGCTATTGTCTCTTTAAACTTTGTTTATATTTCAATATTAAGCCTGCTTAATCTTCCCCTATTATTTTGCATCTTAACCACTTAAGCCCCGGACCATATTGCTGGTCAAAGACCAGAGCACTTTTTGCGATTCGGCACTGCGTCGCTTTAACTGACAATTGCGCGGTCATGCGACGTGGCTCCCAAACAAAATTGGCATCCTTTTTTCCCCACAAATAAAGCTTTCTTTTGGTGGTATTTTATCACCTCTGCTGTTTTTAGTTTTTGCGCTATAAACAAAAATAGAGCGACAATTTAGAAAAAAAAAATATTTTTTACTTTTTACCATAATAAATATCCCCCAAAAATATATATAAAAAACTTTTTTCCCTCAGTTTAGGCCGATACGTATTCTTCTACATATTTTTCGTAAAAAAAAAATTGCAATAAGCGTTTATTGATTGGTTTGCGCAAAAGTTATAGCGTTTACAAAATAGGGGGACGTTTTATGGCTTTTTTATTAAGATTTTTTTTTTTTACTAGTAATGGCAGCGATCAGTGTTTTTTTTCGGTATTGCGACACTATGGCGGACACTTCGGACACTTTTGACACATTTTTGGAATCATTGGCATTTTTATAGCGATCTGTGCTATAAAAATGCATTGATTACTATAAAAATGCCACTGGCAGGGAAGGGGTTAAAACTAGGGAGCGAGGGAGGGGTTAAGTATGTTCCCTGGGTGTATTCTAACTGTAGGGGGGTGGAACTCACTAGGGGAAATGATTAATCGCTGCTCATACATTGTATGAACAGACCGTCAGGCATTTCTACCCTGACAGGACCGGGAGCTGTGTGTTTACACACACAGCTCCTGGTTCTCACTCTGTAATGAGGGATCACGGGTATCTGGCAGTGATCGCGACCGCCGGCCACGCGCGCGGGAGTCAGGAACGAGGGGGGGCGCACAAGCGCCCCTAGTGGCTGCTTCGAGAGCCGACGTAGAGCTACAGGCTCTCGCGCAGGAGAGCCAACCTGCCACGGTAGAACTGCGGCGGCTGGTCGACATCTAGTTTACCAAGCTGCTTACATATTGTCCAGCCACAGTACATTATTTGTTGCTATTGTCTCTCATATAATACTTTCTAATGTTTATTTTAGCACAAAGCCTGTCTTGTCTCTCCCTGCTATATTGCAGCCTAACCAACATACTTTACAGCCACCAAACAATACTTGTGGCTATTGTCTCCCAAGTAAAAAACATAATACTTTCAATATTCTACCTAGGGTTTTAAAAAAAGAGACAATTTTTTTTGAAAAAACAAAGCAGTTTTCTATTTTGTTATAACATTTTGAAAACAGGTAATTTTTCTCCTTCAGTGATGTACACTGATGAGGCTGCACAGATGGGCACTGATAGGCTGCACAGATGGGCATTGATAAGGCGGCACTGGTAGACACTGATAGGCGGCACTGGTGGACACTGATGAGGCAGCACTGGTGGACACTGATAGGTGGCACTGGTGTGTACTAAGAGGTGGCATTAATGGGTGGAACTGATGGGTAGCACGGAAGGGCATTGGTAAGTGGCACTGAAGGGCACTGATAGGTGACACTGATGGGTGGCAGGGATGGGCACTGGTAGGTGACACTGATAGGCAGCACTGCTAGGTGGCACTGATGATGAGGCACTGATGGGCACTAGTTGGCACCACTGGTGGGCATTGATATGTGGCACTGATATGCACTGGTGGGCACTGGCAGGTGGCACTGGCAGGCAGCAATGTTCCTCTTCTGGACCGATGTCCCTTTCACAGAAGCCAGTGATCTGTTCTTTTGTCTCCTCACGCTGGCAGTGTAAGAAGAAAAAAAATGATTATTGATCTTCTGTTTACATCACGTGATCAGCCAAGTCTCATTGAGAGCGTGCAAAGGGGCTGACGTCATCCAGGTAAAGTCATTTGGCAATAGCTTGGACGCAAAGGAGTTAAAGGGGTTTTAAAGGTACGTTTTTAATTTTCTAAATAGGTTCCTTTAAGCTATTGCATTGTTGGTTAACTTATCTTTTCCTTCGATTTCCCTTCTGAATGTTTTTTTTTCTTTGTCTGAATTCCTCACTTCCTGTTTCTCCTCAGTAAGCTTGCCCCCAATCATCCGAGCCGTTCTGGCTGGGGGTTAGTCAACCAGAACAACTTACTAAGGAGGAACAGGAAGTGAGAAATTCAGACAAAGAAAAGAAAGAAAAAAAACCTTATGCCGCGTACAGCAGTCGGGCTGCTCGGGCGGGAGGAGGAGCCTGGAGGTCGGATGTCGTGCATACCCGCGCTGCAGCCTGAAATGCACTGTGGCCTGTGGGCGGGAGGTCGGCACGGACCGGGAACAGTGAGCCGAGCCGTGGATCTTAGGGGCCACATGACCTTCCTACAGGGCCGGTCTTAGGTGTTCAGGTGCCCTGTGCAAGCTATAGGGGGCTCTGGTGGACTACAAGGCCCAGCATTTTACTATAGGGGGCTCTGGTGGACTACAAGGCCCATCATTTTACTATAGGAGGCATTGGTGGACTACAACGACCAGAATTTTAGTCCCACCAATGCCTCCTATAGTAAAATGCTGGGCCTTGTAGTCCACCAGAGCCCCCTATAGTAAAATGCGGGGCCTTGTAGTCCACCAGAGCCCCCTATAGTAACATTCTGGGCCTTGTAGTCCACCAATGCCTCCCATAGTAAAATGCTGGGCCTTGTAGTCCACCAAAGCATTTTACTATGGAGGCATCACACGTTACACACTGACTTTCTGGCTGCTCCCTCTCTCTCTCCCCAGACCGGGGGGGTAAGCTGACCTGGCAGATGAGCCCTCACCAGACACACATCGGGAGGCAGGACTCCAGGAGCAAGCAGGCACGATCATCGAATCCACAGTGCAGCCCCGCCCCCGCCTCCACACGTGACCAGCACCAGCTCAGCATGGCCATTCACAGACCCCCATGCCTGCTTCCCGGCATCCCCCGCACATCGCCCGATCGGCCAATCACAGAGCACCCACTGGCTCAAAGCACATGGCATATCGTGACAACGATACTACTGGCCACAGGACTCAACAGGCGGGCACACCCCTAAGGCCGGCCCTGCCTATCTACAACTCCCACAATGCAGCGCGGCAGCAGCCAGCCAATCGGCGGCCGCTGCTGCCGAGTTTTAGCAAAAAAAACAGTGTTGCGGACCGCGGCCATTTTAAATATAATGTGAGCGGCCTGGGGGGCAATCTCCACTTTTCCACCTGGCCCAGTCCGCTCCTGCTCTAAGGCCGCGTACACAGGATCAGTCCAAACCGATGAAAATGGACTGAAGTTCATTTTCATCGGTCCAAACCGACCGTGTGTACGCCCCATCAGTCTGTTGTCCTAAAATTTAGAACTTGCTTTAAAATTGGACCGATGGACATCTATTGATCGGTCAAAACCGATGGTTAGTACGCAAAAGCATCGGTTCAAAACCCGCGCATTCTCAGAATCAAGTTGACGCATGCTTGGAAGCATTGAACTTCATTGTTTTCTGCACGTCGTTGTGTTTTACGTCTCTGCGTTCTGACATGATCGGTTTTTGAACTGATGGTGTGTACGCACATCAGACCCTCCAAGGCCATGGCTATCCGGCCGAGGTAATTGTTCGTCTGGGCCTGGAACTTCAGCCCGTTTTCATCAGTTTGGACTGATCGTGTGTACAAGGCCTGAGGCCCCGTACACACGACCGAGTTTCTCGGCAGAATCCAGCGAGAACCTCGATGGGAGACGTATTCTGCCGAGAAAACCGGTCGTGTGTACACTTTTCACAGAGCATACCGTCGAGAAGCTCGTCGAGCCAAAAAAAGAGCATGCTCTCTATTTCCTCGTTGTTCTATGGGGAAATTTGGCTCGGCGAGCTTTTCGACAGCTGAACGGGAACCTCGACGGGCAGAACGATGAGTTTAGCCCGACGAGTTTCTCGGTCGTGTGTACGCGGCCTTACAGGTTTCTTCTAATGCCGCGTGTAGGGGAAAACTTTGTTTTATGTCTTTTAACCACTTAAGGACCCCCGCACGCACATATACGGCCACAGAATGGCTCGTACAGGCACAAGGGCGTAAATTTACGTCCCCGCCTTCGTGCGGTTCGGAGGTCCCATCGGGACCCCCTCCGCGGCGTGCGGGGGTCCCCCTGGCTCTGGGAGCGATCGCCGACGAGCGGGCGGATGTCCGTGTTTTCCGCCCCCCCGCGATCGCTCCCAGCCAATGGGAGCGCTCCCCCTTCGTGTCACTTCCTCCTCCTGTGTTTACACAGGAAGGAGGAAATGATGTCACCTCTCATCGCAGCGGTGTTTCCCACCGCTGCTGATGAGAGAAGACATCCACAGTAAGTGTGCACCAACACAACACTGACACACACTCACATAGGCACATTAACCCCTTGTGATCGCCCCCCCCCCCTGTCATAGTGTCACTGAATGCAGTGATCTAATCACTGCATTTAGTGTCAGTGTGACAGGAAGTGTAAAATCAGTTAGTGTTAGGTCCAGGATAGCCCCCCCCACCCCCCCTAATAAAGTTGTAACCCCCTGATCACTGCCCTAGTTATCGCTGTATTAGTGTCGCTGTTCCCGCTAGGTAGCTATTTTTTTTATTGCGATTTTTTTTTTTACTAAAGACATGTGGCTGAATTAATTTTGGCCTAAATGTTTTACTAAAATTTCGTTTATTTGATTTTTTTTATAACAAAAATTAAAAAAATAGTGATTTTTTTCAAAATTGTCGCTCTATTTTAGTTTATAGCGCAAAAAATAAAAATCGCAGAGGCGATCAAATACCACCAAAAGAAAGCTCTATTTGTGGGAAGAAAAGGACGCAAATTTTGTTTGGGAGCCACGTCGCACGACCGCGCAATTGTCTGTTAAAGCGACGCAGCGCCGAATTGTAAAAACACCTTGGGTCATTTAGCAGCGTATGTGTCCGGGTCTTAAGTGGTTAAAAAACGTTGTTTAAAACGACGTTTTTCAACCCGCGCATGCCCAGAAGCTAGTTATGAAGCGAGCTTCAATGGAAAAGAGTGGTGAACGTAACCTTGCTTTTTGTAAAAAAACGATGGTGTGTATGCAACATCGTCTTTGAAAAGTGAAGTTTCAAAAACTTTGTTTTTTACTTCACAGAAAACGTTTTTTTCATCACATAAAGTGATTGTGTGTACGGGGCATTAGGCCCTGTACACACGATCAGTCCAAACTGATGAAAACGGACTGAAGTTCAGTTTCATCGGTTCACTGATGAAGCAGACTGATGGTCTGATGTGCCTACACACCATCGATTAAAAAAACGATAGTGTCAGAGCGCGGTGACGTAAAACACACTACGTGCTGAAAAAAATGAAGTTCAATGCTTCCAAGCATGCATCGACTTGATTCTGAGCATGCCCGGGTTTGGAACCAATGCTTTTGCGTACGAAGCATCGGTTTTGACCTATCGGTCAGGCGTCCATCAGTCCAATTTTAAAGCAAGTTCTCTGTTTTTGGACCGAAGAACAACAGACTGATAGGGCATACACACAGTCAGTTTGGACCGATGAAACTGAACTTCAGTCCGTTTTCATCGGTTTGGACTGATCATGTGTACGAGGCCTAAGATTGCCCTGTATTTGGCTCTATCTATTTTCCCATCAACTCTGACCAGCTTCCCTGTCCCTGCTGAAGAAATACATCCCTACAACAGGATCCTTCCACCACCATGTTTCACAGTAGGGATGGTGTGTTTAGGGTGATGTGCAGTGTTAGTTTCCTGCCATACATAACGTTTTGCATTTAGGCCAAAAAGTTTAAATGTGTTCTCATCTGACAAGAGCACCTTCTTTCACATGTTTGCTGTGTCCCCCACATGGCTTGTCGCAAACTGAAAACAGGACTTCTTATGGCTTTTTGTGGATCTTGGCAGCTCCTCCAGAGTTATTAACAGCCTCTTGCCTGCTTCTCTGATTAATGCTCTCCTTGCCAGCTTATCAGTTTAGGTGGACAGCCATGTTTTCATAGGTTTGCAGTTGTACCATACTCTTTCCATTTTTGGATGATGGATTTAACAGTGCTCCATGAGATGTTCAAAGCTTGGGATATTGTTTTATAATCTAACCCTTCTTTAAACTTCACCACACCTTTATCCCTGACCTGTCTGCTGTGTTCCTTGACCTTCATGATGCTGTTTGTTCACTAAGGTTCTCTAACAAACCTCTGAGGGCTTCAAAGAACAGCTGTATTTATACTGAGATGAAATTACACACATGTGGACTCTATTTACTAATTAGGTGATTTCTGAAGGCAATTGGTTTCACTGTATTTTAATTAGCGGTGAATACAGCGTGCAGCCACACTTTTCAGATATTTGAAAAAAAAATTGAAAACCATTTATCATTTTCCTTTCATATCATAATACAGTAACGCTTTGTGTTGGGTTATGAAGTAAAATCCCAATAAAATACATTTATGTTCGGGTTGAAACATGACAAAATTTGGAAAATTTCATGGGGGTATGGATACTTTCCATACAATCCAATGAAAATCTTCCATTCTTATGAGTCATTACTAGCAATTGCTGTGATTGTCATTTGTTGAACTGTAAGAAAAAGTCTTAGTGCAAGGCCACTTTACCCACTTAAGGACCAGCTCCTGCACATATACGTCGGCAGAATGGCACGGCTGGGTACATGCACGTACAGAGGTACGTTCTGTGCTAGTGCCCAGCTGTGGGTCACAGGCGCGAGCCCACGGCGCGTTGCTGCGACTTGGTCCGAAGCTCCGGGATCGGGGGACCCGCGGACCCGATCGCCGCTGAAGTCCCGCAATTGATCCCCGGAGCTGAAGAACGGGGAAAGCCGTGTGTAAACACGGCTTTCCCTGTTCTTCACTGTGGCGGCGTCATCGATCGTGTAATCCCTTTTATAGCGATACACAATCGATGATGTCACACCTACAGCCACACCCCCCTACAGTTGTAAACACACATTAGGTCACACATAAGCCCTTCAGCGCCCCCTTGTGGTTAACTCCCAAACTGCAATTGTCATTTTCACAATAAACAATGCATTTTAAATGCATTTTTGCTGTGAAAATGACAATGGTCCCAAAAATGTGTCAAAATTGTCCGAAGTATCTGCCATAATGTCGCAGTCATGAAAAAAATCGCTGATCGCCGCCATTAGTAGTAAAAAAATAATACCTAATAAAAATGCAATAAAACTATCCCCTATTTTGTAAACGCTATAAATTTTGCGCAAACCAACCGATAAACGCTTATTGTGTTTGTTTTTACCAAAAATACGTAGAAGAATATGTATCTGCCTAAACTGAGAAAAAAATATTTGTTTTATATATTTTTGGTGGATATTTATTATAGCAAAAAGTAAAAAATATAGATTTTCTTTGTTTATAACGCAAAACATAAAGACCGCAGAGGTGATCAAATACCACCAAAAGAAAGCTCTATTTGTGGGGAAAAAAGGACGCCAATTTTCTTTGGGAGCCACATCGCACGACCGCGCAATTGTCTGTTAAAGCGACGCAGTGCCGAATCGCAAAACCTGGCTGGGTCCTTTAGCTGCCCAAAGGTCCGGGTCTTAAGTGGATAATAAAATGGTTTACATAAAAACATATGACAATTTATAAAAATAATATCAGTTCAGTGTAATAATAACAAATGTAATTTGTTAGTTTCTGCTTCATAAAAATATGTTCATGTTCAATTAAATATTTTTCCGCAATAAGGTGTTATTCAGTGTAAATAGTCTTGTACGGCATAATGTTCTGAGAGCACTGATTTTCAAATTAGCCTGCTTTTCAAAACAAAGCACATCAAAAATGTTGTTAAAATGTAAATGAGGAGTAAATAGTTCTATATTAAATGTCTCATTCAAAATGTATTTTCCCTCAAATCATCTTTTTAAGCTCTTTCATTCTAATGCCTGGAAGATGTGATATTAAAAATTATTGCTTTGACATGGCTAAGGGGCTCCAGGATTAACAAAAAGAGAAAGGACATAATAAAACATTCAGAAGACCTATTTCAGAGGAATTATGCCTTGCTTTGAAACTTTTCCAAGGTTGGAGTGCATTGAAACGTGTTGGCATACATGCAAATGAACAGCTTGGAAACTACTGTGCAGAAATGACGTTAAGTGAAAATAACATAAAGAGAGTTCAAACAAGTTGCCAAACACACTACCTGGCAATTAGGTGATGTAACTATGTGTCTTTTTAAATAATAATGTTTAATCCATTGGCATTAGTAGAATAGAAATCTTTTAATGGGGAAGGGAATTGTGGTCAAGGCATAATAATATGTATTCCCACAATGTGCACTATATAATACAGTTGGGCTTATACAACAAGTGCAATGCACAAAATGCATTATACAATTGCAGCCAAGCACCAAACAGCTTTACTGGATATGAATTCTATAAACAAAGATCTGATAACTATCAAGCATGCACATTTTTTCACCCATACAGAAGACTGATTCTCAGCAGGAAACACTCTGCCGGGAAACCCGACGAGAAAATAAAGAGCAGAGTTCTTTATTTTCCAGTCGGGATTCCTGTCTGTTTTCCTGATGGGAAAACTGCTAGGGAGCATACACACGGCCGGAATTCCTGGCCAAAAGCTCTCCTGGCAGTTTTCCTGCCGGGAGACCCGGTCGTGTGTACAAGGCTTTACTTTCTGTCCTGAAAGGAATTGTTAATTTTTTGTAATATGTTACATGTTACACCCATATTCAGGGTATAACATATAACATGTTACAAATGCACCGAATACCCATTTTCACAGTGGGCAAGGGATCTTCTCTGTTTTTGGTTCACATGACAATCATCTAACCCATTATCTGAAAACTGTCAAACTTAAAGTTTGATTATATTCAATTTTTTTAAGTTAAAATAACAAACATGTTATACTTACCTGCTCTGTGCAGTAATATTGCTCAGAGCGGCCCCAATCCTCCTCTTCTGGGGTCCCTGGCAACAAACTTGGCTTCTCCTCTTCTTCTGCGAGACTACCATAGCCAGCCACTTGCTAAGGGGAGAGGTAGTCCCCACACTCGCGAGCTGTGTGTCTATGGATACCACATGAGCAAACACATGACTGCACCACAGGGCTTGGTGGGAGCAACACCTCCTCTCTCTTCCAATAATGCCATACCTCTGTTTTGGTTTCAAAACATTTAGGGAAGCGGTCAGACATTTAGGGAAGCGGTCAGTAATGAGTATGAATTATTTGCTGGTTGGATGAGAGAAGTGCCTTTAAACCATTTTCCTGTCAAACAGGAGACATAGGCGTGTTTGATCCAGTCTAGAAAAATTGTGACATATTCAATACTTTTTTTACCTGCTGTATGTCCCTATAAATATAGGTGAACACCACCAATGCAGGTTTAGGTATTTGGTTTATCAGTTGTCTGGATTGCACACACCATTTTGTAATAGAAGAAAATCGAAGGCTTCCATTCATAATCAAAGGGGTTAAGTATGAGGGAGAGATATAGACCTCAGGAAAATGGCACCTTAGAAACAGAGTACAGGCTACAAGAAAATGGCACAGACAGTATGATACAGTGCCATCCAATCATTTTCCCCTGAGGAATACTATATTAGTTTGCAATGCCCTTAGGTGGTAATCAAACACCTATAATATTAGTGTGCCACATCCTAAATAATCTGAGCTAGTGAAGGTATAGGAATAGGAAGGTATAGGAATAATGTACTTAAAAGGCACATATAAAAGTAATATATTTTAATAGTCTACATTAAAAGATCACAACATATTACAGACAAAATATCATAATAAAAAGTAAGTAAGACTCAATGTAGTTGCCCTGGAGGATATGAGGAGATATACTTCCTGTGTGACAATACTTAAAATATGCCCACACATGTATGCTCCTCTCAGAGTAGATTCCACATGTCTTCCTAGATATAAAACAGTTCTGCTCTACAAGTTTCACAACCTGAACCTTCGCATCTTCGGGAGCTTAAATATATTTTTATTTAAAAAAAACATACTTTAATTAGAATACATAGTACAACAACAAGGATATATATGTATATGCATCTATGTAGTCACCTTCACTTACACAGAAAGTGTTTTCAATAAAAAATCAACACTCACTTGCTTAATGCTCCCTATGCATTAAAGGCTCTGGTGGTTCTCTGGGGGTTGTCAGTGTAGTTTGGTGCTTCTGGCACAAGTGAGTGGCCCAGATTCACAAATCACTAACGCCGACGTAAATCACGTTACGCCGACGTAAGTGCAAATGTGCACCGGTGTATATGTGCGCCAGACCCACAAACCAATATGCGCCTAAAAACAGGCTACACCCCACCAACGTAGCTTGCACACGCCAGCATAGCGTGGGCACACATATGGGCTGGAAGCACAGTGCTGCTCCCATTGATTAGCCATTCAAACATGCAAATGAGGGAAAATATGGCGATTCACGAACGTGCGTGCGCCCGGCGTAAAGTTATTCACGAACGTGCGTGCGTCCGGCGTAAAGTTATTCCCCATAAAGGATGGGGAAAACCCGCCAACAGACTGCACAGGTCAGCTGGAGAGCAGCTGCAGCAGCACTGTTACGGACGAGCTGAGCAACCACACTTGCAGGACAACACATCCGTATGCCAACATGCCAGGGGCAGCCATGGTCATAGCACTACTATACCGAACGTGCAGGAACGTCTTTGGCATGGGGGAATTGGAGGTGTATCGCATGTTCAGATTCAGCCCTGGTGCCATCCTGGAATTAGCCACAGCCCTGCATGATGAAATCACCAGCCAGACGGGACGCTCACATGCAGTGCAGCCACTAGTCAAGGTACTGGCAACACTCCATTTCCTCGCCAGTGGATCTTTCCAAAGTACAAGTGGAGTCGTATCTGGAATGTCACAATCCACCATGAGCAGATGTGTGCACCAGGTTGTCCCCGCAATCCTCACACGCATGTCCCACCACATCATCAAACCCACCCATGAGAAGGCAATGCAGGATTTCTACAGAATTGCCGGATTCCCAAGCACCGTCGGGGCCATTGATTGCACACATGTGGCACTACGCCCCCCCCCGTGCCACAGAGCACATATACCGCAATCGTAAGCAGTGGAATTCCATCAACGTACAGGTGATAGCCGATGCCCAATGCCTTATCCGTGCCAAACACCCCGGGGCCAGCCACGACAGCTACATATACCGTCAAAGCAACATCCCAACGGAATTCAAACAGAACGTGTACAGGGACAGCTGGCTGGTTGGTGAGTGACATGGGAGTCAGGCATGAATGTCCGCCCCATGATGCAGACATCATGAGGGGCACATGCACGGCTAACATCCTCCTGTCTTTTCCCTTCCAGGTGACTCGGCATATGCACTTGGGCCCCATCTCCTGACTCCATACCGGAATCCCCAAACCAGAGGCGAGAGAAGATACAATGCTGCACACATACGCACCCGTTCAGTGGTGGAGTGTATATTTGGCATCCTGAAGTCCCGTTTCCGATGCCTGGATAAGTCCAGGGGGGCCCTGTTGTATTCCCCAAACTTTGTGTGCCAGATTATCGGTGCATGTTGCGTGCTGCACAACTACGCCATGAGAAAGAACTGGAGATTGACATATGTGATGACTTGACCCCCGAGCCACACAGTCCCCCTCTGCCTGAGGCTACCCCATCTGCTGAAGGAACAGCAGTCAGGAGTTGCCTCGTGGAACGGATCTTTGCACGTTAAACGCACACATTCATCATGGCACACGGACAATGCACGCATGCACACCACTGTGGTCCCTAGCTCACACACACCACATCCACCTCACATTGGTTTAGCCCAAGTCCACCGCGCGGGACTTGGGAGCAGCAACTCCACGCCAAGGCCCCAATGATGTTGCTGTCCATTCATACCACATTCACACGGTCGTGGGGATAACTCTCCCCAACGATCCAAGGTGATCCCTGCCAGTTGACATGCCTTGCTGGCAGAAAAGTCCTTGTGCCAGTCTGTAAACATTGGCCACACACACTCACACACCAGTCACACTGTAGCACTGACATTAGCGGGCAAACCCTGCCATAGTGAAGTACGTAAACTTTAAAATGGTTTAATAAAGTAAACACACTTACAGAAAGAAAGAAAAACGAGTAAAAACACCAAAACAATGGCACTTCCGGTCGGACGGTCAGGGTGTCACGTCACTTCCGGTTGACCTTACGCGTTGCCTCACTATGTGAGCTTCATTTTCCTTTTGGATCATCCGTTACATTTTCGACCGGACGTCGAATGTGGTTGAGACTGGCTTAAGGATTGCATTGGAGACGGCTGCCTACAGGATCATCATTGCATGTGTTTGATGCCCCTTTCTTCCTTGTGGAAGGTAAGCGCTCTGTGAGCACGTTCATCTGTGAAGTCTCATCTGGATGAGTTCGTTGTTACATGGATAGAAGCCTTGTCACTGATCGATTTATGTTAGTCTCCCCACTGGATTTCACTTATTTGGGACATTTGTTGTTGCACTTATTGCACATATTTGGATTATTAATTTAATCACTTATTTGGGACATTTGCTGCTGCACTGTATTGCACATATTTTGGATTATTATTTTATCACTATTTGTATAGTAATGCTCACTTGCTGGTTTGGATTGATTATTTAGTTTAGTTTAAGTTTGCGCTCATCATTACACCTTTAGTGCCAGAATTGTTGCTTGCGCTCTAACACATGCAGCAATACCTCACATGTGTGGTTTGAAAGGTTTTTACATATGTGGGAGGGACTTTTGTTCGCTTCTGAGCATGAGCTACCAGGGACAGGGGCGTTTTTATTTTTCCACTTTCTTTTCCATATTTTTTTTTATCACTTTTATTCCTTTTACAAGGAATGTAAACATCACTTGTATTAGGAATGGTTTATGACAGGTCCTCTTTATGGAGAGATCTGGGGTCAATAAGACTCTCCCTTTGGCTGGAAAGCATGAGATTGGGAAAAAAATCACAATCTCATGCTTACCAGCCTCGATTACGGCTTTGTTTACAACCACTGCCCGGGCCTTCGAGGATCATAAAGTAGGATGACCAGACATCCCCAGTTTCAGGGGACAGTCCCCTGATTGAGGACACTGTCCCTGGACCAAGTCTGTCCCTGGTTTTGTCCCCAGATTGGATTTAATAAGGGGCAGGGGCAATTTCAAAGACAGTCAGTACAGAATTAAAATAAAAAAAATAGAATTACACACCCCTGCTCCGCCGTGCCTACTAGCATAGGGGGGTTGTATTTTCCCCATTATCTGTGCCCCTTTCCGATGATCATGTGCTGGTCGGAGCCGAGGGAATATTTTTTCAGTTTCGGGCGCATGCCCATTCAGCTTCGCTCGCATGTTCTTGTGCCTTGGCTTAAATCCTGGCCAGCCGCCTGCCTATCTCCTTGCCTTCCCTGGCGGAGTGATCTTCCTCCGCTCCCCATCCAGTAGTAGCCGGGGCCCGGAGAGTAAGACTTGAGAGGCTGTGAGGCGGGCGGTGACTGGCAGAGAGTCACTGATTGTTGCCATTACTAGTAAAGAAAAAAATATGTCCCGGATTTCATTTTAAAAATCTGGTCACCTTATCATAGAGATGACTGGAAATCTCAATGGTTGTCTTCTGGTGGCAGCTGATTCTTTCTCCGGGGCCCCAATGGCACGGTAGAGCCCAGAGAAGCAATGGATGGTGGCCAGAGGGGGATGTCCCCTTCCATCGTCTGTAAGAACGATCAAGCATTGGAACTGCACAGAATTGACAACTGAAAACAAGGTTATCTGAATGATGCCTGAAGCTGCAGACATCATTTAGATATTCCCACTGAAAGTCAAGCACATCATATGACGGCCTTGGGCTGGAAGTGGATAAAAAATTATTATGGCCAAAGTCTTCTCTTCTGGGCATCAGAAATGCACTTATATTTAGCTCTCCTGTGACTCATAATCAGCCGACAGGAGGCCAAAGACCACAGAGAGCTGGTGTCACAGTTCCTGGCTCTGAAAGGATTCTGACCATATTGTAGGGATTCGCTCAGCTCCCTGATTGACTTCTCACTGCGGTTCTTTGCGCTCAGCTGAGAGCCAAAGCCAGCTGTGCCTGCCCCGTCTCCAGCCATGTGCTCCAGAGAGCACTGGAGGGGTAGAGCAGAGAGAGTTGATTGCTCTCAACATCAGGAAGACTGTAGAATGAGTGGTCAGTGATCATGTGACAGGTTAGGTTCGAGGCTTAGAGCCAGGGGGAACAGATTCAGCATCAGAGTGATGCTGTAGCATAGAGGTGAGTATTTTTTTTTTAACAACCTGTGACAGGAATCCAGGTAAAACAAAGAGACAACAAGCAACAGCAAGACAAAGGGGTGAGAAATGAAAAACCTTAGCAGTCCTGGTTTTAGTGGAGCAAGGTGATATATTGGCTCTCATAACTTGGCAGATCTTCCTTCGTTAGATGGTACACAAGAGCTGACCACTTCAGGAGCAGTCCCCTTTTCTTGTCGGCGAGGGAAGTCTTGTCAGAAATAATCTGACCAATCAAGGCTGAGGGGTAGCCATGGGGTGTCTCTGTGTTTACGATCATGCCACAGATGACAGTTTCTATAGGTATTAAAATCTCTGAATATCTACAGGTTACAGTCTGCTAACATGCATATTATCTTCCAGGATGGAATTAGATTTGGAATGGATATAAATATGACAAGTTCTTAGATGTCTGTTTTACATAGTGTAGTTAACAACTTGCTTATTGGGAACATATATCCCCTTCCTGCCCAGGAGAAATTTCAGCACTGCGTCGCTTTAACTGACAATTGCACGGTCGTGCGACTTGGCTCCCAAACAAAATTGATGTCCTTTTTTCCCACAAATAGAGCTTTATTTTGGTGGTATTTGATCACCTCTGCGGTTTTTATTTTTTGCGCTATAAACAAAAAAAGAGCAACAATTTTGAAAAAAAAAAACACAATATTTTTTACTTTTTGTTATAATAAATATCCCAATTTTTTTTGAAAAAGATTTTTCTCAGTTTAGGCCGATATGTATTCTTATACATATTTTTGGTAAAAAAAATAAAAAAAAATCGCAATAAGCATATAGTGATTGGTTTGCGCAAAAGTTATAGTGCCTACAAAATAGGGGACAGAATTATGACTTTTTTTATTTATTTTTTTACTAGTAATGCGGCGATCTGCGATTTTTATTGTGACTGTGACATTATGGCGGACACATCGGACACTTTTGACAAATTTTTGGGACCATTCACATTTATACAGCGAACACTGTACTGTATAAATGTGACTGGCAGGGAAGGGGTTAACACTGGGGGCGAGAAAGGGGTTAAATGTGTTCCCTACTAGTGATCCTACCTGTGGGGGGAGGGGACTGATTGGGGGAGGTGACCGATCTGTGTCCCTATGTACAAGGGACACAGCATTGGTCTCCTCTCCCTGACAGAATGTGGATCTGTGTGCTTACACACACAGATCCACGTCCTTGTCTGTGTAACGGCCGATCGCGGTTACCTGGCGGACATCGCGGCCGTCAGGCACACGCATCGGCACCGCAGTGATGAGCCGGGCATTTGCACGTGCCCGCCCAGTGGCCAGAGGAGCCGAGGACAGCAATATATATATATACACATCCACATATATACACAGACATATACATACACTTATCTATGCATAAACGTACAATACCTGCAGTAGGCAGCAGGAAGTGTGTGCAGGGACCAGAAAAGAGAAAGAGGCTGTTCAATTGTCCTACCATAACCCACCTACCAATTCCTCCTAAAGCCATTAAATTGTCCCGGAAGAGAGATAGAGTCTCTTTCAGGACACTTTCCTGCACTAATGGCAAATAAGCACAATTTTCCCTCATCCAAAATGGTGCCCGGCTTTCGGCAGGCCAGTGGGTATGTGCAAGTCAGCGCACTCTGATGACATCACTGTGAGTGCACCCTCAGCCTAGAAAAACAAAGTCGGGCGGCCACAATGGCCTAAAGGGATACCAAACCACATCAGGGATCAAGGAACAGAGTCCCCACTGGGTAGCGTAATGTAAATGGGAATGAGTCACTGCAGGAGTAAAGAGAAAAACAAATGGCAAAGGCAGAGAAAGATATAAAGGGAGAGATACGCTAAAATTAAAGGAGATCCTGCATGGCACAAGGGCCAAGAGTGAGAATTTTTTTTTAAAAGCAGATTTCATTACTAAAGAGGAAACACTGCAGGGGCCCCAATGAGACCCACAGAAGCGGCTCCCAGGCTATAGTGCATTTAGCAGCCTGAGCACTGGGACTTTGCACTGGGATAGGCTTTACCCAGACGCCTACTGCACTGATGCAGTGGTGGGGACATAGAACTGGTTGCTCTTCACTGGTGCGTGAAGGTAAGAGGAAAAAAAGAATAATGGGGCAGCTAACTAGTCCTTTTTTATACTTGTAGCACCTTGCTCCCAATGAGTGGGTGCGATATGTTAAAACTATAGTTGTCTGAGCAATACTGTAGTTTAGCTCAGAAAGATTGTATTCAAATTGTGGTTCTGTTTCAGTTCAGCTGGGTTGCACATTTTTCCACTTTACAGTAGGTGTCACTGTCACCACTGGTCAAGGTTGGAAATGCAACAAGTTAAATGTATTTGGGTATTCCTTTTTCAGAAGTGGCTCAGGGGGCATGGTCAACCCGCTGTGCATTCTGGGAGAGGGTAATTAAGGGACAGACACCATTTTGTGGGTTCGGTTTTGCCTGATTCGTACCTGAGGGCCCTTCTGGTCTCAGGGATGTTTTAGCGGTTCCCGCCTCGGGGGCCACATTGGTCTGTGGCCCTGTTAATGAGATGTAGGTCCAGGAGCTGCTGGGGCCTACTGATCCAGGGATGGTCCTGTGTTGCCTTGCCTGCTTGAAGGGACCGAGCAATTGAGGACTCAATTGGAGGATGCATCCGGATCAAAATCTGTCTCACAGTGCTGCTGGAATGTGCAAGTCTGTGGCAGAGACTGCTGAACTAATTCTACTTTCACCAACTCTGTGGCAGAGACTGCTGAACCAATTCTACTTTTACCAATTCTGTGGCAGAGACTATCTTTTGATCGAGCTTCACACCGGCTTCTAGGCCAGTGAGAGTGGGCCTATTTGGTGGTCAGTGAGTCCAGCGTGGAGACAGTTGTTCCTCTGGACCTAGGAGAATATCCGTGATTCGCAAGTAAGATGCCTGAATCTCCCGTAACCCTCCATCCCTGACTCCCCTAACCCTCCATCCCTTGACGCAGACATTTCTTTCTTTAACTACTTGAGGCCCGCGCTATAGCCGAATGACGGCTACAGCACGGTCCTGAATATCCAACAGGACGTCAATTGACGTCCTCCCCTTTGGGCATTCCCCATGCGCGCTCCAGAGGGAAACTCTGTGTTGGCCGTGTCCCCTGGACACAGCCAATTACAGATAGCCTAGAACGGCCAATCAGAGTGGCCGTTTGCGATGCGATCTGTGCGGCCAATGAGAGATGATCTCAAATGTAAACATATGAGATCATCTCTCATTGCTGGCTCACACAGAGACAGTGTCCTGTCATGGAGAGAGGAGACCGATCTGTGTCCCTTGTACATAGGGACACAGATCGATCACCTCCCCAGTCAGTCCCCCTCCCCACAGTTATAACACTATGCAGGGTACACATGTAACCCCTTCCTCACCCCCTAGTGTTAACCCCTTCAATGCCAGTGACATTTATACAGTAATTAGTGCATATTTATAGCACTGATCGCAGTATAAATGTGAATGGTGCCAAAAATGTGTCAAAAGTGTCCGATGTGTCTGCCATAATGTCGCAGTCCCAATAAAAATCGCTGATCGCCGCCATTTCTAGTAAAAAAAAAAAAAATAATAATAATAATTCTGTCCCCTATTTTGTAGGCGCTATAACTTTAGCGCAAACCAGTCGCTTATTGCGATTTTTTTTTTTTTACCAAAAATATGTATAAGAATACGTATCGGCCTAAACTGAGAATTTTTTTTTTAAATTGGGATATTTATTATAGCAACAAGTAAGAAATATTGTATTTTTTTTTCAAAATTGTCGCTCTTTTTTGTTTATAGTGCAAAAACTAAAAACCGCACAGGTAATCAAATACCACCAAAAGAAAGCTGTACTTGTGGGGAAAAAATGACGTCAATTTTGTTTGGGAGCCACGCCGCACGACTGCGCAATTGTCAGTTAAAGTTAAAGCGATGCAGTGCCGGAAACTGAAATTTCACCTTGGAAGGAGGGGGGTATATGTGCCCTGTAAGCAAGTGGTTAACCACCTCTTCAAGGAGAACCCCCTGAGACGAGTACAAGGAACAGTAAGGTAATGGCAAGCCCAAATCTAAACCACAGCTCCTTTGGGGGTAGTGCTACATACTATTCACTGGTCCTGAGGGAGTGGTCAAGAGGCGGAGCTCTATCACTAGTATGCTGCCATGGTGGCTTCAGGAAAATTATGTACTAATAGTTACAAAATTGCAAAGTAATGTGTGTGGACCTTACAGTATATATCTGCTTGATGTTTAGTTTTGAAACAGAAGGTATCCTGTGTCTTACTTCCATTACTAATCTATGCAAAAAAAGAATCATCTCTCATGCAGTGTGCAAAACATACATGGCTTTATTGTGCTGTATATTTTTTTATGTTTTAGATAAACCGTATGTGTATAAAGCAGGTTCAATGGCCATAAATGAAAACCCAGTTAGCTGTGAACTCCAATCACATGGTAATGCCCTTGCAATGTTTAGTTCAGGGTAAATTAGATTTTAATATAATATAGAAATGCAAATATAAATTAACAAAAGGAAACACACAATATAAATATAATAGGCAGACTACTATTGGGAGTACAGCATACAGCATACTGTACCTATTTGGGATGAAGATATGCCTAGAAATGAACACAACTAAAACTATGTTGCTTCTCCCTACGTTGTATCTAATTAGAATAATTTGCTGCTAAGTATACCTCATTTGCATTTAATGACTCTTGAAAAATGTAGCCCCTTAATTATCAAAGCCTTTGTGTTGTGACTAGGCTCCAAGTATGTGCCAAGTGCCAGAAGAGTCTTGGAATGCTTTCAAAGTAACTGCAGAACATTTTGCATTGACATTTTGCATTGACTAGCAAATAATAAAAAAAAAACTCTGTACAGTCTTGATGTGGAATTAATGGTTCAAAATGAATGTGTGTTTTAACTCACAGGATAGAGAAAGAGATAAGTAGGGTTCAATATTTTAACAAATTGGAAGGGTGTGTGGAAGCATGCATCTTGAATGGTGTACATCAAAGTCTCACAGCTGGAAGAAAATCTGTAGATCTTGTTTTAGAAATAATTTCAGAGATAGATCTTCTGCTGCCTGTGTTCCTTTTGGGGAGATTTTCCCAGTCTTTCTGTCCTAGGGACAATGTTGTCTTTAAAGGGGTTGTAAAGGTTATTTTTTTATTTTCTAAATAGGTTCCCTTAAGCTAGTGCATTGTTGGTTCACTTACCTTTTCATTCGATTTACCTTCTTAATGTTTTTTTTTCTTTGTCTGAATTTCACTTCCTGTTCCACCTTAGTAAGCTTGCCCCCATCATCCGAGCCATTCTGGGTGGGGGTTAGTCAGCGTGCACAGCTCGGATGATGGGGGCAAGCTTACTGAGGAGGAACAGGAAGTGAGAAATTCAGACAAAGAAAACAAAACATTTAGAAGGGAAATCAAGGGAAAAGGTAAGTGAACCAACAATGCACTTGCTTAAAGGAACCTATTTAGAAAATAAAAAACAAACCTTTACAACCCCTTTAAGATTAGATAATTATAGAGCTCAATGAAGCTAGAAAAACATGAAAGATTATTCTTGTTTTTTGTCACATATCTTTTATAATAGTGGACATAGGATGCAGAGGGGCCCTTTCATTCTCATGATCATTGCTCCACATACAGCATGTGTGTTCCTTCTTGCCATTGTGTCATCTAGCCAGAGCCTGTCCTCACTAGGGATGAGCTTCGTATTCGAGTCAAACTCATGTTCGACTCGAACATCGTATGATCGATCATTCGTCGAATTACAAACGTTTTGGGCCGTTTGCGCCAAATTCAAGTTACTTTCACAGCCCATAATTCACTGCGGCATCGCAGTGCATTGCTGGCTGATGATTGGCCAAGCATGCACTATGACCCGCATGCTTGGCCAATCACAGCTTGCAAAAAACGGAGAGCCAATTATGGCTCAGGGGGTTTAGTACACGCCCCACACTATAAAAGGCCGCCTGCAAGTCGGCCTTGTTTAGTGTGTTGCGGTGGTTAAAAGAGAGAAGACAGAAAGAGAGAGAGAGAAAGAGAGTGTCATTTTTAGTAGGTAGATAGAGCAGGCAGGCTAGTCAGTTAAAGTTACAGTGTGTAAAGGATATATATGCATCCCAGGTGTTGTATATATATTTATACACTGTATAGTTTAGTTAGATCAGCTCTTCCTAATTTACTGGCAGGCAGGTGATTGTGCTAGCTGCAGTATTCTCACGTGGTGTATTGCCTGTGTCCTCGGCAGTGTGCACCATAAAGCTACGTGGTGTGTGTGTACTGCCTTTGTCCTCTGTAGTTTGCACCTAAAGCTACTTGGTGTGTACTGCCCGTGTCCTCTGCAGTTTGCACCTAAAGCTACGTAGTGTGTGTACTGCTTTTGTCCTCTGTAGTTTGCACCTAAAGCTACTTGGTGTGTACTGCCCATGTCCTCTGCAGTGTTCACCTAAAGCTACATGGTGTGTGTACTGTCACTTCACAGGCATACTATAGACACCCAGCAGGTACGATATTTAAAGGAATTTTTCATTTTAATTTATTTTTTAATTTAAGCATCATTAAAATCACTGCTCCAGAAAAAAAACGACTGTTTTTAAAACTTTTTTTCCATTGATACATGTTCTCTGGGGCAAGACCCGGGTTCTTAAAGACGTTTTACGACAATAACTTGCATATTAAGCTTTAAAATGAGCACTTTTGAATTCGAACGTTCGAGTCCCATGGATGTCAATGGGGTTCTAAATGTTCACGTGAATGGTCGGTCTGTTCGAAGGTTCTGGTGCGAACAGAACGGGGGGTGTTCGGCTCATCCCTAGTCCTTACCAGGAATGCACAGGGTACTGATATAATGTACAGCATATAATTTACCCTTATGTACCATCACTGACACCATTAACTTTAAAGCCAAACTCTAGGCTGATATATTAAAAAAATTATATAAATCGATCTATCAAAAAGTATTACTTACTTCAACCCAGGGGTGTAACTATAGGGGCTACACAGTTCGCAATTGCTACCCAGGCCCCATGCTCCAGGGGGTCAGTTTGGCTCTCCTGTGTACCTGGAAAGGATGGGTGGTGAGGTGGCACATTGAGGAACTAATGCTCTCCATTTTCCTCCTTCCCCTCATCTGCCTTCTGCGGACATTCAGCGGCTGCAGGTGTAAAATACTGCCCCTCCCATCCAGCTTCATATTCTTTCTACTGCCCTGGACTCCCTACATGGTTAAAATCTTATGTCACCAGCTAATAAATATAGGGGCAGAATGGATACAAATTAAGTGTTGACTTTTACTACCGTGTTTCCCCGAAAATAAGACACCGTCTTATATTTATTTTTCCTCAAGAAATCACACTATGGCTTATTTTCGGGGGTATGTAAGATACTTGCCTCTGGAGTCCTCCACAATTCCTTTCTTGTACTCAACAGAATAACTCTTTTTGCACTCATCTTGTCTGGTTGTACAGAAAGATAGGCCAGCAAAGCTGATGTGGAGCACAGTGGAGCTGGGGTGATCTCTTAGGGCTCAGACTGCTTGCTAAAGCTTTTCCTCCTATCCCTTGGTGTTTGTGTGGGGTGAGAGACTGGGAAGCAGCTTTACTTCTTCCCCTGAGCGTCCTGCTCCTCACTTCACTTTTTACTTTCACAGACAGGGGGAGCCGACCTTATTGATGGGGCTGCCGTCACCTCTCCGGTCACCTAGAGATACCGTGGAGCAGATAAGAAGGGCTGCACGACTTCATTACAGCTCCCGAGCTTCGTACCAGTACACTACGCCTACCCCTATCACGTTGTTAACCGCTCCGCGCCGCTACGCATAGTCACGTCCATCGCTACGTCTTGGTTTCGGGGGTATGGCTTATATTCCGGAAATGCTTGTAAATCCTGCTACGGCTTATTTTAGGAGTACGTCTTATTTTCGGGGAAACACGTTATAATAAATCTACAAATCACTATAGTTAACACAGCAACAAATACTGTATGTTAACGAGCAAGCAAGTAAGCATGCAAAAGTCAAACCCAACAATGTTTATGGAAAATATTTTTAATTGAAATACACTCTACTTTTAGGAATTACTATTGAATGTTTAGTTTAGATTGAGACTATGAGGTTAATTTGCTAAAGACAAATAGACTGTGCACTTTGCATTATTTTCACCAGAGCTTAGTGAATGAGGTAAACTTCTGCTGACATCTATCATGTAATCATTTGTAAGCAAATGTTGTTTCTTTTTTTTTTTTTCCTTGCATGTTATTTTGTATTCTTTTCAAAGTGTAAATTCACCACATTCACTAAAATTTGAAAGTACAACTTCCCTTGCAATGTGACGAGTCTGCTTACCTTTAGTAAATCAACAATTATAAAAAAGGTCTCTTCTCTAATCAGACTATTTTGATCTCATATTTATTTTAATATAATATATTGATGGTCCCAATTCTCTTCAGACCCCTGCACAACAGCCACACTTGTTTTTCCCAATATCTAAAAACAAAGTTGTATTACTCAAAATTTCCAGAGAGGTGCTTCCTTATGCATTAAACAACCTTTTTGGTGGCTGTCTTTAATTACACGATTTGATTATATGATTTCCTAAGGCCTAGGGATTTTTTTTCATCATCAATGATGTGGAAGAAAAATGTGGGATGGTTTAAGAGTGGAAAAGAACCCAAGGATTGATTTAATTATGTTACTCATCAGGTTCTGCTCAGTAACTGAGAATTTCCTTGCTTTTCTCCTGGCTGTTGTGTGAAATATAAGAAGTTCTGTGGCATGGTGCCTTTGGTGCTTTTACTTGCTATTGTTGGACACTATTGCAGGACTGACTGATTCCTGCTGCTTGATCGTTTTGAACTGTTGAGCACATTTCTTATTTGCTTTTTAATAAGCAAAGTTTGTAGTGTGCTGGAAAATCCCTCTGACCCAGCCAAAGCACAGTCAGTTGTTCCACATTACCTCCATGGATTGGTTTTTGATTGTAATGTTAGATGTTTATCATCTCTACATGGAGAACAGGGACATCCCTAATGAACAGTGGTCTCTAAACTTCTGCCTACAGTATACATAAATACAAGTATCGATTTTGCGAGATTTAATATTTCCTTAATATTTTAAACTTTATGATTAAAGAAAATTCTGAACAACAAGTACCTGTAAATGAATTCAGTGAGCTACTAATAAAAGCCATAACATATTGCAACTGTACTTTAAATTTGGCCATACATGGATCAAATTTCAGCCGGTTCAGCAGGGACCGTCCAAATTTTAATACATGTATAGGGACAGTGGTTGTAAAGAAGGCGATCCACCAATCAACTTCTGTACAACAAGCCTGTTGAATGAATTATGTTCGAATAGTGCCAGCAGCGATGACTGGTGTATTCTGACAGCAGGGAAGTCTCTTTGCTGTCAGAAAACATTAGCTCAGTGGGGTTGATTCCCCCATCCACACGTTAAAAGAATCAGGTCCGTGTTTTGCATTCAACCCACTGGCTGAATGGAAAAAAAAAATAATCATCTATAGGCTGCTTATGCCTATCCTAGTCCTCACTACAGCAACACTTTTCTCATCAGAACTCTGGCCATGCTCTCACACTGACATGTTGTACAATGCAGAACAAATAGACCTGCATTGTACATGGGGACACAAGTGCCTGCTCACAACCCCAAGTATGGGAAAGGAGAGGGTACCAGAGCCAGTTGAAGCAAAGAATTAAATTGGTTGTAAATCTCAGGCCTCGTACACATGACCGAGGAACTCGTCGGGAAAGACGCATCGTTTTCCTCGACGATTTCCTTGTTAGGCTTGTCGAGAAATTTGACAAGCTGTCTTTGCATACATACTGTCAAGACCAAATCTCCTCGTTCTCAAACGCGGTGACTTCAACACATACAACGGCAGGGGAAGTTCGATTCCACTGGCACAACCCTTGGGACTGCTTTTGCTAATCTCATGTTACTGCATGTTAGGTAAAAGTTTGGTAAGAGACATTTGCACTTTTCAGTCTGTTACAGCGTGACAAATGTGCTATTTCCATTACAAACGCTACTTTTACCGAAGGTGCGCAGGTTTCTAAGCATACACACCAACGTGTTTCTCGTGGAAAAACCAGCCCGACGAGGAACTTGCTCTCTTTTTTCCTCGTGGAGTTCCTCAACAGTTTTCTCGATGAAAAGAATACACACGACCGGTTTCCTCGACAAAAAAGCCCTGCCACCAAGTTTCTTGATGGATTCTGTCGAGAAAACCGGTCGTGTGTCTGCGGCCTCGGACATGAAAACCTGACTTGTATCTTCATGCAGAGTTCTTCACCCAAATAGGTAATTACATTTCTGAGGGTGTTCTGTACACCAACTGTGCACAGAACTTCTTCAAATAGTGGTATTGCATTGAGCTTTACAGAAAATAACAGTGCTACAGTTTAAAAGGGATAGGTAATTTTTAATAACATTAAATTACAATATAGCTTGTGTAGCAATTGTATATAATATTTATTTATTCATTTATTTTTCCCCACAAATACTGTTAAAGGGGTTGTAAAGGTTATTTTTTTATTTTCTAAATAGGTTACTTTACCACTTAACGCCCGCCACATGTATATGTACGTCCACAAAATGGCATGTACAGGCAGATGGTACGTCCCTGCCTTCCAGCGGGTCGGGGGTCCGATCGGGACCCCTCCGCTACATGCGGCGGTCGGTAAGTGTCTGGGAGCGATCCGGGATGAGGGGGCGGCTGTTCGTTTTTGCCCCCCTTGCGATAGCTCCCAGCGAATCGGCTTCCCCCTGCTCTGCCCACCCTCTGCCTGTGTCATGTACACACAGGCAAAGGAAGTGATGTCACCTCTCCTCTCGGCGGTATTTTCAATCCGACATCACATAGTAAGTGATCATATATTTAGTGTCAGTGTGACAGTTAGTGTGACAGGCAGTTAGTGTTAGGTCCAGGTTAGCCCCCTACCCCCCCTAATTAAGGTTTAACCCCTTGATCACGCCCTAGTTAACCCTTTCACCCCCTATTACCAGTGTCACTAAGCGATCGGTTTTCTGATCGCTGTATTAGTGTCACTGTTGCCGCTAGGTAGCTAGTTTTTATCAAAAAAAAAAAAAATTTGCAGAGACAATCAAATACCATTAAAAGAAAGCTCTATTTGTGGGAAGAAAAGGACGCAAATCTTGTTTGGGAGCCACGCCGCACGACCGCGCAATTGTCTGTTAAAGCGACGCAGTGCCGAATTGTAAAAACACCTTTGGGCATTTAGCAGCATATTGGTCCGGGGCTAAAGTGGTTAAGCTAATGCATTGTTGGTTGAATGAATGAATGAATGAATGAATGACTTGTATAGCGCAACGCATGCGAACTGAATCGCCTCTGGGCGCTTTTTCCAGCCAGTGTCTGCTTGGCTGGTGCGGTCATATTTACCCCGTAGGATCTTGACACGCTATGGACACACAGTCGTACACACATATATACATATATACTGGGTCAATATTTGGACGATCCAATTTACCTACCAGCATGTCTTTGGAGAGTGGGAGGAAACCGGAGTACCCGGAGGAAACCCACGCAGACACAGGGAGAACATGCAAACTCCAGGCAGATGGTGTCGTGGTCGGGATTCGAACCAGCGACCCTTTTGCTGCTAGGCGAAAGTGCTACTCACTGGACCACTGTGCTACTCACTAACCTTTTCCTTCCATTTTCCTTCTAAATGTTTTTTTCTTTGTTTTCTTTGTCTGAATTTCTCACTTCCTGTTCCTCCTCAGTAAGCTGTTCTGGAAAGGTAAGTAAACCAACAATGCACTAGCTTAAGGGAACCTATTTAGAAAATAAAAAATTAACCTTTAAAACCCCTTTAAGACGAGAGGTTCATATACAGCATTTTTGCTTCTCCCATAAAAAACACCACATTTAAACCTTTTCTGCAACCCTGCCTTGTAGAGAATCATACCCCTAGATTCCAAAGCTAGCAACCTTTGCATTTGAGACCAGCACAAATACAGTCAGTAAATTTTAGATAAGATAAATATGTTTATAGTTGCTCTGCAAAAATGCCAAATGCATAGCAAAGGAAACACTAGCTTTCCTAAAATGTTCTGGATATGTCTACATGGTTTTAAAATAGTAAATCCCCTATTTACATTCTTTAAAGTTTAGGCATACAATACATGACATTCCCCCTAAAGCAGCAGGGGTTAACACCAAAAAACAAAATTCACATCTGACTCAAATTACACTATCCAAATAATGATTGTAAATCTTTTATGGTTGTAATCACAATGAAACTGCAAAGAACACACATGTGGCAAACATTAGCTATGTCTAACTTTTTTTGTGCTAGATTAAAATAGCATTCTGTTTAAAATGGGGCTGCCCCAAAAATCCAACGCAAAAACAGAAAAAGAATATCCCCAAAGTTCTCTACTGCAAAAAAAAAAGAAAGAAGAAGAAATTAATCCAATTTTCTGTATGCTTTGGAGCACAGAAACCACAAGCAATATGCTTTAGAATCTGAATTATAAGAAATGTACTTCTGCCCAATACTTTAAAGAATGTATCACACAAAACAGGAAACAGGCATGGACAGGGAAGCAGGGAGAATAATTTCTTAAAGGTAATCTTAGCAAAGTGTAGTATAAAGCCTGAGTTTGTCTAAAATGTCAATGGAGGACCAAAATATGCTAGTATATTATTTCCTCTGGACTGGGAGCTTCTATTTTTAGTTTTGTCTGCAGCACCATCTGGAGGTAAAACCTGGTATTTCAACACAGTCATTTAAATAAAATGAATCCTGTACTGAAGACTTATGAAGGCAGTCATTTCTAACCTCTTCCTGAAAATTGTAGGATCTTCAATACTCTCTGTGCCACTAGCCCATAACAAGTATAAAAAGTGTGGACTTCCCTTTGGCTTTGCTTGATGTATGCTTGTTTTAGGGTTGAGGCTCAAAATGTATTCAGGACACCCAGGCAGCTTCCATATTTTTGTTCATACAGGCTTCTTATAATGCTCACCCGTAGGCACTCTTGTAACCCAACAGTAACAACCATGTCCCCAATACACAAATTTTTTATATATACAATATACTGTATAAATACACTATATTGTCAAAAGTATTGGGACACCTGCCTTTACAGGCACATGAACGTTAATGGCAGCCCAGTCTTAGTCCGTAGGGTTCAATATTGAATTGGCCCACCCTTTGCAGTTATAACAGCTTCAACTGTTCTGAGAAAGCTGTCCACAAGGTTTAGGAGAGTGTCTATGGGAATATTTGACCATTCTTCCAGAAGCGCATTTTAAGGTCAGGCACTGATTTGGACGAGAAGGCCTGGCTCGAAGTCTCCACATTAATTCATCCTAAAGGTGTTCTATTGGTTTGAGGACCCCCTATTAATGGTCTTTGTAAATTTTCAGACCCATTACCTGAAGAAGACCTGAAGATCTCACCAATAATTAAAATGTGATATATTAAAGAAAAACTGTAAAGTCACTTTACCCTCAATTATCAACCACTGAAATATCAGTTTTGCTAAAGAGCGCCTTTAAAACAAGCATGCTGTCTATGGGTCACTTTGAGTTTTGTTGTTACATAAAAGCTGTACTGCAATTATTATTAGAAAACATATTTTATGTTTACAAGCTATTAACAAGACCCCTTTACTTAGTTCTGTTTTGTATTGTTAATAAAATACAATGTAAATTTCAATAAAAGTAAAATAGAACATATATGCTAGCAATCAAAATCAAAATAATATGTTCATTAGCTCATCGTTGTCTCCCTTTCTGTTTAGCATGAAGCCGCCAATGCCAATACTATTATGACAGCAAAGCCAACTGCCTATCACCTCCTCCTAGTTCTCATTAGGGATGAGCTCCGCGCTCGATTCGAACGTATGTTCGACTCGAACATCGTCTGTTCGACCGTTCGTCGAAATTGAAACGTTATGGGCCGTTCGCGCCAAATTCGTGTGGCGCGTCACGGCCCATATTTCACTGCAGCATTGCACGCTGATGATTGGCCAAGCATGCAAGCAAGCACAGCGCGCAAAAAATGGAGAGCCATAATTGGCCTTGTGTAGTGTGTTGCAGCAGTTAGCAGAGAACAGAGAGAGACAGAGAGAGTGTGATTTTTTGCAGGTAGATAGAGCAGGCAGGCTAGTCAGTTAATGTTACAGTGTGTAGAGGATATATATACATCCCAGGTGTTGTACATATATTTATACACTGTATAGCTTAGCTAGATCAGTTCTTCCTAATTCACTGGCAAGCAGGTGATTGTGCTATTTAAAGACGTTATCAGAGGCATAGATACCCAGCAGGTACAATATTTAAAGGAATTTTTCTTTTTTTTTAAATTTAAGCATCATTAAAATCACTGCTCCGAGCAGTGATTGTATTGATGCTTAAAAAAAGAAAATGAAAAATTTCTTTAAATATTGTACCTGCTGGGTGTCTATGGTTTGCCTGTGAAAATGTCTTTGAGAACCCGGGTCTTGCCCGAGGGAACATGTATCAATGGAAAAAAAGTTTTAAAAACAGTTGTTTTTTACCATTGATACATGTTCCCTGGGGCAAGACCCAGGTTCTCAAAGACGTTTTACGACATATAACTTGCATATTAGACTTTAAAATTAGACGTCAATGGGGTTCTAAATGTTCGGGCGAACGTTCGGTCCGTTCAAAGGTTCTGCTGCGAACCGAATGGGGGGGTGTTCGGCTCATCCCTAGTTCTCATCATATAAGTCTAACCTCCATTCAAAAACAATATCATATTCTGATTGCATTGCTTATGGTTTTACAGGTCTCTCAATGTCTCTTGACATACAACCTGTGTGGTGTCTTCATGCCCTTATCAAGGTCTGTTATCATTTAGATGTTACATGCATTTGTTTTTCATTTTTTTCTATTTTGTGCTTTATTCATGAATTGCAGGAAACTGGATCACTGACATTTACAAACTCTATTGTCTGACCACTACTCCACCACCATTGCCTTCTTGTCGCCTATTGTTCAAATGTTATACATATGTTTTTTATGGTTTTTCTTTCATCTCTCCTATTTTTAGCCCCCTACTCATATAACACTGTTATAATACAGAATTGTAATGTAGTATAGAAAAAAAATCTTCGTCTTCAGCCTCATACCTCACGTTCACCCCTTGATCATGCGCAGATCCCATAAAAGGAGATTGGCAAAAAACGAAGGTATTAAAATCATCTTTAAAAAAACATAGTTGCCAAAGCATTGAAATCATCTATAGAAAATAAAAATGTGCAACCAAAAATAAGATTTAAATTAAAGATTTCCTGGATAATGTTCCTAAAGAAATGATAGCAAGTATTTTACAAGACAAGCAAACCAAATTTCAAAAGATGTGGACCCCATAGCTGGGATGTAATTAATCCCTTATATAGGATCAGGGATGGAGGTTGGCGGAGGTGGGCCAGGATTCTGGGGTCTCTTTACCTTCATTCCTCTTTTTCCCCACACATTTCTCATAACCAAAACCACTGTATTAGGAACCATTGTTTCTGTTCCTAATGTTCTGGTCCATTTAAAAATAATTAGTGGACATTGGATAAAGGTTACTCTGCATTGAGACTCCAGACTCTAGATGTGAAGGACTTGTGAGTATTTTACCCAATTTGCTCAAGTAACAGTTGGTGACACCCATGCCCAGAGCCCCACCACATGTTTTTATCATACAATATGCTAACTTACTACTATATCTTGCAAATACTGTTCATGTTTTATGATTCACTGTTGTATTAATCAATAACTGAATTGAACAAATGTCTGTAAAACTTTTATTGTTAAATATAATAAAAAATTATTATAAAAGGAAAAACTGAAAAATATATTCCTTTTTCCTAAAATATTTCTGTAGATGTGTGATCCAGTTAATCTATTACATAATCTATTAAGTAAGTAGGAAATGCCCTAACCTTAAAAAAAAATCGACTTTAATTATCTTTAAAAAAAACATAAGGGTAAAGCTGGTGATTTATGACAAGCAGAAAGAACTTTTAAAGTGTGCACGTTTAAGACTCTGCATGGAGACATTTAAACTAAAGCTTATTGAAATAACTTAAAACTGTTTCTTCTTTATTGTCTTCCAGAATTTTATTTTACTTATTTGCATTGCAGACTCTGGGCAGTTTGCCATTTCTCTACAATGCCAAGAAACACCTCTGTGGCTTTGTTCAAACCTTTGAGCAATTTCCCGGCACGCATAGGAAATATCCAGTGAGGGCACCGTACACATCTGTGTGTGATAAGATGTTTGAAGGTCTAGTTCATATTGTGTGGTTCCTTCCTTCTTAGACCACCAGTGGTCTGTGAAGATCAAAGTACCCTTTCTTATCTACTATCAAATTCCTTGTGTTGTCTGGTGGCTCTGTGCATTTATATTATATTACATTATTTACTTTGGTCTTGCTTTTGTGTATTTAGGCACACAAGTACATGTTGTTTATCAGCTTCAATTACACAGTCTTACTGGCAGGGAAAGGGTTATCTTGCATTGTATGCAGACAGCATTTTGCATAGCTTAATCTTGTTGTTAGCTAGAAATATTAAAAACGCCCTTTTTTTAAATGACATGCCTGGGTGTGCCACAATACTGCCTGTGAAGGAGTACACCTCTGTGCAGGGCCGGACTTACCATTGGGCTTGACTGAGAACTGGCTGGCAACCCTCTTTTTTTGGGGGGGGTCTGAAGGTCCCCAGGGGCCCAGAGGCCCCCAGGGCCCCGCACCACAACCCCCTCTTTTTTTATTTATTTTTTATATAAAAAAAATATGTTTTATATATATATATATAAATTATTATTATTATTAAAGGACCCATGCGGGGCCCCCTATTGGGCGGAGCCCAGTCAAGCCCAATGGTAAGTCTGGCCCTGCGCACCCCCCCCCCTCCCGCTCAACAACTATGATCTCTCCAGGGGGCCCCTTCAACACACAAGCCCAGGGGCCCCCATCACCCTAAGTCCTGCCCTGCCTCTGTGGTATACAGAAATTGCTGCAGTAATTTTCATTGACAGTTTCATTATTAAAAAAAACAGCATACAGACCCCTCCATGGATCTGCTATGTGTTCTCAAGGGATACCTCATGCAAAAAAAAATGTGTAATGAGTGTACATCCCTCCCTCCAAAATAATACCAGGACTCCTACCCGGCAAAGCACCTTGTCCCCTTGATGATCAAGACAGCCCTTGCCCAGTGGTTGTAATAGTCTTAGGTTGAGGGGAGTTATTGGAAACTGGAACATAATAATAATAATAATAAGGTAGCGCCCAGATTCCAACCTCCACATGAATGGGTATTGAGCGCTCATTCACAAACCCAAAAAATAGAAATATAAACACCCAATTATTTAATAAGTCCTTTATTAACCACTTGCCCCCCAACTAACAGTACATAGAAGGAAAGAAAAATGGACAGCCGCACTCCAATGGATGAAAAGACTTAAAAATAGTGCCTGTTTATTCCAGTCAAAAAACTATGACTTATGGCCCATACACACGATCCGAATATCGGCCGATGGATCGTATGACTTTTTTCGCTTAATAATCGCAAGTAAAATAAAATAGGTTATTAAACTCACGAAAATCTCGTACGACAGAAAAAAAAGATCGGAAGTGATGTCACGTGTTGTAATGTATTTGTATTGTATTGTCGGACGACGGCTGTACTGACTAAACGAAAATCGTACGATCTGACATCGTACGAGGAAAATTTTCGTGCATGTCCGATCGAAAAATATCGGATGAACGGTCGTGATCGGCTCTCGAAAGTAGTGTACACACGATCCGAAAATCGTACGATCCATCATCGGACGATCGTTTTCGTCCGATATTCGGATCGTGTGTATGGGCCATAAGCATCGGTTGTCGATGTGAAACGCGTCAGGTTTTGTTACCCCACTGTTTGCTGTTTTTGCTGTTTTAGTTTTTTGACTGGAATAAACAGGCACTATTTTTAAGTCTTTTCATCCATTGGAGTGCGGCTGTCCATTTTTCTTTTCTTATATTGCACCACGCATTGCCTGCACCCATTTGGGTTTTTGAACTTTACTCACCACTGAAGAGTGTCGTCTGGAGCGGCGGTTTTATCTAACAGTACATAGACTTCTAACAGATGCCACAGCCTGGCATAGTGACATACTGGTACATCACCTTTCTCATGCTCACTAATGCACCCACTGGGGCATGCAGTGGTGCAATCCTTTGATTACTGAATACAGTAGATGACGGCGCTCAGTACCCATCCACTGTGAGCCGGCCACAGTGCCATGTGATTGCTTTGATTGATCATAGAGATCACCTGATTACAATCTAAACAAGCAGTCATAAATGGTTTCCATTGACTGCTTGCTTAATGTTGTGAAGCTGTGATTGACCCACAGCTATCGCACGGTACCTGATACTTTTTACCATGTGATTATCTGTAACATGTAAACATAAAGCAAGCTGACATGAAATGAAAGCCATTCATGACAGTTAACTATTTCTTATAACAATGAACATCAATGTTATGAGCAATAACAATGTAAAAACAAAAAAAAAAAAAAAAAACAACAACCCCCAGAGTAGTACAACTACTCTGATGGAAGTATTTCCAAAACCTTTTTTTAATTGAATTAAAAATATATTTATTTTATTTGGAAAAGTCTGTCACCAATCAGTATATCTGATCTCTACCACACCAGTCACATGATGACACTGTACTGCACTGGTGATAGTATGAAAAAAAAAATATTGTGAGAAAAAAATAGATTTTATTTTATTTGTTAATTTTCAAAAAAGTGACCAAAAATTCAACTTTAAAAATATATAGTTTGTAGATGCTATAATTTTACACAGGCTAAATAATAAACACTAATTAGGGTTATGTTTACCAAAGAAATGTAGTAAAATATGGTTGGCCTAAATTTATGTAGAAAGATTATTTATTTTCAAAATGTTTAAAACAGAAAAACATGTTTATTTTTTCAAAATTCGTATTAATATTAATTAAATTATTATTTTTTCGTTTGTATAGCAAAACATCAAAAAATAACAGTGGTGAATAAAAGAAAGCTCTCTTTGTGTCTATTTTTTTTTGCATATAGTGTTGCATGACCGCGCAATTGCCAGTTAAAGGAGCATAGTAAGGAATAGCAAAATATGCTCTGGTCACAAAAGGATAAAATCTTCCGGAGGTCAAGTGGTTAAAAAAAATGTAATCCCCAAAAATGGCCCTCATTGTAAATTCATCAATCATGATGCCCACCACCTGCCAACTTGCTGGAAAAGAAAAGACCAATTCTGGTGGTAACACTAGCCAAATGACAGCTCCCTGAGCCTTTATACGAGTGGGGATAGCAATGACTAGAGATGGGCCAAACACCCCCTGGTTCGGTTTGCACCAGAACTCTTGAACATTGCAAAAGTTCGGACCCGAACCACTAACCCCATTGAAGTCTAGAGCACCAGTATTTGAAAAATCAAAAGTCCCAAACTTGGAGGTCTATATGCAAGTTACTGGCCATAAAAAGGCATGGGGGCCCGGGTACTGCCCTGGGGGACATGTACCAATCCACGAAAAAAAACTTTTAAAAGAGACACTTACACCCCCTTCCTGCCCAAGCCACTTTTCAGATTTTTACGCTGTCGCTGTTTAAATGACAATCATGCTACACTGTACCCAGACACAATTTTTTGGGAAATGCATCACTGAGGCAGCCAGCTTCTCCACCGCTCCTCATTTGACCAACAGAAGCTCAAACCTACCAGTCTTGAAAGGCGTTACATAAACTCCTCTTTAAGGTGTTTCATCTTGTTCTCCCTCTGCGAGGGCAGGATGAGTTCTAAGACTTTCCCCTTGTAACGGTGGTGAAGGAGGGTTGCCAAGTGCTAATGATCCTTCTCTTTGATGTCACAAATTCTCGGGTCCTTTTTCAGGCTTTGAAGAATAAGGGAGCCCATACACTGCAAGTTTGCGGAGGCATGAGAAGCAGATTCCTTGGGGTTACTGAGGATTGCAGTATCTGGAACTGCCTCCTCCCAGTCACATGCTACTCCTAAGGTTTCTGGGGCCTGAAAATAATTTCTTAAGGTTTGACTTATGACTTCTTCTGCTTCAATGCCTCCAAAACTGCCAGAATCCTCCTCTTCCTTCCTCCCCTCTTGTGTGTTCTGTGACGTCGTAAGAATGGTGTCTGCATAAAGCGGTTCTTCAGAGGAAAAGGAAGTCCTCCTCTTCCTCTTGCTGCTCTGCCTTGAGTTCCCTGTTCATAATGCCACGCAGAGTATGCTCTAGCTGCTCTGAATCAAGCAGCTGGAGCATACTCTGAATCAAGACAGGTATTTGCACCCACTTCCAGACACACAGTCTCGGGTAAACTGCGGGCATGACGTCACCTCCCGCCCCCCCCCCACAAAGGGAGCCAATCGGCAGGCATAGCGCGACTCACGCATGCGCCGTAGGGAACCGTGCAGTGAAGCCAGAGCGCTTCACTTCCTGGTTCCCTCACCGAGGATGGCAGGGGGGGACAGCAGAGTGACGAGCGATCCCTCGCACTGGACTACAGGTTTCCTAATATTAAAAGTCAGCAGCTGCAGTATTTGTGGCTGCTGGCTTTTAATATATTTTTTTTTTTCAGAGGACATCCACTTAAAATTTTTGGGTGGAACTCCGCTTTGAAGTGGAAGTAAACCCTCCTATTGTTTTCAACCAAGGAAGCTGCCATTTTGGCCTCTGTTTAATCTGCAACTGCCATGATGCTGCACATGTGATCAGTTATGAAACCAGCCATTGGATGGTTTGACAGTTTGGTTGAGAGCACAAGCAAATGTGACATCTAGCATTTCCGGCATGCTGGAATGTTGACTGTTTTTTTAAACTATCAAATCGATGGGTTTACTTCCGCTTTAATTGTAAGGCATAATAAAGATGCTGCATGCTATGGTATTCCTGCAATGTAATGGAATAAACAAGGTCTTGTACTGGGAGATCTGTGTGTGGTTTATCTCATTTTGGAACATCTTCTAAACATATTTAGGATCAGTGTCCTGCTGGAAAATGAATCAATGCAAGTTCAGGCCAGAGTAGATGGCGTGCCTCTGCACAATATAGAACTATTTCCTGTTGGTCAATGTGTTGTTGATTCTGCGCAAATCACCAGCTCTAGAAAAGGCAAAACATTCCCACAGCAGGCTTAGCTGTAGACATTTACACATGGCTGTTTGAATTCTCATAAAACCATTTCCTCACATAACCCCTGACTGCAAACATAAATTCACATTTTGATTAGTCTGTAAACAAATTATGTTTTCCAGTCCTTCATAATTTTGGATTTGTTTAGTCCATGTTAAATGTTTACACTTGTTTTGTTTCTGAAGCAATGGTTTGGAAATTGCTATTCCCCCATAAATGCCACAGTTTGAAAGTCTTTTGCCAGTAGTTTTTTTTATAAACTGGGAGAGAGTGTTCTTTCTTCAGTTGGCTTTGAATCTTGGATTTAGAAGATATTCTGTCTCACAAGACAGAAGTTAACATATTATATTGATCTACAGCATAGGTGCCATTGCCAACATATTCAAAAAATGTATACGGACACTTTGAAGTTATGCCAGTGACTCTCAGCTAATGTGGGATAATACTGCAACAGAATCACAAAACACTTTAATCGCCATTATTTATTATTATTAATAAAAATAATAATAATAGTCTTCTTAATTAAAAATACATTTATATCTATATATATACACACAGCAAGTCTAATAAGTATTGAACACATCATCATTCTGCTAGGTAAATACAGTTCTAAAGGTGCTATTGACACTAGATTTTCACCATATGTCAGTAACAACTAATACAATCCATAGATACCAAAACAAATACATTCAGAAATTAAGTTATGTATAATATAATGAAATTACAAAGGGAAAAAGTAGAAAATATGCAGAAAGGGAGGTGCAAAATGGCATGGAAACCCAAGACAGCAGCTGAAATCTATCAGTAATTAGAAAGCAATCCTGCCCCTTGTCAGTGCAAATGTATATCAGATATTTCAGTGCCTCTAATGCCGCGTACACACGGTCGTTTAAATTGATCGTGTGTGGGCAAAACGTCGTTTTTTGTCTTAAAAAAAACGACCAAAAAAAAATTCCAACATGCTTGAATTTTTTGTGTCGTTTTTCAAAACGTCGTTTTTTGTTTCACAAAAAGTCACCGTGTGTAGCAAAAACGTCGTTCAAAACGACGTTTTTTAACCCGCGCATGCCCAGAAGCTAGTTATGAAGCGAGCTTCAATGGAAAAGAGTGGTGAACGTAACCTTGCTTTTTGTGAAAAAACGATGGTGTGTATGCAAAATTGTCTTTGAAAAGTGACGTTTCAAAAACGTCGTTTTTTACTTCACAGAAAACGTCGTTTTTTTTTTTTCATCGCAAAAAACGACCGTGTGTACGCGGCATTAGGCCGCGTACACACGATCAGACCGGTCCGATGAGAATGGTCCGACGGACCGTTTTCATCGGGCCACCGCTGAAGTGGTCTGACGGTCTGATGTGCGTACACACCATTGGTCCAAAATCCGATCGGGCCAGAACACGGTGACGTAGAACGCAACGACGTGCTGAAAAAACGAAGTTCAATGCTTCCAAGCATGCGTCGACTTGATTCTGAGCATGCGCGGGTTTTTGGTCCAATGCTTTTGTGTACTAACTAATGTTTTGGTCCGACGGACAGGCGTCCATCGGACAGATTTTAAAGCAAGTTTAAAAACTTTGGTCCGATGGACAACGGTCCGATGGGCCGTACACACGATCAATTTGGTCCGATGAAACTGGTCTTAAGGCCAGTTTCATCGGACTGGTCTGATCGTGTGTGTACGCGGCCTAAGGCCTCTTTCACACTGGGCACGGGAGGTGCGGGAGGTGCAGTGGCGGTATAGCGACGTGATTTTTAGCGCCTCTATACCATCGTATTTACTGCGATATTCGGCCGCTAGTAGTGCATTTTTTTTTTCTTTCAAATTATTTTATTTTCAGAAATAAAATAATAATTACAATAAATCACAATACATATCAATATGGATATAACCTAGTAAATGTCAGCAGGAACTAAAAAAAACTTACAGGGAGAGGGAAATAGAAAATCTCCCCCCTTCAGATTTGAGAAAGAGAGAGAAAAAATAAAAAAAATAAAAAATTGAAAAAGATCATAAATTGTATTAAAATATATGAGTATTAAAAGTTAAACAATTTAAAAAAATGATATATTGATGTAAGAGAGAGAGAAAGAATAAGGATACTTAAAATCACCTGGTGCCCCTATCGGGTTCAAACTGCACCAGGAGCGAAATCCTTTCGACATACTGAATTACACTCTGAACCAAAGCCTATGTTGCTAGATAAATCCCCTTACAAAACATCACTAGGCTCCCCTAAAGAAGGGGAGAAAAAGAAAAAGAAAGCGGGAAAAAGTCGGAGAAAAGAAAAGAAAAAATAAGGGACAAAGAAGAGAGGGAGGAAAGGGGATAAGACAAGCTATATACCTAATTTACCGTGTTTGCCGAAATCGAAGAGGCATCCTGAGTAAGAGAAATACCTATATATCTGGCCCAAGGTTCCCAGATTGTTTCAAATTTCAAAACAGTATCAAAATGCTAGCTAACTTTTCTTCAGTCATTATCCAAGAGATTATTTTTTTGGCCTCCCAGAAAGAGGGTTTAGGTTTCTTCCAATTTTTGGCAATTGTAAGGTTAGCTCCTTTAAGAATAAAGTGAATTAATATTTGAGAATGTTTTGGAATTTGGAAGATATATGCGCATTCAGGAGAGCTATTGGTAGAGATCTCGAGACCTGGCAACCTGTTACCTTGAAAATCATAGAAAAAATATTGTTCCAAAATGATCTAATTCTAGGACACTCCCACCAAATATGAGTAGTGCGTTTTTTTCCCGCTAGCAGCCAAAAAAGAGTAAATACCGCCTGCAATGCGCCTCTGCAGAGTCGCATTGCAGGCGGTATCACCGCGGTTTCCCATTGATTTCAATGGGAAGGAGCGGGATAGGAGCGGTAAACACCCTGCTCCTATACAGCTCCAAAGTTGCTTGCAGGAGATTTTTTTCCTACCGCCAGCGCATCCCTTCCGGCTTTCACATTAAGAATTCTGGGGCAGGATTATTTCAGGCGTTATTTATGCGCTATTTTTAGCACTAAAACGCCTGAAATACGCCTCAGTGTGAAAGGGGCCTTAGTGTAGTATTTAGGTGCAATTTAATATGGCCCCCATAATGGTTTACTCACAAAAGGTAGGCAATATACTGAGCAGCTGTGTGTCTCACGCTGTGGGGGAGACAGAAGTTGTAACCCGATGGTAGCCACAGAAGCCCTCGAGCGGTTCCGAGATCTGGGATGAACTGCAGCATTGAGCACAGCGTTGCGCGAGTGGTGGAAAGGGTGCTGATTTGTCAGGTCCCAGGATGCTGTGCGACGTGTTTCGGAGCATGCGCCGTGCTGAGTTTGAGCAAGCACACTCCTTTTTAAAGCTACAGATAGGATGGGGAGCCTCGTATTTATGATAAAACTGCCCGGAAGTGACAGCCATACACAATCAAGTTTTATCATTTAACTTGGTTTAAAAGCAGCAATTTAGAAACAGCATTTACAAAAGAAACAGCATTTACAAAAGCAATAGACAATGAATAACTAATAAAAACTCTATAATTCTTAAAGGGGTCGATTTTGCTTTTAAATGTCCTTATTTCTTCTGAGAAATGCTCACTTCCTGTTCTTCTGTCTGTAACTCCACACAGTAATGCAAGGCTTTCTCCCTGGTGTGGAGTGTCATGCTCACTCCCTCCCTTTAGGGGGAGGGAGCAAGCAGGAGAGTCAGGACGCTCTCTACATTGCAGATAGAGAAAGGAGCTGTGTGTTAGAGGGCGTCCTGATTCTCCTGCTCACCCCCTCCCTCCTCAAAGAAGGGGGCGAGCATGATACAGAAGAACAGGAAGTGAGGATTTTATCAGAAGAAATAAGGACATTTAAAAGCAAAATGGAAGAATGAGGTAAGTGAAGGAGGACTGCACTAAGGTAAAGGAAGCTATTTAGGAAAAACATTTTTTACCTTTACAACCCCTTTAAGTAAATATATGTTAAAATATATGTATGCACGTGTCACTGCCTACCTTTTGTGAGTTACCCATTATGGGGGCCATATTACGGTAATCTGCACATAAATACTACACTTATGCCTTGTACACACGATCAGAATTTCCGATGGGATAAAATCCAATGGAATTTTTCATCGGAATTCCGTTCAAACTGTCTTGCATACACACTGTCACACCAAATTCCGACCGTCCAAAACGTGGTGACGTAAAACACTACGACGAGCCGAGAAAAATTAAGTTCAATGCTTCCGAGTATGCGTCAACTTGATTCTGAGTTTACGTGTTTTTTTCTCCGTCGGAGTTCCACACATACAACCGGAATTTCCGATAAGATTTTTTTCATCGGAAATTCCAATCGTGTGTACAAGGTATTAGTGGTGCGTTTTTCTTTTCTTCTTGTCTGTTTACTACAGAGTGAGCTGAGCTCTGCATCTTAAGCTGACACAAGTGTATGGACTTCTTTTATGAGACTTATACTATGAACATTTTGGATTAATATTTGTGTGTTTGCCTTTGCACCTATTACCCATTTTAATTGGTTCAATCTCAACTGATGGCCTATTACCAAGTTGTCACACAAGAAACATCTCATGATAGGTAAAAGCAAAGAGATCTCTTAAGACGTTTTCAACCTTATTGTTGCAAAACATACTGGTGACATTGGTTATAGAAGGATTTCCAAACTTCTGAATGTACCAGTAAGCATTGTTGGGACCATCATTTGGAAGTGGAAAGAACAATATTTCATCTTAAACCAGTAAGCACCATGTGCTCCTTACAAGATTTCTGACAGAGGAGTAAAAATAATTATCAGAAGAGTTGTCTGAGGCCCCATACACACGATCGGATATATCCGATGAAAACGGTCCGCGGACCATTTCCATCGGATATGTCCGATCGGGAGTTTGATCCGATGGCGTGTACACACCATCGGATCAAATTCCCCGCCGCCGGACGGCGCGGTGACGTGGCGATGACGCGGCGGTGACGTTGACGCCGCCGCGTCACCGCTACGTCACCGCACCAGGAAGTAAAACACTTCCGCGCATGCGCCGAATCCATTCGGCAGCGGCGCGGCGGCGGTGGGAGCCGACATGTCTGCTGGTAAGTGTACTAACCAGCAGACATGTCGGGCGGACAGATTCCCACCGGATAGATTTCAAAGCTTGCTTTGAAATCTGTCGGGTGGACAAATCTGTCCGCTAGCCCATACACACGAGCGGAGATGTCTGCTGAAACGGTCCATCGGACCGTTTTCAGCGGACATATCCCCTCGTGTGTACGCGGCCTTAGAGCCAAGGACCACTTGTGGAGAGCTTCAGAAAGACGTGGAATTAGCTGGTACAATTGTTTCAAAGAAAGCAATAAGTAATGCATGGCCTGTATGTACGCTCACCAGGCAAGACTCTGCTATAGACAAAGCATGTTGAAGCTCGGTATAAAGTTTGCTGCACAACATTTAGACAAGCCTGTAAAAAACTGGGAGAATATAGTCTGGTCAGATAAGACCAAAATTTAACTCCCTAATACATACCATTTTTAAAGGTCAAATGACACTTCACATCACCACAAAAACACCATACCAACAGTGATGTTTGGAGGTGAGAACATCATGGTGCACAAAGCAAGGTCCATAAAGACATGGATGAGCAAGTTTGGGGTGGAGGAACTTGACTGGCCTGCACAGAGTCCTGACCTCAACCCCAAAGAACACTGAGACTGTGAGCCAGGCCTTCTCGTCCAACATCAATGCTTGACCTCACAAATGTGTTTCTGAAAGAATGGTCAAACACTCCCATAGACACACTCCTACACCTTGTGGACAGCCTTCCTAAAAGAGTTAAAGCTGTTATAGCGTTACCTCTTTATTAGCAATACAGACTGACAGGCGTTCTAATCCTTCTCTACTGTATTCATTTCACTAAATATCATGTCATAATATCAAATGGTATCATGAATCATGAGTAAAATACCTCACATTTTTATTTAATAACTGATGCTTTATTTTACTAGCGTTCGTTTGTGAATTCCAAAAGAAGTTTGAAAAAAATCTATGAGTTATTTTATCTCCGATTTTAAGAGTAAAATAACTCTTTGTGAATTGATCCCTGTATCGCTCTCTGTTTTCTACATATTTATTTTTTGCTACGTATTTTTTTTCCCTATATATTTATTTTTCTACCATTTATTGTATTGTAACATAGTTACATAGTTAGTCAGGTTAAAAAAAGACACAAGTCCATCCAGTTTAACCATACAAAATAAAATAATAATATCATACAATCACATATACCCAATTCTAAACCCACAGTTGATCCAGAGGAAGGCAAAAATTTGCCAATTTGCTACAGCAGGGGAAAAAAATCCTTCCTGATCCCCCGAGAGGCAATCGGATATTCCCTGGATCAACTTTACCTATAAATGTTAGTACCCAGTTATATTAGTAACGTGATTAATCAATAAATGTTTGAACTTTGCAACAGAATCTGAGGTGTGCTGATATCATATATTTTATTTATGTCCATGCACCTTAACCACTTGAGACCCGCGCTATTGACAAAAGGCGTCCACAGCGCGGCTCTCAAGTGCCAAGTTGATGCCTTTGAACATCATTTAAAGTGCATTACCCTTGCGCGCCACTGTATGGCGCGCAGCGGGTAAACACTGTCCCGGCGCATCGCTGAAGAGCTGATGCGTGTACCTGGCGGCCGCGATCAGCGGGAACACAGCAGATGACAGCAGGGACGTGGAGCTCTGTGTGTAAACACAGAGCTCCACGTGCTGTCAGAGGAGAAGAGACCGATCTGTGTCCCTTGTACATAGGGACACAGCATCGGTTACCTCCCCCAGTAACCCCCCTCCCCCCACACAGTTAGAACACACCCAGGATACACATTTTATCCCTTCCTCACCCCCTAATGTTAACTCCTTCCCTGCCAGTCACATTTACACAGTAATTAGTGCATTTTTATAGCACTGATCGCTGTATAAATGTGAATGGTCCCAAATTTGTGTCAAAAGTGTCCGATATGTCCGCCGCAATATCGCAGTCCCAATTAAAATCGCAGATCGCCACCATTACTAGTAAAAAAAATAATAATAAAAAAAATCATAATTCTGTTCCCCATTTTGTATGCGCTATAACTTTTGCGCAAACCAGACGCTTATTGCGATTTTTTTTTTTTTTTACAAAATTACGGCCTTAATTGAGAATTATTTTTTATTTTTTTTTTTTTAAAAATTGGACATTTATTATAGCAACAAGTAAAAAAATATATATATTTTTTAAATTGTCGCTCTTTTTTTGTTTATAGCGCAAAAAATAAAAACCGCAGAGGTGATCAAATACCACCAAAATAAAGCTCTATTTGTGGGGAAAAAAGGACGTCAATTTTGTTTGGGAGCCATGTGGCACGACCACGCAATTGTCAGTTAAAGCGACGCAATGCCGGAAGCTGAAATTTCGCCTGGGCACGAAGGGGGTTTATGTGCCCAGTAAGCAAGTGGTTAAATCTACAAGGTCAAAACTATTATGGTTTGCAATTGGAACCGAGCCAGATTACCCACCTAGGCATGAGTCTTGGACCCTGTGGCTGGGTTGGGACCCCTGCCTCAGACATATTTGATAAGTAACAACCCAATGTTACAACTCACCTGTTATACACCTCTGCAGCTCACACTGCAGTTCTATTGAAAATGTCTAATGCCGCATACACACGCTTGGAATTTCTAAAACAAATGTTCCATTGAAGCTTATTGTCGGAAATTCCGACCGTGTGTAAGCTCCATTGGACATTTGCTGTTGGAATTTCCGACAACAAAAATTTGAATGCTGGTTCTCAAATTTTCCGACAACAAAATCCGTTCTGGTAAATTCCGATCATGTGCAGACAATTCTGACGCACAAAACTCCACGCATGTTCTGAATCAAGTACGAGACGGAAGCGATCAGTCTGGTAAAACTAGTGTTCATAATGGAGATAACCAATTTGTCACTCTGTAACAGACTGAAAAGCACGAAGGCTGAAAAGCATGAATCGTTTCTCACCAAACTTTTACTAACACGACTGGTATTGAACTTCCCTTTATTAGTGGCGTCGTAAGTGTTGTATGTGATCGCATTCTTGGCGATCTGAATTTCTGACAACATTTGTGAGACTGTGTGTATGCAAGACAAGTTTGGGCCATCATCCGTCAGAAAAAAATCCACGGTTTTGTTGTCGGAAAGTCAGATTGTCTGTACGCGGCATAAGTGTCTACAAGTTGGTCAGAGTGGAGATCCTAAAACAGTTCACAGACTCGAAAATTACTTTATAACATGTCCAACTTTGTATAGCATGTATAGCTTTTCAGAGTATGAACTTTGTTGCTAGAAACCGGCCAATCAGGGAATCCTAACTTATCCTTAATGGGACAGAGTTTGGGATTCCTGATTGGCTGGATGCTAGCAACACAGTTCAGAAGCTGAAATGCAATAGTATGTTCTGTAGTATGGTCAAAGCTAGACATATTTTGGGAAGTCGGCAATAAAAGTAACAAGAAAGAACATTTTAATGGATTAAAGGCAGTACAAGCAAAGACATATCATGCAGCTAGATACAGGATCACAGAAAGTGCAAAGAGAAGAAAAGCACAGAGAAAGGGCAAAATGAAGAAGACAGGATGACTGTAAACATTTTTCTATGTCTGAATCTGAAATTTACTAGCAATTTAAACAATTTAAACAAATTTAGTTGAATGCAAATGCATAACAAACACTTGACACATCAGAGCTGCATCCTAAATGTTTTTTTTTTTTCCTGAGGAAACCTGAAAGCTTGTGCTTATTTGTGATTTGCTTTTCTCAGATTTTGATGCCTATTTGCACTCTCCCTTATATGTGGGCCCCAACTTTCTGCCCTGCCTAAGGCCCTGCATATTCCTAATCCAATGCTGTTAATATGTTAAAGTAAAGATATAGCTTAAATAGAGTTATAGAGAGCGTAAATGATGTAGGGAAGCCACTACGAGGGAACGTCCTGGAACCACAGTCTTTAAGGTCCACTTGGAAATGATAACAATGGTGGGAGAGATGATAGGACATTGTTTAGTTAAAGCGCCAGTTGGATACTACAGGATAATTTGTTCATAATGGGCTATCTAGGAGAAATAGGAAGCTGGAACGCTGTAAAAACCCCAGAAGTGAGTAATTACGGTAAATCTATAGTTGGGTTCACACTGGTGCGACAGGACAGCCGTCCTACTTTGAATCCGACTTTCAGTGAACAGGGATCTGAATTGGATCCCCGCCAAAACCAGGCACTGTGTTTGTTATGTATAGTGAGGGGGAACTCCACGCCAAAATTAAATAAAAAAACTGCACGGGTTCCCCCTCCATTAGCATACCAGGCCCTTGGGTCGGGTATGGATTTAAAGGGGAACCCACGGCGTGGGGTCCCCCCAAAATCCATACCAAACCCTTATCCGAGCATGCAACCCGGCCGGTCAGGAAAGGGGGTGGAGATGAGTGAGTGCCCCCCTCCTGAACCATACCAGGCCGCAAGCCCTCAACATGGGGGTGGGTGCTTTGGGGCAGGGGGCACCCTACGGCCCGCCACCCCAAAACACCTTGTCCCCATGTTGATGAGGACAAGGGCCTCTTCCCGACAACCCTGGCCGTTGGTTGCTGGGGGTTTGCGGGCGGGGGGCTTATCAGAATCCAGGAGCCCCCTTTAATAAGGGGGTCCCCAGATCCCGACCCCCCCACCCGGTGTGAATGAGTATAGGATACATCGTACCCCTACCCATTCACCTGGAAGGAAAAAGTGTCAATAAAAAAAAAAACCATACTAGACAGGTTTTTAAAGTCATTTATTAGGCAGCTCCAGGGGTCTCCTTCCAACTTTGGGGGTCTTCTTACGATTTTTCTGCTCTCTAACTGAATGGGTAGGGGTACGATCTAAGACGGCATTCCAACTTTGATTCGACTTCAATGATATTCAATAGAATGAAGTAGGATCAAAGTCGGACCAAAGTAGTACAGGGAGCATTTTCAAAGTCAGCATGACTTGTGTCCGACCAGTTTAGATGGCTCCCATAGGGAAACATTGATTTTATTTTATAGGTGACTTCTATAGACTGGGGTTTGAATAAAATAGAATATATTAGCATATTTCTCACTCTCCAAGATTTTTAAGACATTCAAACATATTGCTAAAATTGTTTACATCAATATTTATTTTTAATGTACTATACAACCAAACAAAAAAAATGAAAATGTTATACATGCCCTTTAATGAGAAAACTGTAGCTATATAATAAATGAGCTTCACATACTACTAGAGGATATGTGCCTGTTATACTAGTATCAAACTAGTTTGTTACTTTCCATTTTGACTTTGAGAATAAGAATGTTGTCATGGGTTTATTGAGATGCCAACTCAAGAATTGGGGTGGTGCAAAATGGAGAAAGGATTTCTGGACAGCCGCATTTCAAAACTTGTTGCCTTTATTATAAAACAGGAAACACAGGATACATGCCACAGCAAACGGGGTACAAGCTAACGCGTTTCACACCAAACCTCAGTGCTTAGTCATAGCTTACAACATGGAAATCGACGTCAGGTATATACAGTATATATATGTATATACACACACCATGTTTATAGGTCACATGACAAAAAGAAGGAGAAGGTTTATTGGTAGAGTGCAGGCCCAAATAAAACCAGCAGCTCCTTCGGGGGTCAGTGCTACATATATATATATTGTTGCAAAGTACGATTGATAGGTGCAGCAGAGTCAGTTGAGATCAGACGTTGTGTAGTAACAGAAACTGGCTTCTTTATTGGAACATCATCACACAGACAAATATGTCTCTCTGCTCATGGTAAGAAGAACACACACAGCTCACAGGCAGGAAAAAGAAACCAACAAGTGGATCACTGTGGGCAGGAAAATACAACACATCATAGAGTATACATAGCATAGCATATCATTGAGCATTAGCGACATCTTGTGTCCTTTTTCTAAACTGCATTCCATACGATAGGCTAAGCTGAAGTTTTGTTGTATCTCCAACATATATATATATATATATATATATATATATACACACATATACACACACTATTTTTTGTTTATCAATAACACAATGCAATACATACATTATTATACAGGATACACAAATTTCCTATAATGATTTTTATTAGTATTTTGATCATTATTAACTTCATTATAATTTGATTAATTAACAGACCACTAAGGTTTGGATATGCTGGGTTTCACTTTGACGAAGCTTTGGTGAAGCTGTGATCTTTTTGCAGGCTCCCCTCCCAGGGAAATATTTGGTGAGATTAAAACATTGTTTAACTGTTTCAGCCCCGACCATTTTGGTAGTCAAAGACCAGGCCACTTTTTGCGATTCGGCACTGTGTCGCTTTAACTTACAATTGCGATGTCGTGTGACGTGGCTCCCAAACAAAATTTACGTCCTTTTTTCCCCACAAATAGAGCTTTCTTTTGGTGGTATTTGATCACCTCTGCAATTTTTATTTTTTGCGCTATAAACAAAAAAAGAGTGACAATTTTGAAAAAAATGCAATATTTTTTACTTTTTGCTATTTCAGTGTCACTAGGCAGAATAGGGTAATGCCTTGTTTACAAAGACATTCCCCTGTTCTTCCCTTGCCAACCACAATCGCGGGACTTCTGGGAACATCGAGTTCCCGGGACCCGTGGCCACACTTGTAAGGCACGCGTCGGACGCACGGGCGCTGGGCGGCAGATTTAAAGGGACGTACCTGTACGCCAATTTGCCTGCCCGTGCCATTCTGTTGATGTAAATAGTCGTGCAGCGGTCGGGAAGTGGTTAAACAACTGGTTATATATTTTTGTAATTGTTTAAATGTTGCATATGGGTATATGTATAATGATATGTACTTTGTGTATAAATATATATATATATATATATATATATATATTTCTATATATATAGATATCTATATATCTAGAAATATATATATTGATATATTAAGATTGGGGTGATCAGACTCCAGCGGTAGGTACGCTTTTTAGTGAGTACGCCAGTCCAGAATTGAATTTTTAGGGGACTGGTAGCCCACTTTTATTTAAAAGCACAAAAAAGTTCACAAATACATCAGTAGCACCCACAGGGGATTCCACCATTACTGTATCTTGCATACTCAATACATAAGCCTCCTGGCTTTCATTCTTGCCATCTGGCTATTTCTGGCCTTTAGCCTAGGCCTTAAGTCTGCTCCTCAGAACAAACAGAGTTTCCTAGAGTTAAGCTCACATCTAGCTTACTCCTGATCAGCGCCTTGCTGCTCTTTCACCAATAACACCAGCCTCTGACTCCTCTCAGAGGGATGGGATTCCACCTGACTCCAAGAAACAGAGAGAGAGAGAGAGAGAGAGAGTGAGATCTATCTATCTATCTATCTATCTATCTATCTATCTATCTATCTATCTATCTATCTATCTATCTATATATATCCTATGACTGTGAACTCTGAACCAGACTGAAAGACCATTTAACGGCTCAGAAACATTTTGCAGGTGTCATGGCTTAATTAGCTGATTAGAGATACTTTGAGCCTAGAATATTGCACCTTTTCACAATATTCAAATTTTCGGAGATTGTGGATTTGGGGTTTACATGAACTATAAGGCATAATCATCACAATTATGACAAATCACGGCTTGAACTAACTTGCTTTTTCGAGTATCACCTGTAACTGGCATGACAGTGATCAGGGACACTGAGTGGTGATGGTGACGGTATGTATTTTTTTTTATATTTTTATTGTTTATTTTTTTATTTTTTCATTACTTTTTTCTTTTGTTACAATTTTTATATACAATGAGCAGAGCAATTAACATCTAGAGCAAGTAACTGTTCTACGCTGTTCTACGCTGGGGATTGCTTATAACTATGAATTTTACATTTCTAAGCAACCATTTTTTCTGAATGAAAACTATTCACTATTCACTACATGACAGTCATACGACTTTCATCCTACTTTGCTCTGCAACATCAGTCTTACATCTATCCTACAATGGTCCAACACCGACTTGAATGAACAAGATACTACTTTCATCCAACTTTGTGATAGTCTGACTTGTACTTTGACCAATCAAAACAATGCCAGTGCGAGATAAATTCCTTTTACTGCTGCTGTAATCACCATGTCGGATGTCAAAAGTCAGATGGTAAGGACAAGGATCCTACTTTGATCTGATTTTAATGATATTCAATGGGCTGAAGTAGGATCAAAGTCGGACCAAAGTAGTACAGGGAGCATTTTCAAAGTTTGACCGACTTGTGTTGGACCAGTTAAGATGGCTCCCATAGGGAAACATTAATTTTCACATGTCATGCTACGTGAGCTCCCAATGTCGGAACGTTTGTCGCACCAGTGTGAACTATTGTAATTAACTATGATTAGCCACAGCTTATCACATAGTACAGATGGGCTGTGATTGGCCCTGTCTGTACCATGAGATCACTGTGACCAATCACAGAGCTCATTACAATAGTACACAATGAAAGGCATGAATGAAAACCTTACATTGTGTACAATTATCATGTGACCTGCTGTTATTGGCCACAGGTATCACATGGTACTGGCAGCAGGGCGGTACAGTGATCTGTGATCAGCTGTGTCCAATGGTCACAGCGGGTGAAAGATCGCACCCGAACATGACCCGCAGGGCATGAAAGGCGTGTTTTGGGAAGCATGTCATAAGGCATCCTCAAAGAACAATAGGGCTCCTGGTTGGGCATCATTTTACAATGGCCTGGGTGGGATTCTTCATTTTACCAGATGATCCCGCTAGTAAAACAATCCTTGTCTTAGATAGCAGTGGCATTCTTAGCATATTTGGCACCTGAGGTCGATCATTTCTTTAACATCTCCCTACAAAAAATAATTCTTAGCAATAAAGCAGCATGTGCAGCATGCTGTGCTGAATAGTAAGTGTATCCAAGTAGCTCTAACAGTGGGAGGGAATAAGAGGGGCATGATAAACCGATTGCCGCCCACCGGCCATCAAAAGACAGCTGGACAGTGCAGCTCTTGTTCTGGAAGGGCGTCATATAAGGTCCTTGCTTTCCTGGCCCACCAGGGGGCACGCACATGCCCGCTGCATCACTGGGGACCCGGTGCACGTGCCCAGCGGCTGTGATGTCCACTGGGCATCCGCGATTGCCTATTAACAGAGCAGGACCGTGTTAGGTGAGAGGAGACCCGATGGTGTGTTCCTTGTACAGAGGAACATCAATCGGTCTCCACCTTGTGAGTCCCCACCCCCTACAGTTAGAATGACTCTCTAGGGAACATATTTAACCCATTGATTGCCCCCTAGTGTTAACCCCTTTCCTGACAGTCACATTTATACAGTAACATTTTTATAGCACAGATCGCTGTATTAATGTGAATGGGCTCAAAAATGGGTCAAAAGTGTCTCATATGTCTGCCACAATATCGCAGTCATGATAAAAATTGCAGATAAATCTATCCCCTATAACTTTTGCACAAACAAATCAATATATGCTTATTGCGATTTTTTTAACCAAAAATATGTAGAAGAGGAACAAATTAGTTTAAAACAAAAAAAATTGACGATTTGCTCTTTTCAGTCTTCGTGATTTTCAGTCTGTTACAGCGTGACAAATGTGCTTACCAGAATTAGTGCTCCCGTCTCATAACTTGTTTCTGAGCATGCACGTTTTTTTTACCTTCGTTAAGGCCTAAATGACCGTTTTTTACAACGTGAAAAATGACGAGAGAAATTTGAGCATGTTCTAATTTTTTAATGGCCATTTTTTACGTTATGAAAAATGCTCTGGAGCCTACAAACGATAATTTTTAATGACCATTTTAACCACTTGACCACTGGGCACTTAACTGGTTGCCGACCAGCCGCCGCAGTTCTACGGTGGCAGGTTGGCTCCCCTGCACGAGAGCCCGTAGCTCTACGTCGCCTCTAGAAGTGGCCACTAGGGGCGCGTGCGCGTGCCCGGCGGGCACGATCCGTGCCGGGCACCCGCGATTGCTCGGTACAGAGCGAGGATCGGGAGCTGTGTGTGTAAACACACAGCTCCCGGTCCTGTCAGGGAGAGAAATGCTGATCTTCTGTTCATACAATGTATGAACAGAAGATCAGTGTTTTCCCTCAGTCTGTCCACCTCCCCATACAGTTAGAACACACCCAGGAACATACTTAACCCCTTCCCCGCCCCCTAGTGTTAACCCCTTCACTGCCAGTGGCATTTTTATAGTTATCCAATGCATTTAGCACTGATCCAATTATCCAAGTTATCCAATGCAATAGCACTGATCGCTATAAAAATGCCAATGGTCCCAAAAATGTGTCAAAAGTGTCCGAAGTTTCCGCCATAATGTCGCAGTACCGAAAAAAATCGCTGATCGCCGCCATTACTAGTAAAAAAAATATTAGTAAAAATGCCATAAAACTACCCCCTATTTTGTAAACGCTATTACTTTTGCGCAAACCAATCAATAAACGCTTATTGCGATTTTTTTTAACGAAAAATATGTAGAAGAATACATATCGGCCTAAACTGAGAAAAAAAAAAGTTTTTTTATATATTTTTTGGGGATATTTATTATAGCAAAAAGTAAAAAATATAATTTTTTTTCAAAATAGTCGCTCTATTTTTGTTTATAGTGCAAAAAATAAAAACCACAGAGATGATCAAATACCACCAAAAGAAAGCTCTATTTGTGGGGAAAAAAGGACGCCAATTTTGTTTGGGAGCCACCTTGCACGACTGCGCAATTGACAGTTAAAACGATGCCGTGCCGAATCGCAAAAAGTGCTCTGGTCTTTGGGCAGCAATATGGTCCGGGGGTTAAGTGGTTAAACACCCTTAATAACCACACCAATTCTCAGCTTTCGGTGCTCTCACATTATGAATGACAATTACTCAGTCATACAACACTGTAACCAAATGAAATTTTTAAGTTATTAAAATAATAACAGACCTTGGTTTAGGTCTGTTATTATTTCTTTAATTTTAAGACGTTGCCAATCACCTACACAGGCAGATCCTGCACACGTGGTGGTAAATAATGACATGTGATAGCAGATGGAATTTGACTTTCTGAAAGTGTAAGCTTCTCTGATGACAGTCTGCAGATCATTAATTCCTATATACAGCACACAAAACATACACTAATAGTACGAGTGTGAAAAAATTAGAGTCTATCATGAACCAGAAACTTCCCTTGGAAGATGTGCTTGATGCTGTGCAACTATCATTATTTCGGTCCCTCACTGTGCAGAATAATATCCACCGAGAGGAAGGAAGTTTTCCGTATTTGAATATTTCATTAGCTCCTATTGTCTTCCCAAACCCAAATTCTGTAGATTTATACATTCAATATCCAACAGTGACCTATATATTTTTTTTATTGCGGAATTGAAGACATTCAACATAAATAGAAAAAAAGCTGCCTTCTGCCTTTGATGCTGGGAAAGAAAGACAATCATGTGTCAAATTGTAGCAAGAAAGGAAGAAGATCTGCTTTCTATCTGTAAATATATAGATTCATGCAAATGATTTATATAAACATCATGTGCAGTTTAAAAAAAATTGATAATTTTTAAATTGGAACTGTTCATAACTGTCAGACTGACCCAATCCTTATGTGCTGAACATTTTTAATTTAGAGAACTGCAAATTACCAATTTAACATTGTATTCTGAATAATTGTTTGTATAGAAGAATACATTTGGTAGACTAGGAATGCAAGTAAGCTGGCATTACTGCCAATGCTTCTTGTACAGTGTGGCAGAGTTGTGTAGCTCTCGGAAATGGATGGACAAAAAACTCCTTGGTAGGTAAAACAGCTCTCATTTATGTATTTTAGGTGTTTGCATTGCTGTTTGCCTAAAGTGCAGCTTTTATGGAGCATTGGAAGTGTCAGTTTTTTTATTTATATACTGACAAATTAGAAGAAAAATTGTGTAATTAAAAAAAAAGTTTTTCTCTACATTGCTCCTATTCTAACAGCTCTCTAAAAGTAAACCATACTCGTCTATCCACATCTTTTTCAATTTTGTGTTTAATTTGTAATTATATATTTTATCCTTGCATACGCAGGCTCCATTTCTGCTTTGCAGTGTCGGACAAGGCTTGTACTTTACTGCTTCTTTTTACAATTCATGTCTATAAGTCAGCCGACTTATTAAAAACAATACACTCACCGATGGCAGATTTTAAAGCTGATTTACTAAGGGAGTTGAGAATCTTCACTTAATACATTGAGCAAAAGTTTACTTAGTTTACATTAAACAATGTAGTAAAAAGCAAATTCAAGTTTTATTTATTTAACTCACACAAAACTGTGGGCCAGATTCAGAGAGCCATTACAGGAGATGCACGGCGTAAGTCTAAATCTGTGCATGCGTATCGATGCGCCGCATCCCCAAAACGATATACGCATGAAATCTAATTTTTTTCGACCGGCGTAATTTCGATAGACCGGCGCATCCATGCACGCAAAACTGCGCTAGACACACTATTGATTTGCTAGTCAAATATGCAAATGAGGGAGTTACGGGATCCACAAAAGTAAGTTGGTGCAGCGCAGGCTACGCGCTGTGCGCAACAGCTGCACGTCCTGTCTAAAATTAGTCCATATAAAAGGTGGTATAAAATTAGACAATCCGTCTACATGTCAGCTAAAGCAACACTGTTAGTGAGGAGCTGAGCAGTCACACTTGCTGCACAACAAACTGTATGCCAACATGCCAGGGACATCCTTGCTCATAGCTATACTACTGACTTTAGATGAGCAAAGAAGGAGGAGGGCACGGAGGAGGGCACGGGAGAGGATTTTTTTTTTCCAAAAATTTTTATTTGCTTTTATAAACATTACAAAAAAAATCTACATACATATATACATCAATACATAACATACATACAAATTACAAACACGGTCTCACTATCTTTCAATAGCCCTTTAAAACCTTGATGGATATAAGAATCTAATCTAATACAATATTCTTATCTGAAGCCCCGTACACACGACAGGGAACCTCGACGGGCGGAACACATCGTTCCGCCCGTCGAGGTTCTCTGCCGGCCGTCAGAATCTGCGACCTGCCCGTCGGGAATGGCAACCAGCCATTCATCCCGACGGGCCGTCGAGCAAATAGAGAACCTGTTCTCTATTTGCTCGACGGGTTTCCCGACGGGCGGGGCGAGCAGAGAGCGTACACACGGCCGAGGTTCTCGCTGGAATGCAGCTCCCAGCGAGGTTCTCGCTGGTTTCTGGCGAGAACCTCGCCCATGTGTACGGGGCCTGATACAAGCCCCTTACTCTTCACTCTTCACGGGAGAGGATATATCACACACGCATAGACATCTTTGGCATGAGTGATTCTGAGGTGTCTCGCATCTTCAGATTCACCCCTCATGCCATCATGGAATTAACCACAACCCTGCAGGAGGACATCACAAGCCCAACACATGACACCCATGACAGCTACATATACAATCCTAGCCCCATCCCCACAGATTTCGAACAGAACATGTATGAGGACAGCTGGCTGGTTGGTGAGTGACATGGGTGGCAGGCATGACTGTCCCCCCCATGATGCACACATCACAAGGGGCACATGCACTACTAACATCCTCCTCTCTTATCACTTCAGGGTGACTCTGCATATGCACTGGGACCCCATCTCATGACTCCTATCCGGAACCCCCCATGGTACCCTGTTGTATTCCCAAAACTTTGTATGCCAGATCATCGGTGCATGTTGCATGCTGCACAACTTCGCAGTGAGAAAGGGCCTGCAGATTGACATACGTGATGACCTGACCCCTGAACCAGACAATCCCCTCCTAACCGAGGCTACCCCATCTTCTGAGGGAAGAGCAGCCAGGAGACAGCTCACATTAGGCATCTTTGCACGTTAAACACACACATTAATCATGGCACAATGAGAATGCATGCATGCACACCACTGTGGTCCCTAGCACAGACACATCACATCCTCATCAAATTGGATTAGCACAAGCCCACCATGCAGGACTTGTGAGCAGCAACGCCACGGCTCCAATTATGTCACTGTACATTCATACACCATTCACAAGGACCTGGGGATCACTTCTCCCTGGTCCTGGGGATCACTTCTCCACCACAAATGAGGGTGACACACCTTTTCCGGCAGGAATGTCACCCCCACATTCCAAAATCATTCACAAACAGAACCAAAAAAAATTTTTTTTTTAAAATGACCAGCAAAAAATAAAAATGCCCAGCAAAAATATAATTAAAAAAAAACACAACAAAGAAAACACAGAAAAGACAAAACTCACTCTGCAAAACACTATCCAAAACAGTCAACAAATATCACAAAGACAAGTCACAAAGCAACAAATGCGAACAAACAACAGAACAAAAGCACCTTGCTGTATAGGAAGGGATACAAAGGGATGTACTTTTGCAAAGGAAGGGCGTTTGTGTCTGTCTATTTAAGCTCTCTGCGTAGCTCGCTAAGTTGCCCGGGTCCACTTACATTTTAATAAATGCGCCGTTCCCGAGTTGTGAGCATGCGCACAGAGGTGCTGACCATGGTCTGCTTCATGTGCGCATGCGCGATCCGGCCGGCCCTTCATTTGCATGGGGTCACGGCTCATTTCAATGTAACACGCCCACGTCCTTCCCAATTTGAATTACTCTGCCTTACGCCTCGGAAATTACGTTGCACCGGCGCAAATTTCTGCGCAAATACTACGAGGATACGGTGATTGCGCCTCTACATCTTTAATCAATAAATTGTGCTGTTTTTAATTTAAAAACACAGGGCCAGATTCAGGTACATTGGCACATATTTTGACCGGAGTAGCGCACCTCCTTTACGTTAGACTGCACCTGTCTAACGTAAAGGAGGTGCGTTACTCCGGTCAAAATATGTGCCAATGTACCTGAATCTGGCCCTGTGTTTTTAAATTAAAAACAGCACAATTTATTGATTAAAGATCCTCAGTTCATTTAGTAAATCAGCTTTTTTTATCTCAAAGTTGTTAAAAAGAAAAATAACAGTAACTACAGTACAAATTGGAATGTTGGATACCTAAGCATGAAAATAAATATAAAGTCACATCACACTAAAAATACATACAATTTTCAGTTAAAGTGGTTCTAGATTTTAAGACCTTCATGCAAACTTTTGTATCAAGCCCCCCAATCCTTACCTAGGTTCCCAATCCAGCGACGTTCACAAAAGCACTGGATATCCTGGGACCCTCCCTCCTCATTGGCTAAAACAACAGCAGGATCCCATTGGGAAACCAATAAGGTGAGAGCGGAGGGTGGGGCAGAGCCAAGGCTCTATGTGCCTTATGGATACATAAAACAACAGCTCGGGAGTAAGCACTGCTCGAGGGGAAGGAGCCAGGAACACGGGGAACCAAAAAGAAGAAAATCAGAGCTGCTCTGTGCAAAACCACTGCACAGAGCAGGTAAGTATAACATGTCAACATATAACAAAACAATCAAAGCTTTAACCACTAGCCAACCAGATGCCGTTATTATTTTGGCAGGTCGGCTCCCCTGCGCAAATCGCCATAGCTGTACGTCGGCCCTTCAAACAGCTATAGCAGGTCTGTCCTGTACTGCGGGGGACACGATGCGCCGGCCACGCGTGATTGCGGGCACGAGAGCCAGAACAGGGATGTGTGTGTGTGTAAACACACATAATCCCTGTTCTGACAGGAGAGACAGATCGCCTGTTTCTACTAGTTAGGAGCAGCGATATGTCAACTCCTTTAGTCAGTCACATCTCCCACAGTAAGAAACACACACGAGGGAACACATTTCCCACCTTGATCGCCCACTAGTGTTAACCCCTTCCCTACCAGTGACATTTACACAGTAATCAGTGAATTTTTAGCTCTGATCGCTGTATAGATGTCAATGGTCTTAAAAATGTGTCAAAAGTGTCTGATCTGCCTGCCGCAATGTCACAGTCCTGCTAGTAAAATATTAATAATAATAAAAATGCCATAAATCTATTCCCTATCATCCCTTTTGCCCAAATCAATCAATATACATTTTATTAATTTATCAAAAATATGTAGAAGAATATATAAACCGAGGAATACATTTTTTTGGGGATATTTATTATGAGCGATAGAGATTTATGGGGAAATTCGTCATAAAAAATAAAAGTAATGACAGCGTCAATTCTGCAACTGAGCAAATTTCAGTGTTTTTGATTTGATTACATTATTGAATAATTTTTATTGTAATTACATTATTATTTGTTATAATTATTTACACTTATTTATTATATTATATTTTATGATTTTGTTTTTCAAACTTTATCATACCCAGGATGTCTACTAGACTCTTGTTTGGACAGATTTAAGTGTGTTATTCCTAAGAATTACAGACCTACAATGTAAAATGCCAAATTTCCATGTAAAATAATTGTACCGCTTTTGGTACAAAATTCCAGACATAATCATACCGCCAGCGAGGTTAAGGAAGCGCCATTGTGCATCTCCCCGCTCTGCCTAGTGACAATGACAGTGATCACTGCTTCCTGTAATCAGAAGCGGTGATGACTGTCTTGTCAAACACAGCCCATACCCCCTACAGTAAGAAACTGTCACTAGGGGTACACTTAACCCCTACAGTGCCACCTAGTGGTTAACCCCTTCACTGCCAGTGTCATTTTCACAGTAATCAGTGCATTTTTATAGCACTGATCTCTGTAAAAATGACAATGGTCCCAAAAATGTCGCCATAATGTCGCAGCCACGATAAAAAATTGCTGATCGCAGCCATTATTAGTAAAAAAATATTAAGAAACATGCCATAAAACTATCCCCTATTTTGTAGACGCTATAACTTTTGCGCAAAACAATCAATAAGCGTGTATTGCGATTTTATTACTAAAAATATGTAGACGAATACATATCGGCCTAAACTGAGAAAAAATATATATTTTTTTATATATTTTTTTATCTATTTATTATAGCAAAATGTAAACAATATAGAATTTTTTCAAAATGGTCGTTCTATTTTGGTTTATAGCGCAAAAAAAAAAAAAAGCAGAAATAATCAAATACCACCAAAAGAAAGCTCTATTTGTGGGGAAAAAAAGAACATCAATTTTGTTTAGGAGCCACGTTGTACGACTGCGCAATTGTCAGTTAAATTGACGCAGTGCTGAATCGCAAAAAGTGACCCGGTCATTTAGCAACAAAATGGTCCGGGGCTTAAGTGGTTATAGAGACGCAGTGCCATATCTCAAAAAATAGCCTGGTCATTAACCACTTTAGCCCCGGACCATATTGCTGTCCAAAGACCAGAGCACTTTTTGCGATTCGGCACTGCGTCGCTTTAACTGACAATTGCGCGGTCGTGCGACGTGGCACCCAAACAAAATTGGCGTCCTTTTTTTCCCACAAATAGAGCTTTCTTTTGGTGGTATTTGATCATCTCTGCGTTTTTTATTTTTTGCGCTATAAACAAAAACAGAGCGACTATTTTAAAAAAATGCAATATTTTTTACTTTTTTCTATAATAAATATCCCCCAAAAATATATAAAAAAAAAATATTTTTTCCTCAGTTTAGGCCGATACGTATTCTTCTACATATTTTTCGTAAAAAAATCGCAATTAGCGTTTATTGATTGGTTTGCGCAAAAGTTATAGCGTTTACAAAATAGGGGGTAGTTTTATGGCATTTTTTTTTTTTTTTTTTTTTTACTAGTAATGGCGGCGATCAGCGTTTTTTTTCGGTACTACGATATTATGGCGGACACTTCGGACACTTTTGACACATTTTTGGGACCATTGGCATTTTTTTAGCGATCAATGCTATAAAAATGCATTGGATTACTATAAAAATGCCATTGGCAGTGAAGGGGTTAACACTAGGGGGCGGGGAAGGGGTTAAGTGTGTTCCTATTTGTGTTCTAACTGTATGGGGGGGTGGACTCACTAGGGGGAATCACTGATCTTCTGTTCATACATTGTATGAACAGAAAATCAGCGTTTCCCCCGCTGACAGGAACGAGCGCTGTGTGTTTTCACACACAGCTCCCGTTCCCCGCTCTATAACGAGCGATCGCGTGTGCCCGGCGGCGATCGTGCCCGCCGGGCACACGCACGGGACTCGGGGGCGAGCGGGGGGCGCGCGCGCGGGCCACCGGCGGCGCGCACGCGCCCCCTAGTGGTCGCGAAAGGCGCGACATAGAGCTACGGGCTCTCGCGCAGGAGTGCCGACCTGCCGCCGTATTACTGCGGCGGCTGGTCGGCAAGTGGTTAAAGTGGTTGTAAACCCTTTACAACCACTTTATGCTACAGGAAAGCCTAGGAGATATCCCCTGTCTCCTGCATGTGTCAATCTCATTGGCACATGCGCACTAAAGCAAACTGAACCAGCGGCTACCATCATCGCGGCTCCGGCCAATCACAGCTCTGGAGCAGCGATACCCGGAAGAAACCCCCAGGAGAGATGTCGCTGCCGGAGGGGGGACAAGGACCGCTCCAGGGGCTTGGATCTAAGGTAAGTAATTCATAATGAGCTAGTATGCTATGCATACTAGCTAGTTATGCCTTTGTCTTGCAGGGTTTTTTATTTTTTTTAGATCGGGTTAACAACCACTTTAACCTCCCTGGCGGTATGATTATGTCTGAAAATTTGTACCAAAAGCAGTACAATTTTTTGCATGGAAATTTGGTTATATGTATTGTAGGCTTGCAATTCTTAGGAATATCACACTTAAATCTGTCCAAACAAGAGTCTAGTAGACATCCTGGGTATGATAAAGTTTAAAACACAAAATCATAAATTATAATATAATAAATAACTATAAATAATTTTAACAAATAATAATGTAATTATAATAAAAATTATTCAATAATGTAATCAAATCAAAAACACTGAAATTTGCTCAGTTGCACAATTGTCGCTGGCATTACTTTTTATTGTTTGATGACGAATGGTCAGTGGCTGTGTTTGATGGCATGGCACAGTGGTGACAATTGATGGCACAGTGGCTGCATTTGATGGCATGGCACAGTGGCTACGTTTGATCGCACGGCACAGTGGTGACAATTGATGGCACAGTTGCTGCATTTGATGGCATGGCACAGTGGCAAAAATTGATGGGCACAGTGGCTGCGTTTGATGGCATGGCACAGTGACTGTGTTTGATGGCATGGCACAGTGGTGACAATTGATGGCACAGTGGCTGCATTTGATGGGCCCAGTGGCTGCATTTGATGGGCACAGTGGCTGCATTTGATGGACACAGTGGCTGCATTTGTTTTTCTTTTTGTTTTTTGTTTTTTCGTTTTCACCCCCCCCCCCCCCAAAAGTGTATGCACCAGCCGCCACTGCTGTCAGTACTCTCCAACAATATTTACTTTTCATCCCCTAGTTAGTACCATGATTACAAGCACTACTAGGTTTTTGACTGCTCTCTGTGAGCATTCTTGTTAAGGCCTCTTTCACACGGAGCGGTCCGTTTTTCGGGGGGGTCCCGCTGAGCTTTAGGCGGACAGGGCGGTCCCCGCACGCTGTGCAGGGACCGCCCTGTCTCTCCTCCGCTATCCCCTATGGGGAATCGAATGAAAACAGACCGTCTGTCCGCTTGCATCCGATCCGATCCGCTGGACAGAAGAAAAATAGGGTTTTCTTCCGTCCGAAAAAAAGGATGCGGATCTTGCGGACGTTAGCGGATGCATCATCCGTTAACGGACGCGATATCATAGGGGCCCATTACGCGCTATTCCAACCTTTCTAACCAAAATGGATTGGACGCAATAGAATGTTACGACAAGATAAATTATTTATGTCTTTAAATCAAAAGAGATTTATTTTGGATTCTATTTCATTCATTTTGGCAAAATACTACTTCACATTTCTTGATACAATTTATCTTCAAGTCATATATGGGTTTGATTGAGGACCAATTTGTCTTTGCCAATACGGAGCTCAGCTTGCACCTTGTTTTATATTATAGATTCATTGATGATGTTACTTGTGTCTGGAAAGGTGATCCATTGACAAGTCACAATTTTATTTCATGTCTAAATAGAAATGATTGAGGTTTACAACAAATACAACACATTTTTGGATATCATCTTAACTGACAAACCAGGTGAGTGTATAATTTCAAATACATATTTTAAAATGGTTGACACTAACAGCATTTTTAGAGTTAACATTATAAACTGTGAGAAATAAACATTCTGTTTGGACAGTTTGAGCACAACCGAAGGAATTGTGCAGACAATGCTTTGTTTGAGAAAGAGGCTCAAATTCTAAAAGAGAGATTTTTGGATAGACAATATCCCAAAACTCCAGTAAAGAGAGCTTATAATAGAGCAACAACTCAAAACCAATGTTTAATTCTGAGTGATCAATGGAAGGACGATAACAAGATGAACATCCAGACATCTTTTATTACAGCCTACAGTTCTCAACATAATGAAATTTGGAGCATCTTTAACCACTTAAGACCCGGACCAATACGCTGGTAAATGACCCAAGGTGTTTTTGCGATTCGGCACTGCGTCGCTTTAACAGACAATTGCGCGGTCGTGCGACGTGGCTCCCAAACAAAATGTGCGTCCTTTTCTTCCCACAAATAGAGCTTTCTTTTGGTGGTATTTGATCACCTCTGCAATTTTTATTTTTTGCGCTATATACAAAAATAGAGCGACATTTTTGAAAAAAAAACACTATTTTTTACTTTTTGTTAAAAAAAAAAAATCAAATAAACTAAATTTTAGTCAAACATTTAGGCCAAAATTTACTTAGCCACATGTCTTTAGTAAAAAAAAAAAAATCGCAATAAAAAAAAATAGCTACCTAGCGGGAACAGCGACACTAATACAGCGATCAGAAAAATGATCGCTTAGTGACGCTGGCAATAGGGAGTGAAAGGGTTAACTAGGGTGGTGATCAGGGGGTTAAAACTTTATTGGGGGGGGTGGGGGGGCTATCCTGAACCTAACACTAACTGATTTTACACTGCCTGTCACACTGACACTAAATGCAGTGATTAGATCACTGCATTCAGTGACACTGTGACAGGGGGGGTGGGGGGGCAGATCGCAAGGGGTTAAGTATGCCTATGTGTGTGTGTGTGTCAGTGTAATGTTGGTGCACACTTACTGTGAGGTGTTCCTCTCATCGCAGTGGTTGGAAATACCGCTGCGATGAGAGATTACATCACTTCCCCCTTCCTGTGTAAACACAGGAGGAGGAAGTGACACAAAGGGGGAGCGCTGCTATTGGCTGGGAGCGATCGCGGGGGGGCGGGCAAACACCAACATCCGCCCGCTCGTCCCGGATCGCTCCCGGAGACACGGGGACCTCCGCACGCCACGGAGGGGGTCCCGATCGGACCCCCGACCCGCTACTGGGCGAGGACGTAAATTTACGCCCTTGTGCCCATCCGTGCCATTCTGTGGCCGTATATGTGCGTGCGGAGGTCCTTAAGTGGTTAAAACCCATTGGCATTTGTTACTTCATGATCCTCTTTTAAAGAGGGCCGTCCCAAAAAAGCCTCACTTCATCTTTAAGCATGGCAAAACCCTAGGAAATATGATTGCCAAATAAAGATTACCTCTACAAATAAGCTTTACAGCAAAAAAAAAAATTAAATGTGGGAGATCTATATGTTTATGCTGTCTGGTGATTCAAGAGGGTATAGTAGAAGTGATCTCAGAATCAGCAACCTGGCCAATAAATGATCATCTTGACTAATACTATATTTGTTATCTTAAAGTGGAGTTCCACCCAAAAATGGAACTTCCGCTTTTCCCATTAATCTCCCCCCTCCGGTTTCACATTTGGCACCTTTCAGGGGGAAGAGGGGAGCAGATACCTGTATAATACAGGTATTTGCTCCCACTTCCGGTGCTAGATCGCCACAGATTCTGCTGCGATCTACGCCATGTCCAGCCCCTCTTCTGTCCCCTCCTGTCTTCTGGGAGACACACAGGTCCCAGAAGACAGCAGGGACCAGTAAGGGCTTCACTTCCTGATTCCCTTACTGAAGATACCGGCGCTTGCACCTGGGACCCAAGGGACAGATCAGCTTCGGGTGAGGACATCGCGTACACCCTGGACAGGTAAGTGTCCTAATATTAAAAGTCAGCAACTGCAGTATTTGTAGACATGGGATTGATTTACTAAACCTGGAGTGCAGCTCCTGAAGAAACCAATCAGCTTCAGGTTTTTTGTCAAAGCTTAATTTAACAAGCTGAAGTTGGAAGCTATCATGCACAGCTGCACCAGATTTTGCACTCTCCACTCAGATTATTTTGCTATCAAAGTGACACTCAGGCCACGTACACACGACCGAGGAAACTCGTCGGGCGAAACACATCGTTTCCCTCGTCGAGTTCCTTGTTAGGAAGCAGGGGAAGTTTGATTCCACTGGCACAACCCTTGGGGCTGCTTTTGCTAATCTCATTTTACTGAAAAGTTTGGTAAGAGACATTTTCACTTTTCAGTCTGTTACAACGTGACAAATGTGCTATTTCCATTACAAACGCTACTTTTACAGAAGGTGAGCGGGTTTCTCAGCATACACTCGCTCGAGTTTCTCATTGGAAACCAGCCCAAAGAGGGACTCGACTAGCCAAATTCTACTCCCGTTGAGGAAAAAGAGAACATGCTCTCTTTTTGGCTCGTCGAGTTTCTCGACAGTTTCCTTGTTGAAAAAAAGGGATTTTGAAATACAGCTTACCTGTAAAATCCTTTTCTTGGAGTACATCACGGGACACAGAGCGGCATATTCATTACTATATGGGTTATATGGAGTACCTTCAGGTGTGGACACTGGCAATCTCAAACAAACAGGAAGTCCCTCCCTATATAACCCCCTCCCCTAGAGGGAGTCCCTCAGTTTTGTAGCAAGCAGTATGCCTCCCAAAATGTTCCCAAAAAGAGGGGTGGGAGCTCTGTGTCCCGTGATGTACTCCAAGAAAAGGATTTTACAGGTAAGCTGTATTTAAAAATCCCTTTTTCTTTCTCGTACATCACGGGACACAGAGCGGCATATTCATTACTATATGGGATGTCCGAAAGCAATGCTTTAATGAGGGGAGGGAGACATCTTCCAAAGAAGGATTTAATTTAGAGGTATACTCAAATACTAGTAAATCCAACGTAAACGAGAAATGTAAATCTCAAATCAAATCAAGGGAGCCCCCTCAGATCCTGAGGAGCTTGAATCGCGGCCTGTAGTACTGACTGCCCAAAGGCTGTATCCGCATTCCTTCTTACGTCCATTTGATAAAATTTTGTAAACATGTGGACTGACGACCACGTTGCTGCCTTGCATATTCGAGCCATAGAGATCTGATGATGATGTGCTGCCCAGGAGGTGCCCATGGCCCTGGTAGAATGGGCCTTTGCCGACAAAGGAGGAGGCAACCTCTTCAAACCGCAGGCCTGAACGATTAATTGTTTAATCCATCTTGCGATGGTGGATCAAGCAGCTGCCTGACCCATCTTGGGCCCTTCCGGTAAAACGAACACCACATCTGTTTTCCGAACCTTCTCTGTAGCTTTAAGATAGGCCTTTATGGCTCTGACAATATCCAACGTATGCAGCAACCCCTCCTTTCTAGAGGTGGGTTTTGGAAGAAGGATGGAAGTACCACATCCTGGTTCAGGTGGAAACTGGATATAACCTTTGGTAGAAAGGAAGAATGAGGACGGAACCCCGCCCTATCCTTATGTAATATGGTTCCTTACAAGATAAGGCTGCCAATTCCGATACTCTCCTGGCCGAAACTTTGGTGATCAGAAATACCGACTTTCTAGTCAGTAAAACCAAGGTACCTTAGCCAACGGCTCAAGGGGTTGTTTCTGTAGAGTTGACAGAACAAGATTTAAGTCCCATGGACAAAGTGGTGATTTGACCGGAGGATTAACACGTAAGACTCCCTGTACGAAGATCTTAACCAGCGAGTGGGCGGCCAGCGGCCTCTGAAATCACACTGATAAGGCTGAAATCTGTCCCTAGATCGTGCTTAATGCCAGGACTTTATCCACTCCTAGCTGGAGGAAACGTAATACTCTATCAATGGTATACTTGCGGGAAAACCATCTCTTAGACTCACACCAGCCTACGTAGGCCCTCCAAACCCTGTAACAAATTACCCTGGAGGCCGGCTTTCTAGCCTCAATGAGGGTAGGGATTACCTGCCTAGACAGACCTCTACCCCTGAGAATCAGGGATTCAGCCGCCAGGCCGTCAAATTTAGACGCCGTAATGCAGGGTGGAGGATCTGGCCTTGTGAGAGTAGGTCTGGCCCTAGAGGAAGAGTCCAAGGGCCTTCCGCTGCCAATTTCAGGACTAGTGAGTACCATGCCCTCCGGTACCAAGCTGGGGCTACCAGGATAACCAGCCTGTGGTATGATCCTGCGCCGCAGGCGGGGTAGTAACTGCAGTGGGGGAAATGCATATAGAAGTTATGATTGATGCCAAGGGCAAACCAACACATCGGTTCCGCAGGCCATAGGGTCCCTCGTTCGAGACATGAACCTGTCTAGCTTCTTGTTGAATCCTGATGCCATGACCTCCACGTCTGGCACTCCCCACTTCTGGCAGATTGTCTGAAAAAAACTTGTGGATGCAGAGACCACTCCCCCGGCGACAGGATTTGGCGACTTAGGAAGTACGCCTGCAGGTTGTCCACCTCGGGAATGAATGTCGCCGATATGCAGGGTACATAAACCTCTGCCCACCGAAAAACCAAGCTCCTCTCACTCTGAGTGGCTTGACTCTTGGTTCCCCCTTGGTGGTTCACCTATATGCCACCGCTGTGGCCTTGTCTGAATGACTTCTCACCGAGGACCCCTGTAATCTGGATGTCTATGCCAGGAGGGCTAGCTGAGCCGCTCAGAACTCCCAGACCTTGATGGGCAGCTGCCTCTCCGCCTCTGCCCAAGTTCCTTGGCGAGTGAACTTGTTCAAGACCGCTCTCCAGCCTTCCAGACCACTGGGCAGAACCAAGCTGCTAGAATTGCTGCCTGTAGGACACGAGCGTGGAAGCGTGTGGTATTGCCTCGAACATGGCCATCGCATACATAGGCGAATAGTTGGCTCTTTTTTGCTTAGAACCAACTGAATCAATCTCTTGATAGCCTCGACCTTTACCAGGGGCAGGAACATCCATCTTCTGTTCTGTGTCTAATCTCGTGCCGAGATATTCCAACTGCTTTGTAGGTTGAAATGCTGATCTTTCCCCGGTTTAGGACTCAGCCGAAACTCTCGAGGTACTGAACCATGAGGGCTACTACGCATTCCACTAAGGAAGCGAGTGATCTTATGATTAAGAGGTCGTCCAGGTATGCTAGGACCGAGATCCCTTGGATCCTTTGGACTGACTAGAATAGGAGCTAGGACCTTCGTGAATACCCGGGGGCCGTAGCCAGCCCGAAGGGGGGCGCCACAAATTGGAAGTGACGCTGTATCACTGCGAAGCGTAAAAACAAAAATATTTGATGTGGCTAAAAGACCTGGTACATGAAGGTAACCCTCCTTTATGTCTATAGAAGCCCGATCCTTCTGGAGTGTGGCGGCTGCTGGCCAAACGGATTCTATCCGGAAAGAGCGAACCCTTAGGTAAGCATTTAAACCTTTTAGGTCCAAAATTGGTCTGACATTGCCGATGAGCCTTGGTATGACAAACAGATTGGAATAGAAACCTAGCCCCTGTTCTTGGGCTGGTACCTCTACCATTATGCCCTGGTAAAGCAGGTGATCCAATGCTGCCCGCATTGAGGCCTTCCTTGTGGAGGAAATTTTAGAAATTCTAATCTGTAGCCTGCGGCCACAGATGATCGGACCCCCTCTGTCGGGGACCGAACCCCAGAGGCCTGTCCTTGCGATCCATTGTTAAAAGTTTGATCGCGCAGGAGGACCGTACTGCCTGAAATTTGAGGGCCCTGGAACCGGGGGGAGCTGCCCTTTTAAACGCAGGACCCCGGAATTTCCTTTGACTGGTAAAAGGGTACTTTTGCCACTTGAAACAGTCTGAATGTATTTATCCAGATCTTTCCATGGAAGGGCAAACCTGCCAGCAGTCTTTTACATGGGGCTCGGCCGCCCAGTTCTTCAACCAAAAGAGCCTTCTCATATGCACTAAAAATAGTGACAACGAGACGCCTGCTGGATGGAGTCTTTTTATAGCCTCTACCGCAAAGCACAGAGCTCTGGGAATATCCAATAACTCCTCTGCCTATCGGGCAGGGATGTCTAAGCATCTGTTTTGTCTGGTTCCTTAATGCCTGAAAAAAAACTCCAATTGTAGCCACTGCTGGCTGTAGCCAGGGATGCTGGAAAAAATGTCTCTAAACGTTTATCGACTGGGACCTTAAACATTTGTATGTTTCCCCTTAGGCCAGTTAATGATTTATTCACCCATGAGATGGCTGCGTCCACCGTTGGGAGCGCCCCCTTTCTTTAGAAAAATGTCTTTTCCATAGGGTAAATAACAGAAAACCTTCCAGGTGGTCTCCCATCCAGGCACTAACCAGGCCCTACCCTGCTTAGCCTCCGAGATCAGACGAGATCGGGCGCTTTCCGGGAGATGCGGCCTCAAGGACCTCACGGGTAGTTGAAAAGCAGTGCCCGAACCGGGACCTGAACCCTGGACCCTCAGATCAAAAGTCCGATGCTCTACCAACTGAGCCATCCGGGCCCCTTTTAAAGAGCACTTGGTCAGGGGAAAGAGTGCCTGCAAGCACAAATATTTCCTGGCAGACGTGCATAAAGACTACCCTCTCGTCAGCTTTAGGCGGCAAAAAAAATTTTGTCCGGTCGTCCCAATCCTGGAAAAACCAATTCCTCTAACAGAGGATGGGCCAGAAAAGCTGCGTTGCTTAAAGGCGCTTTTAAAAGAACCCAAAGAGGATACCGCAGGAACCTGAGGCTCTGGAAATGGCAAATTGAATGCCAAGCGGACCATGTCTGTCAAAGACTGGACCCACAGACTCTCCGCCTGGGAGGCTGAAAACGATTCTACAGTGGTAGATCCTCTAGGTTCTGTCCCTTTTGGCGATGGGGATCTAGTCCGCTTCTTGCCAGAAAAAGAGCCAGCGATCATAGCTGTTAACCTCTTTTCTCTAGCCCCCCTAGGGTGACGGCTAGCATCTCCTCTGTGATAACACAGGGTTGGGCCGACCTGGGCCAGCCTCAGCACCAGACCCCCTTAATGGCTTATCCAGGGTGACCCCTATAGGAATAACCTGTGGGGAAAGTATTGGCATATTATCAGAACCAGAGGAGGAACCCCTTTGTCTTTGCCTTTTCTCTTTATTTTTTTTTTATTTTTTTTTGTGTTTTGATCCTGAACCCTTGGAAGCCATAATACAAAACCGAAGGACTCCGCTTACAACAACAGACTGTTATAGCCAGGAGTACAAAAAAATAAGGTTTAGGGGACAATAGGATCACTAATGCCCCAAAACCGGTGGGGCTCAGTATGTTTTCTTTTATATATTATTCACCACATACAGCCCCACCCCCAACATGTTTGCCAGCATTCAACCTGTTGCCAAGGGGATTTTGGCTTAACAAAAAGTATTGGAGCTGACTCCAGCATGTAGTACCCCTTCTCGCCACCGGGAGTCACTGTGCTGCCAGCTCTACGTCCTCTCTCTCTCCAGCTCAGCTCTGAACTGAGCTAAGAACGCGCCTGCTGTGTATAACAGCAATTAAAGGCACGCCCACTCTACACTGCAGTCACACTCCCCGCCCCCCCCCCCTCCCGAACGGCGCGAACATTTTCTATATGCATGCGCGCGTGCACGCGCGCGCGCGCGACAGTCGGGGGAGGAGAGCCCAGGAGGAGACGCACTCTGGAGCCCAGGAATGCAGGTTGGAGGACGCATGAGGCGGCAGATTTGAATCCCGGCAAGGTAAGGCTAACACAGGCCCCTAAGGAGTCCCTTTAGCCTAGAGACAGATCTTTTTTTTTTTTTTTTTAAAGATCTTCAACCAGCGAGCAGCAGGTAGCTAGCAAACATACATAGATAGGTAGGGGGATCAAGTTATGGGGGGAAACATTTTAGGGCATCCTGTCTATCAGACATAGTGACCATGGTGCCAATGCAGAGCATACTCAGGCTACCCCCCTTAAGATCTCCCCTGGAGAGCCTGCTGTCGAACCAAGTCCCGCAGGCTCCCCTCTTACCTGCTCCATGCCGCAGGACGTTTTGCAAAACGGTCCAATCTTCTCCCATCTCCGTGGGTAGCGTAGTAGACCTTCAGGCCCTGGGGTCCTATGAAGGTACCCACTGTCCTGGACCTATATAGCACCCTGGCAAACAGGAACTTATGGTCTTTACAAACTCAGGGTCCAGCCCAGGGTCCAGCCCTCCAAAGAGGAGCATTATAGGCAAAACCCCACGGTTTGGGGCCCGGGTACTGTCCACTTTGGCACTGAGGCTCCTTGGACAGATCCGGTTAGCCCGCCCTTAATCCCAAGGATGTGGAGCAAAGCTATTCCGTGACCAACACCTAAGACACTGGCGAAAAAACTGAGGGACTCCCTCTAGGGGAGGGGGTTATATAAGGAGGGACTTCCTGTTTGTTTGAGATTGCCAGTGTCCACACCTGAAGGTACTCCATATAACCCATATAGTAATGAATATGCCGCTCTGTGTCCCGTGATGTACGAGAAAGAAATGTACACACGACCGGTTTTCTCGGCAAAACACGTCTCCCAACAAGTTTCTTGCTGGATTTTTCTTACCGGTCGTGTGTACGCGGCCTTACAGAAACATACAGTTCAGAGAAATGTTATAGTCTGTATGGACATACGGACTTTTTTTTTTCATTGTGTTCCAATACTGAACCTAGTAAATGATTGGCCCAAGCTAAACAAAAAACAACTTTAGACCAAATGTAAGTTCCTAAAAGCAGCATAACAGTGAATCAAGTGTAATTTCATGGCATTCATTCCCTCTAGCATGGATTTCTAAAAAAAAAAAAATATTACCTTACATGAACCTGCATAACTGAAGAGAAGAAAAACTTGGAACCACTACATACCACACATACTCCACCAGTTTAGTCTAACTATCTAAAAAAGGTTACCCAATTTCATCCTATAGCCTCTTTCTGCCAAACGAATAGAGGCCAATGAATAAACAAGTCAGCCACCATTAATGCCAATACAGCAGGATGACCTAGAAGGAAAAAGAAGATAAGGCCTTAAGTAAAGAAGGAAATAGGCTGAGTCCCACCCATCCACTAGACATTAAAAACCATCCCAGAGGTGGCACTAGCCCCGTGTGTTAGAAACCCAGAGTTAACAATCATCCAAGATATTTGCAGATAGCAATACACCATTTAGATGAAGAGATAATTTTTTTGACATATTGCAAATATACGACAGGCTTACATAGATGTTAAAAATTACAACAATAAAGCTACTATTAGGCCTTGTACACACGACCGAGGAACTCGTCGTAAAAGACACATCATTTTCCTCGACGAGTTCCTTGTTAGGCTTGTCGAGAAACTTGACAGGCTTTCTTTGCGTACACACAGTCAAGATCAAATCTCCTCATTCTCAAACGCGGTGACATACAACACATAAGACGGCAGGGGAAGTTCGATTCCACTGGCACAAACCTTGGGGCTGCTTTTGCTAATTTCATGTTACTGCGTGTTAAGTAAAAGTTTGGTGAGAGACGATTTGCACTTTTAAGTCTGTTACAGTGTGACAAATGTGCTATCTCCATTACAAATGCTACTTTCACCGAAGGTGCGCTCCCGTCTCATACTTTATTCTGAGCATGCGCGGGTTTTTAAGCATACACACGAACGTGTTTCTTGTCGAAAACCAGCCCAACGAGGAACACGACGAGGAAATTGAGACTCCCGATGAGGAAAAAGAGAACTTATTTTTTTTCTCGTCGGATTCCACGTCAGTTTTCTCGATAAAAAACATACACACGACTGCTTTCCTCGGCAAAAAAGCTCTGCCACCAAGTTTCTTGATGGATTCTGTTGAGGAAACCGGTCGTGTGTACAAGGCCTAATACAGCATATTGTATAACGGCTCGACAATTATTTTTACCCCAGATTTTTTTCAAACCCTACTAGGATAAAGGAAGGATCTAGAATCTGCATAGAGCACAAAAGTAGTCACCAATGGACAAACAAGTGAATGATTATGAACAAAAGTAATAGAACACCAGGAGGCACTGCACAAATGTAAAGCAGCCCGTTTACCATTACCTCATTGGTCAGTCTTGGAATGAGGAAGGAGGATTAACACCATAGAATTCATATGAACACATCACTTACACCAGAGACCTCTTTGTTTTTGCAACCATTTTGCTGACTGAATGTTCTAAAGAAAACATAGGAAAAGGCAACTTAAAGCAAGGATTTGAAAGTAAAGAAATAAACACACCGGGTAACACTGAGAAAATGGAATCTGAGGAAAAAGATAAGCATTTCCAAACACAAATGATCCTATTAATAACAACGTTTTTGCTCATGTTTTCTCAGTTGAAAAGCTGAAACCAAATTGATAGTGCTGATGTAGACTTTTCAGCCATGTAGCCCAAAACATCTCTACCTTGTCAGACATTTAATAACAAAAATAACAAAAATATGCCAAGCTATCTGTCACTATTTATTTACTAAAGACAAATAGTATGTTCAGATTGAAAGTAAATTTGCAATTTGCAGTTCATACTTCTCCAGAGTTTAGTGAATGTGGTGGCTTCCATGATACAAGTGTAAGCAAAAATGCTGCACGCTCAAGTAAATATGCTGTTTTTCTTTCTTTTCTTTTCTTTCAAGGACATCCAGGGACATCTGTCCGGTAGGTAAGTAAAAGCAATGAATGAAAAAAGATTTCATATCAACATGATGAGTTGCATGTGATGTGATTCATTAGTAAAAGGGAGAAAATGTCTGCTTTGTCTCCTTATCTCTGTATAGACATATATTAAGATATGCTGAAATATTTCCACCAATTCAAATCAATGATCACTTAATTTATGCATATGGTATAGTCCCAGGTTTATTAACCCTGGTAAAGAAGGCAATCCTATTTGCAAAAAAACACCATACATTTTCAGAAAGATTTAGCCTGTTCTAAATGTTGTCTTGAAAGAGACTTTTCTACAAAACAAAGTTGTGGTATTAGAGTGTCAAAAGATCTGACCCATTTATATGGGAACACCTTGAACATTTTATTTTGTGTTGATTTCATCCCAAGTGGATTAAATGTCTTTCCTTTAAAAGATTAAAGCCTATCTTTTGATTCTGTTTATTGACCAATCAAATCTGTTACTGATGTCATTTTGTTGTCAAGCATTTCACACACACTTTACGGGCCAGATTCAGGTAGATGGGCGCATCTTTAATCTGGAGTAACGTTTCTCATTTACGTTACTCTGGCGAAATTTTAGGAGCAAGTGCTGTTATTCATGAAGCACTTGCTCCTAAAGTTGCGGCAGCGTATCGAAAATGAGCCGGCGTTATTCAAATTGGGCGGGTACGGGGCGTGTATTATTAAAACTAGGCGCGATCCCGCGACGAACGTACTGCGCATGCGTCGACTGTCAATGCATCCCAGTGCGCATGCTCACAACTTCCGTCGGCACCACTTCCTTGGAAACGACAGCGCAATGTGTTCCGTTGGACGTTTAAATGCGCCCGTAGATGCGCCATTCTGGCACTAAAGTATATCCTGTTCCCCCTCCCCGCAGTGAAGTTACTTTTGTTCTGAGATGGCTGCTCCCGTTCCCCGCAAACACAGGAGAAAGCTGAACTTTAAAGGCCAGGAGCTGTCAGCCGTCATCTCGGCTATGGAGACCTATGATGTCTTCCTCCATGGCTGTAAAAGTTGACAGACAAGCATGGACAGAGGTGTTGTCCTGCAAGTGGGGGTGCTCAGCTAGCTCTTATCGTCGGTAACGCTGCTGTAGCTGCTCTCCTGCTGACCTGTGGCCTTTTGGAGTAAAGATAAAGCAGCTATTTGTAGAAATAACTTTGCGCCGGACGGACGAGATACGCGCGGCGCATGTAGCCAGCGTATGGTGCTAATCCGTTCGTGAATCGGGAAATCTCCCTCATTTGCATATTTGCAGGGGAAATCAATAGGCGCGACTGATGCGCCAAGCGAAATTATGCGCTGACGAGACTCTGGCGTCGGAAAGTTAAGCCGATCGGAAATGGCCCGTTTTCTGTCGCATCTAGTTTGGTGGGTAGGCCACATAGATACGACGGCGCATCTTCACAGTTACGCGGCGCATATCGAAATACTCCAGCGCAAGTCTTGCTGAATCTGGCCCTACATCTGGTATTTGATAGTGATGACCTTAAAATTATCTAGCCACCACCTTACATGAACAGTATTATACTGCGTTTCAGTGTTCAGGTTAAAGGTATGACACTAGATAGATGTATTCTTAAAAATCTACAAAAGCACCAACCTAAAACAGCAGGGATTTTTCACAAAAATTATGTTTTTGATAATAATAAGACGCGATATATTGTTGCTCAAGAACAGGCTTTCCAATAAGAGGTTTTTAATGATGTAAGGCAATCCTGAGATACAGTTAAAAAAAAAACCTAGCCGAAGCAGGTCACGTTAATAGTACCATGCTCACTGGACCTATATTTAGAACATATTAAAGGGCTGTTCAGCCTTGGAATATCACTATTATTATTGTTCATGCACCAGCTGAGGAACACGAGAAGGGAGTGTTGGAGGACTTTAAAAATAAGTCTGAAGCGAAGAGGGATGAGAAAAAACATTAAATTAAAATTGTGGCAGTTGATTGAAATGAAAGGTAGGAAAAATACAGATTTAAAGTGTAAAGATCACATGACTCAGTTAGGTTTAACAAACTTTATACTTCACAGTAGAAAAATCTTCATAGTGTGTGTACAAGTAGGGTGAACTGCATCAAAATTTAAAACCCAAATGAACACTCGGTTTCAAAAAGTTAAATCTGTTTCAGGCACATCAAAGCAAAATGTGTTAAACTTCTTTTCTAAAACAGCTATAGCCTGAGTAGAAAAGAATGTCCCTTGCCAGCAAGCTACAGATTTGAAATCTTGCTGTCTATAAGGAAGGAGAAAACTCTCTGAAGCGGTCCAGTTAATTAGTTGGGCCTGGAAAGCATAAATTCTGTGTATCTGCACAGGATTGTGCTAAGGATGTACACTGAGAAACCTTTTATCAGCAGAAACATTACTAGTCCCCTGTGCTAGACTCTTCGGCCGCGTACACGCGACCGGTTTCCTTGGCAGAATTCAGCAAGAAACTCGATGGGAGACGTATTCTGCCGAGGAAACCGGTCGTGTGTACACTTTTCGCTGAGAAACCCGCCGAAAAACTCGTCAAGCCAAAAAGAGAGCATGTTCTCTATTTCCTCGTTGGGCAATGGGAAAATTTGTCTCGACGGGTTTTTCGACTGCCGAACTAGGAACTCGACGGGGAAAACTATGTGTTTCGCCCAACGAGTTTCTCGGTCGTGTGTACGCTGCCTTCCAGGTTCAGTCTAAAGGCTGTCAATAATCTACCAATACCTGTTGTAGGAGTCTCAGTGTAAGGCGGCGTACACATGACCGAGAAACTCGTCGGGCGAAACACATCGTTTTCCCCGTCGAGTTCCTAGTTCGGCAGTCGAAAAACCAGTCGAGCCAATTTTCCCATTGCGCAACGAGGAAATAGAGAACATGCTCTCTTTTTGGCTCGACGAGTTTTTCGGCGGGTTTCTCGGCGAAAAGTGTACACATGACCGGTTTCCTCGACAGAGAATACGTCTCCCATCGAGTTTCTTGCTAAATTCTGCCGAGGAAACCGGTCGTGTGTAAGCAGCCTAACAGGTGCCTCCTTGGCATTACACACTTCACCATTTTCTCAAACACCAGGGGCCAGATCCACAAAGGAATTACGCCGGTGTATCTATAGATACACCGGCGTAATTCGAATTTCCCGCCGGCGTGTCATTGTTTTTTTATCCAGAAAACAAGATACGCCGGACTTACGCTAAGACACGACTTGCGTACGTTTCTTACACCGTCGTATCTTAGATGCATATTTACACTGGACGCTAGGGGCGCGTCCGTGTTAAATATGCAAATGAGGTAGATACGGCGATCCACGAATGTATGTACGGCCGGCGCAGTGTTTCACGTTGTTTGTGTAAGCGTCTGTACGGCGTAAAGATAAAGCTTCTATAGTGAGGCGCAGCCAATGTTAAGTATGGACGTCAGGACCACGTCATATTGGACGTCGTTTACGTCGTTTGCGTAACTCGTTCGCGAATAGGGAATTGCGTATATTACGTACACGTCGTTTTCATTGGCTATTTTCAACGTGATTTCACGCATGCGCACTAGGGTACGTCCACGGCCGGCGCATGCGCAGTGTAAAAAAAGCGTTGTTTGCGTTGAGTCATTCATAATTATACTAAACCACGCCCCCCACTAGTTAATTTGAATTACACCCGCGTACGCCGGCCCATTTACGCTACGCCGCCGTAAGCTACAGCGGAATTTCATTGAGGATTCATAATACGCCGCTGTGGCTTACAGCGGCGTAGTGTAAATGGGATATGCTGCGCGGGCGTCCCATCTTTGTGGATCTGGACCCAGGTTTTGAAAATCTCAAAAAGTTCCTTGGTGTAAATACATCGACAATGACATTGCGCCACATTACATTTGCATTACTGGACAACATGATTAATGATGGATTTACATAACAAGATTTTTTAGGTGTTCTTTTCTTATTCAAAGACCTGTAAACAAGTGTCATTTGATTATTTACTGCTCAATTGTTTTTTTTTGGTAATGAGTAGGAGTACTCTTATTGTTAAATGGGGCTTCCAGATTCCACTAAGACAACTGCTCACAGACCAGTGGTGGTGTGTCCATTAAGGCCCCTTTCACACTGGGGCAAGGGCAGAGTCGACGTTAAAGCACCGCTATTTTTACGGTTTTACCCCCCCGCTAGTGGCCAAGAAAGGGTTAAAAATTGTCGTAAAGCTCCTCGGCAGAGGCATTATTCAGAAATTCGAAAATTCTAATCGAATTCGAAAACAAATTCAAGTCGATTTAGAAAACAAATTCTAATCAAATTTGAAAAAATAAAAATCGATTTTCTAAAAAATGCAATAAAATAGAATATAAAACAATAAAATAATAAAATAAAAAAAGAATAGTAAAGAATAGAATGGGATTTAATAGAATGTAATGAAATAGATTTTTTTTTAAAACTACTGTAGATGAATATGTTTTATTAGTAGTAGTATGAGTGACACTGGCAGGTGTAGTTTTGTAACTCATTTGCGGTGTTGTGCCCGCATTATAGGTATTTAAGCGTGGTGATGGACGTCAGCCTCCGTTCCCAGTAGAATCCTTATACGGGGAAACGCGTAGGATGGAGCTATAAGTCTCTGACGTCATTACGTTTTAGCCAGCTGGTGCAAACCGCGGCTAAGTTTGAAAAAGTCGTTTCAATCTTATGGATGTTAGCATGTAATGCGAAGCCTGTGCAACAAAAACATTTTTATGGGAATACTACACCATGAGATTTGTTCTTCCCTTCCTGTGGTAACCAATTGCTGTCTCACGGAGGTAAATCAATTTGGTTGTTCTGTGGAAACCGTTACTTAATGCACGGCAGTACACTAACCAAGGAAAATTCACCACTGTGTCCGAGGGAGCTTGGAGCAATCTGCAGCAGTTTGGGAGCCATCTTCACAGTGTCCAGCTCTGGAACCCATGATTGATCCGTGTGTGGAGTATCTAAAAGGATTCCTCCAAGGGAAAGGGCAAGCGGCCATTCACTTATCAGTAGGGATGAGCCGAACACCCCCGCGTTCGGTTCGCACCAGAACCGTCGAACAGTCCGATCGTTCTCACGAACATTTAGAACCCCATTGAAGTCTATGGGACTCGAACGTTCGCATTCAAAAACGATCATTTTAAAGACCAATATTCAAGTTATTGTTGGAAAATGTCTTTCAGAACCCGGGTCTTGCCCCAGGGAACATGTATCCTGCTCCTGCTCCTGCTCCTGAAAAAACGACAGTTTAAAAAACTTTTTTCCATTGATACATGTTCCCTCGGGCAAGACCCGGGTTCTCAAAGACGTTTTCACAGGCAAACTATAGACACTCAGCAGGTACAATATTTAAAGGATTTTTTTTTATTTTTTTTTATTTAAGCATCATTAAAATCACTGCTATTGTACCTGCTGGGTGTCTATACCTGTGATAACGTCTTTAAATAGCACAATCACCTGCCTGCCAGTAAATTAGGAATAGCTGATCTAGCTAAGCTATACAGTGTATAAATATATGTACAACTCCTACGGATGTATATATATTCTCTACACACTGTAATCAAGCTAAACTAACTAGCCTGCTCTATCTAGCTATCTAAAAAGACAATCTCTCTGTCTCTCTGACTGCTCTCATTAACAAGCCGGAACACACTACACGAGGCCGCCCAGCAGGCGGTCTTATATAGTGTGGGGCATGTGCTAAAGCCCTGAGCCATAATTGGCCAAAGCCACCCAGGCTTTGGCCAATTATGGCTCTCCTTTTTTTGTGTGCTGTGATTGGCCAAGCATGCCGGGTCATAGTGCATGTTTGGCCAATCATCAGGGCGCAATGCCGCAATTAATTATGGGCCGTTTCGTTTCACTCGAATTTGCAGCGAACGATCGTTTTTGTTTGAAATTCGTCGAACGATCGAACGGACGATGTTCAAATCGAACATACGTTCGTTTCGAACGCGAAGCTCATCCCTACTTATCAGTAGATACAGTGCGGAAAATAAGTATTTGAACACCCTGCTATTTTGCAAGTTCTCCCACTTGGAAATCATGGAGGGGTCTGAAATTGTCATCGTAGGTGCATGTCCACTGTGAGAGACATAGTCAAAAAAATTTTTTTTCCAGAAATCACAATGTATGATTTTTTTAACTATTTATTTGTATGATACAGCTGCAAAGAAGTATTTGAACACCTGAGAAAATCAATGTTAATATTTGGTACAGTAGCCTTTGTTTGCAATTACAGAGGTCAAACGTTTCTTGTAGTTTTTCACCAGGTTTGCACACACTGGAGGAGGGATTTTGGCCCACTCCTCCACACAGATCTTCTCTAGATCAGTCAGGTTTCTGGGCTGTCGCTGAGAAACACGGAGTTTGAGCTCCCTCCAAAGATTCTCTATTGGGTTTAGGTCTGGAGACTAGCTAGGCCACGCCAGAACCTTGATATGCTTCTTACAGAGCCACTCCTTGGTTATCCTGGCTGTGTGTTTCGGGTCATTGTCATGTTGGAAGACCCAGCCTCGACCCATCTTCAAAGCTCTAACTGAGGGAAGGAGGTTGTTGCCCAAAATCTCGCAATACATGGCCCCAGTCATCCTCTCCTTAATACAGTGCAGTCGCCCTGTCCCATGTGCAGAAAAACACCCCCAAAGCATGATGCTACCACCCCCATTTTTCACAGTAGGGATGGTGTTCTTGGGATGGTACTCATCATTCTTCTTCCTCCAAACACGGTTAGTGGAATTATGACCAAAAAGTTCTATTTTGGTCTCATCTGACCACATGACTTTCTCCCATGACTCCTCTGGATCATCCAAATGGTCATTGGCAAACTTAAGACGGGCCTTGACATGTGCTGGTTTAAGCAGGGGAACCTTCCGTGCCATGCATGATTTCAAACCATGACGTCTTAGTGTATTACCAACAGTAACCTTGGAAACGGTGGTCCCAGCTCTTTTCAGGTCATTGACCAGCTCCTCCCGTGTAGTCCTGGGCTGATTTCTCACCTTTCTCATTGAGACCCCACGAGGTGAGATTTTGCATGGAGCCCCAGTCCGAGGGAGATTGACAGTCATGTTAAGCTTCTTCCATTTTCTAATGATTTCTCCAACAGTGGACCTTTTTTCACCAAGCTGCTTGGCAATTTCCCCGTAGCCCTTTCCAGCCTTGTGGAGGTGTACAATTTTGTCTCTAGTGTCTTTGGACAGCTCTTTGGTCTCTGTCTCTCTGACTGCTCTCATTAACAAGCCGGAACACATTACACGAGGCCGCCCAGCAGGCGGTCTTATATAGTCTGGGGCATGTGCTAAAGCCCTGAGCCATAATTGGCCAAAGCCACCCAGGCTTTGGCCAATTATGGCTCTCCTTTTTTTGTGTGCTGTGATTGGCCAAGCATGCCGGGTCATAGTGCATGTTTGGCCAATCATCAGGGCACAATGCCGCAATTAATTATGGGCCGTTTCGTTTCACTCGAATTTGCAGCGAACGATCGTTTTTGTTTGAAATTCGTCGAACGATCGAACGGACGATGTTCAAATCGAACATACGTTCGTTTCGAACGCGAAGCTCATCCCTACTTATCAGTAGATACAGTGCGGAAAATAAGTATTTGAACACCCTGCTATTTTGCAAGTTCTCCCACTTGGAAATCATGGAGGGGTCTGAAATTGTCATCGTAGGTGCATGTCCACTGTGAGAGACATAATCAAAAATTTTTTTTCCAGAAATCACAATGTATGATTTTTTTAACCACTTCAGCCCCGGACCATATTGCTGTCCAAAGACCAGAGCACTTTTTGAGATTCGGCGCTGCGTCGCTTTAACTGACAATTGCGCGGTCGTGCGACGTGGCTCCCAAACAAAATTGGCGTCCTTTTTTTCCCACAAATAGAGCTTTCTTTTGGTGGTATTTGATCATCTCTGCGTTTTTTATTTTTTGCGCTATAAACAAAAACAGAGCGACTATTTTGAAAAAAATGCAATATTTTTTACTTTTTTCTATAATAAATATCCCCAAAAATATATATAAAAAAATTTTTTTTCCTCAGTTTAGGCCGATACGTATTCTTCTACATATTTTTCGTAAAAAAAATCGCAATTAGCGTTTATTGATTGGTTTGCGCAAAAGTTATAGCGTTTACAAAATAGGGGGTAGTTTTTATGGCATTTTTATTATTATTTTTTTTTTTACTAGTAATGGCGGCGATCAGCGTTTTTTTTTTCGGTACTGCGATATTATGGCGTACACTTCGGACACTTTTGACACATTTTTGGGACCATTGGCATTTTTTTAGCGATCAATGCTATAAAAATGCATTGGATTACTATAAAAATGCCATTGGCAGTGAAGGGGTTAACACTAGGGGGCGGGGAAGGGGTTAAGTGTGTTCCTATTTGTGTTCTAACTGTATGGGGGGGGGGCCTCACTAGGGGGAATCACTGATCTTCTGTTCATACATTGTATGAACAGAAAATCAGCGTTTCCCCCGCTGACAGGAACGAGCGCTGTGTGTTTTCACACACAGCTCCCGTTCCCCGCTCTGTAACGAGCGATCGCGTGTGCCCGGCGGCGATCGCGCCCGCCGGGCACACGCACGGGACTCGGGGGCGAGCGGGGGGCGCGCGCGCGGGCCGCCGGCGGCGCGCACGCGCCCCCTAGTGGCCGCGAAAAGCGCGACGTAGAGCTACGGGCTCTCGCGCAGGAGTGCTGACCTGCCGCCGTATAACTGCGGCGGCTGGTCGGCAAGTGGTTAACTATTTATTTGTATGATACAGCTGCAAAGAAGTATTTGAACACCTGAGAAAATCAATGTTAATATTTGGTACAGTAGCCTTTGTTTGCAATTACAGAGGTCAAACGTTTCTTGTAGTTTTTCACCAGGTTTGCACACACTGGAGGAGGGATTTTGGCCCACTCCTCCACACAGATCTTCTCTAGATCAGTCAGGTTTCTGGGCTGTCGCTGAGAAACACGGAGTTTGAGCTCCCTCCAAAGATTCTCTATTGGGTTTAGGTCTGGAGACTAGCTAGGCCACGCCAGAACCTTGATATGCTTCTTACAGAGCCACTCCTTGGTTATCCTGGCTGTGTGTTTCGGGTCATTGTCATGTTGGAAGACCCAGCCTCGACCCATCTTCAAAGCTCTAACTGAGGGAAGGAGGTTGTTGCCCAAAATCTCGCAATACATGGCCCCAGTCATCCTCTCCTTAATACAGTGCAGTCGCCCTGTCCCATGTGCAGAAAAACACCCCCAAAGCATGATGCTACCACCCCCATGCTCCACAGTAGGGATGGTGTTCTTGGGATGGTACTCATCATTCTTCTTCCTCCAAACACGGTTCGTGGAATTATGACCAAAAAGTTCTATTTTGGTCTCATCTGACCACATGACTTTCTCCCATGACTCCTCTGGATCATCCAAATGGTCATTGGCAAACTTAAGACGGGCCTTGACATGTGCTGGTTTAAGCAGGGGAACCTTCCGTGCCATGCATGATTTCAAACCATGACGTCTTAGTGTATTACCAACAGTAACCTTGGAAACGGTGGTCCCAGCTCTTTTCAGGTCATTGACCAGCTCCTCCCGTGTAGTCCTGGGCTGATTTCTCACCTTTCTCATTGAGACCCCACGAGGTGAGATTTTGCATGGAGCCCCAGTCCGAGGGAGATTGACAGTCATGTTAAGCTTCTTCCATTTTCTAATGATTGCTCCAACAGTGGACCTTTTTTCACCAAGCTGCTTGGCAATTTCCCCGTAGCCCTTTCCAGCCTTGTGGAGGTGTACAATTTTGTCTCTAGTGTCTTTGGACAGCTCTTTGGTCTTGGCCATGTTAGTAGTTGGATTCTTACTGATTGTATGGGGTGGACAGGTGTCTTTATGCAGCTAATGACCTCAAATAGGTGCATCTAATTTAGGATAATAAATGGAGTGGAGGTGGACATTTTAAAGGCAGACTAACAGGTCTTTGAGGGTCAGAATTCTAGCTGATAGACAGATGTTCAAATACTTCTTTGCAGCTGTATCATACAAATAAATAGTTAAAAATTCATACATTGTGATTTCTGGAAAAAAAAAATTTTGATTATGTCTCTCACAGTGGACATGCACCTACAATGACAATTTCAGACCCCTCCATGATTTCCAAGTGGGAGAACTTGCAAAATAGCAGGGTGTTCAAATACTTATTTTCCGCACTGTAAGTGGATAGCATTGTATGATATCATTACCGTTACTGGATCTACTGATTACCAACAATACAGACCTGATAACGGATGTGGAAATATGGGGCAATTTAGGTAACAGAGATCACAGGTCAATTGGATTTAGTATAAATCACACAAATAGGAAACATAGAGGAAATACAAAGACACAGAAATTCAATAGGTCCTACTTCCCTAAACTACGAACCTTGCTAGAAGATATAAATTGGGATACAATCTTAGAAACAAAGAACACAGAGGATAGAAAGACACATAGCGGAGGAGAGCAAAAAAAAAAAACAAGAAATTCTTTAAAGGGGTTGTAAAGGAAAACAATTTTTTTTTTCATAATAAGCATCCTTTACCTGCAGACATTCCTTTTTTCACTTCCTCATTGTTTGTTTTTGCTCAGAAGTTGCTCTATTTCTTCTCTGTTCTGTTCACTTCCTGCTTGTCTGATTGTAACTCACCACTGTGAAGGGAGGCTTTACTGTGGTGGTCAGTGACATGCTCGCCCCCTCCTGGGAACTACATCTGTGCGGCAGGACGCTCTCTACCTGTTAGAGACTTCAAGGAGGTGTGAATTACTGGGAGTGCCGCACTGCATACTGGGAAATGTAGTTCTTACATGAACGAGCGCTGCAAACCAGGAAGTGAATGAGAAAACAGAAACTAGAACACCGGAGGTGATATAAATAAAGGAATTTAATAGGTATTTACTTGTTTTTTAATATAATCATTACACTATTCTGTCTGTCTACCTTGAAGACATTAATTTTAGCCACATTTTTTTTCCTTTACAACTCTTTTAAGTATGTAAACAGTAAAAAAAGGGAGACAGACCATATTGGCCCCATAAAGAATGAAGAAGGACATATGGTAACAAAGGATAGGGAGAAGGCAAAGGTATTGAATTTATTCTTCTCCCAGAGAGTAACATCAATTAGTATGTAAGCTCTTGGAAGGGATGATAAGGGACTATATACAAGATTTTAGCAATGAGAATGGTATTAGCTGTAATCAGTAGGGTTGTCCCGATACCACTTTTTTAAGACCGAGTACAAGTACCGATACTTTTTTTCAAGTACTCGCCGATACCGAATACAGATATTTTTTTTTATGTCATGCGACAATTTGAATAATAGCCACTGACAGGGGGCATTGACGGATGAATGGCAGTGACAGGGGGCACTGACAGATGGAAGACACTGACAGGGGGCACTGACAGATAGATGGCACTGACAGGGGGCACTGACAGGGGGCACTGACAGATAGATGGCACTGACGGGGGGCACTGACAGATGGATGGCACTGATGGATGGCACTGACAGATGGATGGCACTGATGGATGGATGGATGGCACTGACAGGGGGCACAGACGGATGGATGACACTGACAGGGGCACTGACAGATGGTTGGCACTGACAGGGGCACTGACAGATGTATGGCACTGACAGGGGCACTGACAGATGGATGGCACTGATGGATGGATGGCACTACACTGACCACTGCTCTGTCCACTACACTACACTGACCACTGCTCTGTCCACTACACTATATACTGACCAATACTCTCTAATCTCTCTCTCTGGCTGACTGAGTCTCACCTGCAGCTTGTGTCTTCCATCAGCCTGGAGAAGGTGAAGAGAGGGTGTCCAGAGGAGAGGGGGAGCCTGGAGGAGGGGAAGAGAGCACATTGGTCCAGAGGCTAGGCGGAGGCGGGACCAGCCCCGCCGTGATCGTGGAAAGGCCAGCCTCGCCCCGCCCTGATCACAGATTGGCCAGCCCCACCATGATCACGGATAGGCCAGCACCGCTGTATTAGACAATAGCCCCGCCCCTCCGCCGTACATGACCATTCACAGGGCACCAGCAGCAGGGACACAGGAAGTCAACATTAGGGGGACGGATCCGGCAGTGACACACACTGCCTGGCGTCCCCCTAAATGTTGCATGCTACCCCACTGGCTCCGCCCCCTCTCCACTGACTTCCGGGTATCAGATCAGGCATCGGCATGCTCTGTATCGGGACAACCCTAGTAATTAGCATGGATTCATGAAGAATCGTTCTTGCCAAACTAATCTATTAACCTTCAATGAGGAGGTGAGTTGTCATCTAGATAAAGGAAGGCCCTTAGACATGGTGTATCTGGATTTTGCAAAAGCATTTGACACAGTTTCCAATAAATGTTTACTGTACAAAATAAGGTCCATTGGCATTAACCATCGGGTGAGTACATGGATTGAAAACTGGCTACAAGGGCGAGTTCAGAGGGTGGTGATAAATGGGGAGTACTCGAAATGGTCAGGGGTGGGTAGTAGGGTCCCCCAGGTTTCTGTACTGGGACCAATCCTGTTTAAATTGTTCATAAGCGACGTGGAGGATGGGGTAAACAGTTCAATCCCTGCATTTGCAGATGATACTAAGCTAAGCAGGGCAATAACTTCTCTGCAGGATGTGGAAACCTTGCAAAAAGATCTGAACAAATTATTGGGGTGGGCAACTACCTGGTTAATGAGGTTCAATGTAGAAAAATGTAAAATAATGCTTGTGGGTGGCAAAAATACGAATGCAATCTATACACAGGGGGAGAACCTCTAGGGAAATCTAGGATGGAAAATTACCTGGGGGTCCTATTAGATGATAGTCGCAGCAATGGCATGCAATGCCAAGCTGCTGCTAACAAAGCAAACAGAATATTGGCATGCATTAAAAAGGGGATTAACTCGCAAGACAAAATGATAATTCTCCCACTCTACAAGACTCTGGTCCAGCCGCGCCTAGAGTATGCTGTCGAGTTCTGGGCACCAGTCCTCAGGAAGGATGTACTGGAAATAGAGCGAGTAAAAAGAAGGGCAACAAAGCTAATAAGGGGTCTGGAGGATATTAGTTATGAGGAAAGGTTGCGATAACTGAACTTATTCTCTCTGGAGAAGAGATGCTTGAGAGAGGATATGATTTTAATTTACAAGTACAATACTGGTGAGTGGTAACCCCACAATATTAGCCACTCATTAAAATTAGAAGAAAAGAGGTTTAACCCTAATCTACGTAGAGATTCTTTACTGTAAGGCCCCGTACACACGAGCAAATGAATCTGTTCAAATCGGTCTGACAGACCGATTTGATCAGATTTGTCTGCTGGCTGTTTTGGTTTGATCGCTGTACACACGATCAAACCAAAATCCCCGCCGGCAGACAGTGCGGTGACCTGCCGGTGACGTTGACGCCGCCACGTCACCGCACCAGGAAGTAAAACAATTCCGCGCATGCGTCGAATCCATTCGACGCATGTGCAGGCAGATATGTCTGCTGGTTAGCATACTAACCAGCAGACATATCGGTCCGACGGTTTCCCAGCAGACAGATTTTAAAGCAGGCTTTAAAATCTGTCTGCTGGACAAATCCGTCGGCTCGCCTGTACACACGATCGAATCTGTCTGCTGAGACGGTCTGTCAGACCGTTTTCAGCAGATAGATTTGATCGTGTGTAAGCGGCCTAAGAGCGGTATGGATGTAGAATTCCCTTCCACAGGCGGCGGTCTCAAGAAACTATTAGATAAGCACCTGAAAGACCACAACATTTAAGGTAATACTGACATATAATCACACACATAGGTTGGATTTGATGGACTTGTGTCTTTTTTCAACCTCATCTACTATATTACACCCAGAGAAGGAAGACCAGCTGGGCATCTGAAGGCTGTAGGTTGGGAAGGGGCAATGTTAGGGATGTGCTGGCCATACAGCCGAAGTTCCAAGGCAAGGGTGAATATGCATGCGCATATGCGCCCCTACAAGTGCCCATCTTGCCAGGCATACTATGCGCTTTTGTGAAAACATTAGCACACACTGGTGATCTGCAATTTTTTGCAGTATGGTAAAAAAATAAAAAAAATAATGACTATATAGTTATTCAGTTGGGGGTTTTGTGTGCATTTTATTGCTAAATCTTAAAGTATTACTCTCATATGGCCTTATTGCTTTATGTTGTCACATATGAATGATGTTATACTGTATGAGTCTACAACAAATAGGTCCACATAAAAAAGGTTAAAGAAGAAATATGTTGTGTTTACCCGCAGTGCTGACAGTGGTCTGGTTGATAAGCTTATGTGGCTTGACTCATTTTGCTCTTTTGCCAACCTTCTTTCAACTACACAGCTAGGTTTCAGACACCAGGCCATCTTATCCTGAATACAATCAGAGTCAAGGACACCCCGGTCTTTCACTTCACTCTCTCGTGTCTCTTCTAAGGTGGAAACCCATGCAGGTGCGCTCCAGAGTCATGCTTCTGTGTCCATTCACACAAAATGCAGGACTCGCCCCCCCCCCCCCCCCCCCCCAGCACCAGCATCATTGGATTTGATTGACAGCAGAGGGAGCCAAGGGCTGCTATCAATCTATCCTAACAAGAGTCGAGACAACAGGTAGAGTTAAATGGGGGAGCTGAGGGGCTGGTCAGTGACAGAATGTTGTTCACCTTAATGCATTGGATGCATTAAAGTGAAAAAACATAAGGGTGTACAACCCCTTTAGGAATGAAAAGCCAATGAGATAACCATATGGGTTCAATATTATTTTCTAAAAAAAAGTAAGGAAGACTTGAAGAAACTTGGTAAAATGTATTAAAACAAGTATTACTGTAAACTAAGTTAGCTTCAGTGAGAAACTTGGCATTCACTTTCATTCACAATTTCTTTCATGTCGGGGAAGTAGTTGGATCACCCCACTTGTCTGATGTGGGAGTTCATCATGAAGGCAGAATTTCTGGTACTGCGGTCTGACTTACTTGACTAGTTTAAGACCTGGCCTTAATTCTGGCCTGGCTGTTTGCTTTAAATTCTAGCCAGTTTAAGCAGTATGTAGGACAGTGTCCATAGGTCTGTAGTATGTAGGGCAGTGTACAGAGGTCTGTAGTATGTAGGGCAGTGTCCAGAGGTCCATAATATGTAAGATGGATGTACTGTATGTATATAGATGTCAACAGGGCAGAAGACTGGATATCAAGAAGAAAAAGGACTGGGTGTCAGCATCGCAGTTGACAGGGGTTAGTAGGGCAGAGGACAGGGTTTCAGGGTTTCAGGTGGTAAGCAAGGCAAAGTACAAAGGTCAGCAGAACAAAGCACAGGAGTCACTAAGGTAGGGTACAGAGGTCAGCAGGGCAGTGGACTGGGTATCTCCAGGGCACAGGACTGGGTGTCAGCAGGGCAGTAAAGAGGGGTCAGCAGGGCAGATGACAGGAGTCAGTTGGGCAGGGAACTGAGGGTCAGCAGGGAAGAGGACAGTGGTCAGCAGGGCAAAGTACAGGGGGTCAATGGGACAGAAGACAGGGAGTCAGAAAGGTAAGGAATGAGGGTCAGAAGAGCGCAGCACAGAGTGGGACAGCATGGTGGGAAAAACGCAGGGCACAGTGCAAGAGGTGAGGAGGGCAAAGTACAGTGGGGTCAGGAGGGCACAGTACAGGTGGGGTCAGGAGGGCACAGTACACGTGTGGCACAGTCTTTAGTACTGAAGTAGTTTCCACCACATGCAGAGTAGTGCTGGGAAGCTGCTGTGACAAATATAACTGTTATGGCATGTTAATACCTGCTGGCTTTTTTCTCCAGTCTATCCCATTTGATGAGCACTTTAGGTTGAGGGTTGGCAATGCAGGGAAGAAAACTTTCTCACCTGCCTGTGATTGACAGGTAGATAGCGTTTGATGAGTGGCAGACTACTGCTTTATACACACATGGAAGAAAGTCTGGGGGCAGTGATTATGTTTGATAAGCCCAAGTGCTACATGATTAAATGAGATACCATCTTCTTATTTGTCAACTAGGAGCAGTTACTTCTATGTGAACCTGCAGGGTTTTTTTTAAGATATTTTTTTTTCCATTTTTCAATAGTGTACATAAAAAACAAAATCATTTACATCCAAAAGAAGAAAAAAAAAACACAAAATACAATAGACAAAAACAACAGCAACAACAACTGTGCAATGTCTCATAAAGAAGCTGCAGGCTTACCTCCACAGAGTCCACACACACTTGCTCTTCTGCTCAGCTCATACCACTCAAAGAAGGTAGGCAGTGGCACAATCTCCGAGGCAAAAGCACCATTCCACACACTCAAACAGCAGTAACCAGCAAGAAGTAGGCAGTCTCTGGGATGTTCCTGCAATCCTGCATGAGAGCAACTGAAACTACTTGGGAAGGTTGGGGAAGGAGATTCATCCAGATAATGTGCAGACATGTGGGCAGCAATGACAGAGATGTTGTGCAGACATATGGGCACCTGGCAGCATTGACAGAAATGACAGGTGCCTTTGCTGCTCTGATGGGCGGGACAATTTATTAAAATGGCAGCTGTCTCTGCTGCTCTGATTGGCGGGAGAATTTATTTATATGGCAGTTGTCTCTGCTGCTCTGATTGGCAGGACAATTTATTAAAAATCATGACTGTCCTGGCAAATCTGGAACAGTTGGCAAGTATGCACATGGCCCCCTGACCACTGTTCCCCCACCCAGACTCTGTGCATCATTTTTTCTTCCCACTTACATGCTAGGTCAAGTACTACAGTAGCAGTGTCTGTCATCAACGGAAGTCGAGCCCTCCCTCTTGCTAACAAAGGGTTCACGGTTTGGATACTTATGCAACCAATTATAGCCTCCTTCAGCCTGAGCCTTCAACAAAATGATCACTGATCCTTCCGTGTTGATATACTTTTCCCATATAATACTGTTTACCAATCATATTGAGGCAATTACAAAAAAGAACATTCTGCAGGCAACTTAACAAAAAAATATCCTCTGGTTACATAAGAAAGCAACATAATAAAGAGGATATTTTTTTCTTAGGCTCCAAGTTTCTTAAGAGTTGGTTTTTAATTGTATTGGATTTCAAATGTAACATTTTATGTGGACTGGCCTGGCCAGTTACACCTTTTAAGTCGTCTCAAGTTAGCAAATTGAGAGCAGAGGAATATTGAGGAAATCCATGCAATGTGGAAAGAATTGAACATTGTAACTGAAATCAAGGTGAAAAGATTAAGGGGGCTGGTAAGAGAAAGGATGAAAACGGAATACCACATGAACATTTTTTGTAAGGCCCAGGGGAGCAAAGAAGAAAAAGAGGACCCTGAAAGCTATGAACTCAGGATATAGATGAAGACATGAAAAGTTTGGATGTGAAAAGATTGAGAAAAAAAGTATCCTACAGAGATGAATGGATAGATTTTCTAGGGGAGGCCAAAACCCTGATACAACAGAGAGGAATTACATTGGGATGCTAATTATGAATGTGGGACATGTTTTATTAACATGCCAGGGTAGCAATGATGTATTTCTCTATGGTCCACTGAAACTTTACTGTATTATGCTTACCAGGGACATGCAGTGAGGTCAGTGGCTGGTGAGGCACTGGCTAGTATCAGAGCCAGATACACACAGGTTACATATGCTGTGAACGTTAGATCGAGAGCAATAATTCTAGCACTAGACCTCCTCTGTAACTCTAACATGTACCCCTTTAAAGCGTTGCCTATGGCGATTTTTAAGTACTGAAGTTTGGTGCCACTCCACAAGTGTACACAATTTTAAAGCTTGACCTATTAGGTATCTATTTACTTGGCGTAACATCATCTTTCACATTATACATACAATTCGGGCTAACTTTAGTGTTTTTCTTTTATTTTTTTATTCATGAAACAGTTTCTCTCAAAAAAAAATAGCATTTGAAAAATTGTTGCATAAATACAGTGTGACATAAAAAGTTGCAACAATCACCATTTTATCCCCTAGGGCAGGGGTCTCAAACTGGCGGCCCTCCAGATGTTGGGAAACTACAAGTCCCATCATGCCTCTGCCCGTGGGAGTCATGCTTGTAACTGTCAGCCTTGCAATGCCTCATGGGACTTGTAGTTTCGCAACAGCTGGAGGGCCGCCAGTTTGAGACCCCTGCCCTAGGGTGTCTGCTAAAAATATATATAATGTTTGGGGGTTCTGAGTAATTTTCTAGCAAAAAAATTATGATGTAGGAGAGAAGTGTAAGAATTGGCTTGGGTGGCTATTGGTTAATTACCATAAGTAATATACAAATAATTACTATATATTGATTTTAAGGTAATTTATTATATTTTCAAAAACTGTACTCAAGCAGGTGGCTTAACAGACAACTTACTGATGTTTGAAGTTATAACTTCAAAGTAGTAATTTTACAGTAAATAGATAAATAATAAAGTATTATGTTATAACATATAGAATAATAATATATACACTGCTCAAAAAAATTAAAGGAACACTTTGAAAACATATCAGATCCCAACGGGCAAAAATCTCATGCTGGATATCTATACAGATATGGACTGGGTAATGTGTTAGGAATGAAAGGATGGCACATCATTTGATGGAAATAAAAAGTATTCACCTACAGAGGGCTGAATTCAAAGACACCCCGAAAATCAAAGTGAAAAAATTATGCAGCAAGGCTAGGCTAGCCCATTTTGCTGAAATTTCATTGCAACAACTCAAAATGGTCCTCAGTAGTTTGTATGACCCCTAAGTGCTTGTATGCATGCCTGACAACATCAGGGCATGCTCCTAATGAGGCGACGGATGGTGTCCTGGGGTATTTCCTCACAGATCTGGACCAGAGCATCACTGAGCTCCTGAATAGACTGAGGTGCAACCTGGCGGCACTGGATGGACCAAAACATAATGTCCCAGAGGTGTTCTTTTGGATTTAGGTCAGGTGAGCATGGGGGCCATTCAATGGTACCAATTTCTTCATCCTTCAGGAACTGGCTGCATGCTCTCGCCACATGAGGCCAGGGATTGTCTTGCACTGGGAGGAACACAGGACCACTGCACCAGGGTAGGGTCTGACAATGGCTCCAAGGATTTCATCCAATACCTTATGGCAGTTAAGGTTCCACTGTGTAGCCTGTAGAGCTCTGTGCGTCCCTCCATGGATATGCTTCCCCAGACCATCACCGACCCACCACCAAACCAGTCATGCTGAACGATGTTACAGGCAGCATAAAGTTCTCCACGGCTTCTCCAGACCCTTTCACGTCTATCACATATGCTCAGGGTGAACCTGCTCTCATCTGTGAAAAGCATGGGGTGCCAGTAGCAGACCTGCCAATGGTGTTCAATGGAAAATGCCAATCGAGCTCCACAGTGTCCGGCAGTGAGCACAGAGCACACTAGAGGACGTTGGGGCCTCAGGCCACCCCCATGAAGTCTGTTTCTGATTGTTTGGTCAGAGACATTCACACCAGTGGCCTGCTGGAGGTCATTTTGTAGGGCTCTGGCAGTGCTCATCATGTTCTTCCTTGCACAAAGGAGCAGATACCGGTCTTGCTGATGGGTTAACGACCTTCTACGGCTCTGTCCAGCTCTCCCAGAGTGCCTGTCTCCTGGAATCTCCTCCATGCTCTTGAGACTGTGCTGGGAGACACAGCAAACCTTCTGGCAATGACACGTATTGATGTGCCATCTTGGAGGAGTTGGACTGCCTGTGTAACCCCTATAGGGTCCAAGTAGCCCCTTGTAGTGACACTGACCCTAGCCAAATGCAAAACTAGTGAAAAACATTTAGAAAGGATGAGTAGGGAAAGAAATGTCACACACCTCCACCTGAAAAAACATTCCTGTTTTGGAGGTTGTCTCATTGTTGCCCATCTAGTACACCTGTTGTTAATTTCAATTAACAGCAAAGCAGCTGATACTGATTAACTGGTACTTAACTGATCAGATCAATATCCCAGGAGTTCTGATTCAAAGGTGTTCCTTTAATTTTTTTGAGCAGTGTATATTAGCTTGATTAAAACAGTACCCTTTCAACAGCAACAAATTCTCATTCTCCCTCTAAACTGTGTGAGAAAAACATGGGATTATGGGTAAATCTTATACCATTAAACCCATGTTTTTTCCTTGTAGTTAAGGGGGCTGGGCTGGAAGGGAGGATTTGTCTTTTAGACACATGTCTGCAGCTAAACAGACTGCCTAAATCTCCTGATCCTGAGTGTTAGAGCCTGCAGAAGCCCCCTCGCCTGCCCTTCGATGTCCTGTGTGAGGATCTGGGTCTGTGAAATGCAGGATAATGTGTTCATTTTTGACCAGCTATGAGATTACTAGTATATAATTTCTAAAAGCAGTCATGATTATCATAACGATTTAAATGTTTAGATCCCATTCCAGCCTACTGGGTGTGGATAAATAAGAAAGCTCCACCCACTAATAAAACCTGGTCATACCCTGTAATGGCAGTCAGTTGAACAAGATAGTTGACTGGTAAAGACCAGGCTTAGAATATTTTTACTTAACAGCATAAGATAGGACAACGGTGAACGATCACTGGAGATGTATATCTATTTTGCATTGTCCTTATTGGTGATTGTAATGAAATGTGATATTTGAAGAATACAACACTAAACCCTTGTTCACATTGATGCCACTTTGAAATCGCACTACTTTACTTGAAGAAGTGCGATTTCAAAGTAGCAAGGTCAGCGCGATTTCAGGTGCTACTTGATAGACATTTGTGTGGCATCATACACAGATGTCTATTGAAATCTGACCTCAAATTAGCAAAAGTAGTGCAGGAACTATTTTTGCAAATCGGTGTGGCACCGCAAAATCGGTGTCACTCTGATTGGAACACTGCCATTGCCTCCAATAGGTTTCGAATTATCATGCGATTTGCAATGACAAATTGCTCCAATGTGAACCTAGGCTAAGGGCCAGTTTGCAGTTCGAACCTAGGCTAAGGTCCAGTTCGCAGTTCGCACCAGACGCAGTTTCGTTCAGTACTGTGTGCAATTTTTCTGCACTAAAAATGCATGCACAGTGTTTTCCATATATTCCAATGGCTCTAGTTCACACCATGCAGTCAGTTTCCGGTCAGTTTCCTGTGCAGAAACTGACCGGAAACTGACCTGAACTGACTGTATTGGTGCAGGAAAAATTGAACTGTAAGGAACTGCATGGAACTCTGGTGTGAACTGGCTCTAATGTTTTTTTTAAAGTACAGAAGGAACCAGATCTGTTCCTAGAATGTATTGAACAAGAGGTTGAAATAAAAAAATCGATATGGATGGTGATGTATAATGTTTGTGCACAAATGTGATGAACACACTATAAATGTTATTGTGAATGTCATTTTAACCATGGTGAATTACTGATAACATTTGAAGGATGTCCATTAATTAAAATCCATGTGGTGATAATTAATTAATTAATATAAGCTCATTAAATATGGGTAATAGAGAGTGCACTGATGAATCAACACGATCATATGTTTTTTATTTTGTGGTTAACCACTTAAGACCCGGACCAAAATGCAGGTAAAGGACCTTGCCCCTTTTTGCGATTCGGCACTGCGTCGTTTTAACTGACAATTACGCGGTCGTGTGACGTGGCTCCCAAACAAAATTGGCGTCCTTTTTTTCCCACAAATAGAGATTTCTTTTGGTGGTATTTGATCACCTCTGCGGTTTTTATTTTTTGCGCTATAATCAAAAATAGAGCGACAATTAAAAAAAAAATGCAATATTTTTACTTTTTGCTATAATAAATATCCACCAAAAATATATAAAAAAACATTTTTTTCCTCAGTAAGGAAATAAGCGTTTATCGGTTGGTTTTCGCAAAATGTATAGCGTTTACAAAATAAGGGATAGTTTTATTGCATTGTTATTAATTTTTTTTTTTTTTTACTACTAATAGCGGCGATCAGTGATTTTTTTCGTGACTGCGACATTATGGCGGACACTACGGACAATTTTGACACATTTTTGGGACAATTGTCATTTTCACAGCAAAAAAATGCATTGTTTACTGTGGAAATGACAGTTGCAGTTTCGGAGTTAACCACAGGGGGCGCTGTGACTTTGAGTGTTCCCTGTGTGTGTGTTTACAACTATAACAGGGATGACGCGATCGATGCTGCGGCCACAGTGAAGCACGGGGAAGCCGTGTTTACACACGGCTCTCCCCGTTCTTCAGCTCCAGGGACGGATCGCCGCACTGCAGCAGCGATCGGGTCCGCGAGTCCCGCGGTCCCGGTCCTGGAGCTTCGGACCAGGTCAAGGGAGCGTGCCGCGGGCGCGCGCCCGTGACCCATGGCTTGGTACTAAAACCAACGTATATATACGTTGATGTGCCCAGCCGTGCCATTCTGCCGACGTATATGTGCAGTAGGCGGTCCTTAAGTGGTTAATATGTATTTGGTGCTAACTGTTTATTTCTAGGAAGGAAATTTATTAATACCTCACTAAGGTCCTTTTATTTATTCAGCTCCTAGATAGTACTAAACGGCATTAATATATGGTTGATTGAACAGAATTCAATAAGAATATCACAGCCTGGATCATTTGTGCCATTTTATTATTGTTTTTATGTAATATATGAATGTGGTGAAAGTTGCTGATAGAACCAATTGAAAACTGAGCAGCTAAAAATGTGGATGCTGCACAATAGTTATTTAAAGCAGAGTTCCAGGCATTTTATGTTTATGAAAAGTCAGCAGCTACAAAAAGTGAGGTGTAGTGGCAGTGGAACGTTCATTTTGTAAGTGAAATTTTTTCTGGGAATAAATAGGTTTGATTTAGAACATACTGGTCTGCGCTATGATGTGTGTTTGTCGTTTTTCAATCTGGGGCTGTCTACTGCTGCCCTGAATAGTCGGATGAGCTGCGGTGTGGGGATACTCCAACTCATTTAATGCGCTTATGACCATTTAACCCATTATGGTCCATATTGTGGGGTAAGAGTCTGAACATCTTATTTGGTATGAAGTGGCAACACATTGTTGACAGGCTCTGGATGGCAGAAACACTTTTAAATGTGGAATGCATTTAGCAAGCTTTGTTGAGCATTGTTTTTTACACATGGTCCACGTTAGTTAGTAAGGGGATATTATTTCACTTATGTCGGCACAGAAATTCATACTTATTTGCACTGGATGGTGATCTGCACATCATTAAAGAACTTTTTCATTAACTTTCTATTTTTTCTGCATTTCATGTATTACACTTTTTTAGAGGATATTTGTTATATGTTTGTTTTTTATCACATATCGATGATTTTTTATTTAATTATTTTTATAATTACTTTGCTGAAAGGGATTTAGTTGGGTTGTTTATTTCGTATTCCAGATTGTGTGTAGGCTGCTTTATCCAGAACCTGTTTAAAACCCAGCACTGAATTAGTCTGTTTTTATACATGTTGATCATATCCTCTCTTAATCGCCTCTTCTCAAGAGAGATTCAGTTCAGCTAATCATAGCTGAGCTCCTCCATGCATCCTATATGTTTGGTTGCCCTTCCATGCACTTCTTCCAATTATTCCAGATGTGGTCTAACTAATGATTTGTACAGTGTCTCCTCCTCCTCCTCCCCAGCTATTCTCCTCCTACCGTGTTTCCCCGAAAATAAGACGTACTCCGAAAATAAGCCGTAGCGGGATTTCGACACAAGATCGAAATATAAGACACCCCTCCGAAAATAAGACATAGCGATGGCGTGTCGAATTTCCCAAAATAAGACGTAGCGATGGGCGTGTCGTATGCGGAGCGGTAAACAACACGTGATACAGTAGGTGACTGGGATATTGTGTCAATCTCGCTCCCTTTCTCGGCGAGATTGAGCACTTGCGAGCCCCATCGCGAGAGCCAGCGCCGAGCTGGCTTGCCGCGATGGAGACAAAGCCGTCATAGAAGCGACGGGGATCCGACGCGGATTCCCGCCAATTCTACACGTGGGCGGAGTTTGTTATGAATCCTGAAGGAGAAATCCCCGCCGGATTTTTAAAAAAAAATCCGGCATGGGTTCCCCCCTCAGGAGCATAACGGGCCCTTAGGTCTGTTATGGGTTGTAAGGAGACCCCCTACGCCGAAAAAACGGCGTGGGGGTCCCCCCCACAATCCATAACAGACCCGTATCCAAAGCACGCCGGCCGGCCGGTCAGGAAGGGAGTGGGGGCGAGCGAGCGCCCCCCCCTCCTGAGCCGTACCGGGCAGCATGCCCTCAACATGGGGGGGTTAGGTGCTCTGGGGCAGGGGGCGCACTGCGGCCCCCCACCCCAGAGCACCCTGTCCCCATGTTGATGAGGACAGGGCCCCTTCCCGACAACCCTGGCCGTTGGTTGTCGGGGTATTCGGGCGGGAGGCTTATCGGAATCTGGAAGCCCCCTTTAATAAGGGGGCCCCCAGATACCGGCCCCCCACCCTAAGTGAATGAGTATGGGGTACATTGTACCCCTACCCATTCACCTGCAAATAAAAAGTGTAAACACAAATAAACCACACAGGGTATTGAAATATTTTATTAGTTGGCCGCCGGGGGGGGGGTGTGTATGATCGCTTTTATAAAAGCGCCCCCCTCCGGCGGGCTTCTGTGGGGGGTGGGTGCCGCCGTCTGGTTCTCTTCCGCCGCCGGGGGGGTCGCTTTGATAAAAGCGCCCACCACCCGGCGGGCTTCTTTCGACGTCTTCGGCGGCTGGGAGGTCTTCTCCCACTCTCCGGGGTCTTCTCCTGCTCTCCGGGGGTCTTCTCCGCTCTCCGGGGGTCTTCTTCTTCTTCAGGACTCGCCGCCGCTAACTTTGTGTGTTAGCTCAATTACTAGCGGCGGCGAGCCCCCTCTTCTGTGTCGTCTTCTTCTTCTTCTTCTTCTTCTTCCTCTTCTGTTCTCCAGATGTTGACGCGACGCTTCCTTCCGCTGTTATGCCGGGCGCGCGGCTCGCAGCGAATTATATAGGCCTGTCTTGTGACGTCGCAGTCCCATCATGCTCCGGTAGGTACCACGTGGTAGGTAGCACGTGGTACCTACCGGAGCATGATGGGACTGCGACGTCACAAGACAGGCCTATATAATTCGCTGCGAGCCGCGCGCACGGCATAACAGCGGAAGGAAGCGTCGCGTCAACATCTGGAGAACAGAAGAGGAAGAAGAAGAAGACGACGTCACAGAAGAGGGGGCTCGCCGCCGCTAGTAATTGAGCTAACACACAAAGTTAGCGGCGGCGAGTCCTGAAGAAGAAGAAGACCCCCGGAGAGCGGAGAAGACCCCCAGAGAGCGGAGAAGACCCCCGGAGAGCAGGAGAAGACCCCGGAGAGTGGGAGAAGACCCCCCAGCCGCCGAAGACGTCAAAAGAAGCCCGCCCCCCCGGCGGCGGAAGAGAACCAGACGGCGGCACCCACCCCCCACAGAAGCCCGCCGGAGGGGGGCACTTTTATAAAACGGAACATACACACCCCCCCCGGCGGCCAACTAATAAAATATTTCAATACCCTGTGTGGTTTATTTGTGTTTACACTTTTTATTTGCAGGTGAATTGGGTAGGGGTACAATGTACCCCATACTCATTCACTTAGGGTGGGGGGCCGGTATCTGGGGGCCCCCTTATTAAAGGGGGCTTCCAGATTCCGATAAGCCTCCCGCCCGCATACCCCGACAACCAACGGCCAGGGTTGTCGGGAAGGGGCCCTGTCCTCATCGACATGGGGACAGGGTGCTCTGGGGTGGGGGGCCGCAGTGCGCCCCCTGCCCCAGAGCACCTAACCCCCCCATGTTGAGGGCATGCTGCCCGGTACGGCTCAGGAGGGGGGGGGGCGCTCGTTCGCCCCCACTCCCTTCCTGACCGACCGGCCGGCGTGCTTTGGATACGGGTCTGTTATGGATTGTGGGGGGGACCCCCACGCCGTTTTTTCGGCGTAGGGGGTCTCCTTACAACCCATAACAGACCTAAGGGCCCGTTATGCTCCTGAGGGGGGAACCCATGCCGGATTTTTTTTTAAAAATCCGGCGGGGATTTCTCCTTCAGGATTCATAACAAACTCCGCCCACGTACTGTACTGGTGCGGAGCTCAGGAGCTGTAAAGAAGTGAGGAGAAGGACGCTATGTAAAGCTGTAAAGCTTCTTCCCAGCACTGACCAGCAATCATCTCTCACCCCACACAAACACCAGGGGATAGGGGGAAAAGCTGCTACCGTAATGAGCCCAAAGAGATCACCCCAGCTCCACTGTGCTCCACATCAGCTTTGCTGGCCTATCTTTCTGTACAGCCAGACAAGATGAGTGCAAAGAGAAGAAGTTGGATATCCGAATGGTCCAAAAATGGCGTGCAGAATACGATAATCTCAGTCTACAGGTGGACAGAGGAAATGCTAAGAAGCGCAAGTGTGGTTCAGGTAGGCAACCTTTATTTTCTGTAATAAAAATAAGACACCCCCCGAAAATAAGCCATAGTGTGATTTCTTGAGGAAAAAAAAAATATAAGACGGTGTCTTATTTTCGGGGAAACACGGTAGTGTGTATGATGCATGCATTCTTTAAGCCCCAAGTGCATAACTTTACATTTATAGACATTAAACCTCATTTTCCACATAGTTACCCAATTAAACAGTGCATTGAGTTCAGCTTGTAAGTTGGAGACCTCCAGTAAGGACACTGCATAGCTAATCCTAGACCCTATATTGTTTATAGTAGGGCCGAAACAACTAATCGATTAATCGACAACTAATCGATTATGAAATTAATCGATTACAATTTTCGTAATCAATTAATCGGCCAGTAACATAATGGGGTTAAAAAAAAAATCAGCACTTTATAGTACAAAAAAGCAAATCGCTACTGTAAATGTTACTTTCACTGTTCCACGGTAAAAAAATGAACCCCTTATGCCGTTTCTCACATGAAAAAAACGTTGTTTTTAAAAAATGTGATTTAAAACTATTGTGTGTGGGCTTCACATCATTTTTCGGGTTCTGAAAAACGACAATTTTTTTGTAGTTTTTAGGGTTGTAAAAAATGATCGTGTGTGGGCTAAAACGACGTTAAAAACCTGCGCATGCTCAGAAGCAAGTAATGAGACGGAAGTGCTTGTTCTGGTAAAACTACCATTCGTAATGGAGTAAGCACATTCTTCACGCTGTAACAGACTGAAAAGCGCAAATCGTCTTTTACTAACACGGAATCAGCTAAAGAAGCCCAAAGGCGAATAGAACTTTCCCTATTATCGTGCCGTTGTACGTGTTGTACGTCACCACGCTTTGCTAGAGCATTTTTTTTTAAATAATGGTGTGTTGGAAACGTCATTTTAATGATGAAGTTGGAAAAACATAGTTTTTTCTACATGCCGAAAAACATAGTTTTTTTTAATGCCGAAAAACAATCGTGTGTACGCGGCATTACAGTAGCGATTATTTGCTCTTTTTGCACTTTTTTTTGTTTTTTAACCCCATTATGTTACTAAACATCTCAGGCCTGGGTTCACACCTCTGGTTTTTGGTGCTTTTTGCAGAAAGTTGTTAAAGTTCATTTACATGTTTTCCTATGGGACACGTTCACTTTTATGGGGTTTTTTTTCAGCTGCTGCGTATTTGGAAAGGGCGAAGACTTTTTAACGCAAAACATTGCTATTTTTTATTTATTTTTGGTTTAATATAATTCAATGGAGAAGCTGCAGAAAAGCATGTAATGTGTTTTTGTGTCAATTTCTGTTTTGTAATCTGCCCAACAACAAATTGGCCCCAAAAAATTAAAAAATTCTATATATTTCTTTTTAAGGCTATTATCCGATTAATCGAAACAATAATTGGCCAACTAATCGATTATGAAAATAATCGTTAGTTGCAGCCCTAGTTTATAGATATATTAAAAAGTAAGGGTTCCAACACTGAACCTTGGGGTACACCACTAATTACCTTAGAGTATACAGAATATGAACCATGAATTAGCCAGTTTTCTATCCATGTAAAAAATGAATATTCTAAGCCTGTAAACTTTAATTTATAAACTAGCCACATGTTTGGAACTGTGTCAAATCCAAGTATACTATGTCTACAGACTCTCCTTTGTCTAAGCTTTTTCTTGCCTCCTCATATGATCTCATAAATGCCAAAAGAACCTAATTTGTAAACTAAGCATTTATGGATTACTGTATCAAACACCTTTACGGAATCTAAACAAACTATGCCCACATGCCTTCCTCTATCCAAATTACAGCTTACCTTATGATAGAATGTAAAAATGTTGGTCTGGCAAGAGCAATCTTTTATGAATCCATGCTGGTTACTACTAATGAAACCATTTTCATCAGCACATTCTTGTTCTTTTGTCGCTCCGTTTTAATAAAAGAAGGTCATCAAGCCCTGAAACTGCATATCTGCCATGGACTTAGTCAATGGTGAGTGCTACACTTTAGCTAAACAACCCACAAACATCACAAGTGGTAGAGGGTGCATTCAACAGTACTCAAGTGGTAGAGGATGCAGGCATCAGTACTGGAGTTTTCGGGGTATTCACTCCAATAGTGAGTGTAGGTCAGAAACTGTCTGTGGTTTGCCGGAAACATCAGGTGATGTACCTGCCAAGAACTGTGTAAAAAAGTCCAACAGAACAAGCGGTTTCCCTCTTAGGCCTCGTACACACGATCGGACATATCCGATGAAAACGGTCCGCGCACCATTTCCATCTGATATGTCCGTTCGGGAGTTTGATCCGATGGCGTGTACACACCATCGGATCAAATTCCCCGCCGCCGGACGGCACGGTGACGCGGCGGTGACGCGGCGGTGACGTTGACGCCGCCACGTCACCGCACCAGGAAGTTAAACACTTCCGCGCATGCGCCGAATCCATTCGGCGGTGGCGCCGCGGCGGTGGGGGACGACATGTCTGCTGGTAAGTGTACTAACCAGCAGACATGTCGGGCGGACAGATTCCACCGGATGGATTTCAAAGCATGCTTTGAAATCTGTCGGGTGGAGAAATCTGTCCGCTAGCCCATACACATGAGCGGAGATGTCTGCTGAAACGGTCCATCGGACCGTTTTCAGCGGACATATCCCCTCGTGTGTACGAGGCCTTAGGGGTTTCCACCATCAACACAAAAAAAAAATATTATTCAGACTCCTGGCTTTCTTGAGCAGTGCCACTGTTCAGGCCTTGTTCTTCTGTCTTCCTGACCATCTAAACACAGTGTTCATGTACAAATGCTGTACCTCTGTAAGCTCACCTTCTGGCAGCTTCCTGCTGTCCCAGTCCTCAGGCTGTCCTCTGTCTGTTCTTTTACAGACTGCACCATGCAGACATGCACACTTCTGGCTGATGCCTTGCAGTTGCAACCACTCTGACTCCTCAGGAGTGTGGAGCCCCAATCAACCTTCAGGTCCCAGACTATAAACAGTTGCGAACACCTGTGCCATGCCTGAAAAACCTGGTCCCAGTATTGGAGATTTCTCTTTCCCATATTTCTATGAAATCTCCAGGCTTCACATCCCAAACCAGGTTTTACTAACCACTGAGGAAACTGCAAACCCAGTTTCCTCTGAAAGCAGTTGGCATTCTAGAGCCCCTCAACCTGCCTAGTTGAAAATCCTGGGTGACCTAAAACCCTTATTAAAATCATGACAGGGCACCGCACTGTCACTATAGTTACATAGTTGGTAAGGCTGAATAAAGATAGCGGTCCAACCAGTTCTAACCTGAGAGTGTGTGCATGTGTGTGAGACTACTGCTTTCCGTATCCCTGTACACAATGTTCACTAAGAAACTAAACACATCTAAAAATATTTTTTGAACTTCTCTATGCTCTTTGCTGACACTGTCAACTGTAAAAGGGAATTCCACATTCTTACTATTCCAACAGTAAAGAACTCCTTATGCAGTTTAAGGTTGAACCGTTTCTCATCCAACTTCATTGTGTGGCTGCATATCTTCAAGACCTAAGATTAAAAAGTTTCCTCCCAGTGCATGTCCCATACACACTCCTGACCATTGCATTCTGTAGACTGTGCTGTATGATGCATACTTTCAAATGCTGCACTTTGTACATACATACTGTTGGATGTGCTGTATGTTACAGACTACCGACCACTGCACTCTGATAGCTGTACAGTAGAGTATATAGTCTTAACCAATGTGCATGTAGTGACCTCCCCAACAGGAAAGAAGGTATAACCCCAGGCTGGATCCATGGCTGTAGTGGAGGATTTAAATAATATTGGGTGCCAGTGACCCCCAATACATTACATACTGTTGACTGTGCTGTACGTTACAGACTACTAATCACTGCACTCTGATAGCTGTACAGTAAATTACAGTCTTGACCAATAAGCTGTTTATGTAGTGGCCTCCCCATCAGGAAATAAAACCCCCAGCACCAGGGCAGGTTGGTATAACCCCAGGGTGGATCCATGGCTGTAGGGGAGGATTGATAATATTGGGCACTAGTGACTTTGTCTTTTTCAGATGTTTCATTTGCTTCAGGCTCAAAGGGAGAAAGGTTTAGCACTTTACTTCCAGACTCCAATCACTCTTGGTGTATTGCACACATAAGGAACATCAGGCATTCACTTGTAGACATGTGCATGATGAAAAAAAATTGTATCGTTTCATTTCGTTTTGATTCATTAAAGTGGTTGTACACCCTGTACAACCACGTTTTACCTACAGGTAAGCCTAGATTAAGGGCTTCTTTACACTGATCCCCGCTGAGCCGACGGATGGCAGGGCGGCCCTTAGGCTTACCTGTAGGTGCTGGAAATATCTCCTAAAACTACACAGAAAATGTTTTATTGTTTTTGATTTGAATGCAGCAAAGTAATCAAACAAAAAAAAATCTTCATCAAATGATTACAATGAATCTTTAAATCACTTTTGGCTTAACAAAAACAGCATTATTTTCAAAATGGTACTCCAATAAACACACATTTTTTGATTTCAGCATTATGTGTAGTTAGAATTAAACTGGAGTTCAGTGTAAACTTAGATTCGAATTTCAGTTTGAATTTCCGAAATTCAGACGAATTTCGTTACGTTATTCGGAGCATTTGGTAACATTTTTTTATATTGTAATTTAATTTATTCAGGCATATCCGAATCTCAGAATAACTTAAAATTTGTTTGAATGTTAATTTGTAATGAAACAATTGCATGTATCTATTCACTTGCAGCACTATCTTCAGAGCTCCTCAGCCAGACAGTGGGTATCTTCTTGCATCCCCTATAAAGGAGTACCAGATTCTTCTGAGAGTCAGACTCATTCCCCCTCCAGCAGGACTTTTCCTAACCTTCACCACTCCCCATTCTCTGCATCTATACCTTATCTGACCACATTGTATATGCTTGTCCGACTCTGTTCTAGTCTTCTGCTTTCAGCCTGTGTAGCTCCGGAACCGCTGACCTGCATCCACAGCATACCTGCATCCGGTGTCATCTGGTACACCACTCAACCGGTAGCCCAGCAGCTAGTACAACTTCCCTTGTGCGACTCTGCACTCCTGCACCACCTGTCTGCTCTACCAGGGGCTCTGAGTCAAACGAGTAAGAGAAGCCTTCCTCTGCAAATCAGGCTCTTCCTACCGAGTATGTGACAGTACAAGACAGCCATGTCTAAACCTGAATGAGGAACTTCTCCCTTAAATTAATTATGTGAACTTTAAAAAATCCGGAAGGAAACACTGCGCTAGATAAAACTAAGGAGAATGAACTAAAAATGACTATTAAATATGAATGGAAAGCAGCCAGTATCAGTGATTTGTGATACAAACAATAAACAGAATAAAAGAAAAGGGGATACGGCGCTTAGTGATTAAGGAGCTGGGATCAAGTATTGCAGATCGGGCTCAAAATAAACATGAACAAACATCAATAGTGACTGTGATGAATAACCAAAGAAAAAACACTCAAGTGATACGTGAACAGCCTAAGTGTGTTGAAATAAATATGGTGAAAAAAAAGTCCTTAAACAAAGTCCAATCAATTAGGAGAAGAAAAATTCCCAAAAGGAAAAGTCCAATTAGTCATCCATGTGTGTGGGGTGAAAGTAGAATGAAACCGATCCACCGTAGAAAAACACCCGAGTGTGGTAATATAGTCTCCTTACCATGTGTTTTGACCCCTGTGTGGGTCACTCTGTGCGCGGGGGTTTAAGGTCTCCCTCCTGACCCTCTGTACTGTCACTGTGGTATTCTCAATAATGTCGCGATGTTAACCGGAACATAAAAGAAAAATGGGACCATAGCGTGATACCGTGATATTTCAACACACTTAGGCTGTTCACGTATCACTTGAGTGTTTTTTCTTTGGTTATTCATCACAGTCACTATTGATGTTTGTTCATGTTTATTTTGAGCCCGATCTGCAATACTTGATCCCAGCTCCTTAATCACTAAGCGCCGTATCCCCTTTTCTTTAATTATGTGAACACCTTGCCAACCTCACACAAACTGTAAAAGATTTACAGGCGGGTTATACCCTGGAAGAACGGGTCCAGACTTTGTCATCACCCTCCGCTGTTTCCAGTGCCGCTTCTTCCTCCTCCACTGGAAGTCCTGCTGCTCCCACAGTGGTAATGTTAACACCAGAGCCCAGAGTTCCTACTCCTGAAAGGTTCTCTGGGGACCGTAGAAGGTTCAGAACTTTTTGAACAGCCTGCAAACTGTACTTTGCTCTACAGCCCCACACCTTCTCTCTGCAGACTGTTAAAATAGGATTTGTTATCTCTTTGCTGCAGGGTGAGCCCAAGTCATGGGCTCATCGCCTACTGGAACCAAAATGTGCTTCCATATCTACCTTAACCGCCTTCTTTAAAGACATGGCCCAAATCTTTGATGACCTCCAGCAAACTGCCGCTGCAGAGGCAGTCCTCTATAAACTTCAGCAGGGTCGCAGAGTGGCGAGGATTATGTTTCAGATTTCAGGCGCTGGAGCTCCGATACAGTTCCGCATGGGTCTGTCAGAGGCCCTGAAAGATGAATTAGCCCAGATTGGTGTTCCATACCCTCTGGAAGATCTTAAAAATAATCTAGTCAGATTGACCGGTGACTGAGAGAACGCAGATCAGAAAGATCCATTGGTCAATTGCGCCCTGTATGGTTTATGCCACATGTTACCAGTTAACCAGGCCCAGCTCCTCCCGATGCGGCAGCATCTACCCCTGATGCCTCCGAACCCATGCAGCTGGATTTGCTTCATCCCTTACTTACCAGTGAAGAATGTCAACGCTGTTGTCTGAATAATCTGTGCCTATACTGTGAGGAACCAGACCACTATGTGAGAACTTGCCCAACCAAGCTCCCTAAGTGCCTGTCTATGTCTTCTGCAAAATCTCCTTTTCTGTCAAGTGACCCTCCTCATCTGGCTCTTCCCATTCTGTTGCAGCTTCCAGGAAGAACTATTCAAGTGTCAGCCATAACTGACTACGGGGCCTGCAGCTGTTTCATTGATTTGGCTTTTTCTGCTAAACATCGGATACCTCTGCAACCCAAGACCCAGGGACTTTGGGTCTGTCATCAAGTCTGGGCTTGTCACCCAAGAGACTGTTCCACTGTCTTCCACCATTGCCAGCAGTCACAAAGAACTGCTGCGCTTAGATGTCATTTCCTCACCCCTGTTTCTCATCATATTAGGCATGCCATGGCTACGGGCACTCAACCCATACATCGATTGGGTCACACAAGAGATTCAGTTTCACACTACTGCCAACAACATTGCTTGTCGGTACCTACATATCAACCACCATCTCTACTGTGTATGGACTCTGACCTTGAAGCATGTACATCTATTCGTGTTGTATACTGGGACTTTTTGGAGGGTTTTCAGTAAAAAGGGGGCAGAAACTCTTCCTCCCCATAGGTCTTACGACTGCCCAATTGAGATACCCCTGGGGCCAAGGTACCTTTTGGAATGACTTTTCCCTTAGCCAAACTAGAATTGGTGGCTCTAAAAGAGTACATTGATGAAAGTTTAAGGAAAGGATTCATTCATTCATCCACCTCTCCAGCTGGGCCAGGCATTTTCTTTGTGGAAAAGAAGGATCATTCACTTCGACCTTTTTTTGACTACCATGAGCTCAATAAAGTCACAGTCAAGAACTGGTACCTCCTACTCCTGGTACCTGAACTATTTAAAAGACTGACATCAGCAAATATCCTCAAGAAGTTGGATCTTCGAGGGGCATACAATCTGGTTTGCATACAGACTGGGGATGAATGGGAGACCACATTCTGTACCCGATTTGGGCACTCACCTAGTGATGCCCTTCGGGCTGTGCAATGCCCCTGCTTCATTCCCGAATTTTCAATTACATTTTTAGATGATATTCTGATTTTTTCTTCCTCTGTAGATGTTCACCAGGCACATGATTTATATGTCAAACCTGAGAAGTGAGAGTTTTGGTGCCAGGGCATCCATTTCCTGGGTTTGATATTCTCCACATAAGGTATAAAAATGGTTCCCCAGAAGGTTACCGCCATCCTGGATTTGCCGGCCCCCACAGACAAGAAAGGAATACAATGTTTTGTGGGGCTCGCTAATTTATATCGGAAATTCATCAAAGGATTCTCCGCCATCATTTCACCAATCACACAACTAACCAAGCACAGCAAACGGTTCTCCTGGACTCTTGAAGCTCAGTCTGCTTTTGAGACCTCTGTATCAATCCTAAATATTCCTGATCAAGCCCTACTATACGGCCTGGAGGTTGACGCATTGGAATCAGCAGTGGGGGCGGTACTCACCCAACGCCAGGGGGCCAAGGCCTTTCTAAACCCGGTTGCATTCTTCTCCCGTAAAGTATCATCAGCAGAAGAGTTACAATGTGGGGGATCGTGAACTTCTTGCAACTAAGGCTGTGCTAGAAGAGCGTAGATATCTCTTAGAAGGGGTAGCTCACCCAATACTACTTTTTACTGACTGCAAGAACCTAGAATACTTAGGAACAGCAAGACCAGTGGCAGCTGGTGGAGTTTTAGGATGGGGCCACTATAATATGCCCTTCATTTTTGACTCCTCCCATGTATCATAAGCCCCACCTATTATAGAATCCACCCACTCTGTCTCCTGTTTTCCACTTCCTTCCACCCATAGTGTCAGGAGTATACCGTTCAGCATCACAGGACAGAATATACAGCCCCAGAATCACAGGACAGAGTATACAGCTCAGCAGCACAGATCAGATTTTACAGCTCAGCCTCGCAGATCAGGTTATAAAGCTCCGCCTCACAGATCAGGGTATACAGCTAAGCCTCCAGTGCATCAGCCCTAATGCCCTGTGTGAGAGGAAGGAAGAGCTGGAACCTGGCCAGGCAGAACAGAGGAATGAACCAGCTGGCCAGTCTCCTGTCAGACCCTCGGAGTGTGTGATCAGTACAGCACCATAAGCAGAGTAAGACCAATATCATATATAGGGGATCCAGTGTCAACAACTAAGCATGCATATCAGATCATAAGGGATCCACTGACAGAACCTGGAAGAGCTATAATCAAATCAGATAAGGGAAATTCACTGAGATATTGTGAAGTGCTAAAAGCAGATCTGATGAGGGGTCCACTAAAATATGCTGAACAAAGCTAGAAGGGATCATAGGAGGGATCCAGTAGAAAAATCTCTGCAGAGTGAGGAGGACCAGATCATGTGTCATATTGCTGATCCTTCTCCTGCCTATAAAGCCTTTCTAGCAGTGGTTGGACTCCTGTCACAACCCTTATCTTTTCCTGCCTGTCAAGAATCCCCAGCAAAGATGGGGCATTTATCATATCGCCATGGGCAACCGCAGGTCGGGGTAAGGGGGGGAAAGTGCCCCCCCTGAAATCAGGGATTGGAGTTTCCCTACTTGGTCTTTATCCTAGCCCCGACAGCTGGCCCTGCTTGAACGCGAAGGCCTCCAGGGCTGGGCAGGATGATATCACCCAATCAACATAGTGTGAGCGAGCGGCCCAGGAGACGGAGAGCCCCCTCTGTCTCTCTCTGTCACCCTTTCTCTCCATGTCAGCCCCCTCTGTCTCACTCTGTCACCCTCCGTCTCTCTCTATCTATTTACAGAGTCTATAGAGTGAGGCTGAACATTCTCAGTTTGATGTGTATTGCTAGACAGTTTTTTTTCCCCAGGTAAAGTGCATGTGATCAGCACAGTAACACTTTAATGCTAAAGAACAATGACAACACTTGTGCCTTTCACAATTTGTTCAATTACTTCATTCACTATGATCTTACACTAAGGCCCCTTTCACACAAGTGCACTTTTGCTGCACTTTTGCAGGGTGACAAAAGAACATAAAAATGATGCCCCGTAAACTTCTATCTAACTGTTCACACTGCAGGTGTGCTGTGCTTTGAAAAGTCTTGCATGCTGCATCTTTGGTGTAGTTTTTCAAAGGATCTTTCATTGTAAGCCAATGGAAATGTATCAAAAGTACATCATAACTCCTAACTTTTTGAGATGGGAATGAAGGACACCTATCAGCAAAAGTATGTAGGCATAGGACACACCCCTTGCCATGCCCCCTTAAAGGATAATTGTACAAAAAAAACAAGATTGGTTAAACCCACAAATGCTTATTTCACCACTACTATTTCTTTATATTGGCTCTTGGAATTTACAAATGCAGCAATTTGGGGATCGGATGAAAGGTTTAGCACTGGAAAACACTTTTTTGATAGATATAAAGTACATTTTATATACATCTATATAGATTAGACCAAAATGAGAAGGAATGAGGGACAGAGAGACTGCTCCAAATCAGGCATAGTCCCTCAAAATAAGGGACAGTTGGGAGCTATGAGTACATTAGTGTGAAAGGGCTATCAACTTTTCAATTCTAACAAACTTAGCTTGAGGCAATAATGAATAATAAATCTAAAAAATTATATTGTTTTTAACATTGTCTGATTGACATATTTTTTGCATGTCTTAAGCAGTATGTCTGCAACTGAAATCAACAGAATTATACAACAAGACTATATCCATGAAAGATTTTTTATATACTGTTAACACTGCCAGCATTTGTCATTCAAAAAGCCCTGGTGCCTTTGTAACAAGATCAATCTGACATGAAGCACTTTAGGGCCCATTTACACCTCAACATGCATTACAACAAACATTAAAGCACATGTTACAACAAACATTAGCATCACAAACAGCAATGGTTTGTATGTATGTGCCACAATGTGTTGACTTTCATTGTTGATTGTACCTCAACACACATAAACAGGGTCCTGCAACACACCTGCACAATAGTGCATCACAATGCAAAGATGCCATATGTGTTATAAAAAAAATATTTGTAGTCAGAGTCTACACCGAGGAATACGATACCCTAACTACCCAGGCCTGAGGTGTGCCATTAGCCTCGCTGGACAGTACGCCTATAAGTGGGCATACCCTGAAGTAATTATGAAGAAATGAATGAAGAAAATGATAACCTGAAAAAAAGGGGGAGCGGGTGGGTGGGTACCCAGAAACCCCACCGACGCCGGACATTAGAGGGGAGGAGGGATAAATGGCCCTCCGACTCCTCCTACAAACTCAGGCACGCCTGCGGCCCCGCCTTCCACTTGTAGTCAGAGTCTACACCGAGGAATACGATACCCTAACTACCCAGGCCTGAGGTGTGCCATTAGCCTCGCTGGACAGTACGCCTATAAGTGGGCAAAAAGACCCAGAAGTAGGTGTGATAAAAGAAATGGAAGGGCACGAATATCTGTCTGGCAGAGAAGCACGCCCTGACAGTTTCAAGAACGGCTCCGATAACCATCCGTTACGACAGCAGAAAACCAGCGTCCCAAGAACCGATGATTGGAAGGAACCCCGAAACCAAATGACTGTCCCGTGCCTGACCGACTAAGCTTTCCTCCAAAAGCACAGACATGGGAACCACTGCTGGTGGCGAGAGGATACATGGGGGAATGGAACAAGGGCCGCCCTGAGGAGCCCTGTGAAAGCAACACCATACAATAGGAAGCAACCAGTGACCCATATCAAACACCCACAACCACTGACCTAACTATCCATACCCGGTAAGGGGACGTGAGAAGGAGAGATGCAAAAAATGGACAACTGATAGGAGGGAAGGGGTATGAGAGCCGGGTACCCGAACGATGAGTCGCTGATGTTAATGGACGAGGCCACCACGCAGTAGCAATGCAACGATACAGAGACAGAACCAGACATGGAATGACCCGACCTACCCGAGAAACTGGGACCCCCCCCTATCAAAAGAGCCTGGCCTGATGGACCCGCCCCGACGATCTGGCAACCTATGAACAAGAGAACAGGCCCAAAGATAAGAAGCAACGCCTTCATGGATGAGAACCCTAATAAAATTGTCCTAGCAGGAACGGCCAGAACGCGCTCAATGCTGGTATGTGAAGCAGCCGGGATGGAACTGGACCCAACTGAAACGTACCGCCTACCCTGCTGCGGCCGGAAAAAAGGAAAACTCCTTGTAGACTTACCACCCTGCTGAACCAAGTACGGGCCAACCCCTGAGTGCCGGCGTACTGCCATGCTCTGTACCCCCCACGTGGAGCAGGCGGGATGCACCCGAATGTGTCGCCCCCTAAACGCCCAACCCTAGAAAACCGAAAGAAAAGACAACAGACAACAAAACATGAGACACCCCCCCCCCCCCCCCCACTGTAGCTGCCTGGGCCAAGGATGTGAGCAGAAATGACCAGACCTCAGCACGTGAATGAACCTGACGACAGATCCTACCCAAGTGTATGTGACAAGTGTAAGCAGTAAGCGAGCCCGAGTAACCTGCCGCGCAGACAGGTAATTAAAAACGACACACTCAAGGCGATGTACCCACAGACCGTGGTGGGTAGATGTATAGGCGTAAGAATGAACGTGCACGTATGACGTATGTTATACAGGCGAGAAGATTGTGGTCAACAATCATTTAAAAACGAAACCTCAGCCCGTATGGATCTGTAGACGTGACAGATCCTGAGATGCGCACCCTGGCTAACTATACCCGAAAGAACAGTATGACGAGACAAAGAAAACAAATAAAGCTACAAGGCTGTTTGTGTGCTGTGACTGCATGGCACCGACAAGCTATGTGCCCAACCCTGCTGGAGTAGGACCCCCAACAGAAACACAACCCCCTCTGCGCCTACCCAAGTATGAAGACCTGGCAGTGACGGAGGGACCCCAGCATGTCAAAGAACCCGACGACCCCCCCCCGTGAATAACGTGAGTGAGTGCGAGTGACCTGCTGCACAGCAGAACACTGAGGACCCGTGCACCCACAGACCGTGGTGGGTAGTCCTGCTCGTGAAATGAAACCCAATGCGTAGCAAGACGTGACATGACAGGCGAGAAGTTTGAGGCGAACAATCGCCTGAAAAACAAAAAACCTCAGCCGAATGGATCTGTAGACGTGACAGACCCCGAGATGCGAGCCCTAGCCAACCGGACCAGGAAAGCAACCTATGCAAAATAATGAGACATGGAAACGAACAAAGCTAGAACGGCCACTGGTGCAAGCTGAACCTGCGTGACGACAGAAACACGCCATGACAGAAACACGCCATGACAGAAACACGCCATGACAGAAACACGCCATGACAGAAACACGCCATGACAGAAACACGCCATGACAGAAACACGCCACGGACTGAGCTGCTGTGACCGAAACTGATGACAGAGCGGCGACAGTGAAAATGCTCCACGACAGAAGCATGCTGCTGACCGCATTGCTATGACATGACAGGAAACATACAGTGACTGTAACCGCTATGACAGAACATGCTAAGACAGAAAACATACCGCTGACAGAAATGCTAAGACAGAAAACATACCGCTGACAGAAATGCTAAGACAGAAAACATACCGCTGACAGAACCGCTAAGACAGAAAACATACCGCTGACAGAACCGCTGAGACAAAAACATACTGACAGAACCGCTGAGACAAAAACATACTGACAGAACCGCTGAGACAAAAACATACTGACAGAACCGCTGAGACAAAAACATACTGACAGAACCGCTGAGACAAAACATACTGACAGAACCGCTGAGACAAAACATACTGACAGAACCGCTGAGACAAAACATACTGACAGAACCGCTGAGACAAAACATACTGACAGAACCGCTGAGACAAAACATACTGACCGAACCGCTGAGACAAAACATACTGACCGAACCGCTGAGACAAAACATACTGACAGAACCGCTGAGACAAAACATACTGACAGAACCGCTGAGACAAAACATACTGACAGAACCGCTGAGACAAAACATACTGACAGAACCGCTGAGACAAAACATACTGACAGAACCGCTGAGACAAAACATACTGACAGAACCGCTGAGACAAAAACATACTGACAGAACAACTGAGACAAAAACATACTGACAGAACCGCTGAGACAAAACATACTGACAGAACCGCTGAGACAAAACATACTGACAGAACCGCTGAGACCAAACATACTGACAGAACCGCTGAGACAGAACATACTGACAGAACCGCTGAGACAAAAAACATACTGACCGAAACACTGAGAAAACACATACTGACAGCACCGCTACAACAGAAACCATACTACTGACAGAACCGCTACGACAGAAAACATACTGACAGAAACGCTGAGACAAAAAACATACTGACAGAAACGCTGAGACAAAAAACATACTGACAGAAACGCTGAGACAAAAAACATACTGACAGAAACGCTGAGAAAAAACATACTGACAGCACCGCTACAACAGAAACCATACTACTGACAGAACCGCTACGACAGAAAACATACTGACAGAAACGCTGAGACAAAAAACATACTGACAGAAACGCTGAGACAAAAAACATACTGACAGAAACGCTGAGAAAAAACATACTGACAGCACCGCTACAACAGAAACCATCCTACTGACAGGACCGCTGCGACAGAAACATACTACTGACAGGACCGCTGCGACAGAAACATACTACTGACAGCGAAATATACTGACGGCAATGCTGTGCCATGAACAACGTGAGGCAAGAACATGTACTGACAACCCCACCAACCCCCCCCCCCTGCTGGACTGCACCCCCTTCCCTTGAACCATGACCCCAAGGAGCCTGACTACCATGCAAGACCCTGCCCCCCCCCCTCACGGGGCCATGCCAGGGTACCACCAGCCCAAACATGTGCACCCCGGCATTCCTTGGGAACCTGGACCAAGGGAGTCCCCTGACACCATGCCCCAGGAAGGACGAACAGCTGAGAGCATGGGAGGAAAAAAGTGGATGTATGCCCCCCTCCCCCATGCTAGAAGGAACCTTGGTAGCGTAAGCCTGGGAGGAGAAGGGAACAGGTCCCCCCTCTTGCCACCAGGCAGGCGCCCGCCAGAAGCTCCCCACGACCTGCTGAGGCTACCACGCTAATGGGAGGGGAAGGTGAATGGATGGATGGCCGGGCTGCCCCCCCAAATGATGGCCTGCATGCGCACAGAGGTAGTGGATAGACGGATGAGTGGATGGCCCTGCCTCCCTCCGGACAGCCGATGTGTACCTGCCCGGAGACTGAGCGAACAGGGGGCGGGAGAAACGGGCGGCCGGTCCCAATGGAGCCATACACCACGTGGATGCCGCTGTGGGTGCCCGGAGGAGCAAGCGGGTGAGTGGATGCCCCCCCCCCCCACATAGTGAGCCCGGAGGAGCGGGAGGGTGGACGAAGGGATCCCCACCCAGTGTGAACCAGAGAGGAGAAGCGGCGGTTCCCATGACGCTGGCAGGTGCCTGACTGAAAGGGGGTGGATAGTTCCCCCGACGGAGCCCGCCACCACCACCGAAGTAGTTGAGGTCAGAAGGAGCCATGGGAGGGGGGGAGGTCATGCACCAAGCCCCCCCCCGCAAGCATCGGGAAAAGCGGGGGGGGGGGCAGTGGGGGTGAGTGGCGCTCGGCTGGGGATCCTGCAGAGAGCACAATGGGCGTCGGGCTCCCCCCCATGACGGCCGGCGGCACCCCCCAGAAATACACCTCTATGGCACCCTCCACGAGAAACCTGTAGCAGCTGCAGCCATGCTCTGCACGATGACCGGAAGTGACGTACGATACCCAGAAACCCCACCGACGCCGGACATTAGAGGGGAGGAGGGATAAATAGCCCTCCGACTCCTCCTACAAACTCAGGCACGCCTGCGGCCCCGCCTTCCACAAAAAAAATAAAGCAGGACCCATTTTTTTTGCATTGAGGTGCATTTAAAATACTGCATATGGACTACCTTAGTCCATACTGCCTTGTAATGTACATGAAGGCACATAAATGCATGTGTTGTGGTGTGAATGATCCCTTGAAAGTTTAGTATTTATCCAGAGAGTCACAGAATGTTTGCCCTTCCGGCAATCTCGATCACGGGGAGGGAGGGACAAGATGACACCTGGCAATCATGCACCTATACCCTTTATAAGTGCCATCTCCTGTGGATCAGATCGAGATCCCGGGATAGCTCCCTCCACACACATATTGGAATTGGAGCCCATGTAAGTACCTATATCCATCGTTATTTCAATGTCATTCCTTCAACCACTTTCCCTATGATATATACTTACAATTTTGGTACATTCCATACTCTATGTAACTGGCTAACACTGGGATAGGCACTCTTCATTGATAATCATCGCTCACACACATTTTCAACTTATACTCACACCGACACATCCCACTCACCTGCAAACACTCTTCCTTGTACCTTACCTATTTTTCACCTATTCAACCCCACATTCACCACACCACTGCATTCACTTAGTTTCACCCATATATCCTTTTATTTTTTTACTTATTAATTTATTTTATTATTTATCTTATTTCATTTATTTCACTTCACCCACCTTCCACACACATCCAACACATATCCGCTTTCCCATTCACCACTTTGACATCATTATGAGATCCGACCCACAATACTACTTTTGGTGGGGTATATCCCCACTTACATTAGTAGCATACACCTGTATTGGTGTACATAGACTATATCTATTCCTACCCATCCAATACTTACTCTTTATATATGCCCTCGCTTATGATCTTACTAGATCTTCAAACGTGGGTGAGGTTGTAGTTCCATGCAGGTTAATGACGATGGTTAAATTAATTAAGTACTTACACCAGTTATTTATACCCATCCAAATATTTAACTTATACAGGTGTCGTTCAGCTGTCTCTCCCCCCGAAGGTCCACCTCTGTGACTCCTTGTATAGCCTTCTTTGGCTGTCTCTCGCCCGATGGAATGGGAGGTTTGTTCGTGAGGGTACACGGATCATTTTCTATATTCCCCAGCAATTATCTCTGGTCAGATGCCATTCCAAAACCTTTTAAGTGGTAAATATAATTCCAACACTATCCCTTTTAACGGATGTTCGCATTTTTTTAGAGGGATAGAACTCTAATCAATATACCTTTTCTAACAAGTTTCATCAGAGTACAATTCCCCTGAAAAAGACCATGACAGTAATTGGTCGAAACACGTCGGGGTACTCATATGGAAATTAATTGAACTATGGTCCATCATGTATTGCATTGTTGTTTATATATTTTTTATTTCTTGCCACTGTTAAAATCCTTCTAATCATGTCTAACCAGAGTGTACTATGTTTACTATTTTTTTAAATGCTCCCACCATGTTGTATTTTTACTGTACTGTACATACCAAGTAAAGATCTTATCTTCAAAATTGTTATACTTTGTACATTATGCTGCTTAAAAACCCCACTGGGGCTACAGTGCGCATGCGCGGCTGCTCCCAAGATGGCCACCGGCTTCTAGAGCTCCGCTCCACCGCGGCCTAATAACATCCACCGGAGCGGACCGAGCGCCCCCCCAGCCTCCAAACCGGACCCATCGTACAGGGGAAACCGCGCTGACATCGCGGATGTCCTCACAGCCGGCCAGGAGGGATCTCTCCGGTCAGATGGCAGCTTCGCCCGGCCCCCTCAGCTATGCCAAGATGGCGGCGGCGGCGCGAGGCCTGCAGGCCTCAGACAGCTTGGAGGACTCCATTGCTGACCAGGACCTACTACAGCCGCAATCCCCAGGTATGGACTATCCCCCCCTGGCACCAAGTGCTTCTCCTGCCTCCACAGAATCTTTGCTGAGCAGGATGGGTGCAGGCTACCCTACTACTCCCATGACAGACCCTCATACAGGGATGCTGCTGTCTGTTACAGAGGCTCATGAGGAAACCACTGTTCCCACAGATTTCCCCTCCATGATGACTGCCTTCTCCCAGATGTTATCTAAGAGCCTAGCACTGAACGCTGCACAGATTACATCATCCATTCACGCAGACCTACAACAGCTAGGAGTGCGGATTGACAATATTGAACAGAAGGCTGATCAGGCTGTAGCACGAATCAATCAGAACTCTGCTAGGATGCAGGAGATACAGGACCAATTAGAAACTGCTTTTGCTAAGATTGACGACCTCGAAAATAGATCGAGACGCTATAATTTTAGGATAAGGGGGGTACCGGAATCTGACAAGGAAGTTCAAGTAGCAGTGAAATCGCTCATTAAAACCCTTATACCTGACATTGCTGAACACCGCCTGGAGCTGGACAGAGCGCATAGGGCACTGCAGCCTCCCCGGTCGGATGGCCTGCCAAGGGACATTATAGTTAAGCCGCACTACTACTCGGTTAAGGAGGAAGTGATGAGAAAATCCAGATATGCAGACAACATTATGTTACACGGTCACAGGATTCAAATATTCGCTGATCTCTCTCCGTATACAGTGCAAAAACGACGTGCCCTCAAGCCCTTATTGCAGGTCCTTATGGACAAGGATATCACTTATAGATGGTCCTTCCCACTCCGCCTGAACTTTTCCTACAAGAATAAAAGTTTCGGATTCTCCTCCCTTGCAGAAGGGGAGCGCCTCCTGACTCAGCTGGGCCTGATCTCCTTGGATCCTCCGGCCTCCCTTACCAACAGAGGAGCTCCCGCCTCTACGAAGAGACCTTCACCTGCAAGCCCACTACAACAATCCTGGCTGAAGCAAAACCATAAGCGTTCCAAAGAACATGTGCAATCCTGAAGGTCAACGTACTCTGCTCCTCCTTCGGACCAGGGCTGTGCTCCTGAATGACTGTCCCTTACCGGTGATTTTTGGGGAAGTCCCCCCTCTCATTGTTTTAATAATTATTTTTTGTTATCTTACTTCGTTTTTTTTTTCTCTTCTTTTTGCTCACACTGACGGCCCGTCTTACTGAACTTTTAGCCAATGAACAGACTTTAAATTGGATGGTTTGTCCCCCCCAGGGGGTTTGGGCTCCTTATTTAAATTTGGGTCAGTCGGTACAGTACTGAGGGGGGATGAGGGCCCGGAGCCCTTGCGCTCTGGCGTCCTCCCTGAATGTAAGGGCTATGTCTGGTTCGCACCCCTATCCCGGTTCTTGGTCACTCTCTGGGAGGGGGCCCTGTGTGACGGGTTACCTCAGTAGCTCAGGGTCACGGGGGGGTATGCCCCCTTTTTTTTTTTTTTTTTTTTCTTCCCCAGTCCTCTAACTACCCCGACTATCTTTTATCACTCCTTCGGGAGTTGGGGCGCTCGGTTACTGGGTATCATGGGCCCGTGATAGGTCCTAAGTGATGGCTTCTCTCTTTATTTGTTATTTTTTTTTTGGTAGTTTGTTTTTTTTTTCTCTCTAAGGTGGCAGGCCTATGGTGGACTCAGTGCGCCTCCACAGGATTGGGAGCCCATTTGGTGCTGCCAGTTCGACTTTAAACCTCCCTGCTATGGGGGGACACTGCCCCCCCATTAGTGGGGAGGAAGAGGTGGGCTTAGACGCCTCGCCCGGGTGGGTGGGGGAGGAGTCTGGGGACCCTCCGAAAAAGATCAATTTGTATTACTGTTCGCATGTTTTTTTTTGTTCCAATTGGACATGGCTATTGTTATATGTTCTCTTGTCTCCCTCTTATTCATCTCTTTCCTTCTCTCTCTCCTTCCCTCATGCTCATCGGAATGGTTGGCGGTCCCGCAAGGAATTTCGGTCTGCCCTCCCAGGTCCCGGATTCAGGAATCACGGTCGGTCCGGACACAAAAAAGAGACTCCCTCACAAGTTCAAGGTAGGCCACGCCTTTTTGGTATAGATTCCTCTCCTCTGATCCATGACTGACACGCACTCTCCCCCGCCTCTTCTCAAGATTGTCTCGCATAACACGCAGGGCCTCAACTCCCCAGTCAAACGCAGGAAACTCCTCCAACTCTATCGCTCTATGCACGCAGACGTCCTCCTTTTGCAAGAGACACACTTCCCTTCCACTTATAGACCAACTTTCCTGCACCAGCGTTTCCCTCAATTTTTTCTAGCATCAGCAGATAACAAAACAAAAGGGGTCGCTATTTGTTTCGCCCGACATATCAACCTTTCCCCTTTGGACACAGTGGTGGACCCCCAGGGACGCTATGTCCTGGTCTCCGGCCATATAGACGGGGAGTTATACACCTTTGTTTCCTACTACGCACCCAACAAGGGCCAGAGATCCTTTTTTGACTCCTTATTAAACAAGTTACAGCCCCACCTCAAGGGGACTGTCTATATGGGCGGAGACTCTAATGTAGCTTTTGACTTCTCCCTTGACAAGCTGGCAGGCGGTAAAGCTAAACCAAAGCGCCCATCTAAACAGAGCTCTAAGATAGCTAATCTACTACATACTGTGGGTCTAATTGATGCTTGGCGCGAAGCCAACCCGAGAACGAAAGACTATACACATTTTTCTGCGCCCCACAATTCCTTTGCTAGGATAGACCACATTTTTATCTATGCGGCAACGGTTCCCCTTATAAGACATTCTAGAATCATAGACTCCCCCCTCTCGGACCATGCCATGGTCACAGTGACAGCTCAGAGATCTGCAGGCAGGGGTGAGCGGCCCCGTTGGCGTCTGAGAGAGTCGCTTTTGAGCGACCCAATACAATGCTCCTTACTGGAAGCAGACATTAAGGACTATTTCACGACTAACGCGACGGGCGAGGTCTCCCCTTCCACAGTATGGGCGGCCCATAAGTCGGTCATTCGAGGGAAGTTGATACAGCTGGCCGCCAAACTCAGGGCGGAGCATAGGGCGGACACACTCAAACTTTCGGAAGAATTCCGTCTTCTATCTAAATCCCATAAAAGTAATCCCACGTCCGAATCCCTTGCCCGGTTAGATGAAACTCGAGCTCGCCTTAATCTCGCCCTGACGACAGCTGCTGAACAACACCTTAGGTGGACCGGAGCAAAATTCTACTCCCAAACTGATAGGATTGGCTCTCGTCTGGCCACAAAGCTGAGTCCCAAACAGCGCACGCTGGCCTTCCCTAGAATCCGCACACCCTCGGGGGATCTGACTCAGAACCCAGCTAAGATTATGGACACCTTCCTGAACTTCTACTCCGACCTGTACAAACCTAATCGCTCAGTCCCCAACAAGGCGCAACAAAAATTTTTTGAGGACATTCCCCTGCCATCCTTGTCGGCGGAACATAGGGACCTCCTGGAGGGACCATTCACTCAGGAGGAGGTTTTGGACACCATTAAGGCCCTTAAACTCGGTTCCTCCCCAGGACCAGATGGCTTCTCTACTGGATACTACAAGAAATTTGGCGACTGTTTGGCCCCTCACTTGGCACGGTTGTTCAACTTTCTCAGGGATGGAGCCACTCTGGGGACGGACTTGAATTCTGCTTATATTTCGGTAATTCCGAAACCGGATAAGGACCATAGCGAGGTATGCAATTATCGCCCAATTTCGCTGATTAATAATGACATTAAAATTATGACCAAAATTCTGGCAAACAGAATGTCCAGTTTCATAGCAGCATATGTTCACAAAGATCAGGTGGGCTTCATACCGGGGCGACAGGGGCCTGATCAGGTCAGACGAGCCGTAGACGTGATCTCCCTACTTGCCTCGGGCTGGGATGGGGGGCCACCACAGAAAGGTTTCCTGCTCTCCATTGACCTTCACAAGGCATTTGACTCTATAGATTGGGCGTACTTGACTGGAGTGCTGAAGAAGTGGGGTTTCGGCCCTAAATTCCTGAACCTTATCAGTTCACTCTACTCAAGTCCCTCCGCACAGGTGCGCTTACTGGGCAGATTTTCGGACTCGTTCTCTATTGGCAGGGGGACCAGGCAGGGTTGCCCTCTCTCCCCGCTTCTTTTTGCGGTGGCCATCGAAACTTTAGCAATAGCCCTACGAACAAATCCCGACATCAAGGGGGTGACTTGCGGGTCTCAGGAACATAAATGCGCACTATACGCGGATGACCTCCTGCTCTTTATCACCTCGCCTCTACTCACCACCCCAATCATTATGGACACTCTGCGGAACTTCAGTGGGATCTCTGGTTTGCATGTTAACTTAAGCAAATCTTTAGCTATGAACGTCTCGGTTCCCCCTGACCTAATCAAACAACTCTCCATGAATTTTACTTTCTCCTGGGCTCCCTCGCAAATCACGTATCTGGGTATTAAACTGACACCGGAGGTCCAGGGACTCTTTAAGGCCAACTACCCCCCTATGGTTCTTAGATGCAAAGGTGATCTGGAACGTTGGGCTAAGTGTGGTCTATCCTGGCTGGGCCGCATACATGCAGTCAAAATGACACTTCTCCCTGCGCCTTCTGTACTTATTTCGCGCTCTCCCAATCCCCATAAGGAAACAATTTCTAGGCAAGTTCCAATCTGACATTGTCCGCTTTGTGTGGGGGAAAAAAGGTTATAGATGTCCCTCGGGTACACTTAGTCGCCTTAAATCACAAGGAGGTTTGGGACTTCCTGATCTATGGGAATATTACCGAGCAGCACAATTAACACAACTGTCGGCGGTCTTCTCCAGGGGGCCGAAGCCAGATTGGCTTGCAATGGAACGACAAGCTACCCCCTTACATACAATCGACTTTCTTCTGGGTTGCAACCCCAAACACAGGCCAGCCATACTATCTCCCACCCTTTCGCACTCGGTGGCCCTATTCTCCCAACTGTCTTCTCTACGCACCCTAATATCCCCTTTAAAGCCCCTGACACATATTTTTAATAACACTGACTTTCCCCCTGGGCTGGATATCAAGGCCTTTAAGTGGTGGACAGACAGGGGACTCTACAGAATAGGGCACTTTCTTTCGCCGGCGGGTTCGCTCTCCCTCTCGCACTGTGAGGACAAACTAGACATGCCTGACACTGAACGGTTTAGATTCTCCCAAATTTCACACTTTCTACATTCCATTCGGCAGGACAGATCAGTACCCCCAACTGTTACCCCTTATGAAATTTGGTGCTCTACCATGGTGGATCAGAGGGGAGGTATCTCCTTGATTTATTCGGCGCTGAAGTCCAGGACGGATAAACCGTCTTATGCTCGGGCCTGGGAGGAGGACTTGGATGACTCGTGGAACACGGCAGTTTGGTTTCGCTCGGCAGAGCGGGCATACAAAGGTATTCTAAACGTCTGCCTTATAGAAGCTAGTTTGAAAATTATGTTAAGGTGGTATTATGTCCCTTCCAGGCTGGCAAAAATGTTCCCAGGGACTTCCCCTCTTTGCTTTAGGGGATGCGAACTAGAGGGCTCCATGTTCCACACCTGGTGGACATGCCCCCGCATCAGATCATTTTGGAAGAGGGTCTTCCGAATTATTGGCTCCCTGACTGGGAAAGTAATGCCCCCACAGGCTAATATAGCACTCCTGAACCACTGCATCCCTGACCTCCCCAAACATCCCCAGAACCTTTCTTTATTTATCCTCCTAGGGGCCAAAATGACTATAGCGAAGGCCTGGAAGAAGCCCTCTGTCTCCTTCTTGGCGTTTAAGAGGAAAGTTTCTTGGATTATGTCCCAAGAGCAAATTGTAGCCAAATGGTCGGACCAACCTGACAAATTTATTGCCACATGGGAACCGTGGGCCACCCTCTGCAATATTTCTCTTATACCTGGGATTCAGCCTGGAGGCGACATCGCCTCTCCCCACTCCTGATGGCATTTCTCTACTATCCCTCTCTCTCCCCCTTCCCACGTTTCACTCTCTCTCTTTCTTCTGTCTCCTCTCTTAGTGTTTTGTGATTCTTACATGCTGGTTGAGTCTGTTCATCCTCACTTCAAAGTTGGTTGCCTGCACTGCCATGTACAACGAATGGTTCTCCTATGGGGTGGGATCTGGAGGACGCCTTTAGTGAGGACTCTGTGACTTTGGCTCCCGGGACGCAGCTTGATCCCCCTGGGGGCGTTCGGGAAGCCGAGAGCCGTGGGGTCCGAACTCCTGGCATGTCTCGATATGAGGTCAGGCTTGACCTCCACTAGGGTAGTTTAATCTATGCTACCTCCATAGTTGGGTTATATTAGCAGGCCTTGTTATCTTACTGAATGAACACATATTACTCTTGTACTGTTTCAAGGGTCTATTTTGGCCCCGTTCTTTCGGATGTCTTTGTCTATTTTGCTTATTGTTATTGTGAAAAAAAAAAATTTCAATAAAACTCTTTAACCTTAAAAAACCCCACTGGGGGACCTTTCCATTTCTGTTTTTGCACCTTGGGGTGCGCGGCACATGGACTCCTACTATGCGTTTTTTCTCTTCCACAATATAATAGGAAGTCTTCCTCTTCCTCCCTCTGTTCTGCCTCAAGAGCCCTGTCCATTATTCCACGTAGCGTGTGCTCCAACATGTGAATAAGAGGGACAGTCTCACTGATGCATGCACTGTCACTGCTCACCATCCTCGTGGCCTCCTTAAATGGTGACAGGATAGTGCATGTATCCCTGATCAAGGCCCACTGGCGTGGGGAAAAAAAAACAAGCTCCCCTGACCCAGTTCTGCTGCCATATTGGGATAGGTACTCATTAATGGCCCGCTGCTGCGTGTGCAGTCGCTGCAGCATGGCCAACATAGAGTTCCATCTGGTGGGCATGTCACAGATTAGGCGGTTCTTGGGCAGGTTGTATTCCCTTTGGAGGTCTGTCAGTCGAGCAGTGGCATTATATGACCTCCGGAAATGCACACAGACTTTCCTGGTCTGCTTCAGGACATCCCGGGTACCTGCCCAAGAACCGCTGCACCACCAAATTCAGGACATGCGCAAAACAGGGCACATGGGTGAGTTTTCCCTGTCGCAGGGCAGAGAGGAGGTTGGTGCCATTATCACTGACCACCATTCCAGGCTTCGGCTGGCGTGGCGTCAACCACCTCTGAGCCTGCCCCTGCAGAGCTGACAAAACCTCTTCCCCAGTGTGGCTCCTGTCTCCCAAGCTCACCAGCTCTAGCACCGCATGGCATCTCTTGGCCTGCATTCCTGCGTAACCCCTCGTACGCCTAGGGAGCACGGCTGGTTCAGAGAAAACATCACCACAGGAAGAGGCCACAGAGGAAGAAGAGGAGGGGGTGGAGGAGAGAGGTGTGTCAGAACCAGTAGTAGTGCTTTGGAGCCGTGGTGGCGGAACAACCTTCAAAACTACTGTACCTTGCCCTGCGTCCTTCCCAGCTGCCAGCAGAGTCACCCAATGGGCCGTAAAAGACAGGTATTGTCCTTGTCCATGCCTGCTGGACCATGAGTCAGCGGTAAGATGCACCTTACCACTGACCGCCCTGTCCAGCGAGGCATGGACATTGCCTTCCACATGCCGGTAGAGGGCCGGAATCGCCTTCCGTGAGAAAAAGTGGCGTTTGGGTACTTGCCACTAAGGTACTGCACATTCCACAAACTCACGGAAGGGGGCAGAATCTACCAACTGAAAAGGTAGCAGTTGAAGTGCTAGCAATTTCGCTAAGCTAGCATTCAACTGCTGGGCATGTGGATGGCTGGGAGAGTACTTCTTTTGGCGCTGCAGCAGCTGGGGCAGGGAAATTTGTCTGGTACTATCAGTAGATTGCCCGCATGTACTAGCACTACTAGGTTGTGACACACCTATTTCTACACCTTCACTGCAGGCTTCAGAGAGGACTGGGGGTCTACTGGGGTTGGAGGTCCCAGAAGGGCAAGGGGAGGTACACTTTGGTCTTTGGTGTGGGTCTTTTTGGTGTGCTTGCCAACGAGCTGCATGGCAGGTCGACATATGTCTAGACAAGCATGTGGTGCCCAGGCGTGTGATGTTTTGGCCACGCGAGATACGCTTGCGACATATGTTGCAAATAGCAAAGGTACGATCTGATGGACATGTTTAAAAAAAGGCCCACACCAAAGAACTTTTGCTGTACCTTTCAGACACAGCAGCGCCATGCACAAGCGTAGATGTGCGCTGTAATGCAGTTGGTGTGCCCTTAAGCTGACCCCTGGAGGGCATCCTGCCTTTTTGGAGATGTGCCTGTGCCTCGTCCTCCTCCTCCTCCTCTTCCTCCTCCTCCTCTCTCCTATCAGGCACCCAGGTAGAGTCAGTGACCTCATCATCCCCTCCCTCCTCATCACTGTCAAAAACCTGGCAGTATGCTCCAGCTGGGGGAACATCACTGCCAGATTGCTGTCCCTCTCACCCCCCCCCCTCTCCCTGGGCTCACATCAATGCCTTCCTCTATCTGTGTTCCATCATTGGAGCCTTCAAATCTCTGCGCATCTTCATTCAGCATGTACCCAACACTGTGTTGAAACAGTTCGGGGGACTCCTCAGGAGGACACAGTGAGACTAGGGAAGGATTGTGTGATGCCATTGTACAGAGGGAAGAGGAAGCCTTGGCAGCTGCTTTGCCAGACAAACTAAGATCAGTCTGTGTGAGAGAGGATGAGGAGGATGAGGATGGCTTGGTCATCCAATCTACTATTTTTTCTGCATGTTGAGGCTCAACACGGCCAGCTCCCGAAAAGAAGGACGAGCGGCCACGTGCTGAAGAGAATACACCGCGTCCACCACCAGCGTTGACTCTAGATACAGAGCCTGCTTGCCCTCGTGACTCTCTGCCTCTCTTTGTTGTCCTTCCAGACATTTTAATCCGTTCAGGTGTAAATAAACACCACACGTGCACTTACAGTAAATGCTTTTACGTGCTATTAAAGAGCAAACTTGCACTTACAGTAAATGCGCTTACGTGCTACTAAAGAGCAAACTTGCACTTTCAGTAAATGCGATTACGTGGTACTAAAGAGCAAACTTGCACTTACAGTAAATGCGCTTATGTGCGATTACACAGCAAACTTGCACTTACAGTTAATGCGCTTACGTGCGATTACACAGCAAACTTACACTTACAGTAAATGCGCTTACGTGCGATTACACAGCAAATGTGCACTTACAGTAAATGTGCTTACGTGCGATTACACAGCAAACTTGCACTTACAGTAAATGCGCTTGCGTGCGATTACACAGCAAATGTGCACTTACAGTAAATGTGCTTACGTGCGATTACACAGCAAACTTGCACTTACAGTAAATGCGCTTACGTGCGATTACACAGCAAACTTGCACTTACAGTAAATGTGCTTACATGCTATTACATAGCAAACTTACACTTACAGTAAATGCGCTTACGTGCGATTACACAGCAAACTTGCACTTTAAGCAAATGCGCTTAGGTGCAAATAAGCAGGACTAGTGCAGTTACACCGATTATGTTTAGGTGTAAACTAAACACAGCACACAGCCACAGGCAATACAACACGTTAGAGCACTGCAGCTATGCACAATCTCCTGCCTGCACAATCTCCTGCCTGACAAATACTAATAGCAGATCTAGCTAAGCTATACATTGTAAAAATATATGTACAACTCCTAAGGATGTATATATATTCTCTACATACTGTAATAAAGCTAAACTGACTACCCTGCTCTATCTAGCTAGCTAAAAAGATAGGGCCAGATTCAGAGAGCCATAACTCCTGTCTAACTTGTGTTAGACTGGAGTAATTTCAAATTACGCGCGTTTTTTAGCTAGTCGGAAACCTCAAACCTCAATAGACGGCTGCGGGCTTCAATTCGACTAGATTACGTGTTCGTACGCCTTCGGATCTAGGCTGCGATAAAATTGCGGCCACTGGGTGGACTTCCCGTTGTTTTCCGCGTCGGGGTATGCTAATGAGCTTTTGCCGGCGATCACAGAAATTACGATCTTCAATCGCAATCTCTTACGGCATCTTTAGTCATCTTTTTTTTGCGTAACACTATACCAGCTTTTTGCTGGTCTAATATTAGACAGCCCATGTTAAGTATGGCCATCGTTCCCGCGTCGAATTTCTACGTTTTCCGACGTCTTTTATTATTTTTAACGTAAGTCGTCCGAGAATAGGAATGTTCGTAAACGACGCTACTCAAACAATGAATGACGTAACGACGTGATTTCGCGCAATGCACGGCGGGAAATTTCTGAACGGAGCATGCGCATTTCGATTGCCGCGGGGAAGCGCTTAATTTAAATGCTTCATGCCCCCTAATCGCGTATTTCGATTACGCGGCGAGAAGTAGACTACGCCGCCGTAGCGTACGGGCAAAAATCTACCAGAATTCGATGTAGAGCCTGGTAAAATACGGCAGCGTAGAGTATTTCGATTACGCAGCGCAAAATTAAGTGTATCTGAATCTGGCTCATAATCTCTCTGTCTCTCTGACTGCTCTCTTTAACAAAGCTGGAACACACTATACGAGGCGGAAGGCGGCCTTTTATAGTGTGGGGCGTGTGCTAAAACCCTAGGCTTTGGCCAATTATGGCTCTTCGTTTTTTGAGCGCTGTGATTGGCCAAGCATGCGGGGTCATGGTGCATGCTTGGCCAATCATCAGCGCGCAACGCCGCAGTGAATTATGGGCAGACGCGTGTCACTCGAATTTGGCACGAACGACCCATTTTGTTCGATTTTCGACGAACGATCGAACAGGCAATGTTCGAGTCGAACATACGTTTGTATCGAACGCGAAGCTCATCCCTACTCAGCACTGCTTCTCCATCTTCTACTCGACTCCCTTACTGGCATGGCCTCTATTTTCTAGAGGATTCTTCAACATTCTAGAAACAGGGAGAGGTACCAGAAACTTTAATAACCTTGACCAGTGGCAGCTGGTGCTTAATAATATCAGTGCCCATCACTGCCACCCATCAGTGCCCATCACTTTCACCTATTAGTGCCCATAAGTGCCAGCTCTCAGTGCCACCTATTGGTGCCAATTCTCAGTTCTCAGAAAAATTAACTGTTTGCAAAATTTTATAACAAAATATAAAATGGTTTTACATTTTTTTTTTCAATCAGTCTTTGTAAAAAAATATTACAAAAAATTGCCCTGTTTTGAGCCACATTCCTGTCTGAGTATCGTGTCTGGGTTTCAGGTGGACTGAAAACCGGACACAAGATTCAAAACCCGAACTGTCCCGGTAAATCATAAACAGGTGGCAACCCTATGTGTGTGGCTCTGGGGAGGGGGGGGTTTCCAGCTTGGGGTATGCACTTACTTTTACATTTTCCTTTTGAATTCTTATTATCCACTTATTTAGAAAACTTTTCCGTGCTGTTTCTCAGACTCTTCGCCAGTGATCACTCTTCTCTCCCTGATACCAAGTTTGAAATTGTATATTGCATGTTTGTATTTATTCTGAGATGTGCGTGCATTTAAGGAATCAGCCCCACTCCCATTCTTATGATAATAAGCTGTGAATTTAAAGTATATATGCAGTTCATTTTTTTTTTTTGTTTATTATGTATAGAGTAGGAGATGTTTAGAACAGAGCAATGTGATCTACTTGTGGATCATGGCCATGTTGGGGTATGGAAGGCTTTGGAAGTATTTTTTAGGCCTCGGTTTCCCTAGGGTTGAGATCCACTAACCTGGAGCACAGCATCAATCATGTCACTGCCCTTTAGCTCTATGTTTGTAACAATAGCTGAGACACAGTCATATCCAACCAACTTCAATGACGCATGCGCACTAAAGAAACGTCCTGCTTGTGCCGTTTCTCCGTGACTGGCGGCACCCACATGCATGATGTCAAACACAGCGCAGGAGCACGCCAACCCCGGAAGTAACTCTGATGAAAGATGTTGGGCATGAGTGTAGAGTGCTGGCGGCACTGCAGGGCATCATTTTAAGGTAAGTGTGATGCATACTAGCTCATTATGCCTTTGTCTTGCAGGTTTTTATTTTTTCAGAGGTTTACAACCTCTTTAAGTTTAGTTGTTTTCTTTTTTCTTTTTTAAATAAGCACACAGAGCAATATTACATTGAATAATGAGAAGTGTCCCTTGTGTTGGTGGCTGCTCTCTGTTAAAATCCCCTTTCACCGCCCCTATACATAAATTTATTAAGCCCCCCTTTCCAAAATTCATTTTAAAGGAGACTTCAAGGTATGAATATTTTTATACGGTTACACTGTTTCAGCTTGGACCAATGTACATATGCAAATACCATACCTGTGGGATCCCTCTAGAACAGGAGTTTAAAACTAATTTTCATCACAGGCTGCATTAGCAGTATGGTTGCTCTCAAAGGGCTGGCTGTATCTGCAGTGCGCTATGTACAGGGTTCAGGAGTGGATTAAGTGCATAGTTCACGACTATGCTATGTACAGAGTTCAGGAGTGTGCTACATAGAGAGTACAGGGTCCAGGGGTGCCTAATGTGCAAAGTGCAGCATTCAGGGGTGTGCTGTGTACTGAGTTCAGGGTTTAAGGGTGTATATAAAAAATATATATAAAAAATTTACTACTGGCGCCAAGATACAATTCTATGTATTTTTGTTTAGTTTGCTGCAATAAAATGTTGAAAAATAAAAATTGATGGGTGGATTGCGCTAACTCCCAAGTATATATATATATATATATATATATATATATATATATATATATATATATATGGCTTTTTTCAGCAGGAACGCGGTGGAACGTAGTTCCGGCACCTCCAGAACTGAATGTATGTAATGGCAAGGGGTGGCAGGGTGTGCTGGAGGGTCTATTGATGATGGTTGCTGGGGAACCTATTTTTGCTGGAGAGGATCTATTTTTCTACTACTACTTCTACTGTTGCTGATGGGAATCTATTGTTGCCAGGGGTGGGTCTTATGCTGCAGGGGGGTCAATCATTGCTGGGAGGGATCTACTGTTAAGGTAGGTGTCTATTGATGCTGGCTGTTAGAAGTCCATTGTTGCTGTAGTGGATTGATTGTTGCTGGGGTGTCCATTGTTGCTTGATCTATTTTATGCCTTTCTTGTTATCATTAACAATATACTTAACATCACAAAATGATACTTGGTTCTGTATTCTCAAAAAGGGGCAGTACTGGGCAGTAGGTAGGGGGTGGAACCAAGGGATGTTGCTCAGAGGTGGGTAGGGGGTGGAACCAAGGGATGTTGCTCATAGGTGGGTACAGGGTGGAACCAAGGGATGTTGCTCAGAGGTGGGAAGGGGGTGGAGTCAAGGGGCAACTCAGACAGGAGGAGTTCTTGCACCTATTCTCTGAGAAAAAAAACCCTGTGTATATATATATATATATATATATATATATTATTTTTTGCCACTCCTCTCATACTGCTGATATCAACGTGAATGAATCAAATTGTGTAAGCTTCATGCTCAGTGGATATTTATCTCTATGCCTACAGGTGTGATAAAGCCAAACCTTGTGGGAAAATGCCAACTCAAACTCTATACACCCTAAATCTATGGGGTAACTAAACAACAATTTAAGTTTAAAGTGCAAGTGCTAAAATAATTAAATAAACACAATCAACTCGAATTATGTAACCAAGTGCATGTGCTATAAATCTTCCTTAATGCTTCTCAGTTAATTAAGTCCATATATAAAAATAAAATAAAAAAATTACAATATACCAAATATAGCAAATAGAAAAAAGCGCAAAATAGAAAAATAGAAAAAACAATGGCTGTCCTCAGTGAGTGATCACTCCTTTCAGTGGTGACGTCCTTTGTCTGTAGTTATGTGCTGCTACTTTCACCATGTATGTGACTATCCCACCACCTAGTAAACTGGCCACTCACCAGACTAGATTATACGCCTTTAGTTCACTTAGATTAGGACAACCACTCCATTATGCAGATCCACCAGTAATCTTTCCCAGTGCTGTATTTAAATTTCTTGTTCTATAGACTCTCATGAGACACATAAAACGTCCATCATAGTGTAGTATGTAACTTGTGATTTATTAAAGTTTAAAAAGTATATCATAAAACTCACATTTAAGGGTGCCTTGAAGCCGGCACTAAGCTGATCCAGCCGTGTACATAGAGTATATATGGTCAGCATGTCTGTCCCTGTACTTCCTTGCAAACAGCGTGTGTTCCAAGCCTCGCTTTTGCGTCACTGGAAGTGATGAACAAGTAGTTTCCCAGCAGCCTCTACGTGTTTCGCATCATAAATTGTCCCATTTGATGATGCATTTGATGATCAAATGCATCATCAAACAGGTGCTCACACATGTTTCTGATGCCATATTGTTGAAAAATCATTTTATTTCTTTGGGTATATGTAACGTCTGTCTCTTCTGACAATTGAGTGGCCACCAATGGACGATACTTTTTTTGTAACTTTATACAGTGTTTTCCTATGTATCTATGTTCAATAAAATAAAACATTTTAAGATTATACATTGTTGTTCCAATCTGCTTCCAAAGTCCGACCTAGAGGGTTTCTTTTTTCTTTTCAGTTAAAGCAATTAAACGCGCTGCCTTCGCTCCTCCAAGCAAGGTCTCTGACAAGCTGTTGGGCCTTTCTCCGTGCCTGTTCAGTGCCTGTTCAGATGGAATGTGTACATTTGAAAGTAAAATAAATAATGCTGTTATACAGCATTCCCAAAATGCCTCTGCCCATTATAATGAATGAGTAGCACTTTTAAAGCACCTTAAAGGCTCTTTCAAATCGCTGAAAACCCATTTTTTGGGGGTTAAAAGTACCCCACCAGAGTCCGAAATGCGGAGCAAGAGTGCCACTAAACAGAGATGAAGCGCCGCTAAGACAAGCGGTGCTTTAGCGCTAATACGGCCGCAGCTCCAGTGTGAAAAGGGTCTTAAAGATCTGGGGAATAAGGACTAAGAAACTTCCCTATGATGGATGCTTCTCAAGGTTGAATTTGACCTATTGGTGATAGGACAACCTAAAACTTCTGACACATTGGCCATTGTGTACTCCCGACCTCTAGCGGCTAATCAGAGATCCATGATAGTGGGGATGTACACAGACTTCGTTTGAGGACTCCAAACCCACTGCATGTCACAGAATCTTACCCTCAAGGGGTTCAGCCTTCAGGAGAAGTCATCCAGACCAACTGATCACCTTGTGAGACCCTGCCGCATTGATTTTGGTCGTCTGAGACCACAAACACATCTGACCCACTGTTACATAAAAAATGAGTCCACCTCACATGGTAAAAGTACCTCATCTTTCCATTGTGTGAAGTAACCTTGATCTCTCCAGGCAAACCGGCCATTAATCATCCAGTGTTGTTATTTGGAAGAATTCTTCCCAATCAGTAGACTTCACGACTGGCCCATAGTAAAAAAAAACATCATTACTTTGAAGTTAAATAGCGGTGTTATGGCAGCAGCTACCTGCCATAACCCCAGTATTCACTTGGGCCATCCCCAAACTGAAATTGTCCAGAATGTCTTGGTATGCTGATGCCTTAAGTGTTACCTTCATTGTAATTAGGCCCAACCCCTGAAAAACAACCCCACACCATAATTCCCCCTCCACCAAATGATTTGGAGCAGTGCACCAAGCAAGGTCAATAAAGACATGGATGAGCGAGTTTGGGGTGGAGGAACTTGACTGGCATGTACAGAATCATGACCCCAAACCCATAGAACACATTTGGCATGAACTAGAGTGGAGACTGCGAGCCAGGCCTTCTCACCCACATCAGTGCCTGACCTGACAAATGCGCTTCTGGAAAAATGGTCAAAAATTCCCATAGGAATAGGTGAAATAAATTAAGTAGGGGCAGCTGCTTGATTAATTAAGAGTGTCAAAACCCCACTATCACATTCAGGTATTATTATTTTTTGTCCATAGCGCAGATTCATTCATCCCATTTCAAAAATTCCCATAGACCCACTCCTATACCTTGTAGACAGTCTTCCCAAAAGAGTTATGCCCCGTACACACGATCACTTTTTGTGATGAAAAAAAATGTAATTTTTCTTCATGAAAAAAAATGACATTTTTCAAACTTCATTTTAAAAAATGACGTTGCGTACACACCATCATTTTTGGAAAATGATGAACAAAGTGATGGCACTCTAAAGGGGGAGTTCTATTTGCCTTGAGGCTGCTTTTAGCTGGTTACTTGTTAGTAAAAGACGATTCCTGCTTTTTTGTCTGATACAGCGTGATGAATGTGCTTACTCCATTATGAATGGTAGTTTTACCTCCCGTCTCCTAACTTGCTTCTGGGCATGTGCGGGTTTAAAACGTCATTTTTTACGTAGTTTTGCCCACACACGATCATTTTTTATGACACAAAAAATGACATTTTGAAAAATGACATAAAAAATTCGAGCATGTTCGAATTTTTTTTTGGTCATTTTTCAGAAGACATAAAATGACATTTTGCCCACACACGATCATTTTAAATGACATTTTTAAAAATGTCATTTTTTTTCATCACAAAAAGTGATGGTGTGTACGCGGCATTAAAGCTGTTATAGCTGAAAAGGGGATGCCAACTCAATATTGAACCCTACGGACTTATGCCCCGTACACACGATCACTTTTTGTGATGAAAAAAAATGACATTTTTCTTCATGAAAAAAAACGACATTTTTCAAACTTCATTTTTAAAAATGACGTTGCGTACACACCATCATTTTTGGAAAATGATGAACAAAGTGATGGCACTCTAAAGGGGAAGTTCTATTTGCCTTGAGGCTGCTTTTAGCTGGTTACTTGTTAGTAAAAGACGATTCGTGCTTTTTTGTCTGTTACAGCGTGATGAATGTGCTTACTCCATTATGAATGGTAGTTTTACCTCCCGTCTCCTAACTTGCTTCTGGGCATGTGCGGGTTTAAAACGTCATTTTTTACGTAGTTTTGCCCACACACGATCATTTTTTATGACACAAAAAATGACATTTTGAAAAATGACATAAAAAATTCGAGCATGTTCGAATTTTTTTTTGGTCATTTTTCAGAAGACATAAAATGACATTTTGGCCACACACCATAATTTTAAATGACATTTTAAAAAATGACATTTTTTTTCATCACAAAAAGTGATCGTGTGTATGGGGCATTAGACTGGGATGCCATTAAAGTTTACGTGCGTGTAAAGGCAGGTGTCCCAATGCCTTGGGTAATATAGTGTGTAAATATATATATATATATATATATATATATATATATTTATTACAGTACATTCGAAAAGTATTCACAGCGCTTCACTTTTCCACATTTTGTTATGTTACAGCCTTATTCCTAAATGGTTTAAATTCAATATTTTCCTCAAAATTCTACAAACATTACCCCATGATGACAACGTGAAAGAAGTTTGGTTGAAATCTTTGCAAATTAATTTAAAAAAATAAATAAAAGAAAAACACATGTACATAAGTATTTACAGCCTTTTCTCAATACTTTGTTGAAGCACCTCTGGCACCAATTACAACCTCGTGTCATTTTGAGTTTGATGCTACAAGCTTAGCACACCTATTTTTGGGCAGTTTCCCCCATTCTTCTTTGCAGGACCTCTCAAGCTCCATCAGGTTGGATGGGGAGCGTCCATGCACATGTCATTTTCTGATCTCTCTAGAGATATTTAATCTGGTTCAAGTCTGCGCCACTCAAGGACATTCGCAGAGTTGTCTTGTAGCCACTCCTTTGTTATCTTGGCTGTGTGATTAGGGTCATTGTCCTGTTGGAACGTGAACCTTCTCTCCAGTCAGAGGTCCAGAGCGCTCTGGAGCATGTTTTTATTAGGGATGTCTCTGTACATTGCTGCATTCATCTTTCCCTGGATCCTGACTAGTCTCTCAGTTCCTGCCACTGAAAAACATCCCCACAACATGATGCTGCCACCACCATGCTTCACTGTAGGGATGGTATTGGTCACAAGATGAGCGTTGCCTGGTTTCCTCCAGACATGTTGCTTGCCATTTGGGCCAAAGGGTTCATTCTTTGTTTCATGAGACCAGGGGATTTTGTTCTCATGGTCTGAAAGTTCTTCAGGTGCCTCCAGGCTGGATGTCATGTGACTTTTACTGAGGAGTGAGTGGCTTCCGTCTGGCCACTTTACAATACAGGCCCAATTGGTGGAGAGCTGCAGAGATGGTCGTTCTTCTGGAAGTAGTGGATAGGATATTACTGTGCTACCAAAGAGGAGGGGGTAGGGGGAGGGGTTAGGAGGGGGAGAGGGGAGGATAAAGAAAAGGGGGGAGGGGAAGAGAAAGATAGAAAGGCAATATTGCTGCAACACTGAAGATGTATCAAACGCAAAATTGTTAAAATAAATAAATAGTGCTGCGCTGTGTGATAGGGTAGATGAATGAAAGAAAAGACAGTTGCTATAACTGATATGTGAACATCAAAAATTATTAATCACTGATATTCGTTATACAAATGACATCCAATCAAAAATACAAAAATACAGAGTGCTCAGTGATATTGAAGCATGCACTGCCATATAGTAGCAAACCTAAAGCAACACACATGAGTGATAATAAGAAATTGCATCGGTGTCCATGCAGAAAAACAGCAAAAAACAATGCTGTTTCATTTCAATCGTTTTTTTATTGAAGTTTTATACAGACATAGAAAGGAAATAAACAGACAACAACGATCTGCACAATGACCCGTTATAAAATCAAAAACACATGTAACAATGCCTAACAAACAGTTACAGTGCTCAGTTAACCTTGACCAATACCATGTCATAACCACTGGGTAGAGTATCATCCCTCCTCCCCGTGCACCCCTCTGGGAGCAAACTGTGCAGTGGGGCAGAGGGCACGATCCCCCCTTAAATCCAATACATCCAGTTAGATACACAGGAACATTAGAGGTCATAAGATCAGCATAGAACATGAATCTCAAGTTACTCCGAGCCTAAGCCCAATAGTGATAAGAACCACAGATCAATGGTACTACAAAAAATAAAGAAAATAAAATGTCCGAGATTATTGGACACCACAAGAAAACAAACAAAATAAAATAACACATTAAAGTAAAACATTAAAGTGTCGTTCCTCCTTAGATCCAAAAGAACAGCTACGAACAACGATGATATGAAAGATAGAATTGTCTACACATTAGCCCTTATAAACCGAATTATACCATTCACTCCACTTAGACCAATTACGTTTCATATTGGAATAATTTCCCTGAGATGCGGCAAACATTAGCTCATATGCGGCATGGGTACTAGTTGTTTCAACAACTTCACTCAACGAGGGCGGGTTCACATCTCTCCAGTGTCGTGTGATACTCAACCTAGTACTAAGAAGTATGTGAGTGATTATGGTTCTTGAGGAGAACGGAACAGGGTCCAAGCCTAGGGACAAAAGTGCCGCTCCTGCTGAGGGGATGATCCGAGCACCCGCAAACTGGGACACTAGATTGAATACACTCGTCCACAAACCATTAAGGGAGGGGCAGGTCCACAAGACATGGTGCAACGTTCCTACCTCGCCGCAGTTCCTCCAGCATAAGGAGGATGCATTCGGGTCAAATTTAGACATGCGGTATGGTGTTAAGTACCACCGTGCCAATATCTTGTGGAATAATTCTCATAAGTTAACACTCCTAGACGCAGAAAACGTGCTGTGCAGAGCATCCTGCCAATGGTCATCGGTGAACGTTGCCCCCAAATCTTGTTCCCACGCCACCATATTTGAAGTTTTGATAAAGAAATTTTTATTATTTAAGAGGTTGTAAAATAGCGAAATCCCCCTAATGTTGGTTGTGGGATTAGTAAGGTAAAGTGTTACTCGCCAAGGTAGTGCAGTGGCCGTTTGAGGTGACTTCCTGAGGAAATGGGCTATTTGGAGATACCTATAGAGATCAGTATCCGCTAGACCAAACTCAGCCTGTAGATCACCAAATGACTTAAGTGTGGGGCCTGACAATAAGTCTCCCACTACTCTGATACCCTTAACTACCCAGTGTGCAACAGATATACCTGGTATGATTAGAGGTAAACTAGTGATGGGGAGAGGCATAGGTTTAACTTCCTGGTCTATGAAATTATGGGAGCAAACAACTTCCATGCGCGTATAGTAGCCACCATTGTGGGAGAGAATTGATTAAGGGCCGAGACAAGTACATGACTAGATAGCAAGATGTCAGATAAACGATTAACAGGGCACTGCGCTAATTCCAGTTCTAGCCATCTAGGAGTGTGGGTCTGCACAAACCACAATCTAGCCTGTGAGAGAATCGAAGCTGAGTGGTAGTCCCTCAGAAGGACATGACCAAAACCTCCAACTCTCCTGCCTGCTACCAACTTTTTAAAGGAGCATCTCACTTTCTTACCCTGCCACAGGAATCTATTAAGCAGGGATTGGAGTTTGGAGAAGAAAGAGGCGGGGACAGAAATCAGCAAAGTCCTGAAGAGATATAGTAACTGTGGTAGGACTAATATTTTAAATGCCGCTAGGCGACCAGACCACAGCAGTTCAATTTTAGATAATTCCTGTAACGTCTTATTCATAGAACTAAGAAGTGGAACATAATTAGCTGCATATAGGTCATCACTGGACGCTGTTAGAGATATACCCAGATACTTTAACCCACCGTCTCTCCAGGAGTAAGGGAACCGAGCAGTAAGCCTCCTCCTCACCGGGGGATCGATACCCACCCCCATCAAGTAGGACTTACTCTAATTGACCTTGTAATAAGACAACCTATTAAACATCTCCAAAAAAAAAACAATGCTGTTTAAAAGATCAAAATATCAAAGGAACAATCAACAATAAAGTGCTAGTGCTTATGCCGAAATATTCAGTGTGAAGGTGGTGCAGAGAAGGAATTCCAATATCCTTTTGAAGTTTTAGTGAGGGTGTCAACTTACAGTACCTTACTGCTGTAAGGTAACAGCATGTATATTATAGCCAACGGTGTTCCAGTCGTTTCAGAATGTAGTGTGTCCCAGTGAACTGTAATCTTTCTCTGTGGATAAAGTCCCCCTCAGAAGTCACGTCCAATGGACAACAATGACCCTCACCCAGGGAGGTAAAAAGCGCCAAAAGTGCAGTATCGTTTAAAAGTTTTTAATAATAAAAAAAGGCATACATTATGGTACTCACATGGATGCAATAAAAACAGGCATAAAAACAAGTGGCAAGTTCTTAGTGGACTCTGGACTTTTGAGTCCACGCTGAATATTTCTCCATAAGCACCAGCACTTTATTGTTGATTGTTCCTTTGATACTTTGATCTTTTAAACAGCATTGGTTTTTGCTGTTTTTCTGCATTGACACTGATGCGATTTTTTATTATCACTCATGTGTGTTGCTTTAGGTTTGCTACTATATAGCAGTGCATGCTTCAATATCACTGAGCACTCCGTTCTTCTGGAAGGTTCTCCTCTCTCCACAGAGAAATGCTGGAGCTCTTTCAGAGTGACCATCAGGTTTTTGGTCGCCTCCCTGACTAAGGCCCCTCTTCCCCGATTGCGGAGATCGAGGAGAATAAGTGGAATAATAAAAGAGGTTAGTGAGTTATTTTTTTACACCTACCATTGAACAGAGTGTAATTTACACATGTCATTTTAATTTTAATACTTACAGTGGAATATTTTTTACTTAGTATTTTTTGCGCAATTGCGTATAGTTTATATACTGTTTTTGTGCGTGTTTGCAAAAATAAAGTGGGCCTGTCTGGATGAATACCCAGGGCCAAATGTGGTCCAAGTTCAGCCCTGTTATATATATATATATATATATATATATATATATATATATATATATATATATATAATATAATATATATATATATATATATATATATATATATCATATGTCGTTTCCAACCAGCATAGGTTGTAAAGATGAGTCCAGCATATCAATGGCAATCTTTAACTTAATATGTTCACTCATCTCACTCTTAGGAGGTCATGCATGAGATGTGCACTTTAGTAGACAGTTTTTTGTCCCCACTTATCAGTTTTATCAGCAACCCACATAAAATAGTTACTTTTTTGATAATGCCTGTTCTTTATTGCATCGATATACAGTGACCTTGGGCGAGTCATTTTGTTATCCAAAACTTTTATGTAAGCTACAGTATGCAGAGCAAGTTCCATTTTAATGCATATCACTCACTGTATTATCACTTGCTTGATAAAAAAAAAAAGGAATATTATAAAAGAAATTGTAAGTAAACTTTGAAATCAGGATGAAATCTTTTCCTAAAAGAAACAGTTCTTCAGAAAGTTTGAGTGTTCATTTGAAGTTTGCCTTTGAAAAGCAAAAAACAGCAAAGGTTTGTCAGCAGATTGGCTTTGCAAAGAAGAGAGAATCTCACAACAGGAGAGTAGCAAAAGTTGCCCCAAGGCTTTTGTGTCTTTTGTTGTCTGTGTGGACGATAAAAAAAAACATGCAATAAAGCAATTTGTTTTAACCTCATCTGTCAAAGCTCCCATGTACCAGAAACACAGCTTGGAAGAATAAGACACAAGTAGAGACAGTGCAATGCTAAAGGAACAAGGAGATGTATGAATATCATTATTTTAGGAGTAAGATTACCTAACATCTACTGATTCTTAGTAATAGCACAATTCAAGCCACAACAAAATCATTTACCACAAAAAGAATTGGTGACTCATTTCAGACATATTTAGAAAAACTTCAAATATGTGCTAATTTGTTGATTTATATTTATTGTTACAGTATGCATTTCATTCTCAAATCTTTAGAAAATTGATTTTTTTTTCTGAAACTGAGCAAAATAAGGCCGCTTTCACACTTTGGCAGGAAGTGCGCTGATGGTATAGCGGCGCTATTTTTAGCGGCGCTATACCGTTTGCAGAGGCGCATTGCCGGCGGTATTACCGCGGTTTCCCATTGGTTTCAATTGGAAGGAGCGAAGGAAGAGCAGTAAACACACCGCTCCAAAGATGCTGCAGGACTTTTGGAGCGGTACTGCTAGCGCTCCAGTGTGAAAGCCCTCACGCTTTCACATTGAAACTGCAGGGCAGGAGTTTTTCAGGTGCTATTTAGGCGCTATTTTTAGCGCTAAAACGCCTGAAAAACTCCTCAGTGTGAAAGGGGCCTAAGTGTGTTTCTTCAATAATGCTTTGCTGGGTAAAGTCTCCAGCTACAATTTCACTCAAGTTCAGAATACTAAAGTTGGGAGAGGGATGGAGCCTGCTGGCAGAGGGTAGAGTTTAGGGTACTCATAGATATAAAATTACATTTGTCAAATTCCGTTATTTGCAGCCTAATTGGACAAAAATCCTATGTCCGTGAGTGGCATTTGAGCCAACTTGCTTCTGAAAACATACCAACCTAGTCAGGGGTCAAGTTCTCCCCCACCAAAAAAAAAATGATACGCTCATATGCATAATTACTAAACTGCATGTTTGTTTGTTTTTTCAATTCACTGTACCTTAGTAATTCTTTATGTTACTGTCCGCTTCCTGTATATGGATTCATCGGGTAGTGTGCGGGTATTCCGTCACTTCCTTGATGCCGCAATGTCTCCTGGGAGCTTTTGTCATTGTTCCCAGAAGACATTGTGGAGGTCTGCCGCGAGTTATCACGGGAACTTTAAGCAAGTTCTTTCTAAATCCTGCGATAACTCGTGGCAGACCTCCGCAATGTCTCCTGGCAACAATGACAAAAGCTCCCAGGAGACATTGCGGCATTGAGTAAGTGATGGAATACCCACACACTACCTGATGAATCCATATACAGGGAGCGGCCAGTAACATAAAGGATTACTAAGGTTCACCTTCCCCTGACAGTGACTCGAGCTGGGCATCGCTGCTTAGTGAATGATTTGTTCGGGCGGCTTGGCTGCTCTCGGCTGCTCTAGTCCTGCAAAGGGAACTTAGATCCTGATGTGAAAAAAAGTGCAGGAACTCCGTTCCCACGTGTTTCCGCAGGACTTGAGCCCTGAACCTAGTTATTGTCATCTGTTTTCAGTCTTGAGTGTCTGCTCAATATACACAAATATAGGTGGAGAAGAGCAGAAATAAATATTACTATTGGCCAGTATTGTTTTATCCTGTTGGTGGGTGAATAGCCATGTTTAAATACACTCTTCCAGATAAATAGTTGATTTTTCATTCTGCCTAATTTATTGAGGTATGGATGTGTGCTGAACTCTAAGGCCTCGTACACACGAGGCAATAGATTTGTTCAAAATGGTCTGTCCGACCGATTTGAACAAATCTGTCTGTTTGGATTTTGGTTTGCTCGCGTGTACACACGAGCAAACCAAAATCTCCGCCAGCAGACGGCGCGCTGACGTGTCGGTGACGTGGCGGTGACGTTGACGCCGCCACGTCACCGCACCAGGAAGTAAAACACTTCCGCGCATGCGCCGAATCCATTCGGCGCCGGTGCGAGACGACATGTCTGCTGGTAAGTGTACTAACCAGCAGACATGTCGGGCGGACGGGTTCCCACCCGATAGATTTCAAAGCATGCTTTGAAATCTGTCGGGTGGCCAAATCCGTCGGCTCGCCCGTACACACGATCGAATCTGTCTGCTGGGACGGTCTAGCAGACCGTTTCCAGCAGACAGATTTGATCGTGTGTACGTGGCCTAACCCTTTGCTAAACACCTCTGAGGTTGACACACCACTTGCTAGAAGGAAAGGTTCTCACTTCTGAAGTGGCCATAGGTTACATGGACCAGCTGGTTCTCTTAGGAATAGGATTTATAACACCTGGGCCTCATCGCAACAAGTTCATTTTTGTGTGCAGGCCCCAAAAAACAATTTTTCAGTCTCTAGGTAATTCTGTACAACTTATTTATTTCAATTCAATATTGAATGGTCACAGGGTAAGCGTGATTTATTTTTTCTTCCACAATTCTGTACAACTGAAACAAACATTTTTTTATGCTGAGAAAGTACATTATCAGAAGAAATAATCTTTATTTCCCTGTGACTAATATTTTGGATTTTATTAGGGGTAAAACATATTTCTTCTGATCTTTGAAGTGGCTCTAAATGCAGAAGTTTTTTTTATCTCAATGCATATGCATTAAGATAAAAAAAACTACTGTGTGCAGCAGCCCCCCTAATACTTACCTGAGCCCCATCTCGATCCAGCGATGTTGCATGAAAGCCTTGGTTGTCCGGGACTCTCATTCCTGATTGTTAGACACAGCATGTGCTCCCGCTGCTGTCAAACAAAGTCAGTGAGCCAATGAGGAGAGAGAGAGAGGCAGGGCAGGGCCATGGCTCTGTGTCCGAATGGACACACAAAGCAGTGGCTTGGCTCCAGGTGCCCTCATAGCAAGCTGCTTGCTGTGGGGGCAGGAGGGAGAGGCCTGGAGCATCGGCATGAGACACGAGAAGAGGAGAATCTGGGCTCCTCCATGCAAAACCACTGTACAGAGCAAGCAAGTATGACTTGTTTTTTTTTTTAAACAAATACAAAAACAAGACTTTAATATTACTTTAAAAAAAAAAGAGTAATGCAGTTGAATAGTCTGTTGCCTTCATTCCCTGCTAATATGGCATCTGAACAGCAGGATCTCTGTTGCTGTATCATTGGGACAGGTAGGAGGACACTGCTGCCATTATCCTGTTGCTGCTAGCAGATACTTAGCACATATGGACTGGCCATTTAACTGCCAGCATTATTTACTGCACACAGACTATCCTCGCACTATACTCATGTGCACCGCTGGAAAGACTGGGGCCCAATGCTAGCAGAATGCAGAACTAGGGCTAAAGACTGTTCACTGAGAAAGCTGTTGCCTATTGTTTATAATAAAAACCACCCCTTTAGGGACATTTCAATTTCAACACTGCCATTTATATTGAGTGCAGACTAAAGTGTCTACTGTCCACAGAGTAATTATTGCAGTATTGATGACTGTTTTCTAATGCCATTACTTAGTGCTGAACTCCATTCTATGCTGCTATAGCCTAGAGAAAATATTGGGGGAGATTTACTAAATTTGGTGCACTCAGAATCTGGTGCAGCTGTGCACGGTAGCCAATCAGCTTCTAATCTCAGCTTGTTTAATTAAGCTCTGGCAATAAAACCTGAAAGCTGAATGTTTTTTACGCAGAAATGAGCCTGATTTTGTACTCTTCAGCTTTAGTAAATAAACCACATTGTCCGGTGAACTGTACTTGACCTAATCCATTACATACTCATTTATTGGCATACTGTTATTTACCGCAACCCGTCACAATATATTGGGTTTATTTACCAGTAACTGGTGACCAGTGACTGATGTTTGTTTTTTGATACTGAACTTTAATTGTAGGATATCTATATTTTTGTTCCCAGTAGCAATGCAGTATCCATTTGCTTAACCTGGTGTGTCAGTGGGGCTTATGTTTTTCTCAGAGTCAAGGTAGAAGAACAGAGAACCCAACCTACCAAGTGGCTTCAGCAGGGGTAGCTCTACATTCATTAACCACTTAAGGACCCCCGCACGCACATATACGGCCACAGAATGGCTCGTACAGGCACAAGGGCGTAAATTTACGTCCCCGCCTTCGTGCGGTTCGGGGGTCCCATCGGGACCCCCTCCGCGGCGTGCGGGGGTCCCCCTGGCTCCGAGAGCGATCCAGGATGAGCGGGCGGATGTCGGCATTTACCCGCCCCCCCGCGATCGCTCCCAGCCAATGCGCGCGCTCCCCCTTTGTGTCACTTCCTCCTCCTGTGTAAACACAGGAAGGGGGAAGTGATGTAATCTCCCATCGCAGCGGTATTTCCAACCGCTGCGATGGGAGAAACACCTCACAGTAAGTGTGCACCAACATTACACTGACACACACTCACATAGGCATACTTAACCCCTTGCGATTTGCCCCCCCACCCCCCCTGTCACAGTGTCACTGAATGCAGTGATCTAATCACTGCATTTAGTGTCAGTGTGACAGGCAGTGTAAAATCAGTTAGTGTTAGGTTCAGGATAGCCCCCCCACCCCCCCTAATATAGTTTTAACCCCCTGATCACTGCCCTAGTTAACCCTTTCACTCCCTATTGCCAGCGTCACTAAGCGATCATTTTTCTGATCGCTGTATTAGTGTCGCTGTTCCCGCTAGGTAGCTATTTTTTTTTATCGCGATTTTTTTCTTTACTAAAGACATGTGGCTAAATAAATTTTGGCCTAAATGTTTGACTAAAATTTAGTTTATTTGTTTTTTTTTAACAAAAAGTAAAAAATAGTGTTTTTTTTTTCAAAAATGTCGCTCTATTTTTGTATATAGCGCAAAAAATAAAAATCGCAGAGGTGATCAAATACCACCAAAAGAAAGCTCTATTTGTGGGAAGAAAAGGACGCAAATTTTGTTTGGGAGCCACGTCGCACGACCGCGCAATTGTCTGTTAAAGCGACGCAGTGCCGAATCGCAAAAACACCTTGGGTCATTTACCAGCGTATTGGTCCGGGTCTTAAGTGGTTAAGAGTACAAAGTTGTATGAGCACAAAAATGGCTTTGGTGCTGACAAGAAACAGGAAAACCTTATCTCTTTTTATAATATTAAGAATTACTCATTTCTATTGCAGTTACTATTTTTTTGATTATATTACTCTTACAGGGGTAGATTTCTAGATAGGCCACCCAGACCAGAGAAGACACCTATCTGTCCAGCCGACAGTAGGATTGCAGGGCTGCTGATATTTACAACCCATACAGTGTTAGAAATTCTGTATATAGCCCTACAGAACAGACAGTGTACAGTCCACATGGGCTTTGCTGCTTAACTACAGACAGGAACAGGAACTTTTTTTATCAGAGAAAAGACACAGAGTTTACCATAGAGCAGCTACAAACTTGTAAACACTGCCATCTACTGGTTGATGTAGTTATTGCACAAAATACAAATGAACATTGTATTCCAACACCCCCACTCAACAACTACTCCTTATATGAATTCCATTTCATATCTCATTTCTATAAATATGTTTCTTGTAAGTGGTTTTGTCAAATTCTCTAATACACTTTTGTTTCTCGTGAGTTCAAAGTCTTTGCATCTCATACCATGAATTTGGCTCTGAGTTTTAATGCTATGTGAGCAACATAGAACAGACGTTTTGGTTGAAATGCCTTTATTGCATCTGGTAGATTTCCTGATTGAAGCCTCTTTGTGGCCTGGTTTCTTCTTTTACAACATTTGTATTGTATGCGTAAATTTCGATTTTGATTGCTTATCTTCATGTGACACTGATGTGGAATTTCCCTCAGTTTGAATTGTTTGTGTTAGTTTATGAAGTTCTGAACACACTGAAAAATGTATAGACAATTACACTTCTACTGATGGCTACCTTGTTTGTATCTTGGTGTAGAATTCTGTATCCCTTTTGAGATTTACTGTACCCCAGCTTTTGTGCAAGCATCCCATAGGCTTTGTTCCAAATTTTTTTAAGATGGTTCAAATTCAAGACAGTTCATATGGAATTTTCTCAGTTGATTTTGCTGGTAATCGATTTTGGAGATAGCATGCAGCAGGGGTGCAACGGATCAAAAAACTCACGGATCGGATCGATCCTCGGATCAGGGGTCACGGATCGGATCATTTTCGGATCAACACAAAACGGAGCTCATGTGCTTAAATACAGTATTTGGAAATCTGACGGACTGTTTAATGTTAATTTTTAAAAGCTGCAGCAAACCTGCTGACCTCACATGGTTGCTAATGTGACAGAACACGTCTGATATTCACTTTTAATTTAACATTTAAACAGTGCGTCGGATTTACAAATACTGTATTTAAGCAAATAAGCTCAGTTTTTTGTGTCGAAATTACTGCATCCCGCAATCCACCATTGCCCCCAGCCCTCCACTCATCACGTAATGTCCACCATTGTCCCCCACTCGTCATCACCATCACTGTTCCAGTGCAACATTGCCCCCACATTAGTAATAATAGCCAGTAGTTTTACATTGCCCCCACATAGTGATAGCCAGTAGTTTAACATTGCCCCCACATAGTAATAGCCAGTAGTTTTACATTGCCCCTACATAGTAATAGCCAGTAGTTTTACATTGCACCCACATAGTAGTAATAATAGTAGCCATTAGCCAATAGTTTAACTCACTGTACTGCACCGCAATGACTGTCCTGCTTTGCGCGCTCTCTCGTAGAATACAAGATCCACGAGCAGAGGGGTGATGACGTCGGCGCGCACCGCCGGGTGTACCAAGATGGCCGACCGCTCCGGAGCTAGGCCAAAGCCGCGGCCTTTCCTAAGGCCGCGGCTCGTTCCACGGATCGCAATCTGTGCCGATCCGTACAGGCCGACCCGTACCGATCGCGGATCGGTCACGATCCGTTGCACCCCTAGCATGCAGTCATAATTGCCTCCCCCAGTATGTGGTTGGCATTAAACAGCATGGTTTTCCACTCTCACATAGAGTACAGTTTTATTCTTTCTGCAACCTTGTTTTGCTCTGAGTTGTATGGTACAGTAGTGAAATATTATGTCATGCTTTCTGAGATCCCCTGTGTGTTATCCCCTGTATATTTAGTTCCATTGTCTGTGTGCAATACACTTGTAGTGCACTTGTAGTGCAAAGTGAATTTTCCTTTCATAAATAACCCCATTTGTGTTGGTCTATTACATAAAATCCCAATAAAATATATTTAAGTTTTTGTTTGTAACATGACAAAATGTAGAAAATTTCAAGGGGTATGATTAGTTTTGCAAGGAACTGTAATACATTGATATAGGCAAATATAATGTATAAAATTAAACAATCCTCATCACTTAACCAAAGCAGTACAATGTTTCTATGGCAAAATGATATTGCTCTGGTCATCAGGACTGATCAATTTTCAGATACATTCCATAGTTTGTCGACTCTATAGCTTTCCTAAAGACAAAATAATATACTGATTTGGGTTATTTTCAACAAAGAAATATAGCAGAATACATGTTGGTAAATTTATGAAGAACAATTATTTATTTTAAACATTTTCTAACAAAAACAAAGAAAACTTTTTTTTTTTAAATCAGCCTTTATTTTATTTATTTAGCAAAAAAAAATAAACAAAGTGCTGAAAAAACTAAACTACAAAAGGCCAAAAGTGTGAAGGAAGAAAATGATAATAAATATGTTTTTTAATCTAAAAGTTGCACTTCATCTTAGCAGGCATGGGGGGAGGGGGGGGGGGGTTATTTACTAAAGGCAAATCCACTTTGCACTACAAGTGCACTTGAAGTCTGAGGGGGACATGAAAGGAAAATAAAAAACAGCATTTTTTGCTTGTACATGATTGGATGATAAAATCAGCAGAGCTTCCCCTCATTTCAGATCTTTCCCTCAGATCTACAGCGACTGCCCTTCCAAGTGCAGTGGCAGTGCACTTGTAGTGCAAAGTGGAGTTGCCTTTAGTAAATATCCCCCAAAGTTGCACATAATCGTGAAGTGAAAGGAAAGTGATAAATGGTTTTCAATTTTTTTTTACAAATAAATATCTGAAAAGTGTGATATGCATTTGTATTCAGTCCCCCTGAGTCAATACTTTGTAGAACCACTTTTTGCTGCAATTACAGTTGCAAGTCTTTTTGGGGATGTCTCTACCAGCTTTGCACATCTAGAGTGATATTTTTACCCATTTTTAAAAATAGCTCAAGCTCTGTCAGATTGGATGGAGAGCATCTGTGAACAGCAATTTTCAAGTCTTGCCACAGATTGATTCTCAATTAGATTTAGGTTTGAACCTAAAATGGGCCATTCTAACGCTTGAATATGCTTTAAGCTAAACCATTCCATTTTAGTTAGACATGTGCACTGCCGCAAAATTTGTTTGTTTTCGTTTTAGTTTCAGTTTTTCAGAAATTTGGAAATGCGGAAACTCAAAGATTCGGGAATACAGAAATTTGGAAATGCGGAAACTCGAAGATTCGGGAATACAGAAATTTTGAAATTCTGAATTTCCAAATTTCCGAATTCCGAATTTTCAAATTTCAGAAATTTGGAAATTCTGAGAATCGGAAATTCAATAATGTGGAAATTCAAAAATCCATAATTTTTTAGATTTCCAAACTTTCCAATTTCCGAATTCCGAATTTTTTATTTTCCAAAATTCGTAATTCAGAATATCGGAGAATCGGATATTTGGAAATTCGAAAATCAGAATTTTCGAATGCAGAATTTTCAAATTTTCTAATTTTTGAATTTAGGGTTTTTGATTTTCCGATTTTTTTGAATTTTGGTTAACCGATGAAAATGGTCCATCAGACCATTCTCATCGGATGGACGGATCGTGTGTACATGGCATAACAGGTTTTCTTCTAAAATTGCTCTATAGCTGTTCCATTCATCTTCCCATCAACTCTGAGCAGTTTTATTGTCCCTGCTGAAGAAAAGCATCCCCACAACATGATGATGCTACCACCATGTTTCACGATGGGGATGGTGTATTCAGTTTGATGTGCAGTGTTAGTTTTCCATCACACATAGCATTTTGCTTTTAGGCTAAAAAGTTTAATGTTGGTCTCATCTGACCAGAGAGCCTTCTTCCACATGTTTGCTATGGGTTCCTGCAAATTGGAAATGGGACTTCTTATGGTATTCTTTCAACAATGGCTTTTTTTCTTGCCACTCTTCCATAAAGGCCAGGTTTGTGGTGTGCACGACTAATAGTTGTCTCTGTGCTGTTGATTCTCCCCCCTGAGCTGTGGATCTTTGCAGCTACCATAGGTGTGTGCACCAAAGCTCAAACACACATGCATGTGTGTGTATATATATATATATATATATATATATATATATATATATACAGTGCGGAAAATAAGTATTTGAACACCCTGCTATTTTGCAAGTTCTCCCACTTGGAAATCATGGAGGGGTCTGAAATTGTTATCGTAGGTGCATGTCCACTGTGAGAGACATAATCAAAAAAAAAAAAATCCAGAAATCACAATGTATGATTTTTTTAACTATTTATTTGTATGATACAGCTGCAAATAAGTATTTGAACACCTGAGAAAATCAATGTTAATATTTGGTACAGTAGCCTTTGTTTGCAATTACAGAGGTCAAACGTTTCTTGTAGTTTTTCACCAGGTTTGCACACACTGGAGGAGGGATTTTGGCCCACTCCTCCACACAGATCTTCTCTAGATCAGTCAGGTTTCTGGGCTGTCGCTGAGAAACACGGAGTTTGAGCTCCCTCCAAAGATTCTCTATTGGGTTTAGGTCTGGAGACTGGCTAGGCCACGCCAGAACCTTGATATGCTTCTTACAGAGCCACTCCTTGGTTATCCTGGCTGTGTGCGTCGGGTCATTGTCATGTTGGAAGACCCAGCCTCGACCCTACTTCAAAGCTCTAACTGAGGGAAGGAGGTTGTTGCCCAAAATCTCGCAATACATGGCCCCGGTCATCCTCTCCTTAATACAGTGCAGTCGCCCTGTCCCATGTGCAGAAAAACACCCCCAAAGCATGATGCTACCACCCCCATGCTTCACAGTAGGGATGGTGTTCTTGGGATGGTACTCATCATTCTTCTTCCTCCAAACATGGTTAGTGGAATTATGACCAAAAAGTTCTATTTTGGTCTCATCTGACCACATGACTTTCTCCCATGACTCCTCTGGATCATCCAAATGGTCATTGGCAAACTTAAGACGGGCCTTGACATGTGCTGGTTTAAGCAGGGGAACCTTCCGTGCCATGCATGATTTCAATCCATGACATCTTAGTGTATTACCAACAGTAACCTTGGAAACGGTGGTCCCAGCTCTTTTCAGGTCATTGACCAGCTCCTCCCGTGTAGTCCTGGGCTGATTTCTCACCTTTATTAGGATCATTAAGACCCCACGAGGTGAGATTTTGCATGGAGCCCCAGTCCGAGGGAGATTGACAGTCATGTTTAGCTTCTTCCATTTTCTAATGATTGCTCCAACAGTGGACCTTTTTTCACCAAGCTGCTTGGCAATTTCCCTGTAGCCCTTTCCAGCCTTGTGGAGGTGTACAATGTTGTCTCTAGTGTCTTTGGACAGCTCTTTGGTCTTGGCCATGTTAGTAGTTGGATTCTTACTGATTGTATGGGGTGGACAGGTGTCTTTATGCAGCTAATGACCTCAAACAGGTGCATCTAATTTAGGATAATAAATGGAGTGGAGGTGGACGTTTTAAAGGCAGACTAACAGGTCTTTGAGGGTCAGAATGCTAGCTGATAGACAGGTGTTCAAATACTTCTTTGCAGCTGTATCATACAAATAAATAGTTAAAAAAATTCATAAATTGTGATTTCTGGATTTTTTTTTTTTGATTATGTCTCTCACAGTGGACATGCACCTACGATGACAATTTCAGACCCCTCCATGATTTCTAAGTGGGAGAACTTGCAAAATAGCAGGGTGTTCAAATACTTATTTTCCGCACTGTATATATATATATATATATATATATATATATATATATACACACAATAGATATATATATATAGATATAGATATATATATATATTGTGGGAGATTAGCTTGTGAGGATCAACTTTTCTGAATGATAGTCCGCAAGCAGGCACTTTCTTTTTAAGTCTGGCGGGTGCCATGTTTTATTTATAAATGGTTTGCAGGTTAAAAAATAAAATGAATGAATGAATGAATGAAAACTTATATAGCGCGGCACATGCGAACTGAATCGCCTCTGGGCGCTTGTTGTTCCTGTCTCCTTTGATATCAAAAGAGAAAAGTCTTGACCTTTTTCCTGAATGCTAGGTGGTTCTCCTCCAACCGAATGCTGGTTGGTAAAGCGTTCCATAGTCTAGGACCTTGGATCGCGAATCTTCTTTCTCCTTTGGACTTGAAGTTGGCTTTCGGAACCTGGAGCAGGTTCTGATTAGTGGATCGCAAAACGCGATTGGGGTTATGCGCTTTTATTATTTCGCATAAATAAAGGGGGGCATTCCCATGGACACATCTATGTGTAAGACAGAGAGCTTTAAAAGCAATTCTGTCTTTAACTGGCAGCCAATGGAGGGCTCTCAGTGAAGGTGAGATGGATTCCCAGGGTTTTTTCCCAGTCACAAGTCTGGCGGCCGTATTCTGAACGACTTGGTAGACGAGCGATTTGGTATTTGGGGAGGCCGAGGTAAAGGGCATTTGCATAATCCAACCTGGAGTTTACAATTGCTCCCACCACGACCGCTAAATCCTCTTTAGGGATGAATGGAGTGAGTCTACGTAGTAGGCGCAGCAGATGGTGAGATCCGCTGACTACTGACCCTATTTGTGCGTCCATTGTCATAAAGGAGTCAAAAATGACCCCAGGCTTTTGACTTTGGCGCTAGGGGTGATGAGTTTGCCCAAAATAGGCGGGGGGGTCCACGCTGTTGAAAGTTGATTCCTGCGCTTGGCGTGAAACAGAAGAAGTTCTGTTTTTGCTCCATTGAGTTTAAGATAACTCTTTGTCATCCAATCCTCTATCAAAGAGAGGCATGTCTCTAGATTGAGGTGGTGATCCTGTCTATTGCAGATGCGGAAATACAGTTGCGTATCATCTGCATATGAGTGGTAGAGCAGTTTTTGGCTGCTGATAATCTCAAAAAGAGGACGAAGATAGACGTTAAACAGCACTGGTGATAGAGGCGATCCTTGAGGGACTCCGCATGTAACTGTGCGTTTCTCAGACGTAAAAGGTCCTAACTTCACTGTTTGCGATCGGTTTTCCAGAAAAGAGGAGAACCAAGATAAATCGCCTTCTGCGACTCTGGCTACTTCAGCAAGCCGAGTCAGTAATAGTTTGTGGTCTACCGTGTCGAAAGCTGCACTTAGGTCCAACAGAACTAGAAGACAAGATTCTCCTTCGTCTGCGGCCTTGAGAACATCGTCCCATACTTTCAGCAATGCTGTTTCCGTCCCGTGTCCGGGGCGGAAGCCTGATTGCAATGGGTCAAGTAGCTTGTGGGTATCCAGATGCTGTTGCAGCTGTTGTACCACTACTTTCTCCATTATCTTTGAGAGTACATTGAGACTTGTTATGGGACGGTGGTGGAGTGGGTCCTTGGGGTCCAGAGAGGGTTTCTTCAGGATGGGTAGAATTATACCCTCTTTCAACTGTGAGGGCACTATGCCCTCCAAGAAAGACTGGTTGATAAGTTGCGTGATGGGAGGAGCCAGGATGTCGGCGCATTCCTTCAGCAGTTTTGAGGGGATAATGTCATTTGGCGCTGTGCTATTACGCAAAGCGCCAATGACATTCTTAGTGGTCTCAATGGAGATGGGTTCCAGGGTAAACTTACCTGATATAGGAGAATTACTATGGGTGCTGTGTGAGAGGCTGCAGGGGGGGCCAAGGGGGGAATTGTTTTGCTGAATGCTTTCACGGATTGCCTCGATTTTATTAATGAAGCAATCCGATAGTTCATTGCAAAATTCTTGTGTGTCCAATCTAGGGGCTTCAATGCATCCTGGTTTCATGGTCTGAGTGACCATCTTGAAGAGTTCGCGGGGGCGGTTCAAGGCGCTGTTGATAGCCTCCGAAAAATAATTTTTCTTGGCTTGGAAAACAAAACAATAAATTAAATCCTTGCCGTCTAGCACTAACTAAACAAATAGTCTCCTCTCTATACGGTGCAGGGCTGGTCCCTGTCACCCACAAAACATGCAGTAAAGCAAACCTTTTTTTTTTAGTCCAGCACTCAGTGCTCCACTCACTCAGGTCCCTTCCTGAGTCTCAAAGCCAGAGCACTGTTGTGCTCTCTTCCTGGTCTTATAAAGTCCAGCTGATTGTGGACTCGAGTGGACCCAAACATCCAGACCGGAACCCTAGCCAGGCCCAGAGGCTGTAAAACCCGGACCGGATTCCGGTTCAGTCCCTCATAATAGAACGTATGCGAGGTGAAATGTACCTATTATCATGTATCGCACCTCGCATACCATCACAATATATATATATATATATACTGTATAGACACAAACTCCTTTTATGTTCCTGCTGCCAAGTGTCTTCTCTGACATTCTTGTTCATAATAAAAAAAAATCCATCCTTGCAGTAGGGCCCCCATCTGGATGTGCATCAAGAGCTGTGACAAACATTTTATAACTTTTTGGAAAGCCACTGAGTAATAGTGCTATGAAATGAAAATATTTTGTTTTCTTCTCCTATACCTCTAGGGCATTCAACCATTTCCAAGGTATGCCTTAGGTAATCCTGCATATACTGGCCTTTCATCAGGTTGATTTAGTATAACTTTACAAACAAATACTCTTTATTGCAGAGATTAGCTCTTTCAAGCACCTTTTGTAAATCCTTCCCACATTTATTTAGCAAATTCCCATATACTGTATGTATGATTTGATCATCTTCTATGCTAAGAGAGATTGTACTCTGCGCTTTTTTATTTTTCTCTATCCACTCATTTGAAGGGTGTTCTGGTCTGACTTAATTAATACATTTCCACATACTTTCCCTTATTAACAGTATGTTCAGCTTGGATTTCCAAGACTAGAAGTTCTGGTTTGTCAGATTTGCAAACGAAAGCTTTGTTGCAGCTGTGTTACTGGCAATTTTATTTTTTTATTTTGCAGTCTTCTTCCTATTGCTGTATCTTGCACTGTTGCTATAGCTGGTTATGACTAGGCAATGAATGGGTTCTCATCTTTTTTCTGGGTGAATGTCTGGGCTATGTCTGGGCCCATAACCTGTTAGAAATTCTGTAAATAGTCCTACAGAATGGACAAACAGGGCACAGTCCATATGGGCTTTGCTGCTTAGGTTCAGACAGGAACGGGAACTTTATTATCAGAGAAAAGACATACAGTTTACTATAGAGCAGCTATGAATTTTTAAACACTGCTGTCTCCTGGCTGATGTAGTTGATGAACGTTGTATTGCAACAAAAAGCCTTCTCTGTTTATCCACAACTTTGTTATCATTCATATAACCCATCCCCTGCATTAAAACATGTGAGGTGAATTGAGCGAAAGTAGCTTTCTCAAAGGCATTAGGGTCTGTAAACCTGTAAATATCATCAGCTGCTGGATCCATCCCAACTGGATGACCATGGAGAGAAGTAAGGGGACAGGAGTTGAGATAAACAAGGAGAGAGATACTCTATCCTACATAAGAATGAAAAAGAGTCCCCCAGAGGAGGGGCTTTTTAGGCAACTTCTTTAAGGTCACATATTTAGGATGTTACATTTATTGTACTCTATCCTACATATGTGCATTATTTTTTTAAATAATTCATTCAAAATAATGTTAACCTCCCTGGCGGTATGATTCTGTCTGGAATTACCTACCAAAAGCGGTACAATTATTTGCATGGAAATTTGGCGTTTTATACTGTAGGCCTGCAATTCTTAGGAATAACTTGCTTAAATCTGTCCAAACAAGACATCCCGGGTATGATAAAGTTTGAAAAACAAAATCATATTTTTTTATATAATAAAAAACTATAAATAATTATAACAAATTATAATGTAATTATAATAACAAATATTCAATAATGTAATCAACTCAAAAACACTGAAATTTGCTCAGTTGCAGAATTGTCGCTGTCATTATTTTTTTTTTTTATGACGAATTTCCCCACAAATCGCTATCGCTCAATTCTGCAAGTGATTAAAATTTATTATCGCTGTTTTCTAGCTGATCTAAAACCATTTTTGACATAAAGGGACACTTTTGGTTGCTATGGGCAATCTACAGTTTCCAGGCAGAAAGAACACTTTTTATTTTATAAAAGAACATGTAGGGCACTGGACAGACCACTAGGGACAAGGGGGGTGTGTATTTTTTACATACAGTACTGTAATCTATAAGATTACATTGTACTGTACGTAAAGTGTTTGTTTACATTTTTGAATTTGGCGCCGTTCTCCGCTTCCGTGCGTCGTAACGTCGCAGGAAACGGAGATCGGCGGCACACGGGGACGCTGTGTGAATCGAGCGAGCACCCGCTCGCTCACACAGCGGGGATGCATCGCTGGATCCAGGAAGAAGGTAAGCCAGGCTCTGCATGGCTACCCCGTGCGTGACTCGGGGATACCGTTCTTAGCAGAAAAAACCCACCCCGAGTCACGCACGGGGATACCGCCAGGGAGGTTAATGAAAAAGTTTTTTATTATGCGAAAATATGTGCATAGAACTATCTTAACCCACCTAAATAGAAAGAACCAACCGCACACAGGGTCTCCCAGGATTAAAGTAAAAAAAAAATACAAATGGCAAAAATAACCACCTTTGATTAACTTTATTCCTTGGGACCCTGTATGTCACATTCTCATATTTGCTGGGACTGCCTGGTAGCTAAAACATTTTGGAAGGAAATATTCCTTATACTTTCTATTCTGTTTGAGGAATCCATATCTCTGCACCCGATCCCACTTTAAACTCCTTCTACAAATCACAACAGCTGCTAAACAGACTATCGCCAAAGCTTGGAAATCACTGATGCTAATAGTAGCTGAAACCAAACACAGAGTTAACCAAGCTATGATCGATGCCAAAATAGAGGCTACCACTCATGACAAAATCTGTAAATTTGAGAAAACCTGGAATCCTTGGGTTTAACATTATTTACCCACCAGTTTGGATGAATCCTTATTGATGCCTTGGTAACATACAAATATACTTACACTTTTTATATGTGTGTCTGGTGCTTGAAGTTGCATTCTACCCCGGGGACTATTCCTACTTCTATTCATATTCTTATTTTTATTCTTACTTTATTCTTATTTGTGTTCTTATTATTCTTACTTCTCCTTCTCCCCTCTTTCCCTCCCTTTTCTTAATTTGTATTCCTTGCCTTTCTGCATTCTTTGCTCTCCCATTTCCCAATTCTTTCTCCCTTTAATTTTTTTTCCTCTTGGTCCAACAATTGAACCACACTTTCTGTATCTGTAACATTATAATTCTGAGCCCTAATACGCTTCATATACTAGATAGATAGATCTCCCAATACATTTTTCATGTTTATGCTATGTGTGATTTTCGAAAAATAACCTCTTGTTTAATACTAATATGTCTTCTTTATTAAATTGGATTCAGTGTCAATTAACACAAAGAAGATCAGTGAACAGTAGCTCATAGATGTGCCATGCCTATTCAACTTAGTATAGCATGTTGGGATCTTATGTTGGGAGCCATGTGAACACTCTGAGCAGGAAACAAGAGGTGGTGAAGGAAAGGATTAAGTATTTTAAAAACTTGTGTAGTGTCCAACCATCTGAATCATTACTTTCAAAACAAATTTATGGCCACTTTTTTCAACCTATCCTTGCATAGCACAGCTCAGGTAGTTATAGGCTTAATAGAAACAAATTGAAGATTTATTCACAAGTCTCAGGTATTTACCATTTGCCATATTTGCCAAAATTTGCATCTTTCAGAATGTTTGTTCAGTGAGAAAAATTTTAACTAATCGACGCTTGTCAAAGTTAATCTGGAAGTAGATTGTTCTACAAAAATTGTGACACTGACATGATACTTGAATGAAAGTTTGTTCAAAATCAATTGAGTCCATGTAGGTACCATTGAATGGTCGGAGGAGCAGTTTTTATAATTTCTTGTACAAACATTTAAACAAAATTCTACAGATGTAATGGAAACTTTAACAAGGCAGCTTTATATAATACAACTCGACCATACTGTAATGTTGGCCAATAACAAAATGTTGTTGGCCAAAATGGGTAGGTTGTCTTAATCTATTTGGCCATTCTTATTTTATAAATCAGTTTAGTTCAGTCGTCACCATGTCTGAATTAATTACAGAGTATTATTCCTTATATGTGTATGAAAAATGTTGCCAATAGAGAGTCCTTATTTTATAACATGTAAAATGCTTACTGTTCAGAAAGAATTTCACTGTTAAATAGGATGTCATAAACTACAAATTACAACTTGTTTCAAAGGCAAAATAGGAAAAGAGACAGATTTGATATATTTCTAAAGTTCACAAGCCATTGGATGATATAATAGTCTTCATAGAGGCAGAATTAATGCCTGCAGGGAACGGATGAGATTCTCCTTTTAAGGCAGCAGACAAATAGTCTACCATAACAAATGTTCCCTCCCTCCCTAAGAAGGCAATGCTTTTAAACCAGAAAAGAGCCTGGCGTTTTACTTCATGCAGATGGTTATTACACTGACATTAAACAAGCCAAAAACCTCTAGTTTCTGTATGCTGACCCAAGGGCTACCAAAGATAATTACAGGCCTTGCATTCTACCATAGACCAGAACAGGAAGAACTAAATGGATTTAGAGAGCATACACTAAAAATAAAAAGCAAGACCACGCTCCGACAATAGTGTCTAGCAGAAGATATGATCAATTTGAACTCTGTGACCCAATGCTATTTGATCTTTTGTAATCCACAGGAACAACATAGTGGCAATGCAATAGCTGAACCTCTAACATTTAATATTTTAATATAATTGTTTAATTCTTAGGCATTAAAGAAATTTAAAGCCATTTTTTACTTAAAAAAAAAAAAAAGAGGCTATACTTATCTGCTCCGATATTGCACAAATAAATGTCTTACCACTTATTCTGGATTTCCCTGCGTTGGTGCTGACCACTCTTTTGTCTCATGAGTGTTCCTTTAACAAGCTGAGTTCTGAGGGGGCACCCGTGCAGGTGGTGCAGGGGTGCTCCCAAATTGGGCTTGTACATCCATAAACACACACAACATAGCTCGGCCACATCAGGATCAGATCAGGAAAAGAGAGCAGTGACACTGTAGCCAAGAGGACTCAGATAAGCATTTAGGGATGGGGGATCAACAGGCATTGAAAGGTGTTTTACCTTAAAGCCTCGTACACACGACCAGTTTTCCAGGGAGGAAAACTGCCAGGAGAGCATTTGGCTGGGAATCCCAACCGTGTGTATATACCTTAGCAGTTTTCCCGTCAGGAAAACTGCCCGGATAAAATAGAGAACCTGCTTTCTATTTTCCCATTGGGATTCCTGGCAGAGTGTTTCCTGCTAAGAAAACTGGTCGTCTGTATGCTTACCTTTCCGAGGTAAACCCGTGCATGCTCGATAAGACTTTGACGCATGCGCGGTAGCATACAAGTTTAGTGTGGGGTGTAGCAAGATGGCGGCGACGGCATTGAATGTGACGAGCGCTGGCTCATCATAGTCGATGATGTGAATGCGTTCTTGCCATTTAAAAGAACAGTGGTTCTTTGAAGTGGACGTCTGTATGCAGGAAAACTGACTTTTTTTCCTGACGGGATTCCGGGCATGTGTACAGGGCTGAACTCAGAGAAAGCATTAAGGTAAAAAACCTTTTGAGTTTAGAACTACTTTAGTGCCTCCATCACTGTCACGTACCTGGTTGTAGGCCAAGGTGCTGAGAAGGCTTCCTTTGCAGCTGAGTGCAGGGCACCCCTGAAGGTGGTGACAGGGAGAGCTATGCCCAAAAAAGCAGGGGTTGCTAGCTGCGACAGGCCGAAGTGATGAGGAGATGTCCCCTGGATGGCGGCTGGTCGACGCACTAGTGACACAAGTAGTGGATCAGGCTGCTGGCTTTAAATAGGCCACTGGGTGCCAGAATCTGTCACACACGGCGCGCGCAGGCGTAATTGGGCATTAATGTCCGCAGCCATTCGCTACTGTGCACGAATGCGCCTTTGCAGTGGCGAATGCCTAGATGCCCACAATCTACGGTTTCGTTAAACATTAGCAGATGTGCCAGTTCTACTGCAAAATGTTCTCTGACATTCACACTACAAACCTACTTTAAGACAACAATATTGTTTGATGTGGTATGGCAGCCCTATTTTTTGTGGTTGCCAATGCATAACAAAAACAGACATGACTTTGTTTTTAACACAGTGTGCCACCGCGCATAGCGTGTAGTTTTGAAATGCATAACAATGTGCTACAATGCAGGGTAAATTCATTAAGACAAATAAAGGAAAAGGGTTATAAAAATGTACTGTATTATGTATTTAAAATGCTTTGCAGCATGGTTGTTATAAGCTGTGTCTGATACCTATTATACTGTAGATCTAACTAAAGACAGAGAGGTGGGTGTATCCTTCTATTTATTTGCGCAGACATTTTTCAAACAATTCTTTGGGGGAAAAAAACTGTTTCATGAATAAGAAAAATAAAAAAAACAGGAAAATTAGCCCATTTTTTTGTATAATGTGAAAGATGATGTTACGCCGAGTAAATAGATACCTAGCATGTAACGTTGGAATGGTGCCAAATTTTGGTACTTCAAAAATCTCCGTAGGCAACGCTTAATTTTTTTTACGGTTACCAGTTTAGAGTTACAGAAGTGGTCTTGGGCTAGAATTGTTGCTCTTGCACCAACGCATGCGCTGATACCTCACATGTTCGCTTCTGTGCATGAGCACGCTGGAGGGGGCGCTTTAAAAAATATATGTATTGTTTATTTTACCTTTATTTTAATTTGTTTACACTTTCTCTTTCACATTTTTTTTATCACTTTTATTGCGTTTACATGGAATGTAAACATACCCTGTAATAGGAGTAGTGCGTGACAGGTCCTCCTTATGGAGAGATTTGGGGTCTATAAGACCCCAGATCTCTCCTCCAGGCTGGAAAGACCAAGATAGAAAAAAATGAACTGTCTCAGCCTTTCCAGCCGAGTCCCCGGCATGGTTTACATCCACCAGGCTGGACGTGATGTCATAATATCGCCCCCGAGCCTCTGAGGTTCATAGAGATGACTGGGGACCATCTTGTTACTAGAAATCTCTATGATCAACTTCCGGCGGAAACCGATTCATTCTCTGGCATGCCAAGAGAATCGCTGGAGGGTGGCGTGAGGGGGATGTCCACTCTTGCCACCTTTAAGAATGATCAAGCGACTAGACTGCCACTATGATTGTTCTTACGGTGCACAGAATTGCTGGCTAAAAAAAGATGATATCAGAATAATGGCTGTAGCTGCAGGCATCATTAGGATATCCCCACTCAAAGTCCAGAATGTCATATAACATTCTTGGACTGTAAGTGGTTAAGACACGTTGAATTTTTAAATATATGAGTTCATCTATCTTTTGTCTTCATACCTGATTTAAAAAAATGTGTTGCGCTACGGTATGTGCTTCCCTTGTTTGTTTTCTTCTTTTTAAGTTGTCCACACTTTCTGCCAAAGGGATGGCTGCAGACTTAAAGGAACACTAAAGGTTCGTTTTTTATTAGTTCAATTGATTGCTGTAAGCTAGAGCATTTAAATATCACTTACCTCGTTTTTCCTTTTGACCTCCAAAATACAGTAATCCGGGTTTGAAAATGCCATTTCCTGTCTGTCCTTTTCTTGCTCTCCACCAGCATCTGAGCCATTTTGCATGGTGGAAAGCAGTATGTGCTCACCCCCTTCTTATGACTACAGCCCTGCTTGAAGATGCAATCTTATCCCTCACAGGCATGGAGGCTAAGCCTAATAGGAACTGTAGTTCCCATTAGGCCGTGATGTAGCAAGAATGAATGTGCACCGCAAACCAGGAAGTCAGTGAGAATAACGATTCAGGAGTGACGGAGGTGAATAAAACAGCTCGATTTCAACTGGTATCAAACTAGTTATAATACAAAACATCACTTTTTACTTCAGCTACTGTCAGACTTTAATTTGAGGAAAATATTTTTGTCTTTACAACCCCTTTAACCTCCCTGGCAGTTTTGCATCGCAGGATCCTGATGCAGGTTACTTACTAGAGATGGCCTGGCGGTTCACCCGGGGGTCGTTTCGCAGCAAACTTGGCTCGTTCGCCAAACAGGCGGACATCTGGCGATATTTGCGGTGGTCCGCAATTTTACATTGAGGAGAAATTTGACCCATGACACATCCATCAGGTGGTACAGGTCAGCCAATTGAGACATTTCAGCACATACCCCCTACCTTATAAATAGACCTGATCTGGTGGCCATTTTACATTCTGCTTTTTGTCAGTGTAGGGAGAGGTTGCTGTGTGGAGCAGGGACAGACTGTAGTGACACAAATCGTTAGCTAACAGGTCCACAAAAGTCGTTTTAAGGACTGGTATAGGTGTACTATTGTTTGGCGTGCAGTATATAGGGGTGTAATACAGTTATAATATACTTTCTAATATAAAAAGCATAATATAGTAGATTTGTATTGTGCAGCATTGTGACTGGTGGTGTATTTGGGTACTGCAGAATTTTCTTTTCTGTTTTGCTGCGTTACCTCTGCTACACACAGTGACAAATGTTAGTGGAAAAAAAGTTTTATAACTGGTGCGATAAACCAGTGGCCCCCCAAAATGGCAGATTGAAGCGGGGTGTTATATAAAAATATACTTTCATAATAATGTATTTGGGTACTGCAGATTTTTTTTTTTTGTTTTGCTGCTTTACCTCAGCTACACACAGAGACAAAAGTTACTAAAAAAAAAAGCAGCAGGGACAGACTGTAGTGACACAAATCGTTACCTGACAGGTCCACAAAAGTCCTCTCAAGGACTGATATAGGTGTACTATTGTTTGGTGTGCAAGTTTTATAACTGGTGCGATAAACCAGTGGCCCCCCAAAACGACAGATTGAAGCGGGGTGTTATATACCTTCTTCCACATATACTGCACTTCTCTAGAGACTTTTGTCACAGGGTCATTTAAAAAATGACAGGCAGAGGAAGAGGCAGGCCATTCCGCAGGGGTGGTAGGGGTAGGGCAGGAGCACCAGGCCGGAGCCAAAGGGGGAAGTGGCACAAGGTGCGTTCGATTACTTCAAAGGACGCACCAGACTTGGTTGAGTGGCTCACCACCACCACCACCATATACCCTCCGCTTGAGTCACATGAATTATTTTCCGATCGATCAGAAGACATTTCCACTGCGCAGCCATTCTTGGCATTGGATCAGGAAGAGGAAGTAGCAACAGCCGCCACTCAGCAGTCTGACGACAGTACCCAGATCAGCCCAAGGAGGTTGGTCCCCGCTGTTGCTGCCTATTTCGAGATCTCTAATGTTAGTGGTGGGGAAGGTGACATCGATGATGACGTGTCTACAGACGTCACGTGAGTGCCCACAAGAGAGGAAGAGGAGGGGAGTTCAGAGGGAGAGATGGACCAGCAGATAGGGAGGAGAAGCAGGCCAAACTTACATTGCACAGGGACAAACCAGACTGCTAATGTATCAGGAGCGAGCCATCAACCATGCACAGGCACATCTGGCGCTCCCAGGACGCCGGCCCATGGCTCCGCAGTGTGGGCTTTTTTTAACGTGCCCGCTGCTGACAATAGTGTTGCCATCTGCAGCCTCTGCAGTCAACGCATAAGTCGCGGTAAGCCCAACACTCACCTAGGGACGACCGCCTTGAGAAGGCACCTGGTCTCCCATCACCGAGCCCAGTGTGAGCAACGCCCTCAGAACCCACAAAGCCACACTCCAGGCTCTCACCGTCCAGCCTTTTCTCCTTCTCCTTTTCCTGTATACTCAAAATTGTCCTCCACTCCACCTTCCATCATGCCAGCCTCACGTTTTTCTGCAAAAAGGCAGGCTTCTGTGGCCCAAATGTTGATCCTAAAAAACAATGATGCCGGATAACCCTCTTGCCCAACGGTTGACTGCTGGCTTGTCGGAACTGATAGCCCGCCAACTACTGTCATATAAACTGGTGGACTTGGAGGCCTTTCGAAAATTTGCGGCCATTGGAACACCACAATGGAAGGTCCCAGGAAGGAAATATTTCTCACAGAAGGGCATCCCAGAGCTAAATGGCCATGTTCAGTGGCAAGTGAATGTATCTCTGGCACACAGTGTCAAGATACATCTGACCACAGACACATGGTCTAGCAAACACGGGCAGGGAAGGTATTTAACTTTTACTGCCCACTGGATTAACCTTCTGACGGCCATCAAGCATGTAACCTGTGGCACCCATGTAGATTTGGTTTTACCGCCACGGATTGCATGCAGGCCTGCCTCTTCTTCTCCTTTTCCTTCTACTCCATCCTCCCTCTCCTCCTTGGCTGACTCCTCCTTTTCCGATGCTACAGTCTCTTCGACTGCACCGCCCAAGATCCCCAGAACCTATTCGACATGCCATGTGAGACGTTGTCATGTTTTGGGGCCTGTAATGGCCTACACTTACTTCTGTATCCGGTTTTTCGCTTAATACTTCTGGTAAGTCAGTTTTCATGTTGTGGGACTATTTGTGCACATTTATGCACAGCTAGTAAGTATTTTGTGGCTGCAAACATGACCTGCATGTTTTTAATGTTCGCCTGCCATTTAAGTCTATGGGGCTGCCGCAAACTTACGGTTCGCGAACATTTGAGAAAGTTTGCGGTTAGCGTTCGTGAACCACCCTGTCAGATGTTCGTCCATCACTATTACTTACCTTGTCCACAGGATTCTGCAAGTCCCCCCCCCCCCCCTCTGCTGTGTCTGCGGGCTGTGTACTCTGCCAGATGCCTCTGTATTCCAGGCTCCATTCCCTGCGAGCGTCGCAACGCTTTTGTCCCTAGTGCTTTGTCCAGTGCCCATTGTGCACTTTTATATTATATATACTGTTCTTTCTGCCTGGAAACTTGAGATTGTCCATAGCAACCAAAAAGTGTCCCTTTACGTCAAAAGTGGTTTTAGACCAGCTAGAAAACAGCGAAAGTAAATTGGAACACTTGCAGAATTGAGCGGTAGTGAATCGCGTGGAAATAAATGTTATTATTGTTAAATTATTATTAGTTTTTATAATAATTTACATTTATTTCTTATATTATAATTTATGATTTTGTGTTTCAAACTTTTTCATACCCGGATATCTATTAGACTCTTGTTTGGACAGATTTAAAGCGGAATTTCACCCTAAATATAAGATCTCCCATGTGATTCAGCATACTGGCGTCAGCGTCAGTATGCTGTTTTTTTTTTATTTTTATCCCACACTTACTGTATTATCCAGTAATTTCATTTTTTTCCCCCGCGGTGGACGGCGCCAGTACAGCGCGTCACATTCTCCGAGTCCTATTTCGGAGGGCGTGACGCGCCATAGCCGTAGGACTCGGAGAAATACGGCGCCTGCGCAGTCAGCTCCTAGGTCTGTGCGCAGGCGCCGCATTTTCGCCGAGATTACCCGAGTCCATATTGGGTATTTTCGGAAGATGTGACGCGCTGTACTAGCGCCGTCCACCGCGGGGGAAAAAAATGAAATTATTGGATAATACAGTAAGTGTGGGATAAAAAAAAAAAAAAAAACAGCATACTGGCGCTGACGCCAGTATGCTGAATCACATGGGAGATCTTATATTTAGGGTGAAATTCCGCTTTAAGTGTGTTATTACTAACAATTACAGGCCTACAATATAAAACACCAAATTTCTATGCAAAACAATTGTACCGCTTTTTAGTCACAAAAATCTGACATAATCATACCACCAGGGTGGTTACAGGAGGACATTACAGTTACAGTTATTGTGTGCTCTACATATTTGAATACCTGAAAGCGATTATCAGGTTGTTCTGCAGCCGTTGTCACTGCTCTTTTGCGTTAGGCTACCTATCCAGCAACAGGCTATAATTTACATCTTCCTCTGGCCTCACACAGCTCATATCTACTCAAAGGGCCAGATTCACAGATCGATTACGCCGGCGTTACAGGAGATGCGCGGCGTAAGTCTAAATTTGCGCATGCGCTTCGATGCGCTGCATCCCCAAAACGAGATACGCAAGAAATCTACTTTTTTTTGTCCGGCGTAATTTCGATAGACAGGCGCATCCGTCTGCGCAAAACTGCGCTAGACACACCATTGATTTGCTATTCAAATATGCTAATGAGGGAGTTACGGGGATCCACAAAAGAATGTTGTTGCAGCGCAGGCTACGCGCTGTGCGCAACAGCTGCACGTCCTGTCTAAAATTAGACCATATAAAAGGTGGTATAAAATTTGACAATCCGCCTACATGTCAGAGAAAGCAACACTGTTAGTAAGGAGCTGAGCAGTCACACTTGTTGCACAACAATCTGTATGCCAACATGCCAGGGACATCCTTGCTCATAGCTATACTACTGACTTTAGAGGAGCAAAGAAGGAGGAGGGCACAGAGGAGGGCAGGGAGGAGGGCACGGGAGAGGATATACCGCACCCGCATAGACCTCTTTGGCATTAGTGATTCTGAGGTGTATCGCATCTTCAGATTCACCCCTCATGCCATCCTGGAATTAACCACAACCTTGCAGGAGGACATCACCAGCCCAACACACCACTCACATGCAGTGCAGCCACTGGTCAAGGTCCTGGCAACACTCCATTTCCTTGCCAGTGGCTCTTTTCAAAGAACAAGTGGAGTGGTGGCTGGGATGTCACAATCCTCCATGAGCAGATGTGTGCACCAGGTTGTCCCTGCAATCCTCAGACGCATGGCCAACCAAATCATCAAACCCACCACTGAGGACCTTCGGCTGAAGGCAATGTCAGATTTCTACAGAATTGCCAGATTCCCACGCATTGATTGCACACATGTGGCACTCCAGCCCCCCCATGAGACATATACCGCAATCGGAAGCATTGGCATTCCATCAACGTACAGGTGATAGTCGATGTACAGGTGATAGTCGATGCCCAAGGCCTCATATGGCACGTCCATGCCAAACACCCCGGATCCAGCCATGACAGCTACATCTACAATCAGAGCCCCATCCGAATGGAATTCGAACAGAACGTGTATGGGAACACCTGGCTGGTTGGTGAGTGACATGGGTGGCAGGCATGACTGTCCCCCCCATGATGCACACATCACAAGGGGCACATGCATGACTAACATCCTCCTGTCTTTTCCCTTACAGGTGACTCTGCATATGCACTAGGACCCCATCTCATGACTCCTATCCGGAACCCCCAAACCCCAGGAGAGGAAAGATACAATGAAGCCCACGCCCAAACACGTGCAGTGGTGGAGCGCACCTTTGGCCTCCTGAAGTCACGTTTCCGATGCCTGGATGAGTCTGGGGGGACCCTGTTGTATTCTCCAAACTTTGTGTGCCAGATCATCGGTGCATGTTGCCTGCTGCACAACTTCGCAGTGAGAAAGGGCCTGCAGATTGACCTATGTGATGACCTGACCCCTGAACCAGACAATTCCCCCCTAACCGAGGTTACCCCGTCTTCTGAGGGAAGAGCAGCCAGGAGACAGCTCACGTTAGGCATCTTTGCACGTTAAACACACACATTAATCACGGCACAATGAGAATGCATGCATGCACACCACTGTGGTCCCTAGCACAGACACATCACATCCTCATCAAATTGGATTAGCACCATGCTGGACTTGTGAGCAGCAACGCCACGCCACGGCTCCAATTATGTCACTGTACATTCATACACCATTCACACGGACCTGGGGATCACTTCTCCCTGGTCCTGGGGAACCCTTCTTCACCAAAACTGAGGGTGACACCCCTTTTCCGGCAGGAATATCACCCCCACATTCCAAAAACATTCACAACACAAAAAAATAAAAAATTTGTCCAGCAAAAAAAAAAAAATTCCAGCAAAAAAAAAAAGCCCCAAAAAATAAAAAAACCTGAACAAAAAAGGGGAAAACAAATTAATGCCGCTTGCGTGAGCCACGCCTGGGGCGGCCACGGCCACGGCCCCGGCTCCTCAGGGGAGACTCATGGGGGGGGTAATCCGGGGAAGGAGGACTGCCCTCCAAGGCCACGGCAATTCTGGTCAGGCCAGCACTTAGTGTTGCCGTGTTGGCCTGGATAGCCTGGGTGAGGGCCCTCACATCCTGCCCAACGTCTGCTGTTGTAGTCTGCAGTACGTTTAGGCAGTTTGTAAGAGCCCGGGAGTGGCAGTCCAGGTCCCCAAGCGTATACTTTATAAAGGACAGGCTCTTCTCCATTCCGCACCAAAGTCTGGCTGACCTGTCCCAGATGGCGGGTCTGAAGGGCCTGATCCCTTTTCAGATTGGCGGGCAGAACCTCGGCCACCCCCCTGGTCTTCTGGGATGACTTCCTGCCTCCAGCTGAGGCTTGTGGCCGGGGAGAAGGGGAGCCCCTTGGGAGGGGAGCCCTGTTGTGGGAGGAGTGGGAGGGGCTAGCCCTTATGGAGGGCTGGCTGCTGCCAGCCAGAGAGGAAGACTCCTCCAAAAACAACAATCCACTGGCTGACATGACATCCTCCTCCTCCTCAAACTCCTCCTCCTCAACCTCCTCCGAGGACTCCGGCCTTGTCGGGGGGTCCTCATCAGGCTGCCGTCCTGGGGATGGTGCGGTCAGGCCAGATGGCCCAGCACCCTCCTGCACATCTGTGGATGACACAAAACATTCACAGGTTGGAGGATCCACACACTTGCCACATATTCCCTTCCCCCCCCCACATGCTACACACCTGACAGGGCAAAAAAACCTTACCTGGCATCACTTTGTGAAGAAGTCAAAAGCTCCAACTGTCAAAAAGCAGTCTGAATCCAGACAATTATTATACAAAGATACAGCAGGGTTGATTTAATAAAACCGGAGAGTGCAAAATCTAGTGCAGCTGTGCATGGTGGCCAATACGTTTCTAACTTCATCTCATTCAGTTAAGCTTTAGAAAAAAACTGAATTGGTTTCTATGCAGAACTGCACCAGATTTTAGAATCTCCAGTTTTAGTAAATCATGTAGTTTTCTGTTTATTCATCTGCAAATCAAGAGATCAATGCTGCAGCAGCTGCACATGCAGAAGAGTGCCATCAATGAGTACCTGTGTGAGTATGGCACCAGGTCAGGGTCAGGGGAGCTTGGGTTCCTTTTGCCACGCCAGTGGCTACTGATCAAGGATGCATGCACTGTCCTGTCACCATTTGAGGAGGCCACAAGGATGGTGAGCAACAACAATGCATGCATCAGTGATACTGTCCCTCTTGTTTTCCTGTTGGAGCACACGCTTTGTCGAATAATGGACTGGGCACTTGAGGCAGTACAGCAGGAGGAAGAGGAGGACTTCCTTACCCCTCAAGGCCCACTTTATCCAGATAATATTCCTGCGGGCCCACCGATCACACAGGAAGAAGAAGAGGAGGAGGATTGTGTCAGCATGGACGTGGAGAATAACACTCAGCAGCAGTCTTCAAGGGATGATTTTTAATCCACAGAAACCCAAGGAGTTGGAAGTGGCTGGGAGGAGGTTGTTACAGATCATGTGATCTTTAGTGACCAAGAGGACTCTGGATCGAATGCCTCTGCAAACCTACGCTGCATGGCCTCCCTGATTCTGCAAGGCCTGCAAAAGGACCCTAAGATTTGTGGTATCAAGGAGAGGGATCATTATTGGCTGGCAACCCTTCTTGCTCCACGTTACAAGGGTAAGTTTGCAGAACTCATCCTGCCTTTGAAGAGCGAGCAGATGAAACATCTTGAAGGCCTTGAAGAAAGGTTTGTGCAATGCATGGGAGGTTACAATTTCCTGGTGCTGGACAACGTGTTGCTGAGGCTTCATTCAGTCAGTGGTGGAGAAGGTGGCTGGCTGACCGATGCCTTTAGACAATTTTTCAGTCCTCAGCGCCAAGGTCTGGTCAGTTCAAGCAACCATTGCCAGCGTCTGCATTACATGGTGCAGGAATATCTAGGGGCAAGAGCAGACTTGGAGACCTTTCCAACAGAGCATCCACTGGGTTACTGGGTCTTGAGGATGGACCACTGGCCAGAACTTGCTCAATATGCAATTGAGCTACTGGCCTGTCCTGCATCCAGCATTCTTTCTGAACGCACATTCAGTGCGGATGGAGGGTTTATAACAGATCATAGGAGTGTGCCTGTCCACAGACTCCACTGCTTACAGTGTTGTGGCACCACTACTCCCACCACCACTAATGGCTCGATTTTTCTGCTCCTGTTTATCAGGGGCATGTCATTAAAAATGTTGATATAATATTATACAGCAGGGCCCGTTACTGCACCCACCAAAAGTAACTGTAAGGGCTTACAGTATTGTGGCACCACCACCACCACGAAAGGCCCAATTTTTCTGCCCCTGTTTAACAGGGGCATGTAATTACAATTGTTGATGCAATATAGCACAGCAGGGCCTGTTCCTGCACCCACCAAGAGTAACTGTGAGAGCTTACAGTTTTCTGGTCCCACCAAAACCTAAGGCCCAATTTTCTGCAGAGTATAGAGGGCAGGCCGTATAGTATATATACTGCTGTTCAGAATATATAGTGCATGGTGGCCTAGAGGACCCTCATGCCATTTGTGTTTTAAATTTGGGTGTGGGGTTCCACTTAATATTCATACCAGACCCAAAGGGCCTGGTAATGAGTGAGTGAAAAACTTATATAGCGCAGCACATGCAAACTTAATCGCTTTTGGGCGCTCGTTGTTCCTGTCTCCTTAGATATCAAAAGAGATGAGTTTTGATCTTTCTTCTGAAGGCCAAGTGGTTCTCCTCCAACCGAATGCTGGTTGGTAAAGCGTTCCATAGTCTGGGACCTTGGAACGCAAACCTTCTTTCTCCTTTGGACTTGTATTTGACTTTGGGTATCTGGAGCAGATTTTGGTTGGTGGATCGCAGAACACGATTGGAATTGTGAGCTTTTATTTTTTCGCATAGATATTGGGGGGCCTTCCCATGGATGCACTTATGCATCAGACAGAGTGCTTTAAAAGCAATTCTGTCTTTTACTGGCAACCAATGAAGGGTTCTCAGCGAGGGTGAGATTGATTCCCAGGGTTTTTTCCCAGTCACAAGTCTGGCGGCCGTATTTTGAACGACTTGCAGACGAGTGAATGGACTGGGGAGGGGACCCGTGCCATTTTTCTCAATGATTTTCATCTATATTGCCGGGACCCAACAGATTAATACAGCCACAAGTAGTTTTAAATGACTTTTTTCTTTAGAAATGTCATTTTGCTGTGGTATTGTGAAATTGAGCCACTTTACAGGCATACTATAGACACCCCCAGGCACAATATTTAAAGGAATATTTCATTTTTATTGTTTCACTTTAAGCATTATTAAAATCACTGCTCCCAATGCAATGATACATGTCCCCAGGGGCAGGACCTGAGTCCCCAAACACTTTTTATGGCAATAACTTGCATATAAACTAGGGCTGTGCAAATTAACTTTTAATTGATCGATTATTCTTGAATTTTTTTGATCGATCAAAATCTTTTTGAACCATTCAAATTCTTTTGATTGATACTCACCTCTCCGCCGGCTTCTGGGCGTTCAGGGAGTTCCGTCGGAGATCCAGTGACGTCACGGACACCGGGGGGGCTTGCCGTGTCCATCTGAAGGACTCCTTTACTGTACCTTCATATCTGCATGCCCGCGGGACCGTACTATCTGCCACGCGCAAGGGCTGTTGCACTTCCCTCTATCACTTCCCTCTATCAACCTGGGATTCTACAGCCATCCACTGGGAGTTGTGAAAGTTCCCTTCACGGGACATCTACATGCCGACGGACTGATGGTAACCTCTCCTCATCTGGATTCAGCAGTGGTATCGTTGTACACATTTTTATACCAGTATCATACTTAGCTACAGGTTTTTATGACTGCTTTTGGTACCGTTTGGTATTACTCGCACCATTTTTAGAGTTTATGTAGCTACATCGATTTCATCTCCAGTGCAATATTTATTTTGTTACCTACTTGAAGACTATAAAAGTTTTAATGCTATTCCCATGGAGCGCTGCCTTTGTGTGTTCTTTGTATTCTGCTATCCATTTTTCCAGTGGTTGGTAGCTGTACTGGGAATCAGCCTGCAAGGAGATCAGCTAAAAGTAGTTGGATCGAAATTAGTCGATTAATCGATTTAAAAAAAAAACGATTAATCGAACACAAAAATTTTGATCAGTAACAGCCCTAATATAAACCTTTAAAATGAGCACTTTTGATTTTTCATGTTTGTGTCCCATGTTTGTGTCCCATAGACTTTAACGGTGTTCACGTGTTCAAAATAGGATTTTTAATAACAGCTTACCTGTAAAATCCTTTTCTTGTAGTACATCACGGGACACAGAGCAGCATAGTCATTACTATGTGGGTTATATTCTCACCATCAGGTGCTGGACACTGGTGTAATCAATTAGACAAGAAGTTCCCTCCCTATATAACCCCTCCCATACTGGGAGCTCCCCAGTTTTTGTAGCAAAGCAATGAGTGTCTCAATATCCCCAAACAAGAGGGGCGGGAGCTCTGTGTCCCGTGATGTACTACAAGAAAAGGATTTTACAGGTAAGCTGTTATTAAAAATCCTATTTTCTTTATCGTACATCACGGGACACAGAGCAGCATAGTCATTACTAGGGATGAGCCGAACACCCCCGGGTTCGGTTCGCACCAGAACGTTCGAACAGACCGCGGGTTCGCACAAACTTTTCGAACCCCATTGAAGTCTATGGGACCCGAACGTTCGAATTCAAAAACGGTCATTTTAAAGACCAAAATTCAATTAAATGTTGGAAAACGTCATTCAGAACCCGGGTCTTGCCCCAGGGAACATGTATCAATGGAAATTTTTTTTTAAAAAACGGCCGTTTTTTGCGGAGCAGCCATTTTAATGATGCTTAAAGTGAAAAAAAAATTCCTTTAAATATCACACCTGCTGGGTGTCTATAGTAGTGGCACGTGTTTAGAAATGTCCCTGCACAACATTAAATGACCAAAAAAAAAAAAGTAATTAATGCTACTTGCGCAAGTTCTGTGTGGCAACATTATGTCGAATATTTTAGCGGTGGTGGGGGGCCATTATTGTTGTGTGAAAGAAATTTTTTAGAAAAAAGGGCACCCCTCAAACATACTGTAATTGGAGTGCAACAAGGAGCCACGTGCAAAGTATTGCATCAAAAATTGTTATTAGGCGACCCTGTTAAACAGGGGCAGAAAAATTGTGCATTGGGCACAACACAACACTTGCAACCCCTCCCAATAACTCCAATTGGAGCGCAACAAGGAGCCACGTGCAAATTATTGCATCAAAAATTGTTATTAGGCGCCCCTGTTAAACAGGTGCTGGAAAATTGTGCCTTGGGCACAACACAACACTTGAAACCCCTCCCAATAACTCCAATTGGAGCGCAACAAGAAGCCACGTGCAAATAATTGCATCAACATTTTTTATTAAGCGCCCCAGTTAAACAGGGGCTGGAAAATTGTGCCTTGGGCACAACACAACACTTGCAATCCCTCTCAATAACTGCAATTGGAGTGCAACAAAGAGCCACGTGCAAAGTATTGCAACAAAAATTGTTATTAGGCACCCCTGTTAAACAGGGGCTGAAAAATTGTGCCTTAGGCACTGGTGGCGGAGCCCAGAAACACAACATTTCTTACTAGCTATCAGCAAGAAAAGTGAGGAGGAGAAGGATATTCCATCAGCAGCATAAGAGGACAGTCACTCAGCATCAGCAGTCTGAAAGGGATCCGTCATTTCAACAAAAAATATATTATTCATTAATATCAGCATCAGGTGCTTGGTAGCTGGTGTTGATCCAAGCCTGATTCATTTTGATGAAGGTCAGTCGATCAACAGAGCTGGTGGAGAGGCGCACCCTGTGATCAGTGACAAAGCCTCCAGCAGCACTGAATGTCGGTTCTGAAAGAACACTGGATGCAGGGCAAGCCAGTAGCTCAATTGCGTACTGGGCAAGCTCTGGCCAGTGATCCATCCTCAAGACCCAGTAAGCCAGAGGATTTTCGGTGGGGAAGGTGTCCAAGTCGGATCTTGCCCCTAGGTATTCCCGGACCATGTAAAGCAGACGCTGGCGATGGTTGCTGGAACCGGTCAGACCTTGGGGCTGCGGACTAAAAAACTGCCTGAACGCATCGGTCAGACGACCACCTTCTCCACCGCCCCTCCTGTGACTCACTGAAGCCTCAGCAAGACGTTGTCCAGAGCCAGGTTTTGGTAATCCCCCCGGTTCTGGGAAGGCATTGCACAGACCCTTCTGCAAGGCCTCCCGCAGAAGTTTCATCTTCTGCTCCCTCTGCGATGGCAACATAAGGTCCGCAACCTTACTCTTGTAACGTGGATCAAGGAGAGTCGCCAGCCAGTAATGATCCCTCTCCTTAATAGCACGTACACGAGGATCCTTACGCAGGCTTTGCAGAATCAGGGAGGCCATGCAGCGTAGGTTTGCTGAGGCATTCGGGCCACAACCTCCAAAACTACTGGACCTTGCCCTGCGTCCTTCCCAGCTGCCAGCAGAGTCACCCAATGCGCCGTAAAAGACAGGTAACGTCCCTGTCCATGCCTGCTGGACCATGAGTCAGCGGTAATATGCACCTTACCACTGACCGCCCTGTCCAGCGAGGCATGGACATTGCCTTCCACATGCTGGTAGAGAGCCGGAATAGCCTTCCGTGAGAAAAAGTGGCGTTTTGGTACTTGCCACTGATGTACTGCACATTGCACAAACTCACGGAAGGGGGCAGAATCTACCAACTGAAAAGGTAGCAGTTGAAGTGCTAGCAATTTCGCTAAGCTAGCATTCAACTGCTGGGCATGTGGATGGCTGGGATTGTACTTCTTTCGGCGCTGCAGCAGCTGGGGCAGGGAAATTTGCCTGGTACTATCAGTAGATTGACCGCTACTACTAGCTTGTGACACACCTATTTCTACACCTTCACTGCAGGCTTCAGAAAGGACTGGGGGTCTACTGGGGTTGGAGGTCCCAGAAGGGCAAGGGGGGGTACGCTTCTGTCTTTGGTGTGGGTCTTTCTGGTGTGCTTGCCAACGAGCTGCATGGCAGGTCGACATATGTCTGGACAAGCATGTGGTACCCAGGCGGTTGATGTTTTGGCCACGCGAGATACGCTTGCGACATAAGTTGCAAATAGCAAAGGTACGATCTTGTGGACATGTTTCAAAAAAGGCCCACACCAAAGAACTTTTGCTGTACCGGTCAGACACAGCAGCGCCATGCACAAGCGCCGTAGACGTGCGCTGTAATGCAGTGGGTGTGACCTTAAGCTGACCCCTGAAGGGCATCCTGCCTGTTTGGAGATGTGCCTGTGCCTCGTCGTCCTCCTCCTTCTCCTCCTCCTCTCTCCTATCAGGCACCCAGGTAGAGTCAGTGACCTCATCATCCCCTCCCTCCTCATCACTGTCAACAACCTGGCAGTATGCTCCAGCTGGGGGAACATCATCACTGACAAATTGCTGTCCCTCTCGGCCACCCCCTCTCCCTGGGCTCACATCAATGCCTTCCTCTATCAGTGTTCCGTCATCGGAGTCTTCAAAACGCTGCGCATCTTCCTGCAGCATGTACCCCACACTGTGTTGAAACAGTTCGGGGGACTCCTCAGGAGGACATGGTGGTACTAGGGAAGTATTGTGTGAAGCCATTGTGCAGAGGGAAGAGGACGCCTTGGCAGCTGCTTTGCCAGATAAACTTTGATCTGTCTGTGTGAGAGAGGATGAGGAGGATGAGGACGGCTTGGTCATACACTTTACTAATTCCTCTGCATGTTGAGGTTCAACACGGCCAGCTCCCGAAAAGAAGGATGCACCACATCCACTACCAGCGTTACCTCTACATGCAGAGCCTGCTTGCCCTCCTGACTCTCTGCCTCTCTTTGTTCTCCTTCCAGACATATTGAAGTGCTCAGGTGGTATGTAACAGCACAAGCGGAGTGACACCAAATGCGCTCAGGTGGTATATAGCAGCACACGTACAGTGGCACTAACTGTGCTCAGGTGGCATATAGGAGCACACGTACAGTGGCACTATCTGTGCTCAGGTGGTATATAGCAGCACACGTACAGTGGCACTATCTGTGCTCAGGTGGTATATAGGAGCACACGTACAGTGGCACTATCTGTGCTCAAGTGGTATATAGCAGCACACGTACAGTGGCACTATCTGTGCTCAGGTGGTATATAGGAGCACACGTACAGTGGCACTATCTGTGCTCAGGTGGTATATAGCAGCACACGTACAGTGGCACTATCTGTGCTCAGGTGGTATATAGCAGCACACGTACAGTGGCACTATCTGTGCTCAGGTGGTATATAGGAGCACACGTACAGTGGCACTATCTGTGCTCAGGTGGTATATAGCAGTACACGTACAGTGGCACTAACTGCGCTCAGGTGGTATATAGGAGCACACGTACAGTGGCACTATCTGCGCTCAGGTGGTATATAGGAGCACACGTACAGTGGCACTATCTGTGCTCAGGTGGTATATAGCAGCACACGTACAATGGCACTATCTGTGCTCAGGTGGTATATAGCAGCACACGTACAGTAGCACTATCTGTGCTCAGGTGGTATATAGCAGCACACGTACAGTGGCACTATCTGTGCTCAGGTGGTATATAGCAGCACACGTACAGTGGCACTATCTGTGCTCAGGTGGTATATAGGAGCACACGTACAGTGGCACTATCTGTGCTCAGGTGGTATATAGGAGCACACGTACAGTGGCACTATCTGTGCTCAGGTGGTATATAGGAGCACACGTACAGTGGCACTATCTGTGCTCAGGTGGTATATAGGAGCACACGTACAGTGGCACTATCTGTGCTCAGATGGTATATAGGAACACACGTACAGTGGCACTATCTGTGCTCAGGTGGTATATAGCAGCACATGTACAGTGGCACTATCTGTGCTCAGGTGGTATATAGCAGCACACGTACAGTGGCATTATCTGTGCTCAGGTGGTATATAGGAGCACACGTACAGTGGCACTATCTGTGCTCAGGGGGTATATAGCAGCACACGTACAGTGGCACTAACTGCGCTCAGGTGGTATATAGGAGCACACGTACAGTGGCACTATCTGTGCTCAGGTGGTAAATAGGAGCACACGTACAGTGGCACTATCTGTGCTCAGGTGGTATATAGCAGCACACGTACAGTGGCACTATCTGTGCTCAGGTGGTATATAGCAGCACACGTACAGTGGCACTATCTGTGCTCAGGTGGTATATAGCTGCACACGTACAGTGGCACTAACTGCGCTCAGGTGGTATATAGGAGCACACGTACAGTGGCACTATCTGTGCTCAGGTGGTATATACCAGCACACGTACAGTGGCACTATCTGTGCTCAGGTGGTATATAGCAGCACACGTACAGTGGCATTATCTGTGCTCAGGTGGTATATAGCAGCACACGTACAGTGGCACTAACTGCGCTCAGGTGGTATATAGGAGCACACGTACAGTGGTACTATCTGTGCTCAGGTGGTATATACCAGCACACGTACAGTGGCACTATCTGTGCTCAGGTGGTATATAGGAGCACACGTACAGTGGCACTATCTGTGCTCAGGTGGTATATAGGAGCACACGTACAGTGGCACTATCTGTGCTCAGGTGGTATATAGCAGCACACGTACAGTGGCACTATATGTGCTCAGGTGGTATATAGCAGCACACGTACAGTGGCACTATCTGTGCTCAGGTGGTATATAGCAGCACACGTACAGTGGCACTAACTGCGCTCAGATGGTATATAGGAGCACACGTACAGTGGCACTATCTGTGCTCAGGTGGTATATACCAGCACACGTACAGTGGCACTATCTGTGCTCAGGTGGTATATAGCAGCACACGTACAGTGGCACTATCTGTGCTCAGGTGGTATATAGGAGCACACGTACAGTGGCACTATCTGTGCTCAGGTGGTATATAGCAGCACACGTACAGTGGCACTATCTGTGCTCAGGTGGTATATAGGAGCACACGTACAGTGGCACTATCTGTGCTCAGGTGGTATATAGCAGCACACGTACAGTGGCACTATCTGTGCTCAGGTGGTATATAGCAGCACACGTACAGTGGCACTAACTGCGTTTAGATGGTATATAGGCGCACGTGTACAGTGGCACTATCTGTGCTCAGGTGGTATATAGGAGCACACGTACAGTGGCACTATCTGTGCTCAGGTGGTATATAGCGGCACACGTACAGTGGCACTATCTGTGCTCAGGTGGTATATAGCAGCACACGTACAGTGGCACTATCTGTGCTCAGGTGGTATATAGCAGCACACGTACAGTGGCACTATCTGTGCTTAGGTGGTATATAGGAGCACACGTACAGTGGCACTATCTGTGCTCAGGTGGTATATAGGAGCACACGTACAGTGGCACTATCTGTGCTCAGGTGGTATATAGCAGCACACATACAGTGGCACTATCTGTGCTCAGGTGGTATATAGGAGCACACGTACAGTGGCACTATCTGTGCTCAGGTGGTATATAGCAGCACACGTACAGTGGCACTATCTGTGCTCAGGTGGTATATAGCAGCACACGTACAGTGACACTATCTGTGCTCAGGTGGTATATAGGAGCACACGTACAGTGGCACTATCTGTGCTCAGGTGATATATAGGAGCACATGTACAGTGGCACTATCTGTGCTCAGGTGGTATATAGCAGCACACATACAGTGGTACTAACTGCGCTCAGGTGGTATATAGGAGCACACGTACAGTGGCACTATCTGTGCTCAGGTGGTATATAGCAGAACACGTACAGTGGCACTATCTACACCCTAGATATCCCCTACCTCCTACCTACTTAATTTCTGTTTACTAGCATACTGATACTGGAATTGTAGAGTCTGTTCTCAGCTGTGCAGAGTAACCATTGATGCAATGCTGACGAGAGGTCAACTCTGTCAGTAGGTGTGTCAGTAGGGTGTGAAGCAGACGTGCAGCAGACACTCTCTCCTCAGTCTGCCTAGTCTGCTCACTGCAGGGATAGTGACAAGTCAGCTCCCCCTAGGGATATCATCAGCTAGCTAGGCAGGATCTTCTCACAGCTCTCACCTTCTACTCCAGGTAGGTTCTACTTTTTATCACCTTCCCTGGAACCGATTGGCGGCCGTCCTTATCAGGATAAGCCGCCGAATCGGCTGAACGCTGGGGCCTCTTTCCCTCTACCACCCCACATTACCACCCGCCAACCATCCACCTACCATTACAACCTTCCCCCACCGCCTTCCCTGCGATTCCCCGTTTTTCCCCCTGAACCGCGCCAGCCTCTGCTGATTTGCGGCCGCCGCACCTTAGGAAAGGCCGCGGCTTCATCTGCGGCCTAGCGGCGCGCCGCACTTTCGGCCAAAAACACCAGCAGTAACCTCCTAGGAGCTCACCCCCAGCCCCAGTAGGATTCATCCCCTGGCCTCAACAACCAGCCCCCCCCCCTGCTCACCTACCCACCCAGCTGGCTACACACCAGCCTGGGTCCCATGTCCTGCTCCTGGTCGGCGGCCATCTTGGTACACCCCAGCAGCAGTGTCAGTTCTCCCCCCCCCCCAGCCCCCTTTCTTTTTTCACAAACTTAACAGCACTTGATCCAGGGGTTCGCCCGATCGCCTTTCAGGGATCAGGAAGGAATTTTTTCCCCAACCAAAGCAAATTGGCATAGCACGGTTAGGGGTTTTTTGCCTTCCTCTGGACCAAGCCGGGAGGATTCACTGAATCCTCTCTCCATCGCCACCATAAAAAACATTTCCCCCGGTGAATGGCGACCATGGCTAATTTGCGGTACTCCGCAGAGACCATTTGGAATCTGAGGCGTTTCGCCGCAATACTGCCAGCCTGCACCAAAAAGACCCTAAGAATTGAGCAACTTTTGAGGATCGATCGACGATCGACGATCAAAAATTTTAGCCGGTTACCTCAGCCTAAGCACATTTTATGTGCTATGGTCAACACAAGATCGGCAGTAAAACACCGACTTGAAATCCATGATTTCATTCTACAACACAATCTAGACTGCCTCTTCATTACAGAGAGCTGGCTTACAGCCGACTGTAACACCATTCTAGGAGAATTGGTGCCAGAAAACTACCGTATTATAACGGAAAACAGAATAGGGCAGAGAGGAGGAGGCCTGGTGGTAATTTGCAAAACTCAGCTTGCAATCACAAAACCAGCCCTTCAAAATCCTCTTCCATTCATGGAAACCCTTACGCTACAACTGCAAACAAATTCAAAGGAGACCATCCACATTCTGCTCTGCTATAGGCCGCCCGGCCCAAAATCGCAGCTGCTATCATCATGGACGGATTTCTTTTCCACTTACACCCTCAACAGCAAACATTTTCTGCTGCTTGGGGATTTTAATCTCTGGGCCAATTCCTCACAAGACCCCGTTGCCGATGCCTGTATTAACCACCTGGAAGATCTAGGGTCACAGCAACTAGTATGTGGGCCCACACATGCTTCAGGTCACACACTCGATCTTATTTTCAGACAAGCTCTGGAAATAAAAATTTTGGAAAATGAAAAGTTGCCATGGACAGACCACCATGCAATTAAATTCATTATTTCCACAATCCCCCCCGCAACAAAAACATCAAATCCAGCGACAACACACTGGACTAGATGTCAGAAGAAGCTCCACTCGGAACTCTTCAAAACCACTTTAAGGGAAAAAATAGAAACAATTCAACCGCATCAAACGACCGTTGAAACGCTGGAGGCCATAAATTCGGCCATGCTACAGTCAGCCGACTTGGTAGCGCCGAAACGCAAAACCCGCATCCGGAAAAACAACCGCAGCTGGTTTAACAACCAGCTGTCGTCACTGAAGCAAGAACGCAGAAGGGCCGAATCGGCCTGGAAAAGAAGTGCCTCAGAGCTAAACCTGTCCATCTACAAGGCGGCGACAAGAAAATACCACAAAGGAATTTTCCCAGCCAAGAAAAATTATTTTTCAGAGGCTATCAACAGCGCCTTAAACCGCCCCCGCGAACTCTTCAAGATGGTCACTCAGACCATGAAACCAGGATGTATTGAAGCCCCCAATACAGACACACAAGAATTTTGCAATGAACTATCGGATTGCTTCATTAATAAAATTGAGGCAATCCGTGAAAGCATTCAGCAAAACAATCCCCCCCTTAGCCCCCCCTGCAGCCTCTCACATAACACCCATAGTAATTCTCTTATATCAGGTAAGTTCACCCTGGAACCCATCTCCATCGAGGCCACCAAGAATGTTATTGACACTTTGCGTAACGGCACAGCGCCAAATGACATTATCCCCACAAAACTGCTAAAGGAATGCGCCTACATCTTGGCTCCTCCCATCACGCAGCTTATCAACCAGTCTTTCTTGGAGGGCATAGTACCCTCACAGTTGAAAGAGGGTATAATCCAACCCATCCTTAAGAAACCCTCCCTGGACCCCAAGGACCCACTCCACCGCCGTCCCATAACAAGCCTCAATGTACTCTCAAAGGTAATGGAGAAAGTAGTGGTACAACAGCTGCAACAGCATCTGGATACCCACAAGCTACTTGACCCATTGCAATCAGGGTTCCGTCCCGGACACGGGACTGAAACCGCGCTGCTCAAAGTATGGGACGATGTTCTCGAGGCCGCAGACGAAGGAGAATCTTGTCTTCTAGTTCTGTTGGACCTTAGTGCAGCTTTCGACACCGTAGATCACAAACTGTTACTGACGCGACTTGCTGAAGTAGCCAGAGTCGCAGAAGGCGATTTATCTTGGTTCTCCTCTTTTTTGGAAAACCGATCGCAAACAGTTAAATTAGGACCCTTCACATCTGAGAAACGCACAGTAACATGCGGAGTCCCTCAAGGATCGCCTCTGTCACCAGTGCTGTTTAACATTTATCTTCGTCCTCTTTTTGAGATTATCAACAGCCAAAACCTGCTGTATCACTCATACGCAGACGACACGCAACTTTATTTCCGCATTTGCAACAGAAAGGATCACCACCTCAATCTAGAGACATGCCTCTCTTTGATAGAGGATTGGATGACAAAGAGTTATCTTAAACTCAATGGAGCGAAAACAGAACTTCTTCTGTTTCACGCCAAGCAAAGGAATCAACCTGCAACAACCTGGACACCCCCGCCCATTCTGGGCAAAATCATCACCCCTAGCGCCAAAGTCAAAAGTCTCGGGGTCATCTTTGACTCCTTTATGACAATGGACGCACAAATAGGATCAGTAGTCAGCGGATCTCACCATCTGTTGCGCCTACTACGCAGACTTACCCCCTTCATCCCCAAAGAAGACTTAGCGGTCGTGGTGGGAGCAATTGTCAACTCCAGATTGGACTATGCAAATGCCCTTTACCTCGGACTCCCCAAGTACCAAATCGCTCGTCTGCAAGTCGTTCAAAATACGGCCGCCAGACTTGTGACTGGAAAAAAACCCTGGGAATCAATCTCACCTTCACTGAGATCCCTTCACTGGCTACCAGTTAAAGACAGGATTGCTTTTAAAGCTCTCTGTCTAACGCATAGATGTGTCCATGGGAATGCCCCCCAATATCTATGCGATAAAATAAAAGCTCACAATCCCAATCGCATCTTGCGATCCACCAATCAGAACCTACTACAGATCCCAAAAGCCAACTACAAGTCCAAAGGAGAAAGAAGATTCGCCGTCCAAGGTCCCAGACTATGGAACGCTTTACCAGCCAGCATTCGGTTGGAGGCGAATCACTTAGCCTTCAGGAGAAAGATCAAGACTCATCTCTTTTGATATCAAAGGAGACAGGAACAACAAGCGCCCAGAGGCGATTCAGTTCGCATGTGCCGCGCTCTATAAGTTTTTCATTCATTCATTCATTCATTCAGGTGGTATATAGGAGCACACGTACAGTGGCACTATCTGTGCTCAGGTGGTATATAGCAGCACACGTACAGTGGCACTATCTGTGCTCAGGTGGTATATAGCAGCACACGTACAGTGGCACTAACTGCGTTTAGATGGTATATAGGAGCACGCGTACAGTGGCACTATCTGTGCTCAGGTGGTATATAGGAGCACACGTACAGTGGCACTATCTGTGCTCAGGTGGTATATAGCGGCACACGTACAGTGGCACTATCTGTGCTCAGGTGGTATATAGCAGCACACGTACAGTGGCACTATCTGTGCTCAGGTGGTATATAGCAGCACACGTACAGTGGCACTATCTGTGCTTAGGTGGTATATAGGAGCACACGTACAGTGGCACTATCTGTGCTCAGGTGGTATATAGGAGCACACGTACAGTGGCACTATCTGTGCTCAGGTGGTATATAGCAGCACACATACAGTGGCACTATCTGTGCTCAGGTGGTATATAGGAGCACACGTACAGTGGCACTATCTGTGCTCAGGTGGTATATAGCAGCACACGTACAGTGGCACTATCTGTGCTCAGGTGGTATATAGCAGCACACGTACAGTGGCACTATCTGTGCTCAGGTGGTATATAGCAGCACACGTACAGTGGCACTATCTGTGCTCAGGTGGTATATAGGAGCACACGTACAGTGGCACTATCTGTGCTCAGGTGGTATATAGCAGCACACGTACAGTGGCACTATCTGTGCTCAGGTGGTATATAGCAGCACACGTACAGTGGCACTAACTGCGTTTAGATGGTATATAGGAGCACGCGTACAGTGGCACTATCTGTGCTCAGGTGGTATATAGGAGCACACGTACAGTGGCACTATCTGTGCTCAGGTGGTATATAGCGACACACGTACAGTGGCACTATCTGTGCTCAGGTGGTATATAGCAGCACACGTACAGTGGCACTATCTGTGCTCAGGTGGTATATAGCAGCACACGTACAGTGGCACTATCTGTGCTTAGGTGGTATATAGGAGCACACGTACAGTGGCACTATCTGTGCTCAGGTGGTATATAGGAGCACACGTACAGTGGCACTATCTGTGCTCAGGTGGTATATAGCAGCACACATACAGTGGCACTATCTGTGCTCAGGTGGTATATAGGAGCACACGTACAGTGGCACTATCTGTGCTCAGGTGGTATATAGCAGCACACGTACAGTGGCACTATCTGTGCTCAGGTGGTATATAGCAGCACACGTACAGTGGCACTATCTGTGCTCAGGTGGTATATAGGAGCACACGTACAGTGGCACTATCTGTGCTCAGGTGATATATAGGAGCACATGTACAGTGGCACTATCTGTGCTCAGGTGGTATATAGCAGCACACGTACAGTGGTACTAACTGCGCTCAGGTGGTATATAGGAGCACACGTACAGTGGCACTATCTGTGCTCAGGTGGTATATAGCAGCACACGTACAGTGGCACTATCTGTGCTCAGGTGGTATATAGGAGCACACGTACAGTGGCACTATCTGTGCTCAGGTGGTATATAGCAGCACACGTACAGTGGCACTATCTGTGCTCAGGTGGTATATAGCAGCACACGTACAGTGGCACTAACTGCGTTTAGATGGTATATAGGAGCACGCGTACAGTGGCACTATCTGTGCTCAGGTGGTATATAGGAGCACACGTACAGTGGCACTATCTGTGCTCAGGTGGTATATAGCGGCACACGTACAGTGGCACTATCTGTGCTCAGGTGGTATATAGCAGCACACGTACAGTGGCACTATCTGTGCTCAGGTGGTATATAGCAGCACACGTACAGTGGCACTATCTGTGCTTAGGTGGTATATAGGAGCACACGTACAGTGGCACTATCTGTGCTCAGGTGGTATATAGGAGCACACGTACAGTGGCACTATCTGTGCTCAGGTGGTATATAGCAGCACACATACAGTGGCACTATCTGTGCTCAGGTGGTATATAGGAGCACACGTACAGTGGCACTATCTGTGCTCAGGTGGTATATAGCAGCACACGTACAGTGGCACTATCTGTGCTCAGGTGGTATATAGCAGCACACGTACAGTGGCACTATCTGTGCTCAGGTGGTATATAGGAGCACACGTACAGTGGCACTATCTGTGCTCAGGTGATATATAGGAGCACATGTACAGTGGCACTATCTGTGCTCAGGTGGTATATAGCAGCACACGTACAGTGGTACTAACTGCGCTCAGGTGGTATATAGGAGCACACGTACAGTGGCACTATCTGTGCTCAGGTGGTATATAGGAGCACACGTACAGTGGCACTATCTGTGCTCAGGTGGTATATACCAGCACACGTACAGTGGCACTAACTGCGCTCAGGTGGTATATACCAGCACACGTACGGTGACCCCAAATGCGCTCAGGTGGTATGTCACAGCACACGTGCGGTGACCCCAAATGCGCTCAGGTGGTATGTCACAGCACACGTACGGTGACCCCAAATGCGCTCAGGTGGTATTAAACAGCACACGCACAGTCAGAGCGACTGCGTTTCTGTGCAATTCAATAGGCCACTTGCATTAACAGCAACAGCCTTTCTGTGCAAATAAATAGCACACGTGCAGTAACAGTTAATGTGTCTATGTGCAATGAACTAACACGTGTACACTAACACGTTAGAGCATCAAGCACAATCTCCTGCCTGACAGATACTAATAGCAGAACTAGCTATACAGTTTATAAATATATTGACAACTCCTAGGGATGTCAATATATTCTCTACAAACTGTACATTTAACTATACTAACTAGTAGCCTCCCTGATCTATCTATCTATCTATCTGAAAAGACACTGTGTCTCTATCTATCTCTCTCTCTCTCTCTCACTCTCTCTCTCTGTCTGTCTGACTTCTCTCTCTGAAAGCAAGCCGGAACACACTACACGAGGCCGCCCGGGAGGCGGCCTTTTATAGTGTGGGGCGTGTGCTAAAGCCCTGAGCCCTAATTGGCCAAAGCACCCAGGCTTTGGCCAATTAGGTCTCTTCGTTTTTTGGGCGCTGTGATTGGTCAAGCATGCGGGGTCATGGTGCATGCTTGGCCAATCATCAGCGCGCAACGCCGCAGTGAATTATGGGCCGTTGCGCGTCATTCGAATTTGGCGCGAACGACCCGATTTGTTCATTTTCGACGAACAATCGAACGGCCGATGTTCGATGCGAACATGTGTTCGCATCGAACGTGAAGCTCATCCCTAGTCATTACTATGTGGAATGTCCAAAAGCAATGCCAACTGAGGGGAGGGAGACACAAACTACGCAGACTGCCCTCAGACTTGAGGACCTATAATGCTGCCTGCAGCATACTGCGCCAAAAAAGCTGCATCCTCTTGCCGTCCTACATTCACCCGATAGGGCAGTGACGGCGAACCCCGGCACCCCAGATGCCCCAGAACCACACCCCCCACAACGCCCACGCACTCCGCATCACAGTTGAGCACCACGGGAAATGCAGCCCCAAAACACCCGGGGCGCCAAGGCCCACCACCACCACCGTGACAGGAGATATCGAACGCAAGCACAGACGACCAGATGCGGCCTTGCAAGTCTGAGTCCTAAAGGCTTGGTAATTCATCGCACATAAAGCGCTTACCATCCTGGTAGGGAGCCCCTCAACAAGAAACATGGGGAATCTCACTCTTTAAAAACACAAGCCTGAATAATAACCTGATGAATCAACATTGAAAATAGTTGAATTAGATGCTGCCTGCCCCCCCCTGGGGCCTCCTGGTAGCGCAAAAACATCAGTTTTCCGTAGCCGAGCAGCTGCTCCAGACAACCCTTGATCCTTCTTACTCTAACAAGAGAGAGAGAGAGTAACCATCTTAATAGCTGATCTGAATACTACCTGCCCACCTCTAGGGTCTTCTGGCAGTACCATAAAAAACTTCAGCTTTCTATATCTGAACCTTTAGATAAGTATTTAACTGCTCTCATCTCTATTGGGAGAAAGACAACAACTTTTCCGTGAAAAATCCCTTTTCTTCTTTTTTTTTTTAAAAAGAGAAGGCAAGAATATCTTGATTCCAACGAGCACTAGATCCTTCTGGGTGAGGATTAACATCACCCTACTTGTAAGAAGAATTAAGTATGGCTTTATACCAAGAAGTTGCCAATACTGAAACTCTCTTGCGGAGGCTACCACAACCAAGAACACCAATTGCCTTGTAAAAGGATGAAGGCAAATATGGTGCATCAGCTTAAAGGAGCTGACCCTGTAAGCCAATAAAACTAGATCCAATCCTCCAAGCACAAGGGTGACCAAACTGGTGGACCTATGCACGTCACCCCCTGTATAACAGCCCAGATCAAGAGAGTAAAGCAAGCGACCTTTGCAAACAAGGCCGAGATTGGATCCGTGATGGGACTCAAGGCCAGCTTTGTCTCCTTTCCAAAGGTAGGAAGGCAAGAATTTTACCTATGCCATACTTCCAAGGATGCCACATCTGGTTTCCCACCAGGAACATGGGCCTTCCAGATCCTAGGATATCTGGTCCTGGAGGCCAACTCCCTTGTATGAATCAAAGAAATTGCCGCTGATTCTGAAAACCATGATCCTCAAGAATGTGGGCTACAATAGGCAGACCATTAATTCGCTCGTTTGCAAGACAGGATGAAATACCCCCTGCAAAGTAGGCCTGGACAAGATGTAAGGGACCCTGGGTCCTCTACTACCACCTTTACTGTTCCTGTACAGTGAGGCCGTCAGGGTTATGCCGGAGAAATCAGGATGGCTCCCGTTCTCCTCTGATGTTGCATCGAAGCCACCAAAATCACAGCACTGGTGGCAGAGACACAAACCAGTGACACTTGATCTTCCCTGGTCACTAACACATCTGTCCCTCATGCAGGTAGATCCTTTGTCCTTGACCCCAAAGCTGTTCAATTTCTTGTTGAACCTGGATGCCAATACGTCTTCTGTACAGGGTACTCTTTCTGTGGTATTTGGTCAGAAAGAAGTCGGGGTGTAGAGTCATTCTCCCGGAGACAATTGTTGACGGCTCCAGCGAATCACCTGCCAATTCTGCATTCCATGAAATGACGATTGTCAAAAGGCAAGGCACAAGCTCCTCCCTGGTAAAAAGAGTAAATCACTAGTATGACATAGTCTGATTGTACTCTAACAGAACAAACCTGTCCCCTAAAACGTTCAGGCTTTTAAGCCAGATGCTACATCGGTAGCTCTAGCTGACGAGGAAGGCTCACTTGGAGCTTTCACCTGGGCCGTGATTTCTACCAGGCCTGGCAATCCTTTTAGTCAAGAACCACCAACAGGAAATCCAACATGTCTCTGGGACCAGACTCTCAGGATAATGCTAGGTTAGGCTCCACTCTTTCTAGGCCGATAGAATAAGGTTTATATCAGCCTTGAATAAAACTTAGCATAGGGAATTGTTTTGAATGAAGCCAGCATCTTCCCTAGCACCTTACGCAAAAGGCAAAAAGTAAGGAACTGTTCCTTGCTGTGACCACTTAGACCCGCTTTCTTATAGCGATGGTCTTGCCGGAGGCCAAAAAAAAAAGAAACTCTCCTTTTTTGGATTGTGCCAAACATGCCTACCCTAGGAGTTCCAGATACATGACCATGCTGGACACCCCGCTACCCCATGCTACTGACTGATCCATCAGCAGGAGTTTTCCTCGGTATGCCATTAGTGCTATACCCTGGGCCCTTAAGACTTGCTAGAGGCGGGCCCTAGCACCCCGTCAACCCAGGCACGGTGGCTAACCCAGGGGGCAAGACCACCAACCGGAGACAGTGCTGTTCCCCTGCGAAACGCAGATCACCTCTGAAGTCCCCTGTAAAACAACACATATGCAAATGGATCCCCATATGTGTATGTGGCCAGTGTTAAGCCCTCTGCCTTGATCATGGAAGCGTGTGCTCATGGAAGCATGAATTCACATAAATATGGAACAAACATCTTGCAAGCAAGCATGCATTATCATGCGATTAAACATCTTATGCATTTTAGGCACTGCCGTGCGGATAAGTACCCTTGTGTGACCAAGGACCCCAGCATTTTTATGCCATCAAGCAACTTAATGCGACTTTAGGCATTTCTGTGAAACAAGCCTCTCTATGTGATCAAGTATTCTTGGGTATTCAAGGACTCGGTTGATCAAACAACCATGTGTGATCCAGCTTCTTCACGCATTCAAGCATTTTTAAGCGGTTATAGGCATCCCTGTGGAAACAAGCCTCTCTGTGTGACCCAATATACTTGGCTAATCAAGGACTTGGGTGATCGGGTAACCACGTGCGATCCAACATCTTTTATGCATTAACGCAACTTATGCGATTTTAGGCATATCTGTGGACAAAAGCTCTCTGTGTGACCAAATATCCTTGGGTAATCAAGGACTTGAGTGATCGGGTAACCATGTGCGATCCCACATCCTTTATGCATTCAAGCATCTTATGCGATTTTAGACATTTCTGTGGACACAAGCCTCTGTGTGACCCAATATCCTTGGGTAATCAAGGACTTGAGTGATCGGGTAACCATGTGCGATCCAAAAATGTTTATGCATTCAAGCATCTTATGCGATTTTTGGCATTTCTGTGGACACAAGCCTCTGTGTGACCAAATATCCTTGGGTAATCAAGGACTTGAGTGATCGGGTAACCACGTGCAATCCAACATCTTTTATGCATTCAGGCGTCTTATGCGATTTTAGGCATTTTTGTGGACACAAGCCTCTCTGTGTGACCAAATATCCTTGGGTAAACAAGGACTCGGGTTATCAGGTAACCATGAATGATACCGCATCCTTTATGCACTTAAGCATTTTTATGCGATCTTAGGCAATCATTATGCGATTTTAGGCACCATGACATGACCATGAAAAAGTAGACCAACAAAACCCATGTATCTTTATGCTTCTTTTTACCCCACATGCATTTTGAACAATCCAAATTCATGTATTTCATGCAAACCTGTGGACTGGTAAAGAGGCAGTTATGCTCTGCAGATGTGCGACTCTGCAAACCTGCAATGTTAGCCATGTGCACCAACAACTGTGCATCCCCCGCTGTGCATTTGGTTAGCCTAAAGCCAACACCTGGATGAGGACTTTATGGAGGCAGCGGCTCTGATCGTCTAGGCCAGGGATCCTCAAACTACGGCCCTCCAGCTGTTTCCGGAACTATACATCCCATGAGGCATTGTAAACCTCTGACATTCACAGACATGACTAGGCATGATGGGAATTGTAGTTCCTGAACAACTGGAGGGCCGTAGTTTGAAGACCCATGGTCTAGGCCGAGAAAGACTGCAGCTGGGAGTAGAGCCTGTGAGCTTCTGCCAGCTTGCTCCTCATTAGGCACCTGTCCTCAGGTCTTTTCCTGTTTCAGGATTTAGAGCAGGGAAAGGGACACACCCTGTTTTCTGCTTGTGAGGATGCTGCGAATATAGCAGTTAACCTCTACAGACCCATAAATGCAATGTAACAAAACATATGTTGGGGGAGGATGCAATGACTGACAGGGCTGATAGCTCATTCTGTGAGCTGTCTTAAGTCTCTTATGGGGAGACCACAAAAAAAGTCCTAAGCCAAAGCAGAGGAACTTGCCCTGGTGCATCCACAGCTGAACTTAGTCTAGCAAAATAATGCCTGCTAATCTGCACAGCTAGATGCTGAGTAGGCGTCTTAGATGAATCTGTATTCAATCCACACAAGGTGCTTATGTGCCCCAGGCTACTGTGTCCCCCTGGCTTTACAGAGCTCTGACGCCCTGGCCTTATGAAGGGGCCATGAGCCGGCGAGCACCACATCGTCCCCCGCCTAGAAATCGCGCCCGTGCGTGTGTAGGGAATGGTAGAGGCGGGGGTGTAACGGTTACCAACGCTTACAACCTTCCATCCAACCACAACAAGCTTATCTGACACACTCCGACAATATTGCATACACGATCCATATCCTTTCCCAGAATAAACGAGACAGCGCTCCGTTCTTGCTTCCAAAGATATGACAATCTATTAGTATTTTCTCAGCTTCTTATATCCAGTACAGCATAATACAGTTAATCACAGGACAATGTAATCTCCACCCCCCCTATTCACTCACTGAGGATAATTCTTTAATTGGTAGCTAGACATGACGGCACCGTATTATCAATAGGGTTCAATTAACCCTGAATAGTAACACAGACATCTTTATCACACAATGGCAGTGAGAGTGGGTGCAATCCACACCTTCAGATATTTCAATAGCCTATTATACAAAAGGTATGACTCACTGGCTGGCTGACCTGAATTAACACCTTTCAAAAGCATGTGTGCCCAGATTGCATAGCTAACAGCTTTTGATATTTGAAGACATCCTGCAAACCTGGATTATTATTAATGTCCCTTATTAATGTCTTCTGTAACATATGAATTATGATTCTTTGTCACCCTATGGCCCTAGTGGACATAAGGTGACCCTAGACATAGGAATATCTCAGACTGTCACGGTGCATTCCGTTACATCTCTCCCCTTTCGGTGGGAGACGGACACAGGTGATAACCCCAAACGGGTTGACTCCGAAGTCCGTCAGTAGTTCCCGTCCTCCAATGCTGGTATCCATACTGTACCCCAAATAAATGGCTCCAAACTGAGCATTACTCACCCCGCCAACCTCTGCCTCTCTCAGAGAACACGCCTGCCACTGGGGAGAAGGCAGGGTAGCTGGGCTCAGTCCATCATGCTGTTGGGGGTCTGGGCCAACTGCCCCCCATTCCTGGGGTATACCAGTGGAGACTGAAGTCCCATCCACTGGTGCTTGGTGAAAACCCCCCGGTGCTTGCAAAGCAAAGCAGACATCCTCCCGTCCCAGTCCTGCACCATTTTCTGGGGCTGTGCCAGTGGAGACTGAAGTCCCATCCACTACCCCAGGAACCCCCTCTTCTGTTAGTGAGGAGCAGAGGCCTATGACACTCTGCTCTGTTGCCAGCTCTTTCGCTGGGTTGCTGCGAGCGGAGACCATAGTCCCATCCACTACCACAGTGTCCCCCTCTTTCGTTAGTGGAGAGCAGAGGTCCGTGACCCTCTGTTCTGTTGCCAGCTCTTCCGCTGTGTTGCTGTGAGTGGAGACCACAGTCCCATCCACTACCACAGGGTCCCCCTCTTCTGCTAGTTGGGAGCAGAGGCTTGGGGTACCCTGCTCTGTTGCCAGTGATTCAGCTGGGGGTAAAAGCTTTACCACCTCAGCTTGTTGCTGGAGAGGGGGGCCAACCGCCCCGGCTCCCTGGAACTCCACACCATCCGCTTCGACTTTAGGGATGAAAATCTCCATATTTTCCACTGCCGATTCATCAGCCAGGAGTTCACAGTTGTCGTCTGAACTTTCCTCATAGTCCCAGGCAATGGGAGCCCCACCCTGCTGCTGAGCCGAGTCTAGCAGCTGTCTGTAGGCGACCTCCAGCTCCCATTCCCGAATGGCCAGAAATTCTAAATCTTCCTGTGACCAGTGGCCTCCCAAGATATTCAATTTCTCCTCTCTGTGCTCCATTATGTCCTCCAAGCGCCACTCCCAATCATCCCCAAAGTCGGGATCACTGGACATCCTCCAATATAATAATCCCAGGCCATCATAGTCATAGCCTTCTGTGGGGCTGTCATCTGCTGGCCACAGGCACTCTTGGGCTAAATACCACCGGAGGGCTCTGTAGCTCTCATCCAGCTGCATCTCTGCCCGGATCAGCCTGCTCAACTCGGCTGTCCACTCCTGCTTCGGTTGTTTCCCCAACAACAGCATTCGTACGTCATACTGCGGCCAGTACCTTGCATAGATGGAGGGCAGGACCTTTCCTTGGTGTTGCTGCTCCAGAGCTAATGCTTCCTTCCAGGGTTGGCACCGAATCACATCCGACCATCCCAACAGGACCTCCTCTGATACTGGTCCTCTATGCTGTATCCGCATCTCTTGTAACCTTCTTTGGAATTCCTCTTCCATGGAGACTGGTATCTGCACCTCTCCTCTCTCTTTAGTTGGTGCTGCTGTGACTTCAGCTCCTGCAGCACTTCTTCTCTGTAGTAAGGTGGCATTCAGAGCCGCAATAACTCGGTCCCTGATCTCCGGTGGAGGGTTAGGACCATAATGTGCCAGTCTTAGGTTAACAGCCCGATCAAAACTTTCTTCCTCGGGTGTCCTGTCCGTTACGGCGGGCCTTTTAGCTCTATCCATTTCGACCAGTTCTGCGATAATGTCCCTTTTCTTACGATTGCTGGCCGGTCTGCCCCGGCTCTCCAGTAAGTCCATGAGGGAAGAGAGCTTCATCCGTTCATACACCGTCTCCATTGTCATGTGTCCTTGTAGCCGTCCTTCTGGTGATGGAATCATCCCACCGCTGCCACCAATGTAACGGTTACCACCGCTTACAACCTTCCATCCAACCACGACAAGCTTATCTGACACACTCCGACAATATTGCATACACGATCCATATCCTTTCCCAGAATAAACGAGACAGCGCTCCGTTCTTGCTTCCAAAGATATGACAATCTATTAGTATTTTCTCAGCTTCTTATATCCAGTACAGCATAATACAGTTAATCACAGGACAATGTAATCTCCACCCCCCCCTATTCACTCACTGAGGATAATTCTTTAATTGGTAGCTAGACATGACGGCACCGTATTATCAATAGGGTTCAATTAACCCTGAATAGTAACACAGACATCTTTATCACACAATGGCAGTGAGAGTGGGTGCAATCCACACCTTCAGATATTTCAATAGCCTATTATACAAAAGGTATGACTCACTGGCTGGCTGACCTGAATTAACACCTTTCAAAAGCATGTGTGCCCAGATTGCATAGCTAACAGCTTTTGATATTTGAAGACATCCTGCAAACCTGGATTATTATTAATGTCCCTTATTAATGTCTTCTGTAACATATGAATTATGATTCTTTGTCACCCTATGGCCCTAGTGGACATAAGGTGACCCTAGACATAGGAATATCTCAGACTGTCACGGTGCATTCCGTTACAGGGGGGAAGAGAGGGATCCCCCAAGGAGCGCCGCCGGACTACGAGGGATCCCCCCCTCATCGTGGCAGAGCCTGAAGCGGGGAAAGTAAGCCGCACCATAGATTACCTAACCTTGAGCTTCCGTCCTGGAAAGCATGGTAAGCAAAACACCAGGCATGATTTTTTCACTGCTTTAGTGGTGGAAAACAGATAAGACATACCACTACTCATGACAATCCCTTTACATAGGATTTAGGGGTACCAGCCCTCTCCCCAGGAGACCTATGGGAACTACAGCCATCCTGTCTCAACAGACATAGTGGTCTCTTTTGCCCAGGCATCAGGAGAGGACTAAGGACCCGCTAGGGGAGGTATATGGGTGCCAGAGCAATCCTGTCTCAAAAGACATAGTGGTTTACATTGCCCATGCATAACAGCATACAAAATAGGCGAGACCCATAATCCCCTATATGGAAGACCTACCGACAGACCACGTCCCGTAGGTACCCCCGCTTACCTTTCCACGCTGCAGTGTATTGCAAAGCAAGAGGCCCAGCCTTCACCCCTCACCGTGGGCTTCGTCTTAGACCTTCAGGGACTAGGGTCCATAGCAGGTCACCTCTGCCCTGGACCTATATAGCACCCTGGCAACAGAAAAACATTTGGTCTTTGGTACCGACCAATGTTCTGGAACCCAGGGTCCAGCCCTCCGAAGAGAAGCATTATAGGCAAAACCTCGTTCTTCGTACCGAGGCCCGGGTACCGTCCACTTTGGCTATGCAGCACCTTGAACGGATCCGGATTTATGGAGGCTTTTTATATCCAGCATGGATCCCTCCAGCAGAGCTCCTAAAAGCACATGTTAACTCGTGACCAACACCTTAGACACTGATGAAAAAACTGAGGAGCTCCCAGTATGGGAGGGGTTATATAGGGAGGGAACTTCTTGTCTAATTGATTACACCAGTGTCCAGCACCTGATGGTGAGAATATAACCCACATAGTAATGACTATGCTGCTCTGTGTCCCGTGATGTACGATAAAGAAATACATTTTTTGTCTGTTCGCGTGTTTTGCTGTGAACCGGATGAGCTTATTCCTACTGGCTGTATGTTTAGGATCGTTGTGCTTTTTGAACAAGTTGGAAATCCCACTTTGGGAGTCTTGCCATCCCCTAAAGAATAACTAAAGGTGTGGAGAGTGCTTAGAACATGTGTCAGTTTTAATTTCTGTCTGTGCCCTAGTTAGGGAAATGAATCATTAAAGTAATAGAGGGACACTCCTGGATTCCTTCACTTATTTGTCTATGCGACAGGAAGTGAAGGAAAACCTCCCTAATAGGACGCAAGTGACAAAAAAAAAAAAGGACAGGGGGTTATAACCCTCCCTTACTCTATCCAAAATAAGAAAAAAGGTTTTGACTTTAGTTCTACTTTAAATAAGTGGATGAATAAGTGGAGAAGGCTGGGAATGCAGAGATGCACTTTAAGAGAACCGATGTTCAGCCTAATATCCAGGCATGTCTGAAAGATGTCCAAATTGTAGTGGACTTGAGGTGTCAAAGCTTTTATGAGAACATTTTTTTTTTTTAGCATTTTTCTATTTTTAAACTATGGAAGATTTTAAAACCAATTAGGCCCCAAAATACAGGGTCATCTTAAGGTTGCCGTGTCTGTCCACAGACAATCTGTTTGTTCAACTGAATCAATTTGTTCTAGAAGCAAGTTGTGTACAAATCAAATAAGACAGGGACTTTTCACACATGGGGGAAAAGCTGACTTCCCAAGCAAGTTAACCTAGTAGTACACAAATCCTTTAGTCAAGCTGGTCTTTCATTGTTCTGACAATAAGGGAAACAACAGCTTGAAGAGAAGAGGTATAGGGTCCTAGTCAACAAGTTTCTGCAAACACAGGTGGTCATTGTTGTGGCCAAGTTGAGAATTTTAACTAGAAAGTCAACATTATAGGAGCTTTTTGAGAACATTTTCAAATAAACTATATATATAGATTTCAGTATAAAACTTGATATTTAGGCCATTGTAGAAAAAGACTGGAAAAAGTAGAGTATTAAGAACACTGATTACTTTACACATGTACACAAGATATCATCTTATATAAAAATGGGACTCCGCTATAATATTACTACAGTTGTGTTTGTGGGTGATTAATATTGTTCAAAATATGTTTGGTATAATGTAGTCATACAATTATTAGTTTAAGAGGTGTCAATTATTTTATGTGTATCCTTGATATTGAATTTGGGATCACTGCTAGGGTTGAGTGAACCCGAACTGTAAAGGACTTTAGTTTTTTCTTAACCCGGACCCGAACCCGAACAATTTGCTGTAAGTTCAGGTTCGGTGTTCGGGTATGTAACGGCGCACTGCAGGGCAGCCAATCAGCATTTGTTTTACTTGTGTGACCTAGAAGCCATCACAGCCATGCCTACTAATGGCATGCCTGTCATTGGCCAGTGCAGCATGTGACCCAGCCTCTATATAAGCTAGAGGCACACAGCACAGCTCATCACTCTGCTTTAGCTAGGGTAGGGAAAGGCTGCTGCTGCTCTCAGGGACAGATTTAGATTGTGCTGCTTCAGAAATCGAATTACAATACTCAGCGATCTACATAGCATTAGCTACTGTAGGGAAAGGTTCCTGATGTTCTTATAGGGAGAGAATTAGATAGGAGTCTGTCCTACTTCACAAATCTAATTGCAGCTGCACTGCATATATTCCTGTCAGATACTCTGCAATAGATAATTTAGGGTAAAGGTTCCCGATTGTGCTTATAGGCAGAGAAATATATAGGAGTCAGTCCTACTTCTCAAACCTAATTGCAGCTGCACTGCATATGTTGCTGTCAGATACTCTGCATATTGCACCTGCACCAGCATTGCATATGTTCCTCTGAAATACTCTGCATATTGCACCAGCATTGCATATGTTCCTGTCAGATACTCTGCATATTGCACCAGCATTGCATATGTGTCATGAATCAGACGTACACAAACAGATAAAAGAAAGAAAAGGTTCTTTATTAAAAACCAAACAACAAGGTTAAAGTCCAGACAGATGTAAACAGGCAGGAGAGTCTTCCACCGGAGCCAGGATCGATAGCCAGAGATGGGAGTCAGTCCAGCCGGAGTCTGTAACCAGGAAGGTGGTGAAACAAAGCCAGGGATCAGGAGCCAGAAGGAACGTCCGTAGAAGCCGGGTCGGTAACCAGAACAGCAGCACGATGAAGGTAGGATGAGAGACAGGTCTTAACACAGAAGGCCCAAGCAAGGGAGTGCTGCAGCAAGCGTGGTATATATATGCTGAGCATCCAGCTCCTCCTAGTGGGAAGGAGGAGCCGCAGGGAATGGGAAGTTATAAGAACCTCAGAAGCAAGATGGCCGCCTGCACATGTCAGTGATGAGAAGCTAGGAAGGAGGTAAGTCCATGACAGTACCTCCCCCTCAAGGGCCCCTCCTCCGTGGCGCAAAAAACGGTTTCAGAGGGAAGCGCGCGTGGAAGGCTCGGAGAAGGGCAGGAGCATGAACATCTGTGGAGGGAACCCAGGAACGCTCCTCTGGACCATAGCCGCGCCAATGGACCAAGAACTGCAACCGACCACGGACCAAGCGTGAGTCCAGGATATCGCTCACCTCATACTCCTCATGAATGAATGAATGAATGAAAAACTTATATAGCGCGGCACATGCGAACCAAATCGCCTCTGGGCGCTAGTTGTATCCGTCTCTCTTGACATCAGAAGAGCAGAGTTTTAATCCGTCTTCTGAAGGTCAGGTGGTTTTCCTCCAACCGAATGCTGGTTGGTAAAGCGTTCCAGAGTCTGGGACCCTGGACAGCAAACCTTCTTTCTCCTTTGGACTTGAATCTGGCTTTGGGTACTTTGACCAAATTTTGGTCACTGGATCGCAGAGCGCGATTGGGGTTGTGGGGTTTTATTTTATCGCAAAGATATTGCGGGGCTTTTCCATGGATGCATTTATGGGTCAGACAGAGTGCTTTAAAAGCAATTCTGTCTTTTACCGGCAACCAGTGCATGATCGCCCACCTGGACAGGACGAGGCCGGGGAACCGTTGAGGTGAAGCGATTGCATATTAGTGGTTTCAACAGGGAAACGTGAAACACATTGGAAACCCGCATGCCCGGTGGGAGCGCAAGGGCATAGGCAACCGGGTTCACCCTGCAGAGCACACGGAAGGGACCAACAAAGCGGGGAGCCAGCACTCGGAGGTTGAGATTGCGAGTGGACAACCATACACGGTCTCCGACCTGGTAGGAAGGAGCAGGCAACCGTCTGCGATCAGACTGGAGTTTCTGGCGCTGCGCAGAGACCTCAAGGGACCTCTGGATCTGTACCCATGAAGCACGTAGAGCAGAAAGGTGATCCTCCACCGCCGGAATATCTTGGGGAGAGAATGATTCCGGTAACACGGCAGGTTGGAACCCATAATTGGCCATGAAGGGAGACATCCCAGAGGAAGAGTTAACCGCCGTGTTCCTGGCAAACTCAGCCCAGGGCAGAAGATCGACCCAATTGTCCTGATGATCAGAGACGTAGGAACGAAGGAATTGTTCCAGGGTCTGATTGGATCGCTCAGCGGCCCCATTGGACTGCGGGTGGTAAGCCGAAGAGAAAGAGTCGAATCCCCAACTGGGAGCAAAAGGCGCGCCAGAACCTGGACACAAACTGACTTCCCCGATCCGAGACTATCTCTTTGGGCAAACCGTGCAACCGGAAAGCCTCCCTGGCGAAAACCGTGGCCAACTCTTGTGCAGAGGGTAATTTCTTGAGTGGAACACAGTGGCACATTTTGGACAACCGATCCACAACCATGAGAATGACCGTATGGCCTCGGGACGCAAGAAGGTCCACAATGAAGTCCAGCCCCAGGTGTGACCATGGGCGCTCCCCAGTGGCAATGGGTTGTAGAAGTCCCAACGGAAGGTGCCGAGGGGACTTGTTCTGGGCACAGACAGAGCAGGCCGCTACATATGCGGTAATATCGGAGCGTAGAGAAGGCCACCAGAACAAACGTGAGACCGCCCAGAATAGCTGATTCTTCCCAGGATGCCCTGCCGTCTTGGAGTTATGATAGGTTCGCAACAGCCGGGTACGCAACTCCTCAGGCACGAAGCATCTGCCATCGGGCCTCCCAGGGGGAGCACCAGGTTGGGCCGCCAAAATCTGCTCCCCAAGGGGAGAGATCAAGCTGGTGCGGATGGCGGCCAAGATCTGATTTGGAGGTATGACCGAATTCGGTGGCGATTCCTCCCTAGACAGCTCGGAGTACTGGCGTGATAAGGCATCAGCCCTGACGTTCTTGGAACCGGGTAAATAGGAGACCACATAATTAAAACGTGACAGAAACAGAGCCCATCTGGCCTGACGGGGTGTCAATCTCTTGGCCTCCGAAAGGTAAGTCAGGTTCTTGTGGTCCGTCAGAATGAGAACCGGGACCACCGAACCCTCGAGCAGGTGCCTCCACTCCTTGAGAGCCTGCACGATGGCTAACAACTCTCTGTCGCCAATCTGGTAGTTGCACTCTGCAGGAGACAGTTTCCTGGAGTAAAACCCACAGGGAAACAGAGGACCCTCTGGTGTCCGACGCTGAGACAGAAGGGCGCCTACTCCCGTCTCAGACGCGTCCACCTCAAGGACAAAGGGCAGCCCAGGGTTGGGATGAGACAATGTAGGAGCCGAAGCAAAGGTAGACTTTAGAGCCTCGAAAGCCTGGATGGCCTCGGCCGGCCAGACATGGGAATTACTGCCCTTCTTGGTCAGATCTGTGAGAGGCTTGGCCAACCTGGAAAAGTCCCTGATGAACTTCCGATAATAATTGGCAAAGCCTAGAAAGCGCTGCAGGGAACGAAGACCACTGGGCTGAGGCCACTGAAGGACTGCCGAAACCTTCTCAGGGTCCATGGAGAACCCCTCTGCTGAAATGATGTAACCTAAGAAGGTTACCTGGGATCGGTGAAATTCGCATTTCTCAACCTTACCGAAGAGCTTGTTCTCTCGTAACCGTTGCAACACTCGCTTGACATCCAGAATGTGGGTCTCCATGGATTCGGAGTATACCAAGATTTCGTCCAAATAGACCACCACACACTGCTGCAACAGGTCACGGAAAACATCATTGATAAATTCCTGGAAGACTGCGGGCGCATTGCACAACCCAAAGGGCATAACCAGGGATTCATAATGACCGGTCCTGGTGTTGAACGCGGTCTTCCATTCGTCACCCGCCTTGATCCTTACAAGATTGTACGCAGCCCTCAGATCGAGTTTGGTAAAGACCGTTGCTCCCTTGAGGCGGTCGAACAACTCGGAAATCAACGGAATCGGGTATGCATTTTTAATCGTGATGCGATTTAGGCAATGCATGGCCTCAGTTCACCGCCCTTCTTTTTGACAAAGAAAAATCCAGCCCCTGCCGGGGAAGAGGATTTGCGAATGTGCCCCCGGGAAAGCGCCACCCTCACGTACTCCTCCATGGCCTTATTCTCCGGAACCGACAAAGGATATACCTTGCCATGAGGAGGGATGGCACCAGGTTGTAAATCAATGGCACAATCATAGGGGCGGTGCGGAGGCAAGGCAACAGCACGCACCTTATCAAACACATCCAGGTACTCCCTGTATTCAGGAGTCAACATAGGGTGCGAGGAGGCACACAACACCTTGACAGGCCCATGGATGCAACTAGCCCCACACTGTGGGGACCACGAGAGGATCTCGGCCGATCTCCAATTGAAAATCAGATTGTGCTTCTGAAACCAGGGGTACCCCAAGACCACCGAGTAGTGAGGAGATGAAATGACTTGGAAGCAGACCGACTCCTTGTGAACAACCCCAATGGCCACCTCCACAGGTAGGGTCTCATGTGTGACCTGCGACGGCTGGAGGGGTCTGCTGTCTATCGCCTCAAGAACCAGCGGGGAAACTCGGTGCTGCAGAGGAATGGAATTTGTGGCAACAAATTCACTGTCGATGAAAGAACCACTAGGACCAGAGTCCACCAACGCCTGGGTCGTCACCGAGCCCCCGACCCAGGAGAGGACAACAGTGATCAGTAGTTTATCAGCACGGGAAACCGGGGACGAAGAGACTCCACCCAAGATCTGCCCCCGACAGGATCTCAGGTGCGAGCGTTTCCCTGGCGGTCCAGGCATGACCACCGAAGGTGCCCACTGAGACCACAGTACATGCATCGGCCCTCGCGCCTCCAAAATGCCCTCTCTCCCTCAGACAGGCGAGCAAACCCCAGTTGCATGGGCTCACCTCCAGGCGGGTCAGCCTCAGGAGGCGTGGGAGGAGAGGGAGGCACGGGTATGACAGCAAACGTAGGCGCCAAGCTGTTAGGAGACCACCGCAGGCTCTCCTTAAAGGAGGGTCTCTCCCTGAGTCTGGAGTCGATCAATATCAAGAAGGAAATGAGGCCCTCAAGCTCCACAGGTAGGTCTTTGGCCGCAATCTCATCCTTCAGGGCGCCCGAGAGACCATGAGAGAAAGCAGCGACCAGAGCCTCATTATTCCAGCCCACCTCTGCTGCCAGGGTATGAAACTCAATGGCGTATTCGGCTACCGATCGTGAACCCTGTCTGATGGACATGAGGAGCTTCGCAGCAGAGGCAGAGCGAGCCGGCACATCGAAAACCTTCCGAAGAGAAGCAACAAAACCGGAAAACTCGGCAACCACCAGATTGTTGTTCTCCCATAAGGGGCTTGCCCAGGCCAAGGCCTTATTCGAGAGCAGCGAGATCAGGAAGCCCACCTTCGATCTCTCAGAGGAAAAGGCATGTGGCAGCAACTCGAAGTAAATGCCCACTTGGATAAGAAAACCTCGGCACTGGGTTGGCTCTCCCCCGAAGCGCTGCAGGAGGGGGGCAGAGCCGGTCATACACCGAAACACCACAGGTGCATCAACAGGTGCCGGGGTAGACTCAGGCACATCAACCGGAGCGGCAGTATGAGCGGGCCCTGGAGTGACAACCGAACCATCAGCAATAGGAGCGAAATGAGCCGTGCGTGCAAGCAGGATTTGCAACGCCTGAGCGTACTGATCCAGCAGGTGATCCTGCTGATCAAGTCTGGCAACCAGCGTGGACAGTGAGAGTGGCTCAGTACCGTCAGAATTCATGGCTTGGGCCAAATGTCATGAATCAGACGTACACCAACGGATGAATGAAAGAAAGGTTCTTTATTAAAAACCAAGCAACAAGGTTAAAATCCAGACAGATGTAAACAGGCAGGAGAGTCTTCCACAGGAGCCAGGATCGATAGCCAGAGATGGGAGTCAGTCCAGCCGGAGTCTGTAACCAGGAAGGTGGTGAAACAGAAGCCAGGGATCAGGAGCCAGAAGGAACGTCCGTAGAAGCCGGGTCGGTAACCAGAACAGCAGCACGATGAAGGTAGGATGAGAGACAGGTCTTAACACAGAAGGCCCAAGCAAGGGAGTGCTGCAGCAAGCGTGGTATATATATGCTGAGCATCCAGCTCCTCCCAGTGGGAAGGAGGAGCCGCAGGGAATGGGAAGTTATAAGAACCTCAGAAGCAAGATGGCCGCCAGCACATGTCAGTAATGAGAAGCTAGGAAGGAGGTAAGTCCATGACAATATGTTCCTGTGACATACTCTGTATATTGCACCAGCATTGCATATGTTCCTGTCAGATGCTCTGCATATTGCACCAGCACTGCATATGTTCCTGTCAGATACTCTGCATTATGCACCAGCACTGCATATGTTCCTGTCTGATACTCTGCATATTGCACCAGCACTGCATATGTTCCTGTAACATACTCTGCATTAGCTACTGTAGGGAAAGGTTCCTGATTGTGCTTATAGGGAGAGAATTAGTTAGGAGTCAGTCCTACTTCACAAATCTAATTGCACCAGAATAGTGTCCCAACATTGGTATCATTGGCAGGAATAGTGTCCCATCATTTGTGTCAGTGGGAGAAATAGTGCCCCATCATTGGTATCAGTGGGAGGAATAGTGTCCCATCATTGGTATGAGTGGGAGGAATAGTGTCCCATCATTTGTGTCAGTGGGAGAAATAGTGCCCCATCATTGGTATCATTGGGAGAAATAGTGTCCCATCATTTGTGTCAGTGGGAGAAATAGTGCCCCATCATTGGTATCATTGGGAGGAATAGTGTCCCATCATTTGTGTCAGTGGGAGAAATAGTGCTGCATCATTGGTATCCGTGGGAGAAATACTGCCCCATCATTGGTATCATTGGCATGAATAGTGTCCCATCATTAGTTTCAGTGGGAGAAATAGTGCACCATCATTGGTATCATTGGGAGAAATAGTGTCCCATCATTTGTGTCAGTGGGAGAAATAGTGCCACATTATTGGTATCAGTGGGAGGAATAGTCTCCCATCATTAGTATCATTGGGAGGAATAGTGTCCCATCATTGGTATCATTGGCAGGAATAGTGTCCTATCATTAGTGTCAATTGGAGAAATAGTGCCCCATCATTGGTATCATTGGGAGGAATAGTGTCCCATCATTTGTGTCAGTGGGAGAAATAGTGCCACATCATTGGTATCAGTGGGAGGAATAGTGTCCCATCATTGGTATCATTGACAGGAATAGTGTCCCATCATTTGTGTCAGTGGGAGAAATAGTGCCCCATCATTGGTATCATTGGGAGGAATACTGTCCCATCATTTGTGTCAGTGGGAGAAATAGTGCCACATCATTGGTATCAGTGGGAGGAATAGTCTCCCATCATTGGTATCATTGGGAGGAATGGTGTCCCATCATTTGTGTCAGTGGGAGAAATAGTGCCCCATCATTGGTATCATTGGGAGGAATAGTGCCCCATCATTTGTGTCAGTGGAAGAAATAGGGCCCCATCATTGGTATCAGTGGGAGGAATAGTGTCCCATCATTGGGGAAGGTTCCTGCTCCACATTTGATTGCAGAGTACCTGCCATGCTCTTACCAACATTTTGCTGCCATTTGCAGCCATCTAGCCCTTTCCCTTAGTTTTTTAGAGACATTTTAGTAGTCAAAAATGTGGGTCCCCATTGACTTCAATGGGGTTCGGGTTCGGGTCAAGTTCGGTTCCTGAACCCGGACTTTTTTCCAAAGTTCGGCTGAACCCCCCGAACCCGAACCTCCAGGTGTCCGCTCAACTCTAGTCCAGAGAGCTTGAGGAGAGGGCCTCTGTTGGCTTTATAAGAGATTATCTCTATAGAGTCCAGAGTTGCCACCAAAGCCACAGCTTTTGCAGCTTTTTTTTTTTTTTAATGTCACAATGTAGAGTATAATATTTCCTATCATTTGTGCCCAGTCTTGCCACACAGAGTTAATCCAGCGCTGAGTAATCCTCTTTTATGTTCAGTGAAAACGAACAGCCTTCCAGATAAAACCCTGCCTAAATCAAAAAGTCCGGAATCTCTCTTTTTGCTTTGAGTGACAGGTTATTTACAAATATAGCTAGGACATGTTTATCATATGTTATGTTTTTTTTATCATAACATGAGGTGATATAACATCATAACACATCCTAGTAATATACAATGAACTTTGGATCACCTCTTGTTATGATAAACATGTCCACGCTATATTTGTAAATAACCTGTTACTGAAAGCAAAAACAGAGAAACAGACTTAACCTAATTTGGCAGGTTTTTATCTGAATTCTGGTTAATTTGCACTGGACTTTAAAAGAGGATTACTCAGCGCTGGATTAACTCTGTGTGGCAAGACTGGGCACAGATGATAGGAAATCTTATACTCTACATTGTGACATCAAAAAAAATATATTTTTTTGGGGGTTTACATCCACTTTAAACCTCCAGGTGAGTATTGCTTTTCGTTAGGACCCCCCTAGATTTAGGATGCAGTAATATTGTATCGCTTACTAAGTACTTGTACTCTCCTTCAATTTTATTCATATTTCTTACTTTGTTTATACAAAATAAAAATATTTTTCTATATAATTTATTTGATATAATAGTATTTGTCTTGCACCTGAAAAAAGTCCCACCAACCATTCCACTGTTCAACTAATTCTGGGGACTTTGGTGCTTTATTACTGCTTGGATACCCATGGTCCTACAACCAATCTTATGTTTTTATGTATATTAACAATTTTTTTTTATTCTTTAACCGATTATTTACTTCCAGTCATTTTACAAAAAGGGAAAGAGGAAGTGCAGAAAAAAAGGTCTTTACTGATTTACTGCCACCAAATTACATTATTTATTCTCAATATGTGCACAGCAAGGGCTGAAGATTTAATTGAATGAAAGAAGAAAAAAATACTGAAGGTCCGCTTCAATGACTGGCATAGTACCACTGGATTGTAAGGCCAATGTGCTGCCTATATTTTAAATGGGATCGAAGTCTATACCAAGTAACTACAGACCTGTTCGTTTAACTTCTATAGTTAGGAAGATACATATTAAAAAAACACATAGATGAGTTTTTGCTATGAAAAATTATTTTAAGCAACAGACAGCATGGATTCATAAAATACAGAATTTGTGAAACTACAGGATTGGAAAATTCAGTTTGTAATTGGACAGAAAACTGACTAAAAGTCAGAATTCTGAGAGCAGGTTTAATTATTCATACTCTGAATGGTCTAAGTTTATTAGTAGTGTACCTCACGGTTCAGTGTTGGAACCCCTATTTTTTTATATATTTATAAAATATATAGGGCCAGATTCAGGTAGGACAGCGGTTCTTTATTTCGGAGTAACGTAAGTCATTTACGTTACTCCGCCGAAACTTTAGGAGCAAGTACTGTTATTCACATAGCACTTGCTCCTAAAGTTGCGGCGGCGTAGCGAAAATGAGCCGGCGGAATTCAAGTTGGGCGGGGAGGGGGTGTGTATTATTTAAACTAGGCGCGATCCCGCGGCGAACGTACTGTGCATGCGTAGACTGTCAGTGCGCATGCTCCAAATTCTGTCAGTGAACGTCAATGACGTCAATCCCCATTCACGAACGTTTTACGCAAACGACGCTAACATTTTTAAATTCGACGCGATGACGACGGCCATACTTAACATAGGATACTCCACCTAGGGGGCATGTTTTTCTTTACGCCGCGTATCGCTTACAGAAACGTCGGAAAGTCACTGAGTCGGGCCCGCGTACGATCGTGAATTTCCGTCTCTCGCTGATTAACATATTCTCGGGGTTAATCAGCGGGAACGCCCCGAGCGCCATTTTTTAAATTGCAGTTCCGATACGACGGCGAAATACAATTACGCCGCTCGTATAGGAACTCCAACCCGGCGTTTCTTGTTTTCTGCTTACAGAAAACAGAAACGCCAGCTCAAAGTGAGAGTTATGCTGGCGTATCACTGATACTCCAGCCTAACTCTACCTGAATCTGGCCCATAGAGTTTGGGAATAAAAGTACCATTTCAGTCTTTGCAGATGACACCAAGCTATGCAGTTAACATGCATTAACCCCCAAACTTGTAGAATTTGAATACAAAAACTTCTGATAATCAATGTAGCCCCAGTCCACAGCTGCATGGACCAGGCTGTCACCGCTGCTTTTACACTGCAACTGTCATTCCTCTTTCCCCAACTGCAAGGGAAGTATGTGGAGCAGCTTCATTGGGAGAGAGGAGGAGAGACAGGACACAGGCACTGTTGCAGGTCTGAATTTGCAGCCACAGCCACCAGAGGAGCGCCTCACCCACTGCCCAGGGAACTGTGATAGACTGCCTGAAGCCACTTGGAACTGTGGGGAATGTAGTCCTCAGGAGACAGCCTCAATTCAGGGAGAAATGTATGGGACTACAAATCTCAGCAGGACAATGTGCTGCAGCGCAGAGGAAAAGGAAGGAAAAAATAGGGCTTAGGGCAATCTCACATGGGAAGAGAAGACTGTTGGAGTGCTGCTGAGTGAGACATGTTGCATATCACAAGTGTTTGCCACTATGTCAGAGTGGGACTGTGTTGCTGCATTGATTCAGAGTCTGCTGTCATTGGAGAGGTCCAGAGTAGGGTTGAGCGAACCCGAACTGTAAAGTTCGGGTTCGTACCGAATTTTTAATATTTTTGGACCCGAAACCGAACCTGAATAATTTGCTGAAAGTTCGGGTTCGGGTTTGGAGTTTGGCTATGTAACGGCGCGCTGCGCGGCAGCCAATCGCCATTTGTTTTACTACTGTGACTAAGAAGCCATTACAGCCATGCCTACTAATGGCATGGCTGTGATTGGCCAGTGCAGCATGTGACCCAGCATGTGACCCAGCCTCTATATAAGCTAGAGGCACACAGCACAGCTCGTCAGTCTGCTTTAGCTAGGGTAGGGAAAGGCTGCTGCTGATCTGAGGGAGAGATTGAGATAGGACTATCCTGCTTCAGAAATCTACACCAGCACTGCATCTGTCCCCTGTGAGATACTGTGCATTACATAGTTTAGGACAAGGTTCCTGCTTGTTGCTATAGGGAGAGAACTATATAGGAGATACTCTGCATATTACACCAGCACTGCATCTGTCCCCTGTGAGATACTGTGCATTACATAGTTTAGGGCAAGGTTCCTGCTTGTTGCTATAGGGAGAGAATTATATAGGAGATACTCTGCATATTACATCAGCACTGCATCTGTCCCCTGTGAGATACTGTGCATTACATAGTTTAGGACAAGGTTCCTGCTTGTTGCTATAGGGAGAGAACTATATAGGAGATACTCTGCATATTACACCAGCACTGCATCTGTCCCCTGTGAGATACTGTGCATTACATAGTTTAGGGCAAGGTTCCTGCTTGTTGCTATAGGGAGAGAATTATATAGGAGATAGTCTGCATATTACATCAGCACTGCATCTGTCCCCTGTGAGATACTGTGCATTACATAGTTTAGGGCAAGGTTCCTGCTTGTTGCTATAGGGAGAGAATTATATAGGAGATACTCTGCATATGAACCAGGCATGGATCCCACAGGACTTGTCCATACCTTGTGCAGAATAGACACCGGGCCAGCCTTACCCAGCCATTATTTTTTTTCTGATCTTTCTAGGGTTGCCACCTCATCCCTTTAAATGCGAAAACATATTAATTACACAAGTTCTCTGGCTGATTAAGGTGCTGCTAATTAAACTCACTTGGTGCCTTATCGACATTAAATTAGCCCCAGAACCTGTGTAATTACTATGTGTTCGGATTTAAAGGGATGAGGTGGCAACTCTAGATCTTTCTCACTCTTTTGGGGTGTACCCTAATTTAAAAAATAAATCAATTAAAAACCAAAACCTGCTGTGTTGGCTACCTCGTCCTCCTCCACCGCCGCTTCCACCTACACCGCCACATCTACCGACACCTCAACCTCATACTCCATATGGACCTCGTCCTCCTAGGTCAAGATTATTATTATTATTTTTAAGTTATTTTTATTTTTTATGTAATTTTAAGTTATTTCCCGATCAACATTTATTTTCAGAGTACTTGCCATGCTCTTACCGACATTTTGCTGCCATTTTCAGCCCTCTAGCCAACCCTAACCCCCTAAACCTAACCCCCTAACCCTCAACCTCCTACTCCATATGGACCTCGTCCTCCTAGGTCAAGATTTTTTTATGTTATTTTAAGTTATTTCCCTATCCACATTTGATTGCATAGTACTTGCCATGCTCTTGCCAACATTTGGCTGCCATTTGCAGCCTTCTATCCCTTTCCCTTAGTTTTTAGAGACATTTTAGTAGTCAAACATTTGGATCCCCATTGACTTCAATTTTCGGGTTCGGGTCAAGTTCGGGTCCCGAACCCGGACTTTTTTACGAAGTTCGGCCGAACCCCCCGAACCCGAACCTCCAGGTGTCAGCTCAACTCTAGTCCAGAGAGCTTGAGGAGAGGGCCTCTGTTGGCTTTATAAGAGATTGGGGTAGATTCATGTAGCAATTACTCCGGCGTTTTTAGAGATGTGCGGCGTAACTGCTATTTTGCGCCGTCGGATCCATGCGTCGTACCTACTATACCAGATCCGCCTTAAAATCGGGTAATTTTTTCCGGTGTAACTTTTCCACGCCGGCGTGTCTTTGGCACATCTTTACGCGCGACAGATCAACCGTTCCCATGGATTATCTATTCAAATATGCAAATGAGGGAGATCCTCCGATTCAGAAACGCACGTTTCACTTGCGCCGGCGTAAGCCGGTGCGCGTAACTGGAATTTTCTGCGGAAAGTCACCCCTCATAAAGCAGGGGTAACTTTGCACAGGAGTTGAACAGATCAGCTGGAGAGCAGCTAAAGCAACACTGTTACAGACGAATTGAGAAAAAACACTTGCTGGACAACACATCTGTCTGCCAACATGCCAGGGGCAGCCTTGCTCATAGCCCTACAGCGTCGACGTGCACGTAGGAGGGCACGGGAGAGGATATTCCGCACGCGCATTGACGTCTTTGGCATGAGTGATTTGGAGGTGTTTCGCCTATTCAGATTTAGCCCTGAAGCCATCCTGGAATTAACCACAACCCTGCAGGATGACATCACCAGCCAGACACAACGCTCACAAGCAGTGCAGCCACTGGTGAAGGTACTGGCAACACTCCATGTCCTTGCCAGTGGATCATTCCAGCGTACAAGTGGAGTGGTGGCTGGGATGTCACAGTCCACCATGAGCAGATGTGTGCACCAGGTTGTCCCAGCAATCCTCAGACGCATGGCCAACCACATCATCAAACCCACCACTGAGGACCTGCGGAGGAAGGCAATGACAGATTTCTACAACCTTGCCAGATTCCCACGCACTGTGGGGGCCATTGATTGCACACATGTGGCACTACGGCCCCCCCCGGGACACAGAGCACATATACTGCAATCGGAAGCATTGGCATTCCATCAATGTACAGGTGATAGTCGATGTCCAAGGCCTCATATGGCACGTCCGTGCCAAGGACCCCGGGTCCAGCCATGACAGCTACATATACCGTCAAAGCACCATCTCCACAGAATTTGAACAGAACGTGTATGGGGACAGCTGGCTGGTTGGTGAGTGACATGGGTGGCAGGCATGACTATCCCCTCCCGTGATGCACACCTCACAACGGGCACATGCACTATTAACATCCTCCTGTCTTTTCATTACCAGGTGACGCGGCATATGCATTGGGACCCCATCTCATGACTCCATTCCGGGATCCCCAAACCAGAGGAGAGCAAAGATACAATGAAGCACACATCAAAACCCGTGCAGTGGTGGAGCGCACATTTGGCCTCCTGAAGTCACGTTTCCGATGCCTGGATAAGTCTGGGGGTACCCTCTTGTATTCCCCAAACTTCGTGTGCCAGATCATTGGGGCATGTTGCATGCTGCACAACTTTGCCGTGAGAAAGGGCCTGGAGATTGAGCTACGTGATGACCTGACCCCCGACCCACACAGTCCCCCCTTGCCCGAGGGTCCCCCGTCTGCTGAGGGAAGAGCAGTCAGGAGGGTCCTTGTGGTAGGCTACTTTTCACGTTAAACACACACATTAATCATGGCACAATGAGAATGCATGCATGCACACCACTGTGATCCCTAGCACACACACACACCACATCCACATCAAATTGGATTAGACCCAAGTACACCACATGGGACTTGGGAGCAGCAACGCCACGCCACGGCTCCAATTATGTTGCTGTACATTCATACACCATTCACACGTGTCGTGGTGATAACTTCTCACCTATGACTGAGGGTGACACCCCTTAATGGCAGGAGTGTCACCCCCACACATTCACACCTCATTCACACTGTAGCCTGCACTCCTCACCGTGTGCAGGGAGATAAACAAAAATATAAATCAGAATCTGAGTATAAAACATAATTATAGAAACATCAACGGCCCTGTCGTGGGCTTCTTCTTGTCCCTAGGCTCCTGGGGCGCAGTTGCCTGGGGCGAGCCACAGGTGGGGGGGCTGGGGGGGCAGGTGGTTGAACCTCAACCAGTCTCTCCCTGGCTGCCTGGCTGCCCTCCATTGCCACGGCTAGCCGGTGGAGGTAAGTATTGGTGGCAGCCTGCATCCGCAGCCGGCGGGTAGTATTGGTGCGCTGCTGTCGCCGTGTCTGCCTCCCCTCCTCACGGACAGCAGCTGCCAGGCTCCGGACCTCGGAGACCAGGTCAGATGTGGTGGTCTGCAGGTCCACCAGGCAGGACAGAAGGGCTGCCCCGTTCCCCACAACGTCCTGCAGGCTATCATTTATTGCAGTATTCTGCCCAGACTGCTGGGTGATGGCTTCCTGCACTGCCACAGTGCAAGCAGCCTGGCTCTCAGCCGAGGATGCCAGGCTATCTGCCACCCGATGGAGATCACCCGCAAGAGAACCAATATGGCGGGTCTGCCTTGTCTGGTCCCTTGCCAGGTGATCTTCAAAATCATCAGGGACTCCTCGGGTTTTCCTCGTTGCCTTCCTAGAAGCCTGAGAGGCTGGAGGACGGCTGTAGGGGAGGTCCCTTGAACGGGAATCCCTGGAGGGGATGGTGTCCCTTGAGGGGGAATCCCTGGAGGGGATGGTGTCCCTTGAAGGGGAATCCTGCATGGGGGGGGTGGTTTGGGAGTGGCCAGGTATGGGGGTCTCCTCCAGAATATAAACTGCAGCCTCTTCTACCCCGACATGCTCCTCCTCAACCTCCTCAAGCACTGCTGTAGGGGCGATCTCCACCATGGATGGGGTGGGTCGCCCTGCATCAACTGACGGGCCAGCTCCATCCTGCACATCTGTGGATGACACAAAACAAACACATGTTGGAGGAGCCACACACTTGTCACATGTATCCCCCCCCCCCACCCATGCAACTCACCACAAAACAGATAAAACAGACTTACCTGACCTCAAAGGCTGCTCCCCTGATTCAAAGCCAGGAAGACCCTCCACCAGCTCCCTATCCAGCAAACTGGCCACCACCATGTCCTCTGCAGTCAGGGTAATTATTGTGGCTGGTCCTCCTCCTGTGCCACTGGCATGCTTTCTGATGGCCACAAGTTTGTCTTTGACCAGTCTCCGCATATCATTAATTTTTTTGCAGATATGCTTGGGCTCCCTCTCTGCCACACCAACAACATTCACCTGCCTGGTGATTTCCGCATAAATGCGTGTCTTCTCTGCTTTGCCAGTGTGGGCACTCTGTGGCCCATAGAGGCGGGACCCATGTTGGGAGAGCGCATCAGTGATCACAGCCTTCTCCTGAGGGCTGAAATTAAACATTCTGCGGTCACCGGCAGTGTCTTGTGCAGCCATCCTAAAAGCAAAAGCCCTGGCAATTCCAAAAAAATGCTGGTCACGCTTTGCAAGGGAGTGGCGCTTCTGTGTGCGTATTTATGCACTAGTAGGAAGTGGTGCGGCGGATCTTGGTGGTGACGTCGCACCGTACTGCGCATGTGCACAGGAGCCAGCCAGGCAGGTAACATCAGTGCGCATGCGCCGTTTAAGATACACCGTGCGGATCTCGCCGCGCCACCGTCAGACCATCATTTGCATGTGTTGACGCCCACTTACAGTTCCGCCGCCTTACGCTGTCGAAAAACCGCTACGCAGGTGAGTGGAAAATTGATGAATACAGTACATGCCTCTCACCGCTGGTATGGCGTAGCGGAAAAAAGATGCGCCACGCCGGAGCAACGATGCGCCATTTTACATGAATCTACCCCATTATCTCTATAGTTGCCACCAAAAGCCACGGCTTTTGCAGGAAACACTCTTTGAACATCCAGGTTTCCGGACACCAGAGAACAGGAGGAAGCTTCACAACAGACTGCATAGTGGTGAGAGGCCACAACCTCATTTGTCTTCTCTTAAAGGGACATTGTCAACTTTTGTTTGGAGACTTACACCCTTTACAATGGGATACAAATTTGCCAAAGACTTCCAATGAAGGACTCTGATCCCCAACATTTAGTATCAAACTGGACAGAGGGAGGGGTTCCGAAGAGACTCTGGAGACCTTTTAACCTCCAGGTGAGAATTGCTTTTCGTTAGGACCCCCCTAGATTTAGGATGCAGGTATCTATAGAGAATTAGGTCCAGAAAAAAATTGGTCCTCACATTGTGTTTGTTGTATTGCATTTATTTTTATTTATTTTTTCATTTTGTTGTCTTATTGCATGTGTATCTCAAATAAATCCTCCTTTCCTCACCCTTTTTTTTGTCAGAAGGTGTGACATTGCTGGAAGGGTCACTGTCATCCTGAATCAGGGGATCCATACATCAATGGCTTCTTTGGAGTTAGGTGTTACATTTATATCAGAATTACAGTGACAAATAAATAAAATCAGTTTTGAAGGACATCATAATTCTGAGTGTTTTTTTTTTTTTCTCTAAACCAGATTTCACCTCTTTATAAATAGATCCTTTAAAGTACGTTCTTATTTTCTTATGAAACACAGTTTACAATTCTTGCGTGCAAAGTGAGCTCAACTAAACTTGTGTTCTCTACTAACACCCAAGTAATTGCAGAGCAAACTGAACTAATAGAGCTTCTTCCTTACAATGGCTTGAAATGAACATAAGTGCAAATCTTCCCAAGATCACTTGGGCTCATTGCACTTCGCATTTTAGTTAAAAAAAGACTATATATATATATATACACACATACAGTACAGACCAAAAGTTTGGACACACCTCATTCCAAGGCCGCATACACACGATCAAATCTATCTGCTGAAAACGGTCTGACAGACCGTCTCAGCAGACAGATTCGATCGTGTGTACGGGCGAGCCGACGGATTTGGCCAGCAGACAGATTTTAAAGCCTGCTTTAAAATCTGTCTGCTGGGAACCCGTCGGACCAATATGTCTGCTGGTTAGTACGCTAACCAGCAGACATATCTGCCTGCAAATGCGTCGAATGGATTCGACGCATGCGCGGAAGTGTTTTACTTTCTGGTGCGGTGACGTGGCGGCGTCAACGTCACTGCCACGTCACCGCGCTGTCTGCCGGCGGGGATTTTGGTTTGATCGTGTGTACAGCAATCAAACCAAAACAGCCAGTAGACATATCTGACCAAATCGGTCTGTCAGACCGATTTGATCAGATTCATTTGCTCGTGTGTACGGGGCCCAAGAGTTTTCTTTATTTTCATGACTATAAAAAAAGTAGAGTCACACTGAAGGCATCAAAACTATGAATTAACACATGTGGAATTATATACATAACAAAAAAGTGTGAAACAACTGAAAATATATGTCAAATTCTAGGTTCTTCAAAGTAGCCAGCTTTTGCAGCAGACACATCTCTAGAACAACTGTTAAGAGGAGACTGTGTGAATCAGGCCTTCATGGTAGAATATCTGCTAGGAAACCACTTCTAAAGAAGGGCAACAAGCAGAAGAGACTTGTTTGGGCTAAAGAACACAAGGAATGGACATTAGACCAGTGGAAATCTGTGCTTTGATCTGATGAGTCCAAATTTTAGATCTTTGGTTTCAACCACCGTGTCTTTGTGTGACACAGAAAAGGTGAACAGATGGACTCTACATGCCTGGTTCCCACCGTGAAGCATGGAGGAGGAGGTGTGATGGTGTGGGGGTGCTTTGCTGGTGACACTGTTGGGAATTTATTCAAAATTGAAGGCATACTGAACCAGCATGGCTACCTCAGCATCTTGCAGCGGCATGCTATTCCATCCGGTTTGCGTTTAGTTGGACCATCATTTATTTTTCAACAGGACAATGACCCCAAACACACCTCCAGGCTGTGTAAGGGCTATCTGACCAAGAAGGAGAGTGATGGGGTGCTGTGCCAGATGATCTGGCCTCCACAGTCACCGGACCTGAACACAATCGAGATGGTTTGGGGTGAGCTGGACCGCAGAGTGAAGGCAAAAGGGCCAACAAGTGCTAAGCATCTCTGGGAACTCCTTCAAGACTGTTGGAAGACCATCTCAGATGACTACCTCTTGAAGCTCATCAAGAGAATGCAAAGAGTGTGCAAAGCAGTAATCAAAGCAAAAGGTGGCTACTTTGAAGAACCTAGAATATGACATATTTTTAGTTGTTTCACACTTTTATGTTATGTATATAATTTCACATGTGTTAATTCATAGTTTTAATGCCTTCAGTGTGTGTGTGTCTTATTAACATTTGGAATAATTACTGAATGTTGTGTACACGCATTCATGCAGTACATGTGCTCTTCTTACTTGACAAAGACAGAAGAAAAAAACTTCATACTATTAGGTGGACTAGAAAATAAATGAAGAAAATGACTTTAGTTCTGCTTGCTTATTTTCTAACCTTCTAAACTCAGGATTATAAGATCAGAGGAGGATTTGGAAGAGAGAAGAGTAAGCTTTCTGCCATCTGCACGCTGCTCCAACTCTCATGATCAAATGGGCTTCTGCAGCCGAAGAATAAATCGAGTTTATGAATTCATACATCTAAGTGTGTTTCTTGTCCTCTGCAGCATTAGCCATTCAAATGTAAGATGAAAGAAGACACAGGCGGAGAATACATGAAATGTCACTATTAGTGGCTGCTGAAAAGTCTAAGCAGATTTAACAGATATACGGACCTCTATATGGGAAAGTTTCCTTTAAAAAAAGACTTTTAAGACTAACAGGATCAGATAAAATGACACATGATTTTTAAACCCACATTACACTTAATCATTACATATTAACTGCATTACAATGATAACAGTAAAGATGAATAGGTCTTCCAGGAGTGCTTGTGATTCAATTAAAGGTTTTTTTTTCCCATTCAGATAGTATTAATATTATTTTTAATAGATTTGATAGATTCCTCAATGCTGTGCAAAGAAAAAAGTCATTATGCCCCAAACTGATATTTCTTCTGATATATCACAGGTATTTCCCTCTGCAAATGCCATTGTATAATTTATTTTTTTATTTTCCTTTCATTTTTAGGAAGGCAGAGGGAGAAGTGTACATATGATGAGGCAGTGGTCAAAGCAAAAAATTAAGATGACTCAGGGGAGGACCTGGGTAAATTCAATGAAGTACACCTTTCGGTAGAGATATATTCCTGTGTGCTTAAAGCGGAGGTCCACCCTATTTATTCACTTAATATGTATTAAACAGCCTTCTATTCACAAGACAAAATCTGTGCATTTTTTTTTTTTTTAGTGAAGGCTTACCCGTTTTCTCCATTCAATTCTGGCCTGTCAATCAAAGTACACCGCGGGGGAATGGGCGTGCCTATCCATTTTCCCCCGACGGCGCTTTGTCTCCTGGGAATCTGTCTTTACGTCCCCAGGAGACGCTGTGTGCTCAAATCCTGCGATATTTTGCGGGTCACGGGAACTGTGCAGTGTTGACGGCGCGGCTCGCCGTCAACACTGCACATGCGCGGGATAGAGCGGTGAATGCTGGGACGCCAGCATTCACCGTATCCCGGAAATGCCTAGAGCTAGGCTTCAGCGTGGGACAGTTAAGATGGAACCTGCCATCTACAGATTTTATAAAGTACAGTTTTGTTCCAAAAAAAAATGCTGGCGGCGAAAAGAGTGGTACGCACGGGCTCATATCAAGACCAGGTAAGAGCGGGACAGTAATTAAAAGAAAAAAAAAAAAAAAACGGTCGAAATACCGCTTTAAGAAGGTATACCATGGAAAGTATGCCATGGTGCTTCTTTTTTTAGTTGGTTCTAGAGAACTTTCTTCTGCTATATGTATTGCCTACTGCAGGGGCTGTTCTGCACTTCCAGCCTTATGGGATGCATATATAGAGAATTACACTGCTGTTGGAGACTTCCATCACCTTTTACTGTGAAACCTTTTCCTTTTGTTTGCCTAACTATGAGAAAATTATTTGGATGTTTGGTGGGCTATAGGGTGCCAACTTCCTTCTCTGGTATATTGGGGGGCTCCCTGTTATGTCCGGGGGTTCGGGTCTCCCGTTTTCCTGTCCACCATCTCCCTTTTTCCAGTCCTTTGTTCTGGGTGGATTCTCTCAGTGTGGGGTGCGCCAAGTTTTTAATTTGCTCCCTGCTTTCCTGATAAAGCTCCATGCTGCAAAACGCATTGAGAGATAACCTTAAATCTACTTATAACCCACCAGTGCCTCAAAGGAAACTGCAAAGGATCAAAAATAGAGTCAATATAATAATTATTTGTCAAGAAAAGTTATTGATTGATGTGTGATACTGTGAGGCCGCGTAGACACGACCGAGCTTCTCGGCAGAATCCAGCGAGAAGCTCGCTGGGATCCATATTCTGCCGAGAAGCTCGATCGTGTGTACACTTTCGTCGAGCGTCCCGTCGGGACGCTCGTCGAGCCAAAATAGAGAGCAGGTTCTCTATTTCCTCGACGGACCATCAGGACTAATGGCTCGACGCCTTTTTCGACAGCCTGGTCGACGAACTCGAAGGCCGGCCGATAACCTCGTCGGGCGGAATGATGAGTTTAGCCAGACGAGGTTCTCGGTCGTGTGTACGCGGCCTGAGGTTATATGAAGGGTATTGTACATGACCCTATGCACATCTAAATGATTGTTTTTATTGTTTTTATGGATAAAACATTATGGTGATTTTAACATAGATGTAATAAATATTTGATTTTACATGATTGGTTTTATTTCTTTCTCCCTCAATGTGTTTGGCACCTAAATAGCTCAATTCTGCATTCTTTATTTTGTTTTGTTGTCATCTGTCTGATCAATATCTGAATAGTGAAGTATCCCCACTCAGGGCCACCAGCCCATTGTATCTTATTTGTAATGGCCTCCACTCAGTCTAACTCTATAGTGCATAAGGCCGCATACACATGATCGGTCCAAACCGATGAAAATGGACTGAAGTCCAGTTTCATAGGTCTAAACCGACCATGTGTACGGCCCAACGGTCCGTCGTCCTTCGGACCAAAGTTTGAAAACTTGCTTTAAAATCGGACTGATGGACGTCTGACCATCGGTCCAAACTGATGGTTAGTACGCAAAAGCATCGGTTCAAAAACCTGCGCATGCTCAGAATCAAGTCGACGCATGTTTGGAAGCATTAAACTTCATTTTTTCAGCACGTCGTTGTGTTTTACGTCACCGCGTTCCCACATGATCGGTTTTTGAACTGATGGTGTGTACGCACATCAGACCATCAGGCCACTTCAGCGATGAACTGATGAAAATGGTCCGTCGGACCATTCTCATCGGATGGACTGATCGTGTGTACGTGGCCTTAGGGTACATTTATAAAAAGTTTAACTGTAAGTAGTCAGGTTTTTGCTTGTTTTATCTTAAAAGTTAAATCTGACACTGTTTAGTCCTACTTTATAGCACAGTTACCTGTTGTTCAGTTTTATATTTGTGCAATTAATGCTTTCAAGTATGCTAAAGCTTTTAAGATAGTTGATGAAGGAACTGGGCTCACAGAAAGCCTTCACTGTCACCACAACTGCCAAATGACCCCAATTTTCAGGAGACAGTCAAGATATTTAACTTTTTCTAAACCTAGTTTATCCTAGATCTGCCCAACCCGAGGAGGAGAAGCAACGTTGTGGTCAGCTCAACCTTATGTCACTCTGCTTTTTCTTCCTATCAGTATGCCTCTTGTCAGAACATGAACTAATTGACTTCTTGCCCTGCTTCTTCCTCTCCAATAACATTTTTTTTTATCTTTTTACATAAGGAGCATTAGGATATCCTTAAAACAACTGAATCAACATTAAAATCATATTTTTCTTGTGCTTGATAGTATGATTTGCTAATTGCCCCTTTGTAAAAGTAGTGGATTTCTCCTTTATCCATGAATTTTAAGAGAACCCTATACTGTGGAAGCAGTGCCTCAAAAAAGGCAAGCACAGGACGAAGGACTAGTAAATAGTTTTGCCTGTAGGTTGTTTTTTTTACCAAAATGACCTTTCCTTACCTTATTTCAGATTGCACCTGTGTGAAGGTGGCCATCTTTGTATGCCATGGATTTGCTTTCTGGTGTCAGACCTACCCCCTGATGGTATGTGGTGGTGTATCGGATAAAAAGTGTGATAATTAATGATAAAGAATGACGCAATAGACATGGAGAAAGTACACATTCACAAAAACAAATAAAACAAATGTAGAAAATTACTTGCCTAGATACAGTCCTGTCAGGTACAGCATCTCCTACAGCAGGACCTCTGAAGAACTATGAACCGCACAGTGGTGATATCACCAAATCTGTCTTCAAATATTTGGGTAATAGTAGTCCTCAATGGCCGGATTGACGCCTAGCCATAATAATGGGAAATATCTCATTCAAAGTTAAGGCCATCAGATATACGGGTGTTCAAAGTACATTGTAAAAATCCAAAATGTTTCAAGGGGACACATTCTAGAAAACCTGTACAGACATTGTCAGTTTTGTATTTGATATAGAATAAAATTACCTCACTAAAGTACTTGGAGAGCAAGACCATAATGACAGGTTTATTAGCGACATGCTAAAAACAAAAAAAGGAAGCAACTAGTGGAGGATAAGCAGTGAATAATGGTAACCCAACAGGAACAGGTGATATTTTGTACTAGACACAACTTGGAATTTGAACAGTGAATCAGATTAATGAAATAATAGGAGAAGGTGTGAAGCTTGTGTATCAACAAGCATCCAATATAGGAAATATACTATTACCAAGTTTATTCACCAGACCTAGAATAGATAGAAGCAGACGAATGAGAACTCAGGGGCTATTTACCTTAGGGGGGACAAAATGTCTCTGTTGTATCCATCTGAGACACCCCCCACTATGTTTTCTCTACATCTAAAAGGAGCACACATAGGATCAAATAGTTAGTTAACTGTAACACACATGTAAGGGGGACTATGATTGTTCAGATGTTGGCACCAAACTGTACAATTCACCTCCTTGCTACTTTTAATATAGGACTGACAGCCACATGGTTATGAGAAATTCTCCTTCATCTTGTGCCATTCTCCTTGCCTGAGGCCCATTAACTACATTCCTGGCCCGAGGTCTTATTATTTAAAAATAATTTGTTCACATATAAATGCATTTGCCACACTTTACTCTGACTTTTCTGTGACATATTACATTGCCATTCTAGCAGAATCTTTGGTGCAGAACACCAAATGCAGGGTTAGACACAATGGTCCTGCTCACATTATAGTACAATAGAGAGAAAGTTTGATTTCTAACTCCTGTTTTAGAGATATCTCTCCTCCAGTGATGCAATGGGTGGAGTTAGTGCCTACATAAATGCCAGTGGTGGACGTAGCTTAGGACGAGCAGGTCATGTTAGCCGAGCATCCCAAAACTGTTCAGATGTAGTCTCCTGCAGAGCTGAGCTAAAGGGCATTTGCAAGGCTGAAATCCAAGGCAAGCTGCTACAGAATATGGGGAGAATTGCTGTAGTCCCCTAACCTTCTTCTGCACTTCCAGAAGCAGGGTGCATAAGGCATTAGAAGCCTGGACAGAGTCCTCTATGTGAGTAATTGTAGTGGAATTGAGTGTCTGATCTGGGATCATGTTGGCTGGGCAGAGCTATGGAAGGGACATTGGGAAGAGAATGGAATAAAGGAATGTGCTTAATTGTACTGGAATTGAGTGTCTGATCTGGGATCGTGTTGGCTGGGCAGAGCTAGGGAAGAGACATTGGGAAGAGAATGGAATAAAGGAATGTGCTTAACTGTAGTGGAATTGAGTGTCTGATCTGGGATCGTGTTGGCTGGGCAGAGCTAGGGAAGGGACATTGGGAAGAGAATGGAATAAAGGAATGTGCTTAATTGTAGTGGAATTGAGTGTCTGATCTGGGATCATGTTGGCTGGGCAAAGCTAGGGAAGGGACATTGGGAAGAGAATGGAATAAAGGAAGACACGTGATCCCCTCAGCTGCAGGCCCTGTGACTTGGTTATGAAAGCTTAATATTGTAGACTTAGTATACACAGTGAAGTGCTCCCAACTCTGTGGTACTCCCACGGAGAGTGATGGCGGTGTAGAAGGAACATGGCTTAAAAGAGGTGTACTAGCACTCTGCATTAAAACAACTGTTGCTGAATGTCTAACCTTGTGCGTGGCGTTCTGTGTTGAAGATTCTGCTAGTACGTCTTTGTGATATGTCACAGAAACGATGCAGCAAAGTGAGGAAAATATGTTTACTCTAAATAATGAAGGCCTTAGTTCAAGGATATTCATGGGTGGACCTCAGGCCAGGAGGAGAGTTTCTGAACAACAGGTGGGTGACTGTCCTATGTAGGAAAGAGCGAGGCAGTGACCTGTACAGTTTGGCGCCAGCATATACCCAATCGGCGCCCCCCTACAAACAACATGTTTTATAATATGTCTTATGAATGCTGCAATATGTAGGATGCATGATAAGGAGATTGTAAAAAAGAATATGAGGTCATGTACCAAATATTAGAACAGACAAACTAAGTAATGTGACAAAACATTTTTTAGAGGTGTGAAAAATACAGACCCTTTAAAAATACAAATCATTGAACATATAGATCAGCTAGTTGGAGGGGGGAGACAGCTTTTCTAGATTATGTTGCTTTTAAGTATTTTGGATTTTTACTTCGAACACCCATATACCTGATGGCCTGAATTTTGAATGGAATGCTTCCAATTATTTTGGCTAGGTGGCAATTTCAAAATCCACATCCATTGATTAGTAAAATGTGAAACTTTCTTTTATAGAAGTTATATGGATGTTTTTGCTGAGTGTTGCTCACTTGATAGCCTTAATATATTTCGTAAGTCCACAGTATTTTATTCCTATATGCTTACAAAGGGCTACTTTATTTCAGGTATTGCACATTATTCATTTATTCAGATCTCAAATATCTTAAAAGATTCTGTTTAAGAATACTGATTTAAAATGAACGTTTCCGAGTAGATATATGGGAGATGATATTGCTAACTTGCTTCTGAAAGTGAAGGTTTTATGTTCTATCATTATCTTTCTTCCTTCAAAATGTAATTGGTCACAGGCCTGAAATACACAAATTGAAGTGTTGGGGTACCTGACATTTACATGCCTGTTTCAAGTTAACCACTTCAGTACCGTGGGTGTTTTTCAGATTTGGTGTTTACAAGACTAAAACAGTTTTTTTTGCTAGAAAATTACTTAAAGTGTGGCCATATATAGTCGTAGAGCGGTCTGGAAGTGGTTAAGTAATGAAGTTAATAAAGTTTACGAAGTGAATAAAACTCATTGAAAGAGAACAGGAACAATCATTCCCTGTGATGCAAGCCCCTGTATGGCTTTAAACAAGAAGTAGTAAGGGAGATCTGAAACAAAAAAACCTGTTTAGAGGGGAAACAAAAACTTTCTTGTGGATCCCATATACAATATGCCACCTCTTGTACTCACATTTAAAAATATTTTAGCGCCAAAAATCCCCAAAAGTCAAGTGGGGACAGACCTTTATGCCATGGAACCATAGCATGTTAATCAGTGGTTCTGGAAGACTTAGCACTCCTAGGATATTGAGTTCTAGGTGGGACCTTTGCTTTATGGGTTTAAGAGCCCATACAAAAGGCCCACTTGTGCACAACAAAGAAAGGGGTGCCTTCCCACAGCAATAAAGTGGGCCTGTAGGTCTAGGGGAGATGGAATTTCTAATGATTTCATCCAGGGGCTCCGACTCTTTAGCGAGTGCCCCCATAGAAAAACGTGTTTCATGGGGGCACTCCTGCAGGCTTGTTCCCGAGCCACCCTGTTTGCGTCTATTAACACAGACAGCATGGCTTGGCCCCACCCCCACACCCTCATCCCAGATTTTGACTGACTATCAATCTGCTCTGTGTGGAGGGAGTGCGCCGAGAGAGCCGCTGCTCTAATGCACAGTGCTGGATCGAGATTGGGCTCAGCTATGCAGAAAATGCATAAAGGTAAAAAAAAAACACTTTAATCTTTACAACTACTTTAAAAAAAGGTTTAACTAAATACAGCATTGTAACATACATGTATAATACTTACCATTTGCATCTCAGGTTATAAGATCATTCCTCTCTTGCAGAGAGGTGGAACTAGGAATAATAATAGGAATCATTTCTGACCATCTGAAAGCATTTTAGATGACGAGTAATGACACCAGAGTAAGGGGGAAAAATTACTAAAACCAGAGTGGTACTTTTTTCATAAAACTGATGCATTTCACCACATTGCACCATGCTGTAGCCCATAGAATTGTATGAAATGTCTCTTTTTGACATCACAGTGCACACCAGCAGATGCATCCAGCTGCATTCTAATGCATCTGTTTCTGTGAATAGGATCTAAGTGTTAAACCAGCCATATATGGTTTAAATATTGTCCCGTTTAGCTGATTGTTCCCAATTCGATCTAGTAATCAACTTGGATACAACCAGCATGCTGGATTTTTACATGCAATTGTTGCAAGCAGCTATAGTCGAGCCAGCAGGGACATCCCCCCCCCCCCATCCTGCCAGAGGAACACAATAGCTCCATGGGAGGGATTCGCCCATCAACTCTGACTGTGTTAATGGGGGAATCAAGTGATTTCCTTTCTTGCAACTGATGATTGCTGAAATCAAACCTGAAAAGCACCAAAAAAGCAAGTGTTTTTACGGCATCGGACCCGCTGTGGAGATATGTGAACCGGCTCCATAGAGAGCATTCAATTCAAATAGGTGTGAACCCGGCCTAAAGGTGTAGAGGGAAGAAGAAAACATTGCAGAAAGCTTACTGATAAGCAACCAACAACAAAACCTGGGGAATGCCCAGTTTAAATACAAGCCTACCTACCGACCAGCTCGCAGATCAACCAATTAACCTGTCTAACAGTATGCGTTAAAAACAGGGGTTTTGTCCGCACGCATTTGCAAACGCATGCGTGAGCCACAGAGCCGCACCAAGGCACCCTGTAATCTGTGGTCCTAACACTAAACAATGAGTGTCCCCACAGTGGAGGCACATGCATTCTAATGGATAGATAGGGGTAGGTGGACTGAAGGGGAGCCACCCCTCCTTAAAGGTGCAGGAGCACACCAAACACCCAGCATGTAGCACAATGTCTGCAAAGGTGTTGGTGCACTGCTGGACCAATACAAGCACCACAGGTGAAACATAAACGTGTCCACCGCCCCATCTATAGCTGGCCTGATAAGCAACAACTGGGGACAAAGCATGCTAGATCCTATACCCTTAGCACCAGACCCCCTGCTGTGAGCATTATGTGAAAACATAGTGTGAACCCAGTCTTACCCTTAAAGCCACTTACCAGCATCTACATGCCTGTACATTTGGACCAGTGGCTGTGTCTTTGCAGCCACTGTATCCTAAAAGACTCAAATTGTCTGCCTGCACACAGCAACTGGAAGATAGAGGTGCTGGAAAAAAAATAAGCCATGCCATGTGTCCATATTATTATCATTATACAGGATTTATATAGTGCCAACAGTTTGCGCAGCGCTTTATAAAATGAAGGCAGACATTACAGTTACAATGCAATTTGGTTCAAGAGGAATCAGAGAACCATATTACTAGGCATACAAAAAAAATACCTGAGAACCAGACATGGATGACTGTAGAGCATAATTTAAAATCAAAAAAATTTAAAATCAAAATCTGTAAAGGCTGAGTAGTTACTGGAATACATTTTAACTAAAATGAATGACCAGGCAAAGCAGGTAAAATATTCAAAACCCCTACTGGCTTGGTTGGTTTCTAATATTTTCAGACCTATGAGATCTATTAAACAAAGGGGTAGACAGCACTGCTTTGCAAGAAATAAAAAGCAGTTGCTATACGTATTTTCTTATGACCCACAGCTGTGACAGGTCATGTATTAAGTCTTAGCGTTGGACTTGTTCACACCTCTTAAGAGATGGTTGAGTTTTTTTTTTTTTTGCCTTTACAATTTGTTGAAACTTATCCTATGAAGAAAGAGAGAATAGGATAGGACTATGACCAAGTAAGGCAAAGAAAGCAGCAGAAATCGAAAGGAATTAAAAAGTCTATAGCAGCCCTTTTCAATTAGGGTGCCTTCAGTTTTTTTCAGGGGTGCCTTGGAAAAATTCCTAAAAATGCCCAAAAATGTAAGTGGGTGGATAAAGCCTGCCTTTTAGTTACACAAAGCCACAGGTTTTCATTGCATATCATTACAACCTTCTAGCCTTTGGCATGCTAACATCCAATGACCAGTGGTGGCTGGTGAAGTTTGAGCATGAAAGACCTTGCCCTTCCTTTTTGACCCTCCTACTTCTCATAAGCCCCACCTCTTATAGATTTCACCCACTCCGTCTTCTGTATTCCACTTTCTTCCACCCATAGTGTATAGTATAGTGTGATACTATGCACTATACTATATACTATTCATATCCCTTGAAATTTTCTACATTTTGTAATTTTACAACCAAAAACATAAATGTATTTTATTGGGATATAATGTGATAGACCAACACAAAGTGGCACATAATTGTGAAGTGGAAGGAACTTGATAAATGTATTTTTTTTTTTTTACAAATTAATATATGAAAAGTGTGTTGTGCATTTGAATTCAGCCCCCTTTACTCTGATATTACTAACTAGAATTTAGTGGAACCAATTGCCTTCAGTAATCACCTAATTAGTAAATAGAGTCTACCTTTGTGTAATCTAATCTCAATATAAATACAGCTATTCTGTGAAGCCCTCAGAGGTTTGTTAAAGAACCTCAGTGAACAAATATCATCATGAAGGCCAAGAAACACATCAGACAGGTCAGGGATAAAGTTGTGGAGAAGTTTAAATTTAGGTTTTAGGTTATAAAAAAATATCCCAAGCTTTGAACATTTCACGGAGCACTGTTCAATCCATCATCATGGAAAGAGTATGGCACAACTGCAAACCTACCAAGACATGGCCATCCACCTAAACTGACAGGCCAGGCAAGGAGAGCATTAATCAGAGAAGCAGCCAAGAAGACCATGGTAACTCTGGAGGAGCTGCAGTGATCCACAGCTCAGGTAGGAGAATCTGTCCACAGGACAACTATAGTCATGCACTCCACAAATCTGGCCTTTATTGAAAAGTGGCAAGAAGAAAGCCATTGTTGAAAGAAAGTCATAAGGCCGCGTACACATGACCGAGAACCTCGTCGGGCTAAACCCATCGTTCCGCCCGACGAGGTTCTCGGCCGGCCGTCGAGTTCGTCGACCAGACTGTCGAAAAAGGCGTCGAGCCATTAGTCCTGATGGCTTGTCGAGCTAATAGAGAACCTGCTCTCTATTTTGGCTCGACGAGCTTCCCGACGGGACGCTCGACGAAAGTGTACACGCGATCAAGCTTCTCGGCAGAATATGGATCCCAGCGAGCTTCTCGCTGGATTCTGCCGAGAAACTCGGTCGTGTGTACGGGGCCTGAAAAGTCATATTTGCAGTTTGCGAGAAGTCACATGGGGGACACAGCAAACATGTAGGAGAAGGTGCTCTAGTCAGATGAGATCAAAATTGAACTTTTTGGCCTAAAAGCAAATTGCTATGTGTGAATGAATGAATGAATGAATGAATGAAAGACTTGTATAGCGCAACACATGCGAATTTAATCGCCTCTGGGCGCTTGTTGTTCCTTTCTCTTTTGAAATCAAAAGAGATGAGTCTTGATCTTTCTCCTGAATGCTAGGTGGTTCTCCTCCAACCGAATACTGGTCGGTAAAGCGTTCCATAGTCTGGGACCTTGGAGCGCGAATCTTCTTTCTCCTTTGGACTTAAAGTTGGCTTTCAGAATCTGGAGCAGATTTTGATTGGTGGATCGCAGAACGCGATTGGGATTGTGAGCTTTTATTTTTTCACATAGATAATGGGGGGCATTCCCATGAATACATCTATGCGTTAGGCAGAGAGTTTTAAAAACAATTCTGTCTTTTACTGGCAAGCAGTGAAGGGATCTCAGAGAAGGTGAGATTGATTCCCATGGTTTTTTTCCAGTCACAAGTCTAGCGGACGTATTTTGCACGACTTGAAGACGAGCGATTTGGTACTTGGGGAGTCCGAGGTAAAGAGCATTTGCATAGTCTAATCTTGAATTCACAATTGCTCCCACCACGACTGGTACGTCTTCTTTGGGGATGAAAGGAGTAAGTCTGCGTAGTAGGCATAGCAGATGGTGAGATCCGCTGACTACAGACCCTATTTGTGCATCCATTGTCATGTAGGAGTCAAAGATGACCCCAAGACTTTTCACTTTGGTGCTAGGGGTGATGATTTTGCCCAAAATGGGCGGGGGTATCCAAGTTGTCCCCGGGTGATTCGTGCGCTTGGCGTGAAACAGTAGAAGTTCTGTTTTTGCTCCGTTGAGTTTTAGGTAACTCTTTGTCATCCAGTTCTCTATCAAAGAGAGGCATGTCTCTAGATTGAGGTGATGATCCTTTTTATTGCATATGCGGAAATACAGTTGCGTATCGTCCGCATATGAGTGATAAAGCAGTTTTTGGCTGCTAATTATTTCAAAAAGGGGACGAAGATAGATGTTGAATAACACTGGCGACAGAGGCGATCCTTGGGGGACTCCGCACGATACTGTGCGTTTCTCGGAAGTGAAAGATCCCAACTTCACAGTTTGCGATCGGTTTTCCAAAAAAGAGGAGAACCAAGATAAGTCGCTTTCTGCGACTCTGGCTACTTTGACTAGTCGAGTCAGTAATAGCTTATGGTCTACAGTGTCGAAGGCTGCGCTTAGGTCCAACAGGACCAGGAGACAGGATTCGCCTTCGTCTGCGGCCTCGAGGGCGTCGTCCCATATTTTGAGCAGTGCTGTTTCCGTCCCGTGTCCAGGACGGAAGCCAGATTGGTATGGATCTAGTAGGTTGTGGGTATCTAGATGCTGTTGCAGCTGTTGTACCACTACTTTCTCCATTACCTTTGAGAGGACATTTAGGCCTGTTATGGGACGGCGGTGAGTTGGGTCCTTGGGGTCAAGGGTAGGTTTTTTCAGAATGGGTTGAATTATGCCCTCTTTCAACTGGGAGGGCACTATGCCTTCCTTGAAGGATTGATTTATAAGCTGCGTGATCGGAGGTGCCAGGATGTCGGCGCATTCCTTCAGCAGTTTAGTGGGGATGATATCATTTGGCGCTGTGCCGTTACGCAAAGAATCAATGATAATCTTTGTGGCCTGTATAGTAATGGGCAGGAAACTAGCACTGCACATCGCCCTGAATTAACTATCCCCACCGTGAAACATGGTGGTGGCAGCATTGTGTTGGGGGGATGCTTTTTCGTCAGCAGGGACAGGGAAGCTGTCAGAGTTCATGGGAAGATGGATGGAGACAAATACAGAACAATCTTAGAAGAAAACCTTTTAGAATGGTTTAGATTAAAGCATATTCATGTGTAAGAATGGCCCAGTCAAAGTCCAGACCTAAATCCAATTGAGAATCTGTGGCAAGATTTAAAAATTGTTGTCCAATATGACAGAGCTTGAGCTATTTTCCAAAGAAGAATGGTAAAAAATGTCACTCTCTAGATGTGCAAGGTGGGTAGAGACATACCAAAAAAGACTTACAGCTGTAATTGCAGCGAAAGGTGGTTCTACAAAGTATTGACTCAGGAGGGCTGAATACAAATGCATGCCACACTTTTCACATATTTATTTGCTAAAAAATGTGAAAACCATTCATCATTTTCCTTCCACTTCACAATTATGTGCCAATTTGTGTTGGTCTATCACATAAAATGCTATAAAATCCTATTAAAATATATTTACTTCTTAGGTTGTGTCATGACAAAACATGAAAAACTTCAAGGGGTATGAATACTTAAGGCACTGTATATACTATACACGATATACTATACTATATACACTATGCTAAACACTATATTATATACATTATACTATATATACAATACCAGTGGTTCTCAACCCTGTCCTCAAGTACCCCCAATAGGCCATGTTTTGGTAATTTCTCTTAGATAAAATAGCTGTCCAAAGTACCAGGTCATTGACTCTGATTTAAAGCACCTGTGCAAGATGAAGGAAAACCTGCAAACATGGCCTGTTGGGGCTACTTGAGGACAGGATTGAGAACCACTGCACTATACTATACACTATATACACTATACTATATACACTCTACTATATGAGGCTCTATCTCTATTACATAAGGGCGTTCATCTTTTCTGAGATGGTTTAACATACATGATTGATGACACTCACTCATGTAGTTGAACTTGACACCTACATGAAACTGCTCAGTCTGATGCTCTCAGTCTCTGCCTCCTTTTCTCTCTCTCTTAGTTCTCCTCTGTCTGCTCTGCACATAAGATGGTGGGTGGGTGGGAGTTTTTGAGGGATAGACCAAGTGTCGGAGTGCGACTTGTGGAGGGGGGAACATTGCTGGGCAGCATGCCAGGATATGCAAATTCATGCAGAGAAGATCTTGGCACCTTACCAGGGTCCACCCTAACAAGCTCATATTTACTGAATAGAATACTGGCAAGCAGCCAGTAACAGTGGATAATTTATTTTACAGTGTCCTAAATACAATTTGTAATGATTTTTGGATGGACGTCCTGTTGCTAGGCAGATTATACTTTAGTTTTCTAATCTACCTAGCAAGTAGCAACAGCAGCACAGGCACAGGTAGAGAGAAACACACAAAAAAAAAAATAATTAAAGTTTATTTTTATTTTATTATAATTTGTTCACTTATTTGTATTTATTTTTTGCAACAAAGCTGGTGGGGCACTGCCCCAGGAGCCCCTATGGATGAGCCTTCACTGCCAATGACGTCATTTGTTGATAAGGAGGACATCTGGCACTGGGGTCATATTAGCTGAATGAGTTAGAGAAACTAAGGGATCTGAGAAATACTGTAATAATAATCAGTAACAGTGTTCAAAATTGTATTTGCTTTGGAAGAGTAAATCACCTCTAACATTGGGTGTTCTATATTTGTGTATTTCACTGCATTTCGTAAGACCGTACATTTTAGAATAGGGTGCCTCGAGATGCATATATGCATATGCATATTCATCATGCATATATTTTAAAGGGTGCCTTGACACAAATAGAGTTTTCTTTTGGTGGTATTTATTCACTACTGTATTTTTTTTGCGATATAAGTAAAAAAAGAACAAAAATGTAGAAAAAAACAAAACACCTATTTTTAGTTTCTATTATAAAATTTAGCGAATAAGTAATTTTGTTCATAAATTTGGCCTTTTTTTTTTAACTGCTACATATCTTTGGTAACAATATCCCAAATTAGTGGATATTATTTAGTGTGAAAGTTAGTCTACAAGCTATGGTGCAAATCATAAAAAAATTGATCACCACACCCAATATACTGCTGGCCTATCTCATTTCTTAAGGCCCCTTAAATGTCAGGACAAATACCCTCCAAATGACCCATTTTTGGAAAGTAGACAGTCCAATGTATTTAGTAAGAGGTGTGGTGAGTTTTTTGAAGTTGTAATTTTTCCCCACAATTCTTGAGAAAATTACGATTTTTTTTTTTTTTTACACAAAATTGTCATAATAACAAGTTATTTCTTACACAAAGCATATGCATACTTCCAATCACACCCCAAAATGTATTCAGCTGCTCTTCCTGAGTATGGTGATACCACATAGAAAGGCCCAACATGTAGGGAGCACCATCAGGTGTTCTAGGGACATAAATTATACAACTAATTTTATTCCAACCTATCACACATTTGATGGTGCCAGAACACCAAGACAGTGGAATTATCCACAAAATTACCCCATTTTGAAAAGAAAACACCCCACCATATATTCTATGAGTAAATTTAACAACAAAAATACTGCGCTTGTATATAAAGTGCAAACAGATAAGCAGCAACAAAAAAATTGAGAAATATACACATAAACAAACATAGGATACAAACTAAGTTGCACTAAGTGGACATAATATAAATGTGGATGGATAGTAAAGTCCAAAAAGCGTTGGCAAAATAAATTAATAAGTCCAATTTCTTAAAACATATGCTGAATAAAGTTCTGAGTGCTGTGAACTCCAAATGGTATCCTTTACCAGGTGAATCACCAACATAAAGTAAGGCTGTACTCTTACCCCACACGGTAGATCCTCTGTTATGGAAGGTCAAACAAGCATAGGAAACTCAGTCCTGGCAAATGGAATGCTACCAGTACACGTAGGTACACTTTTCACCCCCTGATCACCCCCCTAGTTAACCCCTACACCCCCTGTCACTGTGTCACCCAGTGCAGTGTTCATATTTTTTTTTTATCACTGCACTTGTGTCATTAGTGACAAAAATCAGTGTTAGGGGAATTAGTGGTAGGCCCTAACCACCCTAATAAAGGTTTAACCCCTTAATCACCCGCATCACCAGTGATCACTGTATTCGTGTCATGGTGGCGCTGGTTAGCTAGCACCCGCTGTATATTACTTAATAAAGGTTTAACCCCCTGATCACCCGGCGTGTGATATCAGTTAAGTTTTAGTGACAGTTAGGGTCTGCGTCGCCCCAGGCAGCGTCAAATTAGTTCCAGTAGCGCTAACACCATTGCACGCACCATACACCTCCCTTAGTAGTATAGTGTCTGAATGGATCAATATCTGATCTGATCAGATCTATACTAGCGTCCCCAGCAGTTTGGGGTTCCCAAAAATGCAGTGTTAGCCCAGATACCTGCTAGAACCTGCGTTTAGCCCCTCTGCCCAGCCCACCCAAATGCAGTATCGATCAATCACTGTCACTTACAAAACACTAAACAAATAACTGCAATGTTCGCAGAGTCAGGCCTGATCCCTGCGAACACTAAGGCCGCGTACACACGATCGGTTAAACCAATGAGAATGGTCTGATGGACCGGTTTCATCGGTCAAAACCGATCATGTGTGGGCGCCATCGGTTAAAAAAAGCCGACTTGCTTTAAATTTAACCGATGGATTCCTAACCGATAGGTCAAAACAGATCGTTAGTAGGCACGAACCATTGGTTAAAAATCCATGCTCAGAATCAAGTCGACGCATGCTTGGAAGCATTGAACTTCATTTTTTTCAGCACGTCGTTGTGTTTTACGTCACCGCATTCTGACATGATTGTTTTTTTAACCGATGGTGTGTGGGCGCGACGGACCATCAGTCAGCTTCATCGGTTAATCGATGAAAACAGTCCATCAGACCGTTCTCATCGGATGGACTGATCGTGTGTACGCGGCATTACAGTTTTTTGGTAGCATTTGAATCAGTCGCTGACAGTCAGGAGCCTTTTTGGCTGCCTCACTACTGTACCAGTAAATTTAGAGACCTTCGATACAGTAGTGAAGAGGCCTACATGTTTCTGGTCATGACAGATAGTGAAGAGGAAGTCACCCATCTGTCAGATTCAGGCTCAGAATATGAACCCCAAGACAGCAGTGGCACCCTGACAGATAGCTCTGACGACAGAGTAGTGGTCCCTGCCAAGGTCAGGCATACCCGACCCTGTTTTTCTGCTGTCGTTGAGGTGCAAGAACCACAGGGCTTTCGTATGGAGCAGAGAGCCAGTACTAGTGCTGCTCATTCTTCTGGTGAACTGGCAAGCACAAGCGGCCTAGTACATTCTGGTCATACATCCAGCACTGCAGTATCACTTGGTGACGTTGCAAGTCCCATAAGTGCAGTTCAAGCTGGTGAGGTGGCAAGCACGAGTAATGTCACGCTGCCACCAAGAAGACAAACACAGGCACTTCATGCCCATAGTGCCCTTCCTGCTGCATTTGCCAATCCAAATTGAAAGCCCGTCACTTCTGCAGCACCCGTATATCCCCCAATCACTGGCCAACCCGGAATTCAAGTGGAAACAGTTGATTTCTCTCTCCTGTCTGAGCTCCGCAGGCAGTAGCGAAGCTAGACATTCTTTCACACGGGGCAAAGACTCAGTTCGGAGCCCCACCCCAGAGAAAAGTTCTCCATTCATACACTCTCAGCCCCCTGCCCAGAGAGGGAAGCATAATAAATACATAGATAAGCCATAGGATGGTAAAAATAAAAATAGTTTTGGCAATAGGAAACCTCACTTCTGCAGCGAATTAGGGCTGGGCACCGCAAAGATAAGAAGTGAGCCAAGAAGTTGGTCTTTAGTAAGGCCTTCTTCTGTATGCTCTTCGTCCTACCCAGTTGCACCCCTCTCAATCTGCTGTGGGGGTGAGGCATGAAATCTCCACATAAAGCACTGCTGCTTTCTTCTGGCATGGTGGCTAGGTTTGCCACCTTTTCTTCAAGCCAATCCCAAACACTTTAGCAGCACACGCCATTATTTTTTATTTTTTTTTGTAGTATACACCTTTGGGTGCCCTAAGGAGAGCAGCGAGGCATGTAGAGGGCTACATAGTGGGTGTGGCCAAATTGCATTAAAAGTTGGAGGGACCTAAAGGGGCGTGGTTATAAAAACAAAAGCATTCTTGTACCCCGAAAATAAAATGAGATTACTAAAACAAATGTCACTGTAAAAATATGAACGTGGCCTACATTAAAGGTTGACTGTGTCACTTAGTAGAGCAGTGGAAGGTGTGTGTAAAGTGTTAGTTGGGTAGTGGATGGTGTATTGACAGTGTCAGTACGACACTTGACAGTGTCAGTAGGGCAGAGATTGGTGTCAGTAGGGGAGAGGTTGGTGTCAGTAGGGCAGTGGACAGTATCAGAATAACAGTGGATGATGTCAGTAGAACAGTGGAAGGGGTCAGAAGGGGATAGGATGGTGTCAGTAGGGCAGTGGACGTTTTTAGTAGAGCAGTGGACAATGTCAGTAGGAGATAGGTTGGTGTCAGTAGGGCAGGGGACAGTATCAGTAGAGCAGTGGACATTGACAGTAGGGCAGTGGATGGTGTCAGTAAGGCAGTGGATTCTGTCAGTCACTAGAGCAGTGGATGGTGTCAGTAGGGCAGGGGACAGTATCAGTAGAGCAGTGGACAGTGACAGTAGGGCACTGGATGGTGTCAGAAAGGCAGTGGTTGCCGTCAGTAAGGCAGGGGATTGTGTCAGTCACTAGAGCAGTGTATGGTGTCAGTAAGGCAATTTATTTTGTCAGTAGGGCAGAGGAAGGTGTTGGTAGGGCAGTGGATGGTGTCAGTAGTTTTTTTTGTTTTGTGTTTTACAATTTGTTTTCAATTAATTTTTAAAATATTATTTATTTATTTTATTTTATTAAAATTTTCAGTGGGGATTTGGTGAAATATCAGGGTCTAAACAGACATCTGATGTCTCACTAGTAAGACAGAGAAAGGAATTGAGGACACAGGTTCTTTAATTTCTTTCTCTGCAACCTCAGCTGAATGAATGGGAAGTGTTCTGTCCTGAGCGGCTTCCCGTTCATTCACAAACTGAACCATAGTAAACAACACAGTTTACTTTGCTTCAGTTATTAATAAACAGAGTAAGTGATCAGTACAGATAACTCACACTGTTCATTCAGAAAAGACAGAGGCTGGTAAATGACATTTTTACCTGGGCCTTTTCCCACTCTCTATTCTGACACTTATTGTAGCAGTCTGCGGGAGAGGTGAGAGGGAATAGCTGGAAACGCTGTGGAGGGGGGGGGGCAGGGGGTACCCAGGCAGCAGAAAGACAAAAGAGGGGTGGCATTTACTAGTAACGATCATCGTCTGCTTTATTTACCTCCGGCATTTGGCTTTCAGCGGCTGCAGGAGGAAGATACAGCCAATCAGTTATAGCAAATGCCACCCCCATCTCCCCTCCTATCCAGTCTTCAAGGTAGCAAGGTAGCTGGATAAATCCCTGGGGTCCGGATCCTGGTTTCCCTTCAATCAGGGGCAGTGCAGGATCACATAGCAGCCGGTGCTGTGAATGCAGCTCAGTGGCCAAGCCAGGTCAATCAAGCTCAATCCAACCTCCCAAATTCCAGCTAGTATCAGCACTGCAGACAATTTGGTGCCCCCTCAAGTTGGCGCTGGGGCATGTACAGCCCCCCCCACCCCCTAGTTTTGACCTTGCACTAGCAAAAATTGCATTTGAGCAGAACTGCATTAATTTTTGCCTTTTTATTTATGTATTGAATTCAGTTTTACATGAGCTAAATTTAAACAAAAAACCCCATCACCCATATTGCAATCATCGACTGGATTTAAAAAAAAATATGAAATAAATAAATCTTATGAAATCAAATTGTACTGTGCGTGAAGTCCGGAATGTCTGTTATATGTTTCAGGTCAAGGGTGTCTGTCTGAACACTCCATATAGGTTTTGTACATGTAGAGGCTTTAGAAGACCGTTATTCATAGTTAAGAACATGGAAGTCACCTCTGTGAATAGTGGTAACAAAAAAGGCTTCTCAGTGGTAGCAATAGAGACTACTGTGCATGCAATAACTACAGTATCCTATCATGCTTTGGTTTGTTCACCTCTTATAATAGTTTTGCCACTGAATGAGGTTTGTAGATTTTTTTTCTTTCAACATTTCTGGATTCTGGTATGGTAAGTGTACTATTGGTAACATACATACCACCAGTGCTTTTTTTTCCCTCAGAGAATAGGTGTAGGAACTCCGACCTTCGCCCTTTGTTTCTGCTCCCTACCCGCCTCTGAGCACCGTTCCTTGGTTCCACCTCCTACTACCCTCCTAGTTCCGCCCCTTTTTAGAGAATACAGAACCAAGTATAATTTTTGCTACTAAGTCATTTGCATGGAATTGTTAATGATAACAAGAAAGACAGTAAGGCCCTATACACACGATCAGACATGTCTGATGAAACTGGTCTGCAGACCAGTTTCATCAGACCAGTTTGATGGTGTGTACGTGTAAACAAAACAAAAGAACAGGCGCCAATAAGTAAAACTGCTGAACTTTAATGATAGAATAACACAAAAGCACTCACATGGTAATTTGAAGTTCACAGGCATAAAGTGAGGTGAGGGGCAGACCCTCACCTCACTTAATGCCTGTGAACTTCAAATTACCATGTGAGTGCTTTTGTGTTATTCTATCATTAAAGTTCAGCAGTTTTACTTATTGGCGCCTGTTCTTTTGTTTTGTTTACATGTCCTTGGAGCATTGCTTCGGCTCCCCACACAAGGCTGCCTTATATTAAAAAAACTGTGACTCACCACCAAGCCTGTTACAGCTTGTAGGACTTTTGCACTGAGGACAGTCTAAATTACAGTAGGTTCTTGTTTGCGCCAGCATTGTGTATCTTTGATGGTGTGTACGACCCATCAGACCGTTGTCCGTCAGACCAAAGTTTTAAAACATGCTTTAAAACCTGTCTGATGGAACCTGTCCGTCGGACAGGTTCGATGATTAGTACACAAAAGCATCGGACCAAAAACCCGCGCATGCTCAGAATCAAGTCGACGCATTGAACTTCATTTTTTCATCACGTCGTTGTGTTCTATGTCACCGCGTTCTGGTCTGATCGGATTTCGGTCCGATGGTGTGTGCACACATCAGACCATGAGACAAGTTCAGAGTTGTCTGATGAAAACGGTCCGTCAGACAAGTCTCATCAGACATCTCTGATCGTGTGTACAGGGCCTCAAACAGATCCCCTGCAGAGAGCAACAATAGACTCACCCCAGGAAGAGCAGACCCCCCCAGCAATGATAGACCTCACCCCAGCAACAATAGATCCCCAGCAGCAACAACAGATGCCCCAGCAGACTGCATCAATAGACCTTCCAGGAGCCACCAACAATAGAACTCTCCCTAAACATTAGATCCCTCCCAGTAACAATTGACCCCCCCTTCCCCCTAGAAACATAGGACCCCCCCCCCACAGTAGCAACAATAGACCTCAACACAAAAATAGATCCCCCAGCAACAAGCAGCAATAGACCCTCCAGCACACTCCAGTAATCCTTGCCATTGCATACATTCATTGCTGGAGGTGCCGGAACTTGCATTCCTGACGAAAAAAAGCCCTGCATACCACTACAATACATATACTAAACCCCATAAATGATTTAACTTTGTATGGATATGGTGTTTTTGAGGTTTTTCTTTTTTTCCTATCTAACTATCATTGAAACTCTGGGTTACTGCTACAAAGTCCTTGGATTCCTAACAAAGGTGTAGCAGGTTGTAGGTATCCATAAGCATAAGCATTTCAGGCTCTGATGATTAGAATTGTGTGATAGGTCCAACCTATAAAAGTATTACAAAATTCATATCATCTCCCAGCAATATACACATATTTGTCTTCAAAATGACCTATAACACATATGTCCACCTTAGTACTGCTACTTGTGACATTAAGTAAGTGTAGAACAAAGAGCCAGAGAAAGAGAGTCCTGACATTCACCCGTCTCTAAACAGCAAGGCAGGCCTCCCTTTTCATTAGAATGTTTGATCTGCAGATCAGATGGGAGGAAAGATTAAAACAAATATGAGTTTAATCAAGGGATCAGTCTATTTTCCTCATGTGAGGAGCGGAATATGCACAGAACAGAACCCCGGGACATCTGTTTTAAATCAAAGACCACTTGCGTACCATTAACTGCTCTGATGATCCATATCAGAAAAAAAAAATGAAAAACAATTATTTATGCTTTTTGATGTTAAGGTTATAAAGTGACTTTCTCTATTTCTTTTTTATTTCAGTTTGGGAAGCCAAGGTCAAACCTATTATTTCCTTTCAAATTACATATTTTAACTAAAAACTGACCTAGTTAGTAAACGCATTGTTAAGAAACAATGACGTGACATCCATTTTTTTTTTAAATGTTTTTAATGACAGTGAGAACTTTTTAAATTGTGCTTGCTTGCTCTCTGAATTTATTGCTATGCATAGGCCGAATTTTAGAAAGTCAAGGCATTATACAAAAAAAGGGTAATGTGTCTGAAAGGGTGAGAGGGTTAATTAGGACCACCTCAAAATTGTTTTAAATTATTTTTTTTGTTTTTGTTTTTTCTTCCTCTTCTTAATAAAAAAATAATAAAAAACAAACAATTTATGCTTACCTGCTTTGTGCAATGGTCCCGATCCTCCTCTTTATGGGTCCCCAACAGGCTGTCCTAGCTTCTCCCCCCTGCCAACTCACATGTGTGAGCCAATGAGGATCCAGCACATCGCTGGATGGAGATGGAACTCAGGTAAGTATGAATAGGGGGGGACTGGGGATGCACCCAGAAGTTTTTTCTGCCTTAGGCCGCGTACACAAGATCGAATTTATCTTCTGGAAACGGTCCGACAGAGCGTTTTTAGGAGACAAATTCGACCGTGTGTACGGGCGAGCAGACAGGTTTTACCAGCAGACAAATTTTAAAGCATGCCTTAAAATCTGTCTGCTGGAAACCCATCTGTCCGATATGTCCGCTGGTTAGTACACTAACCAGCGGACATATCTGTCCGCACATCCGTCGAATGGATTCGACACATGCGTGGAAGTATTTTACTTCCTGGTTCGGTGACGTGGCGGCGTCAACGTCACCGCCACGTCACCGCGCTGTCTGCCGGCGGGGATTTTTGTTTGATCGTGTGTACACGATCAAACCAAAATAGCCCAGCAGACAAATCCGATCAAAACGGTCTGTCAGACTGATTTGATCGGATTTATTTAGTCGTGTGTACGCGGCCTTAGAGTGTTACTAAAACCACAACAGTAAAATCAGTCTGTATATGCAGTAAAGCATGCTTGTTATACTCACAGTGGACCCTAAGGGGTTAATCCTCTGCATTGTGTAAAAAGGCTGTTTGATCCTGTATGCACAGATCCTCCTCTTCTTCCACTGACGTCAAAATATCTCTGAAAACGATAGTTACTGGAGTCAGGCTGCACATGCTCAGTTTGGTGTGTATTGCTAGAGAGTTGTTTTTTTTTTTTTTTTCGGAAAGTGCATGTGATTAGCACAGGGCCGATCAGCACTGTCCAGACAGAGGGTCAGGAGTCCTGCATCCTAATAGGACAGCTCAGTGCAGTATGAAAACTCCTCCTACAAGCTTTAACCAGGAACTGATAGAAGTCAGAAGTCTGCTATATACTTCTGATGGTAAAACGTATTTAGTGGTTTATATTTACTAAGATAATTGCAATTTCATGTTCTCTGTACTGGGGGAGACCAGATATGGTGAATGCAGGGCCCTGGGATTAGGAACACTTTAACCTTTAACACATTGAGCCTTTAGAAACACTTTTAGGCCCCTCACATGGGGCAGTGGATGTGCGGTGGTGTTATAGCGCCGCTAAAAATAGCCTCGCTATACCGTTGGAATTGCCACAGGATTGGGCCGCTAGCGGTGCAGTATTAACCCCCTGCTAGGGTTTAATACTGCCCGCAATGCACCTCTGTAGATTTTTTTTAGTACTGTACCACCTGAAAAACTTCTCAGCCGTGTTATAGTTTTATGCTGTTTCTGTGCAGGAAACAAATAGAAAAAGATTTCAAGGATATGCCGTTTATTGGGGATTAAGGCCTCCTTCACATTGGCATTTACCCACATACATACCTGTTGGTAGGGATGGGTTCTGAGCCTGGATGCAGTCAGATGAGTTCAATCTTAAACACTTGCCCTTAACTGCAGATGTTAACCAACGATGGCTGCATCAGCTTGTCATTACCTTGTAAAGGCAGATAAGCTGTAACTATTCACATGCACCTGACTTTCCATCCACTGGAATCTGTCAGTCTGTCACTACTTTGTACAGGCTGAGCGGCGGCTGCAATTCATATGCACCTGTATTTCCAACTGCAAGAATCAGCTGGTTCTTGCTGCTGAAATCTGGTGTATGCTGTTTAAACATATCTGCACAACCTGCCCCAGAGACAAAGGTCTAATCTCTTGTTTCTATAACAACCTTATTACCTCTCTCCAGCCAGAAAAATCAGCCCCAATGTTGCGCTGGGAATCAGAACTTAACTCCACTTTTACTCTTGACCAATGGGCCAATATGACTGATAATCTCCGTAAGAGTAACCGTGCTGCGGCCTTCAGAGAAACCCCCCTAAAAATATTTACCAGGTGGTATATGACCCCCGCTAAAATTCACTCCTTCTATCCCAATACCTCCCCTAACTGCTTCAGAGGTTGCCCAGAGGTTGGTAACTACTTCCACATTTTTTGGGATTGCAGGCACTTAGATCCTATTTGGCTTGCACTTATAAACAGACTAGAAAGCACTCTTGACAAAAAAATCTCCCTTACCCCATCTATATGTTTACTCTATGCCACGGTCCCCGAGGTTCCACCCCCATGTAACAGACTGATCCATTCTCTAATCAGTGCTATACAATGGATGATTGCCTGCAACTGGAAATCACAGGACCTACCATGGCCCCAGGTTATTTCCAGAATGGAATCTATTAGACTCTCTGAAAGAATCCACCACACTCTGTTTGACACTATGCATCTCTTTACTAGTAAATGGATTTTTTGGTCTCTGATACCCTAAACTTCCCCTGCACCCACTATCTTTCTAATATACTAAGAATTGCCGATAGCTTGATCCCACTTATATCCTTAACCAACAGTGTATCTCTCACCCCTACTTGCCTCAAATATAACCACTGCTTTCATATTCTTGGCTATGTATATCCCCACTATCTTTCTATATACCCTCATTGTATCCATGCTCCCAACCATCTCTTATGTTTGGCCATTATTTTACACTCTCTCTGTTATTTCTATCCCAATGCATTGTACTGAACTGTTTTATTACATGTCTTCCAAATAAAACTTTTTTGAAAACAAAAAGAAATCTGGTGTATGGCAGTAAAAGTAATTCTGAAAGAAAATATGGAATTCCTCTCAAGCCTGCCTTGTGCACACACAGTCACACAAAAGTCCGGTGAACTTTTGACTACCAAGAAGGCGGTGACATAAAAGACTATGACGATCTGACAAAATTAAGTTCTATGCTTCTGAGCATGCGTCGAATTGTTTCAGAGCATGCGTGTTTTTTTTCTCATCGTAAAAGCATACAGACAAATGGTTTTCCCACTAGAATTTCCCTCCTAGCCGCTTGAGTGCCCCCACAGCAATATCTCCTAAATGGTGCCCATTTAGAAGATATTTACACTACCTATAGGTAAGACTTATTGTAGGCTTAGCTATAGGTAAAAGTCAGTAGAAGAAGTGAGGTCATGAGGTTATTATCCAGGGTACATCAGCTAACTTTAAATGAAGCAAGTAGAAGCTGACTCTCTATTAGTATGCATATACTGTAGGTAGAAGATAGAAGAGACTTCATAGTGCAGTATGTTAAAAACACCATTTATTCAAAGAAGTACTGCACTTAGATGAAAGAAGTTATAAAAAGCGGTACAAAAATCCATAGACATGGCCGTGGTCCTTGCCAGCAGGCTCATGGGTAATGACATCACAGAAATGGGTCCACCCGATGTGTTTCCCTATAAGGGTAGGTTCACGATTTTCCATACAGTTTTTGGATCCGTTTTTTTCTATACGGTTGTTAACCTTGCACATGCGCAGGAGGTCAAAACTGGAAGGGGCCATCCGCAGATTATCATGGAACTTTTCCGGATACATACGTAACTGGACAAAAAGTGAATCAAAAGCACCAAGCCTAGGCCGAATGGCATTCACCGGGTGCAACCAAAAACTACGTGAAAATCTCCTCCACATAAGCTCCCTCTGACGCTCCCGCAGCTGTACCAGCTTTAGGCGCAAAATGGGCACAATAGGCATGGTTAAATGACTGAAAATACACACCAAATCACTAGCTGTAAATCACAACCTGCGCTCTCTCTCTCTCTCCAACCTAGCAAGGCAAGGCTAGTTGGCAAACCCCTCCTACTTCCCTTGAAATTTCAATAGAACAACTGAAACTTTATTGAAAAATAAAAAAATAAAAATAAATTCTGTTTAAAAAACGGATGCAACCGTATACAACCGTATGTAACCGTACTACTTATTTGTAACCGTTTGCGGTTTTAAACCGTATACGGTTGCTTTATGAAGCATACGGTTGAGTACGGTTGGGTCCGTTTTTTAGAATACGTTTTTTTTTTTTTTAAACGTATCCAAAAACTGTATAGAAAATCGTGGTGTGAACCTACCCTACTAGGTGTCTAAATAATAAACAAATTTGGGGTTATTTTCCATAAAGAAATGTAGCTGAATGCATTTTGGCCTAAATTTATGAAGAGAGATTATTTATTTGCAAAATATTATAACAAAAACAAATACAATTTTTTTTTATATATATTTTTTTCATTTCTTTAACCAAAAAAAAAAAAAAAAACAGTGGTGATTGAATACCCCCAAAAGAAATGTACAGTGTTGCATGACCATGCAATTGTTGTTCAAAGTGTGACAGCGCTGAAAGCTGAAAGTTTTCCTGGGCAGGAAGGGGGTAAAAGTGCTGGCATTGACGTGTTTAATATATTTATAAATTATATTGGGTCGGGGAACAAAAGACCTTTTTCGTTTTTGCAGATGACCCCAAGCTATGCAATGGAATAACGTCCATACAGGATGTCTCAAACTTACAGGCAATAAACTCACTGTTTAATTGGGCAACTGTGTGGAAAATGAGGTTAAATGTTGATAAATGTAAAGTTATACACTTGGAGGCTAAGAATATGCATGCATCATACATACTAGGGGGAGTACAACTGAGGAAATCCATAGTGGAGAAGCATCTGGGTGTTCTGGTAGATCATAAGCTCAATAATGGCATGCAATGCCAAGCTGCGGTTTCCAAACTAAGTCCTTTCTTTTATTAAGAGAGGTAAAGACTCCAGAGAGAGAGAGATAATTTTGCCCCTATTCAAATCATTAGTAAGACCTCATCTGGAATATGCGTACCAGTTTTGGGTCCCAGTTCTCAAAAAGAATATTGGGGAACTGGAGAAAGTGCAGAGAAGGGCAACCAAACTGATAAGAGACATGGAGGAGCTCAGCTATGAGGAAAGTAATTGAATTTATTCACTCTTGAGAAGAGGGGATTAAGGGGCAAAATGATTAACATGTACAAATATATAAGGGGTCCATATAGTGAACTTGGTGTTGAGTTATTCACTTTAAGATCATCACAAAGGACAAGGGGGCACTCTTTTAATCTGGTGGAAAAAGTAATGCCCTGTACACACGATCGAATGGACCGTTTTTATCGGACGAACCGATCGTGGGTAGGCCCCATCCTTTTTTCCCCATCGGTGAAAAAACTTAAGACCCTGTTTTAAAATTTTATGATGGCTAAAAAAACGATCGTCTGTGGGGAAATCCATCGGTCAAAAATCCACGCATGCTCAGAATCAAGTCGACGCATGCTTGGAAGCATTGAACTTTATTTTTCTCTGCACGTCGTTGTGTTTTACGTCACCGCGTTCTGACACGATCGGTTTTTTAACCAATGGTGTGTAGGCAAGACTGATGAAAGTCAGCTTCATCGGATATCTGATGAAAAAATCGGTCCGTTTTCATCGACTGAACCAATTGTGTGTACAGGGCATAAGAGCTGTGAAAATGTGGAATAGACTCCCTCAAAAGCTGGTTTTGTCCAGCTCAGTAGATTGCTTTAAAAAAAAAGCCTGGATTCTTTCCTAAATGTACATAATATAACTAACTGGGTACTAACATTTATAGGTAAAGTTCATCCAGGGAATAGCCAATTGCCTCTCGGGGGATCAGGAAGAATTTTTTTCCCCTGCTGGAGCAAATTGGATCATGCTCTGCTGTTTTTTTTTTTGCCTTCCTGTGGATCAACTGTGGGTATAAGATTGCGTATATAGAATTGTATATATTTTCTGACTTTTTTTTTTTTTAATTAGACTAACTATGTAACTAGTAGGTTTACAAAGTCTGCTAGAAACCATGGTGATAGTGCTGGGCTTTCTTATTAGGAACCCCAGGCCAGTATGCTATTAAGGAGGTGTCATGTATACACTGTGGTAAATGTTTACTTTTAAAATAAAGATTTTAATAATTTTAATAATCATAATAAAAACATCAGCATAGAAACTTGTAAACACGAAAAAAAATAATAAACACAATTGAGTAGAACCGGTACAATTTCCCTCCAATAAAGAATAGAAAAGCATTTCAAATTACAATAACCAGTCATGCTCCTGTACCCCTTCAAAGTGTCCTTATTTATTTAACTTAAAGGATAGCTATTTGTTAGCTAAATAGCTTCCTTTACCTTACTGCATACCTGGTTTCATTTCCTCATTGTTCGTTTTTGCTTTGAAGTTGCTGTAATTCTGCTCTGATCTCCACACTTCCTGCTTGTCTGGCTCCTTATAAAAAATCTCATGGCAGCTTTTCACTGTGGTCCGAGCTGTCATTACCGTGTGTCTAAAACTCCTCAGAACCAATCAGATTCATTTTAAAAACAAAACACTGCCCCGGATTTGTTTGTTTTTGTTCTGTGTGTCTCCCTACTTCACAGAAACTTGAAACCAGTTTAAAAGTGAAACTAAACTGCAGGCACATTATATGATTGATTTTTATCTGTTTTTAATCATTTTTAAAAGGAATCAGTTAACTTTTATGTCTCTATACCCTGTAAACAGTCATTTCAGCAAAAAAGTTTTTTTCCTTTAGTGACCCTTTAAGGCCTTTCATAAATGTACTTATTTTTGGTAGTCATGTCCCCATGTCTAATGTCATATTAGGGCTCCCTGTTTTTTGTAAACATTCCAAACTTTTCTGTTCCATTGGGATCTTACTGACCCAGAATGCCTATTGATGATATTACTGATGATTGTAATTGGATTTACTTCTACACATTTTATCCTATTATGTGCATAATTATATGTTTTACAAACAGCAGGCAAAGGCTTTGCCACCTTTTTTTTTTCCCACAACGTATTAAGAAACTTTTCCTTAATTTTCAAATATTATGCTCCTAACCAGTGGCATAACAACCGAGGGGCGCAGGTGTATCTGCCCCAGGCGCTGAGCTCAGGGGGGGTGCCGGCGACCCCCGGTTATTATACCGGGATGAGGCGGGTCTCTGTTGCTGCGGTCCAGACTCTTGCTGTGGTCCGTACTCCGGTCAGACTCGGACACTCTCTGCTCTGTGACTGCCCGTGCGTATGTGCAGCCGCCGGGCCGTTTGTAGTGTCGCTCCCCTCACGCAGGCAGCAGGCTCCTCCCACAGTGAGTTGGCGGTTTCAGAACAGGGTCTGTCTGCTCTGTGTTGTGTCCTGACTCCTGGGTATAGCCGGCCCGCCCGGTGGTGACAGTCACAAGTGTGGCACTGCCTGGTTAGGTCAGTGATATCATATGTATGCTGTGCTGTCAGACAGTATCAGGTGTTGGGGACGGCTGGGTGACCGTGATGGGTCCCGGTCTCATGTGGGTTAGTTTAACTTAGTTAGTGAAGGTAGGGGCCCAGTCCCAGTTGTAGTTCACAATTAATACAATGCCATTATAGAACATAGAAATTCTATGTTCTATAATGGCATTATATTAATTGTGAACTACAAGCGGCCAGTCCAACTGGGACTTGTAGTTCCCTGTAACTGATATGAGGCTGTATTAAAGTACTAGAAATACAATGCCTTTATAATGTATAATGTTGCCTTTATAATATATGTTTCTATTGTTTTTTCATAAAAGTGTTTTTTCATAAAAAATGTATTGCTCTTTACCACCATTAAAAATGTACAGTATTTGTCTGCCTATAGCACGCAGCGGCGTATAGCGCGCACCCCTAATCTAGAAGGGAAATTCCTGAGAAAAAAAAATGAATTACTTACAGTTTTGGTGTCTTGCCCGGCATCCATCGGCAGCCTTGTTCGGTCCGGCGTCCGTTTGCGGCCGTGCGCGGGGTCCGTCCAGCCTTCCTTGTGGCGTCCGTCAAGGTGTTCGCCTGCGACTTCCTCGCAGCATCCATCCAGGTGTCCGTCTGCGGCTTCCTTGCGGGGTTCGTCCAGGTGTCCGTCTGCGGGGTCCGTCCAGTCCTCCATCCGCACGTTGCCCGGGGTTGCGGCGGTGTTCATTTTTGAATTAGGCGCCGAGCCAAGAGGAGCCGGATTTCCTGTTTGTTCGGCTTCTCTTGGCTCCTCTCGCGTGGCTGCGGGCGTAGCCGAGTGCACAGTACACTCGGCTCGGCTCTAAGCTACGGCGCTCAGCGCCTAATTCAAAAAACAAACACCGCTGCAACAGTATAGGTGTATATCGCGTGATTTTAAGGGGAAAAATTGTGAGGTATACGCCGATAAATACGGTAATGCTCTTTATCAACATTAAAAATGTAATGCCCTTTACATGTGTTTAATTATCCTTTTAACCAGAGTGGATGTTTATATAAGGGGGGTGGAAAAAAAATTCTGCCCCGGGCGCCCATAACTCTGGTTACGCCTCTGCTCCTAACCTTTTAAATGTTTTCAAAAGTCCTTTAAGTTAAATGGATTTTTGTACCAGGCACTCCTCAGTACACATCCATGAATTTACTGTCTAGTGAATGGTTCTTTTGTTGTTGCCAGAGAGATATCAGCCTAGAAACCAGAACATGGACCACCTGTATTATATTTCAACCATGGACCTGCTCCTTTAACGGAAAAATATCTTGATCCATTGGAAATCAACTTTCAATTCTATTGGTACAGCACTGTCACACACACATCAGGCATTTTCCTTAACCACTTCAGCCCCAGAAGAATTGACCGCTTTCCTGACCAGAGCACTTTTTGCGATTCGGCACTGCTGACAATTGCACGGTAATGCGACGCTGCACCCAAACAAAATTTACGCCTTAGTTTCCTCAAAATAGAGCTTTATATTGGTGGTATTTGATCACCTCTGTGATTTTTTATTTTTTTTTGAGCTATAAACAAAAGAAGAGGGACAATTTTTTTTAAAAAAAGCAATATTTTAGGGATCTCCCCGATCTTCCTCCGTGGTCACGGAGAGGCATGGTGCATGATCATGGAGAGTGTGGCGGGCGCGACCACATGGACCACATGGATTCTTAAATGGGACGTACCTGTACACCCATTTGCCCACCGATGCCATTCAGCCGACATATATCGGTGTGCAGCAGTCGGCAAGTGGTTAAAGTTGTTGCAACGGTTATCCATAAAAAAATAAACATGTTATACTTACCTGCTGTGTGCAATGGCTGGGTCTCCAGCCAGAGTCCTCAGTGCCTCCTCTTCTATGTGTGCCCCTAAGCAAACTGTGTGCTATTGGGGCACATGTGCAGAGCCCTGCTGTGTGCATTCATAGACCCTCTCTTCATGAGATTTTTCCAGCAAATCAGTAGTTCACAATTCAGTGAACCAGTATGTCCACCTTCCCTTTGAGTGCTGCTGATTGGAGCACTGGACAGTGGGGCTTCAAACTTATATTGACCCAGAGCTTTGCGCTCTGTTTAACATTTGGTCCCACTATCTGTTGTGCTCAGTGGCGGAATTTTCATAGTCGCAGTGGTCGCGCTTGCGACTGGGCCCTGTGGTTTAGCCAAGTCGGGGGGCCCACCCGCCGCCCGTGTAAGGAGCCGTTCCGCCGCGGGGATCGGGTGCCGACAAGGCACTGGCAGTGGATGCAGGAGCGGCATCGCAGCAACCCCCCCAAGACCCGGCATCTCCCCCTGCACCTCTGGCTGGCCGTTTAGAGTGCAGTGGGGAGATGTGTTAGGAGGTGGAAGATCGGCAGCTCTATGGTGCCTGTGTGGGCAGCGTGATCTCCCTGGGTCTTGTAGTACTCGAGTGTATACAGAGAGGGGAGGGGCCTCTGACCCGGGCAGGTATTAGTTTCAGTTTCCCTCTGCTTGCACACTGTTGTTTATGCCCGGGTCAGAGGCCCCTCCCCCTCTGCTGTACATTCGGAGATAGAACTACAAGCCCCAGTGAGATCCCCCTGCCTGTGGACACCATAGAGCTGCAGATCGCCACCTCCACCAGCCAGGTACAGGGGAACCTCTGCAAGGGGGAGTCAGCTGTTTGGGGTCCTTGATGTAAGAGGGGGGGGCCTCTGGGGACACTAATGTAAGCAAGGGGGCTTCTGGGGACACTAATGTAAGAGAGGGGGGCTTCTGGGGACACTAATGTAAGAGAGGGGGGGGGGCTTCTGGGGACACTAATTGAAAGGGGGGCTTCTGGGCACACTAATGTAAGGGGGGGGGCTTCTGGGCACACTAATGTAAGGGGGGCTTCTGGAGACACTAATGTAAGGGGGGGCTTCAGGGGACAGTAATGTAAGGAAGGGGGCCTCTGGGGACACTAATGTAAGGAAGGGGGCCTCTGGGGACACTAATGTAAGGAAGGGGGCCTCTGGGGACACTAATGTAAGGAAGGGGGCCTCTGGGGACACTAATGTAAGGAAGGGGGCCTCTGGGGACACTAATGTAGGGGGAGACTCTCTGGGGACACTAATGTAGGGGGAGACTCTCTGGGGACACTAATGTAGGGGGAGACTCTCTGGGGACCCTGATGTAAGGGGAGACTCTCTGGGGACCATGGTGTAAGGGGAGACTCTCTGGGGACCCTGTTGTAAGGTGGGGTTCTCTGGGGACACTAATGTAAGAGGGGAGACTCTCTGGGGACACTAATGTAAGAGGGAAGGCTCTCTGGGTACCCTGGTGTAAGGGGAGACTCTCTGGGGACTCTGGTGTAGGGGGGGGGGCTCTCTGGGGACCCTGGTGTAGGGGGGGGCTCTCTGGGGACCCTGGTGTAGGGGGGCTCTCTGGGGATCCTGATGTAGGGGGAGACTTTCTGGGGACCCTGATGTAGGAGGGGACTCTCTGGGGGCCCTGATGTATGGGGAGACTCTCTGGGGGCCCTAATGTATGGGGAGACTCTCTGGGGGCCCTGATGTAGAGGGAGACTTCCTGGGGGCCCTGATGTAAGGTGGGGTTCTCTGGGGACACTAATGTAAGAGGGGAGACTCTCTGGGGACACTAATGTAAGAGGGGAGGCTCTCTGGGAACCCTGGTGTAAGGGGTCCTCTCTGGGAATCGTGAGGTAGGGGGAGACTCTCTGGGGACCCTGATGTAGGGGAAGACTCTCTGGGGACCCTGATGTAGGGGGAGACTCTCTGGGGACCCTGATGTAAGGGGAGACTCTCTGGGGACCCTGGTGTAGGGGAGACTCTTTGGGGACCCTGGTGTAGGGGGAGACTCTCTGGGGACCCTGGTGTAGGGGGAGACTCTCTGGGGGCCCTAATGTATGGGGAGACTCTCTGGGGGCCCTAATGTAGGGGAGACTCTCTGGGGACACTAATGTAAGGGGGGCTTTCTGGGGACCCTAATGTAAGGAAGGGGCTCTCTGGGGACACTAATGTAAGGAAGGGGCTCTCTGGGGACACTAATGTAAGGAAGGGGCTCTCTGGGGACACTAATGTAAGTAATGTAAGAGGGGAGACTCTCTGGGGACCCTGATGTAAGGAGGGACTTTCTTGGGACACTAATGTAAGAGGGGAGACTCTCTAGGGACACTAAGGGGAAGGCTCTCTGGGGACCCTAATGTAAGGGGGGCTCCCTGGGGAGTCCCACTATGTGATGGTGTGTGTGTGTGGGGGGGGGTGGCATTGAAGGACCTGGCCTTGGGGCAGCAAAGGGAATAAATCTGGGCCTGGGCAGAGGCAGCACTGAGACTGGGGCTGACACCAATGAGAGAAGGCGGGGGAGGAGCTTTCCTCTCTGCGCGGAGTACCTATGCCGTCTACCTATGAAACAAGAAGGCATCCTGGCGGGAGATTAGAAGGCACAGTGATGGTGACCGTAACTGATCGAATGTAATTCCCAGGGATTCGATTGATTGACAGTAAGTGACATTTTTTCAGAGCTGAGCAATCGATGCCAACCTCCACCACCTGTGCCTCTTACTGATCCCATCCTCCCACCACCGATCTCATCCCTATCCCCCCATTACTTCTACAACAGAGGTGATGGGGGCGATAGGGCTGAGATCAGCGGTGGGAGGATGGGATCAGTAATAGGCACAGGTGGTGGTGGGAGAGGATGGCACCAACACTGCCGCTGCAGCCACCCCCCTCAAGTACCACTGCTGGTACTTGAGGGGGGGTGGTAGTGGTGATACTAGAGCAGAGTGGTAGTGGTGATACATGAGGGGGGTGGTGCTGGTGGTACTTGAGGGGGGTGGCAGTGGTGATGCCATCCTCTCCCGCCACCACCCGTGCCTCTTACTGATCCCATCCCCCTACAGCCGCACCACTAATCTCATCCCTATCCTCCTATTACTTCTACAACAGAGGTGGTGGGGGGATAGTGATGAGATCAGTGGTGGGAGGGATGAGATCAGTAAGAGGCACAGGTGGTGGTGGGAGAGGATGGCACTGCCACTGCAGCCACCCCCCCCCCTCAAGTGAAATCAGAATTGTTTTACTTTGTTGTACAGTGTAAAAAAATTAAGTATCAAAATCAGTCTTTTCGGGGGGGGGGGGGGGGGGGGGGCCTTCATGATTTCTTGCACCGGGGCCCTGAAGTCTTTAGTTACGCCACTGGTTGTGCTTCTAACAAAGGCTATTTTAAACCATGCTGCATCACAAAATACCGTAAGTAAATAAAAAAGTAGCATATTTATTACTATATATAAAGCCTGGCTGCATTACAGTAATAAATATAAAAATTTTAAGTGCACTTTATTGAAAATTTGAGATACATATTATATGAATTTGTAATTGTCTATCTCAAGATTATCCTCTGAATGTCTACAACAGAGTTTAGTAAAGATTCAGTATATTCTTGAGATAAATCATTTGCACCAAAAGCATTAAAATAGACTTATAGAGATTTCTTAAAATCTGGAAAGGCCTAACTCAACTGATCCTATTGCATGTTTGACTTTAGTGGGCTTTGTGAATTATTACTGTAATTTTGTTTACAATCTCTGTCAAATCGCTGTTTCTTCCATGGAGCTGCCAAACCTTTTCACTTGAGCCTCAAAGCCAACATGACTTTCAACATCTTGAAATTACGTTTTTGACCTTGGCTTCTATTTTACATTATCCAGATCCTCCTGGCGGAAATACTTCTTATATAAAGTCTGGAGAACCGAGAAATCTTTAAGTGAGAGCAACTCATCGAATACATTTTCTTGAAGATGGTAAATCTCGAAATTTTAAGAAATTTGAAAATACCTTTAATAATAATAATAATGCAAGTCTTATATAGCGCTGTCTTACCCTAACTTGCCAGGCAAGCTTCCCAAGCCACAGCCGAAGCTGTAGCTCATCGGGTCTCGAGGCGATTATATAGTAACATAGGGCCAGATTCAGGTAGATGAGAGTATCTTTCCTCTGGAGTAACGCTTCTCATTTACGTTACTCTGAAGACCCTTTCAGCGCAAGTCCTGTAATTCACATAGCAGTTGCGCGTAAACTTGCGCCAGAGTAACGATAATGCGCTGGCATAACCCGACGCAAGTGGAACTGGGTGTGATCATATGTAAATGATGGGCGGAGCCCAGCGCAGAGGCTTACGTTCAGCCCATCATCCACGGAGCATGCGCAGTGAGTGCGGCTCCACTCGCCCCCCTTGTGCGCATGCTCACAACTTCCGTCGGCACCACTTCCTGGGAAACGTCAGCGCAATGCGTTCCGCTGGGCGCTTAAAAGCGCTGGCGGAAACGCCATTCCGGCGCAAAAGTAGTTCCATTTCCCCCCACCCCAGGGAAGATACTTTTGCCCTGTAATGGCTGCTCCCGCTACCCCCAAAGAGAGGAGGAACCTAAACTATAATGCCCAGGAGGTCACTGTGATAATCTCGGCTATGGAGGCATTTAATGATTTTCTCCATGGGAAAAAAAGCAGGAAGACCAGCCGGGAAAGGAAGCAGGGTATCCTGGCCACCATTGCTGCCAGGGTCAATGTGCTGGGGTACTCCACCCGGAGTGCTTCAGACATTCAAAAAAAAATCAATGACCTGCGGCGCAAGGTGAGGGGCAAGGTGTCCACCATTAGGAGCCATGAGAGGGGCACAGGTGGTGGTCCCCCATGTCCTGTCACCCTGACCGCGGAGGAGGAGGTGGTTGCCCGCTGCCTGGACAGGGAGCAGTTGGAGGGGGTCCCTGGCTATGACTCCGTAGAGGAAGGCTCCAGGACAGGTAAGTGATTTTTACCCCCTTTTTGGTGTGTTGCATGTGGGGGGGGGGTGGGTACATGTGCCAAGTGTGTGGGACCACCAACATGTGTCTGCTTTGTGTCATCCACAGATGACGGTGCTGGGCCATCATCTCGTGCCGGCCAGTCCACCCCAACCTCCCAACGGGATGCTGCTGACGAGGCCCTGGGTGCTGGAGACACCGAGGTGGAGGAGGAGAGTGCCCACACCACTTCAGCAGAGGTGGTTGTGGAGGAGCCTGTCCCTGAACAGGAGTTTATTTTAATGTTGGAGGAGTCCTCCTCCTCTGCAGGGCCCTCTGTGATCCCCTCCCCCATCCTAGGTAGCCCCTCAAGGGCGACTCCATCCCCACGGGGACAACCTTCCTCTGCCCCCAGGAAGGCCACCCGGAAGACCAGGGGGGTGTGTGATTTGGTCGAGGACCAGGTGCTGTTGGACCACGCCAAGCAGACCCAGCAGATGGGGGAGATTGCTGGCCACCTGGACCGGGTCGCTGACAGCCTGGGCTCCATGCCCAGTGGTGTTCAGAACATTGTTACCAGCCTGGGGGAGGTGCAGGCTGATGTACGGCACCTGACAGCAGCTGTACATGCCAACACTGCTGCCATTCGGGAAGAGGGGAGGCAACGGCAGCGTGACCAGCGGCACAATATCACCCGCCAGTTGAGGATGCAGGCCCAGACGAACCTTTATCTGAGCAGGATTGCAGTGGCCTTGGAGGGCAGGCAGCCAACAGCTGGCCGGAGTGGCCCATCCGGGGAACAGCCTCCTCAAGATGCCCCCACACCCCCACCACCACCCACTCCCTCCAGGCAGATGAGGAGCCCGAGAGTGCCCCCAAGGAGGAGCCCCCGTCATCCTAGATGAGGGTTATTTTTGATTTGGTTTATATTTGTGCATTTTTTTATACTCAGGTTATGAGTTTATATTTTATTTTCATGCTCAGGTGATGAGATTTTTTATTTCTTTTGAACTGCACACGGTCAGGAGTGCAGGGGACAGTGTGAATGGTGTGTGAATGTGAGAGGGTGGCACTCCTGACAGTAAGGGGTGTCACCCTCGGCCGTGGTGGTGAAGTTAACCCCACGGCTGAATGAATGACGTGTGAAAGGTGTGTGAATGGACAGTGACATCATTGGGGCCTTGACGCTGGCGTTACTGCTCCCAACTCCTACATGCTGGACTTGGGCTAATCCAATGCGATGTGCATGTGGTGTGTGTGATCCAGTGGTGTACACGCGTGCACTGTCTGTGTTATTAATGTTTTGGTTTAGTGTCCAAAGATGCCTACGGCGAGGACCCTCCTGACTGCTCTTCCATCAGCAGACTGGGTGTCCTCTGGCAGGTGGGGACTGTGTGGGTCGGGGGTCAGGTCATCACGTATGTCAATCTGCAGGCCTTTTCTCATGGCAAAGTTGTGCAGAATACAACATGCAGCGATGATCTGACACACAAAGGTAGGGGAATACAATAGGGTCCCCCCGGACTTATCCAGGCAGCGGAAACGGGACTTCAGGAGCCCAAATGTTTGCTCCACCACTGCACGGGTTTTGATGTGTGCTTCATTGTATTTTCTCTCTCCTCTGGTTTGGGGGTTCCGGAAAGGAGTCATTAGATGGGGTCCCAGTGCATATGCAGAGTCACCTGTAAGGTAAAAGACAGGAGAATGTTAGTCATGCATGTGCGACTTCTGTTGTGCATCACGGGAGGGGATAGTCATGCCTGCCACCCATGTCACTCACCAACCAGCCAGCTGTCCCCATACATGTTCTGTTCGAATTCTGTAGGGATGGGGCTCTGACGGTATATGAAGCTGTCATGGCTGGACCCGGGGTGTTTGGCACGGACGTGCCATATGAGGCGCTGGGCATCAGCTATCACCTGTACGTTGATGGAATGCCAATGCTTCCGATTGCGGTATATGTGCTCTGTGGCACTGGGGGGCTGGAGTGCCACATGTGTGCAATCAATGGCCCCGATGGTGCGTGGGAATCTGGCAATGTTGTAGAAATCTGTCATTGCCTTCAGCCGCAGCTCCTCAGTGGTGGGTCTGATGAACTGGTTGGACATGCGTCTGAGGATTGCAGGGACAACCTGGTGCACACATCTGCTTATGGAGGATTGTGACATCCCAGCCACCACTCCACTTGTACGCTGGAATGATCCACTGGCAAGGAAATGAAGTGTTGCCAGGACCTTCACCAGTGGCTGCACTGCTTGTGAGCGGTGTGTTGGGCTGGTGATGTCATCCTGCAGGGTTGTGGTTAGTTCAAGTATTGCATCTGGGCTGAATCTGAAGAGGCGATACACCTCCTCATCCCCCATGCCAAAGAGGTTCATACGAGTGCGGTATATCCTCTCACGTGCCCGCCTCCTCCGTAGCGAGGGACCCAGTACTAGTCTTAGGACCACGAGTGCCCCTGGCATGTTGGCACACAGAGGTGTTGTCCTTGCAAGTGTTGTTGTTCAGCTTGCTAGTTTCGTCGGTAACGCTGCTGTAGCTGCTCTCCTGCTGACCTGTGACCGTCTGGAGTAAAGATAATGCAGCCTTTTGTAGAAATAACTTTGCGCCGGACGGACCAGATACGCGCGGCGCATGTAGCCAGCGTATGGTGCTAATCCGATCGTGAATTGGGAAAAATACCTCATTTGCATATTTGCATGGGAAATCAATGGGCGCGACTGATGCGCCCAGCGAAAATAAGCGCTGACGATACTCTGGCGTCGGAACGTTCCGCCGGTCGCAAATGACCCGTTATTGGGCGCATCTAGTTTGGTGGGTACGGGCACATAGAAACGACGGCGCATCATCACAGTTACGCGGCGCATATCGAAATACTCCAGCGCAAGTGTTCCTGAATCTGGCCCATAGTCACTATTACCCAACACAGTGATACTCATTTTACCGACCTCGGAAGGATGGAAGGCTGAGTGGACCCTGTCGGGATCGAACCTGCGACCCTGAGGGTTCAGATGATAACAGATTGCTGCAACGAAGCATTAGCCCGCTGAGCCATCTTACCGACTTTAAAACAGCGGTTGCCATTATATGGTGCTAACCCATCAGAGACCGCCAGACAGGAAGCCATTAGAGACATCCAGCTGCAGGATGAGCGACAACAGAAAGAACTAAAGCGCCAAGAGAGAGAACGAGAGCGGCAACAGAGAGAACGAGAGCGGCAACGTGAGCTGGAATTTGCCTACAAACAGCTGCTAGACTCCGCTCAGCAGCAGGATGGGGCTCCCTTTACCTGGGTCTATGAGGAAATATCAGCTGACAACACTGAAATTCTGGCTGAAATCCTGGCTGAAGAATCGTCCATGTGGCAGGGTAACAGTGTGCTTTGCCAACCTGCCCCTGCAGCTATGGACCCAGAGGTCTTAGGGCGGATGCAGCAAGTGCTGACTGACCTTGATGATCCTGTTTCTGCAGGGGATGATCTTGAATGGAGGAATGTGCCTGTCCAGCAGTATGCCAGTGAATCGGCAGTGGAAAATCTGGAGATTGCTATTCCCAAACCTGAAGTACTGACCGCAGGGCCGAGCTCTGCTAACCTCTGCTCAGTACCTATAGCATCTTCTGGGTTACATGGACATGAGATGGTGAACCTCTATCCCCAGACACCAGTTGCAGAGACAGGGGGTTTAATAGATTTTTCTGCTGAGGAAGAACAACCTGAGGAGCCTCCAGCAGAAGAGCTGTGATCAGGCACAAACTTCACTGTGCTCTGCCCAGCACCAAGAGCAGTATTTGTGGAGTTACAAGGAACTTCCCCAGCTGAAGCGCTGGTCACTGGACAGAGGGTTCAAGACCTCTGCCCCACCCCTGTGGCAGTTTCGGAGGCTCAGGGTGAGAAGGTGGCGATCACGCCCCAGCTGCAGATTACAGAACGTATGGACTGTTCAGAGGATGTTACGGATTGTGCAACCCCCACCAGAAGTGCTGGCAACGGGGCAGAGTGCCAGCCATCTCTGCCCAGCACCGGGACCAACTGTGGAGTTCCAGGGAGCCGGGGCGGTTGGCCTCCCTCCCCAGCAACCAGCTGAGGTGGTAAAGCTCGTATTCCCAGCTGAATCACTGGCAGCAGGACAGGATGCTACTGGCGGCTGCACCCCACTACAGCTTGAGTGGATATCGGTGGATGGGACTGTGGTCTCCACTCACAGCAACCCAGCGGAAGAGCTGGCAACAGAGCAGAGTGCCCCGGGTCTCTGCTTTCACCTAACAGAAGAGGGGGTTCCTGTGGTAGTGGATGGGACTTCGATCTTCACTGACTCAACCCCAGAAAATGATGCGGCCCTGAGACAGGAGGATGTCGGCTTTGCTTTGCAAGCACCGGGGGATTTTCACCTAGCACCAGTGGAGGGGACTTCAGTCTCCACTGGTATACCCCAGGAATGGTGGCCAGTTGGCCCAGATCCCCAACAGCATGATGAACTGAGCCCAGCCACCCTGTTTTCTCTCCAGCGGCTGAAAGGACTGCAGGGAGAATGGCCAGTCTAGGCTTCTCCCCAGCGGCAGGCGTATTCTCTGAGGGAGGCAGAGGTTGGCGGGGAGAGTAATGCTCTGTTTGGGAGAATTTATTTGGGGTACTGTATGGATACCGGCATTGGGGGACTGGAGCTACTGACTAAATTCAGAGTCAACCTGCCTGGTGGCTCCTACTGTGTTAGTCTCCTGCCAAAAGGGGAGATGTGTGACAGGCCTAGCCGGGACAGGGGCTTTTGGAGAGGACTGAATGTGAGCCTCTTGCCATCCGATTATGGGCCAGGGCCTCAAAGCAGGAAGGCGGATGGGGTATCCTGGCAGACGGTCCTGGAACCTTAAGACAACTTGTCCAACATCCTCGAGTTGACCCGTGTGGGTCCCACTGCGGCTGTTGGACTATTTCCCAGGGGGAGTAATGTCATGGACCGTGAAATCATACTTCATGTATTACATAAGATGAGACATTATGGATATGACATATTGCAGGATGCCTTTGGACATTATGAGGTGTCTGTCTAGATGGGGATTGAACTGAATCAGACTATTGAGGACTATTGAAAGGCTAAGTGGCTTGTGAAAGACATTCATTGTCCAGTGTGTAGAGGTGTTAAGCCAGTCGGCTCTTTGACCTTTCTATTGTGTGATAACACTGTTTTGAGCCTTTTGATTATCAGGAGTATTGGATTAGCATGTCATTATCTAAAAAGTGTGATCTCTCAGATGTAGTAATGACCTCCTCTCTATGCGGAGACAAGCTGGCTAGATAACGTATTCTGTTACCTTCACTGATGTCATTGTCTACAGGAATGTCATTCTCTCTGAGGTAGTAAAGTCATGCTAAATACATCGGTGCCGAAATGCCTCTGTATGGAAACCCCAGTGTGTGAAAAGGGGGTGGAGATTTCATTGTTCTTTGATTGATGGAAGCTGTAACCTGTATATAACCAGCTGAGTGTTTCAATAAAGTTGAGTTCTGGTTGAACATTCATACAACTCGTTTGGTGTGTGTTCTTCATGGATCCAATCGGCACATAGCTGTAGGTTGGATCCTGGAATCTTGGATGACTGGACCATCAGATGTTGCAAGCTGCAATCTGATCCGATAGAAGCAGAGGAGTGTCGGGAGAGCAGGACCTGGGCGAGAAAGGGTCTCGTCACAGTGACCAACTCAGAAAATCTCTCTAAAGTGGAGTTCCAGCCTACTCCAACATTTTTTTTTTAATCACCATAATCATTGTGATAGCTGTCAATTATGTTTTAAAAATTGTCATATGCCACATCTGAAAAAGTTTTTTGTGTTATTAAGTATTGGTACTCACTATACACTCCTTATCCAGCAAATGTCCATCCTGAGTGTGGGCATCTAAAACCCACTAGAAGTCTCTTCCGGGATAAGGTGCTGCTTGCTACCCAGCCGTGGAGGATGCCCATTGACTCCTGGGATTGATTACACTGGTATCCCATGAGCCAATGAGAATAAAGATATGACGTACTTCGCCGCAGCGAGTTTTGGAGGGAAGTGGAGCCTTTATATATATATTTATATATATATATATATAAAAAAATGACACTAAAGGAATAGCGGAGCGATCAGTGTGCATACGTGCATGCAAATTAGGGTGGTAGTAAATTAAATTAGTGTAGTAAAGACAGTGCCCGTGTGTTGGTTCTGCTTATTCAGTCTCTTACTGATAAGTCTGGCACCAGCTTCCCTCCTGCACTGACTTGCTGTATTTTGTGTTGGTGGAGAACTGGCATTATCTGTGCTATACTCACAGATGTCACTTTGTTTTTGACATCTAGAACAGTGATTGCCATAAAATCCACATTTTTCTAAAGACCAATAAATAGACACTGGGGTTCATTTAATAAAACTGGAAAGTGCAAAAACTTGTGCAACTGTGCATCGTAGCCAATCAGCTTCTCACTTCAGCGTGTTAATTACGTTTTGACAAAAAAAAATGGAAGCTATTTCTGGCTGCACCAAATTTTGCACTCTACAATTTTAGTATATCAATCCCACTTTTTCTATATTATTAATGTAATGCTAGGATGTGCTGTAAAACACATCTAAATATTGAGAGAGAAAATGAGGAGCTAGGCACCTATAAAATAAAACAGTTCAGTGGGCAGAATCCTTTTTTTTTAATATTAGGACTTAGCAAAAGCTTTAGAGGCCTATTATTGGGACAAAAAAAAATTTGACAAATTTGGTTCGATTGGAAAGACTTGTTTAGTCACAAAAATAGCCTAATGACCAATGGTGGTGCATCCATAGTGGGAGCAGGAGCGCCGCCCCCTCTCTCCTGCATCCATCAATCAACAATACATAGATTCATGCATGTATGTATTTTCGCTGCTGCGACCCACTATTAACCACTTAAGACCCGGACCAATACGCTGGTAAATGACTCAAGGTGTTTTTGCGATTCGGCACTGCGTCGCTTTAACAGACAATTGCGCGGTCGTGCGACGTGGCTCCCAAACAAAATTTGCGTGCTTTTCTTCCCACAAATAGAGCTTTCTTTTGGTGGTATTTTATCACCTCTGCGATTTTTATTTTTTGCGCTATATACAAAAATAGAGCGACATTTTTGAAAAAAAAAACACTATTTTTTACTTTTTGTTAAAAAAAAATCAAATAAACTAAATTTTAGTCAAACATTTAGGCCAAAATTTATTTAGCCACATGTCTTTAGTAAAAAAAAAAAATCGCAATAAAAAAAAATAGCTACCTAGCGGGAACAGCGACACTAATACAGCGATCAGAAAAATGATCGCTTAGTGACGCTGGCAATAGGGAGTGAAAGGGTTAACTAGGGCGGTGATCAGGGGGTTAAAACTTTATTAGGGGGGTGGGGGGGCTATCCTGAACCTAACACTAACTGTTTTTTACAGTGCCTGTCACACTGACACTAAATGCAGTGATTAAATCACTGCATTCAGTGACACTGTGACAGGGGGGTGGGGGGGGCGATCACAAGGGGTTAATATGCCTATGTGAGTGTGTGTCAGTGTTGTGTTGGTGCACACTTACTTGTCATGTCTTCTCTCATCAGCAGCGCTGGGAAACAGCGCTGCGATGAGAGAATACATCATTTCCTCCTTCCTGTGTAAACACAGGAGGAGGAAGTGACAGGCTGGGAGCGCGCTCCCATTGGCTGGGAGCGATCGCGGGGGGGCGGATATTCGCCGACATCCGCCCGCAGATCCCGGATCGCTCCCGGAGGTAGGGAGACCCCCGCACGCCGCGGAGGGGGTCCCGATGGGACCCCCGAACCGCACTCAGGCGGGGACGTAAATTTACGCCCTTGTGCCTGTACGAGCCATGTTGTGGCCGTATATGTGCGTGCGGGGGTCTTTAAGTGGTTAAGGTGTCCGGCCCCCTGTTGAGCGCCGGCCACCTGAATAACAGCGGTGGGTGTGTTTTTGAAGTGTCTGATTAGAGCGAGAAGCTCTAATAGGCTTCCCGTTTAGAGCCTGTGGCACTGGCAGCATTGCCCACACTGGCAGAATTGGGCATGGTGGCAGCATTGGGAGCACTGGCAGCATTGGGCACACTGGCACACAGGCAGCATTGGGCACACTGGCAGCATTTGGCACATGGCACACTGGCAGCATTTGTCAAAATGGCAGCATTTTGTGGTCACAGTCGCAGCATTCGGAGGGCACAGTGGCAGCATTCGGTGGGCACAGTGGCAGCATTCGGTGGGCACAGTGGCAGCATTTGGTGGGCACAGTGGCAGCATTTGGTAGGCACAGTGGCAGTGCACAGTGGCAGCATTTGATGGCACAGTGGCAGCGTTTGATTATTTTTTTTTTTCTAATTCTTTTCAGCTTATTTGCGCTCCCCCAAAATGTTTTAGCCCCAGCCACCACTGCTAATGACAGAGACATAGCTTGCAGGAATCTAGCTCATTGCATATGGACCATTATCATGCTGGCAACCAGGCCCCTCTTTACCCACCCTACCCCTCCCCTACTCCCTCTTACCTGTCTCAGTTCATCCTCTTTCTTTTAAATTTCTCACTTCCTGACTTTGGCCTCTGAGCCCTGTTTATTTTCCTCTGTTTACTGTCCTTAGATTTGGAAACATCTCTCTGCATAGCCTAACAATTGATTTGATGGTCCCTCACATTGGCTGGAAAACTAAAAGAATTTAAACATGGTTCATTTATCTAATGTCATTGATCGCCAGTATGAGAGGGCACTTCTCTGATCACCAGGGAAAGAGGGTACATTTCCATTGACTATCAAAGTAAGGTGGCAGTTTTGCTATGAGCACTAATGTGAAGGAACGCTATAGATTTCACTATTTTGGTTTATTTTCTTATCATTATTATTACTTACTGTTCACGCTAATGCCGCGTACACACGGTCGTTTTTTGCGATGAAAAAAAACGTTGTTTTTTAAAACGTCATTTAAATTGATCGTGTGTGTGGGCAAAACGTTGTTTTTTGTCTTAAAAAAAAACGACCAAAAAAAATTCCAACAAGCTTGAATTTTTTGTGTCGTTTTTCAAAATGTCGTTTTTTGTTTCACAAAAAGTCACCGTGTGTAGCAAAAACGTCGTTTAAAACTACGTTTTTCAACCCGCGCATGCCCAGAAGCTAGTTATGAAGCGAGCTTCAATGGAAAAGAGTGGTGAACGTAACCTCGCGTGTATGCAACATCGTCTTTGAAAAGTGACGTTTCAAAAACGATGGACCGTTTCAGCAGACATCTCCGCTCGTGTGTATGGGCTAGCGGACAGATTTCTCCACCCGACAGATTTCAAAGCATGCTTTGAAATCTATCCGGTGGGAATCTGTCCGCCCGACATGTCTGCTGGTTAGTACACTTACCAGCAGACATGTCGTCCCCCACCGCCGCCGCGCCGCCGCCGAATGTATTCGGCGCATGCGCGGAAGTGTTTTACTTCCTGGTGCGGTGACGTAGCGGTGACGTGGCGGCGTCAACGTCACCGCCGCGTCACCGCGCGGGCCGGCGGCGGGGAATTTGATCCGATGGTGTGTACACGCCGTCGGATCAAACTCCCGATCGGACATATCCGATGGAAATGGTCCGTGGACCGTTTTCATCGGATAAGTCCGATGGTGTGTACGAGGCCTTAGAAGAAAAAGTTATCATGAAAGCAGGTTGCTAGAAAAGGCAGTTGGACTTTCTAAGAAAAAAATAACAATTAGAAAACCTTAGTTAGACTTACCGGTAACGGTATTTCTATGAGTATTTCAGGACAGCACTTGGAGAGAGCGCAGCTCCACCCACTTCCCAGGAAACACTGCAGTCATTGCTTTAACTTCCGCCCACCTCCACCATAGCCTCAGTTGTACACGAGCACCTCCGGCCATACTGAAATGAGATAAGCAGAACATAGCAACCAAAACATGTTAGTACAACACATATAAATATATCTATTTATACACCAGAAGAGAGAAGGGTGGGTTATCGGTGCTGTCCTGAAAGACTCATAGAAATACCGTTACCGGTAAGTCTAACTAAGGTTTTCTCACTTTGTCTTTCAGGACAGCACGTGGAGATGATAACCGAGTACTTACTCTAGGGTGGGACCACCGCTTGCAGGACCTTCCTGCCAAAAGACTGCTCTGCCGCTGAGAGCAGATCCATCCTGTAGTGGCGAGTAAAAGTGGAAAAACTTGTCCACGTAGCTGCCTTGCAGATAAGCTCTGGCGAAGCTCCAGCCCGTTCTGCCCAGGAAGTTGCCACTGCTCTTGTAGAATGTGCCACCACCCCTCGGGGAGGTTCTATATCCCTAGCTTTATAGGCCTCGTGGATAGCCATACGGAGCCATCTGGCTAGCGTACTTTTGGAAGCACCGTACCCCCTACGTGCACCAGAGAACAACACAAACAGAGAATTGGATTTCCTAAATTCCCTGGTGACTTCCAGGTAGTGCATAATGCACCTTCTGACATCTAAGGTATGAAACTCTTCTTCCCTTGAACCGGAAGGAGCCAGACAAAAGGTAGGTAACACTATTTCTTGTGTCCTATGGAAGGCCGACACCACCTTAGGAAGGAACCCAGGATCTGTCCTCAACACCACTCTATCTGGGAAGATGGTCAAGAAGGGTTCCACAATAGAAAGAGCCTGTAGCTCACTAATTCTCCTATCCGAGGTGACGGCTACTAAAAGGACCGCTTTCAGGGTCCAAAATTTTAAAGATGCTTCTAACAGCGGTTTTAAAGGTCTTTTTGTCAGACCCCCCAAAACCATAGATAAGTCCCACTTGGGAAAAAACTTAAAGGGGGAAGGCCTAGCCCTGGCCAATGCCTTAAAAAATCCGATGACATAGGAATCTAGGGATAACCGTCTCTCTAGAAATACTGATCGCGCAGCAACCTGGGCTTTAAGGGTGCTGGCTGCCAGACCCTTGTCCATCCCGTCCTGTAAAAACTCCAGGACCGAAAAATTATTCATGGGGGAACAATTTTTTGAACTGCACCAGGAATTAAAGACCCTCCAGGTCTTGAAATAAATCGCCCTGGTAACTTCCTTTCTGCTACCAAGTAGTGTATCCACTAAACGTTTGGATAAACCCTTCCTACTTAAGATTAACTCTTCAGTAACCAGGCCGCGAGGTTGAGCCGATCCACGTTGGGATGGAGCAGAGGACCCTGGTATAACAAGTCCTTTCTGACTGGAAGTAGCTGATGAGGTTCTATTGCCAGTTTCAGCAGGGTTGAAAACCAAGGCCTTTTGGGCCAGTATGGGGCTATCAGGATAAGAGTTGTCTTTTCTACCTGAAGTTTCCGCAGAACTAACGGAATCATTTGTACTGGGGGGAAAGCATAACACAAACGGAAGGGCCAATGCTGAACTAACGCATCTAGACCCTCCGCTTGATCCAGTCTGTTGAGGGAAAAGAAACCGGAACCTTGGCGTTGGCTTGGGACGCAAACAGGTCTATCTGAGGGGTTCCCCACCTGTTTACTATTTTCTGGAACACCTCTGAATTTAGACTCCACTCGGATTCTAGAACCCTCCTCCTGCTTAACCTCCCTGGCGGTATGATTCTTTAAGATTTTAGGTGCTAAAAGCGGTACCATTATTTGCAAGGGAATTTGGCGTTTTATACTGTAGGCTTGTAATTCTTAGGAATAACTCACTTAAATCTATTCAAACAAGAGTCTAATAGGCATCCCGGGTATGATTTTTTTTTTTTTTTTTTAATTAAAAATTATAATATAATAAATAATTATAAAAAATGATCACAAATGATAATATAATTATAGTAAAAATTATTCAATAATGTAATCAAATCAAAATCACTGAAATTTGCTCAGTTGCAGAATTTTTGCTGTCATTTTTTTTTTTTTTTTTATGACGAATTTCCCCATAAATCGATATCGCTAAATTCTGCAAGTGATTCTGATTTATTATCGCTGTTTTTTAGCTGCTCTAAAACAATTTTTGCCATAAAGGGACACTTTTGGTTGCTATGGGCAATCTACATCTTGCAGGGAGAAAGAACAGTTTTTATTATATAAAAGGACATGTAGTGTACAGGGCAGACCACTAGGGACATGGGGGGGTGTGTATTTTTTACATACAGTACTGTAATCTATAAGATTACAGTGTACTGTATGTATAGTGTTTGTTTACATTTTTGAATTTGGCGCCGTTCCCCCCCTACGTCGCGACGCTCGCAGGGAAGGGAATCGGCGGAACACACAGCATCAGGCGGACATCCGCCCGCCGAGTACTGCGGGGATTCATCGCTGGATCGCAGAGAAAAGGTAAGTAAACTTTTTCTGCATCCAGCGAGGTAAGCGCGTGTGTGGCACGGGGTTACCGATATTAGCTTAAAAATCTCACCCCGTGCCACACACGTGAAGACCGCCAGGGAGGTTAAGAAGTCTGCCAGGTGGTTCCAACTGCCCTTTAGGTGTACTGCAGACAGAGATGCCAAGTTTGTCTCTGCCCAGTAAAGAATGTGTAGGGCCAGGTTCAGGAGAACCCTGCTCCTCGAGCCCCCCTGCCTTGAGACGTAAGCTACCGCTGTAGCATTGTCCGACAGTATCTGGACATGCTGACCCCGTATCGTCTCCTGGAAGGCCCAGAGCCCCAGGAAAACGGCTTTGAGTTCCCTCCAATTGGAGGATCTCTTGGACTCTTCCTTGGACCAGGACCCCTGGGCCAACTGGCCACTGAGGTGAGCACCCCACCCCCAGGAGCTGCCATCCGTAGTTAGGACCATTGTAGCGGGGAAGAGCCACACCAAACCCTGACTCAAATTTGCGTGAGCCCTCCACCACCAAAGTTTCCTTTTTACTGAAGCTGGAACCCTGATCTCCTTTTCTAGGGGTTCCCCATGCGTCCAATTCTGTAGAATCGCCTGCTGGAGACTCCTTGAATGCAGGCGGGCGCACTGAACCGCAGGAATAGAGGATGTGAGTAGTGCCAGGGTGGACATAGCTGTACGAACTGATACTGACAGATTCGTCTGCACTGCCTTCACTGCTGCTTGGACCTTGGTTATTTTCTCCTCTGGTAGAAATAACTTCTCCTGGATGGAGTCTATGGTGTACCCCAAAAAAACTATGACCTGAGAGGGAACTAGATTTGACTTCTCTCTGTTCATAATCCAACCTAGGCCCTCCAAATGGGCCTGAGTCCTCCACAGGTCTTTGAGAAGCTGATCTTCCGACTTGGCGAACAACAGGAGGTCGTCCAAGTATGGAATTACCGAAACTCCTTCCAGCCTGAGAGGTGCCAAGGCCTCTGCCACCACCTTCGAAAAGATCCTCGGAGAGGAGGAGAGACCAAACGGCAGGGCCCTGAACTGAAAGTGTCTGATCTCGCTTCCTGTCCTGATCGCTAGACGCAGGAAACGCTGAGAAGAGGCTCTTATCGGGACGTGAAGATAAGCATCCCTTAGGTCTATCGAGGCCAGAAAGCAACCCGCTGGAAGAAGCCTTCTGACCGAGTAGATGGTATCCATCCGGAACCTCTTGTACTTGATTGACCGATTCAGGAATTTTAAGTTCAGAATCAAACTAAATTTTCCTGACGGCTTTTTTACTAGAAACACATGGGAGTAGCAACCCGTCCCCTGCTCTTGTTGGGGTACCGGGGAGATCACCCTCTGCTGGAGAAATTCCTCTAACAGCGACAACATTGCCCTGGATTTCTCCTGATCTCTGGGCAGCTCAGTCGCGTAGAAACGCGACGGTGGTTTCTCTGAGAACTCCAGCGCGTAGCCCTCTGAAATAACCTTGAGGATGTATGCACTGGAAGTCGTCTCTGCCCACTGTGGAAGGAACGCCTGAAGTCGTCCTCCCACAGCCGGGCGACCGTCACTGGGGTTTAGCGGGCTGGCTAGGGGAGCGAAACAACACCCTGGGTCTCCCTCTACCCCTCTGAGGCCGCCAGGACCTTCCACCCTGACCTTTTTGCGTCGCTTTAGGATCTTGGGGCTGGAAAAAAGGACGAAATTTTTTCCTGGTCCGCGGTACTACCTTCTTTAAGGGAAAGGCTTTTTTCCTAACCGCCGTCCTATCCAGAACAGCGTCCAGACCGGCGCCAAATACTAAATCTCCATTGAAGGGCAGGCCACATAACTTAGCCTTCGAAGCCGTGTCCCAAGTCCAGGTTTTGACCCAGAGAGCCCTCCTGGCCAAATTCACTAGGGCCGAGGAACGGGCTGATATTCTCACTGACTCGGCTGAGGCATCCGCCATGTAGCCTACTGCCTTCAGAAGAATCGGGAAGGACTCTAGCAACTCTCTGCGTGAGGTCCCAGACTCAATGTGACCCTTCAGCTGTTCCAACCAATGCTCAAGGTTCCTGGCCACTACTGTGGATGCCATAGCCAGTTTGAGGTTGGCCAGGGAGGCATCCCAAGCCTTTTTTAAGAGCGCCTCTGCTCTTTTATCCAGGGGATCCTTTAAGGTGCCCGTATCTTCAAAGGCCAAGTCCGTATTTCGGGATACCTTTGAAAATGCAGCATCCAGCTTAGGTTTCTTATTCCATACCTGCGCTGGATCCTCATCAAAAGGAAATCTCCTCTTAAGTGACCGGGAAAAGAAAGGAGCCCTCTCTGGGTCTTTCCACTCCCTTTTAACCGCATCTGACAATACTCTATGTACTGGAAAGGTTCGATGCTTGACTTCGTCTAAACCCTGGTACATCTTGTCATGCAGAGATAAATGCGTTTTATCCACCTTAATGTTTAAGGTGGAATGAATAGTTTTCAGCAAGTCGTCCACTTCCTCTAAGGACAACTTGTAACGTGAAGAAGAAGATTCTCCTGTATCTTCTTCTTCTGCCTCTGACCCTGAGACTATGCTGCTAGGTTCTTCCTCCTCAGACTCACTACCTGCCCCTCTATAATTCAAGGGTGCACTAGTGGAGGCCTTAGCTGCTGACCCTGATGCCGCCCCTCTGTCCAAATAGGAGCGGAACAACTGAAAGGTCTCTTCTAGCTCCTTCCGAAAGTTGTTCGGAGGCTGCACTAGTAGAGGCTTCCCTTTGACTATGTCCGCGATGCATGCCTTGCAGAACGGCTTAGTCCAAGACCCTTTAAGGGTTGTTTTGCAAGTAGCACACCGTTTCTTAGGAGGGGGCACTGCAATTTTAAGCTTTTCTGTAGCTTTCTGAAAAACACAAAAGACAACAACCCTATGTTTAACTTTTTGTGTCTCAGACCCAAACCACCACCACCACAAAACAGCCAGTGAACAAAAACACACCAGGTCCCATCACCGCTGTACCAAAACAGACAACACTCTCCCAGGGACGTGACTAGGGTGAGTGAGGCAGGCTCCTCTCCCCAAAAGGGGCAGTAGGAGGGACATAACAAGGAACCAGGTAGACTTAAACCGCTGTTTTCCTACCTGGGCCGGGCTGGTGCATGTGGCTCCTGCTCCCGCCACCTCCGCTGTGTCTTCTGGCTCCATTCTCCCAGAACGCGGCGATCGTTTGTGCGCCTTCCTTTTGAAACTCCCGGTTAACCCCACCACTGTGGGAACCGGAAATTGCACCGCTGAGGCTGCCCTTCTCTTCTGCGTTCCAGCGGCCGGAACCGGAAGCCGCCACGCACTGCCGGAAGTCCCGCCTCCACCGGAAATGATGTCGCCCACCCTCCGTACCGGGACATCGCAGCCCCAGGAGACCGGAATCTAACCGCTCCAAATCAGCCTGCAATGCCCAGCCTACTGGAGCGGAACCTCCGGCAGCCTTTACCCTCGCCGGGCTCGAGAAGAGGGGAGCACCGAAACATCCCCCACGCGTCAGGGGGGAGGTTGGGTTTGCCTCCCGAAAAAAACAACTGATCGCAGGTATGCTCTTCCATCCATCTCCCCCTGGAGAGAGTCCAGCATCCTCCTGGTTCCCTGCAGCACTTCCACCATGGCCGGAGGAAACACTACAACTGAGGCCATGGTGGAGGTGGGCGGAAGTTAAAGCAATGACTGCAGTGTTTCCTGGGAAGTGGGTGGAGCTGCGCTCTCTCCAAGTGCTGTCCTGAAAGACGAAGTGAGAAAGTATAACCAGGCAGGTTAGGATGAGGTGGACAAAAAAGCCCTTCACTAAATTAGTGTAAAGTACCCTGATGCCTTCTAGAAAAAACGGTGGGACAGATTCAGAGAGCCATTACGCCTGTCTAACTGGTGTTAGACAGGAGTAATTTCAAATTTTGCGCGCCGTATCACTAGTTTGAATCCTCAAACCATGATACGGCGGCGTTGGGCTTCGATCTGACAGGCTTACGTCTTCGTACGCCTTTGGATCTACGCTGCAATCTTTTTGCGGCCGCTGGGTGGAGTTCGCAACGTTTTCAGCGTCAGGGTATGCAAATGAGCTTTTTCCGGAGATCCACGAAGTTACGAGCGTCGTTCGCAAACGCGTACGTCATTTTTTCGCTACGTAAAGTTAAACCAGCTATTAGCTGGTCTAACGTTACGCGGCCCATGTTAAGTATGGCCGTCGTTCCCGCGTCGACTTTCTATTTTTAATTTCTTTGCGTAAGTCGTCCGGGAATAGGAATGTCCGTAAACGACGCTACTCAAAAAAAAATGACGTAACGACGTGATTTCGCGCAATGCACGGCGGGAAATTTACGAAAGGAGCATGCGCAGTTCGATCGCCGCGGGGACGCCCTTAATTTAAATCCCTCACGCCCCCTAATCGCGTAGTTTGATTCCGCCGGGAGAAATACACTACGCCGCAATACCTTACGGGCCAAAATCTCTCTGAATTCCTCCTAGAGCCAGGTAAAGTATGGCGGCGTAGAGTATCTCTGATACTCTGCGGGAATCTAATTCTTTCTGAATCTGGCCCGGTGTCTGCATGTCTCATCTTCATCAAAATCCAAGAATCCAAGAACAAAGGGTTTTTGTTTTAGGATTGTAGACAGAGCATTAAACACATAGGGCCAGATTCTCATACATTTTCGCTGGCGTAGCGTAAGCCATTTACACTACGCCGCCGCAACTTAACAGAGCAAGTGCCGTATTCTCCATGCACTTGCTCCGTAGTTTGCGGATGCGTAGATTAAATGGCCCAGCGTAAGGCCGCGTAATTCAAAGGGGGCGGCTTGTATTTAAATTAAGCGCCCCGCGTCGATCTAACTGCGCATGCGCCGGCCGGGCAAAAAGCCCAGTGCGCATGCTCCAGCTCACGTCGGAAAGCGTCGGTGAAACCGGCGTCAAAACGATGTGATCGTCACTTACGCAATGCCCTATTCGCGAACGACTTAGTAAAACGACGTAACCGACGGAAAAAGCCAATGCTGACCCGACGCCATACTTAACATGGCATCCGACGGCACCCGACGGCATCCGACGGTACTGCGTAAGGTTACTCCACATCTTTGCAGGGGTAACCTTACGCGGACGAAAACGACGTAAGCGACGACGGGGCGGCGTAAAAGCGTTCGGGAATCGGCGTATTAGCCTCATTTGCATAGGCAAATGAGAAAACAACGTAAAGGCCACCTAGTGGCCGGAGTTGTCATTACATCTACGATCCTCAAGTGTAATACAATTACACTTGTCGGATCTTCACCTGTATCTATGCCAAAGTGATTCTAAGGCCTTGTACACACGAGGGAATAGATCCGATGGGAACGGTCCGACGGACCGGTCCCATCGGATCTGTCCGCCGGATTGCTTTGATCCGATGGCTGTACACACCATCGGATCAAATTCCCCGCCGGCGGACAGCACGGTGATGCGGCGGTGACGTTGACGCCGCCACGTGACCGCCACGTCACCGCACCAGGAAGTAAACACTTCCGCGTGCATGCGTCGGATCCATTCACAGGATACGACGCATGTGCAGGCAGATATGTCCGCTGGTTTGCCGTACTAACCAGCGGACATATCTGACGGACAGCTCTCCGGCGGAAAAATTCCAAAGCATGCTTTGGAAATTTTCCGCCGGAGGAATCCGGCCAGAACGGTCCGTTTGCCCCTACACACGAGCGGATTTTTCGGCTGAAATGGTCCGTCGGACCATGTTCAGCGGATTTATTCACTCGTGTGTACAAGGCCTGAGAATCACTCGCATAGATACCCGGGGAAAAAAACGGCGATACGACGGGGTATCTGAGATACCCCGTCGTAGCGCCTCTGAGAATCTTGCCCATAACTTTTTGACCTGGGTTATGTTTTTATCCAGTATTTTAATTGGTTCTGAGAACAGTTAGATTTTAATATTACAGTATAAAACCATCCACCCAATATAATGTATGGAAACCATGGCTTATACTGAATAGGGGTTATGGATCCATTAGAAAGTATATCCAGACAGGTTAAGATGTAATGGGCTAAAGTGAACCAAAAAGTCCACCACTGAAACTCTGAATTACAATATAGCCTGTTTGAAAAGCAGTTATCTGCATCTTTCACTTCCATAACTTAAAAAAATGAAGGGATACATATCTAATTTTAGAGCAGTGGTCAGAGCCATGCAAAGGAAATTATTTTAATGGCTTCATTAATTATCCTAAAATTAGGTGTTATTCCTAAAGCAGACTCATTTAACCACTTCCCCACCGCGCCATAAGCATTTTACTGCTACGGCGCGGTGGAGTTACTTTGACACGACGTCCCTGGGACGTCCTCGTGCACTTCCGCGATTGCGCGTCCCCTGGGACGCGCTCGCGAAAGTGTCCGTGCTCGCCGGGTCTAGAAGACCCGGCGCATCACGGATCACGGTAAATTGCCGCTGATAGCGGCCGTTTACCACGTGATCGCGCCGTCGAATGACGGCGCGATCACTTGTAAACAAACCGGCGTCATTTGATGATGCCGGTTCCTCCCTCTCCTCTCTGTACAGTGTGCGAGGAGAGGGGGGGGAGCGGGGTGTCAGCAGCTGAGCTGTGGCTGGATCTGTGACAAATGCAGTCACAGATCCAGCCATCCCTCAATCCATCCCAGCTCTGCAATCCCCCAGTACCCTGCAATCCCCAGTACCCTGCAATCCCCAGTACCCTGCAATCCCCAGTACCCTGCAATCCCCAGTACCCTGCAATCCCCCAGTACCCAACAATACCCCAGTACCCAACAATACCCCAGTACCCTGCAATCCCCCAGTACTCAACAATACCCCAGTACCCAACAATACCCCAGTACTCAACAATACCCCAGTACTCTGCAATACCCCAATACTCGGCAATACCACAATACTTGGCAATACCCCAATACTCGGCAATACCCCAGTACTCGGCAATACCCCAGTACTCGGCAATGCCCCAATACTCGGCAATGCCCTAATACTCTGCAATGCCCCAATACTCGGCAATACCCCAATACTCGGCAATACCCCAGTACTCGGCAATACCCCAATACTCGGCAATACCCCAATACTCAACAATACCCCAATACTCGGCAATACCCCAATACCCTGCATGATACTTTGCAATACCCCAATACTCTGAAATACCCTGCGCGATACTCTGCAATACCGCCTATGGGGATTTTTAAGTAGCGAAGTTTGGCGCCATTCCACGAGTGTGCGCAATTTTGAAGGGTGACATGTTGGGTATCTATTTACTTGGCGTAACTTCATCTTTCACATTATGAAAAAAATTGGGCTAACTTTACTGTTTTGTTTTGTTTTAAGCACAAAACAGTTTTTTAAAAAACACGCGTTCAATACATTTCTGCGAAAATACCGTACGAGATAAAAAGTTGTAACGGCCGCCATTGTATTCTCTAGGGTCTTTGCTAAAAAAGCATATATAATGTTTTGGGGTTCTATGTAATTTTCTAGCAAATAAATGATGATTTTTCCATGTAGGAGAGAAATGTCAGAATTGGTCTGGGTGTTCCAGAACGCCTGATGGCGTTCCCTGCATGTTGGGCCTCTATATGTGGCCACGCTGTGTAAAAGTCCCACACATGGGGTATCGCAATACTCGGGAGGAATAGCAGAATGTGTTTTGGGGTGTAATTTGTGGTATGCATATGCTGTGTGTGAGAAATAACCTGCTAATATGACAGAAACAAGTTTTTTTTTTTCATCCGTTTTTCTTTTATAGCGCAAAAAATAAAAAACCCAGAGGTGATCAAATACCACCAAAAGAAAGCTCTATTTGTGTGAAAAAAAGGACAAAAATGTCAAATGGGTACAATGTTGTATGACTGAGTAATTGTCATTCAAATTGTGAGAGCACCGAAAGCTGAAAATTGGTCTGGTTAGGAAGGGGGTTTAAGTGCCCAGTGGTCAAGTGGTTAAGGAGAACTCTACTCAGATATTGATTATTGAATTTCTTACAAATAGTTGTGTTATAATTGTGCCACACACTTTCCTTAGAGAAACCCATATTCTAGCCTCCTCTGGCCCCTCTTACGTATAAGTTACCCTTTGTCTATTAGGGGCACAGGGTGACCGAGAACCACAGTCAGGTCTGTCCAAACCAGACTCACTTTACAATCACACCGGACTCAGCATTTAGTTTTACCCCTGTTATTCAGGGTTCTATATGTGTGGTTTGTGTTGAAAGAATGAAAGGGCTCTTTCACTTGGGACATTAATATGTATTAACAATCCCCCCTTAATAAATATATGAAGATTAATAATTCCAACTTTCAGACTGCTAAAATTTTGTGGGAGTGTCTCACAGACCAGTGCTAGATCGTTTGAGGTGGGGTGGGGGTGTGTTATGTGTTTATTGTTAAGTTGATGTATCCCATTGTTCTATTGTTTCTGTCTGACTTCGGAGCAACCTATTATGGGATGTATATGTGGATTAACTGCTAGAGGGGATGGGGGATTTCTCCTGCAACCCTTCCTGAAGGTTGTCTGTGTGTCATGTTACTGAATGTAGTTTACCCCGCCCTTTGTCATAATGCTAAGAAGGGAGGATTGTCCCCTGTATATCTCCTTGTGTCTGTGTTTGAATAAAGTTTTATATGTTTTCTTACCACCCTACACTGATGTCTCGACAAGTTACTGGGTGGGCTAAGGGATCATGGATTGTGCCATTACCGGACAAGGGAAGCTTGTACAGCGGACATACTCCTCTTGAGTACAGGGTCTGTCACAAAGGTTATTCCCTTTTATACTTGGGGTCATAGGTGCTTTCAGAACCTACTGGTTACTAATGTTTGTCTTACTGTGATCTCTCTTTGCATTGCATATCCTTTGAATACTTACTTAGACCAAAGTTTAATACTAAAAGATATCTGCCCTAGTAATCCTTGTTCTTATCTGCCTAAAAATCGTAAGTAAAATACTTGGTTACTTTGCCACAGTCTGGTATTTGTGCAACTGCAATATTACTGTCCAAACCCAGGTGTTAGAGGTGTCGGGAAGGCTTGCAAATGTCAGGGCAACCTTTGGGGACAGTTATCTTCCAGAGGCCCTTACGGGGGTGGCGCTACATATACATCTCTTAAGATGAGACCTTTCTTATACTAGAGTAGGGCCACATTTTTTAGAAGTGGTTTAGCATTGCAGTGTAGCTTCACATACATGTGCAAATGTATGCAACAAACCCCTCTATTTCTCATGCAAATATTTGGAATTGTTTAGACTGCTTTTGTGCCGACTAGCACTGGTAAGTGTAATCTGGCATTATTTGTACTGTATTGCTATGTGAACCTTTTTCCTGTGTGCACCTTATTTTTTCTAGGTATAAGTTGATTTCTGGCCATTTTTAAGCCTTGCTTTTAATGCACTTAGAAGTTGCAATTTATGTTTTTATTGCTTTATAAATAAGCTCTCTATGGAAATATCTATAAAGCAGTGAATTTGACACTGGCCAAACATTCACAGATTGTTAATTATTTGCTGTAATTTAAAACAAATGCATCAACATTCTCTTGCAGTTAGTATTTGGATAATATTCCTGTTGTAATTTTTTAAATAGACCCCTTAAGCCACGTGCACATGATCGGTCCATCCGATGAGAACGGTCCAACGGACCGTTTTCATCAGTTCACCGATAAAGCTGACTGATGGACTGATGGGCCTACACACCATCGGTTCATGAACCGATCGTGTCAGAATGCGGTGACGTAAAACACAACGACGTGCTGAAAAAAACTAAGTTGAATGCTTCCAAGCATGCGTCGACTTGATTCTGAGCATGCGTGGATTTGTAACCGATGCTCGTGCGTACTAACGATCGGTTTTGACCTATCGGTTAGCCGTCCATCGGTTGAACTTTAAAGCAAGCCATCTGTTTTTTGACCGAAGGATAATGGACCGATGGAGCCTACACATGATCTGTTTGGACCAATGAAAATGAACCTCAGTCCGTTTTCATTGGTTTGAACCGATCGTGTGTACGAGCCTTTAGTGTGCTCCATGTGTACTGGAATTATAGTTTTGACTCTCAAAAGAATAAATGTCAAATCTTGGAAATTACTATTTATTCAAACTATATAGCGTGTCAAATTTTATAACCTGTGTGCAAAGCATTGGTGAAAAAAATAATGTTATTTTTTATGACGTATGTATAAAACATTATATAAATGACAAGGGCAAACCTTCTCTCCCCTACTTACTTTGTTTTTATAGATGTAGTTTGGAAAATAAAACAATCCAGAAGAAATATAGAATAGAACTCTGTTATGGCTCTTCTGGAACAGGACAATGTAATTAAGAAAGAACAATTAAAGGCCATTTATGTTTCAGAGATAAAAGAAGCAGAGAGATTTTCAAAGGTGCATTGAAGATAAGAAGGAAGCTTCTAAAGAAGTTTCACTGTATTGTATGTTTTGATCTAACAAGCTGATGTATTGAGCTGAGGTAAGTTCAAAACATGTGAGAGAAATTTCAGTGAGGTGAAAGGAAATCTGCTAAATCAGTTCCTGCCACAGAATCTTGTTCAGCAGTAACTATGATGGTCATTTTTAAAGAGAACCTGTTACTTATTAATTTGCTATAATTACATTGACATTCATGCATGTAAAAAATATATTGCGGCATACTTTTATTTGTGGGAGTAGTATGGAATTTTAAAGGACAATGTGTTGCAGTACACATTTGACACTGAAGCGTTATTAGCTTGGTATGTTTATATACTATGGATTTCAAGGGTATTAAAGTGATGTTAAAGACATGTTTGATAACTGAAAAAAGGAAGTAGGTGGAAAGATGTTTCCCAAATATGATTGATAAGTACTCACAATCCTAAAACGAAACATATATAAAAAGGAATTGAACAAGAAGGGTTGAGGAAGGTCCTCCTCCCAACTCTGAGGATTGTAATGTGAGATATCAATCCTAGTAATAAGATAGGCACACCAAACACGTAAGTTATATATCAAAATTAGAAAATTTAATTTACATAAAAAAGTTTTTATACATATAGAACAAATTGATTGAAAGACGACTACAATATTTACAGAGTAGCACAGACAGAGTTTTGTGCACTATTGCCAACTAGTTTCGCACTAATGTGCTTCTTCAGGGCTTTACACCTCGGTCTCTTCTGAGAGATAGTCGTCTGTATGTAACAATAAATGCCATTAGTACAAAACAGCAAATATAGCAAATTGTATAATAATATTCATACAGAATATCAACATTGAAACTAAAAATGAATTTGTATACATCAAAAAATATATATATAAGAAAGTGTGCTTACCAATCCTGTTTTAAAATAATGTGACTAGACATAAAGTCAGAGCGCCTCTCTTATCCCGACAGCATAGGACCAAATCAGGTGCGGGAAAAGAACCCTGTGGAAGCCAGATCCACCTGGTCTTGAAATGTGGGTGATAGGGTGTTGAGGTTTGGTACCATTCACAGACTTGAATTCTGAAAATTATCAAGATGGATGTATAGAGAAATTTATCCTAAATTTATAATTATGTATCTTTAGTTTTTAATTTTATAGAGAACTGCACAAGCATTTTATTTAATTGTAATTAATTATATTTTATTTTTAATTTCATATCAAAGCTGAAAATTACCAGATTTCCTAAAGGAATGAATACAGTTCTTAGAGTTATCTAATTATATAATGGCCATACTACACTGTGATATGTATACCTTAAGTGAGCATACAACAGCCATATCCTAATTTACCACTAGGTGGTGCTTTGAACAATATATTGGTGTTCCCTGGCAGTATTTTAGACTGCCCATTGGTTACTGCTTTCTAAGAGGGATAGAATCATGGCAACGAATAAATATCCGTATTAATAATGGGGACAGAATTAGCATCAACATTAGCTAGCAGGTGATAAAATATCACTCTAGGTACAATAATAAAAAGATAGAGTGTATTGCAGACTATATAGTTGCATGTATAAGAAATAATAAAAATTGTTACCTTACTTTAGAAGATGGAACTGATAAAAGTTATGGGATATAAAGTCCTCCAATTCAAATGTGCCACGAGTTCTGAAGATGATGGTACACCTCACGCATCCAGAGCAGAGTCTGACATGGAGATTGTCAGCGCCGCTTTTAAACGCTCACCCTTACCGGAAGTGAAAGGTCACTAGTGACCTCTGACATCACTTCCGGTCCGTGCGTCCCAGCAGATGCGCACGCATACCCGGAACTAGGGATAGTCACATGGGCGTGAAGCGCAAATAAAGGCGCCGCACGCCGCTATGAATAGCCATCGTTCATTGGCAGACAGCCAAACATAATCAGGCAGGCGGCGCATTCCCTCTGTCAGACATGACGGAGGGAGGGGGGGCGTTCCCTGGAGATCAGGTTAGCCTTCCCCTGGGACGCACAATCAGCCACACAAAAACGCTTCCCACTCAGATGTCAATCCAAGCCAACAGGAATCAGTGGGGCGTTTGTCACAGAAGTCAAACCAGGATATTAGCAAAACATTTGCATCTCTTTACAGATAAAAAATATTATCAAAATATACATCACCGTAATATAAAACAGATATTTGATGCGGTATTTCTGGTCGATGGACTCAGATTTGGGTTGGTAACATTTTTTGATATCAGTATACTGACAGAATAGACAGAAACGTTATGAACAAATAAATAAATTAGGAAACAGAAATACATACACATATTAAACAACAGGTGTTCTTTAAAGGTTATTAGGGATGAATAGTAAATCAATACCTAGTTACCGTAATTACAGTATACACGTTTAGAAGTACAGATGTACAATAACTATTGGGCATAAATGCATTGGTATTTAATGTCCGATTTGAATTACTCATATGTGTTACTGTTCCTGTATCTGGAGTGTTCTTTTATTATTAAAGAAACGGCCGGAATGATAGTGAGGTATTCAAGTTGCTCTCTGATTGAATATCCAGCGTGCTTCGCGTTGTAAGATCTTTTTGTCGAAGTCACCACCCCTCTCTGGCATTGAGATTACCTCTAATGCAGGAAACCTCCTCTTTCCTGAAATCTAAAACCTTTGCGGATTGCACCACTATCGGCATTGTATACTTGGCTAGTTGCCGGTGTGGTGCTTTCTACATCGGTAAGACCAAACGCCCCTTTGCTAAAAGAATTCAGGACCATCTGTACTATCTGGATGCTGGCCTTTTATACACTCCAATATGCAACCATATAGGACTACATCACAGTTATGATCCTTCCTTTTTATCATTTTTTTGCATTAGAGGTAATCTCAATGCCAGAGAGGGGTGGTGACTACGACAAAAAGATCTTACAACGCGAAGCACGCTGGATATTCAATCAGAGAGCAACTTACCCTCCGGGCTTGAATACCTCACTATCATACCGGCCGTTTCTTTAATAATAAAAAAACACTCCAGATACAGGAACAGTAACACATATGAGTAATTCAAATCGGACATTAAATACCAATGCATTTATGCCCAATAGTTATTGTTCATCTGTACTTCTAAACGTGTATACTGTAATTAGTGTAACTAGGTATTGATTTACTATTCATCCTAATAACCTTTAAAGAACACCTGTTGTTTAATATGTGTATGTATTTCTGTTTCCTAATTTATTTATTTGTTCATAACGTTTCTGTCTATTCTGTCAGTATACTGATATCAAAAAATATCAAAGCCTTTATTTGAGCTTCACGCCCATGTGACTATCCCTAGTTCCGGGTATGCGTGCGCATCTGCTGGGACGCACAGACCGGAAGTGATGTCAGAGGTCACTAGTAACCTTTCACTTCCGGTAAGGGTGAGCGTTTAAAAGCGGCGCTGACAATCTCCATGTCAGACGCCGCTCTGGATGCGTGAGGTGTACCATCATCTTCAGAACTCGTGGCACATTTGAATTGGAGGACTTTATATCCCATAACTTTTATCAGTTCCATCTTCTAAAGTAAGGTAACAATTTTTATTATTTCTTATACATGCAACTATATAGTCTGCAATACACTCTATCTTTTTATTATTGTACCTAGAGTGATATTTTATCACCTGCTAGCCAATGTTGATGCTAATTATGTCCCCATTATTAATACTGATATTTATTCATTGCCATGATTCTCTCCCTCTTAGAAAGCAGTAACCAATGAGCAGTCTAAAATACTGCCAGGGAACACCAATATATTGTTCAAAGCACCACCTAGTGGTAAATTAGGATATGGCTGTTGTATGCTCACTTAAGGTATACATATCACAGTGTAGTATGGCCATTATATAATTAGATAACTCTAAGAACTGTATTCATTCCTTTAGGAAATCTGGTAATTTTCAGCTTTGATATGAAATTAAAAATAAAATATAATTAATTACAATTAAATAAAATGCTTGTACAGTTCTCTATAAAATTAAAAACTAAAGATACATAATTATAAATTTAGGATAAATTTCTCTATACATCCATCTTGATAATTTTCTGAATTCAAGTCTGTGAATGGTACCAAACCTCAACACCCTATCACCCACATTTCATGACCAGGTGGATCTGGCTTCCACAGGGTTCTTTTCCCGCGCCTGATTTGGTCCTATGCTGTCGGGATAAGAGAGGCGCTCTGACTTTGTCTAGTCACATTATTTTGAAACAGGATTGGTAAGCACACTTTCTTATATATATATTTTTTGATGTATACAAATTCATTTTTAGTTGAAATGTTGATATTCTGTATGAATATTATTATACAATTTGCTATATTTGCTGTTTTGTACTAATAGCATTTATTGTTACATACAGACGACTATCTCTCAGAAGAGACCGAGGTGTAAAGCCCTGAAGAAGCACATTAGTGCGAAACTAGTTGGCAATAGTGCACAAAACTGTCTGTGCTACTCTGTAAATATTGTGGTCGTCTTTCAATCAATTTGTTCTATATGTACAAAAACTTTTTTATGTAAATTACATTTTCTAATTTTGATATATAACTTACGTGTTTGGTGTGCCTACCTTATTACTAGGATTGATATCTCACATTAAAATCCTCAGAGTTGGGAGGAGGACCTTCCTCAACCCTTCTTGTTCAATTCCTTTTTATATATGTTTGATAACTGAGATGCTAATGACAGAAGTTACACACCGTTCTTGTGTTTTTCTTTTTCTCCTCTGAGCTTTCCCCTCACACTCTTCCGAAGAAGCACTGCCAGACTGCCGTTATGTTAGTGTTCCTAGCACCTGCAGGGATCTATTGAGTACTAAGGAACAGTATAAAATGTTGAGAGTTCCCAGGAGGAAACCCAGGGTCCCATAGGGAAAAATGGGATAGAGTTTGTTATATTCAAAGAGGGAAGTCCTAGAAACTAGGATACTAAAAAACCTGAGAGAGAATCTCTTAAACATTCCACAATGCAGAAGCTAGGAGCACTGGTGTGGATGTAATAGTCAGAGCTGAAACTTTGGGAAGCTCAATACCCAGGTGATGTCTATTAACCATTCAGGATGAAAAGTCCCTTCAGGTCGAGTTCACACTTGTGCGACGCGACACTAGTACTACTTTTGAACCGACCTTGCCCTGCGACTTGAAGCCGACATTGGTCCGACTTTCAATTAACGGGGACCCGACTTGGATCCCTGCCAATACCAGGCACTGTGTATGAATCTTGAGGGGGTATGCTCTTGAGGGGGAACTCCATGCCAAATTTTAAATAAAAAAAACGGCATGGGTTCCCCCTCCAAGAGCATGCCAGGCTCTTGGGTCTGGTATGGATTTAAAGGGGAATCCCCTACCCCGAAAAAAAGGCGTGGAGGTCCCCCCAAAATCCACACTAGACCCTTATCCGAGCACGCAGCCCGGCCGGTCAAGAAAAGGTGTGGGGATGAGCGAGCGCTCCTCCCCTCCTGAGCCGTACCAGGCCGCACGCCCTCAACATGTTGATGAGGACAGGGCCTCTTCCCTAAAACCCTGGCCGTTGGTTGTCAGGGTCTGCAGGCGGGGGCTTAGCGGAATCTGGGAGCCCCCTTTTAACAAGGAGGCCCTCAGATACCAGCCCCCCACCCTATGTGAATGAGTATGGGGTACATCGTACCCCTACCCATTCACCTGGGGGAAAAGTGTGAAGAAAAAAAACACTACACAGGTATTTAAAGTAATTTATTAGGCAGCTCGGGTGGTCTTCTTCCGACTTCGGGGGTCTCTCTCGACTTCAGGGGTCTTCTTCCGCCTTCGGGGGTCTCTATCGACTTTGGGGGTCTTTCTCCGACTCCAGGGGGTATCTTCCGACTCTTCGCTCTCTTTTCCGCGCTCTCCGGTGCTTTCTGCCGGGCCCCTCCACTATCTTCTTGCAGCTCTTTTACTAGTGGGGGGCCCGGTCTTCACCGCCGTCTTCTCTGCCGTCTTCTTCCCCCTTTCTCCTGTCCCGATGTTGACTTAATGAGTTTACAGATTCTACATGCATAGCCAGCAATTATAGTGGTAACTGAACAAAATACTGCAAGGTTTGCAGAATGGATAAGGATAGAGGAGTAATACGCCAGATAGGAATACATTCCTGCACTGAGTGAACGGACCAGCCCTGGATTTGCCGCTAATAGAGTTTAGGGAGGCCAGAACCTTTATATTGTGGTGTGACATGATCTGTCATTACATATACACACTTTTTTGAAAGGCTCCAGAGGCTGCAACTCCTAAGCAAAAGGCATCACTAACAAAACACTGCCATGAAGACCAAGGAACTCTCCAAACAAGTAAGGGATGATGATGTTGAGAAGTACAAGTCAGGGTTAGGTTATAAAAAAATATACAAATCTTTGATGATCCCAAGGAGCCCCATCAAATCTATCATAAACAAATAGAAAGAACATGGCACCACAGCAAACCTGCAAAAAGGGGGGACCACACACCAAAACTCACGGACCGGGCAAGGAGGGCATTAATCAGAGAGGCAGCCCAGAGACATAAGGTAACCCTGGAGGAGCTGCAGAGTTCCACAGCAAAGACTGGAGTATCTGTACATAGGACGACAATAAGCCGTAGACTCCATAGAGTTGGGCTTTATGGCAGAAGAAAGCCATTACTTTTAGCAAAAAACAAAATGGCACGTTTTGAGTTTGCAAAAAAGCATGTGGAAAACTCCCAAAATGTATGGAGGAAGGTGCTCTGGTCTGATGAGACTAAAATTGAACTGTTTTGCAATCAAAGAAAACGCTATGTCTGACGCAAAACCAACACATCACATCACCCAAAGAACACCATCCACCATATTTTTTAGCAGTCGGGACTGGGAAACTGGTCAGAGTTGAGGGAAAGATGGATGGTGCCAAGTACAGGGATATACTTGAGCAAAACCTGTACCACTCTGTGTGTGATTTGAGGCCAGGACGGAGGTTCACCTTCCAGCAGGACAATGACCTCAAACACACTGCTAAAGCAACACTTAGGTGGTTTAAGGGCAAACATGTAAATGTGTTGGAATGGCCTAGTCAAAGCCCAGACCTCAATCCAATAAAAAATCTGTGGTCAGACTTAAAGATTGCTGTTCACAAGCGCAAACCATCCAACTTGAAGGAGCTGGAGCAGTTTTGCAAGGAGGCTTGGGCAAAAATCACAGTGGTAAGATGTGGCACTTATCCAAAGTGACTTGGAGCTGTGATAGCCACAAAAGGTGGCTCTACAAAGTATTGACTTCAGGGGGGGGGGGGGCGTGAATAGTTATGCACATTTACTTTTTCTGTTATTTTGTCCTATTTGTTGTTTGCTTCACAATAAAAAATAAAATAAAAATATCATCAAAGTTGTGGGCATGTTCTATATATTAAATTATGAAAATCCTCAATTAATTGTTAATTCCAGGTTGTAAGGCAACAAAACACAAAAAATGCCAAGGGGGTGAATACTTTTGCAAGGTACTGTATATCCATACCCTATATATATATATGGGAATACCATACACCGATTCCTGGAAAAGTGAAGAAGGAAGAAAGGAGACTTTATATATGATGAGTGCCTGTTTTACACCTAATGCTGGTAAGTAGGGGACCATAGGGGGGGGGGGGAGCACATCTGTGTAACAAATAAAGTGAATAGGTAATGCTGCGCTGTAAAAATAAAATAGAGTGGATAAAACCTAAGGTAGGGAGGAAGTGCTATATCGAGTGTAAGATAAACATGAAAAACATAAAAACATCAGTGAATGAGAATAAATATCTCTGCTAATAAATAACAATATAAATGACATCAAATCCAAGAATGTAATAAACACAAAGTGCTGGGTGCAACTGTAATAGAGCATGCGCTGCTAACATAAGTCCTCAAAATGGTATACCTATAAACAAAGTGATGCATGTGAAACATATGTGAACTAAAACATAGGTGTTAATGCATAAACAGAAAAGAGAAAACTAATAAACACAATGTGCTGGTGCTTGTGCCAAATCATCAACGTGGAAGGTGCTAAAGAAAATAAAAGGGTTCTGTTTCCTTTAAAATTGATGAGGGTGTCCCCTTACCTTTACAGCATGTGTAAAATCTGTCTGAGCTGATACAGCAAAGGAGCTCCAGCCGTTTCCCAATGTGATGTGTCCCAATAAGGTATACAGCCTCTATCTGTGAACAAAATCCCCCTAGGGAGTCACATGTAGTGGACAATAGTCACCCTCACTCGCGGAAATAAATACGCTGATAGTGTAGTATTGTTTAGAGATTTTAATAGCAACAATAAAACATACAATATGGTACTCAGAAAAGTAGCATGTAATCAGGCATAAAAACAAACGAGTGTCGAACTTGCAGACGTCACCTCTGGTACCTCTGATAGACTCTTACTGATATTCGTCACGATGACGTGACTTCCTAAGGAGTAACTAGACATAAATTAGAGGTGTCTTATATAATGGTGTTCATTTAATTAGACAGATGCCATTTTTGTGTAAAACGAGCGCCGGAAGCGGGGCAGCCGGCATCTTCCGAAAACCGGAAGTGGGGCAGCCACCCTCTTCCGAAATCTGGAAGTTAGGCAGCGGCCATTTTCTTGTAGATTATAACAATCAGAGTTCGGAGCACAATATATAGACTGGCTGCCTTTGTCTCAAGAACTTGAATGTAATAGGTGAATGATATATTGGTGGCAGATGAGATATATCCTTGCTCAAAGAGGGAAAAATTCTACTCCAATCTATTACAATAGATAAATTAAAACGCAAATTAAAATATGAATAAAATAAAATAACAAATAGTTGGACATAAACGTTAAGCACATAATGGCCCGGATGTGACATAAGCGAGCAATAAATAATGTATAATTAATACTCAGATAAACCAACGACAATCAAATATCACAATACCCTTAGCTACATGTGGTAACTAAGGAAATGAAAATTAAAAAAATATAAAAATAAATAAAATATGAAGAAGAGGAGATAAGGAAAGAGGAATTCTAAGGGAATCGATGGATTATTAAAAATCACAGAGGAAACAGTTGAGATTAAAATCTATATTCAAGGAGCTGTGGTGGCTCAACGTGATTGGCACTGCGCTGACAAGCCATTCACCTCTGCAGCCAAGGGTTCGGATCCCGGTCTCGGCTACATGTGAATTGAGTTTGGTGGCCTCAGCCCGGCTCCCGGTGGGTGTGCTATGCAAGGTACGCCTGTGCTTAGTACGCCCACCCCCCCACAAAAACCACCACACTTGCACGCACACGAAATTGGTTTAACACACACGCACTTTGGCCATGCGGTCTCCTAAAAAAAGAGAGGCGAAGGACCTACGGGGCTGTCTGGGTGGGCTAGGCCCCCTCACTCCCTCATAGGGGGAGTCCCTCTGCCCCATTGGGGTCCCGTTGGGCTCCCAAGAGGAGCAGGTAGGGCGGGGTGAGAGGGAGGCCCCCCTCACACCCGCCATTGCCACTAGGGGCATGGAGAAGGATGGCGATTACCTCCGGGGGGAGGGTCTGCCTACTCCCAACTCCTGCAGTCCGGCTCCTCTCTCTCGAGTTCACGCACAAAAATACACTTTAAAAAAGAAAAAAAGAAAAAAAATCTATATTTAAACCCGAGGTGCAAAAGTGTCGAGAGTGAAAATCCAACGTGATTCAATGCCCCAAAACTTCAGTTCTGTGGGATCCGTATTGTGATAAGTGGCAAAATGTCTTGATATCAATCAATATTGACAATTTGGACATGTTCTTTTATTCGTACTCGTAACATTCTTTTTGTATGGCCTATATATTGCAGTCCACAGCTGCATTCAAGAGCGTAGACAGCCCACTCCGTGTTGCAACAAATAAATTCTCTGATTTCATATGAGTCTCCTGTACTAGTTGAAATAAAATCTTTATTTTTTTCATTAGGTTTCTGTGTTCTTGTGCATGCAAAACAGCGTTTACACAGAAAATCTGTGTAACACCTCATGGGTCTGTGAAACACCTCACGGGAACAGAAGTTACCTATTAACATGAAATAAGCACGGAACACTTTGTCACAACTTGAATAGGGATGATATTTTTGGACTTTATAGAATGTCTAGAACTGTGTTTTATGAGCTTATTTTAGGGCAGTGCTGTAATATATATTGGATTAACACTACAGGGTACACAGCACCTACATTGCAGCAGCAGCCTAATCCAATTTAACTTAATTGGTTTAATCGTCTGGATTTATTTTCACATTCAATTTAACCATAGTGCAGGTGTATTTCTATTACAACATATTAAACTGATTGACTGAATAGAAAAAAACATCTGCAGAGACCCAACTACGTTGCTAGAAGAAATTAATTCAGCAGCAAAAATAAAAAAAAGATAGGAAACTGAGTTGATGAGTAATTGTCCAACCTTCTAGCAATAAAACATAGCCACTAGAGAAAAATTGAGGCATTTCGATTTCTGGGGGTTAAGGTGGACAGGCCTGCAATGTTTTTTTTTTTTTTTCTGTAGCCAGTGTCCACCTCCTGTAGATAGCTGCAAAAGCTCTCATGCATGTTTATGAATTACTATATCCCTGTGTCACTCAATGGATCATAAAGAAACATGTTATTCATCTGTGAATGCACAACAGGGATGCTGTAAGATCCATACACACGATTGAACTTCTTGACAACAAACTTCAAAATGAGCAGGTTTTCAAAAAAAATCCAACCGTGTGTACGCTCCATCGAACAAACTTTTTCAGTTTCCATCGGACAAAAGTTCGCTCTACAAATGGACAAACTTTTCGGCAACAAAAGTCCTACGGTGCAACGTCCTATCGCGTGTACAGTAATCCATCAGACTTTAGTCCAAAGTACGAACATGCATGCCCAGAACCAATGTTAAAATCAACCAACAATAGCAGAAGTTGACCAAAGGGTAAAGAGGAGAAAAGAGCAGAAAAAACATGTGACTTTGGGAAAGTTTGCAGAAAAAGTCCTGCCGTGTGTATGCTATGGGTGTTCCCAGCTAGGGATGAGCCGAACACCTCCGCGTTCGGTTCGCACCAGAACCTTCGAACGGACCGACCGTTCGCGCAAACATTTAGAACCCCATTCATGTCAATGGGACTCGAGGGTTCGAATTCAAAAGTGCTCATTTTAATGCCCCATACGCAAGTTATTGTCGGAAAACATCTTTGAGAACCCGGGTCTTGCCCCAGGGAACATGTATCAATGGAAAAAAAGTAAAAAAAACTGTTGTTTTTTCAGAAGCAGGGATTTTAATGATGCTTAAAGTAAAAAAAAAATCCTTTAAATATCGTACCTGCCTGGTGTCTATAGTAGTGGCACGTGTTTAGAACTGTCCCTGCACAAAATGACATTACTATAAGAAAAAGGTAATTTAAAACTGCTTGTGGCTTTTATATATTTTATCCGGACCCTGCAATATGGATGAAAATTAGGGCTGTTACTGATCAAAATTTTTGTGTTCGATTAATCGTTTTTTTTTTCTAATCGATTAATCGACTAATTTTGATTAATTATAACGCACATACAGATCCAACTACTTTTAGCTGATCTCCTCCTTGCAGGCTGTTTCCCATTGCAGCTACCAACCACTGGAAAAATGGATAGCAGGATACAAAAAACACACAAAGGCAGCGCTCGATGGGAATAGCATTAAAACTTTTATAGTCTTCAAGTAGGTAACCAAATAAATATTGCACTGGAGATAAAATTGATGTAGCTACATAAACTGTAAAAATGGTGCAAGTAATACCAAACAGTACCAAAAGCAGTCATAAAAACATGTAGATAAGTATGATACTGGTATAAAAATGTGTACAACGATACCGCTGCTGAATCCAGATGAGGAGAGGTTAACATCAGTCCGTCGGCATGTAGATGTCCCGTGAAGGGAACTATCACAACTCCCAGTGGATGGTTGTAGAATCCCAGGTTGATAGTGGGAAGTGATGGAGGGAAGTGTAACAGCCCTTGCGTGTGGCAGATAGTAAGGTCCCGCCAGCATGCAGATATGAAGGCACAGCAAAGGAGCCCTTCAGATGGACACGGCAAGCCCCGCCGGTGTCCATGCCGTCACCGGATCTCTGACGGAACTCCCTAAAGGCCCAGAAGCCGGCGGAGAGGTGAGTTCCAATCAAAAGAATTGTAATCGATCAAAAAGATTTTGATCATTAAAAAAAATTAAAGATTAATCGATCGATTAAAAGTTAATTTGCACAGCCCTAATGAAAATCACTGATAAAAATAGCATTGGTTTCCCCACCCCCCTCCCCCCAGGTAATTACAAGCCCCTTTGGCTCTATATACTTTGAACAGCAGTATACAGGTGGTGCAAACAAGACAGAGACTGTAGGTTTGTTGTTAAGTAGAATCTATTTGTAATTTTCAACTGGTACTTCTTTAAAGTGTAGCTTCAGCCATAGAATCTTTTTTTAAGCTTTTCTGAAAACATAGAGAAGGGTTATCACCCCTGTAATATTTGTTTTGCCGTCTGTGTGCATCTGTTCAGAAGATTGCACCTTACTTTCTGTCCCAAAGACAAAAGATTTCTTGAAAACATTTTTTTTTTTATTGTGAAACAAGGATTGTGATAAAGCATCAGTGGACAGGAGACACCTTTTACAGAAGAGAATTTCCCTTCCTAGGGGTAGATTTCCACTCACTTCCTGTTGTCTCCTTCCGTTTTCAAGTAGGAGTCATTTGTAAGTTGGATGTTTTAAAGTAGGGGCCTGCTGTATATACGCTGCAGAAATTTGGGCCCTAGGTGTTGGTGTTGTGACAACACTGCAACCCCTCACAGTTAGTCTTGGTGGCCGCTGGAACGCCCTGCTGTGAAATATTAGATCAAGAATTGTAATTGCACGCCCCTGTTGAACAGGGGCACAAAAATTGGGCCTTAGGCACTGGTGCTGGTGCCACAACACTTCAACCCCCACAGATACTCTAGTTGTAGCGCAGCAAATAGCCTGCTGCAAAGTATTGCATCAAAAATTTTAAATTACACGCCCCTGTTAAACAGGGGCAGAAAAATTGGGCCTTAGCCCAGAACCGACAATGTTCTTACAAGCTATCAGCAAGATCATTGAGAAGGAAAAGAATATTCAGTCAGCAGAACAGGATAGTCACTCAGCATCAGCATAGGCAGTCTCCAAGGGATCTGAAGTTTCAAAAAAATTATTTAGTTACATCAGCATCAGGTGCTTGGTAGCTGGTGGTGTTCCAAGCCTGATTCATTTTTATGAAGGTCAGTCGATCGACAGAGTCGGTGGAGAGGTGCACCCTGTGATCGGTCACAAAGCCTCCAGCAGCACTGAATGTGCCTTCTGAAAGAACGCTGGATGCAGGACAAGCCAGTAGCTCAATTGTGTACTGTGCAAGCTCTGGCCATTGATCCATCCTCAAGACCCAGTAAGCCAGAGGATTTTCAGTGGGGAAGGTGTCCAAGTCTCATCTTGCCCCTAGGTATTCCTGCAGCATGTAAACCAGACGCTGGTGATGGTTGCTGGAACCGGTCATACCTTCGGGCTGCGGACTAAAAAATTGTCTAAACGCATCGGCCAGGCGGCCACCTTCTCCATCGCTCCTTCTGGTGACTCACCGAAGCCTCAGCAACACGTTGTCCAGGACCAGGATTTGGTAATCCCCCAGGTTCTGGGAACGCGTTGCACATACCTTTCTGCAAGGCCTCCCGAAGAAGTTTCATCTTCTGCTCCCTCTGCGACGGCAAGATAAGGTCCGCAACCTTACCCTTGTAACGTGGATCAAGGAGAGTTGCCAGCCAGTAATGATCCCTCTCCTTGATAGCACGAACAAGGATCCTTACGCAGGCTTTGCAGGATCAGGGAGACCATGCGGCGTAGGTTTGCTGAGGCATTCGGGGCACAGTCATCTGGGTCACTGAGGACGACAGGATCCGCAGCCACCTCATCCCAGCCGCATAAAAGTCCATGGGTTCCTTGGAACTGTAATTGATCCCTTGAAGACTGCTGCTGATGCTGAGTCAAAAGCTCCACCTCCATGCTGCTGATACAATCCTCCTCATCCTCCTCCTCTTCGTCCTCTTCCTGTGTGATAAGCGGGAAAGCAGGACCACTGTCTGGATAAAGGGGGCCTTGAGAGGTAAGGAAGTCCTCTTCTTCCTCCCTCTGTTCTGCCTCAAGGGCCCTGTCCATTATTCCACGTAGTGTGTGCTCCAACATGTGAATAAGGGGGACAGTCTCACTGATGCATGCACTGTCACTGCTCACCATCCTCGTGGCCTCCTCAGGACAGTGCATTCATGCCTGATCACGGCCCACTGGCGTGGGGAAAAAAAACAAGCTCCCCTGACCCAGTTCTGCTGCCATATTGGCACAGTTACTCATTGATGGCCTTCTGCTGTGTGTGCAGCCGCTGCAGCATGGCCAATGTAGAGTTCCATCTGGTGGGCATGTCACAGATTAGGCGGTTCTTGGGCAGGTTGTATTCCCTTCGGAGGTCTGTCAGCCGAGCAGTGGCATTATATGACCTTCTGAAATGCACACAGACTTTTTTGGACATCCTGTAAGCCCGGGTACCTGCCCAAGAACTGCTGCACCACCAAATTCAGAACATGAGCAAAACAGGGCACATGGGTCAGTTGTCCCTGTCGCAGGGCAGAGAGGAGGTTGGTGCCATTGTCGCTAACCACCATTCCTGGCTTAAGCTGGTGTGGCGTCAACCACCTCTGAGCCTGCCCCAGCAGAGCTGACAGAACCTCTGCCCCAGTGTGGCTCCTGTCTCCCAAGCACACCAGCTCTAGCACCACATGGCATCTCTTTGCTTTGCATATCCATGCCTACGGAGCACGGCTGGTTTCCGAGGACACATAAGCACAGGAAGAGGCCACAGAGGAAGAAGAGGAGGGGGTGGAGGAGAGAGGTGTGTCACAACCAGTAGTAGTGTTTTGGAGGCGTCCCTCCCAGCTGCCAGCAGAGTCACCTAATGCACCGTGAAAGAGAGGTAACGTCCCTGTCCATGCCTGCTGGACCATGAGTCAGCGGTAAGATGCACCTTACCACTGATCGCCTAGTCCAGCGAGGCATGGACATTGCCTTCCGTGAGAAAAAGTGGCATTTGGGAACTTGCCACTGAGGTACCGCACATTCCACAAACTCACGGAAGGGGGCAGTTGAAGTGCTAGCAATTTCGCTAAGCTAGCATTCAACCGCTGGGCATGTGGATGGCTGGGAGAGTACTTCTTTCGGCGCTGCAGCAGCTGGGGCAGGGAAATTTGTCTGCTACAATCTGCCATCGGTGTACCGATAGTAGATTGCCCGCATGTACTGCTAGGCTGTGACACACCTAAATTTTCACCTTCAGTCCTATTAGTGCAGGCCTCAGAGAGGACTGATGGTATAGTGGGGTTGGGGATCCCAGCTGATGAGGGGCAAGGGGAGGTCCGCTTTGTTCTTTGGTGTGGGTCTTTCAGGTATGCTTGCCAATGAACTGCATAGCAGGTCGACATATGTCTGGTCAAGCATGTGGTGCCCAATCAGTTGATGTTTTGGCCACGCGAGATACACTAGAGACATATGTTGCAAATAGCAACGGTGTGATCGGAAAAAAGGCCCGCACCAAATAACTTTTGCAGTAACGCTGAGACACAGCAGCGCCCTGCACAGGCGTAGCTCTGCGATGTAATGCAGTTGGTGTGCTGCCCTTAAGCTGTCCCCTGGAGGGCATCGTGCCTCTTTGGAGATGTGCCTCCTCCTCCTCCTCTCTCCCATCAGGCACCCACGTAGAGTCAGTGACCTCATCATCCCCTCCCTCCTTATCACTGTCGGAAACCTGGCAGTATGCTGCAACTGAGGGAAGATGACTGCCAGATTGCTGTCCTCCTTGGGCACCCCCTCTCTCTGGGCTCACATTACTGCCTTCCTCTATCTGTGTTCCATCATCGGACCCTTTAAAACGCTGCGCATCTTCATGCAGCATCTACCCAACACTGTGTTCAAACAGTTTGTTGGACTCCTCAGGAGGACATGGTGGGACTAGGGAAGGAGTAAGTGATGCCATTGAGCAGAGGGAAGAGGACGCCTTGGCATCTACTTTGCCAGACAAAGTACCCTGAGCATGGGTGAGAGAGGATGAGGAGGATGAGGATGGCTTGGTCATCCACTCTACCAAGTCTTCAGCATGTTGCGGCTCAACACAGCCAGCTGCCAAAAACAAGGACAAGCGTGTCACACGGCCACTTGCTGATAAGGATGCACAGTGTCCACGACCAGCACTGTTGCCTGTGGACGCAGAGCCTGGTTGCCCTCGTGACTCTCTGCCTCTCCTTGTTGCCCTTCCAGACATTATAATGTCAAAGGCAGTACACACACCTCGTAGCTTTTGGTGCATGAGTAATGAGCACACTTGCACTATGCACCACCAAGTGAGTTTAGTTGTAAAGCAATATGCACACTTGCACTATGCACCACCAGGTGGGTTTAGCTGAAAAGTAAGTAATAAGCACACTTGCACTATGCACCACCAAGTGAGTTTAGTTGCAAAGTAATGAGCACACTTGCACTATGCAACACCAAACAAGGAGAGAGGCGGCTCTGGGTGTAGTATGTTAAACAAATTTAATCACAAAGCCAAAGATAAGAAAACCACTCACATTTTGGTGGTGATATACAGGCATATCAAAGTTTCTCCAGAAGGGAGGGGTGGCTGTCATCTGGTGCGCTCGTTCATCCACTTGGTGTCCACTGGTTTAGCGCTGTGTGGTGAGGAGTCAGTCCTGTTTCCCTGGATGTTTATGAGTGGGTGCAGTGGATGAGACAATCCTCAAAGAGCACAGCGCCGTGCAGCAGGAACAGCGGGCGATGGATGGTGACGTCACCAGGCAAGTGACGCGTTTCCGAATGCTAGGGCAGAGAATGACACGACTGCCGCATTCCTTTCTCAAGCTGATGGCGGTGAGGCGGGGAGCTAGTTTTTTAATAACAAGACAGGTGGAGGGAGGAGGCCAATGATTGGTTGCGGCCAGAGAGGTGGGAGGGGATTTGCGGGAAGTATGTTCACGGAATGGATTGATAACACATCAATAGTGTAATAGCTGACACAAACGAAAAATACAAGACAACAAAAGACAACAAAACGAGGATAATATGGAATCATGGACTTGGGGCTAGAAATTTAGAAGTATTGGAATGGTCTTAATGGACTTAATTTTAGGAATAAGTGAAAAGAAAGAGAAAGAAATAAATGATAAGAGATAAAAACTAATAATTAATAATAAATGAAAAATAGTAAGTAATAATGAATAATTAATATATATATATATGGTAATAGAAAATAATAATAGATAAAATGATAGAAGATGGTAAATAATAAAGATGAGAAAAGATATATGCACACATATATATGTGCACATACACACATACATGCGTACATACACACATACATACACACATAATAAAACAATAAGATAAGAAAAAAATATATATATATAAGAAAAAATATATATATGAAAAAATATATAGGAAAAAATAGGAAAAATATATATAGAAAAATATATATATATATAAAAAGATATATATATAAAAAAATATATAATAATAATAATATAAAAATAAAAAATATATATATATATAAAAAAAATATTATATATAATAATAATAAGTACAAATAAAATAAAATAAAATAAAATAAACTAAAATAAAAAAAGAAATAATACTGAAAAAGAAAAAAGGGAAATAGAAGAGTAAGAAATTATGTAATGAGTCATGGTTACATTAGTGAACTCAATTATGAACTATGAAAATTGTGTATTATATTTAGGAGTATAGGAGAATGGTATTGGTCATATATGAAGATCAATATAAAAGGAAATTAAACTAAATGAATAGGGTATTACATGTTGAAGAACATGAGATGAAATTATGTGTATCTGACTAGCAACAATGGACTTATAAAGATGTTGTATTCGGGATATTATTTATAAATGGAGAGTAAAGTATAGGGGGCTGGGAAAGAAGGGGAAAAAGGAAGAGATAAAAGGAAAAGAAATTGGGTGTTTTATAGAATGGTGGAGATCTCAATGCTCTCATTGATGCCTCCAGGCGAGAGAGTATCCAAACTGTAAATCCAGTATGTTTCACGGGCGCATAGTTTTTTGTATCGTTCAGCTGGGACAAGTGATTTATTGATCTGTTCTATGACCCAAACTTTTAGTCCTGCAGTGGACTGTTGGTGTAATTTAGTGAAATGTCTTGGAACACTGTGGGGGTCGGTGCCACCCTCTACATTTCTTCTGTGCTCCCCAAATCTTTCTCTTAAAGGACGTATAGTTCGTCCTATATAGAGGAGGCCACAGGGGCAACTCAGACCATATATGACAAATTCCGAGGAGCAGTTATAAAATTCTTTTAGTGGGTATGTTTTGCCCTTAGTATGAAAATTCTTCTGTCCGTGTTGGACGAAGTTGCAGGTTTTACAGCGAGCCTTTCGGCATTGGTACATGCCTATTAATGGTATAAGAATTGGTATAGATGATGTTGTGGTGATAGATTTAAGTTTGCTTTGGGCAATTTTGTTTTTGAGATTTGGGCTCTCCTGTAGGTGATATTAGGACTGGTAAGATGGATTTTAGATGGGGGTCCTGAAGGAGAATGTTCCAGTGTTTTACTAGTATTTTTTCAATTTTTTTTGTGTTTGTGGTGAAAAGTGGTCATAAACCTGACTGGATGTTCATCCAAGGTTCTTTTTGGTTTCGAAGGTTTCCGTTTAGATAACATTTAAAAGCTTCATCGATTAGGGTTTCTGGGTACTCTTTTTCGGTGAACTTGTTTCTGAGATGTTGACTTAGTGTTATGTAATCCGAGTCTTTGGTACAATTCTGTCTAAGACGACAAAATTGGCTGTTAGGGATATTATTTTTCCATCTGGGTAGATGGCAGCTTTTGTAATGTAGATAACGAATTTCCGGCCGTGGGTTTTGTATAATTTTTAGCCCAAATAGAACACTCGTCATGTCCAAGTTCTAGATCAAGAAAAGTCATAGTAGTAGGATCAGACACTGATGTGAATGAAAGACCGTATAGGTTTCTATTGCAGTGGTTTAAAAAGGGGGTGATGGACTCTGGGGTACCATCCCAGATGATGATAATATCATCAATGTAACGGCCGAAAAAAATGATATTAGCAGAAAACGGATTATTTTGATAAATGTGGTTATTCTCCCAAAAACCCATGGCTAGATTTGCATATGAGGGGGCAAAATTAGCCCCCATCGCGGTACCTTGTATTTGGAGATAAATGTCTTCATTAAAATAAAAATAATTGTGTGTTAGACAAAAATGTGTGGCTTTGATGATGAAGGAGGCTTGACGGGCATTGATGAGAGGTTCATTTTGCAAAAAATGTTCTATTGCCATCAGTCCAAAAGAATGTGGAATCGATGTATACAATGAACAAACATCTAAAGAAAGCCATGTGTAGCTTGGTTCCCACTGGTATGGAGACAGAAGATCAAGTAAATGAGTGCTGTCCCGAATGTATGATTCTAATTGAAAAACAATGGGCTGTAAAAATTGATCAATGTATAAACTAAATCCTGTCGTGACGCTGTCCATGGCTGCCACGATGGGTCTTCCGGGGGATTAAGTAGATTTTTGTGTACTTTGGGAAGATAATAAAAATATGGAATCTGGAAGAAGTTTTTTCTCAGGAAGGAACTTTCTGTTTTTGTGATGATCTCTTCTTTTAGAGCCTGTAGTATAAGGATCTCTGCTTCTTTAGCAAAAACCTTTGTGGGATCAGTGGGAAGTTTGGTATATGTGGTTACATCTGAAAGTAGTCTGGAGGCTTCCTTTAGGTACGCTGTTTTATCCAAAAGTACAATTCCTCCACCCTTATCTGCCGATTTTATAATGATATTGTCGGCGTGAATGAATTGATCTAAAGCCTTTATTTCAGAAGGTGGTAAATTATTGTAGTTGGCTCTAAAAGAAGAGATCATCACAAAAACAGAAAGTTCCTTCCTGAGAAAAAACTTCTTCCAGATTCCATATTTTTATTATCTTCCCAAAGTACACAAAAATCTACTTAATCCCCCCGGAAGACCCATCGTGGCAGCCATGGACAGCGTCACGACAGGATTTAGTTTATACATTGATCAATTTTTACAGCCCATTGTTTTTCAATTAGAATCATACATTCGGGACAGCACTCATTTACTTGATCTTCTGTCTCCATACCAGTGGGAACCAAGCTACACATGGCTTTCTTTAGATGTTTGTTCATTGTATACATCGATTCCACATTCTTTTGGACTGATGGCAATAGAACATTTTTTGCAAAATGAACCTCTCATCAATGCCCGTCAAGCCTCCTTCATCATCAAAGCCACACATTTTTGTCTAACACACAATTATTTTTCTTTTAATGAAGACATTTATCTCCAAATACAAGGTACCGCGATGGGGGCTAATTTTGCCCCCTCATATGCAAATCTAGCCATGGGTTTTTGGGAGAATAACCACATTTATCAAAATAATCCGTTTTCTGCTAATATCATTTTTTTCGACCGTTACATTGATGATATTATCATCATCTGGGATGGTACCCCAGAGTCCATCACCCCCTTTTTAAACCACTGCAATAGAAACCTATACGGTCTTTCATTCACATCAGTGTCTGATCCTACTACTATGACTTTTCTTGATCTAGAACTTGGACATGACGAGTGTTCTATTTGGGCTAAAAATTATACAAAACCCACGGCCGGAAATTCGTATCTACATTACAAAAGCTGCCATCTACCCAGATGGAAAAATAATATCCCTAACAGCCAATTTTGTCGTCTTAGACAGAATTGTACCAAAGACTCGGATTACATAACACTAAGTCAACATCTCAGAAACAAGTTCACCGAAAAAGAGTACCCAGAAACCCTAATCGATGAAGCTTTTAAATGTTATCTAAACGGAAAACCTTCGAAACCAAAAAGAACCTTGGATGAACATCCAGTCAGGTTTATGACCACTTTTCACCACAAACACAAAAAAAATGGAAAAAATACTAGTAAAACACTGGAACATTCTCCTTCAGGACCCCCATCTAAAATCCATCTTACCAGCTCGTCCTAATATCACCTACAGGAGAGCCCCAAATCTCAAAAACAAAATTGCCCAAAGCAAACTTAAATCTATCACCACAACATCATCTATACCAATTCTTATACCATTAATAGGCATGTACCAATGCCGAAAGGCTCGCTGTAAAACCTGCAACTTCGTCCAACACGGACAGAAGAATTTTCATACTAAGGGCAAAACATACCCACTAAAAGAATTTTATAACTGCTCCTCGGAATTTGTCATATATGGTCTGAGTTGCCCCTGTGGCCTCCTCTATATAGGACGAACTATACGTCCTTTAAGAGAAAGATTTGGGGAGCACAGAAGAAATGTAGAGGGTGGCACCGACCCCCACAGTGTTCCAAGACATTTCACTAAATTACACCAACAGTCCACTGCAGGACTAAAAGTTTGGGTCATAGAACAGATCAATAAATCACTTGTCCCAGCTGAACGATACAAAAAACTATGCGCCCGTGAAACATACTGGATTTACAGTTTGGATACTCTCTCGCCTGGAGGCATCAATGAGAGCATTGAGATCTCCACCATTCTATAAAACACCCAATTTCTTTTCCTTTTATCTCTTCCTTTTTCCCCTTCTTTCCCAGCCCCCTATACTTTACTCTCCATTTATAAATAATATCCCGAATACAACATCTTTATAAGTCCATTGTTGCTAGTCAGATACACATAATTTCATCTCATGTTCTTCAACATGTAATACCCTATTCATTTAGTTTAATTTCCTTTTATATTGATCTTCATATATGACCAATACCATTCTCCTATACTCCTAAATATAATACACAATTTTCATAGTTCATAATTGAGTTCACTAATGTAACCATGACTCATTACATAATTTCTTACTCTTCTATTTCCCTTTTTTCTTTTTCAGTATTATTTCTTTTTTTATTTTAGTTTATTTTATTTTATTTTATTTGTACTTATTATTATTATATATAATAATTTTTATATATATATATATATTTTTTATTTTTATATTATTATTATTATATATTTTTTTATATATATATCTTTTTATATATATATATATATTTTTCTATTATTATTTTTCCTATTTTTTCCTATATATTTTTTCATATATATATTTTTTCTTATATATATATATTTTTTTCTTATCTTATTGTTTTATTATGTGTGTATGTATGTGTGTATGTACGCATGTATGTGTGTATGTGCACATATATATGTGTGCATATATCTTTTCTCATCTTTATTATTTACCATCTTCTATCATTTTATCTATTATTATTTTCTATTACCATATATATATATATTAATTATTCATTATTACTTACTATTTTTCATTTATTATTAATTATTAGTTTTTATCTCTTATCATTTATTTCTTTCTCTTTCTTTTCACTTATTCCTAAAATTAAGTCCATTAAGACCATTCCAATACTTCTAAATTTCTAGCCCCAAGTCCATGATTCCATATTATCCTCGTTTTGTTGTCTTTTGTTGTCTTGTATTTTTCGTTTGTGTCAGCTATTACACTATTGATGTGTTATCAATCCATTCCGTGAACATACTTCCCGCAAATCCCCTCCCACCTCTCTGGCCGCAACCAATCATTGGCCTCCTCCCTCCACCTGTCTTGTTATTAAAAAACTAGCTCCCCGCCTCACCGCCATCAGCTTGAGAAAGGAATGCGGCAGTCGTGTCATTCTCTGCCCTAGCATTCGGAAACGCGTCGCTTGCCTGGTGACGTCACCATCCATCGCCCGCTGTTCCTGCTGCACGGCGCTGTGCTCTTTGAGGATTGTCTCATCCACTGCACCCACTCATAAACATCCAGGGAAACAGGACTGACTCCTCACCACACAGCGCTAAACCAGTGGACACCAAGTGGATGAACGAGCGCACCAGATGACAGCCACCCCTCCCTTCTGGAGAAACTTTGATATGCCTGTATATCACCACCAAAATGTGAGTGGTTTTCTTATCTTTGGCTTTGTGATTAAATTTGTTTAACATACTACACCCAGAGGCGCCTCTCTCCTTGTTTGCCCTTCTAGATTTGGAACTTGGTTTCTGTTCCCCACTGATGGCAGCCCTGAGTGTATATCTCCATTAATTTAATAACTATTTATTCTAAACAGCCTGAACTGTTTCTATTTTTATTTTTATTTTATAATTTTTACTTGGACCTTTTATTGGACCCTGGTTTATATCACGCTGTTGGGATATATATATATTTTTCTTTGATTTTTGCGCAAAATTTACTTGTTGTACTATGCAACACCAAGTGGGTTTAGTTGCAAAGTAATGAGCACACTTGCACTATGCACCACAAAGTGGGTTTAGTTGCAAAGCAATAAGCACACTTGCACTATGCACCACCAAGTGGGTTTAGTTGAAAAGTAATTAATGAGCACACTTGCACTATGCACCACCAAGTGGGTTTAGTTTCAAAGTAATGAGCACACTTGCACTATGCACCACCAAGTGGGTTTAGTTGCAAAGCAATGAGCACACTTGCACTATGCACCACCAAGTGGGTTTAGTTGCAAAGCAATGAGCACACTTGCACTATACACCACCAAGTGGGTTTAGTTGCAAAGCAATAAGCACTAAGCACCAAGTGGGTTTAGTTGAAAAGTAAGTAATGAGCACACTTGCACTATGCACCACCAAGTGGGTTTAGTTGCAAAGTAATGAGCACACTTGCACTATGCACTACCAAGTGGGTTTAGTTGCAAAGCAATGAGCATACTTGCACTATGCACCACCAAGTGGGTTTAGTTGAAAAGAAAGTAATGAGCACACTTGCACTATGCACCACCAAGTGGGTTTAGTTGCAAATTAATGAGCACACTTGCACTATGCACCACCAAGTGGGTTTAGTTGCAAAGTAATGTGCAAACTTGCAGTATACAGCAAGTTGGTTTAGGTGCACTGAGCACACGGGCAATACAACCCGTGAGAATACTACAGCTAGCACAATCAACTGCCTGACGGATTAGGAAGAACTAATCTAACTAAACTTTACAGTGTATAAATATATGTACAACTCCTGGGATGTATATATATCCTCTACACACTGTATATTTAACTGACTATCCTGCCTGCTCTATCTAGCTAGAAAAAAAGACAACCTCTCTCTCTCTCTCTCTGTCTGATCTGTAACAAGCCTGGAACACACTACACACGGCCTTTTATAGTGTGGGGCGTGTTCTAAAGCAATGAGCACACTTGCACTATGCACCACCAAGTGGGTTTAGTTGCAAAGCAATGAGCACACTTGCACTATGCACCACCAAGTGGGTTTAGTTGAAAAGAAAGTAATGAGCACACTTGCACTATGCACCACCAAGTGGGTTTAGTTGCAAAGTAATGCGCAAACTTGCAGTATACAGCAAGTTGGTTTAGGTGCACTGAGCACATGGGCAATACAACCCGTGAGAATACTGGAGCTAGCTCAATCAACTGCCTGACAGATTAGGAAAAACTAATCTAACTAACCTATACTGGGCCAGATTCAGAAAGCATTTACGCCAGTGTATCTCGAGATACGCTGCGTAAATACTAAGAATAGCCAGCGTATCTTTTTTTGCTATTCAGAAAAGAAGATACGCCGGCTTTCTTCTAAGATACGACGGCTTACACCGTCGTATCTTAAGTTGCATATTTACGCTGGCCATTAGGTGGCGCTTCGCGTTAATTATGCAAATGAGCTACCTACGCAGATTCACGAGCGTACTTGCGACGGCGCGTCATAGTTTACGTCGTTTGCGTTAGCGTTATAGCGGCGTAAGTTTACCCCTGCTATAGCAGGCGCAGCCAATGTTAAGTATGGACGTCGGGACCGCGTCGAATTGAACATCGATTACATCGTTTGGGTAAATGGTTTGGGAATGGGGCTCGACGTTAGTCACGTTCATGTCGTTTACATTGAGAAAAAAGCGACGTGATTTCGCGCATGTGCACTGGGAACGTCCATGGACGGCGCATGCGCCGTCCAAAAAAAAAAAACTTCACTTACTAATTTGCATGAATCACGCCCCCATCTTCCAAATTTGAATTGCGCGGCCTTCCACCGCCACAGATACACTACGCCACCGTAACTTTCGGCGTAAATAGTTCATGTCGTTTACATTGAGAAAAAAGCGACGTGATTTCGCGCATGTGCACTGGGAACGTCCACGGACGGCGCATGCGCCGTCCAAAAAAAAACCCGTCACTTACGTGGGGTCATGATTAATTTGCATGAATCACGCCCCCATCTTCCAAATTTTAATTGCGCGGCCTTCCACCGCTACAGATACACTACGCCACCGTAACTTTCGGCGTAAATAGTTTCTGAATAAGGAACCTGCCACTGAAAGTTACGGCAGCGTAGTGTATCTGAGATACGCTACGCCTGCCTATAGATAGGCAGAGCTTTCTGAATCTGGCCCACAGTGTATAAATATATGTACAACTCCTGGGATGTATATATATCCTCTACACACTGTAAATTTAACTGACTAGCCTGCCTGCTCTATCTAGCTAGAAAAAAAGACAACCTCTCTCTCTCTCTCTCTCTGTCTGATCTGTAACAAGCCTGGAACACACTACACGCGGCCGCCCTGCAGGCGGCCTTTTATAGTGTGGGGCATGTGCTAAAGCCCTGAGCCATAATTGGCCAAAGCCACCCTGGCGCAAACGACCCGTTTTGTTCGATTTTCGACTAACGGTCGAACAGCCGATTTTTGAGTCGAACATGGGCTCAACTCGAACACAAAATTAATCCCTATTCCAAGCCAACGCCCCTCAAAGTAAAAATCCACAGAAAAGTTTATTTGAAGTCCTACCGTGTGTATGGGGCTTACAAAGTTACATATAACTTACTTTCTGTCCCAGTGACAATAGTCACCACCAGGACAAACAAAGAGGGCTAATCTTCCCAATGGGAACAACAATAAAAAAACTGGAGACTTTAACACTTCTACATTATCCACATTTGTCTTTACAAACACTTTAACTTCTCACATCTTTTACAGTTTGGGTCAAGAAGAAAATAGCAACTGTACAACTGTTGCTAATTTTGCCAAGTCATCTGGGATCTACCTACCTGAAGTAGCCATTAGATATGTGCATTCCCGTTCGTACGAATGTTATTTTCGTACGAAAATGTTCATTTTTGTACCCGCGGGATAATGTGTACATACGAAAACGGTAAAGCACCAAAATACGAAAACGACGGGATAACGGATGAGCCGCATAACGAACGACCGCAAATACGAACGAACGATCCGACGGGAAATAACGACAAAACGAAAATGGCAAAATAACGAAAATGAAATCTGTATCAAGAGGTTTCCATTGTGTATTTTGTTTGAATCCGTTTTGTGTTCGTTTTCAGTTGTATGTTCATTGTTCAATGACATCTATAACAAAAGAATCTCATTATGAATATTGAATGAATTCCTTTTTCTGTTTTCTGTGTATTCAAAATACTGAAGGCAATTTTTTTCTTAAAGGTGTCATATCAACATACGAAAATAACAAAAGAAACGTGTTCAAATGCAAATCTTTTGTTTATGGTTTTTTTAATGGCCAGAGAGTTAGGCTGGCCATACATGATACAATTTTCTGTGCAATTTTCTTTAGATTTACCTTCAACTATGTAGTGCAAGGGCCTGCCTGATTGCATACAATTGAAAGTGTTGTTTAGTTTGACCTCATATATGGTTTTTGGTAAATCTAAAAGAAAATTGTACAAGAAAATTGAACATGTATGGCCAGCCTCAGTGACTGAAAGCAGCTTCTCTTTTGTGCAGAATAGTGAGTACACTTGTACAGTAAAGCCTAATAAACTTTTCTGTGGATTTTCATCTGAAGGGAGATCAGTTGGCCAGACTTCTGAACCCAAAAATGGTTTTCTGATGCAGTTTAAAAACAAACGAATTTTCTGAGAACGATCGGAAAACGATCGTTTTTATGTTTGTTGTTAAAATAGTCTGACCAAGTGTATGGGGCTTAACAATAGTTAAGCCCCATAACAAAACAGAAAAAGAAATTCATTCAATATTCATAATGAAATTCTTTTGTTATAGATGTCATTGAACAATGAACATACAACTGACACTAACAAAAGAAAAGCATTCAAGATACACAGAATGCAAATTGACGAAAATTCACGATAATTATTGTCTAACAAGAAACGAACATGAATTAAACAGAATAACGAATCATCCCGCATGTACGAAAATAAAACGGTAACGGAAATACGAAACGATCGGAATACGAAAAAAATCACGTCGTAAAAACGGGCGTCTTACGAAAAACGAATGGAAACGAACAGACGGGACCATACGAAACGGAACAAAAAAATTTTTTTTTTCTGTGCACATGTCTAGTAGCCTCTACGAAAGAATCTTAAGCCCCATACACACTATCAGTTTTCCTGCAGGTTTTTCTCTTCAGGTTTACCAAAACCATCTAATATAAGGTCAAACCTTAAGGCCCCGTACACACGATCGGACCAGTCCGCTGAAACTTGTCCGAAGGACCGTTTTCATCGGACCAGGCTGAAGTGGTCTGTTGGTCTGATGTGCGTACACACGATCGGACCAAAACCCGATCAGACCAGAACGCGGTGACGTAGAACACAACGACGTGATGAAAAAACGAAGTTCAATGCTTCCAAGCATGCGTCGACTTGATTATGAGCATGCGCAGGTTTTTGGTCCGATGCTTTTGTGTACTAACCACGCACAGGTTTCCATCGGACAGGTTTTAAAGCATGTTTTAAAACTTTGGTCCAATGGAAAACGGTCCGATAGGCGTACACACGATCGAACGGGTCCGATGAAACCGGTCTGCGGACATGTTCGATCGTGTGTATGCGGCTTAAGAGTTTCAATTCGTATGCAATCAGGCAGGCCCTTGCACTACATGGTTTTGGTCAATCTGAAGAGAAAATCCTGCAGGAAAACTGATAGTGTCCCTTACTTGCCCTTATGTAATTCTTTATAATAAAAAAAAGCTGCAGAATAAGTGATACTCCATAAGGTGGTAGAAAGATAAGGAAAGGTGGAAAAAACAAACCACTGCTAAGTGATTCACTGTGGACAGTGGCTGGTTCAGCTTAACGGTATCCATTCATGTCTAATATATCATTTTGTGTTAAATATATTTTTTTTGTAATCTTCCAATATGCTGACATGAACAATCATAAAACATGTGTTGCTGTTTAGTTCAGTTCAGCACTTCAGAAATATAAAGTTGCAAGGAAAGTGGTGCCTTATATGAGATCCTCTTATGAGCCTAGATCCTCTTCAAAAATAGTGTATGGAATTACAGCTTTTGACTGCTTAGCCTGCAAAAGTCTATAAGCTCTAAATGCTTCTTGTTCAAGATTAGGTAAGTGTGCCTTATTTGGGAAGAAAAAAAAAATGAAAAAATCCAAATTGTATGCAATCAAAAAAAAAGAGAGAGCATAAGCCGCTGGCCTTTCCCCTCCTCCGCTCCTTCCACACACTCTGTTCCTTCTCCCTTTATCTGGCTTTCATTACAGGACCTGCGCAGGCTCTTTTGTAAGAAAGTCTTCAGGGAGCTAGGCACTTTCTCAGCTCCTGTGATGTTCCTGAAGATTAAAAAGCAGCTTTGAAGCTTCAACATCTCAGTGTAACCCCCATTGGTAAAGGGACCTTAGAAAGAGCTGAGCCATCTGGCAAACTGACATGAAGACAAAATAAAGTGATTGAAACACTTTCTTCAAAGCTGCAATGGCTGGCTGGCAGATTTGTTGATTTGGGTTTTGTCTTTTATGTGTTCCCGTCAGAAGTTACAAGAACACCTATCCAATCGCACAGGGGACTGATTGGAGTTATAGCTTTGCAGTTCTATTAGATGTCAGAGTATGAATTCGGCTATAATGAACACAGAGCGCTATTTATTAATACAGAGGTTACACATTGTACCTTATTTAACAATTTTGTTGCCAAAATTAGATAGATACCTCTTTTCAGATGCCAGGACAGATTAACACCTTTAGTCCTGTTAATTAGGAAGGGCAGTTCATAATTTGTAATATGAAAGCAGTAAGATTGGCTGACAAATAACACAGTGAACCTGGCAAACACCTAAGAACATTTTTTTATTATTATTATTATTGTATTTTTTACAGGTATGTATATATCTCTGACATTATATACAGTATAGCTCAATGTGGAACACATACAGACTCAGATGCCTGAAAAAAGAGTACATAATGATAATTTTGATGCAGCGACATTAGTGGTCAGTAGAGAAGTGGTTCCCTAAATTGGTGGCCCTTGAAAAAATTCCCCCTTAAAATGGTGTTAAAGGTTCAAGGTTTTCTACCATCATGCATCCTATACATAAAGGTAAAACCTCTTGATCCAGTGATGTGTACGAGAGCTGAGCCTCGCCTATGTCTCATTCCTCATTGTCACAGCCAGTGAGCCAGTGAGGAGAGAGCGGGGGCGGGGCCAAGCCGCAGCTCTATGTGTCTTATGGATGCATAGAGCAGGGCTCAGAAGCAGCCATGCACCAGTGCCCCGAGAGCAAGCAACTTGCTCTTGGAGGGCACTGACTGAAGAGTAGGAACCAGGAGTACCGCCAGAGGACCGGAAAAAATGATTTAGTGAAGGTAAATTGGGTATCTGGGGCTCCAGGAGGCAATGCCCTTAGTTTGTAATAATGTACATTTGATTAGTCAGTCTTTAAGTAAAAACAAAGTTGAACCACGGTAAGGGGGTGATTTAAAAAGAGGCAGCCATCCTAATAGTGTGTCCAGCAACTCTGCAAAACATATTCAAGAAATAAGGGTGGGGGTGCTCCTCTAAGTGTAGTATTAACCACTTAAGACCTGGACCATTATGAAGGCAAAGGACCTAGACCTTTTTGTGATTCAGCACTGCGTCGCTTTAACTGACAATTGTGCGGTCGTGCAACATAGCTCCCAAAAATTTGCGTACTTTTTTTCTCCACAAATAGAGCTTTCTTTTGGTGGTATTTGATCACCTCTGCTGTTTTTATTTTTTGCGCTATAAACAAAAATAGAGCGACAATTTTGAAAATATTTGCAATATTTTTTACTTTTTGCTATAATAAATATCCCCAAAAAAATATTTAAACAACCTTTTTTTTCCCTCAGTTTAGGCCGATACTTATTCTTCTACATATTATGGTAAAACAAAATAGCAATAAGTGTTTATTGATTGGTTTGCGTAAAAGTTGCGTTTACAAAATTGTGGATAGTTTTATGGCATTTTTATTCATAATTTTTTTTTACTAGTAGTGGCAGCGATCAGTGTTTTTTTTCATGACTGCGACATTATGGCGGACACATTTTTGAGACCATTGTCATTTTCACAGCAAAAAGTGCTATAAAAATGCACTGATTACTGTGAAAATGACAATGGCAGAGAAAGGGGTTAACCACTAGGGGGAGCTAAGGGGTTAAGTGTGCCCTAAGGGAGTGATTCTTACTGTAGGGGGGCATGGCTGGACGTGTGATGTCACTGATTGTTGTTCCCTATAACAGGGAACAGGCGATCAGTGACAAGCCACAGAGAAGAACGGGGAAGGTTCTCACCTCTCCCCGTTCTTCAGCTCCTGTGACCAATCAAGGGACACTGGCGACGATCAGGTCCACGGGCGCGGTCACGGAGCTTCGGACCGAGTTGCGAGCACGCCGGTGGCGGCGCGTGTGCAAACCCACGGCTGGGCACTTAAAGGGCAACGTACCTGTATGTGCCTGTGCCCAGCCATGTCATTATTCCGACGTATATCGGCGTTAGGCGGTCCTTAAGTGGTTAAAGCAGTAACATTTATTGCACAAGATTAAAAACACAACTAAAAGAGCACAACATCACACCAGAACCTTTCCCAGTTACCCAGATCATGTGAGGAGACTGTGGAATGCAGTAGAACAGCCAGGACTACAGACATATGATGAGACCTCTTCAGGAACATTACAGTGGAACCATGTTGAGTAAAGTTGATTTGGATCATTTCTCATTAGTAATTTCCCTGTTTATCTTATTACTCCATGGTGCCACACATGTAAGGTTTTTTTTTTTTTTTAAGTAAGGTTTAATTCCAGACCAAATTTGTAATTCCACTTTGAAAAGAGAGGGAAGGATTAGTGCCTCTGTCAGCTTTTTATTGCTATCATTATCCCCGGGGACATTCTGTCAGAACAAAAATTGATGAGAAAACAGAACAGTCAGAACAGAACAGAACAAGACAAAACAGAAAAATAAAGTAGAATGAGAAAGGGTTAGAACAGATCACAATGGTTTGCATTGCTCTCTAAGCCTTTCTGTCCCAATAACAACTGCAATCCTTTTAATATTTTTGGGATGGGTGTCACAAAGACAAAAAGTGAAGAAAAATTTCCCCAATGGATACACAGGATAGGAGCCTCTCTCCTGGACACTTCTTCTCTTGGCTGAGGACTGTGCTCTATCTCCCCTCCTGCCAGTTCAGAGCTCCTGTGTGCCTGTAATTACCGCTGCTGGCTTCTGAATACAGACATGCTGCACTGGCTGGAAGGAGGAGGGGGAGAGAGAACACAGCCCGTGTAGTGTCACATTCCGCTGCTTATCACAGAATGCTCCGGAAGTGACGTTTCGTTGCCGCCATCTTGCTACACCCCACACCATTGCACAGTAATAATAGAGTGAGAAGGGGGCAAGCAGACATCTTGTTACACCCACCAGAGCTTTAGATTTCACAGTTATTTTTAACACAAAACTGAGCTTTTATGCCTAAATACAGTATTTAGAAATCCGACGGACTGTTTAGATGTTACACTTTAAAAGCAGTAGCAAACCTGCTAACCTTATATGGTTGCTAATGTGACAGAACACCTCTGATTTTCACATTTAAACAGTCCGCCGGATTTCCAAATACTGTAATTAAGCTCCGTTTTGTGTTGAAAATAACTGTGAAATCAAAAACTCTGGTGGGTGTAACAAGATGTCCGCTTGCCCGCTTCTCACTCTATCATTACTGTGCAGGAGTGTGGAGTGCAGCAAGATGGCAGCGACAAAACGTCACTTCCGGAGCAATCTGTGATGGGGAGCCGAATGTGACACTACACCGGCACAGCTTCCCAGCTCTTTCCTTGCCACTCCCAGCACTGGTCAAAAGGGCTTGTTTTTTTATAAGTAACTAACCCCTTTTGTGTTCATCTTCATAATCCACTTCCCCTCTCCTGTTGGTACAAAAAAAAAAAACAGAAGTACGCAACATGTTTTAAAAGTAATTATTAAAATAAATAAAACCATCTCACTCGCATACATTGCTCATAGGATCACCCTGTCCCTCCATTGATCTGCAATGCAACCTCTTTTCTGCTTGTGTCTAACCCACTCCTGTCACCTGGGTGTGCACATAAATTAGACCCAGTGATAGAGATCACAAACCGTCTGACTTGCGTCTCTCACTCACTGTTCACTGTTGGGTGTTGTTTTTCCTCTTAGCAGCATGGGAGGGTTATCTCCCAACCTACATAGGTTCTCACTGATGCGTTTCATCCCAAAGACTTTATCAAAGGATGGACAGCTGGTTTGTGATTTTTGTCAGTGGGTCTAGTTTATGTGTACTCCCTGATTAAAACAAGCAGGAGAGAGGTTGGACATCAACCAGTGGAGGGAGAAGTGGTAATCCTATGAGCGATGTATGAAGCGCTGATATACCACAAAGAAATGGGAGTGAGAGGTACTATATTGAGTACTTCTGTATTTTTAGTTTCCGTGGGAGAAGTGAAGTGAATTATGAAGATGGACACAGAAGGGTTTTGTAATTTATAATAAAGGTGGTTGTAAACCCTATTCATGAGATTTGAACTAATATATCTGTAGTGTACGCTTATCTCTCTTCAAATCTCTAAGGCCTCGTACACACGACCGAGGAACACATCAGAAAAGACACATTGTTTTCCTCGATAAGTTCCTTGTTAGGCTTGTCGAGAAACTCGACAAGCTGTCTTTGCGTACACACAGTCAAGACCAAATCTCCTTGGTGTCGATTTACCGTAATTTTAGCGGGTGCTTCGGCAGCGCTGCCCATTGTTTTCAATGGCAGGGGCAGTGAAGGAGCAGTGTATAGACGGTGCTTGCAGGACTTTTTTTTCCGGTCCTGCAAGTGCACCGTCCCAGTGTGAAAGCACTCCGGCTTTAACACTGGGGCTGCAGGGGAGGTGTTTTTCAGGCGCTATTTTTAGCCCAAAAGTGCTTGAAAAGCACCTCAGTGTAAAAGTGGTCTTATGGATGGGTTTTAAAATGCTTTGGCGGGATTATATACATTTTGGAGACCAAAAGTGATAACATCAAGCAGGTTTAAATAATCAGTTTAAGGAAAACTCATCCATTAGTAGAAAATGTTGAGGTATTATTAGAGGACAAAGGAAGGACTTTGTTAAATTGACACCCTTCTTGTTGCCTTCATAAATGCCAGTGTTGGTCATTAACCACTTAAGACCCGGAACAATATGCTGCCAAATGACCAAAGGGGTTTTTGCGATTCGGGACAGCGTCGCTTTAACAGACAATTGCGCGGTCCTGAGACGTGGCTCCCAAAACAAAATTCGTGTCCTTTTCTTCCCACAAATAGAGCTTTCTTTTGGTGGTATTTGATCGCCTCTGCGATTTAAATTTTTTGCGCTATATACAAAAATAGAGCGTCATTTTTGAAAAAAAATCAATATTTTTTACTTTTTGTTATAAGAAAAATCAATAAACTAAATTTTAGTCAAACATTTAGGCCAAAATTTATTTAGCCACATGTCTTTAGTAAAAAAAAATTGCAATAAAAAAAAAAAATTAGCTACCTAGCGGGAACAGCGACACTAATACAGCGATCAGAAAAATGATCGCTTAGTGACGCTGGCAATAGGGAGTGAAAGGGTTAACTAGGGCAGTGATCAAGGGGTTAAAACTTTATTAGGGGGGGGTACAGGGCTACCCTGAACCTAATGCCGCGTACACACGGTCGTTTTTTGCGATGAAAAAAACCGACGTTTTTTGTGAAGTAAAAAACGACGTTTTTGAAACGTCACTTTCAAAGACGATGTTGCCTACACACCATCGTTTTTTTCACAAAAAACAAGGTTACGTTCACCACACTTTTCCATTGAAGCTCGCTTCATAACTAGCTTCTGGGCATGCGCGGGTTGAAAAACGTCGTTTTAAACGATGTTTTTGCTACACACGGTGACTTTTTGTGAAACAAAAAACGACGTTTTGAAAAAGGACACAAAAAATTCAAGCATGTTGGAATTTTTTTTTGGTCGTTTTTTTTAAGACAAAAAACGACGTTTTGCCCACACACGATCAATTTAAATGACGTTTTAAAAAACGACGTTTTTTTTCATCGCAAAAAACGACCGTGTGTACGCGGCATAACACTAACTTACTTTTACACTGCCTGTCACACTGACACTAAATACAGTAATCATACATGTATGATTACTGCATTCAGTGACTCTGTGACAGGGGGGAGGGGGGGGGCGATCGCAGGGGTTAAATGTGTTTTTTGTGTAGTGTAGGTACAGTGTAGTGTTGTGCAGACTTACTTGTGTTGTGATCTCTCCTCAGCGGTGGTTGAAAAAACCGCCGAGGGAAAGATCACGTCGCTTCCTCCTTCCTGTGTTTACACAGTTGGAGGAAGTGCACTGCAGGGGGAGCGCGCGCATTGGCTGGGAGCGATCCGGAGGGGGTGGACAAAAACGAAAAGCCGCCCCCTCTTGTCGGATCGCTCCTGCAGCCGCGCGGACCGCCGCATGTACGGGGGGGGTCCGATCGGACCCCCGATCCCCCCCAAGGCACCAACGTATATATACGTTGATGTGCCTGTCGGTGCCATTCTGCCGACGTAAATGTACATGCGGCGGTCCTTAAGTGGTTAACTAACTTTTACAGTAACATGTTTCCAGGTGAAAAATAGAGCTATTAATGGGTTAACACTTATTTTTGTAAAGGAAAAATAAAAATATTTTATAAAACCTTTGCTGGCCATGTGTAGATTTTATGCATAATGCAACAGATCCTTCCTACTGCTAAGGCAAAACTTTCTCAGAGAATGCAATTACAGTAACAGCATGACACAATCAACAGGCAGCAGTCATCAGACGAATTGCAAATCTACATAGGGTACAGACAGAGCAAAAACAGAGAACCTAGGGATAAGTAAACAAAATATCACTTTACAAATCAGAAAAAACAAACCATATTTATAATGACTATGAACCTCTTTGCAGGATGCATGGCAAATTGCATTTTCCAGGTTAAAGTGTGCTTATTTCAAATAGCTGATGCAAATATAGCTTTACCAGTGCTAACGATACCAAGGACACGGCTATTATGTGAAACAACACACATTTTATCTATGTTGTATTATAATATTGATTTTTTTGTATAATTACGCATCATTATTATTTTATTTAAATAAAGTGCATGACTTTAAAGTAAACTTGTGTAAAAATGCAACATAGAACATTTCATATGAATTAGGGTCATACATTTTACTTTATGTCTTCCAGTGGTACCTAAAACCCTCCATATGCACATGGGAAAATACTAACTTTCTCAGCGCATGTCTTGGCTACATCTAAAATGATGCCTCTCCCATACACGCTGATGAGCATTTACAACTATACGGTCCCTAGTGATTTTTTATCAATTGTAGTCCATTAATTTAAATCTTTAGGTCAGAATAGAGCAGCAAGTTGGACTTATTTGGGTTTAATAGATAAAATAGCTCTAAACCCACAGTTCACCTGAGCATGTACCAAGCAGCATTGGCACAGCATGACCAGCACAGTGGCGTTTTTCATCTTATTTTATATATTTTAACTGTCAAATGTTTACTATAAAGACTGTATAATACAGTGGCGAGGACCAGTGTTGCCAACCGCAGAGGGGGATGGTGGCACCGCAGAGGGTGGGGACGGAGACAGGAGTTTTTAGTGGCACCCCAGAGGGGGATGGAGACATGGGACAATAGAGGCAGGGGGTGATTATAGGGCAGGGGGAGATTGAAGGCAGGGAGTGATTGGAGGCAGGGGGAGATTGGAGGCAGGGGGAGATTGGAGGCAGGGGGAGATTGGAGGCAGGGGGAGATTGGAGGCAGGGGGAGATTGGAGGCAGGGGGAGATTGTGGCACCGCAGAGGGGGGTAAAGGCAATGGGTGTTGGGAGAGATTTGAGGCAGGGGGTGTTAGTGGCAGGGGGTGAAAGGAGGCACTGCAGAGGGGGATGGTGGCATCGCAAAGGGTAGGGATGGAGACAGGGGTTGTTGGTGGCACCACAGAGGGGAATGGAGGCAGGGGACGATGGAGGCAGGGGGTGATTGGAGGCAGGGGGAGATTGGAGGCAGGGGGAGATTGGAGGCAGGGGGAGATTGGAGGCAGGGAGTGATTGGAGGCAGGGAGTGATTGGAGGCAGGGGGAGATTGGAGGCAGGGGGAGATTGTGGTACCGCAGAGGGGGGTAAAGGCAATGGGTGTTGGTGGCAGAGGGGGATGGAGACAAGGGGTGATGTGACTAAATTATTTGACCTTATTATATTGAAAATAACAAAAATATGTTTTTTTACCTTAATATCCACCTTAACCACTTAAGGACCTTAGGTGTTTTTCAGATTTGGTGTTTGCAAGACTAAAACAGTTTTTTCTGTTAGAAAATTACTTAAAACCCCCAAACATTATATATTTTTTTCTAACACCCTAGAGAATAAAATAGTGGTCATTGCAATACTTTTTGTCACACCGTATTTGCGCAGCGGTCTTACAATCGCACTTTTTTTGGAAAAATTCACTTTTTTGAAAGATAATGTTACGCCAAGTAAAATGATACCCAACATGTCACGCTTAAAAATTGCGCCCGCTCGTGGCATGGCATCAAACTTTTACCCTTAAAAATATCGATTCTATAGGTTGCATTTTTTAAGTTACAGAGGAGGTCTAGGGCTAGAATTATTGCTCTCGCTCCAACGATCGCGGCAATACCTCACTTGTGTGGTTTGAACACCGTTTTCATATGCGGGCGCTACTCGCGTATGCGTTCGCTTCTTTTTGTTTTCTTATTTATTTTTATTTATTTTACTACTTTTTACACTGAAATTAGTTGAATATTCTGTATTCTCAGTTGTACAGGTAACAAGCTAGGGATGGGCTATATCTTAATGGAGAGGGTGCAGCTGTCGCAATAGAAAGAATGAAAAGAGTTTAGGGGTGCAAAAGGTGGAATTAGAAAACATGGGCAATGCAGAAGAAATTCAAGAATTGGGATTACTAGGGGACAAAGAGAATTCAATAGGGTTTGATAGAAAAAAAGAAAAAAAACTAAACATGACAGTAGAAATATAAAGTGTATGTTAACAAATAAAAAAAAAAATGAAAAATATAAGGTTCATGTGAAATATCCAGTGATATCAAATTATATTCAAATAATAAATCTATATAATAATGTGTTCAATTAAAGTTCATATGCTGAAACTTTTCTGCGTTGAATTATTGTGACCTCTCAATTATTGTGACTTCTCAATTCATATAACATTCACCACTGTGCAAATCGTGTCTTCAGCAGATTATGTGCACACCTACACCAGCCGTTATACCTGCTCACCTCATACATGGCTCAGAAAGACTCAAAACAATTCCTTTTGGGGGCATGGCCACGGCATTGAAGGGAGCAGACGCGTGTGAGCTGAGCTCCGTCTGACCCGCTCCACACAGCAGTACATGCAACAGCATCCAGCCTCAGGACTCCAACCAATCGAGGTGCCATCGCAGAGGAAGCAATCCCAGCAGCCCCTGAGGACTCCTCAGCTCGGATCCAGCTCTCTTGAAGCCTATTTTACCAGTGGAGGCCGGCAGCATGGGGCCAAATCCAAGATGGCACCAGGTGAGTGTCTCCAGGCGGCACACATGGCATCCCCCCAATCCCCTCACTGTGCCATCCACCTGCATCCCCTCCTCTCCCCTCCTCACCAGACTCACAGGGAAGCCCCTTTAGCAGCCCAGGCTGATTATGATGCCAGGGGAAACTGAAACAATGCCTCCCACAGGTCACCTCATGGTTCCCAGACAAATTCTGCCATGCCTCACTCCTTCAGCCCTTAGTGCCCCCCGCACATTTCCTGAGAACATGGAATCGCATGTGGCCCTAGAAGATGGAGACCTGCGGTGCCATATCTTAGCCCTCCCACCTGGGCTGATCTGGAGGGCTTTATGGCCCGGATGGAGAAGGCCTTTAGGAAGGACATTGAAGACCTGCAAGCAGAGACGGCTCACATTGGGGGCAGAGTAGAGGCCTTAGAAGCAACAGTAGAGGACATTAACCCTACTCTACAGGCCCTACAGACACTCTGTACGGTGAAAAAACAAACGCATTGACTCTTTGCTTAACCAACTTGATGATGTGGAAAACCAGAGCTGAAGGGTTAATATTCACATACGAGGTGTACCGGAAACCACGGGACCCAGAGACATTATCTCTACCCTTCAGGGGATATTCTCACAGAACCTGGGTAAAGAGGCTTCTGACCGCATAGAGATAGATCGAGCCCATCGGCCCTCAGACCCCCCTCTGATAATCTGGATCAACCCCAGGACATAATTTGTAAGTTGCACAAGTATACCTTGAAGAAACGTATCATGTACCATGTCCGGGGGGTCCGCCATTTGGACTTTGATGGAGCCAAGTTGTCCCTATCCCCAGACCTATCCAAGACACTCTACAGAACAAGTCGGACTTACTTCACTCTCTTTCCTACCTCGGCCTACCAGCGGTGGACATACCCGATTGGCGCACTTCCCCAGATGTCCCAGCACCAGCTCGTCTGGAGCCTTGGTGACAGGCAGTTGCAGACGCTGCAACAAACCACATAAAGATCCCGCTGTCACCGCTGCACAGGGGCCTTCCTCTTCCTCAGCTGCACGTTGACTGTTACAGTTCCAGATGGCTCTGCCCTTCCCTCCATTTTCCCCTAATTTTTTCTTCCATTTTCAGGACTGTTTTTGCTGCTGCAGATAATTTGCCTGCACACCTGATTTACAGAAGTGCTCATGCACTGGAGCGGGACCCTTAGCAGGGCTCCTGCCTGATGTCTCCCCACTCACCCCCCATAGTTCGGCTGAGGATGTCTACAGTGTCACTTTAACTCTTTTGGGCCAGCTGGCCGAGGGGTGACCCATGCACTGTCGGTGTTAGTATTAATTACTTGCCCACTGGGCACGGTTTTCTTTATTTGTTTTGTATTATCCATGTTTTTTTTTCTTCTTCTCCTTTCTAATATCTGGGTTATACTCACATGCTTTTTCTCTTCAGCACATCAGGTTTATTGGGTCAATTTGCAGCAGGTCTCTCCTCATCCTTCATACGCCCATAGGGCTGCATTACCAGTGACTAGGGATGAGCCTGATGTTTGAGTCGAAAGTAAGTTCGACTCGAACATCAGGGGTTCGCCTGTTCACCGAATAGCAAACAATTTGCGGTGTTCTTGTCAAATTCGAAAAGCCGTGGAACCTTGTTTAAAAGTCTATGGCAAAATAACATGAAAAATCGAAAGTGATAATTTTAAAGGCTTATATGCATGGTATTGTCGTGAAAAGTGTTTGGGGACCTGGGTCCTGCCCCAGGGGACATGTATCAATGCAAAAAAAAAAGTTTTAAAAAACCTATTTTTTTTCGGGAGCAGTGATTTTAATAATGCTTAAAGTAAAACAATAAAAGTGAAATATTCCTTTAAATTTCGTGCCTGGGGGGTGTCTATAGTATGCATGTAAAGTGGCGCATGTTTAGAACAATCCCACAGAAAAATTTAATTTCTAAAGGAAAAAAAGTAATTTAAAACTACCACGGCTGTAATTAATTGTCGGGTCTCGGGAATACAGATAAAACTCATTGAAAAAAACAGCATGGGTTCCCCCCAGTCCATTACCAGGCCCTTCGGGTCTGGTATGAATATTAAGGGTAACTCCGAACCAAAATAAAAAAAAATTACGTGGGACTCCCCCCAAATTTAATACCAAGCCCTTCAGGTCGGGTGTGGGTTTTAAGGAGAACCCCACACCAAAATAATAAAAAATGGCGTAGGGGTCCCCCCAAAAATCCATACCAGACCCTTATCTGAGCACGCAACCTGGCAGGCCGCAGGAAATGAGGGGGGATGAGAGAGCGCCCCCCCTACTTAACCTTACGAGGCCACATGCCCTCAACATGGGAAAGGTGCTTTGTTTGGGGTCTAGACCCCAAAGCACCTTGTCTCCATGTCGATGCTTTAGGGTCCCCTACGCCATTTAAAAAAAAAATTGGTGCAGGGTTCCCCTTAATATCCACACCAGACCTGAAGGGCCTGCTATTGAATGTGGGGGGAGTTTTATCTGTATTGCCGAGATCCGGCAATTCACTACAGCCTTGATCAGTTTTAATTGACTTTTTTCCTTTAGAAATGTAATTTTCTTGCAAATATTTTGCCTGCTCGCAAGTTCTGGTGCAAACCAAAGGGGTGTTTGGCTCATCCTTACCAGCGACCAACCATGGCTGATCTGAAGATCATATCATACAATGTTCGTGGCCTGAGATCCCCATTGAAACGCAGTAAGTTGTGGCTTGAGACAAAGAGACTGGATGCACACATTTTACTCTTGCAGGAAACTCATTTCAGGACTGACTCGGTTCCAACCTCCCCACACACCTATACAACCAATGGTATCTCAGCAACTCACTCCGACCTAAATCTGGTGGAATGGCGGTTGTGATTCATAAACATTGCCCTTTCATTCCCCTGGACCACTATGCGGATCCCAATGGCAGATTTGTCTTCTTGAAAGGCAATCTGTTCGATCTCAAGCTTACCTTTGTGGCACTTTATGCTCTTAATTCCCGGCAATTGGAGCTTTTGGACAAGTTGTTAGATACCCTTTCCACTTTTCGTGAGGGGGGACTGGTGGTGGGGGGAGATTTTAACCACTTGACCACTGGGCACTTAAACACATTTTCAGCTTTCGGTGCTCTCACATTTTGAATGGTGGTTTGAATTTGGTGGTATTTGATCACCTCTGCGGTTTTTATTTTTTTCGCTATAAATGAAAAAAGAACCAAAATTTTGTAAAAAAATTAAGTTTTCTTCATTTCTATTATAAAATTTTGCAAAAAAGTAATTTTTCTTCATAAATTTGGCCTAAAATGTATACTGCTACATATTTTTGGTAACAAAACAAAAATAAATTGGATATTATTTAGTCTGGGTGAAAGTTATAAGGTCTACAAGCTATGGTACCAATTACTGAAAATTGATCAATTTGAGTATACCTGATGTACTGACAGCCTCTCCCATTTCTTGAGACCCTAACATGCCAGAAAAGTACAAATACCTCCCAAATGACCCCTTTTTGGAAAGAAGACATTCCAAGGTATTTAGAAAGAGGCATTGTGAGTTTTTTGAAGTTGTGATTTTCTCCCACAATTCTTTACAAAATCAAGATTTTTTTTATTTTTATATTTTTTTCCACAAAAGTTTCATATTAGCAGGTTATTTATTACACACAATGGAAGAAAAAATCTGCGCAAATAATAAAAACACTATGGGCCAGATTTAGGTAGAAGTTACGCGGCTTATCTGTAGATAAGCCGCGTAACTTCTAACCTACGCCGTCGTATCTGTTTTCTGTATTCAGAAAGCAAGATACGCCGGGATTGAGTTCAGATACGAGCGGCGTAATTGTATTTCGCCGTCGTATCAGAACTGCAATTTTAAAATGGCCGCTAGGGGCGTTCCCGCTGATTTACGCCGAGAATATATAAATCAGTGAGATATGCCAATTCACGATCGTACGCGGGCCTGACACAGTGACTTAACAACGTTTCCGTAAGAGATACGCGGCGTAAAGAAAAACATGCCCCCTAGGTGGCGCATCCTATGTTAAGTATGGCCGTCGTTCCCACGTCGAATTGAAAAATGTTCACTTTCATGCCGTTTGCGCAACTCGTCCGTGAATGGGGATTGACGTCATTGACGTTCACATAGAAAACACCGTCCTAATGTGGAGCATGCGCACTGGGATACATTAACGGCAGGCGCATGCGCAGTTCGTTCGCCGCGGGATCGCGCCTAGTTTAAATACTACACGCCCCCTACCCGCCCAATTTGAATTCTAACGGCCCATTTTCTCTACGCCACCGCAACTTTAGAAGCAAGTGCTTTGTGAATACAGTACTTTCTCCTAAAGTTTTGGCGGAGTAACGTAAATGAGCAACGTTACGCCAGAATAAAGATTCGCTCATCTACCTGAATCTGGCCCTATAATGGTACAAAATGTGACACCAATGTTATTCCATATATGAAGTGGATATCCCGTGTTACAAGTGATATATAGAACAATTGGAAGTCAATTATCCCTACGCCGTTTAGTCTCAAAAAGACTTCATCCTGGGGCACTACAGGCCAAAGTCTTTTTGAGACGAAACGGCGTAGGGCGGCGGCGTGCTGACGTCTTATAACCGCATACTGTGTCCCGGAGAGAACGGGTTCTGCTAGCCGGCCGGCTATATTTTTACAAGCAAATTTTATTTACTTTCTTGTAAGTGTGATTTTAATCTTTTAATAAACAAGTTATATGGGTTCACGCTATGTATCTTTTTTCCTTCTCCATATCGGTTTCATTCAACATTGATCACCGGTCCACTGTTGGAGAAGTCTCGGCTCTTGGATATCTTGCCACATAACCCCCTGGCTGGGGATTAAGCCATCTGCTGTCAGAAGATCTCTAGTTGGGATCTTCCCCTCTGGTAAGGGGCGGTGTGATTGAGAGGTGGAGGTGTCTTATCTATCCATGCACTGTTTCTGAGGTTTTTGTATTTGATGTCACCATCTATTTGAAGGGAAAGGAATAACTTTTCTGCTATCAATTATCATCAGATGCATTTTTGTGTTCCATGCCTGAATAATAGACTTCCAATTGTTCTATATATCCATTGTAACACTGGATATCCACTTCATATATGGAATAACATTGGTGTCACATTTTGTATCATTATAGTGTTTTTATTATTTGCACAGCTTTTTTCTTCCATTATACTAGTTTTTTGTGGGTATCTCACATATTTAAGCTACTAGCATTTCTTATTTAGGTTATTTACATAGACAGCACAGTACTACCACTCTTTTCACTTATTTCTCACACACAGCATATGCATACCACAAATTACACCCCAAAACACATTCTGCTATTCCTCCCGAGTATGGCGATACCACATGTGTGAGACTTTTACACAGCGTGGCCACATACAGAGGCCAAAAATGCAGGGAGCACCATCAGGCGTTCTGGAACACCCAGACCAATTCTGACATTCCTCTCCTACATGTAAAAATCATCATTTATTTGCTAGAAAATTACATAACATTATATATGCTTTTTTATCAAAGACCCTAGAGAATATAATGGCGATCGTTGCAACTTTTTATCACGCATGGCATTTGCACAGCAATTTTTAGAACGCATTTTTTTGGAAATAAAACAGTTTTGTGCTTTTAAAAAAAAAAAAACATTAAAGTTAGCCCAATGTTTTTGAATAATATGAAAGATGAAGTTATGCCGAGTAAATAGATACCCAACAAGTCACCCTTCAATATTGCACATGCTTGTGGAATGGCGCCAAACTTCGCTACTTAAAAATTCCCATAGGTGACGCTTTAAATGTTTTTACTGGTTCCATGATCATTCTTATGGTGTAGAGAATCGCCGGCTGAAAAAAATGCTATCTGAATGATGCCTGTAGCTGCAGGCATCATTTAGATATCCCTGCACAAATTCAAGGACGTCATATGACGTGGGCGGGAAGTGGTTAAAAACGCATTTTTTATGTATTATGTGTGTATTTTCTGGGTATTGCAAAGTATTGGTCGGGTATTGCAGAGTATTGTGCGAGGGTATTGCAGAGTATTGTGCGGGGGGTATTGCAGAGTATTGTGCGGGGGGTATTGCAGAGTATTGTGCGGGGGTATTGCAGAGTATTGTGCGGGGGTATTGCAGAGTATTGTGCGGGGGTATTGCAGAGTATTGTGCAGAGTATTGCGCAGGGGGTACTGCAGAGTATTGCGCAGGGGGTACTGCAGAGTATTGCGCAGGGGGTACTGCAGAGTATTGGCAGGGGGTACTGCAGAGTATCCCTGCACAAAGTCAAGGACGTCATATGACGTGGGCGGGAAGTGGTTAAAACGCATTTTTTATGTATTATGTATGTATTTTCTGGGTATTGCAGAGTATTGGTCGGGGTATTGCAAAGTATTGGTCGGGTATTGCAGAGTATTGTGCGGGGGGTATTGCAGAGTATTGTGCGGGGGGTATTGCGGAGTATTGTGCGGGGGGTATTGCAGAGTATTGTGCGGGAGTATTGCAGAGTATTGTGCGGGGGTATTGCAGAGTATTGTGCACAGTATTGTGCGGGGTATTGCAGAGTATTGCGCAGGGGGTAATGCAGAGTATTGCGCAGGGGGTATTGCAGAGTATTGCGCAGGGGGTATTGCAGAGTATTGCGCAGGGGGTATTGCAGAGTATTGCGCAGGGGGTATTGCAGGGAAGGAAGAGTATTGCAGGGGTTAATGCAGGGATGGCTGGATCTGTGACTGCAATAGTCACAGATCCAGCCACAGTGCTGCTGACACCCGCGCTCCCCCTCTCCTCTCACACTGTACCGATCGGTACAGAGAGAGGAGGGAGGAACGCAGATAGATTTCCTATTGGTGGACCAATGCATTTTGGAATTGCTCTCCAGTGCGTCGATTGGATCACTGACGATTTCCGACACTGCACCTATTTCCGTCTCCCTAGCTCCTCTATTTCCGCCAATGGACATGGCGGTTAAAACGAAAACCTGCTAGATGATGCAGTTGCACAAAAGTAGATCTCAGATACCATTTCTTTATATTTCAAAGAGAACATGATGGAAGAGACAGGGGTTGGCATCTGTATGGGAGGGACATAAGGCTGTGATACGAAGTGAACTTATCTCCAGGGATCTAGACTCAAAAAAGCACGCAGTGGGGAACTTTAGTCCCTACTGGACCAGCTACGCACTGCGGAGCTTAAACACAAATGCCAATTTACATCCTCTATGAGGAGGTTGTGTCTCTTAGGGAAAAGCTTTCCACTCTGTTGGAAACACGCACATGTGATAGACTGAGATATGTTTCTCATAAATTTTACGAGTTTGGAAACAAATGCGGGAGACTATTGGTCAGGGCCCTTAAACGACAACGCACATCCGGCCACGTCCATAAGCTGCAAACTGCCTCGGGCTCCCAAACGGTACTTTCCTCTAAAATTGCGGACACCTTTTGGGAATACTATGCCCAACTTTACCAACTTCCTGCCACGCTCGTGGGTCACACGCCCTCACAGAATGTATTTCACAATATCTAGAAGAAGCACTAACCCCCCAACTGTCAACACAACTTAGCGAACAGCTTGACAGGCCTATAGCTGTAGCGGAAATTAAAGCAGTTATTAAAGACCTACCGCAAGGAAAGTGTCCTTGCCCAGATGGGTTCACTAATGCATATTACCATAAATTATCACCTCTCCTGTCTGATCGCATGTGCACATACTTTAACGCCCAGGCATCAGGCACTTCCCTTCCGAAAGAGGCACTGTTGGCACATATTGCTGTCCTCCCGAAGGAAGGTAAGGACCCAGCCACCCCCCAGCAGCTATAGGCCGATCTCGTTGTTGAACACGGACATCAAGATATTAGCGAAGGTCTTGGCGAATTGACTTAAACCCGTCCTACCGACAGTAATTCACCCGGACCAAACAGGATTTATAACAGGGAGGGAGGCTAGGGACAACTCCAAACAAGCTATACAATTGATTCACTGGGTGAACCTGCAACGGCCCAGCTCACCCTGTCTATTATCCAAGGATGCCAAAAAGGCTTTCGACCAGGTGGACTGGGCCTATCGCCAACAAGCATACGAAGCATTGGGGAACATCCTATGGACCGAGACTGGGTCCCTGTACCATCTGGAAAATAGTTTGTAATTTTTCTCCTTTGTGAAGCTGGAGATTGAGGATTTGTGGGTGAATGTGAAAGAGGTCTGCCATTCACTATGGGTGATGTCCTCGCCCAGGTCACAGGACCACTTTTGTGTGAATGTGAGAAGGGTGCTGTGTGTGTGAGAGAGGAATTCCTTACATATGAGAGAGAGCGTGTGTCTGGGAACCTGGGAGAGTTTACACATCTCCTCAAAGGTCGTTAAGGGCCTGTGTATTTGACCTAAAAGGTGTAAAGTAGAGCAAAAGTTTGTCAGGGACAGCCTGGATAACCAATTTGTGGTGGGGGAAGGGTTTCCTTCTGGTGGTGTGAATCTGCCTGTAGTCTTTTGGATAAAGGTGGTATCTGTTAGCCAGTTAGCCCTCTCGTAGCCACATATTCAGCCAGAGGTTTCATAGTCGGGAAGTGTCGGGTTGTCAAATAGCAGTGTCAGGGGCCCGGGGTCAGTGGATAGTGCATAGGTAACATGTCAGCGGTACCACAAAGCCAGCGGTACCACAGAGCTAGCGCCACCTCGGTAAGTAGGGAGAGCATAGGTAAAGTGCGATATTTGGGTTGGTATGCCCAGAGCAGGGCCCTTAGGTCTACCTGTGCCATATCCTGTTCTGCCAGTGCTGAAGGCTTGGTCAACAGGCGTGGGAAGCACTCCAGTAGCCTGGAGAATATGGCCGAGGCATATATTTCTTTCCTTTCTTTCTTTCAGCTATGTTCTCATCTCTTCCACATCCGACCAAAAAAATGGGATACCACATAAATGAGACACTAAGCCCAGATTCCACTGTTGCTGTGTCCACTTTACAATCAGTAACCTCCCAGGGGGATTGCAAGAAAGATCTGAGTTTCAGTTCTGAGTGACTAACTGTATATTACAATATTTGTGGGATAGATTTTGTTGTGACCTTATACTCCATTCACAACTCCTTAGGGAATAAGTAATCGAATCCAAGTCGTTTTAACAGCAAAACTTGACCACTTTTATTCTGCTGCAGAAAAAGCAAAAGAAGCAGCCCGACAGTGCAGACCTGGTTGTCTGCTGTGTTAGTCAAAAAATTGGTACTCTGTACCATGGTAGTGACACCTAGGGGTGGAAAGTAAATTCTCCCAGTAATTCTATTCCTAGGCATACATTTTTGGCTGTATTAATTGTGGTTATTAGTTGTGGGATATCAATACAATGTCTCGATGTCATACGATTAATCCTATTGATACATACGATTTTTAGTGACTAAATTGTTTAATATATTTTTATTTCTTATTATTTTTCACTGTCTGTACTTTCATACAATTTTATTCTTACTGAAAATATGATGTTAATATGTGTGGATAATTTAGCTATGATCGAGTGCTCAGGACCTTTCTTCCTTTTACAGTCCTTTTTTTTTTTTTTTTGCCGTCTGTGTTACCACTAGGAAGGTTTGCCATGTGTACCTGCACTAGTGGCCATTGTTAATAGAACAAAAAACATTGGGAAATCCAAGAGAAATTTAACTTAGCTTAGTGAGTGAGCGAATGTTGTGCTGATTACAATCATCCAAACATGTATGCAAAAATCCTGTATTTTTTTCCTTGCACATGATTTGCTATTTTTTGCTAAGTGACTTTTCACTTTGTTTCACCTGATTCACTAAGATAAGTAAACATTTCCTTTGCAAAATAAAAACTCACTTTAAAATGGGATACTATATAAAATTTTGTAGATGCCCTAAAACCTCCTCCTACAAATATTGAGCGCTTCTAAAATTAGTAAAAATAAAATAACTATTACAGTGCATATTAAATAAACCAATTTAAGGCGAGTAGATGAGCTGCTGCCATAAACGCTTACTCGAAGTAAGCGGACTAAATGATCAAACAAGCCACGAAATATAAATTCTGTGTGGGCAGCTCTAAAAGAACCAGCAAAATTCCACGGTATGCTAACAAATACCATTTTGAAATTAAGCTGATGATAATAAAGAAAGGAGACTTAATCAACAAGGTTGAAGTTCATTCTATATATGCACAATGCTGGTTCTTGTAGCGCTGCCTACACAGAATTTAGTTTTTTTAATGCCATTTTTTTAGGTCTCTGTCCTCCCCAGAACTGGATATATGAGGTGTCTATTTTCTTATATTATTTTTATATTCTTATGCCGCGTACACACGGTCGTTTTTTGCGATGAAAAAAAAACGACGTTTTCTGTGAAGTAAAAAACGACGTTTTTGAAACGTCACTTTTCAAAGACAATTTTGCATACACACTATCGTTTTTTCACAAAAAGCGAGGTTACGTTCACCACTCTTTTCCATTGAAGCTCGCTTCATAACTAGCTTCTGGCCATGCGCGGGTTGAAAAACGTCGTTTTGAAAGACGTTTTTGCTACACACGGTGACTTTTTGTGAAACAAAAAACGACGTTTTGAAAAACGACACAAAAAATTCAAGCATGTTGGAATTTTTTTTTGCTCGTTTTTTTGAAGACAAAAAACAACGTTTTGCCCACACACGATCAATTTAAATGACGTTTTAAAAAACGTCGTTTTTTTTCATCGCAAAAAACAACCGTGTGTACGCGGCATTATATTCATCCTCTAAACAATAGAATTTGGCTGATATTATGGAATCATTTGATGCTATATTGAATTTAAAGAAGCAGGTTACAAGAAAAAGTTGAGGTACTCTTACAATGTGAGATGGACTCATCTGTTATACAACAGTGGGTCAGATGGGTTTGTGGTCTCAAAGACCTAGGTCGATACGACAAGGTCTCGCAGGTAATCCAAAGGTCTGAATGGCTTCTGTGTGGTAAGTTCTGAAAGCTGGGGTAGAGAGCCAGTAGTCCTCCCGCTGAAGAGTGAATGTGGGGGAAATCTGTGTGGACTCCAAAAATGACAAAAGCAAACAAAAAATGCTCCAAATGGTGCAGGTCATAAAAAAAACACTGAAGGTTTATTGGAATAAAAATGGTCATATAGAAAATTACAGAAAAATAATAGTAAAAGTGATTACATGAGCAAAATAAAAGCAGTATGGGGTGTGTTCATCACATATGGACTTTCACAATATTGTATTCAGTTATGTGTTGCACTATCTATTATTAATCACATTGGTTACATCCATTATCTTGTGGTTTGTCTAACCAGTTTACCACTTATGACTATTTAGCACTGCACTATTTATTTTTTAATGTTGGGACAGAACTACACTGCTCAAAAAAATTAAAGGAACACTTTGAAAACATATCAGATCTCAACGGGCAAAGATCTCATGCTGGATATCTATACTGATATGGACTGGGTAATGTGTTGGGAATGAAAGGATGGCACACCATTTGATGTTATGAAAATGAAAATGATCCACCTACGGAGGGCTGAATTCAAAGGTGCACCCACCCCCCCCCCCCCCCCCTCCCGAGAATCAAATTGAAAAAATTATGCAGCATTTTGCTGAAATTTCATTGCAACAACTCAAAACGGTCCTCAGTAGTTTGTATGGCCCCCAAGTGCTTGTATGCATGTCTGTCAACATCAGGGCATGCTCCTAATGAGACGACGAATGGTGTCCTGGGGTATTTCCTCCCAGATCTGGACCAGAGCATCACTGAGCTCCTGAACAGACTGAGGTGCAACCTAGCCCAATGGACCGAAATATAATGTCCCAGAGGTGTTCTTTTGGATTTAGGTCAGGTGAGCGTGGGGGCCATTCAATGGTATCAATTTCTTCTTCCTCCAGGAACTGGCTGCATGCTCTCGCCACATGAGGCTAGGCATTGTCGTGCACCAGGAGGAAACCAGGACCCACTGCACCGGCGTAGGGTCTGACAATGGTTCCAAGAATTTAATCTCGATACCTAATGTCAGTCAGGGTGCCATTGTGTACCTGTAGAGGTCTGTGCGTCCCTCCATTGATATGCCTCCCCAGATCATTACTGACCCACCACCAAACCGGTCATGGTGAACGATGTTACGGGCAGCATAAAGTTCACTGTGGCTTCTCCAGACGCTTTCACGTCTGTCACATATTCTCAGGGTGACCCTGCTCTCATCTGTGAAAAGCATGGGGCACCAGTGGCGGACCTGACAATTCTGGTGTATAATGGAAAATGCCAATCAAGCTCCACAGTGCTCGGCAGTGAGCACAGAGCACACTACAGGACATCAGGCCCTCAGGCCACCCCCATGAAGTCTGTTTCTGATTGTTTGGTCAAAGACATTCACACCAGTGGCCTGCTGAAGGTCATTTTGTAGGGCTCTGGCTCATCCTGTTCCTCCTTGCACAAAGGAGCAGATCTTGCTGATGGGTTAAGGACCTTCTACGCCTCTGTCCAACTCTCTTAGAGTAACTGCCGGTCTTCTGGAATCTCTTCTATGCTCTTGAGACTGTGCTGGGAGACATAGCAAACATTCTGACAGTGACACGTATTAATGTGTCATTGTGGAAGATTTGGACTGCCTGTGCAACCTTAATAGGGAAAAGATGAGTAGGGAAAAAAATGTCAGACACCTCCACCTAAAAAAACATTCCTGTTTTGGAGGTCGTCTCATTGTTGCCCATCTAGTGCACCTGTTGATAATTTCAACTGATTAACAACCTCCTCCGTATAAACCCCTCCCCCTCTGCTACTTAACTGACCAGATCAATATCCCAGGAGTTCTGATTCAAAAGTGTACCTTTAATATTTTTTTTATATTTTTGTAATATTTTTTTTAGCAGTTTATATGCGTTTGGAAGCGTTTAGAAGCATGTGGCGCTTGAAATGCCTGTAAACTCAGCTTCTGAACCCATTTTTTTGCATTCCAAAAAATTCCTCTAAACTGCCTTGAAGCGATTGTAAACGACCCTGTGTACATGGACAGATAAGATAACATAGAGGAGAGTTATGGAGCAGTGGAAAAAACTCCCAACTGCTCCTAAACATCCGTTTACCAGCAGCAGTGTACACGAGGCCTTACATCTCATATTGATTTTTTCATTTTGACCATAGTTCCTCTTTTTTTTTTTCTGCTGCTTTTTCTAAAAAAACATTAGTATTTTTGGAGGATTATTTAAGAGTCTAGAGAGCAGCATCTTTGCATTATGTGCACCTTTTTTTTATTACAGGTACTTATATAGCACCAGCAATTTACACAGCACTTTACATATACCATACTTTTGTAGGTTTGCAGTTGTGCCATACTCTTTCCATTTTCAGATGATGGATTGAACAGTGCTCTGTGAGATGTTCAAAGCTTGGGATATTTTTTTTTATAACCTAACCCTGTTTTAAACTTCTCCAAAACTTTATGCCTGGCTTGTTTTTTGTGTTCCTTGGCCTTCACAGAGATGTATTATGGCCTAGGCCGACAAGGCCCAGGCCTAGGGCGGCACTTTGCGGGGGGCGGCGAAAAAGCGACAGGAGGGAAGGAGGCAGATACGAGGTGAACGAATGAAGTGATGGGAGAGGAGAGGGTGGTATGGGGATATATGCTGGGGAGTGATTTAAAAGGGAAGAAGATATGTTCTAGTGGGGCGTCTGATTCCCCCCCTCCCACTAGCACATATCTTCTTCCCTCTCAAATCACTCCCCAGCACATATCCCCATACCACCCTCTCCCCCCAAATTAAAAGATGCTCTGCCCTCCTGTGCTCGTCCCACCCTGTCCCCCTGTGCTCATCCCACCCTGTCCCCCTGTGCTCATCCCACCCTGTCCCCCTGTGCTCATCCCACCCTGTCCCCCTGTGCTCATCTCACTACGTCCCCCTGTGCTCATCCCACTACGTCCCCCTGTGCTCATCCCACTATGTCCCCCTGTGCTCATCCCACTACGTCCCCCTTTGCTCATCCCACTACGTCCCCCTGTGCTCATCCCACTACGTCCCTCTGTCCTCATCCCATGAAAATTACAGGACAGGTCTTAAAAAGGAAGGGGTGTGTCATATATAAAGTAGGGGGTGCGCGAGGTTCACCAGGCCTAGGGCAGCACAAAACCTAAATACACCCCTGGGCCTTCATGATGCCGTTTGTTCACTAAGGTTCTCTAATAAACCTCTGATGGATTCACAGAACAGCTGTATTTATACTGAGATTAAATTACACACAGGTGGACTCTATTTACCAAATAGGTGACTTCTGAAGGTAATTGGTTCCACTGGATTTTATTTAGGGGTATCTGAATAAAGGTGGCTGAATACAAATGCATGCCACACTTTTCAGATATTTATTTGTAGAAATGTTAAAAAACATTTATAATTTTCCTTTCAATTCACAATTATGTGCCACTTTGTGTTGGTCTATCATATAAAATCGCAATAAAAAAAAACATTTTTAGTTGTAATATGATACAATGTGGACAATTTCAAGAGGTATGAGCACTTTTTCAAGGCACTGTAGCTATATGCAATAATATGCATGATACACTGATGGTAAATCAATTACGTGTGGTATATTGTAAAGAAAATATATATAAACTGGTGAAATACAAAATTAAAAAGTCCAATGTGACAATGACCAACACCAAAAATAGGAAAAGTGCTTCTAATCTGGACACACGTGTCTTCTAGTGGCTTCGCCACAGGTGCTCATGGGGTAGATGGCAACTCACCAGAGGTGTTTGGCCTCTTTTTACAGAAGGCCAAACTATCCTTTTGGAAACACAAAATGGTTCCTGGATATGCACCCTTCAGCTCCAGGTTGGAGAGCCGCACTTCCAAAAATCCTTAAAAAGGTCGCCTTTAATAGTAAAAAGAAACAGCACTACAAATTACAGCAGGCAGTGGGGTATAAGCTGAAGCGTTTTGAACTGTAATGTCAGCGCTCTGGTGAGTTGCCATCTAACCCAAGAGCAGCCATGGTGAAGACACTAGAAGACACATGTGTCTAGACGCACTTTCCATACTTTTGAGGTTAATTTTGTATTTCACCAGTTGATATATTGCTGACTCTGCCGACTTCTTGCATTGAGCTGCACATTTCATCGGGAGACAGGAGTATCTTAGCAGCAGTGGGATGATGTGCTTACAGGTAACAACATATATAAGATACATGGAAGTGCACGTGGTCACAGGGAATGTAGGTACACAGGAATACAGATGAGGTACACAAAGGGGTTGATTTACTAAAATCTGGTGCAGCTGTGCATGGTAGGTAGCCAATCAGCTTCTAACTTTAGCTTGTTCATTTAAGCTTTGACAAAAAAAAAACTGGAAGCTGATTGGTTTCTATGCACAGCTGCACCAGATTTAGCATTCTCCAGTTTTAGTAAATCAGCCCCAAAGAGTCTAGGAAGCAAAGTATACCTATTGGTACTGTCTTTAGGAGTACTCAGGCTCAGAGTCTAAAGCCCCATTTACACCATCAGAATATCGTACAAAAAATACAGCTTTCAGAATGATCGTACGATAATCAGATCATTAGTACACTGCTTTTCTCCAAAATTCTCCGAAGGGACAAGCATGAAAATGTTTCTCATACAATACAAGATCATGAGATTTATGTTTAATCACTACAGTTTGCATCCAAAAATACAATATAAACACATTAAATCACTTCCAAATTTTTATTCTGTCATTAGAGAATTTTCGTACTTTAGTAACCTATTAATTTTCGATATAGAGACTAGCATGCCAAAAAACGGACAATCATTCATCCGATAATTTCATTGTGTGTTCATTGTGTTACCACCTTGTTGCAAATCTGTAACATTGAGAAATCCAGAAAATCCTAGTTAGTATACAACTAGCTGTTGTATAAGTGATTATTCTATTGGTTTCAATACGGTAAACGGTAAATAGCGGTAAACCCGAGCGTGACTCGGGGTGGATTTTCTATGTAAAAATCTGTAACCCCGAGTCACGCAGAGCCTGCAGCACGCTGGCTTACCTTTTTCCAGGCTGGGTATTACTGTACTTACCTTGTCCCTGGATCCAGCGATGCATCCGCGCTGTGTGAGCGAGTGGCGTCCTCCATTTAATTCACACAGTGCCCGCGCGCCGCCGATCTCCGTTCCCTGCGACGTTATGATGCACGGGGGCGGAGACCGGCGGCAAATTCAAAAATGTAAACAAACACATTACATACAGTATATTGTAATCTTATAGATTACAGTACTGTATGTAAAAAATACACACCCCCCTTGTCCCTAGTGGTCTGCCCAGTGCCCTACATGTACTTTTACATAATAAAAACATTTTTGTTTGTGCCTGCAAACTGTAGATTGTCCATAGCAACCAAAAGTGTCCCTTTATGTCAAAAGTGATTTTAGAGCAGCTAGAAAACAGCGATAATAAATTATAATCACTTGCAGAATTGAGCGATATCGATTTGTGGGGAAATTTGTAATGACAGCGACAATTCTGCAACTGAGCAAATTTCAGTGATTTTGATTTGATTACATTATTGAATAATTTTTATTATAATTACATTATCATTTGTTATAATAATTTATAGTTATTTATTATATTATAATTTTATGATTTTGTGTTTCAAACTGTCTACTAGACTCTTGTTTGGACAGATTTAAGTTAGTTATTCCTAAGAATTACAAGCCTACAGTATAAAATGCCAAATTTTAATGCAAAATAATTGTACCGCTTTTGGTACGTAATTCCAGACAGAATCATACCGCCAGGGAGGTTAAAAAGCTATTTTGACAATTCCTAAGAGGCTGTTTATTTGTCAGTATTGAAGTCTTGTTCTCCTTGTTAAAGGGACACTAAAGTCAGGGCTTTTTAAAAAAAAAAATAACAAACATGTTATACTTACCTCCACTGTGCAGTTCGTTTTGCACAGAGTGGCCCGGAAAGCTGTCTTCTGGGGTCCCTCGGCGGCTGTCTGGGCTCCTCCTTGCAAAAGCTTTCCCTCTTCATGCGATGGCGCTCGCATGGAGGAAAGCTTTTGCGAGCGCGCTCCCGTGATACAGCGGCGGCCATAGCCGCCGACTGTATCACTCGGCTCCGCCCCCGGCACGCCGCGTCATGCACTCTGATTGACAGCAGCGCTAGCCAATGGCTGCGCTGCTATCAATCCGCCCAGCCTAGCCAATCAACGGCCAGACTGGGAACCGAAGAGGACGACGTGGATGCGCCCGGGAGATTCGAACGGTCAGGTAAGTACAACGGGGGCTCGGGGGGGGGGGCGGTGCTGTGAGATGTTTTTTTACCTTAATGCATAGGAGGCATTAAGGTAAAAAAACGTGTACCTTTACAACCCCTTTAAGGTCAAAAAGGATGTAGCCAGTCCACAGGGCAATATTTTTTCAGTTGGACAATCAGGTCTGTTTTTGCACAATCACACAATGCAGTAGACACAATGTAATAAGTTAATACATCAAAACTGACAGCCACTCTTTTAATCTCTCCTCTTGAAAAAGGAAACATTTTTTGTTTTCACAGAAACATATCTGTCTTAACAACACATTGTGCTACAGTTACAAATTGTTTATTTGTACTTGCTATTTTTGCCTATACTTACTTTGTAGTGCCAAAAATAATGTTTGTGAAAATGCCCATATGGCAACATCAAAAAGGCTAAAAATATGTAAACAGTTTTTTACATACATGAAAAGGTACAAATATGAAAAATATTACGCATTCGGGGAATGTATTTACCCTTGCTAAGAAAATTACTTGCATATGGTAATACTGCATATTTTCCATATGGCAAGCTGATATACGTGCTATTAAAAAAAAGGTTTCTTGGGAATATGGTCTTGCTTTGGAGGAGTGAGGATATGCCTTAGTTAAAGCTGGCCATACATGTTTTTTTATTTTTTCAAAACAGTCCTCTGACTGATCAAAAACAACTGAAGAGATTCCCCTATTTATCAGTGACCTTGGAGAAACACTGTATCTTGGACTAGGCCAACAAGGCCCAGGCCTAGGGCAGCACTTTGCAGGGTTGGCAGCATGAAAAAAGTTCCCGCCAACTTAAACTACACTTTTTTTTCTCTCAAATAACTTTTTATTGAAAATGATTGCTAACAACATACAAAAGCGTAGGATATAGCATGAGGGAAGATGTACAAAGTAGGACACCAGTCTGCATATGTTACAGGCCTTCCGGCTATGAGAGGTATGGTTTGTAGCACAAATCTGCTATATCGTAGAGACATACATTATGACTCTGCAAAACATTAAAAAGAAAGAAAGAAAGAAAGGAGAAAAAGAGAAAAAAAGAGGGAGGGATAGGAAAAAAGGGAGAGAAAGAGGTGTCATCGAAACAGCTTGTTTACCTGGTTATAGTGGGTCCTCCCGAAGGTGCCACGGCTCCCAGACAACGTCATGGGCTTCCAGCCTGTCCTGTATTCTGGCAGTCATTCTCTCCATCAACTCCACATCCTTAACTCTAGCGTATAAAGCCTCAGGGGTGGGGGGAGAGCGATTCTTCCAGTTGAGGGCAATGAGGCAGTGTGCAGCTGTGAGAATATGGCGTGTTAACTTTTTGTAGGGCTTGGAGACTCTCAGGGGTGACAGTCCTAATAGGAAGAATTTGGGGCACATGGGGACCTGCGTGTCCAAGAGACGGCCCAGCAGTTGTTGGACTGCGGTCCAGTAGGGGGAGATCATCGGGCAGCTCCAAAAGATGTGAAAGAGGGAGCCCCTATCTGTTTGACATCTCCAACAATGGTCTGAGCTAGTGGGGTATATGGCGTGAAGTACGTCAGGGGTCATATACCAGAAGAAAAGTACTTTATATGAGTTCTTCTTGTACAGTGTACAAAGTGAACTCTTCGCCGCCTGAGAACATATTGTCCGCCATTGCTCTGCGGAGATTACCTCAATAAGGGCTTTTTCCCACCGGATCATATAGGAGTGTTTACCTTGGGATTCTAATCGATAGGTGTTTAGTATCCTGTATATGTCGGAAATAAGGCCTTTCTGGGCTGATCCGTCCAAGATCAGAGTCTCAAAGGGCACTGGCGGGGAAAATTGCAGGTCAGGTGCTATGGATTGAGCGTAGTGGCGGATTTGCAGATAGCTATAGAATACCTGCCCAGGGAGGTCAAATTTAGTTTGGAGGCTAGAGAAGGGCAGTAGTTTGCGTGAGAGAGGGTTCACTAGGGTCCCAAAATGAAATAGGTTCCGAGATGTCCACGGATGGGACATTTGGTGGGTGAGGTTATCTGGCACCTTGGGGTTATACATAAATGAGGTCAAGAGAAAAAACTCAGAGGACAGCCCGAGCGGTCTCGACAGCCGACGCCAAAGACATCAAAGCTGTATCATAGATCCCAGCAAACGTTCAGGGGGAACCTCCGTGTCCGCACTCCAAAGTAGGTTATTAGGATAGGTCGGGGCTAGCCATAGCTTTTCGATCTCCGTCCACTTATTGTAAGATCGTTGCGTGAACCAAGAGGCTATCACACGCAGTTGAGTGGCTTGGTAGTATTTGACAAGGTTAGGAAACGCTAAGCCCCCGTCCGAGCGCGCCGCCATTAGTACTGTTTGTGGTATTCTATGTCTCTTGTCAGTTCCAGGTAAATTTAATCTGGTCAGATTGGAGTTTTCTCAGGTGTTTGTAAGGGACAGAGATGGGTAACGTTTGGAAAACGTAGAGGAGCTTTGGGAGTATCGTCATTTTAACTGAGGCGATCCGACCGAGCAGGGAAATATGGTGTTTTTTCCATTGTGCCAATAGGGATCCTATTCAGCGGAATAGGGGAGGGACGTTTTCCTGATACAGAGTGGTGAAGCTTGGAGTGATGTGTATCCCCAGATATTTCAGGGAAGTCGTTTTCCAGTGGTAGAAGTTGGCCTGTAAGTGAGCTATCTTCGCCTCAGCAATATTAATCGGGAGGGCCTCCGATTTAGACGTGTTAATTTTATAGCCCGACAAGGCCCCATACCGGGCCAGTTGTGCATGAAGGTTCGGAGGGAGAATCTGGGTTGGGTCAGGGAGAGGATGATGTCACCTGCGAACAGGGAAATTTTAAATTCCCTGCCCCTAACAGGCACCCCCTGGATAGACGGGTTGCCCCGTATGGTGGCCGCTAAAGGTTCAACACTAAGTGGCACAAAGCCTACCTGATCTTTGTGAATGAGGGAAGGGAGGACCATGTTCAACCAAATCGAAAGCAGTTTTGTAAAAAAAAAAAATCAGGTCTGAGTTCAGCAGGGCAATTGGTCTATAGTTGGCACAAAGAACAGGGTCCTTGTCCGGCTGGGGGATCAGGGTGATAAAGGAGCGCTGCATGTCTGCCGGGACGGGGCTATCTTGAAGGAAGGCATTAAAGAGTTTGCACATGTAGGGAAGCAGGAGGGGCAGGAAAGCTTTATAATATTCATAAGGCAGGCCATCTGGACCTGGGGACTTGCGGGAGGGTAGAGATGTGATGGTCTGCTCTATCTCCTCTTCAGTAATTTGCATATTCAGGGAAGTTGGGTCAAAGGGTCGGAGCTGAGAAACACTGCTTTGTTCCAGGTATTGTGTCATGCTAAGGGAAACGTCAGGGGAGAGAGGGTCACTGGGAATGCCAGGGTTGTTGTAAAGGTTTGTGTAAAAGTCTGCAAACGTACAGGTTACGTCCCTGGGGTGGGATTGGAGACAGTCCGAGCCGTCTTTAACTTGATGGGGCATTGTCACAAGGTGAGTGTCCCGCAGCTTCTACGCTAAGAGGGAGTGGGTCTTATTGCCCTTGTCATAGTATATTTGCTGAAGTCTAACGAGGGCTTTTTCCACACAGCCTTGGGCCAGGTCCCTCAGGGTTGATCTGAGGTGTGTAATTTTCTTCAGGAGGGCGACGGAGGGGGACATTTTCAGTCGGCGCTCCAGGGCCTCAAGTTCCCTTTCGGTTCGCTGCTTAGTGGCCGATGCATCTGTTTTTAGGGCCGTGGATATTGCCATACATCTACCTCGAAGGACTGCCTTATGGGCCTCCCAGAGTGTAGAGGTGGAGATGTCAGCGGTGTTTTTTTCTACAAAGTAGAGTTGTAGGGTAGAGGTGAGTTTTGTTTTGGACGGTAGGTGTTGGAGGAGGAAGGTGTTTAGTTTCCAGTTGTAGGGCCTATGGATGGGGGAGCCTAGGTCTAGTGTAAGCATGATCAGGGCATGGTCTGACCACGATATTGTGAGTATCTGCGCTCACGCACCACCCGAAGTGTAGGATTGTTAGTGAAGAAGTAGTCAATGTGTGAGTGGGCTTTATGAGGGGCCGAGAAAAAAGTGTACTGCCGATTGCATGGTGGAGGGCCTGCCAGGCATCGAAGAGGGCATATCGTCTGGAGATTTGGCAGAAGAGCTTCGAGTCCCTGAGAGCTCGAGCTGACAACGCCGGGGGGCCCACCACATGGTGATCCGCAGTCGCGGATTGGGTCAGGTTGAAGTCGCCCCCTACCACTAGTAGCCCATGGTCCGACCGAAAGAGGCAGGTAAACAGCCTAGTTAGGAAACGGTGTTGCTGGACATTCGGGGCGTATAGCGAGCAGAAAGTGACCTCCCGCCTCTGCCATAGGCCCCAGAGGATAACAAAATGACCCTGGGTCATGGGGCTGTAATGGCTGGAGCAAGTGAATGGAGATCCATGTTTAATAAGTATTGTAACCCCAGCCCGCTTGTGGGGACCCGACGAGGAGTATATCTGTGGGAATTGTTTAGGGGCGAACTGTCAAAGTGGGTTTCCTGGACAAAAAACACATCTGCTCCTGACTGTCTAAACTCCCTCAGTACCAGATGCCTCTTTTTATCAGAATTCAGGCCATGCATGGTCAAAGATAGGATCTTAGCCATGAGGTTGGTGGGGAGGGGAGAGGGAGTCTCTTACCTGAAGTGATGTGGAGCCGACGGAGATCAGTGGCCAAGGACCGGGGCGCCCTAGGAGGTGTTCCAGACAAATCCCACACGGGTCGTGGTGAGCCATCTGATGACTGAAGGGAGGAGGGGAGAAAGGAGAGCTGAAAGAAAGAAGAAGAGTTAGCACATACAAAAAAAACAGTGATGAACTAAATCTAATATTAGTGCTAGACCTTGAAAGGCCAATAGGCCTAGGTCAAAACGGTTTCCTCGGGATCCGTCTGGCCACACCTCATGAGGGTGCGCCAGACAGGTGCCTGGGAGCCCTAAGGTGGTCATCAAAAAACTGTAATTGCAAAACGGGGGAAATAACGGTCACTGAACCGGGGGGGGTGGATGAGCAGAAGGTTCCTTTTCTCTCAAGTCTCAACAGAGACACGCCCATTAGACAGACTAAAGGTGAAGCTTAGGGAACTATGGGGGGGGGCTGAATACTCAAAAAAGGAATGTCCAGGGCATAGTCACCAGAGTTAGTGAAGAATTGGGCTAAACAGCAAAAATATCTCAGGGGGGGGACCTTGAAGTTCAGGTGCCTCTGCGGTGGGCCATCTTGCGGGGTGTTTCCTTACTCCTGGGGCTATTGGGCGGAGGTACTTTCTGCCAGATCACTGGCGGTGCGGGCGGAGTAGCTACAAGGTCCCACTCCGGGAGCTGGGGGACAGGGATCCCCAGGACATCACAAAAGGCTTCGAGGTCCTCCGGGTATCTCAGAATTGCCAACTTGCCCTGATGTTTGGCTGTGAGGCTGAAAGGGAATCCCCACCTGTAGATAATATGTTCGTCTTGCAAGGCACGTAGCAGGGGTTGCAGGAGTCTGTGTTTTTGTAGAGTAATCCACGAGAGGTCTGGGAATAGCTGCACTGGTACATCTTGAAGCATCACTTTTCCGTGCCAGACGGGCCTGGCACATGATTTCTTCCTTCACAGGGTAGGAGCTAATCCTACAGATGATATCCCTTGGTTTGGAGTTGGCATTTTTAGGGCGCAACGCCCGGTGAGCTCTGTCCATCTCAATGCGTGAGGTGGGGGGTTCTCCTAGGAGACTGTTGAACACCGTCTGCAGCCTATTTTGAAGGTCCTCCTGATCTTCGGACACTGGGACCCCCCTCAGCCTAATATTATTTCTGCGCTCCGATTGTCCAGGTCCTCCACGTGGCGCTGCATGTGCGGTGGTCCGCTCCCTGAAGTTGAGCCCTGTTGACTGCCAGCTTGGTTTCCTGAATCTCCTCCTCCGCCATTTCCACTCGATCTGCCAGGTGCTTCATACCTGATTTGAGCACCTGAATTTCTGATCGGCACGCTGACTTAACTTCCTCAATCAGTTGTCTGTAATCATCCTTAGTACGAATTGCTTGTAGGTAAGAGTGCCATTGAGGAGAAGCAGGATGGACATATGCTGGTACCGGTGGTTGCCCAGAAGAGGGGGGGACACGGTGGTGGCGGCTGGGAGTTTGGGGTGGCATAGCCATGAGCTAGGTATGCTAGCTCCGTGGGAGAGTGCCTCGGGTCACCCCATAATGGTGCCTGGGTGGATGATGAGGGTGCATGGATGTCTCCCCCAGAGGTATGGGATGCAGGGGAGCCAGCTTTCTGGGCATAGGTAGGTGTAATATGCTGGGCTCCAGGAGAGCAGGAGGGCTGCAACTGCGAGTCTTTGAGCCTTAGGTGGGGGTGGAAGGCCTCATGGATCCCCACAGGCTCTTGTAGCGTTTGGTCAGCTGGGTACAGAGGTGCCGGCAGGGCAGGGAAGTCCTCTGAGGAAATCGAGGGCGTGGGGGATCCGGGACCAGTCTCTGGGAGGCAGGGGTCAGACATTGTCCTCAGCAGCTGAGGAAAAGCTCCAGAGCACTGCGTGAAGTGCAGAGGGGGGGGCCTGTCATGGCACCTGTGCCCCACGCTGTGGAGTCCCAGACAGGGTCAGATGGCTGGGGCTGAGGAGATTCACCGCTCCAGAGGGGGATGAGAGGTCCGCGGAGTGCGTTCGTGCCGACGGGTGTCTCTTAGGAGGCCAGGATGTGGAGCTTGCTGGCCGGGAGAGCCGCGTGCATGGCTAGGAGTAGGCCGCAGGGGGTCTGGCGCCATCTTGTTGGATCCGCCGGGCGGCATTTCATGGTGAATAAAGAAGGACCGGAGGTCCGCCGTGGTGTCGGGCGGGGGCTGAGAGGATCCCTGTGCTTTTGTGGAGCGGGTGTACCTGGATCTGCCCATGTAAGTGCGGATTAAAGTCCCCTAAAGTGCCTCGTTATGCTGTGCAGAGAGAGAGCGCAGGTTTAGGCTTCCATCCAGGACGGCTTCCGGTCATGCCCCTTCTTAAACTACACTTTATTTTTTTTAAATAACAGTTTTTATTAGACACAGGGTAACCCCCGTGCCGCAGAGAAAATTTTACAAAAACTTCAGCAGGACAGTAGAAAATACAGTGCATAGCATATTTCAGCACATTACAAGGCAGATATCAGGGGAAGCTCGACGGCTCCTCACGTAAGCAACCAAGCCACAAACACGTTCTGCCATATGTTAGATCATCGCACTCGAAAAAGAAACCCCTGCATAACAGGGACAAATAACACAGCAACAATAAGAAGGAAAGGGTCAGAAGAGAAATAAAGAAAGAACAAGAAAAGAGAAAAAAAAAGGGGGGGACTGCAGACGCAGGGAGATAAGGGGAGAAGGGGTGGGGTAAGGGAGGGGCCCGACCCATGGCTCAGGGCGGATCCTCATGACGATGCCACTCCTCCCAGATCGCGTCATGCATTTCCAATCTATCCTGCAACCTGGTTGTCATTTTTTCCATGAGCTCAACATCTTTGATTCTGGCGTACAGATCAGTTTGAGAGGGGGGGGATAGGCGCTTCCAATGAAGGACAACTAGGCACCTCGCGGCTGTCAGTACATGCCTCAGCAGTTTTTTGGAGGTTTTGGTGATCTGCAGGGGCGATACCCCCAGTAAAAATAGTTTCGGGGACCAGGGAACCGGCACTCCCAGGAGACGAGATAACAGTTGCTGGGTTTCTATCCAAAACAGTTGCTGGGTTTCCATCCAAAACGGTACTATCTTGGGGCAGGTCCAGTAAATATGATACAAGGTTCCCTTGGCTCCATGGCAGCGCCAACACCTGTCTGAACTGGATGGATAGATAGCATGGAGAACATCTGGTGTCATATACCAACAATACAGTATTTTATAGGCATTCTCCTTGTACAGTGTACAGAGAGAGCCCTTAGCTGCCTGAGACCAGATTGTTTGCCACGTCGCCTCCGAAATCTCCTCCCCGAGTGCCTTCTCCCAGCGAAGCATGTATGCATGCATACCCTGGGTGGAGAAGGAGCGAGATTTCAGCAACTGATATATATCTGATATCAGCCCGCGGCAAGCAGATCCCTCCAGTACCAGTTTTTCGAAAGGCGTCGGCGCTGAGAATTGGAGCTTTGGGGCAAATGATTGTGCATAGTGTCTTATCTGCAGATACCCATAAAAAACACCTGGCGAGACAAGTTAAAAAAAAATTGTAGATCAGAGAATGAGAGCAGTTTTCGGGTTATAGGGTCCACCAAATGGGCAAAATGGAAGAGGTCACGCGTCGCCCAAGACAAAGACATCTGGAGAGTCAGACCATCAGGCATTCTAGGGTTGAACAGAAAAGAGGTCAGGAGGGACCGCTCCGAGCTCAGATTATGTGCCCGGGACAGTCTACGCCAGAGCGTCCTGAGGTGGAGCATGGGCCCTAAAAGTCGGCCCGGGTCCACCTCCGCGCTCGCGTTCCACAGCAGGCTATTCGGGTGTGTGGGGGCCAGCCATAGCTTCTCAATTTCAGTCCATTTTTTATAAGAGCGCTGGGGGAACCAAGAGGTAACGGCACGCAGTTGGGCTGCCTGGTAGTACTTAAGCAGGTCAGGGAACCCCAGTCCCCCGTCGGTGCGGGATGCTGTCAAGACCGTTCGGGGTATCATGTGCCGCCCATAGTTCCAGACAAAGCTCACCAAGTCTGCTTGGAGCTTACGGAGATCTGCATATGGGACTGGGATGGGCAATGTCTGGAATAGGTAGAGGAGCTTGGGGAGCATGACCATCTTGATAGAAGCCACCCTACCCAAGAGGGAAATGTGGTGAACTCGCCACTTCTGCAGAAGTTCTCTCATGGACCGAAAAAGAGGGGGGAAACTAGCCTTATATAAAGTGTCAAAGGACGGAGTGATCTGCACCCCCAGGTATTTCAAACCCGCTGTAGCACAATGGTAGGGGAAGCACTGTTTTAGATGTCGGACCTCCTCATCAGGAACGTTAATGGGGAGAGCTACCGACTTAGCTGCATTTAACTTATAACCCGACAAGGACCTATAGAGATTGAGTTCTGCATGCAGGTTAGGCAGGGAAGTTCTGGGATGGGTAAGGGTTAGGATAACGTCGTCCGCAAAAAGCGCCAGCTTGAATTCCCTCCTCCGCATCGGGACTCCCCGAACATCCGGGTTCCTGCGAATAGATGCTGCTAGGGGTTCTACGCATAACGCGAACAAAAGCAGTGAGAGCGGGCATCCCTGGCGCGTCCCATTGGCTACCGGGAAAGAGGGAGAGTGGGCGATAGGGGTCTTAACCTGAGACGTAGGATTTGTGTAAAGATGTCGTATGGCCTGCAGAAAGGGGCCACAAAACCCCATGTGTTCCAGCGTGGCAAACAGGAAAGGCCAGCTGAGGCGGTCAAACGCCTTCTCCGCATCTAAACTGAGGGCCAGTGATTCTTTGTCCTCCCTGTTTACCACATTAATCAGGTCGATGACCCGCCTAATGTTGTCCCCCGCTTGGCGGAGGGGGACAAAGCCCACCCGGTCCTTGTGGATCAAGAAAAGGAGTATCACGTTCAGGCGCAGCGAAAGGAGCTTAGTGAATATTCTTAGATCCGAGTTGAGTAGCGCGATTGGCCTGTAACTAGCGCACAGAGAGGGGTCCTTGTCGGGTTTGGGGATTAGCGTTAAAAAACGACCATTGCATATCTGAGGGGATGGGGGTTGACTGAAGAAAGGCATTAAACAACTTGCACATACGCGGGAGAAGGATGGGGAGGAATGTCTTGTAATACTCATAAGGGAAGCCGTCTGGGCCAGGGGACTTATGAGCGGGCAGGGTCTTGATAGATACTGTAAGTTCCTCCTCCGTTATGGGGGCATTAAGAGAGAGAAGATCGGCTGCCTAAATCCTGGGGATTCCGCTGTGTTCCAGGTAGTCATGCAAACGATCCGCAAGATCAGGGGATGGGGGTCATGGGGGATGTCGGGGTCACTATATAGAGCTGTGTAAAACTCCTCAAAGGCACGAGCTATGTCCCGGGGATGGGTCAAGAGACGATCAGCTCCATCTTTGATCTGGTGGGGAGTAGTCACGTGGGAACGTTCCGATAGTTTACGTGCCAGGAGGGAATGGGCCTTGTTTCCTTTGTCGTAGTATCGTTGCTTCAATCAGGGCAGAGCCTTCTCCACCTGGCCTAGAGCCAGATCCTGGAGTGTTGTTCACAGACAAACAATTCTTTTAAGAAGGGATATAGATGGGGAGGTTTGCAGTTGGGTCTCTAGGGCCCTCAGGTCCCTCTCCGTCTGAATCTTAGATGCTCTTGCATCTTTTTTCATGGCTGAGGAGAGCGCCATGCAGCGGCCCCGGAGGACCGCCTTGTGGGCCTCCCAGAGAGTGGCGAGGGAGACATCCGGGGTGTCGTTTTCGACAAAATAACGTTGCAATGTCGACTCCAGCTCCAGCCTGGAGGGGCCATACTGAAGAAAAAAGTTGTTCAGCTGCCAGTGACATGGCCTTTGGTTGGGGTCACCCAGATCCAGGGTCATGACCACCGGGGCATGATCCGACCAGGATATTGGTAGTATCTGGGCCTCCTTGGTGACACGAACGGTGGCATTGTTGACAAAAAAGTAGTCAATGCGGGACTGCATACAATGCGGGGCCAAATAATACGTGAACTGCCTATACCCCGGGTGAAGGGCGCTCCAAATGTCAAACAGGGCATATCGTCTAGTGAGCTGGCGAAATAACTTAGAGTCCCTGTGGGCCCGGGTTTGTAGGTCAGAGGGGTTCATCACCTGGCGGTCAAGGGTTACCGACTGGGAGAGGTTAAAGTCCCCGCCAATCAGCAGGTACTCATTAGGCACCCGAAACAGGCGCGCAAGTACCCTAGATAGGAAGTGTATCTGGTGGGTGTTAGGGGTATACAGGGTGCACAAAGTAATGGGTTGAGTTTGCCAGAGGCCTCTCAGAATGATATAGTGCCCCCTCGGATCGATAAAAGACTGTGAAGGGGGAATCGCTCTTGAAAAGGATGGCCACTCCCGCCCGCTTACGGGGATTAAACGCCTGAAAAACCTGGGGGTAGTGCAAACAAGAGGCTACTTACCTGATCCAGGTGCGAGGTCACAGCAGGGTCCACTCGAGGGGGGCGCCAAGACGCAGGAGCCATCCAGATACCTGGATATCCACCAGAAACACGAGTCAAGCCACGAGAGCAGGGGGAGGGAGGAGGAAGGAGGAAGGTAGGGAGAGAGGGGGGAAGAGAGGAGGAAAAAAAAACGAGAGAGACAACAGCATTTAATACATAACAATCAAGGTAACACAGTACAAAGAAGGCCAGAATGCACCGCGCCACTCAGGGCCCAAAGGGTTCCAATAAGTCCTCCCGACCAAGGCCCCCCAAAAGGGGGAGGGACCAGGCCAGGGGGACATAGAGAACAGATTCAATCAATAAACACAAAAACTACAATCAAGAATCAAGGGAACTCTTAAAGGATGAACCTGGGGGGGGGGGGAACAAGTGGACGGGAGAGCCAGTACTCACGGATCTCCAACATTGAGTGCCCAATAAACACACGGATGAATAGTTATGGGCCTATGGGGGACTGCCAATATGGTTAATCGGTGGGCTAGGGGGACAAAGATACAAAAAGGGGGGAAATGCCAAAACAGTGGTCAGAGTATAGTCCGGGGTCAGCAGTGTTCAGCCGTGTCCGGGGGTGGGGGGGCGCGGAGGGAGCCGCCAGGTCCCATTCTTGGAGTCGGGGGACTGGGATGTCCATTGTTTCGCAGAACGCCTCCGGGTCTTCTGGGTACCAGTGCACTGCCGATTGAGACTGAAATGGAAGCCCCATCGTATGTCACGTTTCTGCAGCGACAGAAGGAGGGGTTGTCTACGCTTCTGCAGGGTTATCTAGGACAGGTCCGGGTACAGCTGTAGTTGAGCGTTGCCAAGGACCACCTTCCTGGCGGTGCAGGCTTTGCGCATGATGTCCTCTTTCAGAGGAAAGGAATTGAACTTGCAGATGATGTTGCGGGGTCTGGAGGCAGGGCCCTTAGGGCGAAGGGCGCGATGTGCCCGATCCATCTCAATCTGCTTGTTCGGTGGTTCACCCAGGAGATCATTAAAAGGGTTTGAAGGGTACCGTGCAGGTCTTCGGGGCCCTCCGACTCAGGCAGGCCCTGATGCGGATGTTGTTCCTGCGCCCCCTATTGTCCAAATCTTCCACTTGGCGCTGCATTAAACTACACTTTTAGGCTGGGTTCACACTTGTGCGGTGTGTATTTCAGCTCTTTTATCTCTGCAGATAGATAAGGGAAGTGTTCAGCAGATTAGCTCTGTTTTTGCTGCGAATTTGGAGACCTGGGAGACGTTCCGGGTGAGAGGAGAGTGGGGGAGAAATGTATTGAGCTGAATGACAGAAATTCCTGAAGAGAACTGAACACATCTGCGAATCAGCTGCGTACCCATAGAAGATAATGGGACTGAATTCGCACCTGAGCCGCACCGCAAGGCCTCCACAACGCATACGGATTTCCGGCAATGGGCAGTGCGAATGCATCGCACATATGTGAACCAGCCTCATTAAAACAATGTATTTAGAAATGTTCTGCGTTTTGGATGCGGTTGAAACCGCAACCAATTCGCATAGGTGTGAACCCAGCCTTAATGCAGCTCCAGTCTTATAAGGTGCATATAAAAAAGATTGTAGACACCTGCGGAGACAGCCAGGTAGCCTATACCTAAGAATTAACACGCATAGATTGGTTATCGAGAGTGGAGTATATCCAGTCATCCAACCTCATAGACAAGAAAAAGAAAAAAGAGATGAAAAGAGGCTTGCCTAGACATTGGACCTCCGGAACAACGCCTGCACTTACAACATCCAGCACCTCTATGCTCCAGTGCTAGCAGATCAGGGACCCAGGGACTGCTGAACCACCCAAGTGACATCGAGTCAGCCATCATTTTTTATATACAAATAAACACAATGCTGGCGCACACAGGAACCACTGTAATTTAAATTGTCCTCAGTACAAGTCCTGTAAGCTATAGAAAGCTTTGAAGTGAGTCACAGTTCTTTGGTAAAAGGCAGCCTTGTATGGGAAGCCGAAGCAATGCTCCAAGGACATGTAGATAAAAAAACAAAAAGACAGGCGCCACTAAATAAACTGCTGGACTTTAATGAAAAGATAGCATAAAAACACTCACATAATAGTTGAAGTACACAGGCATAAGGTAGAGGTCTTCATGAAACATCCGAACCAGCCGAGAGTTGATTGGGTCCCGGGGAAACTCTTCATACGGATGTCTGCTATGCAGGAAAAACAAACAGCGCTGAGTTCCGGGGGCGTGCAGGTGTTGTGTACGAGCGTGTCAGCAATGGAAGCTGGAGCGCACTCTGGAACGCACGTTGGGACGCTACGGCTTGGAAGGGGGGAAAGACGTCATCACGTAGAGCTTTGATGATACAAAGCGTTTCAATACAAGTGCCGTGTGTTGGATGTCTGATGACACACGGCGCGCACCTTTTTCAAGTTGTTTCAAGTTGGCTAACTATGGCAACTTATATATATATCAGCCTGTGATCGCCATCTAGTGGCATAATAGTAAAACATCCTCAATTTTGAAGCAATGGTACTATATATAACACTTGCTATTATTAACCAAGTGAAATAAACAAATCGATGGGGTTTTTTTGGTGCTCAATAATAACGGACATATCTTTAACCCAAATAAATATACACACATATATAAAAAACAAAAATTAATACATATTCATTATCCAGTGTTCAATACCACATATATGAAGGACATTATTGGTTGGCCTATCAGAAATATAAAATATACATAAATTAGGCACATCACCTGATAAATGATGACGTAACCTAATTATGTTAATTAAGTGAAAAAATTGCATTAAGTATAAATAGGGAATATGGTTAAAAAATTTATATTAATAATGATCATCATAAAATAGAGGGGAAAATTAAAAAGTTTTTTAAAAAAAGGTTATATCTCAAAAATAGACTTGTTGTGTTATCAGACACTCCAAAAATCAATTGGAATGTGTATAAACACAGAACAAATTGAATAAAATAATTATGTTAACACCTGGTACAAAATTAATTAGTATTTAACTCTAAAATATTAGGTTTATAAAATAGTAGCAATTTCTAGTTCCTCATTCATACCTCCTGGTTTTAAAGTATCAAGGGAATAGATCCAGTACGTTTCCCTCTCGCATAGGCGATGGAATCTTTCAGCCTCTGTATAGTTACTGGGTATTTGTTCAATAACCCATACTTTTAGACCCTTGGTAGATTTGCCATGGTGTTCCAAAAAATGACGTGGAACGCTATGTTTATCCTTTCCTGCCTCAATTTTTCTTCTGTGTTCGCCAAAACGTTGGCGAAGTGGGCGTATAGTGCGGCCTATGTATAATAGTTTGCAAGGACAAGTTAGAGCATAGACTACGAAGTCCGACCCACAGTTATAAAATTCTTTGCTCAGGTATGTTTTTCCTTTGCTGGTGAACTGTTTTTGTCCATGATTTACATAACTACATGTTTTACATAGAGGAGAGGACCTGCGCTTAGGATGAACAATATGGGTAATGAGAGTATGCAACTGCAGCCCCCCCTAAATATAACTCCCCTGAGAGAGTATAATAATTAAGGTAAACAAGGAGGTGGGGGTCGTGGCGCTGTTGCTAATGGGTTGTATTAATGAGCAGAAGTGCTCTGTTGGGGCAACTACCCTAGATGAATAATATATAAAGGATATAGAGGTGGCCACCCTGGCCAAGGCGGGTCAGAATGTACAACAATTATATAGAAATTATAGTGTTGGTCCCTCTAGAACCTCTAGATACGGTAATGCTCCTGATAGTAGTTCTAGGTAATGATCTACAGTGTGTCAAGTCCACTAAACATAAAGCACATAACACAATGTGTATACCAGGAATGAACCTTAAACACCAACTATTAAGTACATAAAAACAGCATATTAATCAGGTCAAAAGTCTAAATTATAAATATATACAATAAATTAATTAAATTGACATGCAGGAGTCCATAAGGAAAAAATGCAGGCTGATCGGTGAAAGTGATGTGAGGGTCAGGGTGCACCTAGCTGAGTAGGTGGTCTTAGTGCTGTACAACAGGTGTTGCTCGCTGTGGTCCCGGTGCTCCCCCTTAAGGGTCCCCACTCACCAGAAGCAATCACCCCTGCTGGGGTAGAATGCGTGTCAATCAGACAGCTGCTCCTTCGTACCGAGGCCTTTTCTCCTGGTGTTTCTCCTAGGTTCCTGAGGTGTATCCTTGATGTTGATGATTTTGGGGTTCAATTATTTCTGAATTCCTCCAAAGTAAACAAAAAAGGCTCCCATAGAGTAGTACGTTAAAATAAAAAGATTTTATTGGCACTACCAACAGGTGTGCACCAGAGCATGAGCAGAAATACAAAAATAAAAATAAAAATAAAACATAAAAATATTTAAAATATGACAGCAGGCTGTAATGCTGGGCTCGAACAGCTGACAGTCAGACAAACAAGTTACAACTGAATAAGTAACGGCCTATATAACAAAATATAGGTCCTGCAAAAACACTGCACTTAGATCCCGATATCTAATCGAACCAGCATGGGAACGGCGTGCGTTCCAGCTAAGATCAGCTGGTGATCCGGAAGTGCGTGTGGATGTGCGTGTGTCCGCTTTACGCACGTTTCGTTGTATTACGTCTTCTGAAGCGCTTCAGAAGACGTAATACAACGAAACGTGCGTAAAGCGGACACACGCACATCCACACGCACTTCCGGATCACCAGCTGATCTTAGCTGGAACGCACGCCGTTCCCATGCTGGTTCGATTAGATATCGGGACCTAAGTGCAGTGTTTTTGCAGGACCTATATTTTGTTATATAGGCCGTTACTTATTCAGTTGTAACTTGTTTGTCTGACTGTCAGCTGTTCGAGCCCAGCATTACAGCCTGCTGTCATATTTTAAATATTTTTATGTTTTATTTTTATTTTTGTATTTCTGCTCATGCTCTGGTGCACACCTGTTGGTAGTGCCAATAAAATCTTTTTATTTTAACGTACTACTCTATGGGAGCCTTTTTTGTTTACTTTGGAGGAATTCAGAAATAATTGAACCCCAAAATCATCAACATCAAGGATACACCTCAGGAACCTAGGAGAAACACCAGGAGAAAAGGCCTCGGTACGAAGGAGCAGCTGTCTGATTGACACGCATTCTACCCCAGCAGGGGTGATTGCTTCTGGTGAGTGGGGACCCTTAAGGGGGAGCACCGGGACCACAGCGAGCAACACCTGTTGTACAGCACTAAGACCACCTACTCAGCTAGGTGCACCCTGACCCTCACATCACTTTCACCGATCAGCCTGCATTTTTTCCTTATGGACTCCTGCATGTCAATTTAATTAATTTATTGTATATATTTATAATTTAGACTTTTGACCTGATTAATATGCTGTTTTTATGTACTTAATAGTTGGTGTTTAAGGTTCATTCCTGGTATACACATTGTGTTATGTGCTTTATGTTTAGTGGACTTGACACACTGTAGATCATTACCTAGAACTACTATCAGGAGCATTACCGTATCTAGAGGTTCTAGAGGGACCAACACTATAATTTCTATATAATTGTTGTACATCCTGACCCACCTTGGCCAGGGTGGCCACCTCTATATCCTTTATATATTATTCATCTAGGGTAGTTGCCCCAACAGAGCACTTCTGCTCATTAATACAACCCATTAGCAACAGCGCCACGACCCCCACCTCCTTGTTTACATGTTTTACATGTTTTCTTCTTACATTGGAACATCCCTTGCAATGAGATCATAGGAATAAATTGTTGAGCAGATGGTACTTTTAATTTACTTGGGGCTATTTTATTCTTTAAATTAGTGGCTCGTCGATAGGTGGTAATAGGTATGGATGGTAAGAGCATTTTTAAATGTGGGTCTTCTAAAAGAATGGGCCAATATTTCTTAAGTATTGACTCCATTGTTTTGAAACCTGTGTGAAATTTTGTAATAAAGCGAGTTGAAGAATTGGATACCTGTTTTTGGGAGGTTGTTGGTGTTTCTAAGTCTAAATAATAGTCACACGCTTGGTTCACTAGGGAGGCCGGATATTATTTTTCATATATTTTTTTCTTTAAAATCGCACTTCGTTCAACATAATGACATTTTTGAGTACAGTTTCGGTTGAGTCGGAAGAATTGTCCCTTAGGGATGTTATCAATCCATTTTTTGTAATGGCAGCTGTTGTAGTGGAGGAGAGAGTTGCCTGCAATTGAGAAAAAAACACTATACAAAACGATTTTCTTATAAAACTCCACAACACCCCACACTACTGAAAGGTAAATAAATTAGACAATTACTCACAGCATGAATATACTAGTATCCAAAAATAGCTGTAATAGCATGAGCATCCAAACACTCACAGATGATACTATGAGAATCGGCTAATAAAGGAGAAAAGGACCTCCCTCAAATACTATAGATGGACAGACAATGTGCTGTATATCCTACAGAGAAATAAGACAATACTAGGGGATATACACTACTTTAGTCAAGACTGCGCTAAGTGATAACATTATTACAAAAAAAGAGGCCTCATTTATGGTAAAAGACTTTTACAATACACCTTATTTTTATCATATCCCCAAAATTCATAAAAGTATAACTCATCCCCCAGGTAGACCCATAATAGCTGCTATAGACAAAATCACGTCTGGTTTTTCCAAATATATAGACTATCATTTACAGCCTTTAGCGCAAGGACTGCGTTCCTACATACGCAATGGCACAAACCTTTTAGAAATTTTAAAATCTTACAAATGGGAAAAAGGATATATGTGGATGTCCCTTGATGTGGCTTCACTGTATACTTCGATCCCCCATGAGTTTGGCCTAGCAGCCACTCATCATTTTTTAGCAGAGAACCCTTATATGAGTAACGCCCAGGCAGCATTCATTTTGGACTGTACTCGTTTTTGTTTAACACATAATTATTTTTCCTTTAATGGAGAGTTTTTTCTTCAAATAATGGGAACGGCGATGGGAGCTAACTTCGCTCCCTAGTATGCCAACTTGGCCATGGGCCTGTGGGAACATAGACACATTTGGTCCAATAACCCCCACCTTGGTCAATTGATTTACTATGGAAGATATATTGATGACATAGTGATAATTTGGGACGGTGATGCCGATGAGATAAAAACTTTCGTCGATCATTGCAACAATAATCCATATGCCTTGTCTTTCACCTTTGTTTGTGAGTATGAAAAGCTTATATTCCTAGATCTTGAGTTGTTCCATCATAACAGTAATATAGAAGCAAAAACACACTTCAAACCCACTGCAGGCAACTCTCTCCTCCACTACAACAGCTGCCATTACAAAAAAATGGATTGATAACATCCCTAAGGGACAATTCTGCCGACTCAACCGAAACTGTACTCAAAAATGTCATTATGTTGAACAAAGTGCGATTTTAAAGAAAAAATTATATGAAAAATAATATCCGGCCTCCCTAGTGAACCAAGCATGTGACTATTATTTAGACTTAGAAACACCAACAACCTCCCAAAAACAGGTATTCAATTCTTCAACTCGCTTTATTACAAAATTTCACACAGGTTTCAAAACAATGGAGTCAATACTTAAGAAATATTGGCCCATTCTTTTAGAAGACCCACATTTAAAAATGCTCTTACCATCCATACCTATTACCACCTATCAACGAGACATTAATTTAAAGAATAAAATAGCCCCAAGTAAATTAAAAGTACCATCTGCTCAACAATTTATTCCTATGATCTCATTGCAAGGGATGTTCCAATGTAAGAAGAAAACATGTAAAACATGTAGTTATGTAAATTATGGACAAAAACAGTTCACCAGCAAAGGAAAAACATACCTGAGCAAAGAATTTTATAACTGTGGGTCGGACTTCGTAGTCTATGCTCTAACTTGTCCTTGCAAACTATTATACATAGGCCGCACCATACGCCCACTTCGCCAACGTTTTGGCGAACACAGAAGAAAAATTGAGACAGGAAAGGATAAACATAGCGTTCCACGTAATTTTTTGGAACACCATGGCAAATCTACCAAGGGTCTAAAAGTATGGGTTATTGAACAAATACCCAGTAACTATACAGAGGCTGAAAGATTCCATCGCCTATGCGAGAGGGAAACGTACTGGATCTATTCCCTTGATACTTTAAAACCAGGAGGTATGCATGAGGAACTAGAAATTGCTACTATTTTATAAACCTAATATTTTAGAGTTAAATACTAATTAATTTTGTACCAGGTGTTAACATAATTATTTTATTCAATTTGTTCTGTGTTTATACACATTCCAATTGATTTTTGGAGTGTCTGATAAACACAACAAGTCTATTTTTGAGATATAACCTTTTTTTAAAAAACTTTTTCATTTTCCCCTCTATTTTATGATGATCATGATTAATATTAATTTTTTAAGCATATTCCCTATTTATACTTAATGCAATTTTTTCACTTAATTAACATAATTAGGTTACGTCATCATTTATCAGGTGATATGCCTAATTTATGTATATTTTATATTTCTGATAGGCCATCCAATAATGTCCTTCATATATGTGATATTGAACACTGGATAATGAATATGTATTAATTTTTGTTTTTTATATATGTGTGTATATTTATTTGGGTTAAAGATATGTCCGTTATTATTGAGCACAAAAAAACCCCCATCGATTTGTTTATTTCACTTGGTTAATAATAGCAAGTGTTCTATATAGTACCATTGCTTCAAAATTGAGGATGTTTTACTATTATGCCACTAGATGGCGATCACAGGCTGATATATATATAAGTTGCCATAGTTAGCCATTGTAAACAACTTGAAAAAGGTGCGCGCCGTGTGTCATCAGACATCCAACACACGGCACTTGCATTGAAACGCGTCGTATCATCGGCTCTACGTGATGACGTCATTCCCCCCTTCCAAGCCGTAGCGTCCCAACTTGCGTTCCAGAGTGCGCTCCAGCTTCCATTGCTGACACGCTCGTACACAACACCTGCACGCCCCCGGAACTCAGCGCTGTTTGTTTTTCCTGTATAGCAGACATCAGTATGAAGAGTTTCCCCGGGACCCAATCAACTCTCGGCTGGTTCGGATGTTTCATGAAGACCTCTACCTTATGCCTGTGTACTTCAACTATTATGTGAGTGCTTTTATGCTATCTTTTCATTAAAGTCCAGCAGTTTATTTAGTGGCACCTGTCTTTTTGTTTTTTTATCATTTTTTATATGCCCACCTCTTTTGCGACGCTTGCGAGTAGTAACTTGGCTGTCGTTTACATGTCATTTCTTAATAAAATGTAATGCTTACTGCACTTAGATGGGCACACCTCCTACTTTTTTATATGTATCTTTCAGAGTTTGCTTCTGCTTCTGGGTTGCTGCCGCTGGTGCCTTAATAGAATTTTTTGATTGCCATTTGGACTTTTATTGGACTCTTTTCTGTATCCCATGGACCATTTATAACTGTTACCATTAATATTATATGCTCTGATAATTGTGCGCCATCTACCACAATTTCTGAGTCTTATGAGGTGGACTGGGCCACAAGACAAATTGGTCTGGCGCCCCCATAAAGCGGCCACACTGCTTCCGGTATGATAGGGATGTTGCAGACACAAAGGACACTGACATGGTCACTTATACCTGTCAGGTAGGTAGTAGGACTCGCCTGCAATTTTTTGCTTGTGTCAGTTGTACATATTAAGGAATCTTAATTATATTTCTGTTCATTGCTGATGAGAAAAATAAACAGATGTATTTATTTGTTCCTGCCCCCAATCCTTCTTTTGCTCACTGCCTAAACCACATCCCTTCATCACTGTGCTACAAGTTTTCTGCTGTACCACTGGCAAAGTTATATCCTCTGAGGCCTCGTACACACGACCGAGGAACTCGTCAGGCGAAACACATCGTTTTCCTCGTCAAGTTCCTTGTTAGGCTTGTCTAGGAACTTGACAAGCCTGCTTTGCGTACACACATTAAAGACCAAATCTCCTCGTTCTCAAACGCGGTGACTTCAACACATACAACGGCAGGGGAAGTTCGATTCCACTGGCACAACCCTTGGGGCTGCTTTTGCTAATCTCATGTTACTGCGTGATAGGAAAAAGTTTGGTAAGAGACATTTGCACTTTTCAGTCTGTTACAGCGTGACAAATGTGCTATTTCCATTACAAACGCTACTTTTACCGAAGGTGCACGGGTTTCTTAGCATACACACGCTCGAGTTTCTCGTCGAAAAGCAGCCCGACGAGAAACACGACGAGCCAATTTGGACTCCCGTTGAGGAAAAAAAGAGAACTTGCTCTCTTTTTTGCTCGTAGAGTTCCTCGACAGTTTCCTCGATGAAAAATGTACACACGACCGGTTTCCTTGGCAAAAAAGCTCTCCCACCGAGTTTCTTGATGGATTCTGCTGAGGAAACCGGTCGTGTGTACGCGGCCTTAGTCCTCCAAAAATTAGGCAGAAATTTGTGCTTAAAGTAGATATATGGGCAACACTTTTTTTTCTATTTTGTATAGTATAAGGGATGGTTATAGCCCCTGTTAATTGTTTTGCCATCCATTCATTTTCTGCCTCATAGCCAAACAGTTTCGCCATTCAGTTTCCCTCGCATGTTCTTCTGCTTTGGCTCAAATCCTGTCCAGCCACCTGCCCATCTCCTTGCCTTCCCTGGCGGAGTGATCTTCCTCTGCTCCCCATTCAGTAGTAGCTGGGGCCCGAAGGGTAAGACTTGAGAGGCTGTGAGGCGGGGGGCGACGGGCAGAGAGTCGCTGATTGCCGCCATTACTAGTAAAGAAAAAATATGTCCCTGGATTTCATTTTAAAAATCTGGTCACCTTATTGTAAACACAGAAGTCGGCAGAGAAAGACAGCTTTTGTTTTTAGAACAAATGACAGCAGTGACCACAGTGCAAGTGCTGGAGGTGGCAGGATTGAGTACCACCTCGCTCCGGACAAAAAAAAAATTATGTCCACTGAAGTGACACTCTTATGCCGCGTACACACGATCACTTTATGTGATGAAACGTTTTCTGTGAAGTAAAAAACGACGTTTTTGAAACTTCACTTTTCAAAGACGATGTTGCCTACACACCATCGTTTTTTCACAAAAAGCGAGGTTACGTTCACCACTCTTTTCCATTGAAGCTCGCTTCATAACTAGCTTCTGGGCATGCGCGGGTTGAAAAACGTTGTTTTAAACTACGTTTTTTGCTACACACGGTGACTTTTTGTGAAACAAAAAAACGACGTTTTGAAAAACGACACATAAAATTAAAGCATGCTTCAATTTTTTTTGGTCGTTTTTTACAAGACATAAAACAACGTTTTCCCCTACACACGGTCAATGAAATTGACGTTTTTAAAAACGTAATTTTTTTTCATCACATAAAGTGATCGTGTGTACGCGGCATTATATTAGAAATACACAGAGATTCTGTATATAGCTCATCTTGCTAATACAAGGGATCTGTGAGTTATCAGTTTGGGAAACAAGTAAATGTTCCAACAGAAACAAATAAATGGATGGCGTTCGTATTTTCAAGCAGCTGCACTGGAGATAATCTCTAGAATTTGAGACAAGAACCAAACAAAAAAAAAAATGAAGGGAGCGCTTCTAAAGCTGCCCATAGATGTTCATCCAGTTTAGCAGGGACCAGAAAAATGTTGATTCAATTATTGACACTGTGGTTAAACAGAAGTACGCCTGCTGGAAAATGTTCTCTCGATCATCACTGCAGGCTATAGACTACAGAGCTGATCAGTGCATTCTGACAGTGGGGAAGTCTATCCACTGTTACAATACAATGGCACAGTATTGTGAACGTTCTGTAGTCATGTGTGGAGTGATTGTAAACGATCACCTTGTAAAACAACCTAATCCATTTAATATAGAAAGGGAAGGGAACGAGAGGCTCTCCTGCTTAGTGTGGTCAGTTTTTAATAGAAAAGCAGGGAGACTAGCAGGAATGCCAGGGATTTCACACAAAGGAAGCAGAGAACAGGATACTTTCTTATACAAGCACATGGTACCACAGGCACTTATTAGGAATATGAAGTGTTGGGGTAACAAACACTCCACTTGGTTGCCTCCTCTGTTTCCAGGGAGAATGTTCTGGAAAAGGGGTAGGGCAGGAGTTGTCGGTTGGGTGAACTGGATGATGGAGACTGTCATGTCTGAGGGAACCCCCTTTCTGGGGGGGGTGTACCTTAAGCGGGGGGCTCGGGAGCTGGGGGAGCCTCCCCTTACACGGTCATCGATCAAAGTGTTAGAATGGCATGTCAGCCTCAGTGCATGTCTAAATCTATGCTTGATAAAGAAATTATTTCCTACGGCAGAAAACAAAGAGATGCTTACGTAAAGGATTTCTGTTAAGTGGATAACTGGGAGCCTTTGACCTGCCAATGACAATGGCGATTACCTGGGCTGTATATGGCCAGAATCACGTCTCTATATAATATTGAAATATAGAGAATGATTATAGTTGTGGTAAAAATCCCCAATGAATTGATTTGATAAGATTAAGGGTTATGCTTACATAGAAAAACTTACCTTCCTATATTATTTAATCCATGTGTACAAAGACTCCAGAGGAAAACGAGGCAAAAGAGTAACCATGGATGAAGGGAATTGATCTGCAGGTTAGAACAATAGGGGAACAGAGCCATAAGTATAACAAACCTTTGTTTTTAAATGGTGCACTGTAAATACATCAAGGAAGCTGTCACTATATTAGATGGACCTACCTGTCTGCAGTTTCACACTGTATATGGTGCAGGGACTCCAGTAGCGTGAGCATAGGTCTCTTTATACCCCTCCCCAGTGCATCAATTGGGCTCGAGGTGTGAATTCATGCGGTATTGACGCAAAGCAGATCTGCATCACAGTGCAAACGCCGCCCATGTCAATGGGCAATCGGCAGAGGAGTCACCGCACCCGGACATGCCCAGGGGGAGCGCCGAGTAGGGTGACACCATCACAAACATCGGGTATTGCCTACCTGGTATAACTTTTGCTTTATTCAGTCTGGAAATCAGGGGTCCACATCAGGAGAAGTGGTCCACTTGTTCAAAATCCCCTGCAAAATGGATAGTGTACTAAAAAAAGTTTAGATTACACAAAGCTTGTTTGGACATAAAAAAAAAAGAAAAGGTATAGAAATATTTTGACCTTACATTTTAGATTGTAGGAATCAAAGCCAATGCATGAGGAGAAACGTCTTCCATCTTTAAGGTTTTACAAACAACCTGAATTAAAGAAAACATTACTTCTGAGAATTCAGATATGATATTATATCTGAAAATCCTCTACTGATTCCCTGGTGACATCAAGAGCTGGGGTATATGGCAACTAGCACATGCCTGTTGTAAATATATTTATCGAGGTTGGGCTCAGCAAATATGGGCCACCGCTGAACAACCAAACCTCTTTTTGGCTTCAGGCATGCTGAAAAAAAACAGGCTACTGCTATGTCTTAAGCAATAATGATACAAAAGGGATGAAAGATGATGGGACTTTACATGAGGTGTGTCATTGCAATGAATATAATTTGATGACACTATCAAATAGGATAATCCATGATTGAGAATTGCATAATATATTATAAACAACAATAATAATGGTAGTGATAATAATATAATTGGATTAAACCATAATAGATTAGGTACCATACCAAATATGATAATAATAAATATTTCATACAGATAATCAACATAATTATGTTGATTATCTGTATGAAATATTTATTATTATCATATTTGGTATGGTAACTGATCTATTATGGTTAAATCCAATTATATTATTATCACTATATGATAATAATATAATCATAATTCTTTCTTGGTACAAAGAATTCAGAAACAATGATACAGATCATCATATAAGCATAATTAACAGGATAAATAGGTCATACATCCAGGATCGTCTTTAAGGCAGGCCAAAAGAGGCAGCTGCCCTGGGCTCGGTCATTGTTGTGGGACCAAAAGCAGCTGCCTCATACTTGCCAACTATCCCAGTTTAAATTCCCTTGTCCCTTAAAGTTTTAATCCCATGCTGTGTCCTGATATCTCAGTGTGAAGTGCTGCTACTAATGCTGCCCAGCTCTGCCCTATTGTTGTGTACAGAGTACTCACCTGCAGACCCTGTGTTTACATATGTAAATAACAGGAGCTGTTACGTACCAGGGTGTGAGCCTGAAGCGTGGATGGAGACCTCCCGTACAACCATGGCTCAGAGACCACTGGAATGGAGACAGTGGTGGTAAGAGCACGGTGAAGTAAAGGTGCCTGTTCTGGTTGTTGCCGCTGGTGAAGCTGGAACCGCTGGACAGGAAGCAGGTGATGCAGGTCGGCAGGCTAGAGAATGCAGGTCAGCAGATGCAGGTCAGCGGAGTCAGACAAGCCGGGTCATACACTTCAGAGTAATCAGCATAAACGGTAGGCAGGAGAATAGTCAGAGTCCAGGCCGGGTCTAGGCACTGGGTAATCAGGCAGAGCACAAGCAGGGTCAACAAGCCGAAGTCAGGACTGGAGATGAAAGCAAGGTCAGGAAGTCGGGTCATACACTGGAACAGAATGCTTCATGCAAGAAAAGAAACCCCCGGGGAACAGATGCAGATCAAGCCGTGAGGTGCAGCATTCCTGCAGTGTCCTTTATAGGCTGCTGGGCGCTGCGTATAACGTGCGCGCATGCGCACAGGTGCGCCTAACGTGCACGCATGCGCACAGGTGCGAGCAAAGGCTGTGTTTCACGCACACGCATTAGGTGTGTGTGAGGTCTGTGGTTCGCGCTTACGCATAGGCGCACGTCTACGGAAGCGGGCAGAACGTCCCTGACAGGAGCATTCAGATGTAAATAGCTGAGGCTGGCTGCATTCATATGTAAATAATGGGAGCATTCATATGTATATCATGCCCCTCTGCAGTGAAGAGATGATGTGCTGCAACCTCTAGCAACCAATCAGTGAGTAGTATTACTGTACAGTAATCTTTAGCAACCAATCAACAAGAAGGAATCATGTGCTGTAGCCTCTAGAGACTAATCAGTGAGCCATAATGTGTGCTGTAACCTCTGGCAACCAATTGTAATCACTGCCAGATCTGATACAGTAAACAGTTTTTAAGTCTAGCTGATATTTATTGTATGTCTCAGAGCAGGTGGAGAGCAAAATTGCATAGGGGGGCCCCAATCAACATTAACGACGGCCCTGCATACATCCTATATTAAACCCAATATACTGTATGGGTAATTTGAAAATTCTAAATTAATATTTTGGGCAGGCTAGTGTTGGCACCCTGTGTTGGAAAGTATATACCGTATTTATCGGTGTATACCGCGCACTTTTTTCCCCTTAAAATAGAAGGATTTTTAATAAACAGCTTACCTGTAAAATCCTTTTCTTGAAGTACATCACGGGACACAGAGCGCATAGCCATTACACTTGGGTTATATGGGTACCTTCAGGTGTGGACACTGGTGTAATCAATTTCACAGGAAGTTTCCTCCCTATATAACCCCCTCCCACTGGGAGTGCTTCAGTTTTGTAGCAAGCAATTCTCCCGAGGTTACACAATGTTCCCCAAAAGAGGGGTGGGAGCTCTGTGTCCCGTGATGTACTTCAAGAAAAGGATTTTACAGGTAAGCTGTTTATTAAAAATCCTTCTTTCTTTATCGTACATCACGGGACACAGAGCGCATAGCCATTACACTTGGGATGTCCTAAAGCAATGCTCTATGAAGGGAGGGAGACCGTAATGCCGCGTACACACGATCATTTTTTGTGATGAAAAAAAACAACGTTTTCTGTGAAGTAAAAAACGACGTTTTTGAAACGTTACTTTTCAAAGACGATGTTGCATACACACCATCGTTTTTTTCACAAAAAGCGAGGTTACGTTCACCACTCTTTTCCATTGAAGCTCGATCAATTTAAATGACGTTTTTTAAAACGTCGTTTTATTTCATCACAAAAAACGACCGTGTATACGCGGCATAAGGCCAAGAATAGCCAAATAAAAACATTGTCAGGAGAAAACATGGCTCCACCAACAGAAACACAAGGGGGCGTGAACCGGGCCAGAGGATTCTATACTGCTGCCCGTAGGACCGCCTGCCCAAAAGCTGCGTCCGTACCCTTTGCAACGTCCAACTTATAAAATTTAGTAAACGTATGTACGGAAGACCAGGTTGCCGCCTTGCAAACCTGTGCCATAGAGATCTGATGGTGTGCCGCCCAGGAGGCACTCATGGCCCTCGTAGAATGGGCTTTAACTGATAAGGGAGGTGGAACGCGCTTCAGACCATATGCCTGAAAAATCAGCTGCTTAATCCACCTAGCCAAGGAAGACTTGGCAGCCGGCTGACCCTTCTTGGGGCCATCCGGAAGAACAAAAAGCACATCTGTTTTCCGAATCTTCTCTGTAGCCTTGAGATAGAACCCCATGGCTAGAACCACGTCCAAAGAATGAAGCCGTCTTTCCTCTCTGGACTGGGGAGTAGGAAAGAAGGATGGTAGGACTAGGTCCTGATTCAAGTGAAAACTGGATATGACCTTAGGAAGGAAAGAAGGTTGAGGCCGCAGAACCACTCTGTCCTTATGCAGAATAAGGTATGGCTCCCTGCATGACAAGGCTGCCAGCTCGGAAACCCTTCTGGCTGAAGCCATAGCCACCAAGAAAACCAACTTTCGGGTTAGTAGCACAAGAGGGATTTCTGTCAGAGGTTCAAACGGCTGCCTTTGTAAAGCTGACAAGACCAGATTTAAATTCCAGGGGCAGAGGGGAGCTCTAATAGGGGGATTCACATGCAAGACCCCCTGCAAGAAGGTTTTCATAAGCGAATGGGTGGCCAAGGGTCTTTGAAACCATATTGATAAAGCCGACACCTGCTCCTTTAGAGTACTAAGAGCCAACCCTCTGTCAATGCCAACCTGGAGGAATCGCAAGATCCTGTCAATAAAAAACTTTTGAGGATGCCATTTTTGAGACTCGCACCACTCCACATAGGTTCTCCAGACTCTGTAATAAATATTTCTGGAGACCGGTTTCCTAGCCTGAATCAACGTAGATATGACCTGATCTGAGAGGCCTCTGCCCTTAAGAATTAGGGATTCAGCTGCCAAGCCGTCAAATTTAGCTGCTGTGAAGCAGGATGGCAGATTGGGCCCTGAGACAGCAGATCTGGGCGCAGGGGGAGCGGCCCCGGCGCCCCGACTGACATCTTCACGATGAGTGCGTACCAAGCCCTCCTGGGCCAGGGTGGGGCCACCAGGATCACAGGCCTGCGCTCCACCCGGATCCTCCGTAGAAGGCGGGGAATCATCTGCAGTGGAGGGAACGCATACAGAAGAGAAAACTGGTGCCAAGGGCAAACCAACGCATCGGTCCCGTAGGCCGAGGGATCCCTGGCTCGGGATATGAATTTGTCCAATTTTTTGTTGGATCTCGTTGCCATAATGTCCACATCTGGGACTCCGAATCTTTGGCAAATCTCTTGGAATACCTGGGGGTGAAGAGACCATTCCCCCGGGAGCAACTGTTGACGACTCAAAAAATCTGCTTGAGAATTGTCTATCCCTGGGATGAACACCGCCGAGATGCAGGGTACATGGGCTTCGGCCCATGAGAAAATCAGGTTTACTTCTCTTTGGGCTGCTGGGCTCTTCGTGCCCCCCTGGTGGTTTATGTATGCCACCGCAGTGGCGTTGTCGGACTGTATCCTTACTGGCAGACCCTGAAGGGGGAGAGTCCAGGCGATCAGGGCCAGTCGAGCAGCTCTGATCTCCAAGATATTGATGGGAAGCAGTTTTTCTGCCCCCGACCACAGCCCTTGCTGGGTCTGTTCTTCTAGAACTGCCCCCCAACCTAACAGGCTGGCATCCGTGGATACTATCTTCCACGTGATGGGGCAAAAGGATTTCCCTTTTGACAAATTTTGAGAGACCAGCCACCAAGACAGGCTGCGCCGGACCTTCGGGGAGAGCACTAACGGACGATCTAACGCCTGAATGGATTTGTTCCAAGCAGAGAAAATGGCTGCCTGAAGATATCTGGTATGGATCTGGGCGTAGGGCACAGCCTCGAAGGCGGCCACCATCTTCCCCAGCAGTCGCATACATAGGCGAATAGTCGGCCTCTTCTTGCCTAAGATCACTTGAACTGCTTGAGCTATTGATCTGATCTTTGCTTGAGGTAAACTTATCCTCTGGCAGTCTGTATCTAGCCGAAGGCCTAGATATTCCAACTGCTTTGTGGGTTTCAATACCGATTTTTCTAGGTTTACAATCCACCCGAATTCCTCTAGATGCTGAACTGTGCGACCTACTGCCTGATTGAGGTTGGAAGCTGAGCTGTCGATAACCAGAAGATCGTCCAAGTATGCCAAGACTAAAATGCCTTCTGTCCTTAGGACGGCTAGCACCGGGGCTAACACCTTTGTGAATACCCGCGGAGCTGTTGCCAACCCGAAAGGGAGGACTACGAACTGGTAATGGCGGTGATCTATCATACAACGAAGAAACCTGTGATGTGCCGGGTAGATCGGCACGTGCAGATACGCATCTTTTATGTCTATAGATGCTAGAAAGTCGTCTTGATGTAGGCTGGCTGCCACCGAACGTATGGACTCCATACGAAAGGTCTGAATGTTTAGAAAGCGATTTAGGCGTTTGAGGTCCAAGATAGGCCTGACGTCGCCATTGGGCTTTGGTATTATGAAAAGGTTGGAGTAGAATCCCAGACTCCATTCCTGGGTTGGTACTTCTACAATTACTCCTTGGAGCCAGAGACGATCCAATGCTTTTACAAGAGAGGCCCTCTTTAATGGGTCGCTTGGAAGACTTGACCCCTGAAGATGAGGAGGGGGGACTTCCCGAAACTCTAGCTTGTAGTCCGTGGTTACCACGGATCTTACCCAAGAGTCGGGAATTCTGGCCTTCCACACTTCGGAGAAAAACCGAAGCCTTCCCCCCACCCAAGAGAGTGGGGGCGCCCCTTCATGAATCTGACTTGAGGACTGGTTTAACCCGGCTTGCGAGGCCATGGCCTCTTGCTTGTCGTGGCTTGTGCTTGTGGGCGGCTATTAAATGCTGAACGCCCGGGAGGCCGTCGATACTGACGGGAAGTTGAAGGGGCCGAGCCTGTGAAGGCCTGTCGCTTAAATGCGGGCCCACGCGATCTTTTCTTGATAGGCAAGAAAGAACTTTTACCACTTGATATGGTCTGGATATATTTATCTAGGTCTTCACCGAATAGTCTCCCACCATGAAAGGGAAATCCTGCTAAAAGCTTTTTGCAGGGTGCCTCTGCTGACCAGTTTTTTTAGCCACAAAAGGCGACGCATATGAACCAACAGCAGAGATAAACGGGACGCCTGTTGAACGGAGTCCTTAATAGCATCTACTGCAAAGCAGAGAGCTCTTGGGAGGTCAGCCAATTCACGAGCTTGCTGAGCCGGTATGTCCCTTAATATCGGTTTAGTCTGATCCTTTAAAGCAGGGGTCTCAAACTGGCGGCCCTCCAGCTGTTGCAAAACTACAAATCCCATGAGGCATTGCAAGGCTGACAGGCACAAGCATAGGCAGAGGCATGATGGGACTTGTAGTTTCGCCACAGCTGGAGGGCCGCCAGTTTGAGACCCCTGCTTTAAAGCCTGACAAACGCCAATGGCTGCCACTGCTGGCTGAACCACCTACTGTGGTAAAAGAAGCCTTCAGTAGGGTCTCCAATTTTTTGTCGACTGGATCTTTAAACACCTGGACATTTTCCACCGGACAGGTCAGGAATTTATTTACGCAGGAAATGGCTGCGTCCACGGTAGGGAGTGCCCATTTCTTTGCAAATTCTTCTTCCATAGGATAGAGAATGGTGACCCTTTTAGGAGGGATAAAAATCCTATCAGGTCGAGCCCAATCCTGAAAAATCACGCTCTCCAGAAGGGGGTGAACCGGAAAAGACGCACCACTCAATGGTGCCTTCAAGGAACCTAAAGAGGATACCGCGGGGGCTAATTGTTCTGACACTGGAAGTTTAAAAGCAGTGCGAACCATATCCGTCAGAGACTGGATCCACAGACTCTCTGCTTGAGAAGCCGAAAAAAATTTCATCTATAGTGGAATCTTCAATGTCTGACCCGTCAGGACTCAGGTCCGCTTGATCCCCCTGTGGGTCCAATTCCTCCGAAGAGAGGACCTCTGCATCCGAACACACCGTTCTAGGTGACGGGGATCTAGCCCGTTTGCCACCCGGCAAAGAGCGGGCAATTAAAGCAGTTAACCTTTTCTCTAGCCCACCCAGGGTGGATTCTAGCATTTCTTCCGTAACATAAACGGGAATGGGTTGATTGGGGGCCGCCTCTGCCCCTAGCACCCTTAATGGCTCCTGCATGATGCTGTTCGGTGGTCTATCTGGTGAGGGTGGGACCACTGGAGCCTGGCCCAAATCCTCTGACCCCGTTTGAGACCCCTTTACTTTTTTGGCACCTTTTGCAGCCTTAGCTGGTCCTGATCCCTTGGGAGCCATTGCACAACCTTGAGACACCCCTACAGCCAACACCCAACTGTTGTAGCTAGAAGTGAAACATTAATAAGGACAGGCTATGGTAAAAAAAAAAAATTAAATTTTCATACGCCTGAGAAGGCGGCAATACCGAAGAGAGTCCTGTGAGTATTGCCACACCAATGCCCGTTAGCTGGAGTCCAAGGTTGCACCGACTCAGATACTGCCAGATCTAAGGCCGAGTCCCTTTAAGAAAAAAATCTATTTTTTTTTTTTTCTGGTCAGTGTGGACTAAGTCCAGACCTGAAGATCCACAAACCACCACTGGGTGTCACTGTTAGCCAGAAATGGCTCAGCTGCGCGCTCTGTGTCCTCACTCTGCACTGCTCTCAGGAGGGAATGACCAGCCAGGAAATGCTTTTTTTTGCTTTATCTGAGACCTGACGCTGCTGGCCCGCCCCCCCCCCCCCCCCACGCTGAAACCAACATGGAGGAAGCAGAGAGCAGAGGAGAAGCCTGGACCAGCGCTAGTAACACAGACACCCGGTAAGCCACTAATCTTTGTAGTGCACACATAGAGGAAGCTGTCCCCCTAGGCTTCCTAGGAAACAGGAGTTTTGTCAGCACTTCCTCTCTATACACATGGGGCTGCAGTATCATGCTAACAGGCAAATCTGGGGGAGTAGCAAAATATATATCTTTAAAAGCATATATATATCTACATGTTATCTGGGTAAACATTAGTACATCCCATCCTGCCTCAAAAGACATAGTGGAGATAGTGGCTGATGCACAAGCATACCATTAGCCAACCCAGAACCCCCAGGGGGATACCTACTGTCGAACCAAGTCCCGCAGGTTCCCTCTTACCTGCTCCACGCCGCAGGGTATTGCAAAATGCAAGAGGCCCAGCCTTCCCCCATCTCCGTGGGTATTGTCTTGGACCTTCAGGGACCGGGGTCCTGTGTTAAGGAACCCACACCCCTGGACCTATATAGCATCCTGGCATCAGTAGCGTTTAGTTCTTGGAAGAGACTAAGGCACTGGAGCCCAGAATCCAGCCCTCCAAGGAGAGGCATTATAGGCAAAACCCCACTCCAGCAGGGCCCGGGTACCGTACACCTTGGCTTTGAAGCACTTCGGACGGATCCGGCTAGCTATCCTGGGTCCCGAGACCTCCGAGGGACAGCTAGAAGTGACCAACACCTAAGACACTGGCGAAAAAACTGAAGCACTCCCAGTGGGAGGGGGTTATATAGGGAGGAAACTTCCTGTGAAATTGATTACACCAGTGTCCACACCTGAAGGTACCCATATAACCCAAGTGTAATGGCTATGCGCTCTGTGTCCCGTGATGTACGATAAAGAAAAGGGGAAAATTGTGGGTGCGCGATATACGCTGATACCCGCGCTCAGTTTGAACTGAGCCGCCGACATATACCGAGTGCAGTACACTCGGGTACATTCGGCCAGGCTTGGCTTCGCTCGTGCTCGCGCATGAACGTCACAGAGCGTAAGCACGAGCGAAGCCGAGCCTGGCCGAATGCACTCGAGTGTACTGCACTCGGTATATGTCGGCGGAGGCGTTCAAACTGAGCACGGGAAGCGGGGATTCGACTCGAGACATCGCTGGAGAAGCCGGGAGGACACCACTGAAGCTGAAGACGGATGCCGGACCTGACAAGGCCGCCGTTGGACGCTGCGCAAGACACCAAAACTGTAAGTACCGTATTTATCGGGGTATTGCGCGCTCCTACGTATCGGGCGCACCCCTAAAGTTGCCCCGAAATTCCTGTAAAAAAAAAAGTTATAACATTTTATGACTTAGTTTTGGTGTCTTGCCCGGCATCCATCGTCCGGTCCGGCGTCCGTCTGCGGCCTCGGTGGTGTCCTCCCGGCTTCTCCAGCGCTGTCTCGAGTCGAATCCCCGCTTCCCGCGCTCAGTTTGAACTCCTCCGCCAACATATACCGAGTGCAGTACACTCGGGTACATTCGGCCAGGCTCGGCTTCGCTCGTGCTCACGCTCTGTGACGTTCATACGTGAGCACGAGCGAAGCTGAGCCTAGCTGAATGTACCCGAGTGTACTGCACTCGGTATATGTCGGCGGGTCACTTCAAACTGAGCGCGGGAAGCGTGTATCGGCGTATATCGCGCACCCACGATTTTCCCCTTATTTTAAGGGGAAAAAAGTGCGCGGTATATGCCGATAAATACGGTACTAAAATGTTTACAGGAATTTCGGGTCCACATTAAGGGTGCGCGCTATACGCCGGAGCGTGCAATACCTCGATAAATACGGTATGTGTTTCATGGCTTTCAGCCACTCATCAGGAGTAAGATGCAAGATTAAAAAATTAGTTTATAAGCTGTGGTCAGATTTTAAATGGGAATAATTGATGGCCTAGGATATGATGGTCTCATCTGGGGGTCTCACCCCCCCCCCCCCAAAAGAAATGAAGACCAGGGGGAACAGCCATTGGACAAGACAGACCACCATGCCAGTTCCTGAATGTGATGTGTGTGCACTCAACATACAGCCAATACTGTATACATGGGCGTCCGCTGAACTTTTTCCAGGGGGGGGCATAATTTTACGGTCACCTATGCTCTGCTTCTTTGACAATGTCATGAAGGGGAGAGGCTTAGTCATTATCCCATTAAGCCTTCTCCCTTAACTTGTACTCACAGTCCCCACTTGTAAGGTCACGGTGGTCTTCCCTCTCCCAAGTCCTGTTTCCACATGTCCCTTTAAAAATACATTACAGGCAGCAAAGCAAACACGAGGGTGCACATAAAGGAAGCAGCCAGAGGTGGCAGTAAAGAGCTCTGTAACTCAGTGACACTGATCTTGCAACAGCTGTGGAGCCGACTCCACAAACACAGAGAGAGTCAGCACAGGTACAGATGCGAGCATGGCAGACCCTTGCCGATTCCAGGGGGGGTCACTGGCCCCCCTTACTCCTATGAGCGGACGCCCATGACTGTATAGGATCAGCAGCTTGCAGCAGCAGAGTGAGCTATCCCATGTGAAGTGAAAAAGTTAAATCTTTCTTTGACTTTTATCTTTTATGGTTTAATCCAATTATATTATTATCACTATCATTATTATTATTGCTTAGAATATATTATGCAATTCTCAATCATGCATTATCCTATTTGATAGTGTTATCAAATTATATTAATATAATTCATGTATCATCATTGCAATGACACGCCTCATGTAGTCCCATCACCTTTCCTTCCTTTAGTATCAATATATTAGGGATGGAGGCATGCCATTGTTGGTTATGTCAGGTCACATTTACCTTTAGTTATGCAATAATGAGACACTCATCCTGATGGCTGCAATACAGTAGTAGCACTAGAGTGAAAAAAAGAATGTGGTCCAATTAGTTGCTATAATCCACCGGAATGATAAGCGTGCACATGCATAAAAAAAAAAATGCTTTCCCTGAACTCATGAGGTTCTCCAGCTGTTAGGAACAAACTGGCTGAACGGCGATCTGGCTTGTTTACATAGGCAGACCACTGTTCTGTCTCTCCTTTAGCAACCATTGAATACGCCGGACCCACTGATTGGCTTCGGCTGTATCCAATGACAGTGGGAGCAGGGCTCCAGCGGCGCACGCACACGCGCCCTCCAGAGCCGAAAGAAAAAAAAACATGTAAAGGTACATGATTTTGCACTTAGGGGCCGCCCTGCCGCAGTAGTTGGGGTGGTCCTTAAGCGGTTAAAAAAATAAACAGCCCACAAAACCCTCCAGTGGTCCCCAAAATACATAGCAGGTCTTTTTTAGGGGGTTTGCGTGCTGTGTTTTTTTTTTTTTTTTTTAAAGAAGCTGTCAATGACATATCAGTAGTGTAACAATTTTAACCACTTAAGACCCAGACCAAAATGCAGGTAAATGACCAGGCCCCTTTTTGCGATTCGGCACTGCGTCGCTTTAACTGACAATTGCGCCGTGGCTCCCAAACAAAATTTGCGTCCTTTTCTTCACACAAATAGAGCTCTCTTTTGGTGGTATTTGATTGCCTCTGCGATTTTTATTTTTTGCGCTATATACAAAAATAGAGCGACATTTTTGAAAAAAAAATCAATATTTTTTACTTTTTGTTATAAGAAAAATCAAATAAACTAAATTTTAGTCAAACATTTAGGCCAAAATTTATTTATCCACATGTCTTTAGTAAAAAAAAAAAAAAAAAAATTGCTACCTAGCGGGAACGGTGACACTAATACAGCGATCAGAAAAATTATCGCTTAGTGAAAGGGAGTGAAAGGGTTAACTAGGGCGGTGATCAAGGGGTTAAAACTTTATTAGGGGGGGCTACCCAGGACCTAACACTAACTGACTGTCACACTGACACTAAATACAGTAATCATACATGTATGAATGAATGAATGAATGAAAAACTTATATAGCACGGCGCATGCGAACTAAATCGCCTCTGGGCGCTGGTTGTTTCTGTCTCTCTGGTCATCAAAAGAGCAGAGTTTTTATCTGTCTTCTGAAGCTCAGGTGGTTTTCCTCCAACCGAATGCTGGTTGGTAAAGCGTTCCATAGTCTGGGACCTTGGAAAGCAAACCTTCTTTCTCCTTTGGACTTGTATCTGGCTTTGGGTATCTTGACCAGATTTTGGTCGGTGGATCGCAGAACGCGATTGGGATTGTGGGCTTCTATCTTTTCGCATAGATATTGCGGAGCCTTCCCATGGATGCACTTATGAGTCAGACAGAGTGTTTTAAAAACAATTCTGTCTTTTACTGGCAGCCAGAGATTGATTCCCAGGGTTTCTTTCCAGTCACAAGTCTGGCGGCCGTATTTTGAACGACTTGAGCGATTTGGTACTTAGGGAGTCCAAGGTAAAGGGCATTTGCATAGTCCAGTCTGGAGTTCACAATTGTTCCCACTTCGACTGCTACGTCTTCTTTGGGGATAAACGGGATAAGTCTGCGTAGTAGGCGCAGCAGATGGTGAGATCCGCTGACTACTGACCCCATTTGTGCGTCCATTGTCATGTAGGTGTCAAAGATGACTCCGAGACTTTTGACTTTGGAGCTAGGGGTGATGATCTGGCCCAGAATGGGCGGAGGTGTCCAAGTTGTTGCCAGCTGACTCTTGCGACTGGCATTAAACGGGAGAAGTTCTGTTTTGGAACTGTTGAGTTTAAGATAACTCTTGGTCATCCAGTTTTCTATCAAAGAGAGACAATTCTCTAAACTGTGATGATTATCCTTTTTATTGCAGATGCGAAAATATAGTTGCGTGTCGTCTGCGTATGAGTGATAAAGTAGTTGTTGGCTACTGATGATTTCAAAGAGAGGACGAAGATAGATGTTAAAGAGCACCGGGACTCCGCATGACACCGTGCGTTTTTCAGAAGTGAAAGGTCCTAATTTCACTGTTTGTGATCGGTTTTCCAGAAAGGAGGAGAACCATGATAGATAACCTTCTGCGACTCTGGCTACCTCAGCCAGCCGAGTCAGTAACAGTTTGTGGTCTACCATATCAAAGACTGCGCTTAGGTCCAACAGAACCAGGAGACAAGATTCTCCTTTGTCTGCGGCCTCAAGAGCGTCGTCCCATATTTTGAGCAATGCTGTTTCTGCCCCGTGTCCGGGACGGAAACCTGATTGAAATGGATCAAGTAGATTGTGGGTATCTAGATGCTGTTGCAGCTGTTGTACCACTACTTTCTCCATTATCTTGGATATAACATTTAGGCTTGTTATGGGACGGCGGTGATTAGGGTCTTTGGGGTCTAGGGTAGGTAGGTAGGGTATGATTACTGCATTCAGTGACACTGTGACAGGGGGGAGGGGGGGCGATCGGGGGGGGGGGGGTTAAATGTGCCTGTGTGTAGTGAGTGTCAGTGTAGTGTTGTGCAAACTTACTAGGTGATGTCTTCTCTCCTCAGCGGTGGTTGAAAAAACCGCCAAGGGAGAGATCACATCACTTCCCCCTTCCTGTGTTTACACAGGAGGAGGAAGTACAGAGCGGGGGGGCGCGCGCATTGGCTGAGAGCGATCCGGAGGGGGCGGACAAAAACGAATAGCCGCCCCCTCTTGCCGGATCGCTCGTACAGCCGCGGGGACCGCCGCATGTACCGGGGGGGGGGGGATCCCGATCGGACTCCCGACCCACCTCAAGGCACCAACGTATATATACGTTGATGTGCCTGTCGGTGCCATTCTGCCGACGTAAATGTACATGCGACGGTCCATAAGAGGTTAAAAACTGTTTTTCCTATTTACCTACCAGCTGCAGTCATTTTACTGAGGCAGGTCAGCTCGTTCCCGTGGAGTTGTACGTCGGTCCCTTTAAGCGGGATGCTACACACAGGGGGTGCCGATGTTTGTGACCAGCGGTCACGATGACTTCCGGCCATGAGCGATTGCGGGCACACATATTCCTGTTCTGTTCTGAGAAGAGATGCAGATCATGAGTTTCTACAAGCTGGGAACCACGATCTGTCATCTCCTATAGTGAGTCCCCTCCCCCCACAGTTAGAACACATATTAAGGAACACAGTTAAGCCCTTGATTGCCCCTGGTGTTAACCCCTTTCCTGCCAGTGACATTTACACAGTAATCAGTGCATTTTTATAGCACTAAACGCTGTATAAATGGCAATGGTCCCATAAATGTGTTAAAAGTGTCCGATATGTCCCCCATAATATCGAAGTCCCGATAAAAATCCAGATCACCGCTATTACTAGCAAAAAAAATTAAAAAAATGCTATAAATCTATCCCCTTTGTAGACGCTATTAATTTTGCGCAAACCAATCAATATAAGCTTATTGTGATTTTTTTTTACCAAAAATAGGTAGAAGAATATATATTGGCCTAAACTGATGAAGAAATGTGTTTTATATATTTTCATTGTTTTGGATATTTAATATAGCAAAAAGTAAAAAATTATTGTTTTTTCTTTTTCCAAATTGTCGGTCTTTTTTGTTTATGGAGCAAAAATTAAAAAGGTGATCAACTACCACCAATACCACCTATTTGTGGGGAAAAAAAGGACATACATTTTGTTTGAGTACAACGTCGCACGACCACGCAATTGTCAGTTAAAGTAACGCAGTGCTGTGTCACTAAAAAGGCCTGGTTATTAAGGGTGTAAATCCTTCTGAAGCTGAAGTGGTTAATGAAGATGAAATAGGAGAGTGCAAAAGCTGGCCTAAAATTGAACATTAAGAAATCTAAGATCATGGCAACTGGTCCCATCACTCTTTGGCAAATAGAAGGAGAAAAAATGGAAACAGTGACAGATTTTATCTTCTTAGCAGTGGGAGCTTGTGGTATATTTTTATTTTTTTTGGAGGGAGGGGGGCAGCAAACATTCCCAGTAGTAACCTTTGGCTGTGAAAGTTGGACCCCAAGGAATGCTGAACACCAGGGCTGGACAAAAATGTGGCCCTGGACTTCATCCAGACCGGCACAGGGCACAACACATCAGGGTACAGTCCACATCAGGGCACGGTACAGAGCTCAGCACATCAGGGCACGGGGCACATCAGGGCACAACACGTACAGGGCACATTACATCAGGGCCTATCACAGCACATCAGGGAACACCACATTGAGGCACAGCACATCGGGGCACGGGGCACATAGCACATCAGAGCACATAGCACTAATTAGCATAGGAAGCGTGTGTAATATGTTCTCTCTCCTGTCACGGCACTCACTCTGCTCCCCGGTGGCCCCGCCTCTCTTCTCGTCCATCCCAGATGATGTCACAAGCAAATGGGGATGGACGAGAAGAGAGGAGGGGCCACCGGGGAGCAGCGTCAGTGCCGTGACAGGAGAGAGAACATATTACACACGCTTTCTGCGCTACTCTGCATGCTTGCTAAATCTCGATCTACCCGTCGGGTGCCAGCTGTCAGCGATTGACGGGTAGATCGCCACGGACCTCCGACCGGCCCACTGAGCCATCGGCCCACCAGGAATCTCCTGGTAGTCCCACTGGCCAGTCCATCCCTGCTGAACACCAAAGGTTTGATACTTTTGAACTATGCTGTTGGAGAAGACTCTTGAAAGTCTCTTGGATGGCAAGAAAATCAAACCAGTCAATCTTGAAAGAAACAAACCCTGAATATTCACTGGCAGGACAGAAGCTAAAACTCAAATACTTTTGCCACCTAATGCGCAGACAGTACTCATTGGAAAAGACCCTGATGCTGGGAAACATGGAAGTGAAAAGGAGAAGAGGACAACAGAAGGCAAGATGGATAGATTGCATAAATATCGTCGGGAGGCAGTGGGGGACAGAAGAGCCTGGTGCACTATAATCCATGAGATCATGAAGAATCGGACATGATTAAACGACTGAACAACAACGATTGAGTGGATGGAAGTTCCTGTAGTCACATGTAGGCTGAATGCAAAAATATATCTATATATATCTAACCTAACTTCAGAAATTAACTTATCATTATCACCTGAACTATCACTTCATTATTTACCTGGAGCCAAAACTTCTGACACCCAAAGCTAACACGAGCATAAGAAACCAGTGATCTCATCACTACTCTGTAAATGTGTTACATAGACTATTATGTGCTGACAGATAAATATGTGTATGTCCTGAAAAAAGCCTTGTCTTCTAAACATAATGATGGATTACTGCCAAAAGTACTAACTAGTAATCTATTATTTTTTTTAAATTACAAGTGAATGAATCCTTTGATTAGGAAAGGGCACCACTGTGTGTATAGATTGTGAACTGCAAGCTTATGTGATTATTCTTTGAGAGAAAAACATACTAGCTGTCACAAACTAACACAATCAAAGCACCAACCAATGCCTATGCACAACCTCATAATTCAAAACGCATGAAAAATTAAAAACAAAAGAAAATTTAAAGTACCACAAAAGTAAAGCTGAACTCCAGTCAGATATAAAAAAAAGAAAAATAATGCTTTATTAAAGCAGTGGAAGTACCTGAATTCAACCTGGTATCAGCCTCTCAGCCTATGGCACTGTACAGTGGTAGAATAGATACCATATATGCATTTCATTTGTATATTTAGCTTTATCCCCAAGCTTTAAAGGACCCTCCGCTCTCCCCTATGGGGAATCGGATGAATACGGACCGTGTGTCCGTATTCATCCGATCCGATCCGCCGGACGGAAGAAAAAAAAGGATTTTTAATAAACAGCTTACCTGTAAAATCCTTTTCTTGAAGTACATCACGGGACACAGAGCGCATAGCCATTACACTTGGGTTATATGGGTACCTTCAGGTGTGGACACTGGTGTAATCAATTTCACAGGAAGTTTCCTCCCTATATAACCCCCTCCCACTGGGAGTGCTTCAGTTTTTGTAGCAAGCAATCCTCCGAGGTTACACAATGTTCCCCAAAAGAGGGGTGGGAGCTCTGTGTCCCGTGATGTACTTCAAGAAAAGGATTTTACAGGTAAGTTGTTTATTAAAAATCCTTTTTTCTTTATCGTACATCACGGGACACAGAGCGCATAGCCATTACACTTGGGATGTCCTAAAGCAATGCTCTATGAAGGGAGGGAGACCGTAAAGGCCAAGAATAGCCAAATAAAAAATTATCAGGAAGTAAAGTAACTCCACCAACAGAAAAAAAGGGGAGTGACCCGGACCAGAGGATTCTATACTGCTGCCCGTAGGACCGCCTGCCCAAAAGCTGCGTCCGTACCCTTTGCAACGTCCAACTTATAAAATTTAGTAAACGTATGTACGGAAGACCAGGTTGCCGCCTTGCAAACCTGTGCCATAGAGATCTGATGGTGTGCCGCCCAGGAGGCACTCATGGCCCTCGTAGAATGGGCTTTAACTGATAAGGGAGGTGGAACGCGCTTCAGACCATAGGCCTGAAAAATCAGCTGCTTAATCCACCTAGCCAAGGAAGACTTGGCAGCCGGCTGACCCTTCTTGGGGCCATCCGGAAGAACAAAAAGCACATCTGTTTTCCGAATCTTCTCTGTAGCCTTGAGATAGACCCTCATGGATCGAACCACGTCCAAAGTATGAAGCAGTCTTTCCTCTCTGGACTGGGGAGTAGGAAAGAAGGATGGTAGGACTAGGTCCTGATTCAAGTGAAAACTGGATATGACCTTAGGAAGGAAAGAAGGTTGAGGCCGCAGAACCACTCTGTCCTTATGCAGAATAAGGTATGGCTCCCTGCATGACAAGGCTGCCAGCTCGGAAACCCTTCTGGCTGAAGCCATAGCCACCAAGAAAACCAACTTTCGGGTTAGTAGCACAAGAGGGATTTCTGTCAGAGGTTCAAACGGCTGCCTTTGTAAAGCTGACAAGACCAGATTTAAATTCCAGGGGCAGAGGGGAGCTCTAATAGGGGGATTCACATGCAAGACCCCCTGCAAGAAGGTTTTCATAAGCGAATGGGTGGCCAAGGGTCTTTGAAACCATATTGATAAAGCCGACACCTGCCCCTTTAGAGTACTAAGAGCCAACCCTTTGTCAACGCCAACCTGGAGGAATCGCAAGATCCTGTCAATAAAAAACTTTCGAGGATGCCATTTTTGAGACTCGCACCACTCCACATAGGTTCTCCAGACTCTGTAATAAATATTTCTGGAGACCGGTTTCCTAGCCTGAATCAACGTAGATATGACCTGATCTGAGAGGCCTCTGCCCTTAAGAATTAGGGATTCAGCCGCCAAGCCGTCAAATTTAGCTGCTGTGAAGCAGGGTGGCAGATTGGGCCCTGAGACAGCAGATCTGGGCGCAGGGGGAGCGGCCACGGCGCCCCGACTGACATCTTCACGATGAGTGCGTACCAAGCCCTCCTGGGCCAGGCTGGGGCCACCAGGATCACAGGCCTGCGCTCCACCCGGATCCTCCGTAGAAGGCCGGGAATCATCTGCAGTGGAGGGAACGCATACAGAAGAGAAAACTGGTGCCAAGGGCAAACCAACGCATCGGTCCCGTAGGCCGAGGGATCCCTGGCTCGGGATATGAATTTGTCCAACTTTTTGTTGGATCTCGTTGCCATAATGTCCACATCTGGGACTCCGAATCTTTGGCAAATCTCTTGGAATACCTGGGGGTGAAGAGACCACTCCCCCGGGAGCAACTGTTGATGACTCAAAAAATCTGCTTGAGAATTGTCTATCCCTGGGATGAACACCGCCGAGATGCAGGGTACATGGGCTTCGGCCCATGAGAAAATCAGGTTTACTTCTCTTTGGGCTGCTGGGCTCTTCGTGCCCCCCTGGTGGTTTATGTATGCCACCGCCGTGGCGTTGTTGGACTGTATCCTTACTGGCAGACCCTGAAGGGGGAGAGTCCAGGCGATCAGGGCCAGCCGAGCAGCTCTGATCTCCAGGATATTGATGGGAAGCAGTTTTTCTGCCTCCGACCACTGCCCTTGCTGGGTCTGTCCTTCTAGAACTGCCCCCCAACCTGACAGGCTGGCATCCGTGGATACTATCTTCCACGTGATGGGGCAAAAGGATTTCCCTTTTGACAAATTTTGAGGGACCAGCCACCAAAACAGGCTGCGCCGGACCTTCGGGGAGAGCACTAACGGACGATCTAACGCCTGAATGGACTTGTTCCAAGCAGAGAGAATGGCTGCCTGAAGATATCTGGTATGGATCTGGGCGTAGGGTACTGCCTCGAAGGCGGCCACCATCTTCCCCAGCAGTCGCATACATAGGCGAATAGTCGGCCTCTTCTTGCCTAAGATCACTTGAACTGCTTGAGCTATTGATCTGATCTTTGCTTGAGGTAAAATTATCCTCTGGCAGTCTGTATCTAGCCGAAGGCCTAGATATTCCAACTGCTTTGTGGGTTTCAATATCGATTTTTCTAGGTTTACAATCCACCCGAATTCCTCTAGATGCTGAACTGATTGAGGCTGGAAGCTGAGCTGTCGATAACCAGAAGATCGTCCAAGTATGCCAAGACCAAAATGCCTTCTGTCCTTAGGACGGCTAGCACCGGGGCTAACACCTTTGTGAATACCCGCGGAGCTGTTGCCAACCCGAAAGGGAGGGCTACGAACTGGTAATGGCGGTGATCTATCATAAAACGAAGAAACCTGTGATGTGCCGGGTAGATCGGCACGTGCAGATACGCATCTTTTATGTCTATAGATGCTAGAAATTCGACTTGATGTAGGCTGGCTGCCACCGAACGTATGGACTCCATACGAAAGGTCTGAATGTTTAGAAAGCGATTTAGGCGTTTGAGGTCTAAGATAGGCCTGACGTCGCCATTGGGCTTTGGTATTATGAAGAGGTTGGAGTAGAATCCCAGACCCCATTCCTGGGTTGGTACTTCTACAATTACTCCTTGGAGCAAGAGACAATCCAATGCTTTTACAAGAGAGGCCCTCTTTAATGGGTCGCTTGGAAGACTTGACCCCTGAAAATGAGGAGGGGGGACTTCCCGAAACTCTAGCTTGTAGCCCGTGGCTACCACGGACATTACCCAAGAGTCGGGAATTCTGGCCTTCCACACTTTGGAGAAAAACCGAAGCCTTCCCCCCACCCAAGAGAGTGGGGGCGCCCCTTCATGAATCTGACTTGAAGACCGGTTTAACCGGCTTGCGAGACCATGGCCTCTTGCCTGCCGTGGCTTGTCCTTGTGGGCGGCTATTAAATGCTGAACGCCCGGGAGGCCATCGATACTGACGGGAAGTTGAAGGGGCCGAGCCTGCGAAGGCCTGTCGCTTAAACGCGGGCCCACGCGATCTTTTCTTGACAGGCAAGAAAGAACTTTTACCACTTGATATGGTCTGGATATATTTATCTAGGTCTTCACCGAATAGTCTCCCACCATGAAAGGGAAATCCTGCTAAAAGCCTTTTGCAGGGTGCCTCTGCTGACTAGTTTTTCAGCCACAAAAGGCGACGCATATGAACCAACAGCAGAGATAAACGGGACGCCTGTTGAACGGAGTCCTTAATAGCATCTACTGCAAAGCAGAGAGCTCTTGGGAGGTCAGCCAATTCACGAGCTTGCTGAGCCGGTATGTCCCTTAATATCTGTTTACTCTGATCCTTTAAAGCCTGACAAACGCCAATGGCTGCCACCGCTGGCTGAACCACGGCACCTACTGTGGTAAAAGAAGCCTTCAGTAGGGTCTCCAATTTTTTGTCGACTGGATCTTTAAACATCTGGACATTTTTCACCGGACAGGTCAGGGATTTATTTACGCAGGAAATGGCTGCGTCCACGGTAGGGAGTGCCCATTTCTTTGCAAATTCTTCTTCCATAGGATAGAGAATGGTGAACCTTTTAGGAGGGATAAAAATCCTATCAGGCTGAGCCCAATCCTGAAAAATCACGCTCTCCAGAAGGGGGTGAACCGGGAAAGACGCACCACTCAACGGTGCCTTCAAGGAACCTAAAGAGGATACCGCGGGGGCTAATTGTTCTGACACTGGAAGTTTAAAAGCAGTGCGAACCATATCCGTCAGAGACTGGATCCACAGACTCTCTGCTTGAGAAGCCGAAAAAATGTCATCTATAGTGGAATCTTCAATGTCTGACCCGTCGGGACTCAGGTCCGCTTGATCCCCCTGTGGGTCCAATTCCTCCGAAGAGAGGACCTCTGCATCCGAACACACCGCTCTAGGTGATGGGGATCTAGCCCGTTTGCCACCCGGCAAAGAGCGGGCAATTAAAGCAGTTAACCTTTTCTCTAGCCCACCCAGGGTGGATTCTAGCATTTCTTCCGTAACATAAACGGGAACGGGTTGATTGGGGGCCGCCTCTGCCCCTAGCACCCTCAATGGCTCCTGCAACATGCTGTTCGGTGGTCTATCTGGTGAGGGTGGGACCACTGGAGCCTGGCCCAAATCCTCTGACCCCGATGGAGACCCCTTTACTTTTCTGGTACCTTTTGCAGCCTTAGCTGGTCCTGATCCCTTGGGAGCCATTGCACAACCTTGAGACACCCCTACAGCCAACACCCAACTGTTGTAGCTAGAAGTGAACCATTAATAAGGACAGGCTATGGTAAAAAAAAATCTAAATTTTCATACGCCTGAGAAGGCGGCAATACCGAGGAAAGTCCTGTGAGTATTGCCACACCAATGCCCGTTAGCTGAAACCCAAGGTTGCACCGACTCAGATACTGCCAGATCTAAGGCTGGTCAGTGTGGACTAAGTCCAGACCTGAAGATCCACAAACCACCACTGGGTGTCACTGTTAGCCAGAACTGGCTCAGCTGCGCGCTCTATGCCCTCAGCCTCCACTGCTCTCAGGAGGGAATGACCAGCCAGGAAATGCTTTTTTGCTTTATTTGAGACCTGACGCTGCTGGCCCGCCCCCCCCCCCACGCACGCTGACGCTGTAAAAGGTGGCGCGCATGCGCGCGCGCGCCCCCGCCCCCCCCACGCTGAAACCAACATGGAGGAAGCAGAGAGCAGAGGAGAAGCCTGGACCAGCGCTAGCAACCCAACAGACACCAGGTAAGTCACTAATCTTTGTAGTGCACACATAGAGGAAGCTGTCCCCATAGGCTTCCTAGGAAACAGGAGTTTTGTCAGCATTTCCTCCCTATAACACGTGGGGCTGCAGTATCATGCTAACAGGCAAGTCTGGGGGGAGTAGCAAAATACATATCTTTAAAAGCATATATATATCTACATGTTATCTGGGTAAACATTAGTACATCCCATCCTGCCTCAAAAGACATAGTGGAGATAGTGGCTGATGCACAAGCATACCATTAGCCAACCCAGAACCCCCAGGGGGATACCTACTGTCGAACCAAGTCCCGCAGGTTCCCTCTTACCTGCTCCACGCCGCAGGGTATTGCAAAATGCAAGAGGCCCAGCCTTCCCCCATCTCCGTGGGTATTGTCTTGGACCTTCAGGGACCGGGGTCCTGTGTTAAGGAACCCACACCCCTGGACCTATATAGCATCCTGGCATCAGTAGCGTTTAGTTCTTGGAAGAGACTAAGGCACTGGAGCCCAGAATCCAGCCCTCCAAGGAGAGGCATTATAGGCAAAACCCAACTCCAGCAGGGCCCGGGTACCGTACACCTTGGCTTTGAAGCACTTCGGACGGATCCGACTAGCTATCCTGGGTCCCGAGACCTCCGAGGGACAGCTAGACGTGACCAACACCTAAGACACTGGCGAAAAAACTGAAGCACTCCCAGTGGGAGGGGGTTATATAGGGAGGAAACTTCCTGTGAAATTGATTACACCAGTGTCCACACCTGAAGGTACCCATATAACCCAAGTGTAATGGCTATGCGCTCTGTGTCCCGTGATGTACGATAAAGAAATAGGGTTTTCTTCCATCCGAAAAAGCAGAGCTTTACGGACGCGGATCTTTGCGGACGTTAGCGGATGCATCATCCGCTAACGGACGCGATCCCATAGGGAACCATTACAAGTCCGTAAACGGACTTGTAAAAACGGACGAACGGAGGCGGACGTCTGAAAGGACCCTTAGATTAGTTTTGAACTTTCCTTCTGCCAGTTTGAAGTCACGTCCTCGTGTTCTTTCTTGATCTTGACTTAATTCTGAAAATGCTGCCCTCCTGAACCTTATTCACTCTCTTGATGTATTTAAAGGTGTCAATCATGTCTTCCCTTTCCCTTCTTTCCTCCAGACTGTACATACTCTATTAAGTTCCTGAGGTCGCCCTCAATATGTTTTATCCCCCAGACCTTTCACCATTTTTGTTACCCATCTCTGGACTCATTCTGTTTCATCAATATCTTTTTATAATTGAGGTTTCCAGAACTGGTCACACTGTTTTTTCATTTTGCAATCATCTTAAATATGTACGCCCAAATATTTTCCACTGTGGTGCTGGCCAACGCCCCCCAATGTTGTACTCTCTCAATTTTTTTTCCCCTAGGTGCATAATTTTACATTTAGAAACATTGAACAGGATCTAGCACAGAGCCTTGTGGGTCACCACTAGTGACTGGACTCTGTTCTGAATGAACCTCATTTACAACCACACTCTGGTATCTATTCTTTAGCGAACTGCATATCCACTCAAACCCCAAGGGTTAAAGTGATATTAAAGCAGTGGCGACTGGTCCATAAGGGTTTCCATGCAGGGCGCCGGACTCATTTTTTTAAGCACATTAATAGAGCCTAAGGCTCTAATTGTCTTCAAAAGGGTTGGGCTCAGGTCCTGAATCTTGTGACATTAGAAAATCAATATTCGCTATTATCTTCCGGCTTCTCCTCCCGGCCAATCAGGATAGAGTAAGCTGTGACCGTGAAAGTGGTGAGTGCAGACCCTCCAAAAAAAATAAGAACCAGCCGCCACTGTATTAAAGGCTGCTTTTTTTTTTCCTTAAATAAAAAAAACATGTTATATTTACCTGTTCTGTGCAATGGTTTTTCAAGGAACAACTGTGATCCTCTTCTTTTTGGGTCCCCGCCGGGGGTCCTGGCTCCTCCCCCCTGCCGAGTGCCCCCAATAGCAAGCCACTTGTAATAGCAGGCTCACTCCTGAGCCACACTCCTATGAATATGCAGTACATTGTCCATTTACACACAGAGTGCTGCTTGTCCCTGCCCCTCCCTCTATCCTTATTGGCTCAGTGGCTATGATTCACCTGTTTCGCTTCTCCTGTCCTCCCCTGCCCTCTGTCAGGCATTGCTGGTGTGGCTTCTTGTAAGCTCACAGGGTTGGGCTCCTTCACCTTGTGAGGGGGGGGCGGGTAACCGCTGCACGATCCTCCAGACTGCTCCATGCTTTCCTGACATGCCTGGCCATGCAACTGTCTACTCCTCTTTTTAAGCTGGTAACTATATCGCCATGCCATATTTGCACTGTGATATATGATCATGTGTTTTGAATATTTGAAATCATTTTATATGTCTCTTAGCATCAACGATCCCCCTGAAGATGACCACCCTATGGTCGAAACGCATCAGGGGTTTATATACCTACCTACATATGCTATGCAATCCTGTTTTACACTTTGCATGTATGGTACTCTTGTTCTACATTGCATGTATGACAATATTGGATTATGCAGAATTGTATCTGGCCAGACTGCTCTACATGTTTTATGTATTGTAATTAATTGTGGCATTTGACAACTCTCAAATAAATATGTTTTATACTATTATTTAACAAACAATTCTTCGATTACGTTTATAATTGCTGTCCAAAGCCCCACTGGGGAAAATGTCCTTCTATTATATATACCGGGGTTTGCAGGGCCAATATCTCTCCTATGTGTGTTTCTCTTTTTTCAGAGTCCTTATTAAAAGTCAGCAGCTACAGTGTTTGTAGCTGCTGACTTTAAAAAAAAAAAAAAAATTGCGGGTGTCTAAGGCAGGAGAGTGAACTGGAGCAGCAGAGGACACTATTGGGGGGGGGGGGGGCTTAGTAAAAGGGGGCAGTCCTGGTGGGATTGCGATTTGGATCTCTGCTGGAAGAAAATTTTACTGATCTAACCTCCGTAAATGTTATTTCAATACTTCTGCTGTAGCGCACAGGTCAATATTTTTGAAAATGCTGGTCTCATTGTGAGCTATGGCTTCAATGTAATCTCTGCTTTAAAAATGATAAAAATTCCCAACAGTGATAATTTTGTTGACTAAAATGTCCGTCTACTAAATTAACACCATTTTTAGTCGACTAAAAAGTAAAGCAATTCAGATGACTAAAACTAAAAAAAATATATTTTTAGTCAAAAGACTATGACTAAAATTAAATCGAAATTTTACATCAAAATTAACACTGCACTGCCACATAGAATATGAATACACAGGGGGCATCAACTAATCAGCTGAAAGAAAAGAAAAATCTTTATTTTTTCCTAATATTTACTGTTGCTAATATATTCAGGTAATATGTGCAATGGCATTACAGCCAATAGAGTCTACAGTTTTGTATTTATGTTTTTATATTTTAAAGTTATTAGTATTGTTATACAGGATCTGTATAGCGTCAACAGTTTGCTTAGTGCTTTACAATATAAAGAGACAATACAGCAACAATACAATCAATACAAGAGGGTTAAGGGCCGTGCTCCTGCTTACAATCTAAACTATTTTTGTTTGTTTTTGAAACTTGGTTTTATTTATAAAGACGTTAAAGCGGATGTCCCATTAAAAAAGTATATTAAAAGCCAGCAGCTACAGATACTGCAGCTGCTGACTTTTAATATTAGGACACTTACCTGTCCTGGAGTCCAGCGGCGTCCGCAGCAGAGGACGAGACTTCGCTCATCTCTCTGCTGTTCCCCCCTCCATCCACAGTGAGGGAACCAGGAAGTGAAGCGCTCCGGCTTCACGGCCCGGTTCTCTACGGCGCATGTGCGATTCGCGCTGCGCCCGCCGATTGGCTCCCGCTGTGTGCTGGGAGCCGAGAGTTCCCAGCACACCACGGGGGGAGGGGGGGGCGACAGGATGTCGCAAAAAAACCCGACTTTTGCCCGAGACTGCGGGCCGGAAGTGGGTGCAGATACCTATCTTTAGACAGGTATCTGCACCCCCCTCCCCCCTGAAAGGTGTCAATTGTGACACCGGAGGGGGGAGGGTTCCGATCAGCGGATCTTCACTTTAGGGTGGAGATCCGCTTTAAAGACGTTATATATCACAATGGCTAAATCTGTGTCTGTAGTGCATGTTCAAACTTTAAATGGGTTGTAAAGGTAAAAAAAAAATAGCTTCATTTACCTTAGTGTAGGGCTTGACAAATTTGCTTTGAATCTAGGAGCCAGCTAAAAAAAGTTAGTCGCCATATTTTTTTTTTTTTTTGGTATGACTCAGTGATGAGCCCCAGTGTCGTTACTAGGGTTGGTATCACCCCCCTCCACCAACTACAGACCCCCCTCTCTCATTAAAGACCCACCCACTAAGTACAGACCCCCCTTCCACAGTATAGATCCCCCTCACTAAATACAGACACTGATCAAAGCCCAGGCGCCAGGGTGAAATTTCTAGTTGCATTGGCGACCTGGCGCCTGGGATTTGTCGAGCCCTGCCTTAGTGCAGTCCTCGTTCACTTACCTTATCCTTCAATTTTGCTTTTTAATGTCCTTATTTCTTGTCGTGTGTCACGCTCTCCCTGTCCCTTGAGGGGCAAGGAGGCGAGCAGGAGAGTCAGGATGCCCACTAACACACAGCTCCTTTATCTGCAACGTAGAGAGTGTCCTGACTCTCCTGCGCTATCCCTCAAGGGAGTGGATGAGCACGACACTCCACACCAGGGAGAAAGCCTTGCATTACTGTGTGGAGTTACAGACAGAAGAACAGGAAGTGAGGATTTCTCAAAAGAAATAAGGACATTTAAAAGCAAAATCAAAGGATGAGGTAAGTGAAGGAGGACTGCACTATGGTAAAGGAAGCTATTTAGGGGGGGGGGGGGGGGGGGAATTACCTTTACAAACCCTTTAATACCATAAACAACATGTTATTAGGTTTTTACTCCAGGGAGTATAGAATGAGTTTGGCAATTCTAGAGAAATTCTTAAATGATGCATTACACTTTACCTAAACCCCATAGATTTTAGTCAACTAAATTGAAGTGGAGAATTTATTCAACTAATTTACTGCTAAAACGAAACAATTCAGATGACTAAAATACAACTAAGGCCTCGTACACACGATCAAATCTGTCCGCTGGAAACGGTCTGCTGGACCGTTTCAGCAGACAGATTCGATCGTGTGTATGGCCGAGCCGACGGATTTGGCCACCCGACAGATTTCAAAGCATGCTTTGAAATCTATCGGGTGGGAATCCGTCCGCCCGACATGTCTGCTGGTTAGTACACTTACCAGCAGACATGTCGTCCCGCACCGCCGCCGCACCGCCGCCGAATGGATTTGGCGCATGCGCGGAAGTGTTTTACTTCCTGGTGCGGTGACGTGGCGGCGTCAACGTCACCGACACGTCACCGACACGTCAGCGCGCCGTCTGCTGGCGGGGATTTTGGTTGGCTCGTGTGTACACGCGAGCAAACCAAAATCCCAGCAGACAGATTTGTTCAAATCTGTCGGACAGACAGATTTGAACAAATCTGTCTGCTCGTGTGTACGAGGCCTAAAACTAAAATGGCATTTTAGTTAAAAGACTGACTAAAACGAAATTATTGAAAGGTAAACCCTCTGACTGTAAGAAGTAGTGAAGCATGACTCAACTGACCATATAACTTGTTTCCATTTTTTAAAAGTCCAGGCTCCTGCAATTCACACCAACGTATTTGAGAGTGTGCACTAACACTGGATACAAGCAACTTCAGAACTGTCACAAGGAAATTGTAAAGGATTGAAAGGGGATTATAACGGTGCCATTTAAACAAGTCGTAGACAAAGTACAATCAAGGTTTTGTAGATATAAACAAATTTATTAGGCTCCATGCACACTGAAGCTGATAAAAGCTATAAAGCTATAAAAAAATGCCAGTAGCTTTGCAGGGAGCCTTGCAACATTTTTTAGCCTTTTTGTAATAGCTTTAATCAACGTTTTTCAGTGTAGCTTTTATCAGCTTTTTTTTTTATGGATAAAAAAAATGCTAAAAAACGCAGGCTCCAGAGTTTTTGGGCGTTTTTGAGCGTTTTTTGGGCATTTTTTTTTCGCCAAAAAACTGCACTTTGAACGCAAATTTCGGGCGTTCAGAAAAAAGCCAATAAACTCCAAAGCTCATTAACACTAAAAAACGCCCAGGTGTGCATGGGCACATAGGCTAACATAGAGTTCAGTTTATGGGCTTTAAAAAAAAAAGCCAAAACGCCAATAAACTGCAGTTTATCAGCTTCAGTGTGCATGGAGCCTTAATAGTAGAAAAGGATTTACCGTATTTATCGCGGTATAACGCGCTCCTGCGTATACCGCGCACCCCTAAAGTGACCCCCAATCCTGTGGAAATAAAGTTATTTTTGTACTTACAGTTTTGGTGTCTTGCGCGGCGTCCATCGGCGGCCTCGTCGGGTCCGGCGTCCTTCTGCGGCTTCGGGTGTCCTCTTCGGCGGGTCCAGCGTCCTTCTGCGGCTTCGGTTGTCCTTCTGCGGCGGGTCCGGCGTCCTCTCAGGCGGGTCCGGTGTCCTCTCAGGCGGGTCCGGTGTCCTCTTCGGCGGGTCCGGCGTCCTCTTCGGCGGGTCCGGCGTCCTTCTGCGGCATCCTCGCGTCCTCCCCGCTCGTTTCCCGCGCCGAGTTTTGAATACCGCGCCAGCATATACCGAGCGCAGTACACTCGGGCAGGCTCGGCAACTGTCGCGCTCACGTCCTGTACGTCCAGGACGTGACCGTGGAAGAAGCCGAGACTGGCCGAATATACCCGAGTGTACGGCGCTCAGTATATGTCGTCGCAGTATTCAAAACTCGGCGCGGGAAAGCGGGTATCGGCGTATATCGCGCACCCACGATTTTGCCCTGATATTTAGGGCAAAAAAGTGCGCGATATACGCAGATAAATACGGTATAAAAACAATTGAGATTCAATAAAATTGACAAAAGATGTTACAAAAGTTCCCGACATGTTTCGGCAAGACGTTGCCTTCCTCAGGGGTGTGGGTCAATCAATATATTTTGTAAATCTAATAAAGAATGCATACAAAAACATTAGTTCAAAATGTTATCACAGATGAGTGTGTCAAAATATGGCTACAATCTCAAAGAGCAAGTGAACAAGCAGCGATCAAGTGTGTGGGAAGTAACCATTGTAAAAGACCGACAAAGAAACCGCACCTACCTCACGCCCCAAAAAGAGCAGAGCCAATTGCAGCGAGCCGCAAGACCAACCAGAGACACCAATCAACCTTAGTGTGGTTGCAGGGGGCTAATTAGCTAAAATACAAAAAAAATCTGAAAAAGGTTAGGGATTAGAAGGGATCACAAAATGCTGTAATCCTCTAACAGGACTAACATAGCCTCTAAACATACCTGATTTGAATTAATTATGATCTAGAAGAAACGGGTGCTGACAGAAAGACTGCCATTGATGGAAGATTAGCAGTGTAATCAAAGGGTGAATTATCGAATCCTATAGCATCACCTAAGACTCATGAGGCAAAAGGAAAACAGCCTGAAAAGATTAAAAAAAAAGGACAAAAGGCCATTTTTTTTAAACAAAATGGGGGGGTCCTAGGTTTCCAAGGGTGACAGTACAATGAACCAGGAGCGCAAAAATATAAACACATTTCACCTTTGTAAAGCCTAAAATTAATACTTTTTTGAGACAATGTATTCTTTCTGGAAATTATGGCTTTGAAAGTATCTATTAGTACTTGTATTAGTACAAAGATTTTAGTATAGTTTGTGCTACTTTAGTATTTGGATGTGAAAGCACTAAAAAAAAAAGCAAAAAAGACTGTAAACAAAACATCGCATTTGCCCACTAAATGGTGCTTAGTATCATAAGGAATTTCTATGATACTTAGTGCCATCTAGTGGCCAAATTGGATATTTTCCATTTTAAATCAGTGAAAAGTAGCACAGGAAATAGCCTCATGACATTTGCTTTTTGACACATTTGCACAGAATAAAATGTACATGCATGTTCACTGCATTTATATATATACACACACGTGTAGCGCTACCCCCGAAGGAGTCGCTGGTTTGTTTTGGGATCGGCGTGTTACCTTTGTAGCATGTCTAGGGGGTATGATGAAAGTAGATGATGTGAGCAGTAATAGAATGTCCAAACAGCAAGATGTCGTTTTCTGTGCTTTTATTCTTGGCCCAACATGGCCAACAGTCAACTTCAGGTGGATAGAGGTAAATGGGTGAAAGAAGAAGGAAGTTGCAGACACAGGCCTTAACTCTTTATAGAAGCAGTCCTGTTTCAGTACCTTTTGATTCATTGCTACTCCAGCCGGAGTAGGTTTAGCGCACCCGGACAGTCTCTCTCACAGAACTGGCAGCCGGGGTGTCGCTCGGACCCCTGAGAAGGAAAACAAGCCTCTGCCACAGGCTTGGCTCAATGGAAATAGGAGAGGTACCTCTGCCACAGGCCCTTGCTCTGAAACGCGACTTGACAGAGCAATTTCTTCTCAATAAAGCATTTGTCTGAAGTGTCTTTAGATAGTTCTCGACTATTAGGTCACCGACTGACAGGTTGCCATAAAACAAACTCCCAGTATCCGGTCACCTTGATCCCCGATGGCTTGTCTAGGCCCTATTGAATCGCCTGCCTCCGGGTTCTCCTCAGACTGACTCCCCACCGAACAGCACAACTCACTTGGGATCTTCTCATAGAAGTGGGGACCCAGTAAGTCACTGGGGCCTCTCTGCAGCTTTAGTTGCTCCGGGCCATGAGGGCCCAGAGTCAGGAACTCTGTGTAGCACGTGCGCCCCGGCCTGGTAGGCCATAACGCCACGGCCCGTGATGTGCGCGCACCCCAAAGGTGGGTGCCGCACCCGGATCCAACCTCGAACTCCTGACGTCAAGATGGCATCCTAAAGAAGTACCCTCCCCCCAGCATGCCCCGCGAGGAAAAACCTCCTCTGATTGGCTGCTGGCGGAAAGACACTCTAGCTGGCCTCCACTGCTGCCACATGTCGTTCCAAGATGGAAAGGCATCTCTAGAACACAGAATGAGCAACAGCACTAAACTGACATAAATCACATGGATGAGAGGTGTGTAACTCTCTCATCCCCCTCTAAATTTGAACAGCGTCCGTACCTAGAAGTACAGGGGCGCTACATTATATATATATATATATATATATATATATATATATATATATATATATATATATTATATACACTCACCCCATGTAGTAAACCTATTATAAGACAAATATGTATGTAATGCAATTGCTGAAAGTCTTCTGAAAATGCTAACTAGTGTTTCATTGTAACACAGTATGTAAGAACTAGAACACATATGTAAGTCTCATGCCGCGTACACACCATCACTTTATGTGATGGAAAAAAATGACGTTTTAAAAAAACTCAGCCAATCAGGTTCACCAGTTCTGGTTACCAGTAACCTGATTGGCTGAAATGTCATTGAGGGCAGGAGAAGACATCAAGGGACATGGAAGGAGGATGGCTGACCCCCAGAAAGTTAAGTGCTGGGCGGGGGGGAAGGGGCATTTTACAGGGCACAGTGGCGACAATGGACACAGTGGCGACAATTAACCACTTAAGACCCGGACCAATACGCTGGTAAATGACCCAAGGTGTTTTTGCGATTCGGCACTGCGTCGCTTTAACAGACAATTGCGCGGTCGTGCGACGTGGCTCCCAAACAAAATTTGCGTCCTTTTCTTCCCACAAATAGAGCTTTCTTTTGGTGGTATTTGAAAAAAAAACACTATTTTTTACTTTTTGTTAAAAAAAAATCAAATAAACTAAATTTTAGTCAAACATTTAGGCCAAAATTTATTTAGCCACATGTCTTTAGTAAAAAAAAAAAATCGCAATAAAAAAAAATAGCTACCTAGCGGGAACAGCGACACTAATACAGCGATCAGAAAAATGATCGCTTAGTGACGCTGGCAATAGGGAGTGAAAGGGTTAACTAGGGCGGTGATCAGGGGGTTAAAACTTTATTAGGGGGGGTGGGGGGGCTATCCTGAACCTAACACTAACTGTTTTTTACACTGCCTGTCACACTGACACTAAATGCAGTGATTAAATCACTGCATTCAGTAACACTGTGACAGGGGGGTGGGGGGGGGCGATCACAAGGGGTTAATATGCCTATGGGAGTGTGTGTCAGTGTTGTGTTGGTGCACACTTACTTGTCATGTCTTCTCTCATCAGCAGCGCTGGGAAACAGCGCTGCGATGAGAGAATACATCATTTCCTCCTTCCTGTGTAAACACAGGAGGAGGAAGTGACAGGCTGGGAGCGCGCTCCCATTGGCTGGGAGCGATCGCGGGGGGGGGCGGAAAACACGGACATCCGCCCGCAGATCCCGGATCGCTCCCAGAGGTAGGGAGACCCCCGCACGCCGCGGAGGGGGTCCCGATGGGACCCCCGAACCGCACTCAGGCGGGGACGTAAATTTACACCCTTGTGCCTGTACGAGCCATGTTGTGGCCGTATATGTGCGTGCGGGGGTCTTTAAGTGGTTAAAGGGCACAATGGCATCAATTGGCGCAGTGGTGACAATTAAAGGGCACAGTGGCAACAGTTGATGGGCACAGTGGCTGCGTTTGATGGCACAGTGGCTGTTTGATGGCATGGCACAGTTGTAACAATTGATGGCACAGTGGCTGTGTTTAATGGCATGGCACAGTGGTGACAATTGATGGCACAGTGGCTGGTTCAATGGCATGGAACAGTGGTGACAATTGATGGCACAGTGCTGTATTTGATAGCATGGCACAGTGGTGACAATTGATGGCACAGTGGCTGCGTTTAATGGCATGGCACAGTGGCTGCGTGTGATGGCATGGCACAGTGGTGACAATTGATGGCACAGTGGATGTGTTTAATGGCATGGCACAGTGGTGACAATTGATGGCACAGTGGCTGTATTTGACGGCATGGCACAGTGGTAACAATTGATGGCACAGTGGCTGTATTTGATGGCATGGCACAGTGGTGACAATTGATGGCACAGTGGCTGTATTTGATGGCATGGCACAGTGGTGACAATTGATGGCACAGTGGCTGTATTTGATGGCATGGCACAGTGGTGACAATTGATGGCACAGTGGCTGTATTTGATGGCATGGCACAGTGGTGACAATTGATGGCACAGTGGCTGGTTCAATGGCATGGAACAGTGGTGACAATTGATGGCACAGTGCTGTATTTGATAGCATGGCACAGTGGTGACAATTGATGGCACAGTGGCTGCGTTTAATGGCATGGCACAGTGGCTGCGTGTGATGGCATGGCACAGTGGTGACAATTGATGGCACAGTGGATGTGTTTAATGGCATGGCACAGTGGTGACAATTGATGGCACAGTGGCTGTATTTGACGGCATGGCACAGTGGTAACAATTGATGGCACAGTGGCTGTATTTGATGGCATGGCACAGTGGTGACAATTGATGGCACAGTGGCTGTATTTGATGGCATGGCACAGTGGTGACAATTGATGGCACAGTGGCTGTATTTGATGGCATGGCACAGTGGTGACAATTGATGGCACAGTGGCTGTATTTGATGGCATGGCACAGTGGTGACAATTGATGGCACAGTGGCTGGTTCAATGGCATGGAACAGTGGTGACAATTGATGGCACAGTGCTGTATTTGATAGCATGGCACAGTGGTGACAATTGATGGCACAGTGGCTGCGTTTAATGGCATGGCACAGTGGCTGCGTGTGATGGCATGGCACAGTGGTGACAATTGATGGCACAGTGGATGTGTTTAATGGCATGGCACAGTGGTGACAATTGATGGCACAGTGGCTGTATTTGACGGCATGGCACAGTGGTAACAATTGATGGCACAGTGGCTGTATTTGATGGCATGGCACAGTGGTGACAATTGATGGCACAGTGGCTGTATTTGATGGCATGGCACAGTGGTGACAATTGATGGCACAGTGGCTGTATTTGATGGCATGGCACAGTGGTGACAATTGATGGCACAGTGGCTGTATTTGATGGCATGGCACAGTGGTGACAATTGATGGCACAGTGGCTGGTTCAATGGCATGGAACAGTGGTGACAATTGATGGCACAGTGCTGTATTTGATAGCATGGCACAGTGGTGACAATTGATGGCACAGTGGCTGCGTTTAATGGCATGGCACAGTGGCTGCGTGTGATGGCATGGCACAGTGGTGACAATTGATGGCACAGTGGATGTGTTTAATGGCATGGCACAGTGGTGACAATTGATGGCACAGTGGCTGTATTTGACGGCATGGCACAGTGGTAACAATTGATGGCACAGTGGCTGTATTTGATGGCATGGCACAGTGGTGACAATTGATGGCACAGTGGCTGTATTTGATGGCATGGCACAGTGGTGACAATTGATGGCACAGTGGCTGTATTTGATGGCATGGCACAGTGGTGACAATTGATGGCACAGTGGCTGTATTTGATGGCATGGCACAGTGGTGACAATTGATGGCACAATGGCTACATTTGATGGGCACAATGGCTGCAATTGTTTTTTTTTTTGTTTTGCGCCCCCCAAAAAATTTGAGCACCAGCCGCCACGAATGAATCCAGATACTGTTCTACATCAGTGAGGACCGAATATTACCGTCCGACCAATCACTCCTATAGGTTCACATGACATCAGTTGGGTCTCCTGAACTCCCCCCCAATCTGCTTGTACTCAAGACCGCGCATAAGCCGAGTCTACACATGCGCACTAGTGCCCTCAGGCCTCGGGGACGAGCACGGATGCGAACGAGTTGCCGAACGCTAGTAGCAAATTTGCGCTTTGCATTCTTATTACTGCGCAAAGCGGCGCCTCGGATTGGCTGGAATCTTCCCTCCAGCACTTCCTCCGTCTCCTATGCAGGGCGCACGAGAACAACACCTATTCGTGTGAATTTCTTTGCGACCGCTGCCGTATGCCAGCACCGATGTACGTCTCTATGGTTTCTGCCATGGAACCGCAACAACAAAAGGAATTGTCGGTCCGCCGGCGTGACGTCATTACAGGAATACGGAAGAAGATTCTGAAAGGAGCTGTAGTCGACATGGGGAAGAAACATAAGAAACACAAAGGCGACAAGCACGGCCATGAGGGAAAAGTCGAGAAAGCGGCGGAGAGCCGTGAGTTGCTGTAATGTTGTGTGCATTGTATGGTGAGGGGACCAGGAACTACAAGTCCCAGCATGCTGTGCGTTCTCAGCAGCTGGGGTCAGTGTAGTGTATCTGCTCTATCCAGCCATTCAGAACATAGGAAGAACATGCTGCCTGTCTTCATTGGAGAGAGCCAGCTACATTGGTACACAGGCTGAGAATCCCCACACTGCACAGGGTTCAAGGCCCCCTTCATCTATCACTGAATACAAAGCATCCTGTGATTGGCTGAGGTGGGTGGATTGTATTATTATATCCATCTCAGCCAATCAGAGGAAGCTTTGTATTCATTCAGAGAATACTTTGCTTTCTATGAATGGTTGAGCGCTGTTCAGCCCGACTCGGTTTTGTTGCGGGTGTGGGGTGAGGAGCTTGTGTCCCACGGCTGTATACGTTATGAGACTGTACACAGCAGGCTTACCTGTTAGTGTAAGAAATGGTTCCTTTAGGCCGGCTTGGCCCACACTAACTAGTTAAAGGATAACTAAAGGTTCGGTTTAACCAAACCTTGCCTCCTCTGTGCTGTTGGTTTTGCAGAGTGAAACCTTGCCTCTTAAGTGCTCCATCAGAGAAGCGCTCTCCCTCCCATGTCCTGCTGCTGCGTCCATTGACACAGACAGCAGGACTTGCAGAGATTGACCTGATCCTCCTCTTCTGGGACAATCCCCCCTAGGTATATTTTGAAGACCCATGTCATGTCTTTTCTCCAAAATCAGTGCGCAGAAATTTCCTGACAAGTGTTCCATCCTACTCTGGACTCTTAAGGCTGTTATGCTCCAATATTGAACCCTCAGAGAAGCGCTCTCAGCCTCCCACCGGCTTGCTACACTGTTAGGAAAATTAGTCTAGCGCCCCCATAAAGTGGCCGCGCTGCGTCGGCATTCCGCAACTGTGGGGGGCTTCCAATTTTAACTGTTTTTCATCCTGGACCACAACCTTCCTCACTGTGCTAAATGTTTCTGCTGCACCATCTACTAGAACGGCAAAACTTTTCCATCTCGTCATTGCAAAGATTTCCGCTCTATGGGCAACCAGGAAGTAAGAGGAAATCTAAGTAAATCGAGGGAATCCATGCCCTCAGAACTGTGTCCTCACTTGAAAATTTCAGGGCGGGTCTTAAACAACACAGGGTGTGGCCGTGACAGGAAGGGGTGGGTTATATTTAAAGCCTAGGGCAGCACAAAACCTAAATACACCTCTGCATTAACCACTTGCTTACTGGGCACATATTAGGGGTGTTGAGATTAATCGTAGCATCCGCGCATCGCGATTCGACCACCTACGATGCGATTCCGATGCTACAACTTGCATTAATCGATTTTTGATGACGTCATCTGCGTGCCGTTTCCCCCCCCCCCCCCCGAGTCAGATTTTTCAGCCGAAAAAAGAAGTGTCAGAACAACCGTGGGTGTTAGCAGTGCCTCGTTTGGTTCATCCGAAGAAGCATTCCCGCCTCCTTTCCCGCCCCCCTGACGGCATTCCCAGCTGCCCGTCACCACGTGGAGCGATTTTGAAGACCCATGTCATGTGCACACTTTTCTCATCATCAAATCAGCACACTGCAGCAATTGATGCACACTGGCAGCAATTGATGGCACACTGGCAGCAATTGATGGCACACTGGCAGCAATTGATGGCACACTGGCAGCATTGAGCAATGGCAGCAATTGTGGCAAGTGGCAGCAATTGATGGCCATGGCAGCAATTGATGGCACACTGGCACAATTGATGGCAACTGGCAGCAATTTGTGGACTGCAGCTTGGCACACTGGCGGCACACTGGCAGCAATTGATGCACAGGCACACTGGCAGCAATTGATGTCAGCAATTAATGGCAAACTGGGTTTATGTATGTCTTATTGTCTTAGTGATTGATTAACGTCGCAACTTTATTGATTTGAAATTGATACCCTTTTTTTTTTTGTTTTTTTTGTATGATTTTTGCTTTTGCTCATTACTGCCACACACATGCAGCCATGCATTGCACGTGTGGTAGTAATGAGAAAAACTAAAAATCATACAAAAAAAGGAATCGATGAAGTTTTGATGTGAATCAATCACTAAGACAATAAGACATACATAAACCATAATTTATGACACGGCATACATTGTCGCTTGGCAGGACTTTATGAGGACAATGTCCGCAGTCTCTGATCCTCTCTAGTATCATTGTCTGCAGTCTCTGATCCTCTCTAGTATCATTGTCTGCAGTCTCTGATCCTCTCTAGTATCATTGTCTGCAGTCTCTGATCCTCTCTAGTATCATTGTCTGCAGTCTCTGATCCTCTCTAGTATCATTGTCTGCAGTCTCTGATCCTCTCTAGTATCATTGTCTGCAGTCTCTGATCCTCTCTAGTATCATTGTCTGCAGTCTCTGATCCTCTCTAGTATCATTGTCTGCAGTCTCTGATCCTCTCTAGTATCATTGTCTGCAGTCTCTGATCCTCTCTAGTATCATTGTCTGCAGTCTCTGATCCTCTCTAGTATCATTGTCTGCAGTCTCTGATCCTCTCTAGTATCATTGTCTGCAGCAGATCCTCTCTGTATCATCCTGATCCTCTCTAGTATCATTGTCTGCAGTCTCTGATCCTCTCTAGTATCATTGTCTGCAGTCTCTGATCCTCTCTAGTATCATTGTCTGCAGTCTCTGATCCTCTCTAGTATCATTGTCTGCAGTCTCTGATCCTCTCTAGTATCATTGCCTGCAGTCTCTGATCCTCTCTAGTATCATTGCCTGCAGTCTCTGTCCATCTCTTGTATCATTGCCTGCAGTCTCTGTCCATCTCTTGTATTATTTTGGGGTCAGTCTGGAGCTCCTCTTTAAGTTGTCTGCTGTGTTTACAGTTTGCTACATGCAGAGAATTTTTTTTAAGAACAGATGAAAACCGTGCGCAGTAATCTTGATGCATCGTGATGCATCGCGGAATCGAATCGAATACTTGATAATCGTAATTGCATTGAATCGTGAGACCGGTGAAGATGCGCAGCCCTAGCACATATACCCCCCTTCCTGCCCAGGTGAAATTTCAGCTTCCGGCACTGTGTTGCTTTAACTGACAATTGCGCGGTCGTGTGACGTGGCTCCCAAACAAAATTGACGTGTTTTTTTTTTTTTTTGTTTTTTTTTTCCCCCACAAATAGAGCTTTCTTATGGTGGTATTCGATCACCTATGCGGTTTTTATTTTTTGCGATTATAAACAAAAAAAAAAAAAGCGTCAATTTTGAAAAAAAAAACACAATTTTTTTTTCCTCAGTTTAGGCCGATATGTATTCTTCTACATATTTTTGGTTGAAAAAAAAAAATCGCAATAAGCGACTGGTTTGCGCAAAAGTTATAGCGCCTACAAAATAGGGGAAAGAATTATGATATATAATTAATTCTTTTATAACCACTTCCCGACCGCCGCATTTACATATACGTCCACAAAAGGGCACGTACAGGCAGATGGACGTATATTTACGTCCCTGCCTTTGCGCGGGTCGGGGGACCGATCGGAACCCCCCCACTACATGCCGTGGTCGAAAACCCGCGGGGAGCGATCCGGGACGAGGGCGCGGCTATTCGTTTTTAGCCGCCCGCTCGCGATCGCTTTCCAGAGCTGAAGAACTGGGAGAGCCGTATGTAAACACGGCTTCCCCGTGCTTCACTGTGGCGGCGTCATCGATCGAGTGATCCCTTTTACAGGGAGACTCGATCGATGACGTCAGACCTACAGCCACACCCCCCTACTGTTGTAAACACACACAAATCCTACAGCGCCCCCTGTTGTTAACTCCCAAACTGTAATTTTCACAATAAACAATGCAATTTAAATGCATTTTTTGCTGTGAAAATGACAATGGTCCCAAAAATGTGTCAAAATTGTCCAAAGTGTCCGCCATAATGTCGCACTCACGAAAAAAATCGCTGATCGGCGCCATTAGTAGTAAAAAAAAAAAAAATGCAATAAAACTATCCCCTATTTTGTAAACGCTATAAATTTTGCGCAAACCAATCGATAAACGCTTATTGAGATTTTTTTTTTTTTTTTACCAAAAATAGGTAGAAGAATACGTATCGGCCTAAACTGAGGAAAAAAAATTTTTTTATATATGTTTTTGGGGGATATTTATTATAGAAAAAGTAAAAAATATTGCATTTTTTTTTCAAAATTGTCGCTCTATTTTTGTTTATAGCGCAAAAAATAAAAACCGCAGAGGTGATCAAATACCACCAAAAGAAATCTCTATTTGTGGGGAAAAAAGGATGCCAATTTTGTTTGGGAGCCACGTCGCACGACCGCGCAATTGTCTGTTAAAGCGACGCAGTGCCGAATTGTAAAAACGCCTTTGGGCATTTAGCAGCATATTGGTCCGGAGCTTAAGTGGTTAATAAATATGCAAACATATCAACAATTCTGTGTTTTTCTGTCAATATGAGGTGCTGTGTGTACAATAATGAGGGGAAAAAATGAACTTAAGTGGCTGCAATACAACAAAGAGTGAAACATTTAAAGGAACACTAAAGGTTTGTTTTTTATTAGATCAATTGATTGCTGTAAGCTAGAGCAATTAAATATCACTTGCCTCGTTTTTCCTTTTGACCTCCAAAATACAGTAATCCAGGTTTGAAAATGCCATTTCCTGTCTCTCCTCTTTTTGCTTTCCACCAGCACCTGCATGGTGGAAAGCAGAATGTGCTCACCCCCTCCCTATGCCTAAAGCTCTGCGTCAAGATGCTCTCTTGTCCCTCACAGGCATGGAGGCTAAGCCTAATAGGAACTGTAGTTCTCATTAGGCCGTGATGTAGCAAGAATGAATGCGCACCGCAAACCAGGAAGTCAGTGAGAATAACTATTCAGGAGTGACAGGGGTGAATAAAACAGCTTGATTTCAACAGGTATCAAACTAGTTATAATGCAAAACATTACTTTTTCCTTTATCAGCTACTGTCAGACTTTAATTTAAGAGGAAAATATTGTTGTCTTTACAACCCCTTTAAGACACTGTGTGTGTTTATAATATATATAATTTTTAATTTTTTTTACAGGCAAAGGGCCAAAAGCGGGACATTCAGAGAAGAAAAAAGACAAAAGTAAGGAAAATATGTTGGTGAAAATGTATTAAGAGATAGTTTCACTTTCCTTTGCAAAGCCGTTAATTCTACACTCGGGGCATATCTAGTTTATTCTCCTTCTACCCAGAATCTCATCATCTGCAAATGAGCTGTACTTGTGTATTTCCTCCCTTTTAACAGTTGGTATACTTTTAGTTATATATTGTACTTTGCAGTGGTAAAGCTGTGCCAATTGCTGTTTGTTTTTTTTGTTTTTGTTAAATGGTGGCATGCTTTCTCCTTTTAGAATATGTAGAAAAGCCACTAAAACTTGTCTTAAAAGTTGGGACTGGAGAGGTGAAGGAGCTGTCCACAGCCCGGGCTTCAGCTATTCCACATGTCTTTCATGAAGACAAGGCAGACCATGATAAACACAGAGACAAAAAAAAGAAGAAAAAAAAGAAAAATGAGAAAACACTTGGGCCAGGTGAAGAAAAAAAGAAGAAAAAGGTGGGTATTAATTCTCTGAGGTATCAATGTAAATTCACCGTTTGATTTAGTGACTTCTTAAAATTTGACACATTCGTGTGGCTACATTTTTACAGATATTTTATACTGTAGTTTTGTTGCCATCATTCTTTTCAGGCCATTTCATTTGGTAACGGTTAGGAAGCAGGCTGAGCAGTACAAGACACAATTCAGCTTATTTAGATCTTTCTGAGAGATATTCGCTCACACATTGGGAAGTAATGTCCTTCCAGTTGAATATTGAGACCCCCTTCTTAGCAGGACCAGCTTACTAAGGAGCCTTATACATATTTTATTCTACTCCATAAATCCCCCCAACACACTTTTCATTCTTTCAGAGTATGCATTCTAGCTGAATAACAATTTTTGCAATTTGTAACTGCAACTTTCATGTTGTCGATCATTGCCCATAGTTATCACCATGTGCTGTAGCTATAAATGTAAACTTTGAACTACATCACAGGACACAGAGCAGTAGTCATAGTCATATTCATGACTACATGGGTTATGCACCACCTATAGGTGAATGGACACTAGCAGACCAAACACAGGAATCCCCCCTCCCATATAACCCCTCCCACTCAGGAAGCTCCTCCGTTTTTCACCAGTGTCTTTTTAAGGTAGTAACCACTTGCAGTGTTAATAAACTCACAACGGTAAGATCGGTCTGTATATGCAGCATAGCATGCTTGTTAGGCTTACTGTGAAACTTAAGGGGTTGATCTTCTGCATTGTGTATAAAGGCTTTTTTATTCTGTATGCATAGATCCCCACCCTCCTGCACTGCCTATCTGGGGAAGGCCAGCCAACCTGCACATGCTCAGTTGTGTCTTTTATGCTGGAGAGAACATTTACCTGTTCTCGGAACTAGCCAGGTCACATGATATTGACATCACACATGTGAGCGTGTATACAGACTGTAGTGGAAATGTCCTCCTACCTGAACTCTTGGCACCGGAGAAACTGTGCAGTTTATCATGTAACCATGGTATACAGTTCACCCAAAAGGTATATAGTGGCAGTATTTTGATTTAAAAATGTGTTTATAAGCTGCGGGCACTGTGTGTGTGTGTGTGGGGGGGGGGGGGGGGGGTCGGGGGATGAACTAGTTTCATATTGCTGGGTTTAGTAACACTTTAAGTACAACTTTCTGTGTGCTATTGCCAATTTCTGATGTGATTCCAGCACAGATCAGGAATTTGGTTGGCCGGATCCATTGTCCAGCTCATTTATAAATGTCTTCCAAAAAGGCAGAAGCACAACCTTGAAGGGCCTGACTGCCGTCAGATCCTGAGGAGACTAGCCACAGTCCTGCTGTGTTTGCATCTCCCAAAGGACCTGAGGTGGCAGGTGCATCAGAGCCACTGCATGTTCTCTGATGTAGCTACTTCAGGGGCATTAACATCGGCTTATGTCACCAAGGATGGGCTGGGCTGCTTTTTTGGCAGGCCTGGAAGGTAAAATTGCAAGTATGATTACCTCCATGTCACAGGGTGGTTAAACGCAGGGGGAGGTCACCTTTAGCAGTACCCCTTCCAGGGGTAAAAGAGGATTGGGTGGACATTGAAGAGGTGGTGTTTGGAGTCGAGCTTGAGGAGGGTTAGATGGTGGAATCTACTGAGAGAGTGAAGGAGCTCACAAGCTCAGAAGGTGTTGGTGCAATTTCTTTCTGAGATGGTTGAAGCCGACTTCAGGTTGCCTCTGGCTGAATCCTCATCGATCAAGTATTACTCTTTGAGGTCTCTGCACCCAACTCAGGGCTCACTGGCTTTTCCCTTATATCATCTCTTAGAGGAGATGTGTGCTAAATGGGATCACCCAGATAGGGTATTTGTGCCGCCTAAGAGATTTTCTTTCTTTCTCGTACATCACGGGACACAGAGCGGCATATTCATTACTATATGGGTTATATGGAGTACCTTCAGGTGTGGACACTGGCAATCTCAAACAGGAAGTCCCCTCCCTATATAACCCCCTCCCCTAGAGGGAGTCCCTCAGTTTTTTCGCCAGTGTCTTAGGTGTTGGTCACGGAATAGCTTTGCTCCACATCCTTGGGATTAAGGGCGGGCTAACCGGATCTGTCCAAGGAGCCTCAGTGCCAAAGTGGACAGTACCCGGGCCCCAAACCGTGGGGTTTTGCCTATAATGCTCCTCTTTGGAGGGCTGGACCCTGGGCCCAGGACTTGGAGTTTGTAAAAACCATAAGTTCCTGTTTGCCAGGGTGCTATATAGGTCCAGGACAGTGGGTTCTTTCATAGGACCCCAGGGCCTGAAGGTCTACTACGCTACCCACGGAGATGGGAGAAGATGGGATCAGTTTGCTGGACAAACATCCTGCAGCATGGAGCAGGTAAGGGGGAGCCTGCGGGACTTGGTTCGACAGCAGGCTCTCCGGGGTAACCTAAAAGGGGGGACAGCCTAAGTATGCTCTGCATGGGCAACCTTGCTCACTATGTCTAAGAGAGACAGGATGACACCTTTTTCCCCCATCACTAGGTTCCCCTGTCTAAGAATGTGTTGCTAGCTAACCTGCTGCTTTCTTCCTAGGACTAGTAAGGATCCCTAGGGGCCTTTTGGAGTCCTACCTGGCCGGGGGTTTGAATCTGCCGCCTGTTTCTGCAGTCCTGGGTCTCCAGCAGCGCGGCTCCTCCATGTTCCTCCTGTTCCGGCATACGCGCGCGCGCGTGCGCGCGCACGTCTTATAGACGTTTTTCGCGCCGTTCAGACAGGAGGGCGGGGGGGGGCGTGCCTGCGGCGTCATACAGGGGCGCGCCTTGTGCTGTTATAGATCAGCAGGCAATTTCAGTGCTCAGTCTGAGGCTGATTTCAGAAGGAGAGGACGCAGAGCGGCAGAACAGTGGCTCCCGGTGGCGGAAGAGGGGTAGTACATGCTGGACTTTGTTCCAATGCCTTTTTTGTTAAGCCAAGAAATCCCCCTTTTTGCAGCAGGTTGGAGGCTGGCAAACTAAGTTTGGGGTCACTGTATGTTTCTAAAAAAGAAAATATATATAATATATATTTAAAAAAAAAAAAAAAAAGAAAAACATACGAGATCCCATCAGTTTTTGGGCATTAGTGATCTATTGTCCCCTAAACTCTGGTTTTGTACTCCTGGCCACTACAGTCTGTTGTGTGGGCGGAGTCCCTCGATTTTGTATTATGGCTTCCAAAGGTTCGGGGTCAAAGGGTACAAAAAAGACCAAAAAACAAAGGGGTTCCCCTTCTGATTCTGATGATATGCCGATACTTTCCCCGCAACTTAGTAACATAAAGGGTGCCTTGGATGAGCCATTAGGGGGATCTGGTGCGGAGGCTGGCCCAGATCAGCCCAGCCCTGTGTTTATCACAGAGGAGATGCTAGCCGTATCCCTAGGGGGGCTAGAAGAGAGAATAGCAGCATTGATCGCTAGAGCTATTCCTGGTAAGAAACGGGTTAGATCCCCGTCACCAAGAGGTGTATCCTCAGATGCTGAGATTCTCTCTCCGGAGGAATTGGAATCACAGGAGGATCAACTAGACCTGAACCAAGAGGGTTCAGGGATTGAGGGATCTGCCTCTGAGGAACCATTTTCAGACTCCCAGACAGAAAGACTGTGGGTACAGTCTTTGACGGACATGGTCCGCTCGGCATTTAGTTTACCATTGCCAGAGCCTCAGGTTCCTCCGGTATCCTCTCTGGGCTCTTTGAAAGCTCCGTTAAGCAACGCAGTGTTTCCGGTCCATCCTCTCTTGGAGGAATTGATCTTTCGGGATTGGGTACGGCCGGACAGGATTTTTCTGCCACCGAAAAGATTTGCGGTCATTTACCCCATGGAGGAAAGATTCTCCAAGAGGTGGAGGCTCCCAATAGTGGATGCAGCCATCTCATGTGTGAATAAATCACTAACTTGCCCGGTGGAAAACATACATATGTTTAAAGATCCGGTTGATAAAAGGTTAGAGACACTTTTAAAAGCATCCTTTGCTACGGCAGGAGCAGTGGTACAGCCAGCTGTGGCTGCAATTGGTGTTTGTCAGGCGTTAAAAGACCAGACAAAAGAAATGTTAAAGGACATGCCTACCCAACAAGCAGAAGAGTTTTCTGACATTCCCAGAGCTCTGTGTTTTGCTGTAGATGCTATAAAAGATTCCATCCAGCAAGCCTCTCGTTTAACACTATTTTTGGTGCACATGAGAAGGCTCTTATGGTTGAAGAACTGGGCGGCGGAGCCCCCATGCAAAAAGCTTCTGGCAGGGTTTCCCTTCCATGGAGGACGACTCTTCGGAGAGGATCTGGATAAATATATTCAGACTATTTCAAATGGCAAGAGTACCCTTTTACCGGTCAAAAAGACATTCCGGGGTCCTACATTTAAAAGGCAGCTCTTTCCCGTCTCGGGGCCCTCAAATTCCAGGCAGTATCGACGGCCGCCTGCACGATCCAACGTTAACAGTAGATCGCAGGGACAGGCCCCTGGGGGTAAGAGGCCATGGTATCGCAAGCCGACAAAGACAGCCCCTAAGTCTGCCTTATGAAGGGGCGCCCCCACTCTCGCGGGTGGGGGGAAGGCTTCGTTTCTTCTCAGAAGTTTGGGAAGCCAAGATCCCCGACAAATGGGTCCGGGCATCTGTAACCACAGGCTACAGACTGGAGTTTCTAAGGTATCCTCCGCCTCATTTTCAAGAATCAAGGCTACCAAGGGATCCAGCAAGGAAGGCATCATTGCTGGCAGCTTTGGATCACCTGCTCTACCAGGACGTAATAATAGAGGTGCCAGCCCAAGAGCAAGGGCTAGGTTTCTATTCCAATCTCTTTGTCATACCAAAGCCCAACGGCGATGTCAGGCCAATCTTGGACCTAAAGAGGTTAAACGGTTACCTAAAGGTTCGTTCCTTCCGGATGGAATCCATCCGGTCAGCAGCCGCCGCGCTTCAGAAAGACGATTTTCTGGCCTCCATAGACATAAAGGATGCTTACCTTCATGTACCAATCTTTCAGTCGCATCAAAGATTTTTACGCTTCGCGGTGGGGCAGCGACACTTCCAATTCAGGGCGCTCCCCTTCGGGCTGGCCACGGCCCCCCGGGTATTCACGAAGATCCTAGCCCCAGTTCTGGCCAATTTAAGGATCCAAGGGGTCACAGTCCCAGCATACTTGGACGACCTTTTAATCATAGATCACTCACGACCGGGTCTGCAAAAGGCAGTAAACCTCACGGTTCGGTACCTCGAAGAATTCGGCTGGGTCCTAAACCGGGGAAAGTCAGCGTTCCAGCCTACAAAGCAGTTGGAATACCTCGGCATGAGGTTAGACACAGAAACAGCAAAGAGTGTTCCTGCCCCTGGTAAAGATCGAGGCTATCAAGGGGCTGGTTCAGTTGGTTCTAAACAAGAAAAAACCAACTATTCGCCTGTGTATGCGATTACTAGGCAAGCTAGTGGCCACGTTCGAGGCAGTACCATACGCTCAGATCCACACTCGCGTCCTACAGGCAGCCATTCTAGCAGCCTGGGGCAAGAGGGCACATGCCTTAGAGTCCCCTTTGACGCTATCATCAAGGGTCCGACAAAGCCTGGCCTGGTGGTTGAACCCCCAGAATCTTCTAAAGGGAAAATCCTTCAGCCCTGTTGTCTGGAAGGTAGTTACCACAGACGCCAGCCTGGCAGGCTGGGGGGCGGTCTTCGAGGGGTTCTCTCGCCAGGGAACTTGGGTGAAAGCAGAGAGGCAGCTCCCCATCAATATCTTGGAGATCAGAGCTGCTCGCCTAGCCTATCTGGCATGGACCTCCAGATTAAAGGGGTTCCCGGTGAGAATCCAGTCAGACAATGCCACGGCGGTGGCATACATAAACCACCAAGGGGGAACCAGGAGTCGGGCCGCTCAGAGGGAGGTGAGCTTGATTTTTCAGTGGGCAGAGGTTCATGTACCCTGCATTTTTCGGCGATATTCATTCCCGGAGTGGACAACCTGCAGGCAGACTTCTTAAGTCGCCAGAGTCTGTCGCCAGGGGAGTGGTCTCTGCATCCCCAGGTCTTTCAGACAATCTGCCAGAGGTGGGGAATGCCAGACGTAGATATAATGGCATCCAGGTTCAACAAGAAACTAGACAGGTTCGTGTCTCGAACGAGGGATCCTATGGCCTGCGGAACCGATGCGTTGGTTTGCCCTTGGCATCAATTCAAACTTCTATATGCATTCCCTCCGCTACAGTTACTCCCTCGCCTGTTGCGCAAGATCAGAGTGGAGCACAAGCCAGTCATTTTAGTAGCTCCGGCTTGGCCCCGGAGGACTTGGTACTCACTAGTCCTGAAGATGGCAGTGGGAGACGCTTGGACTCTTCCTCTACAACCAGACCTACTCTCACAAGGCCCGATCCTCCACCCTACATTACGGCGTCTAAATTTGACGGCCTGGAGGCTGAATCCCTGATTCTCAGGGGTAGAGGTCTGTCTAGGCAGGTAATTCCTACCCTGATTAGGGCTAGAAAGCCGGTCTCCAGGGTGATTTATTACAGGGTGTGGAGGAACTACGTAGGCTGGTGTGAATCCAAAAGATGGAATTCCCGCAAATATACTATTGATAGGGTGTTAAGTTTTCTCCAGCTAGGAGTGGATAAAGGCCTGGCACTAAGCACAATCAAGGGACAGATCTCAGCTCTGTCAGTGTGGTTTCAGAGGCCGCTGGCCACCCACTCGCTGGTAAAGACCTTCTTACAGGGGGTCTTGCGTATTAATCCTCCTGTCAAGTCACCAATTTGTCCATGGGACTTAAATCTTGTCCTGTCCACTTTACAGAAACAACCCTTTGAGCCGTTGGCTGAGATTCCTTTAGTCTTACTGACAAGAAAGTTGGTTTTCTTGGTCGCCATAGTTTCGGCCAGGAGAGTGTCAGAATTAGCAGCCTTATCGTGTAAGGAACCATATCTCGTTCTGCATAAGGACAGGGCAGTTCTCCGGCCCCATCCTTCCTTTCTACCAAAGGTTATATCCAAATTTCACTTGAACCAGGATTTGGTACTTCCATCCTTCTTTCCAAAACCCACATCTAGAAAGGAGGGGTTGCTGCATACCTTGGATATTGTCCGGGCCATAAAGGCCTATCTTAAAGCTACAGAAAAGATCCGGAAGACAGATGTGTTATTCGTTCTACCAGATGGCCCCAAGAAGGGGCAGGCAGCTGCAAAATCCACCATCTCGAGATGGATTAGACAATTAATCATTCAAGCCTACGGTTTGAAGAGGTTGCCTCCTCCTTTGTCGGTAAAGGCCCATTCTACCAGGGCCATGGGCGCCTCCTGGGCAGCACACCATCAGATCTCTATGGCTCAGATATGCAAGGCAGCGACGTGGTCATCAGTCCACACGTTTACAAGGTTTTATCAACTAGACGTGAGAAGGAATGCAGATTCTGCCTTTGGACAGGCAGTACTACAGGCTGCAGTTTGAGATCCTCGGGATCAGAAGCACCCTTGGTTGTAAAAAAAAAAAAAAAAAAAAAAGAAAAAGTTTTTTCTTGACTAAGTTGGAATTATTATTATTATTTGAGTTTACCTCTAAATTGAATCCTTCTTTGGAAGATGTCTCCCTCCCCTCATTAAAGCATTGCTTTCGGACATCCCATATAGTAATGAATATGCCGCTCTGTGTCCCGTGATGTACGAGAAAGAAAAAGGGATTTTTAAATACAGCTTACCTGTAAAATCCTTTTCTTGGAGTACATCACGGGACACAGAGCTCCCACCCCTCTTTTGGGTGACCATTTTGGGAGGCATACTGCTTGCTACAAAACTGAGGGACTCCCTCTAGGGGAGGGGGTTATATAGGGAGGGGACTTCCTGTTTGAGATTGCCAGTGTCCACACCTGAAGGTACTCCATATAACCCACATAGTAATGAATATGCCGCTCTGTGTCCCGTGATGTACTCCAAGAAAAGGATTTTACAGGTAAGCTGTATTTAAAAATCCCTTTTTCCTCTATCCTATTGAGGATTTTTTTTTGGAAAAATGGAGTGTGTCTACAGTGGAGGCAGTGGTATCTTGTCATTAAAAATGTGACTTGTCCGGTAGACAATGTGCAGGTACTTTTAAGATCTAGCTGACAAAAGAAAAGCTGTTAAAGTCTTCATTTGGCTTGGTGGGCTCTGATATGCAACCTGTGGTGGCAGCTATTGGTGTTTTGCCAAAGCCTCAAGGAATGACATTAAAGTGGTTGTAAACCCTTACATATACCCAGTGAAAGAACTATCCTCAGGTGATACATAGAGATGAAACAAATCCTCCTACATAAGTTGCATCTGTCTATCTGCAGTCTTCTTTTCTTTACATTCGTTCAAAGCTCGTCTGACATTTCAGAAAAAGCGCTAAAGTTACTCTGAAGAGCTCTCACAGCTGATTGGAGGGAACAGGAACAACACCGAGGCTGTAAATCGGCTAAAGACCCCCTCCCCTGTGACTTTTTTTTTTCTGGAAAAATTGTCAGATTCATGCTGATGGCAGAGGAACAAAGCGGCAGACAGAAATTGCACTTAAGCCTCGTACACACGATGACATAATCGTATAATGATCGTCCAATTTTTTTTTTATTATGTTTTTATTTATTTATTTTATTTTTTTGCTGCATTCTAAGTCTCGTATCGAAATTGGAGGTTACAAAAATTCTCCTACGAGAGAATACAACTTCGGAAGTGATGTAATGTATTTGTTTCTGAGCATGCGTGGTCTTGGTCTTTTTTCCAGACGAATATGTACTGATTAAACGAAAATAGTTTGCTCTATCGTCTCGTGCTTGTCCCTTTGGATATTGTTGCATGAACTGTCGTGATTGGCTTTCAAAATTGGAGTACTAATGATCAGATTATGATACGATCCTTCCGACAGTGATTTTTCTCTTCCCGAATTTCTGATTGTGTGTACTAAGCATTAGTGCTTTAAATTGAGACAAGTACATACAGTACTTTAGAGGGATATGCTTTGTTCATATTTCATGTCTGAGGTTTACAGACCCTTTAAGCGGTTGGTAAAAAAAAAAGCCTGTCGCATGCGAAGGCAAGACACTAGTGAGGGGTTAACAGAGTTGCCCTGGACACTGTGTTTTGAGGAAGATGCCCTAAAGCAGGGATCCTCAAACTACGGCCCTCCAGCTGTTGTAGAACTACACATCCCATGAGGCATTGTAACACACTGACATTCACAGACATGACTAGGCATGATGGGAATTGTAGTTCCTGAACAACTGGAGGGCCGTAGTTTGAAGACCCATGCCCTAAAGGATTCCATTTCTCCTTTTGCTCTAGTGTCTGTTCACAAGTGTAGGGTTTAATGGTTGAGTAGCTGGTCGGCAGATCTGCCCTGTTAAAAATTGTTAGCAGGTTTTTCCTTTCATGGGAAACTCCTGTTCAGTGAGGACTTGGATCAGAATATCAAATTGATCTGTAGATGTGTGCAAACCTGGTAACCAGCTACAAGAAACAACTTGCCTCTGTGCTTGCCAAAACAGGGTTTCCCCGCCACGTACTAAGTCATGTTTTTCTTGGGGGATCAATAATATTATTATTTTTACTCACTGAGGTGCAATTTAAATTTATAACATTTTGTATCATATGTTGTTTGTTTTTTTTTCCTGGATTTTTGGTTGATATTCTGTCTCTATCATTTAAAATAGACCTATGATAAAAAAAAAAAAAAAATTATAGACCCTTCATTTCTTTATGTGGGCAAATTTACAAAATCTGCAGGAGGGGAGGGTCAAAAAATGTTTTTCCCCACCTGTTCAGCTGCTTCTGCGCCTGTTGCGCAGGATCCGGGAGAAGATGCCAGTAATTTTAGATATAGTGAACTTGCCGGTGGACAGTCCTTGGCCACTGCTGGCCCAGCCAGCTGTCCTGTCTCAGGGGCCAATGATGCATCCTGCTTTAAATTCGCTGGGTTTGATGGCTAGGCTATTAAGACCCAGACTCTGAAGGGCAGATGAGTTTCTGGTACAGTTATATCTACATTACTAAAGGCCAGAAAGTCTTCCTTCAGAAAAAATTATCTTGGTACTTACAGTATCTCACAAAAGTGAGGGAAGCCCTCACATTTTTGTAATCTTTTTACATTTTTTTATGTGACAACACTGAAGAAATGACACTTTGGTACAATGTAAAGTAGTGAGTGTACAGCTTGCATAACCGTGTACATTTTCTGTCCCCTCAAAATAACTCCACACAGCCATTAATGTCTAAACCATAGGCAACAAAAGTGAGTACACCCCTAAGTTCTTGTCACATGAAAAGATATATATTTACAAAAATGCTAGGGGCGTACTCACTTTTGTGAGATACTGTATGTAGCCTGTTGTCAGACCCAGGAAGTTTTATCTAGAGTTGTCCCGATACCACTTTTTTGAGACAGAGTACAAGTACTGATCCTTTTTTTTTTTTTTTTTTTTATTATTTTTTTTTTTTAAATATTACAATTTTTTTTTTTTTTTTTTTTTTTTTTTTATCGGCCCTGTTGGGGGTCTTTGAGATATCAGGGGTCTTAACAGACCTCTGAAATCTCCCCTTTTAAGACCGAGAAAGGACACAGATTCCCCAGTCCCTTTCTCTGCAGCCTCAGCTGAATGAATGGATAGAAGCTCCTCTCCATTCATAGGTTACGATGCTCAGTTATGTGAATGGACAGAAGTTGGTGATCACTGACTCTGTCCATTCTGAATAGGTAAAAGCCGGGTTTAGCGGCTCCTACCTCCGCTCTCCATCCTGACAGATGGGGGGGGGGGGTGGCACGGGGGGAGGAGAAGAGCAGCACAGGGGGGGGAGGAGGAGGAGGAGGAGGAGAAGAGCAGCACGGAGCACGGGGGGAGGAAAGACTTGCAACTCCCCTGCTTGCCCAGGTATCAGGTGAGGCATTGGAGCATTTCCCTCGAGTACAAGTACTCGGGGAAATGCTCGGTATCGGTCCCGATACTAGTATCGGTATCGGCACAACCCTAGTATCCCTGTAAATACTATTGGTCACATTTTGGCATTCCTCTAGTCGTGGATAGAAATTAGGTCTTGAGCACCATTAAAGGGGTTGTAAAGCTGAAAAAAAACAAAAAAATCTCTAAATGGCTTCCTTTACCTTAGTGCAGTCCTCCTTCACTTACCTCATCCTTCGATCCATTCTTCAAACATGGAGAGATGGGCCGCTTTTAAAAATATATATTTTTACACTGTCCCTTTTTTCTGCTCACTTTTATTTTTTTTTCGTTGTGAGAGAGAATGTAAACATCCCTTGTGACAGTAATAGGCAGTGTCAGGTACTTATGGAGGGATCTGGGGTCTATAAGACCCAAAATCCCCGCTTTTCACTTTAAAGGCACTCTAACACGCTAAGTTTGGCTGTGTTGAATGCTGTAAGTTTGGCACCTCTTTTGTAAACCAAGAGGGGTGATGTCATGACATTGTTTCTGGGTTACTAGATCCAAAATCTGATCAAAACCAATTCTGGCTTTGTTTGGGTCTCTGACCAGCCTGCAGACGTGCCAGCTAGTCACTCAGGAGAGCACGGGCGAGGCGTGGGGGGGTTATTTTTTGCTAAACAAAAAAAGACTGAAAATTTTGAAAACAAAAACACCGTGGTCAGCCGTGATTGGACACGGCTGATCATGTGGTAAAGAGCCTTCGTCAGAGGCTCTTTACTGAAATCGGTGTAGCAGTGTGTCAGACTGACATGCCGCACCACCGATCGCCGCGATGCACGCCCCACGGGCGCGTGGCGGCTGTTATCCTGCTGGACGTCATGTGATAACTGGATAGTCAGGATAACTGAACCACTGCCTGGCCTTATTCTGCTATAGGCCGGGCGGGGAAGTGGTTAAAGTCTCACACTGGGTCATTTTGCAGGCGCTATTGCGCTAAAAATGGCACCTGCAAACTGACCCTAAAAAAGCAGTGCCAATTGCTGTTTTTTTAAGTAAGATCTTAAATAAAAAAAAGTCCCGCTAGCCGCATCTTTGGAGCGGTGTGTATACTGCTCCTTCACCGCTCCTGGCCATTGAAATCAATGGGACACTGCGGCTATACCGCCAGCAATGCACCTCTGCAGAGGTACTTTGCAGTGGTTTTTAACCCTTTTTTCGGATGCTAGTAGGGGGTAAAACGTGAAATTGGCGGTAGAGCGCCGCAAAAAATAGCAGCGCTCTGCCGCCGCCCTTGTCCTAGTGTCAAAGGGGCCCTAGGATAAAAAACCTAAGTGCAGTGACTCTCCTGGGTCTTTCTCTAGTGCCAGTAGCCCTATTGAGCCAATGAAAAGAGCAGGGAGGTGGGTGTGCTCTATGTGTGGATAGACTATGTCCATTCACAGAAGAGCAGCTCGGTAGTGATCCTGCTCGAGTGCGCTAATGCCAAGAGGTTTTGCTATTGGGGGCATTCAGTAAGGGGAGGAGCCAAGAGCGCCAGCAAGGGACCCAATAAGAGCATCAGGATTTTTTATTTTTTTTTATTTTTTATAATCACTTTAATAAGGCGCTTTAGTCAGATGTGCGAAAATTGAAAGTCAGCAGCTACAAAAACTGTAGCTGCTGACTCTCATTAGGTAGAAAACTACCTGTCCAAGGATCCAGTGCTGTCCTCATCCAAGCTGGTTTCTTTACTAGTGATCAAACCATGGCATAATAAATGTGGGCAGCTGGCTGGGACTCCTTGCGACTTCATAGCCAGCTGCCCACGAGCTGTGCTGCGTTTTGTGAATGGTCCCTCACATGTCCCAGAAGGATGAAGATGGGGGGGGGGGGGGGGAACTACTGATCGGATTGCCTAGGCCAGTGATGGTGAACCTCGGCACCCCAGATGTTTTGGAACTTTATTTCCCATAATTCTCATGCACTCTGCAGTGTAGTTGAGCATCATGGGAAATGTAGTTCCAAAACATCTGGGGTGCCAAGGTTTACCATCACTGGCCTAGACAATCCGAGAGGGGGTACCTGTCAAAATACGCCCCCCTCCCAAAATATAAGCCTAAGATGGCCGAGGGGACGAGGAGGAAGAGCAAAACTATCCCTTTTGGGTGAAGTTCCACTTTATTATCTAAGTTGTTGCAAAATCCTAAAAAAAAGTTTGAATTTTTAAAATCTTTTTTTTTTTTTTTTTTTTTTCAATCTCGTGTTCCCAGGATGATAAGAAGAAGAAAGACAAAAGTCAACGTGAAAGTGACCCTGATAATGGACATACACTTCATTCACCACTTAGACCTGATTTACCAGCAATATCTGTTCAAGATTCTTCCCTACTGAAACCAGAAGGTAAAGACCGATACTATTATTGCTATACTGTTAACTGATTTGTGGTTCATAGAATATCAGAGAGTTCATGATTCACCCCAATCCACAGGACATATCTGATGAAAGCAAAGTCTCATGTGCTTTGTTAGCAGTGGAAAGTGTAGTGTGTTTTCAGTGCGCATATGTTAAACCCTTTTGCTGCCAACAATGTAAGGCTTATGTTGGCAGGAGTTGGGGGGGGTTTACACTTATTTCACGTAAATTTTCCAAGCTGAATGAATATTTACTCGGTTGATAATGTTGCAGTGGTTTTGCAGCCAGCTAATCTCTTCCGCAGTCCCTCAGAAGGGGGCTTTTAAACGTAAAGCGGAGGTTCACCCAAAATCAACTATCTACCATTAGATCCAGCATACTGCTGACATCTGCAGTATGCTGTTGTGTTTTTTTTTTTTTTTTTTTTTACTTATCGTTTTATCAGCCTTTGTTATCCGGCTCCGAGCGGGGATTCCTGCGGGTATAGGCGTTCCTAAGACAAGCAGAGTTGATTGACGGGCTGCTAAAGCACGTCACACCTTCCGAAAATACCCGAAGTGACACTGATACTCGGAAGGAATCCCCGCTCGGAGCCGGATAACAAAGCCTGATATAACGATAAGTACAAAAAAAAACCCAGCATACTGCAGATGTCAGCATACTGCTGGATCTAATGGCAGATAGTTGATTTTTGGGTGACAGCATGCATTTAACACATTGCAGCTTACCAGTCCTTTACCCAAAAAAAGCTTTCACTTTTCGAGCTAACATTTTTTAGCAGGTACCATGTTGCTCCCAGTGAATTGAATCAAACGTACAAACAATGTTTTGCTTTTTGTAAACCTCTAATTCCCTCCCCATCTAATGGAGATGAAGAGAAAAATACATGTTTTAAGTCCAGCCTGGGATACAGCAATGACTTCCTCCATATATTCAGTGGAAGAATGAGCATGTCCACCCAGGGACAGGAAGTGTTATTCGCAGGGTTACCAGGTTAAAATAAAGGGGGGGGGGGAATGGGCATCAGGCATTCATTTGTGTTTATTAGATGCAGGGTTTGCTACGTAGTGCTACATGATGGTTGTGATGTACAGCTTCCCTCCCTAAATGGGATTCAGCCAGTCAGGCCTGAATAATTAACATGTGCCCTATATAGCGTGTAAAAATCCAAATAAGGTCAGGAGTGTCCAACCCATTGTAACACTACTGTAGGTTCACATCTGTGCTCTAACAAATATCTTGCTGCCCTTTTACATAGTGCTGCCGACAGGTGAGTCACTTATAGAACCGAAGTATTCTCAACCATATAGTACTCCCCCTTCGTCCAGTTTGGTGCAGACTCTGTTCCTACTAAAGTGGTTTGCTGTTTTAGTGATACAGACTCAATCGTGTTAAGGTGCTTTATATTTATAGAGCTAATATTTTAAAGCAACTCTGCACTGGAACCTTAGACCTTTAGATTTAAAGTATATCACTTTTTTTTCCATGTAGAAGACCAGACTCCACTGCAAGAAGCTTTGAATCAGCTCATCAGGCAGCTACAAAGGTAAGGTGTTCCCAAAACACATTCAGGTTTATTTAATATTTGCATTGTGGTGACAATTATTGCATGGGCACTTGCACAATATTCACGTGCAGTGCAGTGCTTTTTTTTCTGCATCAAGAACAAATGGAAGGTAGGTTATATGGGTTTTAATGGCATAGTTCCCACCAGTGCTTTTCTGTTCTAGAACAAAAAAGTACAACTTACTGCCTTTTTTTTTTCTGCACAGATTTGTACTGGGACACAGTAAAAATCATAAAAAGTGCATCAAAATCATAACTGACCCTGGTACAGTGGAATGCATCCAGAAACGCATCAAAAACGAGTTAAAACATGCATGCATCCGAAACAGATCTACATTTTTATTTTATTTAATTGATTATGAAGGCAGAAGGTTTTTGTCTTATTGCATTCTATGCAGTAAGATAAAAAAAAAAAAACTACTGTGTGTGTGGCAACCCCCCTAAGGCCGTGTACACACGGCAGAGAACCTCGACGGGCAGAACACATCGTTCCGCCCGTCGAGGTTATCTGCCGGCCGTCGAAATCGGTGACCCGCCCGTCGGGAATGGCAACCAGCCATTCATCCAGGCGGGCCGTCGAGCAAATAGAGAGCGTGCTCTCTATTTCTGCTCGACGGGCTTCCCGACGGGAAGCTCGCCGAGAGCGTACACACGGCCGAGGTCCTCGCTGGAATGCAGCTTCCAGCGAGGTTCTCGCTGGTTTCCAGCGAGAACCTCGGTCGTGTGTACGCCGCCTTATACTTAGCCTCATCTCTATCCAGCAATGTGCACGAATGCCTCGGCCATCCGGGACTCTCCCTTCTGATTTGGAGACACAGCAGCGGCGGCATTGGCTCCCACTGCTTTCAAAGTTGGTAAGCCGATCGGGAGAGAGAGGGGGTAGGGCCAAACCGCAGCTCCGTGTCTGGACACACAAAGCTGCGGCTTGGCTCAGGTTCCCCTATCATAGCAAGCTGCTTGCTGTGGGGGCACTCAACAGAAAGGAGTGCCAATGAGTGACCCAAAAACAGGGGGATCTGGGCTGTTCTGTGAAAATCCACTACAAAGCAGGTAAGTATAGCATGTTTATTTTTAACCACTTCACTTCAGCCCGAAAGGTTTTACCCCCTTAATGACCAGGCTTTTTTTGTGATATGGCACTGCGTTACTTTTAACTGACAATTGCGTGGTCGTGCGACACTGTACCCAAATAAAATTAATGTCCTTTTTTTCCCCACAAATAGATTTTCCTTTGGGTGGTATTTTTTTTTTGTTTTTGTTTGCCACCATTACTAGTAAGAAAACAATCAGCATTTTTTTGTGGGACACCTAACTGACACTTTTTTTGGAAACTGGTGATCTTATCACAGTGAACAATGCAAAGAAATATGCACAGTTACTCAGGGCCGCCTTACTGAGCGGGCACCCCTGGGCACAGCCCATCAGAGATGGACATGTCTCCGGCTCTCCGCTTTGATGTGCTTTCTGTAATCTGCTGGCGCCGCTTTCTGCTCTGATATCATGTTGGTCAGACAGTGTCACATGTGTCCAGGAACCCCCCCCCCCCCGAAGGGCGCTCTCTGATGTGCCCTCGTGTCCAGCTCTCCTCCTCTCTGAGATGTGTTCAGGCAGCAGCCCCCCTTCCACTCTCCGGTGTCCGCCTGACACTGTGACATGTGTCCACAGTCCAGCACGGAGTCCGCTCTATAGTGTCCATGTGCAGCAGCGCAGCCCAAAGGCTTTCACACTGAAGCGGTGCGCTAGCAGGACCGCTCCAAAAGTCCTGCTAGCTGTATCTTTGGAGCGGGGTGTTTACCGCTCCTATACTGCTCCTTCCCATTGAAATCAATGGGAAACCGTGGTAGAGGTGCATTAACCCTTTTTCGGCCACTAGTGGGGCACCAATATCGGCCGAATATCGCGGGAAATACGACGGTATAGCGGCGCTAAAAATCGTGCCACTATACCGTCGCTGCACCTCCACTGCCCTGTGTGAAAGGGGCCTTAATGAGATTGTATGTGTGAGGACAATGACATGGTGAGAATTTGATGGGCACTGGGGAAGCGGCATTGATGGACGCTGAAGAGGCTGTATTTGATCGTCTCTGGTGAGGTTGCATTTGGTCGGCATTGGTGAGGTTGCATTTAATTGGTGCTGGTAGGCTGCATTTGATGGGTGCTGTTACTAGTCAGGGGTGGAGCCGGGGGGTAAAAAATTCTTGCACCAGCCCTGAGCAGGCACAGGCTGTCCAGCGTGCGGTGGCATCTTTGGTACCGCCTGCAATCAGCTCTCCTGAGCCTCCCTGAGTGGCTGAGTGAGCTAATGCAGAGGGGGGCACCAAAGCTCAAGTGCCACTGATGAGTGAGTCTGAAGAGAAGAAACTGTGCTGCCCCTCCCCCTCGAGCCGCCATTGTCAGAAGAGGGCTCTATTTATTGCCTATTCCCCTCCTCCTGTCAGCAGTGGGGAGAGCAGCTGTGTCCCTGGAGAGAGCAGCTGCAGGCTTTTCTCGCCCCCTCTCGCTGCTGTACTCGGGAGCAGGGCCCTCTCCTTCTCATTGGCCAAAAAAAGAGCACAAAGGAGGATCATGGGACATGTAGTCCCGAGTACTGGCAAGCCCCAGGAATCCTAAGAGCGAAACTGCAACCCCCCGCATGCCCAGCTGACGGGGAGAAAAAGACAGGATATATAGACAGGAACCTGTGGCAAATTACGCTAAAGCTGGTGACGGTGGCAAGTGATACACTGAATCTGGTGACAGGGGACGGTGGCAAGTGATGCACTGAATCTGGTGGCAGGGAACAGTGGCAAGTGATGCACTGAATCTGGTGACGGGACGCTGGCAAGTGACACGCTGTAAAGTAGAAATATTGTACTTTCATTCTTGAGAGTAGGTGTGTAAATTGGAACAGGCTTGTAGGGGCCCCATAGCATTACTTTGCCCAGGGGCCCATGATGCTTTTAAGATGACCCTGCAGTTATTGTACTAATGACACTGGCAGGGAAGGGGTAAACAGGAGGACTCGCTGGATAAAAAAAGGAGATCTGTGTTCCTGCTTAACAACTATGACATCCAAGTTAAAGATATAACACCAACATTTCAGAAAAGAAAACAAATTCCAAAATGAAATCACTCGGTTGCTAACCCCCCCCCCCCGCCCCAAAAATGTACTTGTAAACTCAATCGGGTGTAGATAATCACCTTCTCAATGGCCTACAAAGACATTTGACTTTTAACTGTGATCAGCTGTGGTCATTTTGATTAGCTCAGCATGAAAAGAGCTGAATGACAAGACACACTCTATATAATTTGTGGGTACATTTGTGACATGCCCAGCAATATTTTAAATGTATTTATGAACTTTATATAATCCACAATTATGTTATTCAAAAATGTAGACCGCAGTGTGCAAAATCTAGTACTACATACAGCAGGAAGTCCGAATTCATAACTTACTAAATATAGTACAGTACCTTAATTCTGATTACTTATGTTTAATGCACTTTACAAAGTGTCTTTTTTTAATTTTTTTTTGTATGTACACGTATGAAAACTCACTCCATTGTATATCCATTTTAATACTTTTTTTTATTTTTTTATATTTACACAGAAAGGACCCCAGCTCTTTTTTTGCATTCCCTGTTACAGATTTTATTGCTCCTGGTTACTCAATGATTATTAAACACCCAATGGATTTTAGCACAATAAAGGAAAAGATTAGGAACGATGCATATGACTCAATAGAAGAACTTAAGGTATGGAAAGGTTACAATATTTGTAGGTGGTTTTCATGAAAAGTCTCCACTAAATAAGAAAATATAACCTCTTTGTTTGCAGAACACTTGATATCATTGTTTAAATAATGTTGCTAATATTCAGAATACTTGATCATCTAAGCTACCGTATATACGAGTAATGTGTCTATACTTGCCCTGCAGGCGGTAGGGGCAAGGTTATGCCTGTACAGAATTCCATTATTACATTAACGCGGCGGCTCTCCTGACAGGGGGGGGGGTTTGCGCTGATTGTTTATCAGCGCAGCCCCCCCTCCCCCTTGAATCGCCACACTGGACCACCAGGGAGTGCTCCCCAGTGCTCAATAGAGCACAGATTGATAAAAAAAAAAAAAAAATTAAATACAATCGATGCCAATCAATGGGCACGGACTGGCAACATGGGCACTGACTAATGATGCCCATCAGTGCCATCTCTAAGTGCCCATCTATGCCCAGTGCCCACCTATGGGTGCCCATCAGTGCTGCCTATGGGTGCCCATCAGTGCCGCCTCATTGGTGCCCATCAGTGCCGCCATATCAGTGCCCATAATTGAAGAAGAAACCTTGTGACAGTAGCAGTCAGTGAAGGGGTACTCTTTATAAAGGGGTCTGCTACTGTCACAAGGGATGTTTACATTCCTTCTGACAGCAATAAAAAGGGACAGTGTAAAAAAAAGTGCCCCATCCTTCCGTGCATACGCAAGTTGCGACTGCAAATGTAAACATTGTTCAAACCACACATGTGAGGTATTATTGTGATTTAGACACCAAGTCCCTCCTTTGCACTTAAAATCTTTCAGAACGCCAAGTTTGGCTTTTTTGAATACTGACTTTTTTTTACATTTGGCGCCTTTAGTCTTCTATAAACCGGAAGTGTCATGACATTGCTTACGGGTTACTAGATCTGAGACCCGATCGAAGCAGACTCCAGCTTCCTACGGGTCTTCGGCCAGCTGGCAGACATGCTGGCTGGTCGCTCAAAAAAATGGTACAACCACTTCAAGGCAAGGCAGCATATTTGCGTACAGGAAGGGCTCTTTCACACGGAGCGCCCGTTCAGATCCGCCTGCTGGTTTTTTATGCGGACCTGAATGGGCGCTCCGTGCCCCTCTTTGGAGCCGCGGATGTCAGCGGTGACATGCCCGCTGATATCCGACCCGCTCTGATTCGCCAAAGTGTGATGGAGGAAAAACCTACTTTTCCATCCGTCTGGCGGATCGGATGAACACGGACATGCGGTCCGTGTTCATCCGATCCCCCCCATAGTGCGGGGACCGCCCTGTCATCCGCCGGCTCAGCGGAGCGATCCCCGCTGAGCAAACGGAGGTGCACGGGGGGGATCATTACTGATCTGTCCCGTGTGAAAGAGCCCTTAGTGTAAAGGGGTTCAGGCTAGCTTAGGTTTGTTTACAAACTGTACAGTTTGAAAATGCTAACAACTTGAGTGTGCTTTAATACGTTATAGACTTCACATTAATGGGGAATCACAAAGATTAATTCCTGATTGATAATATGTGCTGTGAGATACAGCACCTCCTAATAGTTAGCAGAGTGCACCTGTGTACAATCTGACAGCTGGCAGCACATACCTGTGCATGCTGCTAGCTGTGATGTGTGGCTTATTGCAAATAAACTATCAAACTGGATTTTATATTGTCCTGGAAATCCATTTTACACCCACCACCATCCCAAAACCTAATCTGTATCTCATACAGCGGTCCCAATTTGTTGCTGTTTGGTACAACACTACAAGCTCCAGTGTACTGATTATACATTTTTATTTTATTTTATTTTTTTATAACTTTTCATAGGAAAACTTCAAGCAAATTTGCCACAATGCCATGATTTACAACAAGCCTGGAACCATTTATTTCAAGGCTGCCAAAAAGCTGCTGAACTCTGGAATGAAGATCCTTAGTCAGGTACAGACTTGATTTGCTATTGCAGAACATGTGAATTATTCTGGGTCCCAATTTCTTTTATAAGGTGTGCAGCTGTGGCTTAGAGCTAGATTTAAACACCTACTGCTTATGACGTTTAACTACTTCAGCTCTTTGGACATACATCGTTCGACCAAAGAGTGAAGGGTTAAGCACAATTCTCGAATCCTTTTTTAGTTTAGGTTTGTCCTACTATTGGTGTAAATTAAAGTGTGTGTGTGTGTGTTTTTTTTTTTTTGTTTTTTTTTTTTTGTTTTTTTATAAATATATATATAATTATATTCGTTTTTGTGAAGCTAATGTTGATTGTACAAACATTGTATGGATAGTTTGTAAAGTATGTGGTGAACCTAAAGTTGGTCAATTCTTTGACTGACTTCTGAGGCACATACTGGAAAACTCTCCTTGATCAGCGGCTGCAGACACTGGTCGGTGTATTTTGGCAGCTGTGCGTGCAAGGTGGGATTCCTCCACCACCTTGTTTGTGTGGATGGAGGAACCCGTTAGGTGTGTGTTTTATTTTTTATTTTTTGGGGGGGGGGGGGGGGGGAGAGAACTTTAACCTTTAACAGGGACACAAAGAGCAGTAAAATACTGACAAAAATGAATTTGGCTTTAGATACAGTTTACAAATAAAGCTAGCTTATGACTCTAATGCTTGTGTATCATAAAAAGAAGTGATTTATGTTTGTCTGTTGTATTCCATACAGGAGAGAATCCAGAGTTTAAAGCAAAGTATAGAGTTTATGGCGGATCTTCAGATTGGTGGGAAGGACAAAGATAATCCAGATTATAGGGGAAATATGGAAAAAATTGAGGATCCCAAGGAAGAATCAATGGACACAAGTGACTTTGCTGCCTTCAAGACACCAGCCAAAGATTTTAAAAGGTATGTGTGTCTAGGTCATCCTCTAGGGCAGTGATGGTGAACCTTTTTTGAGCCTGAGTGCCCAAACCGTGACGCAAAACCAACTTATTTATTTTTAAAGTGCCAACACAGAATTAAACCTGCCAGCGTCTCTGTACAGAGAATGGGACTGATCATCCCTCTTAATTCACCCCAAAAGGACCAAAAATTTAAGTTTCGGCCAAATTTGTTCAGAATGCAGGTTTCAGGAATGCGTTGTGCTCAGAATACACTGTGTGACATACACTGACCTACCTGACACATACACAGCAAAGTGATTTAAGGTAGATATTAAGTAAAAAAACATATTTAAAAGGGAAATAGGTGTACAGGTGTTGGCGCTGCTAAATATGATGTGGGATTTGGTGATTCTAATATCTGGTGTCGGGTACTTGTAGGCGGTGGGTTTATTTAAAAATCTAGAAATGGTTATGGAGATTATCCGCGCTAGGACTGGGTATATGAGCTGCTGCCTCCTGTATAATCTCTCAAAGAGAGATGGTAAATTAAAATAGATTTTAGGTACAGGTAATTGGCGCTGCTATATATTTGTGATCTGTATAACTCGTGTCGGGTACTTGTAGCCAATGAGTTTATTTGAAAAAACTCCCTTATTCACCAAGTAATCCCTTTTTCTGATAATCCCACAGAGGGATACTGATTTATTTTTTATTTTTTGTGTCCTTATGTAGTCCCGGTGGTGAATGCCCTATGGGTTGTGGTGTCCTGGTTCTCAAAATGGCTTTTCTTTTGTGTGCAAACCGCTCAGTCCTGCTGAGGAAGAATGAACACAGCCCTGTCTCTCTGTCTTTGATCTCTCTGCTTGTGCTGCTGACTGGAGAAGGGAGGGGGGGGGGGGCATCACAGAAAGCCTTCTCTGCCTGCCTCACTGCAGGGAACAGAGATGAGCAGAGCAGACACCTCAATACAGCACAGCCACAATTTCATCTCTGCCTGCATCTTCTTGTCAAATATGGCGGGCTGCAGGAGGAGGGTGGGTTACAGCAATACTGATTGGCTGAGAGGCGGTGGTCAGCGGAGCAAGTATTAGAAGCGCAGATCAGATCATTTTGGCAGCTGGCCGCTGTTTGGTGGGTGCGGTGTGGATGGGCTGTGCTTCTATGATTGGATTATCACCTCACCCCCGGCGCTTATTCTTTGTCTCTCCCACTCAGGTATGTCACTGCTAGCCTACAGAACTATGGGGGATGTAGTTTGCAGTGCAGTGTGGACAATTCGATTGTTCACTGTGTGCTTTGATTTCACGGCATGCCCACAGAGAGGGCTCGGCGTGCCGGCAGCGGCACGTATGCCACGGGTTCGCCATCACTGCTCTAGGGCAATACACACCTGGGCAGTGTCTATGCCCACAATTACCTGAACAAAAACAGTGCTCTGAGGTAGCTAGATAGGTTGAAACATTGAATTACCCTGGATGTTTTGTGTCCTCCGGTGCTCTTTTGGAAGAGAATACAGTAAATCCGTAGCCCAGGATACCATATTGGAGCCTGAGGAGGAGGGGGTGTTGAAGCTAAATTCTAGGAAATCCGCAACATTGCAAATAGTGTGGGGACACTATCAGTTAAGTCCAATTTGGTGTGTGTATAACCTCCAGGACTTATTTCTGTTACTTATATTCCAGGTTTATTGCACTCCTAGAGGATACACTCCAGCTATAATGGGAGACATTACATTTTTACTGAAATGTGTTTTCTAATACAGTTGGAAACACAGAGGGAACTCTTGCTCGCCCCTGTAGCCAACCCCTTCCCTGCCAGCATCATTTATACAGTGATAGTGCATTTTTTTGGGGCACTGATCACTGTATTGGTATGTCTGGTGCCCAAAAAGTGTCACTTGGGGTCAGATTTGTCCGCCGCAATGACGCAGTCCTGCTAAATATCGCTGCCATTACCAGTAAAAACAAATTAAAAGTCCATAAATCGATCCCATAGTAGACGCTATAACTTTTTCACAAACCAATCAATATACACTTATTGGGATTTTTTTAACCAGAAATGTGTAGCAGAATGCATATTGGCCTAAATTGCTGAAGAAATTTCTTTTTTTTTACTTTTCGAAAAAACATTGTCTGTATTCTGTAAACCGCATAGGTGATCAAATACCACCAAAAGAAAGCTCTATTTGGGTACAGCATCGCATGACCGTGCAATTGTCAGGTTAAAGTAACACAGTGCAGTATCGCAAAAAATTGCCTGGTCATTAAAGGGGTAAATCCTTTCTGGGGCTGAAGTGGTTTAACATGGTCACTCTCTCTTTGGTTGAAATGTCAGTGTAAAAACAAATGAATGTGTATAGTTCTGGTAAAGTTTCTGTTTCCCTACTTCCGTGAACAGTATGAGAAGCACTGCCTGCATTTTAGTACTCGCTAGCACTCTTTGTTGTTCCTTTTATGCCCTTTAGTAACAAACATATTTTTTTTTTTCTTTATATTTTCACAGAAAAGATAAGGATCAGTCAGAAGACAAGCAGAGGATAAATGACGCAGCTTCAGAAAAAGAGCAGGAACAGATCGACCAGCTAATCAGAGATTCTTTGGGGAAACTAACAAAAAGAGCAGCTAACAGTCAGGTGAGCACTAAAAGCATCAAAAGTACATGTAATAATCTATACATATTAAAGTCTAAACTTCAAGAACTCAAGCCTAATAAATGACAGAAATGTCTAGTGTGTTTTGCTGTGTGTGTGTGTTTTGCTGTGTGTGTGTGTGTGTGTGTGTTTTGCTGTGTGTGTGTGTGTGTGTGTGTGTGTGTGTGTGTGTGTGTGTGTTTTGCTGTGTGTGTGTGTGTTTTGCTGTGTGTGTGTGTGTTTTGCTGTGTGTGTGTGTGTTTTGCTGTGTGTGTGTGTGTTTTGCTGTGTGTGTGTGTGTTTTGCTGTGTGTGTGTGTGTGTGTGTGTGTGTGTGTGTGTGTGTGTGTGTGTGTGTTTTGCTGTGTGTGTGTGTGTGTGTGTGTTTTGCTGTGTGTTTTACCTATAACAGGGGTAGGCAACTTTGTAGTGTAGTGTGCTGAAAAATGTATGTCAGACATATAAAACAAAATGCCTACTTCACAATCTAAATCAAGAAAATTTTAGTAAGTAAATAGTGCTGCTATAAACTTGATTCTGCAATAAGCCCCAACACTGTCGGTGACTGCAGAAAAAAACTCCCAGTCTATGCACTTGGAGGTACACTGCACTTCAGGTGTCAGGAATAAACAACATAACATAAAAATTGCAGCGAGTCTAATTCAGTATCTGTGTCCTTTTTACATTGCTTGTCTATGAAAGCATAACAAAATGGCCTGCTGCTGATCCCTGCACCACTTTGGTCTGACTTTGAGACCCGAGGTCCATAGACCTCAAGATTACACAGGCAGTGCTTCAAGTCGTGTGACTTTCAGGGGAGTAACAGTGCATGTTAGAGCACAAACCAAGCCACGAAGTCCAAGGAATTTTCTGTAGATCTCGGAGACAGGATTGTATTGAGGCGCAGATCTGGGGAAGTGTGCATAAAAATTGAAAGGTCCCAATGAGCACAGTGGCCTCCATCATCCGTAAATTGAAGAAGTTTGGAACCACCAGAACTCTTCCTAGTGCGGACTGCCCCGGGCCAAACTGAGCTATTGGGGCTGAAGGGCCTCAGTCAGGGAGGTGACCAAGAAACAGATGGTCACTCTGACAGAGCTTCAGCATTACTCTCTGGAGAGAGGAGAACCAATCAGGCCTGTATGGCAGTCTGGCCAGACGCAAGCCAAGGAAACAAGTGTCTGGTCTAAAACGGATTGAACTCTATGGCCTGAATAGCAAGCGTCATGTCTGGAGGAAATCGCGCACTGCTCCTCACCTGGCCAATACTAGCTTTACAGTGAAGCGTGGTGGTGGTGGTAGCATCATGCTGTGGGGATGTTTTTCAGCGGCAGGAACTGGGAGACTGGTCAGGACCGAGGCAAAGATGAATGTAGCAATATACAGACATCCTTGATGAAAATCTGCTCCAGAGCACTCTAAACCTCAGACTGGGGCAAAGTATCATCTTCCAACAGGATAATGACCCTAAACACACAGCCAAGATGACAATAGAGTAGCTACGAGACAACTCTGTGAAGAGTGGCCCACACTTGAACCCAATTAAACCTCTCTGCCGAGATCTGAAAATGGCTGTGCACCGATGCTTCCTATTCAACCAGATGGAGCTTGAGAGGCCCTGCAAAGAAAAATGGGAGAAACTGACCAAAAATAGGTGTGCCAATATTGTAGCATCATACTAAAAAAGACGTGCGGCTGTAATTGGTGCCAAAAGGTGCTTCAACAAAGCATTGAGCAAAGGTTGTAAATACTTATGTACTTTTTTTTCACGTTGTGATGTTTGTAGAATTTTAAAGGAAAATAATAAATTTAATTAATTTTACAATGAGGCTGTAACATAACAAAATGTGGAAAAAGTGAAGCTCTGTGAATACTTTCCATATGCACTGTATCTATAATCCTGAGGAAGGTGACTGAGTTCTTCCTCTAAACAGTTGTACACATTGTCAAATTATCAAAATTAAACACAAAACACACATTTCTTTTGTCTAAGGGCCTTTATGGTTCATTCACTTTAACCTAAATAAAAAAAACCTGACCCACTGTTTTGTAGTGCATTTCTCATCAAATATAATCTTCAATATTTTATGCATTGCTTTACAGAGCACGTTTGCTATTTGATATCTGTCAATTGCTGATTGGAGATTACCATCTAGACATGTTTTAAATTTAAACTAATGAGAGGAAAGTAAGAAGGTCCAGGTTCTTGTAAGTTAGGAGTCTCATGGAATTTGAAAGCGGAGTACATATCTAGCCAAAACATTTTTGAAAAGGGTTCAATCCCATATTTATTTCCTGTGTCCTGCTGGTGAGATTTCCCTTCACACCCTGTCCTCCAGACACAAGAGTTAATGGGATTCCCATCTTGGAGAGTTGTCGCAGTAATGGGTGTCACCATTTGGAGGGTTTTCCCTCACCTTTTTGCTCTAATGACACATAAATATTTTGTTTTACCCCTCACTTTCCTTATCAGTGACAGTGGTCGCCAGCACAGAGGGGTAACTTCCTCAACCTAGAAAACAATAAAAATCTTATAAAGTGTCTAATCTTTCTCTACTCTGATCAAAACTTTAAAAAATCCCTTTACTTTAAATCCTTAAAGCTGCAGTGCATCATTGCAAACCACTATGTGCTTTTTAACTTATGGTAAAGTTTTTTTTTTTTTTTTTTTTTTTTTCAATCACATTTTATTGAATTATGTTATGGTAAAGTTAAATATTTATTTGACTCTATAATGTTTACTTTGCATCTTACTCTACTACTTTTTAATGTGAATATACAAATAAGGTATTAATCATTACAGCTGGAGTTTGAGAGAAGGAAGCAGGATGGAACTACAACCCTGGCTCTGGTGAACCCTGGGGACACAGTATTGGGTATGTAGATGGAAAAAAGAAAGAGTTGCTTTGTAATAAGTTTGTAAAATATTGGTGAGACTCGTATGTATTCATAGATTGATGTGAACAAATTACAGTCCAAAAGCAGACTTTCAGTCCTCTCTTCTGCATAATTTGTAGGCTTCAATGTGGAAGCAGGAGTGTGTGTGTGTGTGTGTGTGTGTAGTTTTTTTTTTATTTATTTTTTGATAACTTTCTAAAAGTAGCATAGAAAGGGCAATTTGTGTATAGCAGGGTAGTGAATTAAAATTCAAGGAGGTCCGGTAACTAAATAATTTTCTCCAGCCAAGGTCCGAATAACAAGCCTGTGTCATGAAAGATTGTACGACAGGTAAGTGTCCTAATTTTAAAACTCGGCAGCTGCAGTATTTGTAGCTGCTGGCTTTTAATATTTTATTTTTTATTTTTTTTCAGCAGACATCCGCTTTAAGTCCAGTTCATATAATACAAAGGCTTCTGTGATTGGGCAGGAGGGGGGGGGGGAGCAGACATAGCAGCTGCATTGACTTCCTGTCTCATCCAAATGGGAAGGAAGCAGAAATCCCTGTAAATTAAGCAAATTCCTTGGGGACCCCAGGATGCCAGAACTAGTGTCCCCATTGAAATATTACTTTTTCTGGGGAATTTTGAAATGTTTGTTCACGTTCAATAAATATGGCAAACAGGACAAATAGAGAGGGTGAATCTCTCTTTAACTGGGGGGGGGGCACAGACAGCAATAAAAACTGTCACTTTAAATTGAAGGGGCCGAGACCAGAGCATAAAGTGCATGGAGTGCAGAATGACAGTGTACCTGAACTTTTTACAAAGTTGCTCAATTTCTGGAGTTCAGCTTTTAACTATACCGGTACTTGCCTTGCCTCGGCATCCATACAGTAGAGGAGGTCACATCCTTCCACAAGATCCCTAGAAAGTTCTGAATTTCACTGCAGGCTCTTCATGTGCACACTGTTACATTATATAAAAACTACATAAAGTTTTATTTTATTTTTTTTTATTTATTTTTTTAATGTTTCGTTTTTCATCTATTTCCTCTCTGTTTTTTTTTTTGTGTTTTTTTGGTGTGTCCTGATAGAAAAAAAAAACACTTCTAGGTTGTAGAATCAGTAAATCAAATGTGTACTTTTTTTTTACGTGATACAAACATGTACATGTAAATTACAGTGGGCTATTCAAATTTGCAAGACAAGTAGATTTCTAGACTGCATTACTGTGCACCACTAACATTTTTACTACATTTTGAAACCCCTTTTATTTAGAACCAGGACATGGAACTGCCATTCTTGGGTCCACAGCTGGCCGGCTACAAACAGGGGTAAATTGCTTGCAAGGATTCAAGGAAGATAAACGCAACAAAGTCACTCCAGGTAAACTGGCATTATATATTTTATTTTATTTTTGTACGTTTTTAAAGTTAACTGTTAAAATTTTCTTTGGGTATGTATTATTCGTTTCAGCAGCTATACCAGCAAACTCGCTAGCACTGACTGCCAGTTTTGTTTTACTTTTTAAATATAGCCCTTGTAGGCTTTATTGATAATTGACCTCCTAATGAGCCCCATGTCACTGACTGCAGTGTTACACACATACTGTTCACTACTACTTCTTTCAGCATGAGGTAGTCTTCCAACTTGTATAATATAGGATGTGTGTTACTGGCCAGATCACCGGGAAAAAATGGAAGCAAAAAAAGCCTTAAAAAAAAAATGCAGCCACCACATTTATTTATTTATTTTTAATATAAACATTTTTTTGGGGGGGTTAAATGCCACTTTTTTTTCTTCTTTTTTTTTCACTCTTTACACTTTCAGAAAGACTGACTCTTTTTGTAATTTCTAAAGATTCCTGTAAAGGGCAACCAGCTTTTCATTCAACCATTTCTTGGTGGCTCTGATAGGTCATTATACAAGCCTATAGGCCTAAGAATAGGGTTCCACCCTTTCTTTTTAAGGCACACTCTACTAGATCAGTAAGTGCTACTTGGGCCTTTTGGAGGGGGCATCTGTTTCTCAGATTTGCAAAGCCACCACCTGGTCTTCCATTGATGCATAAGATTTATTCTCTGTAAAGGAAATTGTAGTTGTAAATATCCAATAGAGCATGTAGTTTGTTGTATCGTGATAGTAATGCAAATTTGTGTGATTTATTCTTAGTGTTATACATGAACTATGGGCCATTCACCTCCTACGCACCATCCTATGACTCCACCTTTGCAAACATTGGCAAAGATGATTCTGATCTAATTTACACAATGTATGGAGAAGACCCAAGTCTTCAGGGGACTTTCAGGTACAGAAGCAAATCTATCTCCTGTCTGTATACGTTTATCAGTTTCTTAATAATGTACTTGTCTTTTGCAATTACTGTTTGAGTAACCAGAGAAGTAGATTTAACCACTCGACCTCCGGAAGATTTACCCCCCTTCATGAGCAGGCCACTTTTTTCTATACGGCACTACATTAATTTAACTGACAATTGCGCGGTCATACAACGCTGTACCAAAAAATAATCGAGTCACTTGTTAGAGCTTTTTTTGGTGGTATTTGATCACCACTGTGCTTTTTTTTTTTTTTTTTTTTTTTTGGCGCTATAAACAAAAATCGGACAATTTTGGAAAAAAATATATTTTTTTTCCTTCTACTATAAAACCTATTTAATAAAAAAAAATGTATTCCGCTACATATTTTTGTAAAAATAAAAACACAATAAGCGTATAATATAACTGATGAACTACAGCGCTACTAAATCCAAAATACACCACAAAATTAATAAATAAATGTAAAAAGCTGCAGTATGTGAAAAGGTTACCAACCAAACAACAAAGGTGAAAAATATAAAACATATGCGCTAGAAACAACTAATTGTGTGATACCTTACTAAGATCAATCCAATGGTGAAAATTAATCAAAACCCTGAATAGGGGATTATACGTGTTGCCACAGTGGGGTGAGGCACATAAGTATATGAATGAAAAAAAAAAAGTGTAAAATTCCATAAATGAATACAAAACGAATTAATCCAGATCATCAATTAGTACTCAATTCCAGAATACCGTCCCTGTAGAGTAGATGGTAAAATAGGGTTAAATAATGTTGATTAGCAGCAGCGTGAGAGTGTCACTGGATACAACAGCTCTGTGAAACAGGTGCCTTATGCTCAGCTTCAAAACACTTCAGTAACTTCAACGACACAGCCTTGGTCATTAGTGCAAAAAAACAGGCGTCAGCCCTCCTTCACAATACACCACAGCAGGTGTGGGACATGTAAGAAAAAGGGAAAACACAATAGTGTAATACAGCCAGACACGATAATACCGCTGCCAATGCTATGCGCCGATCCACTCACGCTCTCCCCGTCTTTGAATCAAACCACTCAGTAACGAAAAGTGTAGAGGTCCTCACTCGGGAACTTCCGACAGATCTCGTACGGCAAACTCCTCCCCCACGCGTTGCGTGACTTGCCACGTGACTTAATCATGGGTAATGTCCATAGAGCCTATGGACATTACCCATGATTAAGTCACGTGGCAAGTGACGCAACGCGTGGGGGAGGAGTTTGCCGTACGAGATCTGTCGGAAGTTCCCGAGTGAGGACCTCTACACTTTTCGTTACTGAGTGGTTTGATTCAAAGACGGGGAGAGCGTGAGTGGATCGGTGCATAGCATTGGCAGCGGTATTATCGTGTCTGGCTGTATTACACTATTGTGTTTTCCCTTTTTCTTGCATGTCCCACACCTGCTGTGGTGTATTGTGAAGGAGGGCTGACGCCTGTTTTTTGCACTAATGACCAAGGCTGTGTCGTTGAAGTTACTGAAGTGTTTTGAAGCTGAGCATAAGGCACCTGTTTCACAGAGCTGTTGTATCCAGTGACACTCTCACGCTGCTGCTAATCAACATTATTTAACCCTATTTTACCATCTACTCTACAGGGACGGTATTCTGGAATTGAGTACTAATTGATGATCTGGATTAATTAGTTTTGTATTCATTTATGGAATTTTACACTTTTTTTTTTTCATTCATATACTTATGTGCCTCACCCCACTGTGGCAACACGTATAATCCCCTATTCAGGGTTTTGATTAATTTTCACTATTGGATTGATCTTAATAAGCGTATAATGATTATAATTAGGGTTGTCCCGATACCACTTTTTTTAGGACCGAGTACAAGTACCGATCCTTCTTTTTTTTTTTTTTCAAGTACTCGCCGATACCGAATACCGATACTTTTTTTTTTTTTAAATGTGTCCCCAAATGCAGCCATGTCCCCCCACGTATGCAGCCATGTCCCCCCACGTATGCAGCCATGCCCCCCATACCTAGATGATGCCGCCGCATAGTTAATACGGGCGGGGAACATTACAGCTTTCATTTGAATAGCTGTAGTGTTTACCGCCGCATATAGACACTCCCCCTTGCTCGAGATTGGACAGATCAGCCGTCCAATCCCGAGCAAGGGGGAGTGTCTATACGCGGCGGTAAACACTACAGCTATTCCATTGAAAGCTGTAATGTTCCCTGCGCGTATTAACTAAGCAGGCGGCATTGCAGTATGCGGCGGCATTGGGGTGGGGGGGCTGAGTATTCGGCCAGCCATCGGGGGCCTTTGCCGGAGTACAAGTACTCCCGCAAATACTCAGTACAACCCTAATTATAATAATGAAATATATATATATATATATATATATATATATATATATATATATATATATATATACATTTATTTATAGGGTTAAACATCTAGGGTGATCAAAAGGGTTACCTGTGTGCCTAACCAGTGTTTTTGTGTAAACTGTGTGTTGCTTTTACTAAGGGAAGTGATGGGACATGAAATTTGTCACTTCCCCATTTCAGTACAGAGCTCTACCTTGTTTACATAACGTTGTCTACCTCCGTTCTGTGTTTCTGCCCAACGATCGGCGGGTGCCAGCGGACATCCATTGCCCAGCACCTGTAGGTCTGCTTGTGTTACTAATGACAGCAGAAGTGGCACGCACGTGCACCCCCTAGGTGAAAGGGCAGAATCGCACATTATATATTTTATACAAAAAAAGTTCTTTTTTTTTTTTTGCTTTTCCCATAAATTACCCTCCTCTCAAATAGTGCATTGCAGTTAGCAGACAACTGCTCTTTTACTGTGTCTGCCAGTGGGCTAATTCTCCTTTTTGCTGCTTTACAATCGGACTGGGTCAAGATCGGGCTCAGGTAAGTTTTTTTACGGGGGCACTGAGGAGGGAGCTACACAGGGAAGGTTTTTTATTATGCATAGAAAGCATGAAGGTAAAAAAAACTTTCAGTCTTTCTAATCACTTTCAGTTGAAATAGGTTTTGTGCATAACTAGTGTTGTGTTAGAAGAACCCCAATCCTCATTACATTGCCACAGCCCCATCCCATGCACACTACATTTCAAATAAAGTGGAATAATTTTTCTTGATCGTACATCACGGGACACAGAGCGCATAGTCATTACATATGGGTTATATGGAGTACCTTCAGGTGTGGACACTGGTGTAATCAACTTCACAGGAAGTTCCTCCCTATATAACCCCCTCCCACTGAGAGTGCTTTAGTTTTTCCGCCAGTGTCTTAGGTGTTGGTCACGTCTAGCTGTCCCTCGGAGGTCTCGGGACCCAGGATAGCTAGCCGGATCCGTCCGAAGTGCTTCAGAGCCAAGATGTACGGTACCCGGGCCCTGCTGGAGTGGGGTTTTTGCCTATAATGCCTCTCCTTGGAGGGCTGGATTCTGGGCTCCAGTGCTTTAGTCTCTTCCAAGAACTAAAAGCTACTGATGCCAGGATGCTATATAGGTCCAGGGGTGTGGGTTCCTTAACACAGGACCCCGGTCCCTGAAGGTCCAAGACAATACCCACGGAGATGGGGGAAGGCTGGGCCTCTTGCATTTTGCAATACCCTGCGGCGTGGAGCAGGTAAGAGGGAACCTGCGGGACTTGGTTCGACAGTAGGTATCCCCCTGGGGGTTCTGGGTTGGCTAACAGTATGCTGGTGCATCAGCCACTATCTCCACTATGTCTGTTGAGGCAGGATGGGATTCTAATGTTTACCCAGATAACATGTAGATATATGTATACTTGTGTAAGTTATATATTTGCTACTCACCCCAGGTCTGCCTGTTAACACTGATACTGCAACCCCACATGTTTTAAAGAGGAAATTGCTGGTTAAAACTTCTGTTTCTTAGGAAGCCCATGGGGACAGCTTCCTCGCTGTGTGTGCACTACAATAAGATTAGTGCTTACCTGGTGTCTGTTGGTGCTGCATAACGCTGGTCTATGTTGTTCCTCTGCTCTGCTTCCTCCATGTGGGTTCAGCGTGGTGCGCGCGATCGTGCGCGCGCATACGCGCGCGCGTGCACGCCGCCTTTTATAGCGTCGGCGTGCGTCGGGGGGGCGGGCCAGCAGCGTCGGTCTGTATAAAAGAAAAAAACTTTTCTCTGGCTGGTCTTTACCTCCTGGAGGCAGAGGAAGAAAGGATACAGAGCGTGCAGCTGGGTCTTTTGGCCACACAGGGACACCTAGTGGCCGTTTTGTGGATCTTCAGGTCTAGGACTTAGGTCCACTATTGACCAGAAAAAAAAAAAGTTTTTTTGCTTAAAGGGACTCAGCCTTAGATCCAGCAGTATCTGAGTCTACCTTGGACTCCGGCTAACGGGCATTGGTGTGTCAATACTCACAGGCTTCCTCGGTATTGCCACCTCCCAGGCGGGTAAAAAAAAAAAAATTTTTTTGAAAAAAAAAAAAAAAAAAAAAAGAAAAAGAGAGAAATTAGTTCTTTTTCATTTTTCTCATAGGTGCATAGCTGCAACAGTCAGGTGTTGGCTATAGGGGTGACCCAAGGTTGTACAATGGCTCCAAAGGGATCTGGACCAGCCAAGGCTGCTAAAGGTGCCAAAAAACAAAAGGGGTCTCCATCGGGGTCAGAGGATTTGGGCCAGGCTTCTACGGCCCCACCCTCGCCAGTCAGGACACCGAGTGGCATAGTACAAGAGCCATTGGGGGTGCTGGGGGCAGAGGCGGCCCCCGATCCACCCATTCCCGTTTACGTGACGGAAGAAATGCTAGCAGCCACCATGAGTGGGCTAGAGAAAAGGTTAACTGCGTTACTTTCCCGTCCTTGCCCAAGTAGCAAGCGGGCTAGATCCCCCTCACCCAGTGTGGGGTTTTCAGATGCGGAGGTCTCCTCTTCAGAGGAACGGGACCCACAAGGGGATCACGCAGACCCAAGTCCCGACGGTTCAGACAGGGAAAATTCCACTATAGATGAATATTTTTCGGCCTCTCAAGCGGAGGGCCTGTGGATCCAGTCTTTGACAGATATGGTTCGCACTGCCTTTAAACTTCCAGTGCCAGAACTAGTAGCCCCGGAGGTATCCTCATTGGGTTCTTTAAAGGCCCCATTAACTGGTGCATCTTTTCCAATGCACCCCCTTCTGCGGAACGTGATTTACCAAGATTGGGCTCGACCTGATAGAATCTTTGTCCCTCCTAAAAGATTCTCTATTCTCTACCCTATGGAAGAGGAATATGTAAAGAAATGGGCTCTTCCTACAGTGGACGCAGCCATTTCCTGCGTGAATAAATCCCTGACTTGTCCGGTTGAAAATGTCCATATGTTCAAGGATCCGGTCGACAAGAAATTCGAGACACTACTGAAAGCAGCTTTTACCTCAGTAGGTGCCATGGTTCAGCCAGCAGTAGCAGCCATTGGTGTTTGTCAGGCCTTGAAGGATCAGGCAAAACATATATTGAAGGACATGCCGGCTCAGCATACTCATGAATTAGCAGAATTCCCTAGGGCTCTCTGCTTTGCAGTGGATGCTATTAAGGACTCCATCCAACAGGCATCCCGTTCATCTCTACTGGTGGTTCACATGCGTCGTCTTTTGTGGCTAAAGAACTGGTCAGCAGAGGCACCCTGCAAAAAGCTTCTAGCAGGGTTTCCCTTTCATGGGGGAAGACTATTCGGGGAAGACCTAGATAAATATATCCACACCATATCAAGTGGAAAAAGTACTTCCCTACCGGTCAAGAAAAGACCGCGTGGGCCCACGTTTAAACGACAGGCCATGGTAGGCTCGGCCCCTTCGACTTCCCGTCAGTATCGACGGCCTCCCGGGCGGTCAACAGCTAATAGCCGCCCACAGGGACAAGCTGCGGCAAACAAGAGGCCCTGGTCTCGCAAGCCGGCTAAATCAGTCATCAAATCAGATTCATGAAGGGGCGCCCCCACTCTCTTGGGTGGGGGGAAGACTTCAGTTTTTCTCCGAAGTCTGGAAGGCCAGAATTCCCGACTCTTGGGTTCGGTCCGTAGTAGCCTCAGGCTACAAACTAGAGTTTCGAGAAATCCCCCCTCCTCATTTTCAGGGGTCAAGTCTTCCAAGCGACCCATTAAAGAGGGCCTCTCTCGTAAAGGCGTTGGATCGCCTCTTGCTCCAAGGAGTAATTGTAGAAGTACCAACCCAAGAAAGGGGTCTGGGATTCTACTCCAACCTTTTTGTTATACCAAAACCCAATGGCGACGTCAGGCCTATATTAGACCTCAAACGCCTAAATCGCTTTCTAAGGATTCAGACCTTCCGTATGGACTCCATACGTTCAGTGACAACCAGCCTGCATCAGGGCGACTTCCTAGCATCTATAGACATAAAGGATGCATATCTGCATGTGCCGATTTACCCAGCACATCACAAGTTTCTTTGTTTTACGATAAACCAAAGTCATTACCAGTTCGTAGCCCTCCCTTTCGGGTTGGCAACAGCTCCTCGGGTATTCACAAAGGTGTTAGCCCCGGTACTAGCCGTCCTAAGGACAGAAGGCATCTTGGTCCTAGCATACCTGGACGATCTCCTGGTTATCGACAGTTCAGCCTCCAACCTCAATCATGCAGTAGTCCGCACAGTGCGGCATCTAGAAGAGTTCGGGTGGATTGTGAACCAAGAAAAATCAAGGTTACAACCCACAAGACAGTTGGAATATCTAGGCTTTCGGTTAGATACAGAATGCCAGAGGGTATTTTTACCTCAAAAGAAGATCAGGTCATTAATTCAAACGATTCAAATAGTCTTAGGCAAAAAGAAGCCGACTATTCGCCTATGCATGCGACTGCTGGGAAAGATGGTGGCCGCCTTCGAAGCAGCGCCCTATGCCCAGATCCATACCAGAATTCTGCAAGCAGCTATTCTCTCTGCTTGGAACAAGTCCATACAGGCATTAGACCGTCCATTAGTTCTTTCCCCAGGAGTCAGGCACAGCCTGTACTGGTGGCTGATACCTCAAAAATTATCAAAAGGGAAAACCTTTTGCCCCATCTCGTGGAAAATAGTAACCACAGATGCCAGCCTAACAGGTTGGGGGGCAATCTTAGGAAAACGGACCCAGCAGGGACAGTGGTCAGAGGCAGAAAGTCTGCTTCCCATCAATGTCCTAGAGATCAGAGCTGCTCGGTTGGCCCTGGTCGCCTGGACTCTTCCCCTGCAGGGTCTGCCAGTAAGGATACAGTCCGACAATGCCACGGCGGTGGCATACATAAACCACCAGGGGGGCACAAGGAGCCTAGCGGCTCAAAGGGAAGTAAACCTGATTTTTTCATGGGCCGAAGCCCATGTACCCTGCATCTCAGCAGTGTTCATCCCAGGGATAGACAATTCTCAAGCAGATTTTTTGAGTCGTCAACAGTTACTCCCGGGAGAGTGGTCTCTTCACCCCCAGGTATTCCAAGAGATTTGCCAAAGATTCGGAGTTCCCGATGTGGACATCATGGCAACAAGATTCAACAAGAAATTGGACAAATTTGTATCCCGAGCCAGGGACCCCTCGGCCTACGGGACCGATGCGTTGGTTTGCCCCTGGCACCAGTTTTCTCTCCTGTATGCGTTCCCTCCACTACAGATGATTCCCCGCCTTCTACGAAGGATCAGGGTGGAGCGCAGGCCGGTGATCCTGGTGGCCCCAGCCTGGCCCAGAAGGGCTTGGTACGCACTCATCGTGAGGATGTCAGTAAGGGCACCGTGGCCACTCCCCCTGCGCCCAGATCTGCTGTCTCAGGGCCCGATCTACCACCCTGCTTCACAGCAGCTAAATTTGATGGCTTGGCGGCTGAATCCCTAATTCTTAAGGGCAGAGGCCTCTCAGCCCAGGTCATATCTACGCTAATTCAAGCTAGGAAACCAGTTTCTAGAAATATCTATTACAGAGTCTGGAAGAACTATGTGGAGTGGTGCGAGTCTCAAGGAGGGCATCCTCGCAAGTTTTTTATTGACAGGATCTTGCGATTCCTACAGGTTGGCGTTGACAAGGGGTTAGCTCTTAGTACTCTAAAGGGGCAGGTGTCTGCCTTAGCGATATGGTTTCAAAGGCCTTTGGCCACACATTCGCTTGTGAAAACTTTTTTGCAGGGGGTCTTGCATGTAAATCCCCCTATTAGAGCTCCCCTCTGCCCCTGGAATTTAAATCTGGTCTTGTCAGCTTTACAAAGGCAGCCGTTTGAACCTCTGACAGAAATCCCTCTTGTGCTGCTAACCCGAAAGTTGGTTTTCTTGGTGGCTATGGCTTCGGCCAGAAGGGTCTCCGAGCTGGCAGCCTTGTCTTGCAGGGAACCGTACCTGATTCTGCATAAGGACAGAGTGGTTCTGCGGCCACAGCCTTCTTTCCTTCCTAAGGTCATATCCAGTTTTCACTTGAATCAGGACCTAGTCCTACCATCCTTCTTTCCTACTCCCCAGTCCAGAGAGGAAAGATTGCTTCATACTTTGGACGTGGTCCGAGCCATGAGGGTCTATCTCAAGGCTACAGAAAAGATTAGGAAAACAGATGTGCTTTTCATTCTTCCGGAGGGCCCCAAGAAGGGTCAGCCGGCTGCCAAGTCTTCCTTGGCTAGGTGGATTAAGCAGCTGATTTTTCAGGCCTATGGTCTGAAGCGCGTTCCACCGCCCTTATCAGTTAAGGCCCATTCTACGAGGGCCATGAGTGCCTCTTGGGCGGCACACCATCAGATCTCTATGGCACAGGTTTGCAAAGCAGCAACCTGGTCTTCCGTACATACGTTTACTAAATTCTATAAGTTGGACGTCACAAAGGCTGCGGACGCAGCATTTGGGCAGGCGGTCCTACGGGCAGCAGTATAGAATCCTCTGGCCCGGTTCACGCCCCCTTTTTTCTGTTGGTGGAGCTATTTTACCTCCTGATATAGTTTCTGTTTGGCTATTTTTGGCCTTACGGTCTCCCTCCCTTCATGGAGCATTGCTTTGGGACATCCCATATGTAATGACTATGCGCTCTGTGTCCCGTGATGTACGATCAAGAAAAAGGGATTTTTAATAACAGCTTACCTGTAAAATCCTTTTCTTGGAGTACATCACGGGACACAGAGCTCCCACCCCTCTTTGTGGGAACATTGTGTAACCTCAGAGAAATTGCTTGCTACAAAACTGAAGCACTCTCAGTGGGAGGGGGTTATATAGGGAGGAACTTCCTGTGAAGTTGATTACACCAGTGTCCACACCTGAAGGTACTCCATATAACCCATATGTAATGACTATGCGCTCTGTGTCCCGTGATGTACTCCAAGAAAAGGATTTTACAGGTAAGCTGTTATTAAAAATCCCTTTTTTGGGAACAGTACAATTTAAAATAAGTTGCCTCTAATGATGTCCTATTTATGCATGTCTGCATATACTGTACTTGCTGTAAAGTGTTTTATGCCAGCTACTACTTTCACTCTTATAGTCATGTTCATATGTGCAAGATCTGCATGCCAAGATGGAATCAGGTTCCTAAACTAGCTCTATTTGAAAATGCATTTTATTATATTTATAATCAAACTAAGATTTCTCAACTTTGGTTGTTAACTGTGCTTTGTGCTAACGGAGTCCTAAATACTTCCATACTGAGATCTGTATCAGGCAATTTGTATTATGCAAAGCATTCAGTATATATATATATATATATATATATATATATATATATATATATATATATATATATATATATATATATATTATATATCTATATCTACTTAATTAATTTTGTATTTTTTTTAGCATACAGCAATTCATGGATAATATAACTAACCAACCTTATGGGATGGTGGACTGTATTCTTGATGCATTTAGTGATGGAGAATATTCCAGAACAGAAAGAGAGCAAAATAAGGTAACCATTTTCCAAAGTCAGGTACCCTATGATATTAGTATTGCTATTGCAAAGTGTTCTATATTGTAGCTAAATTTATTTTCATGCAAGTGTACTTATTTGAGGATAATCTATTAACACATTGTCAAACAAATCTAATTTCTTTTTATGAGGTGGTAAGTAAAACCTTGAACAGAGGGGTGGCTGTGAACGTGTTATACTTGCAAATGCGTTCGATACAGTTCCCCGCACACAGCTCATGTGTAAGGTAAAAGGCTTGGAAAGATCAGTTTGTAAATGAATAGAAAACTGGATAAAAGATTCAGAGAATAGTGGTTGATGATTCTTTTTCTGAATGGTCTAAGCTGGCACAAGAGCATGGGGCGCAGGGGTGCTTTCAATCTTTTATTTCAATTTTATTTTTAATCTTTTTGAAACTGAATGTGTGAAGATCAGGTGGCAGCCATGTAAATTTGAGAAACGGTAACCTGATACCAGAGGCACTTGCAGATCTAGTGACGTGCGTCTTGACAGGAAAGGGTGGCATCCCAGCCACCAAGAAATGGTAGAAGAAGCTGGTTCACACTTATTCATTTTTTCCCAACAATTGCTTTTGAAAAATCGCTGTGCAAATATCGTGTGACTTAAAAAAATTAACACCTGCCATTATATTCTCTAGGGCCTAGGTAGTTTTATAGCAAAAAAAAAGCAGACTTTTATGATTTATGTGAGTCGTCAGAATAAGCATGGGAAGCAAGTGGTTATTATGGACAGGAGTTTAAGGGCAGGAAAAAAAGAGCTCAAAGCCTACAAAAGCAAGTGTGCGAGAGGCCAAAGATGCAAGATCCTTTTGGGTGGCTGCAGACAATTCTCATTTCTCTTGTGTTTTTTTTTTTTGTTTTTTTATGGGCCTGTTAGCATTTTGTTTGGAGTCTTCCATCTCTCAGTTGCTTCTAAACGTTCTGAAATTATATGCATGTGTCTCCCCTATAGACGAGAACGAAAATAGTATTTTTGTACGCATCGTATAATCCTTTTATTGGAGTTCATTGAGGGACACAGATCCCACCCCTCAGTGTTTAGGCTTCAATATAAGCTGACAGTATGACGTCCCATATTCCTCAATGGACTCCAAGATTAGAATTTTACATTGAGCAAAAAAGTCAACATTTTTGCACTTATTTTCTTTTGTTTACAACCATGTTTTTTTTTTTGTGTGTATGTACAGTACAGACCAAAAGTTTGGATACACCTTCTCATTCACAGAGTTTTCTTTATTTTCGTGACTATGAAAATTGTAGAGTCACAACTGAAGGCATCAAAACTATGAATTAACACATGTGGATATATATATATATATATATATATATATATATATATATATATATATATATATATCCACAACAAAAAAGTGTGAAACAACTGAAAATATATGTCATATTCTAGGTTCTTCAAAGTAGACACCGTTTGCAGCAGACACATCTCTAGAACAACTGTTAAGGAGACTGTGTGAATCAGGCCTTCATGGTAGAATATCTGCTAGGAAACCACTGCTAAAGAAAGGCAACAAGCAGAAGAGACTTGTTTGGGCTAAAGAACACAAGGAATGGACATTAGACCAGTGGAAATCTGTGCTTTGGTCTGATGAGTCCAAACTTGAGATCTTTGGTTCCAACCACCGTGTCTTTGTGCGACGCAGAAAAGGTGAACGAATGGACTCTACATGCCTGGTTCCCACTGTGAAGCATGGAGGAGGAGGTGTAATGGTGTGAGGGTGCTTTTCTGGTGACACTGTTGGGGATTTATTCAAAATTTGAAGGCATACTGAACCAGCATGGCTACCACAGCATCTTGCAGCGGCATGCTATTCCATCCGGTTTGCGTTTAGTTGGACCATCATTTATTTTCAACAGGACAATTACCCCAAACACACCTCCAGGCTGTATAAGGGCTATTTGACCAAGAAGGAGAGTGATGGGGTGCTGCGCCAGATGACCTGGCTCCACAGTCACCGGACCTAAACCCAATCGAGATGGTTTGGGGTGAGCTGGACCGCAGAGTGAAGGCAAAAGGGCCAACAGGTGCTAAGCATCTCTGGGAAATCCTTCAAGACTGTTGGAAGACCATTTCAGGTGACTACCTCTTGAAGCTCATCAAGAGAATGCCAAGAGTGTGCAAAGCAGTAATCAAAGCAAAAGGTGGCTACTTTGAAGAACTTAGAATATGACATATTTTCAGTTGTTTCACACATTTGTTGTTATGTATATAATTCCACATGTGTTAATTCATAGTTGTGATGCCTTCAGTGTGACTCTACAATTTTCATAGTCATAAAAAAAAAGAAAACTCTTGGAATGATTATGTGTCCAAACTTTTGGTCTGTACTGTGTGTGTGTGTGTGTGTATATATATATATATATATATATATATATATATATATATATATATATATATATATATATATATATATATAATTTAAATAAATCATCTCAGAAGTGGCGTGTTCTCTCTCTCCCTCTTATAAAATTACATATACAGTATACTATGTGTATGTATATATTTTGTATGTATGTCATCTTATTCACTATGCTTGTTTTACAGGCAGCAGTTGGTGAAAGCTCAGCGAAGTCGGACTGTGTTGGCACCACTGACCAGTTTGCAAGTTTAAAGTCTGTGGTTGGTCTGGGATTTGAAGAGGCTTTTGATTCTCAAGGTGGGAAAACAACATCAGCTCTCCAGCTATGGTTTGACTGTGTTTATAATGAGGCTGCAGCTGCTGGTGGTATACATCTTGCACACAGCGGTTTACTTTTGTTATCTTGTACACACATCTGTGATGTTTCTACAAGAAAAATTGCTTAGTTTCTGTAGCTGAATCAGTTTTGAAAGATGTACTCCAAGCTAGAGCCCAGAATAGACCAGCGGGTATCCTCATAGGAAGTTGTAGGCAGTAGTAGGTTCTCAGGGCCAAGGTAAAGCTTGTTCTGGCTGAGGGTCAGGATTCAGGTTTTAGACATTAATCACTTTCTTCCCCAGTGAGATCTTAAAATGGCACCGTAAGAGTGGCTTTTTGTTCTTTCGTTGTTTTCAAACCACACAGGGTATAAGCAGGTTCTGACAGGGGTTCAGACATAAATCGCTGGCTGTCAATGACAGCTGGCATCCAGTACATGAAGCAGAAAAGCATCAACTCCTGGGATTTTTATGCTTCTACAGATCCACTGAGTTACATTAAAGTCACACTAATGTGATTTTGTTTTAACCAGAAGGCTTTGTTGATTGTATTATGTGGTAAATTAAATATAGGGGGGTGTGCTAATAATGTAAATGGTGTGTTGAAAAAAAAATGTACAGGAATTTTTCTTTTTAAAAATGCAATTTTATTCCCAAGAACCTCCGATCAGTCCCAAAAAAATCTGACATGTAATATGTTAGGATAGACTACAAGTGTTAAACAAATTCTAAGGAAGTGAGACATCACTGAGATAATAAAATAAAATAACCTGGGACGAGTGTTTGTTTTTTTATTTATTTTTTATATTAATGTAGTTATGGCTGGGGAACTGAAATTGATATTCAGCATCTACAAGTTCTGTACTAATACAATATAATTACAGAAGCAGAGAAGTTCCAGAGGAAGTTGGATGAAACCACTAGATTACTCTGGGAATTACAAGAGGTTCAGAATGAGCGCCTAAGCACAAAGCCGCCTCCTAATATGGTTTGTCTGTTGGCTCCGTCTGTAAAGGAAGTTCAGATTGGTAAGTTTCAATAAAACTGTTTATGTATTGAAAATCGTCTACTTTATTAACCTCTTAAGGACCGCCTACTGTACATTTACGTTAGCAGAATGGAATTGATGACGTCACACCTACATCCACACCACCCTACAGTTGTAAACACACACAGGGAACACATAACCCCTACATCGCCCCCTTGTGGTTAACTCCCAAACTGCAACTGTCATTTCCACAGTAAACAATGCAATTTAAATGCATTTTTTTGCTGTGAAAATGACAATTGTCCAAAAAATGTGTCAAAATTGTCCGAAGTGTCAGCCATAATGTTGCAGTCACGAAAAAAATCGCTGATGGCCGCTATTAGTAGTAAAAAAAAAAAAATAATAAAAATGCAATAAAACTATCCCTTATCTTGTAAACGTTCTAAATTTTGCGAAAAAACCAACCGATAAACGCTTATTGCAAATTTTTTTTTTTTTTAATACAAAAAATAGGTAGAAGAATACGTATCGGCCTAAACTGAGGAAAAAAAATATATATTTTGGGGTGATATTTATTATAGCAAAAAGTAAAAAATATTGCATTTTTTTTTCAAAATTGTCACTCTATTTTTGTTTATAGCACAAAAAATAAAAACCGCAGAGGTGATCAAATACCACCAAAAGAAAGCTCTATTTGTGGGAAAAAAAGGACGCCAATTTTGTTTGGGAGCCACGTCGCACGACCGTGCAATTGTCAGTTAAAACGACGCAGTGCCGAATCGCAAAAAGGGGCAAGGTCCTTTACCAGCATGTTGGTCCGGGTCTTAAGTGGTTAAAAAGAATTATCAATTGTTCAAAAATATATTTTGCCATTTATTTTATGTTGGAAAAAATGTATACTAATACATTTTTTAGTTGCCTAAAAGCAGGTTTTTGATACACATAATTTTAAATAACATTTTTTGCTATTGTTATTAAGCCAGATCTAGCCAACAATACAGAAAACTACAAAACATTGTTTCTGTACATCAAAAGCAAAGTTTGAAAGCACTACAGCTTTTCAAAAATTCTGACATGATTTGAAGGTTCTACCCAAATATTTTTGTAAAGGAGGCATTAGGACCAGTTGCACACGGACGTAATAATTTACTGATGTTGATACTCGGGATCTTGGTGAAAGAAAGAGCCTTAGTAAAATGTTCTGTAAGGACCTTTGCACACATATAATTTTTCTTTATTGCCAGTGTTGTGATATACACAAGTACTGTACATGTACGTAAAGGTGTATAGATGCATAAATACACAGATGTGTGTAAATTACTGCACTTAAACATAACGTTTTCTGTACTACTTTACTGCTCCCTACTCATCGCTCTATTGCTGATCTTAACACAGCAGTGTGCAATGTTCCGTAGAAGACCATGCATTCTTATTTAGATCAGTAAAAAAGTATTTCTGTGTGCAAGTAGCCTTAATCCTTAAAGCTGCATTCCGACTTGCGATTTTGGTTGACCAATTTGCATGCAGTTTTGCATAGGGCTAACCTATGTGTATTTGTCGCTCCTTTTCGGGCTTCAAGTTTTAACGCGGAATTCCACCCAAAGATGGAAATTCCACTCTTTGGATTCCCCCCCATCCCCCCGGTGTCACATTTGGCAACTTTCAGGGGGGAGGAGGGAACAGATACCAGTGTAATCCAGGTATTTGCTCCCACTTTCGGGCATAGGTCACACCACGTCCGGCACCTCCTCTACCCCCCTGCCTTCTGGGAGAGACACAGGTCCCAGAACACAACAGGGACAATTGAGATCACGCAGCGTGACTCGCGCATGTGCGGTAGGGAACCCGGGAAAGGAAGCTACAAGTAATGCAGGGATCAGGAATGCATAAGGCTCAAAATGCAGGGATCAGGAGTGCGTTACACTCAGAATGCCAGCTCCTCCCCCGGCCCTCCTCCCTAAACTGTGCTGCCTCTTGCTTTTCCCTGTTCACTAATGACAGCAGCAGAGAAGGCTGTGAGGGTGGGGAGGTAGAGTTTATAGACAGAAGGTGCTGAGGACTGAGTGGACAGCTAGCAGTAGGATCCCCATGACTAGGCTCCGGGGGGGGGGGGGGGGGGGGCTAAGTAAAAATGTGTTGGGAGTGTTGAGGTTGCCACTCCATTCATTGCAGTTGGACACCATAGATGTGTGACTTTCAGGGTCCCAATCTACTGGTCACTCGACAGGTAGCCTGCATTCGATGGGTTTGCCGACCCCCACTTTTTTCTTTTTTCTTTCTGTTCTTAAGCATACCTAATGCAGAAGACATAATGTTAAAAACCACTAATCTTATCCCAAACATAGTCTGTCTGGAAATGCCTGTCTCCTGGGCCTGCGCTTTTCATTTCATCTGAAAGATGTCTTATTAGCAGTCTAAATCCCCAAAAATAATTTTTACCAGTGAAGGCAGCTGACAAACAATGGATCTTCATATGTGAAAGCCAGGTGTTAACAGATGGTCTTTACTGCTTTGTCTGCATTACTTTGAACTTGTGGAAGTTAAACAAAATTACAATTTTGGTAAAACCTTGATTTTGTTTTGTTTCAGCTGAGAAAGTAAATGAGAATCTTAAAGAACTGACCCAGCAAGTGCACCCAGGAGACATTGTCAGTGTTTCTGGAATCCGGAAGGCAATGGGAATCATTGCCCCATATGTGGACACAGAAGACATGTTAGTTGATCTGACAACAGGTTTGTGTTGTTCTTCTCCTTTTTTTGTTTTTTTTTTGTTTATATATATATATATATATATATATATATATATATATATATATATATATATATATATATATTATATTATTTTACTAGTAACTATTAGTTAAATTCTCATTATATAGTCATGTATAATCAATTAGATGTCTATATATATATTTACCTATTCACAAGAAATGTGTGGTGTGTTATGTGATATCTGGAGTTACAAACTTGCTCTGTTTTTCCAGCAGATACCCAAGAAAGGAAAGCAATACCTAAAAATGGAAGCCAGTGTCTGCAGATTGTATCATAGTAACCAAGATGGACCAACTTGTATATTTTGTACCATTTACCTTTTAATTCAATAAACTTGGTGAATTTGCTTTTGTACTTGATGTATCTGAGACTTATTGGATGCAGATAGGGCAAAAAATAGATGTGAGATTAATGGCCTCCAATCTAACAGTGACTATATCTATGCAGATCTGTACATTCACCACCTTAATCTTTTAAATTTTCTTTGCAGGAAAAATACGTGATTAAAAGATTTGTTTTGATTATTTTTTCCATATATAAAGGAAGTGATTGGCGTTCTCAGCCAAAGATGTGTACATTAATCAGGGCTTTTGATGTAATTATGGAGCCATGTGCTTTTTCTCCGAAGCATATTTACTGCTTCAATAGTACAACATGGAGTTATGTGTTTACAGTAATGCACAGGATACTTTTTAAACCAAGTATAGAAAACAACAAATGGGTTTTGATTCTTTAAAGTGCATAAAGCATCACTAAAAGGTCAATCTTTTGTGCGCTCCCTGCCCCATTTTTTGTCATTCAGCGTAGAGGAAGCACCTTCCCACCACTATATAAAGGTTTAGATGCCAGGACTTTTCAGGCACCACATATTCACAACAATTTTCTTAAAAAAATAAAACTAAATACTTTATTTGCACATAAAATGATGTGTTGTAAAAAAAATTGTAAGATAATACAGATAACAGTGACCCTCCAAATAGATCAGGGGTGCCCAACCAGTGGCCCGGGGGCCACATGTGGCCCGCGACCTCCTGCTCTGGGATGGAATAGAAAACTGTTATTAAAAGTCAGTTTTATTACTAAAATCAGTGTATATATGGGCATATCTTTTCTACAGTAGTTACTGGGCTGCTTTCAAACTGATCCGCAGGTGCAGAGCAGTTTACCTGCGGGGTTACCTGCACTGAGCCATACATTTCTGTTATTACCTGTGAGTTTGGTGAGCTTTCTGAAAGTGCACCAAACCTACAGAATATAATAGAAGTCTATTGCAAAGTGCAGGCAAGCCAAAGGTACACTGCATCAGTGTGAAAGCAGAGTTGGGCCCCTTTCACATGGTCAGTCTGACCAATTGGACCCTCCATTCACCTCTAAGAAGTGGCATGCATAAACCGATCGGTGTTCTACCTCCAATACGATCCTCTAAAAAGTAACGTGGGCTGTGCCCGTGTCCGCTCTGCATATGCAGAGCGGATATGCCATCCACCCACTCCGCTCATTGTGGCCCACGACCGATTACCAAGTCGCTTAAGTGTCCCTCGCTCTTCAAAAGGTTGGGCACCCCTGAAATAGATTATGCTCTGTCTTCCACTTGGGAGAATAGCGGTAGTTATAGGCTACATGTTACTCAACATGTTTTGCGGACTCAAAACGTTCCGCTTCCCCAGGAGCTTAGAGGGTCATGTACCTTTTTTAGAAAGATCAAAAAAATATCTAAGACTTATATGAAAGTTATAACAAATCTTTATAACGGGATGCCCAGAGGCACCCCTCATCTATACATCTATATGGAGAGCAATGGTGTAGGTCTCTCCATAGACAGCCTGGATGGGGCCAGTAGAAAAAATGAAGGGCTATGCACATCCCCCTAGAACACTGTAGGCTCCTATGATAATCCCAAGTATTGAAAAAGTGCATTACTGATCTTAATATATAAAATATTTTGACATTTGAAGCATATCTATAATAGTGGTAGACTAATTAAAATGCTGCTACTTCCCTATATGAATATGTCTTCACTATAGGAGCCGATGTTTCAATGATATCTATAATAAATCTAGAAGTAAAATGCCTTACTGTCTTGCTTAATGTCTCTGACACCCCACAGGATTACAATCCAGAACTGAATTGACAGAGCGCAATAAAGCTTCATAAAATGAAATTGCTCCTAAGTGTCATTTGATCATATTGGTTCGGGGATAAAAAAAAAGCTGCATGCCCATGTCTTCTATGGTTTAAAACTGTGTGTGATGGTAACCAATTAAAAAAAAAAAAAAAGAAGTTTACTTCCTGCTATAAAACAATGTGTTTTTCTCAACAAAAGTGGAGTTGCGCTTCAAACAAACGCTCTGGAGGCGATTTTTTTATTTTTGGGGTTTTCTGTCTGCAAACTTTCTGATAGCTTTGCAACAGTCAAGTTACTCCTTGAGTTCCAATTTGATTAAGCTTTTAGACAGGTTTTACTGCAAAATTTGAGTCTCTAGAACAGTTCCTTCTGAGCCTCAAATCTTGGCCATAAGAAGTACTTTTGATGGTGGCTATTGGATGGGCACTGTCAACCCTCGGTATAGTGTTCTCCACTGTTTGCAGTAAAGCGTTTTTGGCAGTGTACCATCTAGTGAAATCAAAATATCTATAAATATTTTTGATCACAGCTGAATGTTTATATAACTTTTACATTGAAATACATTTTTCTTTTAAATAAATAAAACCAAACAATTCCCTATGTAGAGCCTGTCCAGGTCTTGAGGATATTGTCTATGTACCTATGGCATGGCAAGAAGTCTTGTCAAAGTCACACTCCCACAACATGTCCCCAACGCAACGCCCTGCACCTGGAGGAAGTGGGAGCCCGAGTAAAGGAAATGTTGCAATTCAGAATATATCTAAGAATATAGAAAATAAAGTTGTTTAGTGTCTTTAGTCTGCCAAACTTTGGCTAATTATGCTAAACCCATTAGATCAGATAATGAATGGCGGTTGAATCCCTTCTATTAACCCCTTCCCGACCAGTTGTACAGCGGCAGGTTGGCTCCCCTGGGTGAACCAATGTACCGAACGTTGGGTTTAACAGCCCTGCCCAGGGGGGCAGTCCCTCCGGACATAACCCTCCTCCCTGCAGCCTCAGTTTTTTTTTCTGCCTAGCAGAGAAGGACATGGCTCCCTTTTGGCCCAGTGCCCTGAAGACATTTTTCATTTTATTTTTTATTTGAGATTCTTCTATCAACTGCTGACTGGGTGACAGGCTGGATGTATAGATCCTTGTAGTCTCCTCAGTCCGGCCAGCGAGCGTGAGCACACTGTAGCTAAGGGCTGGGTCTGCCACGACATACCCCATGACTCTGGGGGTGGCCGGTGAGCTTGTTGCTTCAGGGTCCACACATGACTGGGCTGTGGTGTTGTCTCACTCATAGTGAGAAAAATAAAATAAAAATAAACCACGCTAATGACCAATAAACATAAAATGCAATAAATAATATGTGGACCACACCGATGAATTAATGTGATATATGCAAGGTTGAAAAAACAATCCAAAAAACAAACATTTGAGTGTCCATAAAACACAAAAAGGCCTTTGTAGTCCAAAGTGAGAGGGCTAGCAAGGTTCCATACACAACCAAGTGTGAATAATAAATTATAAACAACAAAAGTCCAGAGGAAATAAAACGTAACATCCACCCTGGTGAAACCGAATCCCAATATGAGTCAGCAGGATATTGGTTAACACTGATGTGACATGCAGCTGAAGACCTCCACCACACACATATGCAAGTCTGCTTACCAAATGTAAATGGTCCCTGGCTGAGAGGAGACCAAAACAGCATACAGGATCAGCAAACAGCTGGGCTCGGTGAGAGCGTGAAACAATTCAGCTTGGGTCATCCGACAGTGGCTCCAATAACAATGGTCACATGAATGTAAAAGGAGACAAGAATGCCTCGATAGTGTAAAATCACTTAAAATTTATTGTACAAAATAATGAAGAAATACACTCACATTTTGCAGTAAAAGAACGGCCTTAAACCTGCAGCATCTGGCCGGTCAGCATGCAGGTAAACCCATGTAGTATCGAGTAGTCCAAGGGTGATGACAGTGTGCCACTCGGTACGCCCTGACTAGTTTCGTGGTTAAAACACTTTTTCAAAGCATGCAGAGAAGGTGGTGGACTAACTATCAGCATCCTCAAGCAGAGTGTGCAGTGGCCTTCAATAGGAAAATGGATAAAAGATTGATAGGATTAGTAGAATGGAGGAACGAATATCAATCCACAACGATAGTAGACCAGGATATGATGAGATATGGAAAAAATAGAGAGAATTTAAGGAGCTGGATGCCTAAGTAGATACGGAAGAACACAGGGAATTGGAGTCCTTTTTTTAGATCTAGGTATTTTCCTCCTAGATGAGAGGGATGTCCCTTCTCCCTCCTCTCTCCTTTTTTTTTTTTTCTTCTAGAACTCACTTTATATGAAAATATCTAGGGGGTAATAAGACTCCCTTCTTACTTTATACACTTATATATTATTTTATTTTCTAGCACTCACTTTATATGAAAATACCTAGGGGGTAATAGGACTCCTTTTGTGAGTGTTTTTCCTTTTATTTCTTTCTATGTTCTTTCGCATTATGGCAATTAGAGAATTCCCTACACGCATATAGGGTAGGGGGTGGGGGAGGGAAAGTCCTCCCAAGAAATATACACATAAAAATCTTATTTATAATATATAGATATATATATATATATATATATATATCTATATATTCCTTTGTACCATGGCACTTAGATGGAGATTTCAATTATTTTTTTTCCCTCTCTGGTGTATTTCGTCACCCGGCTCCATCTCTCCATTATATACTCGTTGCCTGCGCCCGCCTCTCTAGTCACTATTTTTATTTTATTTTTTACCAGGTCGGTTAAGTATAAGATCGGGAAGGAAATGTTGGAGATAAGGGCAAATGAAATCATAACCTATTATTAATATGGATACTCGCTTGATTTTATAATAGGAGTATATATTGAGACTATGGGCCAGATTCAGGAACAGTTAGGCTGGCGGATCCAGTGATCCGCCAGCCTAACTGTGACTTTAAGCCGGCGTTTCTGTTTTCTGTAACCAGAAAACAAGAAACGCCGGGTTGAAGCTCCGATGCGAGCAGCGTAACTGAGTTTCGCCATCGCATCGTTACTTCAACTTAAAAATGGCGCCGGTTTCAAAAAATATGTTAATGAGCGGAAATCGGCAATTCACGATCGCATTCCGGCGCGACGCAGTGACGTTACGACGTTTCCGGACGGGATTCGCGGCGCATAGTTATACCTACATGGGGTTGGAATATCCTATGTTAGGTATAGGCGTCGTCATCGTGTCGGAAAAAAAAAAAAAAGCGTCGCTTGCGTAAAACGTTCATGAATGGGAATGTGACGTCATTGACGTTCATTCACAAAATTTGGAGCATGCGCACGGGGATGTTTTAACACTCGACGCATGCGCAGTACGTTCGCGGCGGGAACGCGCCTCGTTTAAATACTACACGCCCCTTACCCGCCCAATTTGAATTCCGCCGGCTCATTTGCGATGCGCTGCCGCAACTTTAGGAGCAAGTGCTTCGTGAATGACAGCACTTGCTCCTAAAATTTCTGCAGCGTAACGCAAATGAGAAGCGTTACTCCGGAGCAAAGATGCTCCCATCTACCTGAATCTGGCCCTATGTATGTGTGTTTGTACAGTTGGAATATTTTTTTTATTTTTTTTATTTTTTATAAACAGATTTAAAAACAAAGTGTCAGCCACTTGCTCCTTGACAATACACAGGCATTACTGGATTCTGAGGTTGAGGGAGGTAGGAACATGAGCCTACATAGAGGGGAGAATGCTGGTAAACAACAAATTGGCAGTCATGTGTCGTCGTCGTCGTCCCCCCACAGCCACAGCGTATTTCCAAGTTGGCTCTATTGAGGATGGAGGGGATGATGATCATGAGGTCACTGACAAGACTTGGGTGCCAGATAGAGCAGAAGAAGAAAGTGAGGGCGAGGCACAACCCTGAGGCAGCCATCATGAAAGAAGCAAGAGCTGCACCCTATTCCATCACAATGTGGAGCTGTTATCTCCCGGCCCACTGCTCACAGCTCAGCTGTGTGGTCCTTTTTAGCACATGTGCAGCCGATCGCACTGTTGCAAATTACAAACTTTGTGTGGCAAAAACATCAGCTATTTGGGTATCGCATGTTAAACAAGGCATGTAATCTCTGTTGGCATGATCACCTGAAAGCCACACAAAAGGGACGCAATGCTGCTCCACCTCACTCCTGACCTTTCAGGTCTACCCTCGCTATAGCGCATGACCTCTCAGCAGTCTCCACTGACAGGGATGATGGTATAGCAAAGGGCGTCACAAGTCCTTGCAGCATGTCTGCCAGCAGCACACCACCAGCTGTGATATGTATAAGATGTGTATGTAGCAGTTAATATTTTGGGCAAAATTTATGAGGAAAAATTACTCATTTGAATTTTTTTTTATCGTATTTTTCACCCGGGTTCTCTCTGCCCCGGGGGTAGGCGTCCGAAGACAAGGCGTAGTTGATTGACGTGCTGGTAAAGCGCGTCACGGCTTCCAAAAATACATAAATACAAAATACATAAAGGGACACTCGGCAATTTACGGCGCCTGCGCAGTCAGCTCTACACGGCAGGCGCAGGTGCCGTATAGCGTCGTAAACAGCCGAGTGTCACTTCGGCTATTTTCGGAAGGAGTGACGCACTTTACCAGCACGTCAATTAACTATGCCTTGTCTTAGGAATGCCTATTCCCCGCAGGAACCCCCACTCCGAGCCGGAAGAGTAGCACGATAACACGGTAAGTACAGCAAAAAAAACAGCATACTGCAGATGTCAGCAGTAAGCTGGATCTAATGGTAGATAGTTGATTTTTAGGGTGAACCTCCGCTTTAATGACAGGAATAGTACCACTGGATTAGCGCAGGGCAAATGTGGTGCCTATATTTTAAAAAAAATATTTTAATCTCCATCAATTTTCTCCCATTGTGTGTAGTTTTTATCTATTACTAAACTACAATATTTTTCAATTTCCCTTACATTGCATGCCTGGTCGCTCATCTGGTCCTCTAGCTTCTTTCAGTCTTGATAAGGATAACCTGTTTTTTTGTTTATATGCAAGTCTAAAAGAAGCAGGGAGAGGAGGCGGGGGCACAGGCAGCAGCCAGGTCCAGAGGAGAAAGTTCCTTTTTCCTCCAACTCAATTCTGGGGGCGGACCAACCATGTGGTTGGTTGTTAGACATCATGCGGCCTTAGCAACCAACCACTAATGCTTTTTTGTGCATGCAGTGCTCGGCTGTGGGAGTAAAGACTATTTAGAGCTGTACTCTGGGATTTTGTGGGGGGGAATGCAGCACACTAATATCATGGGAATCTGCATGGCTTGCTAGCTAATTCAGGGTCACATGGTGTGTCACACAGTCGCTCAACCTCAGCAAGAGCTTCGTTCCCATCACCTGACATCCACAATCCACAGCTTCCAGTCCTCATGAGCAACACCTCTCTCGTGCTTTCCACAGCTCCACGTGCTTTACTCTGCAATACCCCAATACTCTGCAATACCCTGCGCGATACCCCAATACTCTGCAATACCCTGCGCGATACTCTGCAATACCCCAATACTCTGCAATACCCATTTTTTTAAAGCACCCCTGTCCACGTGTGCTCGCATGCAGAAGCGAACCCATATGTAAGTCCCGCCCACATATGAAAATGGTGTTCAAGCTACACATGTGAGGTATCTCTGCGAACGTTAGAGCGAGAGCAATCATTTTGGCCCAAGACCTCCTCTGTAACTAAAAACATGTAACCAATAAAAGTAATTAAAGCGTTGCCTATGGGGATTTTTAAGTAGCAACGTTTGGCACCATTCCATGAGTGTGCGCAATTTTGAAGTGTGACATGTTGGGTATCTATTTACTCGGTGTAACTATCTATTTACTCGGTGTAACTTCATCTTTCACATTATGAACACAAATTGGGCTAACTTTACTGTTTTTTTTTTTTAAAGCACGCGTTCAAAAAATTTCTGCGAAAATACCATGCAAAATAAAAAGTTGCAACGGCCGCCATTGTATTCTCTAGGGTCTTTGCTAAAAAAGCATATATAATGTTTTGGGGTTCTATGTAATTTTCTAGCAAAAATTATGATTTTTACATGTAGGAGAGAAATGTCAGAATTGGTCTGGGTGCTCCAGAACGCCTGATGGTGCTCCCTGCAGGTTGGGCCTCTGTATGTGGCCACGCTGTGTAAAAGTCTCACACATGCGGTATCGCCATACTCGGGAGGAATAGCAGAATGTGTTTTGGGGTGTAATTTGTGGTATGCATATGCTGTGCGTGAGAAATAACCTGCTAATATGACAGAAACAAGATTTTTATTTATTTTTTACAGAATTTTCAGTAATTTTTCTTTTATAGCGCAAAAAATAAAAAACCCAGAGGTTATCAAATACCACCAAAAGAAAGCTCTATTTGTGTGAAAAAAAGGACAAAAATGTCAAATGGGTACTGTAACGGTCACCACCGTTTACGACCTTCCATCCACCCATGACAAGCTTATCCGACATACTCCGACAATCCTGCATACACGATCCATATCAATTCCCCAGAATCAAGATGAGACTCCGCTCTGTACTTGTTGCAAAATGAATGAATGCTTTAATGGTTTCTTCTCAGCTTTGTATGCAGTTACAAGCATGTGACAGTAATCAAAGGGACAATGAAATCTCCACCCCCCTAATCACACACTAAGGCTAATTACTAATTAGTGTCCAGAAATTTCGGCACTGAGACACATTCTTTAGATAATGACATCAAAACAAAATACTATCAGACAATGATTTGACCTCAACCCACATCTTTAGACAGATGGACTGTCTCCGGCAGAAGGGTCTTAACACCTGGGCATTAATAGGTTATCACACAATGAAGAGGTCTTGGAGCAGACCTGAATTAACACCTTTACACAATGGACAATGAAATGTCTAGGAACAGATGCAATTGATACCTTTTTAAAAGAATGTTTTCCCACATTGAATAACCAACAACTTGTGATATCTCAAGACATCCTGCAAACATGAAGTATTATTAATGTCCCATCTCATGTAATACATTAATTATGATTCACTAGCCACCCTATGCCCAAAAGGGGCACAGGGTAAACTCAGACCCAAGAGTTATCAGTGACGCTGACACAGGAGTATCCCCCATCCTTCCAAAGTCTCTGGTTGTCATGGGTCATTCCATTACAGGTACAATGTTATATGACTGAGTAATTGTCATTCAAATTGTGAGAGCACCGAAAGCTGAAAATTGGTCTGGTCAGGAAGGGGGTTTAAGTGCCCAGTGGTCAAGTGGTTAATTGACCCATTTTGGGCCCTTTTCTGGATCACATGGGGCTTCAGAGTATTTGTCTTGTCTTGTGTTGCTGTCTATTGCCTGCTCCTGGGGAAGTGGATTTATATCCAAGGAAAATTGGGAGTGACGTGGTTCACTAATTATTAAATATACAAATTTTCCTGATTCCCGAGCAGCATCCTGTGTCAGCAAGTCATCGGCTATTTCTTGTTATCTAGTCAGCAGTCTAACTCATGATAATAAAGTACTGAGTGTGTAATGCCTCGTACACACAGCCGGACTTTCCGAGAAAAAAAACCGACTGGCTTATTTTCTCGGAAAGGCCGGCCATGTGTAGCCTCCATCAGACTTTTTTTGTCGGAAGTCCGACGGACCTTAGATAGAGAACCTGTTCTCTTTCTTTCCATCAGACTTTCGACAGACTCACAGCGGAATTTTGCACTGTCAAAAGTCCTGTCGAGTGTAAGAGGCATACGTTTGTAAAAACCTTAGACACATATACATTAAAAACTCAGCCCCTCCCTTCTTTTACTTGTATATAAGCTACTTTTGTACGCAATAAAATCAGACATCTTTAAAAAACACACAAGCTCGTTTCACATGTCTCATTTAGTGTCTCCAGATATTTTAGGGTCCCAGTGGTCTACCTATAAAAAAGGGAGGTCGTCAAGGTGTATAATTCCTTTCACAAATCATGATGATAAATTAGATATAGCAAATGGAGGTAGCATTTGAAATGTTTTTAATGGATGTATCTAATATCACAGTTTTGTAATGGTTTTATAATTTTTATTGTATTGTGTATTTAATTTAATTGTATGTAATACAATTGTATTGTATTGAGTATTGTGTATTTATGGAAGTGAAAGAATAAAAATATAGTGCAATCTGAGAACCCACTATCCTTATGTTTTGGCAAATAATGAAGAAACATTTCAAATGCATACTTGTAATGAGACAAGGCTACAGTTTTTATTGTTGAGTGATATTCACTCTAATTCCAGGGATTAACACATACATATCATATTTGCCGGTGTATAAGGTGACTGAGCGTATAAGCTCGGCGTATAAACCCCTAATTTTACAGTTTAAGATTTTTGCCTGTACTCACAGTATAAGACGACCCTTCCGAGGCTTCCAACGCTTCATATTTCTTCCTTCTAAAAACATATTCTTCATTCTTGCTGGAGCTGGAGCCATATTCTTCTTCCTTTTTGCTGGAGCTGGAGCTTATCATGGCGAACGATGTATTCTATTAGTGAATACAAAGCCTGCTTGGATTGGCAGAGGCTGTAACATCATCAGCCCACGCCTCTCTAACTCTCAAAGCCAATACGAGCAGGCTACTGTATGTAGCCTGCTCGAATTGGCAAAGGTTGTTACTCCAATCCGAGCAGGCTCTGTATTCATTTAAAAACATCACTCACCAGGATTAGCTAAGCGTTATATTCTGTATGTAGCCGAAGCTACATACAGTATTACCGCACATCCGGCAGGCATCCGAGCAGCTGACCCAGCGTATAAGACGACCCCTGCTTTTTGGACAGTTTTTTTACGTGTAATGCACCAGCAAATAGAGTACTGTATCCATGGTCTCCATTCACCCCTACATTTCTTGTTTCTGCACTCTGCAGCTTTTAAAATAAAATGTAACCTTTCAGTAACTTTACAAATCAGGTTTAATACAATTTTTACATGTCATGCTATAGAGTATCAGCATCATTCTTTTTTTATTAAGCAATAACCCTTATTAAAAGGGGTGATCTGTTACCATGCTGAGATGACATAAGTCTGCTACAGGTAGAAAATAGCATTCTCTTCGAGATCGTTCACACTAGAACGGAGTGCGAGAGACCTGCATTCCATGCCGGTTTACTGCATCACATTGCAATCACGCTGCCCTTGCCATCTGCAGCGGGGGTAATGACAAATACAAAATGAATGACACCCCAAATGCAGTGCATTTGCCTGCAATGGATCACATGGTCCACAAGTACAATGCAAAACCAGTTGCAGTGAGTTTCCAAAAGTAATGTATGCACTACTTTTAGTGTCACATAGAACTCACACTGCACAAAACTGCAACACTGAATCTGTGTGGAAAGTCACAAGGTAAGAGACTGCTGGAACTGATCTGGGTCAGATATTTGTGAAAACAGTCAAGAACTTTACCAGGGTTTACATGGCTGGGTTATCTCTAAACCGGCATTTCAGTCCAGGAAATACATGCTGAACCTGGAAGATGCCTGAACAAAGATTGTGTCATCCTACTGGAGAAAAAGGCATTTATTACAATGGCACATTACTTAGCTAGCATGCATGCATTTAACATGGAAAACCCCATCTGATGCTTGGTCCATTTTAACCTCTTATGGACCGCCACATGTACATTTACGTCGGCAGAATGGCACCGACAGGCACATCAACGTATATATACGTTGGTGCCTTAAGGGGGTTTGGGGGTCCGATCGTGTCAGTTAGTGTCAGTGTGACAGGCAGTTAGTGTTAGGTCCAGGGTAGCTCCCGTACCCCCCCTAATAAAGTTTTAACCCCTTGATCACCGCCCTAGTTAACCCTTTCACTCCCTATTGCCAGCGTCACTAAGCGATTATTTTTCTGATCGCTGTATTAGTGTCACTGTTCCCGCTAGGTAGCTATTTTTTTTATTGCGATTTTTTTTTTTTTTACTAAAGACATGTGGCTAAATAAATTTTTGCCTAAATGTTTGACAAAATTTCCTGCAACCCGTGGTGTATGGTGTATGGTCGGCCCTAGGGACATTTGATTGTAAGCTCCTTGAGGGCAGGGAGTGATGTGAATTTACAATAGATATCTAAAGCTATGCTTAAATTGATAATATAAGTACCTGTAATAAAAACAAGAGCAACTCACAATTTTGTAAAAGAAACTGGAACCCCATTTAAATAATGCACAGGCAATTTAGTATGAGAAGTAAAACCTGACTTACATGACATTTTTTATTCCACAGCCAGTCCACAATAAAAACAACATGAATGTATTTAATTACACAGTAATTAGCGATACTGTAGTATCTGGCAATGAGCTTGCATGTGAAAGTGCAATAAATAAACATGACATCACATTAAAAAAATAAAATACAACACTGGAGGTTATTTAACATCTGAAGAAAATTTGGTTATACAGCAGTTTAAAAAAAGTACATTTGTACAAAAATTACTTACAAATAAAATAGGAATCAAGTATCCCTACTGAAAATATAAGGATATTAAAGTCCCACGACCATATAAAAACAAGGAGGTGGTAAGTGGATTTCTATTATATATATGTATTCATATATTTTAATTTTAAATTGGGAGGTAAAATTGTTCTTATTTTATTCAGCTCCAGATTAAAACAGTTTCTACTGCATGTTCCTTTATATCCAAGGGGTTCTACTGTGACTGCTGACTCAGACTCCTGTCATAGGGCACTTTCAATGTATGCCTAGTGACACAATTTGCCTTTCTGATTTACAAAAGGTTACAGGTGTGACAGTACTAATCTTACATATGCTTTATGTTGAGTTTGGCTGTAATACAGTACATTTTGTCCTGAAACATGAGGAACTTAAGCTACCTATCCAACATTATTGACTGTAAGTAACTATGATATACTAGAGTTGCCCATTAAGATTACTTTTAATGGCCGTGGTGAGTTTTGATTTTGTTTATCAGTCAGTATTGTCTCCTCGGAATTAGGATGGTGCCTGGGGTACCCACTTAGTAAAGCTTTACTTTTTGTTGAAATGAACAGCTCCTACAATATCTGAGAGACATCAGCTCTGCAGCCCCAGTTCATTTTAAGCTGCCAAACACGGGTTGAATTTATGGCCAATTTAGGTTATGGGTGCCACTGTCAGCGCCACCCAACTTGAAAAAGGCAACTGAACAATCAAGGTTGTGTAAGGAGCCAGGTGGAATATTGGCGGTGAAACAGAGCCTGAATTCAATCAGATGTAGGCACTTGTCTTTTTGGGTATTCTGAAAGCCATTGGAGCCAGCAGTCAGAATACAAAAAACCTTATGTTTGTCGCAATACAAAATGGAGAAGCCAATTGATTGGTATAAGGGAAACAGAACTTTTTCCAGCCTTATATCTCAGTCATGGAAATAAGGTTCAAGCAGAAGATTTCAGAAGGAGCTCTCCCTTACGGAAAAAAATTAAAGCAGTTTCTGGACTCCAGACCTTGGAAATAAGTCAAAGTTCCCTTTCTGAACAAAAGGAAATTTGAAAATGGTAATAACAGTAAATAAAGCAGAATTGGGGGCAATGACCATATCAAGTATCACCTTCAAAAAATGCTTATTAAAGCATATGTCAAGCTAAAAACCTTTGTTCTAGTTTTGGATAAAGTGGGGAAGGATCACAAATCCTATAATTCTATCCATTTCTGTTTTACTGACACCAGCCAGAAAGTGAGGGAAAACAACAATAGGGATTCAGGAAGAAATACAAATCGGACAGGGATTCTAGCCTTTCCCCACTAAAGAACACCATTTTCAGTTCAGCCTGTGATGCTGTTGGAATGTTCTGCTCACTTCCTGTCTTGTAAAATGTCATCAGGACAGGAAGTTATAGTAAATCCCTCTGATGAAGCCCCTGTTATCCTTAAAAACCTGTCAGGGGTTGTAATACTTTTCCCACTCTATGTAAAACTGAGAAGTAATGTTTGCATGGACATACACTTCCTGAGGACTAGAGTCGGGATACACTGCAATATGGTAACCAGTGTACATGTTATGCAAAGTTAACTTGAAACCAATTACTTACCTTATATACAACCTACAATAATTTAACCAAAGCATTGGGGAACTTATGAAAACTAGTAATAGCAATTACAAAAATTTGTATTTTCAGTGCAATTTAGAAAAACAACATGTTCATGGCGAAATAAACCAGGCTAAAGAATTTTTGCTGGCTTTCATTTAAACTGTTGCAGATACATACTAACGGCTAAAAGTGCATTTTCCAGGACTTGTCAGGATAATACTACAGTAGGTGTCTTGTTAGGAACAGAATCAAATTTTGAAAGCGCATGTACATTTTAAAATAGATGTATAATTCTTACCCTTAAGCCCCATACACACAATCGGTTTTCCTGCAGGTTGTTCTCTTCAGGTTTACCAAAACCATCTAATATAAGGTCAAACCTTAATGCGGCGTACACACGGTCGTTTTTTGTCTTGTAAAAAAACATTGTTTTTTCTCATGAAAAAAAAACGACGTTTTTCAAACTTCATTTAAAAAAAAAGACGTTGCTTACACACCATCGTTTTCTGAAAATACTCTTGCAAAGCGCGGTTACGTACAACGGCACTCTGTTCCATTCAAGCTCGCGTCATAACTTGCTTCTGAGCATTGCGTGGGTTTAAAAACGTTGTTTTAAACGTAGTTTTAGCGTACACGCAATCATTTTTTATGACACAAAAAAACGACATTCTGAAAAACGACATAAAAAATTGAAGCATGTTCGAATTTTTTTTTGTCGTTTTTCAGAAGACATAAAACGACGTTTTGCCCACACACGATCATTTTAAATGACGTTTTTTAAAACGTTGTTTTATTTCATCACAAAAAACGACTGTGTGTACGCGACATAAGAGTTTCAATTTGTATGCAATCAGGCAGGCCCTTGCACTACATGGTTTTGGTAAACCTGAAGAGAAAAACCTGCAGGAAAACTGATAGTGTGTATGGGGCTGAAGGGGTCTTTCACACAGGTGGACCGTATGTCCGCTTTTTCATCCATCTGTGTACAGATGAAAAAGGGTCATACATTGGTCCCTATGAGATTGCGGGTGTCAGGGGATGAACATCTGCTGACACCTGATCTCATCTGGTTCTGCAATCCTCCGATTCTGCAGACGGAGGAAAACACTATGGTCCAGATTCAGGTAGATGGGCGCTTCTTTACTTTGGAGTAACGTTTCTCATTTACGTTACTCTGCCGACACTTTCGGCGCAAGTACTGTTATTCACATAGCAGTTGCGCGTAAACTTGCGCCAGAGTAACGATAATGCGCTGGCGTAACCCGACGCAAGTGGAAGTGGGTGTGATCATATGTAAATGATGGGCGGAGCCCAGCGCAGAGGCTTACGTTCAGCGCATCATCCACGGAGCATGCGCAGTAAGTGAGGCTTCACTCGGCCCCCTTGTGCGCATGCTCACAACTTCCGTCGGCACCACTTCACGGGAAACTTCAGCGCAATGCGTTCCGTTGGGCGTTTAAATGCGCCCGTAGATGCGCCATTCCGGCACTAAAGTATATCCTGTTCCCCCTCCCCGCAGTGAAGTTACTTTTGTTCTGAGATGGCTGCTCCCGTTCCCCGCGAACACACAGGAGAAAGCTGAACTCTAAAGGCCAGGAGCTGTCAGCCGTCATCTCGGCTATGGAGACCTATGATGTCTTCCTCCATGGCTGTAAAAGTTGACAGACAAGCATGGACAGAGGTGTTGTCCTGCAAGTGGGGGTGCTCAGCTAGCTCTTATCGTCGGTAAAGCTGCTGTAGCTGCTCTCCTGCTGACCTGTGGCCGTCTGGAGTAAAGATAAAGCAGCTATTTGTAGAAATAACTTTGAGCCGGACGGACGAGATACGCGCGGCGCATGTAGCCAGCGTATGGTGCCAATCCGTTTGCGAATCGGGAATTCTCCCTCATTTGCATATTTGCAGGGGAAATCAATAGGCGCGACTGATGTGCCAAACGAAATTATGCGCTGATGAGACTCTGGCGTCGGAAAGTTAAGCCGATCGGAAATGGCCCGTTTTCTGTCGCATCTAGTTTGGTGGGTACGGCCACATAGAAACGACGGCGCATATTCACAGTTACGCGGCGCATATCGAATTACTCCAGCGCGAGTCTTGCTGAATCTGGCCCTATTTTTCCATCTGTCTGTGGATCAGATCGGGTGAACACGTACAGACGGTCTGTGTTCATCCAATCCCCCCGGCTCAGCGGTGATTAGCGGAGGTTCACGGGGCGGATCATCACTGACCCCACCCCGTGTGAAAGAGCCCTAAGTCTTTGCCCTCTACAGCCACCACTGGTGTCTGAAGTATCCATTACCTCTAGATGTGTCTGATGCCGCCTGCTTCCCCCGTGCTGTACACTGTGGTCCCAAACCCAGCCGTTACATCTCTGGTGTAACCTTACAGAGTTGCAGAGACAGGCATACAACACACCAGAAAGTGTCTGATTCTAAAGTCTGGTCAATCCAGTGGGCTGAACAAAAAAAAAAAACGGAGATCGCCAAACTAACGCAAATGATGTTAGTGTGTTGATCTCCCCCGCTGTGCCTGTGTGTTCTGACAGATCACACTGGCTGCCAGTGCTGATCGTATGCCAATCTGATATTTACTTTCCAGCATGCCCGTCTGACAGAAGCTGGTCGTGGGACTGGCTTCTGTAGAACAGACAGCTGTACACATGGGCTGGAAATCAGGCAGTACGTGCGTACAAGGCTTTGAGATTACAGCTCTGTAATAAGTTAAGCAGCCTGGTACTGCTAAGGTCTATAAATGGTTTTAAAGGGCTGCCTTTGTTTAGGTTTATCAAGAATGATGTTTGATAGGAATAATTGTTTTCTTCTACCAAGAACTGACAGATTTAGATGCAATGCCTCACATTTCAGTCCTTAAATTAATTCTTTTGAATACTACTTGTTTTTTCTGCACAGACCATGCATTCACTCAGTATTTCATCTACTAAAGTTACATTAAATCACAACTCCAGGAATTGGAAAAAATCTACTCTTCCAATCCTTGTGCAGGGGGTACAGAAATAATGATAAACCCTATACCCTACTCCAGCCAGCCCCTGCTCTTCCCGAAGCTCTGGTCTGTAGGTGGTCTCCTCTGCATCATCCCGTACAATAGGCAAGCTGGTAACCCTGCATTGTACAAAACGCAGGGCGAGTGTGCTACAGTGGCCCTGAGAGCTTGCGGGTGACTGGTCACTCCACTGAAGGGATCCTGCTGGAGTGCAAAATAAGGTATTTCTCCCTATTCTGTCACTCCTACATATAGCAAGCATTTGAAGTTGTATTAAAACCAAAATAAAAAATGTAATATACTGCAGCATAACAATCATAAGATGTGATTGGCTGCATCAGTTTTATTTTTTAGGCTTTTTCCCAGTTCTCACCTGATGATCTGGCCAGTAATACACCTCCTGTATTAGAGTGCCCCTACTCTGGATGAAGGAGTACAGGGGCACCTTTGTACAGCAGCAGTGTCAGTCTGGGGGGAGGGGAGTGTTAGATGTACTATCTAATTGAAATACACTAACAAACTGATACTTTTTATTTTTTTCCTTTTGGGATAAAGGTTTTACATAAATAAATAAAAGCTGATTGTAAGCACCTCTGTCAGCATTAAATTAACTGTAACTGATACATTCTGCAGGAGAGCAGACTTACTGGCCAGATCACCAGATGAAAATAAATGAAAGAAAGCTTAAAAAATAAAATGAATGCAGCCATCACATCTAAGAAATAGTAATCTGCAATATAATAAATGTTTGACTTTGGGTTTAATAATTCAATCTTTGCAGGGGGCCCCATTGCAAAGGTATTTTTGTTCTGCCCCCAGCTGGGCTGCAAGGAAAAATGTCAGGTCAAAGCACAGACCATATATGAACTCTTCAGGCCAGAGGGTTGAAAACACCAGATCTAATGACTGCATTGGATTATCTCTCCTCCTCATACACTTGTCCGTAATAATCTGCAGCTATATCCTCTGCAGACTCTTTCTTTTCCAGGATTACAATGTACCATTTCCAAGAGATTGAGATATTAGGCAAATGGCAGAAAGTAAGGCTATATAACTCACCTGGTGTACAGTAGGGAGAGCAACACACAGTTCTACCTACAACATTTAGGCTATGTGACTACAGTGTTTTCGTTTTTCTTATACAATCTATTGAGAAATCTGTAAGATCTGCAGTAACTGTGAACATAAATTCTGATTACTGGCTGCTTATTATTGTTGCCTTCCATTGGTTGGAGATGCACATCAGTTAGCGTCTTCACGCTTTTCAGACTTACAAGGGTCTACTGTATATGACACTGCTATCAGTATCAGCCACATTTTTTTTTTTCAATTTGCCTTAATCATAGCCTATCTTACTACATAAGGCTCCGTTTTGGAACGCAAGGTGCATTTTTATGTATCATAGACAAATATAGCTGCAGTAAAAGAGTTCTATGTCCTTCTAATCGAACCCATGGTTGGGCCATAACAACATCGGCCACTTTAGGCCTTCGCTGTGTAAACACTATAGTTCTGACAATAGTCAATACATCTTCTCCATACTGACAAGTGGAGCACAGGCAGTCTATGTAAAACATCCTCCAATATATACTATTGGAATGGGAGCTTCATCAACATACTTGTCAATATCTTCATATAAAATTAGGCAGCAGGTATCTTTTTACAAGTTCAAATCAGAAGCAGATTTAGTTCATTCCAATGCTCTGGCATTTGGCTGTGTCTGTACAAACAAAGTAAGTCCTCAATTCACCCTTTCCTTTAACATTGATTAGTCCTCTGCATTCACATGAATATCCCAGCCCTTCTAAAATACGACACGTCTCTTCTGTTACCTGAAAAGAGAGTACAGGTCAAGAAAAACTGAAAGAAACAGAACAGATTTAAGGCCTTAATTAACTTTTTGCTTTCCTTTCATTGGTTGAACTGGATGGACTTGTGTCTTTTTTCAACCAAACTAACTATGGAACTATATAATTATTTTGTCCATTTAGGGAAAAGTGACCCATCAAAATAGTTTCCAATCTTTTATTGAAAGTTCTAATCCTATTTTTTTATTCATGTACTCCTTTACCCACACATATTACAATGATTACTCAGGAATGCATTGTATAATTGGTTAAATAATTACCTGAATTTTCCCAAGTTCTCCTGTACTCTCCATCCTACTTGCAACATTCACAGTATTCCCCCAAATGTCATATTGAGGTTTCCTAGCTCCAATGACTCCAGCAATAACCGGTCCATGGTTTATACCTATAAGATGCAAGAAGTCATATTAGTATAGCCTAGAGCAGACTCTCTAAACCAAGATTCCTCTTTTCCTCGCTAGGCGATCTTTGAGATTTGGTGGATTGTTCTGCTCGATGGTGCCTGCATTGTACCAATATACAAATGTCATATGGCAGAGTCAATGGCTTGGAACCAATGATCATCAATGTGGGTATTTTTATGTTCTCATTAAACAATTATAACAAAAAAAAAGTTAGCAAATAGAAGATTATTACACTTTAGATTTACTTTAATTAAATTATTGAATAAGTATCAATAGCTACAGTGGCAAGGCATATTCAAAAATGTAAGAATAAATACTGTACCAGCAAAACTACATTTTTTGACTGAAACAAATGTTTGTTAAAATTATTTGAACCATAAAGCAAAAAACAAACATCTGGTAAACAGGCAGGATTTTTTATGCAGAAGAGGCATACTATGGGGGAGATTTACTAAAACTGGAACACTCACAAGCAGGTGCATGGTAGCCAATCAGCTTCCAAACTCAGTTTGTTCAATGAAGCTTTGGCAATATAACCTGGAAGCTAAAGTGAGCCTCATTTTGTACTCTCCAGCTTTAGTAAATAAACCCCTATATCTGTTCTACATTAAAGTTATATTACCTGCCTGTATGCCCTGCATATGGAGCTGCATACCTCAGTGTACACATTCCAGCAATACTGAGATACATGAACTACCGTGCATACACAGGAGTGACGTCATCCCAAGCAGGCCAATGGAAATAGCCAAAGATTGGTACTGAAATCTGAAGATGACAGTGGCTGGCGGGGAGAGCTCTGGGACACTGCAACACTGGAGAGAAGGCGAGTATAGTTCTGCTTTACAGCTGATCTGCAGGTTTTAATGAAGTTTATACCAAGCTGGTCCAAAGAAAATACCACCTTCACTACTAAATATGTCTGCTGTGTGCATTTTATAAGCTGCACATCGCCTCAGTCCATTGAAACTGACAGGGCGGCTTGGCCCTGCCCCCCACTTACTCGTCAAAGACTTTAATAGCAGTCATTGGCTCCCACTGCTATTAATCTTTGCAGTAAGGAGAGACATGACTGGGAGAGTCACTGCTCTCATGCACATCACTGGATGGGTTTTAGGTAAATATAAGGGGGGCGAGGGGGACACATGCAGCACAGAAGGCTTTTAAAGTAAAAAAAACCCCTAAGACTCACAACCCTGCAACAGTACATGGATGCCAATAAGTCATAGCTGGGGGGGGGGGGGTGGTGGGAGTTTAACATATGAGAGTCTAGATGGAACAAATACCATTACATTGGTATTTTACATTGTTGTTGGGCATCTAATGGTTCAACTAAATATTGGGAGGTTTTCTAACGTGAAGCCCAAGTATTTAATATAGACCAGAGAGTTCTTAAAGGGTGTGAATCCAGGTGTGAAAACTGCTTTGAAATCCCATCTTGCTAGCATACAAATTAATAGAAAGGTAAGCTCTGCTTATCTGCCCCCCCCCCCCTCTGATGCAACATTTGGCACCTGGAAGATCAGCCCTCCAACTTTCCCCACTGCGGGCCATTCACAAAGCGCAGCACGTTTCGTGCACGCACAGCCAGTTTCCCTTACAAGGCAGCACCTGAGAGTCGATAAAAATATCAGCTGGGGGTGAAGACACCGCAGGATCCTTGGTCAAGTAAGTGGTGCCTAATATTATAAGTCAGCAGCTACTGTATTTGTAGCTGCTGACTTTCATTTTTTTCTGAAGGAGGCCGGACCACCTCTACCTTTGGGGTCTGGTTGTTTAACTTTCTTTCTCGTACATCACGGGACACAGAGCGGCATATTCATTACTATATGGGTTATATGGAGTACCTTCAGGTGTGGACACTGGCAATCTCAAACAGGAAGTCCCCTCCCTATATAACCCCCTCCCCTAGAGGGAGTCCCTCAGTTTTTTCGCCAGTGTCTTAGGTGTTGGTCACGGAATAGCTTTGCTCCACATCCTTGGGATTAAGGGCGGGCTAACCGGATCTGTCCAAGGAGCCTCAGTGCCAAAGTGGACAGTACCCGGGCCCCAAACCGTGGGGTTTTGCCTATAATGCTCCTCTTTGGAGGGCTGGACCCTGGGCCCAGGACTTGGAGTTTGTAAAAAACCATAAGTGCCTGTTTGCCAGGGTGCTATATAGGTCCAGGACAGTGGGTACCTTCATAGGACCCCAGGGCCTGAAGGTCTACTACGCTACCCACGGAGATGGGAGAAGATTGGATCGTTTTGCTGGACAAACATCCTGCAGCATGGAGCAGGTAAGGGGGAGCCTGCGGGACTTGGTTCGACAGCAGGCTCTCCGGGGTAACCTAAAAGGGGGGTAGCCTAAGTATGCTCTGCATTGGCAACCTTGCTCACTATGTCTAAAAAAGACAGGATGACCCTTTTTTCCCCCCAGCACTAGGTTCCCCTGTCTAAGAATAGTGTTGCTAGCTAACCTGCTGCTTTCTTCCTAGGACTGGTAAGGATCCCTATGGGGCCTTTTGGAGAGTCCTACCTGGCCGGGGGTTTGAATCTGCCGCCTGATACTGCAGTCCTGGGTCTCCAGCAGCGCGGCTCCTCCATGTTCCTCCTGTTCCGGCATACGCGCGCGCGTGCGCGCGCACGTCTTATAGACGTTTTTTCGCGCCGTTCAGAGGGGAGGGCGGGGGGGGGCGTGCCTGCAGCGTCATACAGGGGTGCGCCTTGTGCTGTTATAGATCAGCAGGCATTTTCAGTGCTCAGTCTGAGGCTGATTTCAGAAGGAGAGGACGCAGAGCGGCAGAACAGTGACTCCCGGTGGCGGAAGAGGGGTAGTACATGCTGGACTTTGTTCCAATGCCTTTTTTGTTAAGCCAAGAAATTCCCCTTTTTGCAGCAGGTTGGAGGCTGGCAAACTAAGTTTGGGGTCACTGTATGTTTTAAAAAAAAAATATATATATATATATATATATATATATTTAAAAAAAAAAAAGCATACGGGGCCCCATCAGTTTTTGGGCATTAGTGACCTATTGTCCCCTAAGCTCTAGTTTTGTACTCCTGGCCACTACAGTCTGTTGTTGTTGGCGGAGTCCCTCGATTTTGTATTATGGCTTCCAAAGGTTCGGGGTCAAAGGGTACAAAAAAGACCAAAAAACAAAGGGGTTCCCCCTCTGATTCTGATGATATGCCGATACTTTCCCCGCAACTTATTCCCATAAAGGGCGCCTTGGATGAGCCATTAGGGGGATCTGGTGCGGAGGCTGGCCCAGATCAGCCCAGCCCTGTGTTTATCACAGAGGAGATGCTAGCCGTATCCCTAGGGGGGCTAGAAGAGAGAATAGCAGCATTGATCGCTAGAGCTATTCCTGGTAAAAAACGGGTTAGATCCCCATCACCAAGAGGTGTATCCTCAGATGCTGAAATTCTCTCTCCGGAGGAATTGGAATCGCAGGAGGATCAACTAGACCTGAACCAAGAGGGTTCAGGGATTGAGGGATCTGCCTCGGAGGAACCATTTTCAGACTCCCAGACAGAAAGACTGTGGGTACAGTCTTTGACGGACATGGTCCGCTCGGCATTTAGTTTACCATTGCCAGAGCCTCAGGTTCCTCCGGTATCCTCTCTGGGCTCTTTGAAAGCTCCGTTAAGCAACGCAGTTTTTCCGGTCCATCCTCTCTTGGAGGAATTGATCTTTCGGGATTGGGTACGGCCGGACAGGATTTTTCTGCCACCGAAAAGATTTGCAGTCATTTACCCCATGGAGGAAAAATTCTCCAAGAGGTGGAGGCTCCCAGTAGTGGATGCAGCCATCTCATGTGTGAATAAATCCCTAACTTGCCCGGTGGAAAACATACATATGTTTAAAGATCCGGTTGATAAACGGTTAGAGACACTTTTAAAAGCATCCTTTGCTACGGCAGGAGCAGTGGTACAGCCAGCTGTGGCTGCAATTGGAGTTTGTCAGGCGTTAAAAGACCAGACAAAAGAAATGTTAAAGGACATGCCTACCCAACAAGCAGAAGAGTTTTCTGACATTCCCAGAGCTCTGTGTTTTGCTGTAGATGCTATAAAAGATTCCATCCAGCAGGCCTCTCGTTTATCACTATTTTTGGTGCACATGAGAAGGCTCTTATGGTTGAAGAACTGTGCGGCGGAGCCCCCATGCAAAAAGCTTCTGGCAGGGTTTCCCTTCCATGGAGAACGACTCTTCGGAGAGGATCTGGATAAATATATTCAGACTATTTCAAGTGGCAAGAGTACCCTTTTACCGGTCAAAAAGACATTCCGGGGTCCTACATTTAAAAGGCAGCTCTTTCCTGTCTCAGGGCCCTCAAATTCCAGGCAGTATCGACGGCCGCCTGCACGATCCAACGTTAACAGTAGATCGCAGGGACAGGCCCCTGGGGGTAAGAGGCCATGGTATCGCAAGCCGACAAAGACAGCCCCTAAGTCTGCCTTATGAAGGGGCGCCCCCACTCTCGCGGGTGGGGGAAAGGCTTCGTTTCTTCTCAGAAGTTTGGGAAGCCAAGATCCCCGACAAATGGGTCCGGGCATCTGTAACCACAGGCTACAGACTGGAGTTTCTAAGGTGTCCTCCGCCTCATTTTCAAGAATCAAGGCTACCAAAGGATCCAGCAAGGAAGGCCTCAATGCTGGCAGCTTTGGATCACCTGCTTTGCCAGGACGTAATAATAGAGGTGCCAGCCCAAGAGCAAGGGCTAGGTTTCTATTCCAATCTCTTTGTCATACCAAAGCCCAACGGCGATGTCAGGCCAATCTTGGACCTAAAAAGGTTAAACGGTTACCTAAGGGTTCGTTCCTTCCGGATGGAATCCATCCGGTCAGCAGCCACCGCGCTTCAGAGGGACGATTTTCTGGCCTCCATAGACATAAAGGATGCTTACCTTCATGTACCAATCTTTCAGTCGCATCAAAGATTTTTACGCTTCGCGGTGGGGCAGCGACACTTCCAATTCAGGGCGCTCCCCTTCGGGCTGGCCACGGCCCCCCGGGTATTCACGAAGATCCTAGCCCCAGTTCTGGCCAATTTAAGGATCCAAGGGGTCACAGTCCTAGCATACTTGGACGACCTTTTAATCATAGATCACTCACGGCCGGGTCTGCAACAGGCAGTAAAACTCACGGTTCGGTACCTCGAAGGATTCGGCTGGGTCCTAAACCGGGGAAAGTCAGCGTTCCAGCCTACAAAGCAGTTGGAATACCTCGGCATGAGGTTAGACACAGAACAGCAAAGGGTGTTCCTGCCCCTTGTAAAGATCGAGGCTATCAAGGGGTTGGTTCAGTTGGTTCTAAGCAAGAAAAAACCAACTATTCGCCTGTGTATGCGATTACTAGGCAAGCTAGTGGCCACATTCGAGGCAGTACCATACGCTCAGATCCACACTCGCGTCCTACAGGCAGCCATTCTAGCAGCCTGGGGCAAGAGGGCACATGCCTTAGAGTCCCCTTTGACGCTATCATCAAGGGTCCGACAAAGCCTGGCCTGGTGGTTGAACCCTCAGAATCTTCTAAAGGGAAAATCCTTCAGCCCTGTTGTCTGGAAGGTAGTTACCACAGACGCCAGCCTGGCAGGCTGGGGGGCGGTCTTCGAGGGGTTCTCTCGCCAGGGAACTTGGGTGAAAACAGAGAGGCAGCTCCCCATCAATATCTTGGAGATCAGAGCTGCTCGCCTAGCCCTTCTGGCATGGACCTCCAGATTACAGGGGTTCCCGGTGAGAATCCAGTCAGACAATGCCACGGCGGTGGCATACATAAACCACCAAGGGGGAACCAGGAGTCAGGCCGCTCAGAGGGAGGTGAGCTTGATTTTTCAGTGGGCAGAGGTTCATGTACCCTGCATTTCTGCGATATTCATTCCCGGAGTGGACAACCTGCAGGCAGACTTCTTAAGTCGCCAGAGTCTGTTGCCAGGGGAGTGGTCTCTGCATCCCCAGGTCTTTCAGACAATCTGCCAGAGGTGGGGAATGCCGGACGTAGATATAATGGCATCCAGGTTCAACAAGAAACTAGACAGGTTCGTGTCTCGAGCGAGGGATCCTATGGCCTGCGGAACCGATGCGTTGGTTTGCCCTTGGCATCAATTCAAACTTCTATATGCATTCCCTCCGCTGCAGTTACTCCCTCGCCTGTTGCGCAGGATCAGAGTGGAGCACAAGCCAGTCATTCTAGTAGCTCCGGCTTGGCCCCGGAGGACTTGGTACTCACTAGTCCTGAAGATGGCAGTGGGAGACCCTTGGACTCTTCCTCTACAACCAGACCTACTCTCACAAGGCCCGATCCTCCACCCTACATTACAGCGTCTAAATTTGATGGCCTGGAGGCTGAATCCCTGATTCTCAGGGGTAGAGGTCTGTCTAGGCAGGTAATTCCTACCCTGATTAGGGCTAGAAAGCCGGCCTCCAGGGTGATTTATTATAGGGTGTGGAGGAACTACGTAGGCTGGTGTGAATCCAAAAGATGGAATTCCCGCAAATATACTATTGATAGGGTGTTAAGTTTTCTCCAGCTAGGAGTGGATAAAGGTCGGCACTAAGCACAATCAAGGGACAGATCTCAGCTCTGTCAGTGTGGTTTCAGAGGCCGCTGGCCACCCACTCGCTGGTAAAGACCTTCTTACAGGGGGTCTTGCGTATTAATCCTCCTGCCAAGTCACCAATTTGTCCATGGGACTTAAATCTTGTCCTGTCCACTCTACAGAAACAACCCTTTGAGCCGTTGGCTGAGATTCCTTTAGTCTTACTGACAAGAAAGTTGGTTTTCTTGGTCGCCATAGTTTCGGCCAGGAGAGTGTCAGAATTAGCAGCCTTATCGTATAAGGAACCATATCTCGTTCTACATAAGGACAGGGCAGTTCTCCGGCCCCATCCTTCCTTTCTACCAAAGGTTATATCCAATTTTCACTTGAACCAGGATTTGGTACTTCCATCCTTCTTTCCAAAACCCACATCTAGAAAGGAGGGGTTGCTGCATACCTTGGATATTGTCCGGGCCATGAAGGCCTATCTTAAAGCTACAGAAAAGATCCGGAAAACAGAGGTGTTATTCGTTCTACCAGATGGCCCCAAGAAGGGGCAGGCAGCTGCAAAATCCACCATCTCGAGATGGATTAGACAATTAATCATTCAAGCCTACGGTTTGAAGAGGTTGCCTCCTCCTTTGTCGGTAAAGGCCCATTCTACCAGGGCCATGGGCGCCTCCTGGGCAGCACACCATCAGATCTCTATGGCTCAGATATGCAAGGCGGCGACGTGGTCATCAGTCCACACGTTTACAAAGTTTTATCAACTAGACGTGAGAAGGAATGCGGATTCTGCCTTTGGACAGGCAGTACTACAGGCTGCAGTTTAAGATCCTCGGGATCAGAAGCACCCTTGGTTGTAAAACAGAAAAAAAAAAAAAAAAAAGTTTTTTTCTTGACTAAGTTGGAATTATTATTATTTGAGTATACCTCTAAATTGAATCCTTCTTTGGAAGATGTCTCCCTCCCCTCATTAAAGCATTGCTTTCGGACATCCCATATAGTAATGAATATGCCGCTCTGTGTCCCGTGATGTACGAGAAAGAAAAAGGGATTTTTAAATACAGCTTACCTGTAAAATCCTTTTCTTGGAGTACATCACGGGACACAGAGCTCCCACCCCTCTTTTGGGGAAACATTTTGGGAGGCATACTGCTTGCTACAAAACTGAGGGACTCCCTCTAGGGGAGGGGGTTATATAGGGAGGGGACTTCCTGTTTGAGATTGCCAGTGTCCACACCTGAAGGTACTCCATATAACCCATATAGTAATGAATATGCCGCTCTGTGTCCCGTGATGTACTCCAAGAAAAGGATTTTACAGGTAAGCTGTATTTAAAAATCCCTTTTTTAGGAGCATTAATGGTGGCCTGTACTTCTGGCAATGTCATTTTCATATCAAGTGGAAGCTGTCTGTAGAAACTAGGGTTGTCCCGATACCACTTTTTTAGGACCGAGTACAAGTACCGATACTTTTTTTCATGTACTTGCCGATACCGAATACCGATACTTTTTTTAAATGTCATGTGACAGTTTTCAAACCACAATACAGACTAAGGATATTTTCTTTAGAATTATGAAGAACTCTAACTCAAGACATTATAAAAGAATAAAAATGGGTAAAAATGAATAAAACATTTTTATTTTCTTGTCACGCAGTAGTAAAAAACTCAAAGAATTTTCACAGAACATGTTGATAAATACAAAAAAAGTATTCTATTTAGATATCGGGAGCATTTGCACGAGTACAAGTACTCCCGCAAATACTCGGTATCGGTCCCGATACCGATACTAGTATCGGTATCTGGACAACCCTAGTAGAAACCTGAGGAAGGATAATAATGGAAAAGAGAGCTTCTGCCTGTCATATGGTAAAAAGGTGTTGGGAGGAATAGAGCAGACATAAGTAATTTTGGAAGATTTAAATGATCTAAATAGGATTCAAATATATGTTTTTTTCAATTTACTGATTCATCTACTGAAATGCCCATCTAACTTGACATATTCAGGAAGATCAAAGAGATCTACAAAGTCTACAGAATACAGAAATAGGAAAATGGTATTTGCAACTTTATCTTTGATGCAAAAGGCAATACACCAGCAAAACAAATGTCATATTTTTTCAACATCGAGATGGCGCATCCTGAGTGATAAGCCCTTCTGTGAGGCAAGTGGGAATCACCACAGATTGGAGGTGAGCTTACAAAACCTTCCCTACTATACAATAGTACATGCTATGTCTTCTAATTGATGTATTAAGTGTACACCCTGTACCATTGTTGCTCCAAACGCTTCTGAATTCAAACGTTGGGTTAACACACACTCGTACTCTTAATAATAACAAATCTGTTATACACAAAAATGGTAACCAACCCAATTTATTACTAGCCATTAAACCAAGATGAACATGGAAAGGTTTTGCATATCACAAACAAAACAGGATTTTTCCTAGCATACTTAGCAGCTAGTTTGCAAAAAAAGAAAAAAAATACACATCTAACACTTTACGTCAGAGGTTTTAGTGGCACATTTGCGAATATATGTAGATGCTTCACTGTCCTCAGTAGAGTTCAGTATAAGAGTCTCCATATTGAAGCATATATAGCAATATATAATTTAAAGCAGAACTTTTTTTTAACTTTGCATAGTAAAACATTTTTTTTCTGCCAGTAAATACCTTATACGGCCCACTTACTGTTTATTGTCTGGTAAAAAGCCAAGGCTTATGACATCATGCACAGCTCATGCTCTCTCACTCTTGTGAGAGTTTGCCAGGAAGGGAGGGGGAAAGGAGTCATAAGAGGGTCAATGAGAGCTGCAGAGCTGGAGGTACGCCTGTGTATCTGTGTAAATCCAGGAAGTGAACAGGCAGCAACTTCACTTGCCCAAAGTTAAAATGGATGCGGCCAGACTCAGTGGAGGGAGATTTCTGCAGCATATTTGGCAAGTACAGAAACACAGTATATATAAAATAATATGCAAAGTGGTTATATGGAAGCTTCAGACTGGCAAAGTGGTTTTTATTGCATATTATGTGAATAGACTGCAGTTTCTCTTTAAGGGCAGATATGCTGAAGGCAACCAGTCCTTCTTTACAGCTCAGGGACACACCAGAAGCCCCCCCCCCAAAAAAAAAACAATGTCAGCTGATGAAAAATCATAGCGATCACATGGTACCCAGCCCCTCGGATAGGCTCAGTACACTGTCTCCATTCATTTAAATGTGTACGCCGGTTAGGAAAGCAGTAAATGATCAGAATTTGATTCACTACCTGGGCTCTTACTGCTGTCTATGGATTTGTTTCCCCAACAGCGCCAACATTTCTGCTTCAGGCTGAGCCTGGCTTTTCAGTACTTGTATATTACCTGCCTGTGTACTCTACAGTTACCAATCCTACAGTGAGTCATATTCAGCAGTCCCGAAATATAGATAACATGTATATAAATGGCTAAAATAATATATTAAAATAAATAGCTAAAACGTTCCCTCTTTTGTGGCATATTTGTGTTCTTAACATATGATGAAGAATAAGCCCTAGCTCTGATTGTGCCATAAAAAGGAGTGGTGAAGAAGGATCTCTTAACTTATCTAGTTCCAGTAAACACTTACCCTAGTGCCTTTACAGAAAAGATCAATGTGTGACATAAGACACTGCACTACTATATCACACAATAACAGTGATACAGTTGGATAATGGATAAATACCTTTTTCATGACTCCACTGTCGTGTGAGCATCAGTGGATCCATGAGGTTACAGTGACAGAAACAAGCACAACAGCCATTCTCACCTGGAACACCACATGGCTAATGGCCAAATGCATACATTATAATTTCCACTAAATAAGCAACAACCTATAGCATACCTCCCAACTTTCTGAGATGGGAATGAGGGACACCTATCAGCAAAAGTATGCAGGCATAGGACACACCCCTTGCCACGCCCCCTTAAAGGAGAATTGTACAAAAAATACGATTGGTTAAACCCACAAGTGCTTTTTTTACCACTACTATTCCTTTATATTTGGTTTTGGAATTTACAAATGCAGCAAATTAGAAATCAGATGAAAGGTTTAGCACTGGGAAACACTTTTTGATAGATAAAAAGTGCATTTTATATACATCTATATAGATCAGACCAAAATGAGGGACAAATGAGGAGAATGAGGGACAGAGGGACATTGCTCCAAATCAGGGACAGTCCCTTGAAATCAGGGACAGTTGGGAGCTATGCTATAGAGAAATTCTAGCAGCTATCATATCCTTGTTAGCAATTTACAGTCAGTAACGTACCAACACGAAGGCGAAAATTATTGAAGGAGTGTCTGTTGATCCCATCTAGCTTCTGCATTAAAGCCATTGCAAATTCAACAGTGATTGCTATTTGAGCATTCTGTTTTTCTTGGTCCTAGAAGAAAGAGTAATAACTTTCACTATTATGAAATGTATGTACAACTACCAGTGCCTCAGGTAATTTTTTTTCCTAATAGAAAGGTAAATGTATTTTTATATGATATATTTAAAAAGACAAACAAAAAAAACCTTTCTTTCCCATTAAAACAAGGACTAGAATTGGCAGGTGACATTTCACACATTTATGCTACAAATAGAGAGGTGGATAGTGCTGTAATCTAGGTGGAGTGTAGAAAAGAAAAACAAGATAATGAAATTAGGTAAAGCCTCGTACACATGGCCGGAAATCGCGTCCGGAAAAAAACGTTGTTTTTCTTGACGAGATTCCTGGCAAGCTTTCTTGCTCGCTGTGTGTACACACGGGCCATTCAAAAGAACCACCGTTCTTTTGAATGGCAAGAACTTGGTGACGTCATCGACTACAACGAGCATGCGCTCGTCACATTACATTTTGGCTTAAAATTATGAAGAAAGATTATTTGTTTGCAAACAAAGAAACATGTTTTTTTTGTTGATTTTTTTGGGGGTTTTATTGGTTTATATTGTAAAAAATAAAAGTGGTGATTAAATATCTATGGGGTCGACCAAAAAAAAATTCCCCGTGTGTACCTGGCATTAGGGTGCAAATTTTAAAACTATCCCAGAGTTCAGCTTTAAATATCCAGAGCAGTATTACCTGGTTACTTTCTTGCCCAGGAGTTACAATAAGTCCAGTTGCTGCCATGTAGGTACTTCCAATTGTCTTGATTTTCTCCACTGCGCTGAATTTTGGTTTCATTAAAAGCTATCAAAATATATTGTGTTAGTAAACCTTAAATTACGGATTCTAAATAAGAATAACATAATACAAGGCATACCTCATCAAAATCAGCAATGATCTCATTCAAAAGCCGCAGACATTCCAGGCCCTCTTTGTTGACATCACACTCTGTGTAGAAGACCTTAAACTCTGGCACTGATGCAAACATTACACAGACACAGTCATATGACTGATGATACAAATCCTGCCAAAAAAAGATCACCGTTAACAAGATTTACAACTTACTGTAAATAATAATGAAAACAAGGTCTATTTAATAGGGCCGTGCAATCTAATCTGATCTGTAGAAGCCAATCATATCACAAAATACTATATATAGTATGGAGATTTTTTGGGTATCATTATTATTTTGCAATATCAGGGAACACACAATTCATGTTTGGTATCTCTTTACTCAACACAACTCCATATTTTATATTTTACCAAAAAATAAGATTATCATGTGTGTTTTCCCTAAAAATAATTGTATATTTTTTTCCTGAAAATGTGTTTGATAAACAGTTGTACACTATAACAACTACTATCTTTTTTTTCTCTACAAGGTCTCTGCTTTTAGAAAATATAAAATGTTGTTATGTGGGTTTTAAATAATTTTATAGCCAAAAATGAAGATTTCTAAATGAAAGGAAAATATAAAAAATGCTCTAGTGCCAAAGTGGCTAAAGATGGAATAACATTCAAAATGCACTCATGCTACAGTACAGAGACATTTTCTACCTTATAAGTAACATAGGGCCCTCTTTCTACTACTACTTCCACTGCTGTATCACATGGCAGACTAGCATCTCAAAAGCCTATCTGATAGAAGAGCAACAAGCATACTCATATTGCACCTGCCATTTAAAGCAACACTAAACATTGATTTTTTTAAATTAAAATAACAAACATTGTATACTTACCTGCTCTGTGCAATGGTTTTGTGCAGAACAGCCCCAAACTTCTTCTTCTGGGGTCCCCTGTCAGTGCTCCAGGCTCCTCCTCTTTGGAAAGTGCCAAAGCGGCTGTGGGCACCCGTGCTTGCCTCCCTATCTGCGAGCCCCCTGCTCGCTCGGCACAGCATTTGATTGATATCAGGGATTGTGCACATCACTGGATCGGATTAAGCTCAGGTAAGTATAGCAGGGGGGCTGGGGAGGATTATGCAGCATAGAAAGTTTTTCACCTTAAAGTGAATGTAAACCCACTCTCATCCTTTCTAAACTACTGCCATAGTGCTGATCTATAAGGATATACATGCCTCCTGCATATATCCTTACCTGTCAAATGTCTCCTCTCTGTCTGTTTAAAGAACTGAAAAACTGCAGATTCTGTGGATGGATCTGTTGTCTGGAGCTCTGTATGTGGAGTTGTGATGTCAGTAGACTCCCCGCTCCCACCTCTACACTCCCCTTACACTAAATTCTGCTATGATCACTTACATCCAGTCAAAATCCATAAAAGTAACCACATGACTTCAGAAAAGGAGTGGGGGTGGGAATTAAAGAATTAAAAAATCTCAAGGCTAGTGTATGAGATATGTAAATAATCTGTCACTCACAGCAAGGGGGCGGAACAGACTACGTTTTTTCTCTGTAAGTCCGTTTTATTTCACTGAACAATAAAAGAGAATTGCTCAGAGCTGGATTAACTGTGTGGCAAGAATATCAGCAGGTGTCCTGAGAAACTTCAGAGTGATTGTCTTCCTCAGTCTGAGTTCACACTATACTACACAACAGCAGTATGACTTTCATCCTACTTTGCTCGGCGACATCTGTCCTACATTGGTCCTACATTGATCCTACATTAGTCCTATATCCATGAACAGGATACTACTTTGATCCAACTTTGTGATAGTCTGACTTGTTCTTTGACCAATAAAAACAATACCAGAGTGAGATAAATTCCTTTTACTGCTGTTGTAATCACATGTCGGATGTCAAAAGTCAGATGGTTATGACAAGGCTCCTACTTTGGTTTGACTTTAATGATATTCAATGGGCTGAAGTAGGATCAATGCCGGACCAAAGTAGTGCAGGGAGCGTTTTCAAAGTCGGACTATTGATTTTTTTGATTTTTCGAAATTCGGCCGACCAAAACTTTCATGTTGGCGGGAATATTCGTTTCTCTCCGGGAATATTCTTTTCTCTCCGTAAATATTAGTTTCTCTCCGGGGATTTTCTTTTCTTGCACATGCACATTTTATTTTTCTATTACATTTCTCGCACAATTCTCCCATCATTGATCAGAAAATCGGCCGATTTTCAGAAAATTTCCAACATGTCGGATTTCTGAAATTTGTTTGCCACACGAAAATCGGCTGTTGCTGCAGCCCACTAACGGTGCGAAATACGAACGAAAATTCTTTCATACGATTTTCGAAAGAAAATTCTTTCGAAATTCGAACCGTGTATGGCAGGCTTTACAAATCATCATAGATGCTGACAGTTTCCTCTCCAATAGATGCATCACTTGTAGCATAAAGGAAATTAACTATGCACATCTTCTTTATTTTACTGGGTTTTCCCAACAAGCCCTCTTTTTTAAAGAGAATGTACACTTTACACAGTCCCTACCTCATTTATTTTGTTGTCAACAATAAAATAGGCGGCCACATGGGCAGGAAGTACATTTTCTAAGAGAATTCGATTCAGATTTTCCATGGTTTCAATTTCTTCATCTTCTTTCCTGAATTTCTCTTTCCATAAGCAGTCTAATCTGGAGTAATAGTTCACCTTAACACAGTGAAAGGAATATCACTATATTTGCATATCACAAAAAAAAAAATACATAACACAAGATACATACAGAAATACGTATAATACAAACACAAACATAAATATACACATTTGTATCCATATATATTAATATTAATACAGTAAAACCTTGGTTTGAGAGCAGTTTGCAAGACAAGCAAAATGTTTAAATACATTTTGACTTGATATACAAGTGATGTCTTGCTATACAAGTAGCGTCATGTCACAACTATGAGAAAAGAGTAGCAATATGGTTACATTTAATAAAGGAACAACATTTACTGTAGCAACTTAAATGGCTGATGATTAACCACTTGCTTACTGGGCACATAAACCCCCTTCGTGCCCAGGCGAAATTTCAGCTTCCGGCACTGCGTCCCTTCAACTGACATTTGAGCGGTCGTGCGACGTGGCTCCCAAACATTTCAAAAATATATATATATGTTTTACTTGTTGCTATAATAAATATCCCATTAAAAAAAAAAAAAAAACGTTTTTTTTTTCTCAGTTAAGGCCGATACGTATTCTTCTACGTAATTTTGTAAAAAAAAAAAAAAAAAAAAAAGATATTGCGCCAAACATATTGGACACTTTTGACACAAATTTGGGACCATTCACATTTATACAGCGATCAGTGCTATAAAAATGCACTAATTACTGTATAAATGTGACTGGCAGGGAAGGGGTTAACACTAGGGGGTGAGGAAGGGAATAAATGTATTCCCTGGGTGTGTTCTAACTGTGTGGGGGGAGGAGGCTGACTGGGGGAGGTAACCGATGCTGTGTCCCTATGTACAAGGGACACAGATCGGTCTCCTCTCCTCTGACAGCATGTGGAGCTCTGTGTTTACACACAGAGCTCCACGTCCCTGCTGTCACCGCCGATCGCGTGTACCCGGCGGACATCGTGGCCGCCAGGTACACGCATCGGCTCTTCAGCGATGGGCCGACACTGTGTTTACCCGCTGCATGCCACCCACCTTAAAATGACGTCCAAAGACATCCACTTGGCACTTGAGAGCCGCGCTGTGGATGTCTTTTGTCTATAGCGTGAATCTCAAGTGGTTAAAAAAGGCACATCCAAGTATGCAGGCATCTGGGGCAAAAACTGTCCTGCACACCGCCATTGACGTCATCCCTTCTACTCCATGTGGACAGCTTTACCCCGAATGCCTGCATACTTAGCCACTTTTAACCACTTGTGGACCCCTTCACACCGATATGGGTCGGCAGAAGGGCACGGCTGGGCACAAGCATGTACAGGTATGTCTCCTTTAAGAGCCTAGTCGTGGGGTCCTAGTCCTGAGTGGGGACCGGAGGCAAGTGTAAACAAACCTTCCCCGTGGCTTGTCACTGATCGTCTGTTCTCTGTCATAGGGAACAACGATCAGTGATGTGACACATCCAGCCACGCCCCCCTACAGAAAAAAAACACAACAGGACACACTTAACCTCTTAGCGCCCCCTAGAGGCCAACCCCTTTACTGCCATTGTAATTTTCACAATAATCAGTGCATTTTTATAGCACTTTTCGCTGTGAAAATGACAATGGTCCCAAAAGTGTGTCAAAGGTGTCCGCCATAATGTCGCAGTCATGAAAAAAAAAACCGCTGATCGCCGCCATTACTAGAAAAAAAAATATTAATAAAAATGCCATAAAACTATCCCCTATTTTGTAAACGCTATAACTTTTGCGCAAACCAATCAATAAACGCTTATTGTGATTTTTTTACCAAAAATATGTAGAAGAATACATATCGGCCTAAACTGAGAGGAAAAAAATAAGTTTTTTTTATATATATTTTTTGGGGGATATTTATTATTGCCACTCTATTTTTGTTTATAGCGCCAAAAATAAAAACCGAAGAGGTGATCAAATACCACCAAAAGAAAGCTCTATTTGTGGGAAAAAAAAGACGCCAATTTTGTTTGGGAACCATGTTGCACGACATCGCAATTGTCAGTTAAAGCGACGCAGTGCCGAAAAAGGGGCCAGGTCCTTTACCTGCATAACGGCAAAGGGTCTTACGTGGTTAATCATCAACCATGGGAGTTGGTAAATGTTGTACCTTCATTGAATGTAACCATATTGCTACACTTAGAGGTGCCTCTCTTCTCTGTTATACTCTGTAGCTCCTGATGGATTTTGCTTCTAATCCCCTTTTGGAGGCTTCCATTTGTGGATGAACATTTTATGGTTACACAACCTATCACATTGCTATTATATTTTTATATGGACTTTAAACTGAAGGATTTATGAATAAATGGTTGGTTGTGGAACAAATTATTTGAGTTTCCATCATTTCTTATGGGGAAATTCACTTTGCTATACAAGTGCTTTGGATTACAAGCATGTTTCTGGAACAAATTATGCTCGCAGTCCAAGGATTTAGTGTAGTTTTGATCTACGGCTACAGGAATTTATCCTAACTCAATACTACTCACATTTTTCATTTATGATCACCTACCAGTATGGACCTTTATCCAAAACTGTCCACTGGAAAAAAAGTGATGAAGCACTTATATTTGTCTTTACAGTCCCTGCTGTTTAGCTGCAGGACAGTGGAGTTTCTCTAATCATCTTCTTGTCATACTACTTACAGTCTTCATGCCGTTATGGGTATTGAGAGGATAGCCCATTGTATTTCCATTCATATTGGATGTTTCAAAATTCACAGCAAAAACATCAGGGACTATGCAAGATATTCTAGATAAATATGGATCTTACCATTCCAATGCTACCACAGGCATTGTATAGCCCATCAGTACAGTAATTAAATTAGACGGGGTTAACAATGCGACGCGCATTCCCTTGGGCTACTACATTAAATACCATGACTGGGGATGCACCGCTACCATTTTTTTTTGACATAATATAAGAATGTCTAATCTGTAATTTGATGCCTTTTGGAGATTTTTCCATGTTTCCTTGGCTTTGTTATGCACATTAATACAATTTTTTACCTGGGGTGCCCAAACTTTCGATCCCCACTGTATATATTTTTAATTTTGTGCTTTTTCAATGTGAAATGTCTAAATATATGTTAAAATATATGTGTAAACATAATTACCTAACAAAGCAACACAAAAGAAAATTGTAATTGTTTATCATTTATAAAATAGACATGAACAAAAAAAACAAACAGGAAAATAATATTTAAATGGTAGAGAATAGGGAGGTAATTAAGGCTGATTAGAGTAACTTAAGGGTTAATAAGGGGTTAAACAGAGGAACATGTGTTCATTCCTTTGATCTGCAGATGAGGAAACAAAGATACAAAAATAAACAATGTTTCTTTTTATTTTAGTGTTTCAGCAGCTGAGCAATGTTGTTAATAAACATTGCCAGTTGTTTTTTTTTTGACAGCTCCAATTACTGAACTTCTTTAACACTTCAGCTGTCAACAGGGGAAACCCACTGACAGCTCAAAGAACCAAGCCTGAAAGTATCGGTTTCAGGTATTGGTGCATTTGCACCAGTACCAATACTTGTGCAAATACTCGGTATCGGCACTGATACTAGTATCGTTGCAACCCTAACCATGACTACAATTAGACTTGATGAATATACCTTAGGTTTGCACATAATATTCTATTGCTTACCTGACTTGCCAATAACACCAATATTAGGAAGAATAAGGACAGATAAAAGCAGGACATAATTTGCAGGTCTTTCATAATGCCGACAGGACTGCAATTTGAAAAAAAATACAAATAAATAGTAACATCAGTTAAAGCCAACAAAATGAATTTGTATTTTTTTTCTTAAGTTATAAAACACAATAAAAAATGAACGGAAAATATAACTTTGTGTAATTTGGTTATTATCTACTAGTGAGTTTCAATAAAGAATATAATTAGGAAAATCATTCATTCATAAAAATAAAACAAGCTCCCCATGACCAAAAGACATAATATTGGGTACAACTTCAAAATAATCCACATAAGGTAAACTACACTCCTGAACTTCTCTCTGCCTTTCTGATTAAAGACACAACAGGAGTTATCAGCTATATCAGCTAAACCCAGGATATTAGTGTCATTACTGCCTGCTGCCTAGTTCTTCTGCTAGCTACACAAGTCTCTTCTAGACAAGTCTTCCCTGACACAAAGAGGTAAAAAGGTGACAGGGCAGCACTCAGACTGTAACGGACAGCCTCAGCTCTGTCCCGGTGTATTGCGTGAATGGGGTGTGTGTCTTCCCTCCAATCAGCTCTCTCTAAGTTCTGCAGAATGTAATTTCAGCCCCCCACCCCCTGCTTTCTGAACGCTCAGACAAGCTGTAAAAACTCTGCACTTTGAACAGCTGCATAGGGGAGATAACTGTAGATAAGTTTTTTCTAGGAAGTTTTGTTACACCTGAGGCTGTCACTTCACTGGGTATATGTGAGTGTTTACAACCACTTTAAATCTAAAATTCAGAGTGAAGTTCAGAAGGAGAGTGCAGTCCCGAGGTTTCTGAGCAGTCATGCATGCTTAGAATGGCTACAAGTTGTCCTGACCGCAGCTCTGGTTACCTGGGCGTGCTCCGCCTCAGAGTCTTTAATGCTTTCTCGGAAGGAGCATTTGCCCCCCCCCCCCCCCCCTGGATCCACCTCTGGTTCTAGCACTGTCTGCTATTGCCACCAAAAACAGAGATTTTACACCATCTGCTTATAGTGCTAACCATCTAAATACAGATTAACACTGATTAACCATTTCCTCTTTTAATCCTCTTAGAAAATCTATTTACTCTTACAAATTGCATCATAAAAGCCTTCAAAACTGTGGAGGTATAGGGTTCTACAGGTTTCTGAATTCTGTTATCAGTGTGGATCCATTTAGATGGTCACACACAGGGGAGGACTGGCAGCCTTAGGCCTGGGGGGCAAGTCCAGTCAAGTGGCCCACTGAACCACAAATCAGCTCGCCATTAATGTCCACATGGTTTTATAATGGATGATTGATGTTATGAAGCAAGACAAATATGATACAATGTAGTAATTAAAAAAGTGCAGATAGTGCCTGTTAATGCATCCTGATCAGTGCCCATCAGTGCAGCCTGATCATTGTCCATTAATGCAGTGCAAACACCTTCACCTTCTTCTTCATTGCTGTCCCCCCAATTGTTTCACCTTCTTCTTTATCACTGCCCCCTCAGTTGTTGTTCCCCTGTATCACCTTCAAATTTCTCACTTGTAAGCTTCATGTATTACTCTGTCCCCCCGACCCCCACTTGTTGGCTTTGTGTATTACTGTGACAGTAATACATTAAGCTGATAAGTTGGGGACAGTAATAAATTAGGTTGACAAGTGGGGGACAGCAGTGGCAGCTGGTGCTCAAAATTGCCACCACTGTGCCATCAAACGCAGCCACTGTACCAATCAATTGCTAACACTGTGCCCATCAATTGCTGCCAGTGTTCCCAATCAAATGCTGCCAGTGGTCCCTTTAATTTTCGCTACTGTGCCCCATCAGATGCTGCCAGTGTGCCCATCAATTGCCGCTACTGTGGCAAATGCTGCCAGTGTTCCAATCAATTACCAGTACTGTGCCCCATCAGATGCTGCCAGTGTGACAATCAATTGTCGCCATTGTGCCCCATCAGATGCTGCCAGTGTGCCCATCAATTGCCGCTACTGTGCCCTATCAGATGCTGCCAGTGTGCCCAACAATTGTTGCTACTGTGCCCCATCAGATGCTGCCAGTGTGCCCAACAATTGTCGCTACTGTGCCCCATCAAATACTGCAAGTATGCTGATCAATTGCCGGTACTGTGCCCCATCAGATGCTGCCAGTGTGACGATCAATTTTCGCTACTGTGCCCCATCAGATACTGCCACTGTGGCATCAAACGCAGCCACTGTACCCATCAATTGCCGACACTGTGCCCATCAATTGCTGCAAGTGGTCCAGTCAATTGCTGTTACTGTGCCCCATCAGATGCTGCCAGTGTGCCCATCAATTGTCGCTACTGTGCCCCATCAGATGCTGCTACTGTGCCCCATCAGATGCTGCTACTGTGCCCCATCAGATGCTGCTACTGTGCCATCAAACGCAGCCACTGTACCCATAAATTGCTGCCAGTGTGCCCTATCAATTGCTGCCAGTGTGCCCCATCAAATGCTGCCAGTGTGCCCCATCAAATGCTGCCAGTGTGCCCCATCAAATGCTGCCAGTGGTCCCATTAATTGCCGCTACTGTGCCCCATCAGATGCTGCCGCTGTGCCCCATCAGAATGCCAGTGTGCCAATCAATTACCGCTACTGTACCCATGATCAAATGCTGCCAGTGTGAGTGTGCCCACCAATTGCCGCTACTGTGCCCCATCAGAGTGCCAGTGTGCCAATCAATTGCCGCTACTGTGCCCCATGATCAAATGCTGCCAGTGCCAGTGTGAGAGTGCCCATCAATTGCTGCGACTGACACTGTGCCCCATCAGAAGCTGCTATTTGTCACCTGATCATCACCAGTTAAATTTGCTTTGCTAACCTTTTAATCTGGACTGTCGCTCTGGTCTGATGAGGCAGACTTCAACCAGCGCTGGTCTTCTGCTCTTCTTGGTTCCTTCCCTGGTCCAGGCACAGGCAGGCAGTCGGGCTGCTCGGGCGGGAGGAGGAGCCTGAAGGTCGGATGTCGTGCATACCCGGGCTGCAGCCTGAAATGCACTGTGGCTTTTGGGCGGGAGGTCGGGACAGACCGGGAACAGCTGAGCCGAGCCGGTGGATCTTAGGGGCCACATGACCTTCCTACAGGGCCGGCCTTAGGTGTTCAGGCGCCTTGTGCAAGCTAATCCTGTGGCGCCCCCCCCCCCCCAGACCGCTACACACTAAACTACCCACAGACCCACTACACAATACACACTGACCGCTACACAATACACTACCTACAGACCGCTACACAATACACACTGACCGCTACACAAAACACTACCTACAGACCGCTACACAATACACACTGACCGCTACACAATACACTACCTACAGACCGCTACACAATACACACTGACCGCTACACAATACACTACCTACAGACCGCTACACAATACACACTGACCGCTACACAATACACTACCTACAGACCGCTACACAATACAAACTGACCTCTACACAATACACTACCTACAGACCGCTACACAATACACACTGACCGCTACACAATACACTACACACTGACCGCTACACAATACACTACCTACAGACCGCTACACAATACACACTGACCGCTACACAATACACACTGACCGCTACACAATACACTACCTACAGACCGCTACACAATACACACTGACCGCTACACAATACACTACCTACAGACCGCTACACAATACAAACTGACCTCTACACAATACACTACCTACAGACCGCTACACAATACACACTGACCGCTACACAATACACTACCTACAGACCGCTACACAATACACACTGACCGCTACACAATACACACTGACCGCTACACAATACACTACCTACAGACCGCTACACAATACAAACTGACCTCTACACAATACACTACCTACAGACCGCTACACAATACACACTGACCGCTACACAATACAATACACACTGACCGCTACACAATACACTACCTACAGACCGCTACACAATACACACTGACCGCTACACAATACACACTGACTGCTACACAATACACTACCTACAGACCGCTACACAATACACACTGACCGCTACACAATACACTACCTACAGACCGCTACACAATACAAACTGACCTCTACACAATACACTACCTACAGACCGCTACACAATACACACTGACCGCTACACAATACACTACCTACAGACCGCTACATAATACACACTGACCGCTACACAATACACTTCCTACAGACCGCTACACAATACACACCGACCGCTACACAATACACACTGACCACTACACAATACACTACCTACAGACCGCTACACAATACACACTGACCGCTACACAATAAACTACCCACAGACCACTACACAATAAACTACCCACAGACCACTACACAATAAACTACCCACAGACCACTACACAATAAACTACCCACAGACCACTACACAATACACTACCCACAGACCACTACACAATACACACAGACCACTACACAATACACACTGACCGCTACACAATAAACTACCCACAGACCACTACACAATACACACTGACACTACAGCATTGGTGCATTTTACTATAGGGGGCTCTGGTGGACTACAAGGCCCAGCATTTTACTATAGGGGGCTCTGGTGGACTACAAGGCCCAGCATTTTACTATAGGGGGCTCTGGTGGACTACAAGGCCCAGCATTTTACTATAGGGGGCTCTGGTGTACTACAACGACCAGAATTTGAGTCCCACCAATGCCTCCTATAGTAAAATGCTGGGCTTTGTAGTCCACCAGAGCCCCCTATAGTAAAATGCTGGTCCTTGTAGTCCACCAGAGCCCCCTATAGTAAAATGCTGGGTCTTGTAGTCCACCAGAGCCCCCTATAGTTAAATGCTGGGCCTTGTAGTCCACCAGAGCCCCTATAGTAAAATGATGGGCCTTGCAGTCCACCAATGCCTCCTATAGTAAAAGGAGGGGGGGGTAAGCTGACCTGTCAGATGAGCCCTCAGCAGACACACATCGGGAGGCAGGACTCTAGGAGCAAGCAGGCACGATCATCGAATCCACAGTGCAGCCCCGCCCCCTCCTCCACACATGACCAGCACCAGCTCAGCATGGCCATTCACAGACCCCCATGACTGCTTCCCGGGATGCCCCGACCCGCACATGGCCTGTTCGGCCAATCACAGAGCACCCACTGGCTCAAAGCATATATCGTGACAGCGATACTACTGGCCACAGGACTCAACAGGCGGCCCTGCCTTCCTACAACTCCCACAATGCAGAGCGGCAGCAGCCAGCCAATCGGCGGCCGCTGCTGCCGAGTTTTAGCAAAAAAAAAAAGAAAACAGCGCTACGGCCGTTTTAAATATAATGTGAGCGGCCTGGGGGGCAATCTCCACTTTTTGAAGATGAAAAATGAAGGGTGACCCCATGCAAATGATGGTCTGAGCTTCAAAAAACGAGCTGCGCATTCGTCGTCTCTTGGACGCATCCCAGTGCGCATGCTCACAGTCACGTCAAAATAGCTGCCTAAGATACGTCAATACACTGCCTACGACGTGAATGTAACTTACGTACAGCCCTATTCACGTAATACTACGTTTTTTCAGCACATTTTTTTAACTGATGGTGTGTACGCACATCAGACCATCAGGCCACTTCAGCGGTGACCCGATGAAAACGATCCGTCAGACCATTCTCATCGGGTTGGACCGATCGTGTGTACGCGGCATGACACTACCCCACTGACACCGACCACTACCCCGCTAACACCGTCCACTACCCCACTGACACCGTCCACTACCCCACTGACACCGTTCACTGACACTGTCCACTACCCCACTGACACCGACCACTACTCCACTGACATCGTCCACTGACACTGTCCACTACCCCACTGACACTGACACCGACCACTACCCCACTGACACCGTCCACTGACACTACCCCACTGACACTGTCCACTACCCTTCTGACACCGTCCACTGACACCGGCCACTGACATCGTCCACTACCCCACTGACACTGTCCACTACCCCACTGACACTACCCCACTGACACCGACCACTACCCCACTGACACCGTCCACTGAGACTGTCCACTACCCCACAGACACTGTCCACTACCCCACTGACACCGACCACTACCCCACTGACACCGACCACTACCTCACTGACACCGACCACTACCTCACTGACACCGACCACTGACACCATCCACTTACCCACTGACATCGTCCATTGACACCGACCACCACCCCACTGACACCAACCACTGCCCCATCCCCCCACCCCCTTTCCCAAAAGCACTGTCAAAAAATATATTTAAAAAATAAAACCCCACCCTCCCATCAATAGTACAAAAATAAATTGTAAAAACAAAAACAAAAATTTTTTTATTGGAAAAATGTATAAAAAGAAAAAAATCCACTGGTCCCAAAAAAACTTTTGGGAACAAAAAATATTAAATTGTAAAATAAAAAAAATTCTCTGTACCATAGATATTCCTGTGATTCACACCGCACTGCTGTTCAGATCACATGCGATGTTTGTGCAATGCGATTTCAGCCATACAAACTCTATAGCTGAAATTGCATCACATTCGGACCAAACACGCATCACACCTATGCGATCCGATTCATGTCCTGTCAGTTCACAGTGTGATATGCAAGCTGAAATGGGGGTGTCATTACCATTGTACAGCATATGGCAGTGTGAACTGTCGTGCGAGTCGGGTGCGATGAGGGAACCCGCAGTGGATTCGCAGGGTTCCCGAATCGCACCAGTGTGAACCAAGCCTCAAAGCATACAGCCTACAAATGTCACCTGACTGCTCCCATCAAGGCTCCGTTCACACTGGTGCGATTCGGGAACCCTGTGAATCCATTACGGAATCCCACATCGGACCCTACTCACACGGCAGTTTACACTGCCATATGCGAACTGCTTGGGAGTGTCATACAATGGTAATGACACCCCCATTTCAGCTCGCTGCGAACTTACAGTTAGGACATAAATTTGGATCGCATAGGTGTGAACACCTATGCGATTCTGGTGTGGACCAAAAAAAGGGTCCTGTGCGAGTTTGTTCCAAATGAGATGCAATTTCAGCCAAACAGTTTGTATGGCTGAAATCGCATCGCACAGACATCGCATGTGACCTGAACAGCAGTGCGGTGCAAATCACTTGCGATCTCGTGCAGCACATTAATGTGAACCAGCCCTAAGTTCATTCAGCCTTACTGGGTGCAAGTATAAAAAGTGAGAAATCCACCCCTCCCCCACATAACACATCCTGGTAATATAGGAACTTTGCATATGTGATCAGGTGACCTCAGACACACACACTGCAATATAACAATAAGAAGAAGATCCCTCAAGCTCGGACTAAATATATCTCCCCTAATAACTTGTATAACTATGTATATTCTGATGGCTGTTCACTGGAGCATTTCATCATGACATTGAACTCTGCCTCACCTCATATTTTGAAAACATTTAATCAAAACACAGGACAAGCAGCCAATTCTGGCATAGCTATAAGGGAGAGGAGAGGGGAGGGTGATATAAATTGTGCACTGTTTACAGAAACTGTGCATGACTGCAGACTAGTGCACGAGATATGTAAAAAACCTGTCACTCAAAGCAAGGGGGCGGAACGGACTTTGCTTTTTATAGGGAAGTCCGTTTTATTTCACTGAACAATAAAAAGAGGATTGCTCAGCTCTGGATTAACTCTGTGTGGCAAGACTTGGCACAGATGATAGGAAATCTTATTCTCTACCTTGCGACATACATTTCTTTGGGGGGTTTACATCCACTTTAATGCAGAACTTCACCCAAAAATGTTCTGGTGGGGGGCCATCCCTTGTCAGAACACAATAGCTCAGAGGGTTGACCGCTATACTGACATCGGATTGTTAGTACAGAATCTTCCTGAGCTCCTCAGTTTTCATCCAGAAGACTGAACGAAAAAAATAAATGATAGTGTGCAGTAGGCACAATTTGAAAGGATTGAAGGTGGCCAAGTAGTAGTTATGAGATCTTTCCCAATGATCTATGAAATGTTAACGGACACGCCACCGACTTCAGGGCCGATTCTAGGCAGGGTGCACTGGGTGCTTTGCACCCAAGCGCCTGCAGAGGTGGTAGCACTGAAGTGGCAGAGTTCTCCCCTCCCTCCTTCTCTCCTTGTTTGTGTCCGTCCAGAACTAGTGTTCTGAGCATAGGTGTCTGTCCGTCCAGAACTGATGTGTCTCTGACTATCTCCTTTACTATGTCTGTAGTTAGTCTCTGACCATCTCCTTTACTATGTCTGCAGTCTCTGACCATCTCCTGTACAATGTCTGCAGTACCTGACCATCTCCTGTACTAGGTCTGCAGTCTCTGACCATCTCCTGTATGTCTGTAGTATGTCTGGGGGCTCTTTCTAACAGAAGCCCTCTCTGTGTCCATCAGAGAGCCCCCCCCCCCCCCCCCCCCCCAGGTCTCAATAAAGTACTCTGCTTCTCTTCCTGTATTGTGTTTATTGTTAAGAGATCATGTAAGGATCCCAGGGTAAAGAAGACTTTGTGGGGGAGCATCTCTGTGGTTGAGTCATTAGAAACATTTGTAAAGGGGAGGAGTTAGTAAAATGACCACGCCCATGTGGGGTGCCAAAAAATATTTCTGCACCCAGGCACCTGTGACCCTAGGATCGGCCCTGACCAACTTTATTATATTTTAGTTAATTTTTGGTTCATTTTTGGTGAAGAAAATATTAGTTCAGGCTCACTTTTTTTCCCCTACTCTTCATTAATCAGGATATAACCTGCTGACTGAATGGTATTACATCCCACAATGTCTTTGCAAATTTTCCCCACCAAATAATAAGGCAAATCTGTAAAAGTCTCTCTTTTCTGCATCCTGTGCCCTGTCACCAAACTGAAAAGCAAGTTTGTTTTTTAAGCCTGTATACCCAAATGTATACCTGTTTTAAATATAATTGTAGACTGCTAAGCTCCTTCCCCAAGATAAAAACATAAATAAATATTGTGATTATAAAGTGCCCTGATGCTGCAAAATGTCTTATTATATTAGATGTTAAAGCTTTATGTTATATATTCCTTATAAAAGAAGTATGGACGTTTAAAACAATAAATACATTTATACTTACCTGGGTAGATGCAGCATTGATCCAATGCTGCATCTGTCCCCCACTGGCTCTGCAGTGAGAACTGAGCGATCAACCACCACTGATCACTCAGTTCTCCCCCTCTACTCTAAGCAGAGAGCCGTAACTGTAATGCCACGTACATACGGTTGGAATTTCCGACAACAAATGTTCGATGTAAGCTTGTTGTTGGAAAATCTGACCGCTGTGTACGCTCCATCGAACATTTGCTGTCGGAATTTGCCACAACAAATGTTTGAAAGCTGGTTCTCAAATTTTCCAACAACAAAACTTGTTGTGGAAATTCTGATAGTGTGTGCACAATTCTGACGCACAAAATTCCACGCATGCTCAGAATCAAGCAGAAGAGCTGCACTGGCTATTGAACTTCATTCTTCTCAATTTATCGTACGTCTTGTACATCACCGCGTTCTTGACGTTTGGAATTTCCGACATTTGTGTGACCGCGTGTATGCAAGACAAGTTTGAGCTAATATTCGTCAGAAAACAATCCACAGTTTTGTTGTCGGAATGTCTGATCGTCTGTACACAGCTTGAGTCTCTGACTCTCTGCCTTGGAGGGGGCTGCAGAGGCTGGCTTAGGCTTTCAGCAGATCACCAAGAGGCTGAGCTAGATGCCAATCCAGGCTTCTGGGTGGATCCTGACCGTACAGTTGGGATCTTTGATAGATTCACAGGAGTGCAAATGAACTGTACTTCTGTGACCTACAGAAATATAGCCCAAAAAAAGCTGTGGTTAAACTTCTCTAAGTTCACTAATTTTCTAGTCAATAAGGGCACACAAGTGCACTAGATTAAATATAAAACCTTTTTTACTGTGAAATTAACATGATGCACAAAAAAAAAAAATTCTGCCTGGAGTTTGCACATTCTCCCTGTGCCTGCGTGGGTTTCCTTTGGGACCTCTGGTTTCCTCCTACATGCCAAAAGACATGCTGGTAGGTTAATTGGTTCCTGTCTAAATTGGTCCTTGTATGTGTATGTATGAATGTAATTTAGGGACCTTAGATTGTAAGCTCCTTGATGAGAATGTACAATGTATATGTAAAGTGCTACATAAACTGACGGTGCTGTATAAGTACCTGAAATAAATTATACCTATACTTTGCAGTGGACCATTTACACTCTTACCTGCTGCTGTTGGTCAGTAAAGCATTTTTGAACACGGCAGAATGCGTATGAAAGATGATGACATTGTACACTATGAAGGCAGCAAACAGGAGGAGCATCTTCAGCTCAAAGCTCATTCTCAGGAACACCGAGCATGCAATGAAACCCAAAATACAGCAGTATATGTAATACTAGAACAAAAGATAAAATATAATTACATTTCTGCGTTTTTCAAAGATAATACAAGCACTGAAAATACACATAAAGTCAGCATATCACACAAATGTAACCTCTACTAATACACACACATGTAATTGTATTATATACCGATTAGCCATTAGGTTAGGATCACTGACAGGTTAAGTCAATAACATTGATCAGCTCATTACACTTGCATCTGAAAATTAAATAGATCAGGCAGCAAGTAAACATGTTATTCATAAGGTTGATGTATTGAAAGCAGAAAAAATGGGCATCACAGTTTGTTGCGTATGACCCAGGTACACAGTCAAAAGAGCCTAAAATGGGCACATGAGCATCAGAACTGGACCAAAGAGCAATGGAAGAAGGTGGTCTAGCCTGATGAATCACATTTTCCTTTACATCGTGTGGATGGCTGGGGGCATGTGAATCACTTACCCAGGGAAGAGATAGCACCAGGATGCACTATGTGAAAAAGATAAGTTGGCAGAGGCAGTGTGATGCTTTGGGCAATATTCTGCTGGGAAACCTTGGTCCTGTCACTCATGTGGATATTACTTTGAGCGGAGAAAAAGTTAGGCCTGAACATTGCCGGTCCACTGAACACCCCCAAATTTGTGGGTCGATCGGCTGGATGTTCGCCAACCGAGCAACCCACAGTGCACTGTGCGCTTCACAGTGCAATCACTGCCTCTGTCCATTCATAACTGAGAATCATAAACTGTGTTTACAATGCTTCAGTTTATAAATGGACAGGAGCCTCTCCAGTGCAGGTGAAGCTGCTGAGAAAGGGACTGAGGAAGTCTCTTTCTCTGTCTCAAAGGGAAGATACCCCACCAAAGTCCCTCCCCCCAACATGGCTTAAAAAAAAATAATAAATATTTAAAAGTTAAATGTGTAAAAATAAATAAACTACTGACACTGCTGCATATTAGTGCCACTGTACACAGTGTATTTTTTTCTTTATTTATTGGTTCGTGTTTTTTTTTTCTTTTTTTATTGTCCCCTTTTTTTTTTCTTTTTTTATTGTCAGTCGCAGTTTTTCTTACTGCGACGCTGGTATTCCCCCTTTTTCATTTTTTTTTCATAGTTTTTACATTTTTGTCAGCGTCAGTCCTCAGTTTTAAGTGCACCAAACACACATTTTTAAGTTTCTATTCAATTTTGGTAATAAGGCCCCCCCCCCATGCCACTATAAGGGGGCCAGCAACATCTTTGTCCACAGGCAAAGGTGGACATGGTCTGTCCACGGGCAGGGCACATTTCTCTCCGTTTAGTGATGTTGCCCAGGCTATCCAGCCACAGCATGCAGAGGAGGAGGTGAACTGGCTTACTTAACCTCATCGTCCCCATTCTGTATAATCCAAACTGACACCAGTGCACAGTATAGCGCAGCTGCCAGAGCAGCTCATTATGCCTCCTTGTTCACAGCTACTCCTGCCATAGCCCAAGCATCATGCATGGAGGAGTCAGCAGCATTATTTGAACACAGCATTAGCTACTTGCTTCTTGAAGACAAAGACATTACTTGATTCTGATGTTGGTTCTGAGATAGAGGAAGCGAACAACATGAGCGTACAGAGAGGGGGAGAACATTGATTAACAACAAATTGGCAGTCATGTTCCCCCAGCCACAGCATATTGCCAAGTTGGGTGCCCAATAGAGTAGAGGAGAAAAGTGAGGGGGAGAAACAACCCAAACGAGGCAGGAGGTCCTCCAGACCTCCAGAGGAAGCCATCATGGAAGAGTAGAGAGCAGCCAACCTATTCCATCAGATTGTGGTGCTGTATCTTTTTGTCACTTCCCACAGCTCAGCTATGTGGCCCTTTTTTAGCACACGTGCAGCCGATCACACTGTTGCAATCTGCAAGCAAATCAAGTGTGGCAAAAACACCAGCTATTTGGGTACCACATGCTTGATAGGGCATTTAACCTCCCACCACTCAGCCATTGGCAAAGGCACCTGAAAGCCACACACAAGGGACACAATTCTTCTCCTCCTCACCTTTCTGGTCTCACCCCGCTATATCTCATGACCTCTCAGCAGCCTCCACTGACAGGGATGATGGTATAGCAAAGGGTGTCACATGTCCTTGCAACACATCTGCCATTAGCACACCACCAGCTGTAGAGTATAGCAGGCAAATTTCTCTGTTCCAGCTGCTGCAGTGAAAAAAAATATATACTACCTGACACCCACATGCCAAACGTCTAAACGTCTAACGTCCAGCTTGTCCAAATTGCTGGCTTTAAAACTGCCTTTCCATCTAGTGGATTCTGCCCCCTTGTGTGAATTTGAAGAATGTGCTGTACCACAATGGCAGGTTCCCAGTCACTATTTCTTTGCACGTAAGGCCATTCCAGCTCTGTACCATCATGTAGAAAGGCAATGTTTTGGCATCGTTGGGCAAGGCAGTCAGTCGCAAGGTCCACATTACTGCTGACACATGGTCCAGCAAGCATGGTCAGGGACAATATATTTAGTTCACAGCACACTTGGTAACTCTGCTTGCAACTAGGAAGGATGGAGGACAGTGCTGGAGCTTGTTTTGCCATTACATCTCCATACAGCTGCTGGTGATGATGTGAGATCTGTCAGCTGCACTTTCTCCACCACCTTTCTGACATGCTGCAGATGCTGTATATGCAGCAGAAGGCCATCAACGAGTACCTGTGTAAGTATGGCAAAAGGACAGGTTTGGGGCAGCTCGGCTTTATTTCCCCACGTCAATGGCTGCTGATAAAGGATGCATTCTGTCACCATTTGAGGCAACAAGGATGGTGAGCCGTGACAGTGCATGCATCAGTGACACAATCCCCCTTATGTTCCTGTGCCATGGAACAGGACAGGGCACTCGAAGCACAGCAGTGGGAGGAATAGGAGGTCCTCCTTTCCTCTCAAGCCCCACTTTATGCAGACACCATTCATGCGATTCTGGCAGTTTTGGAAGCAATGAAGTAGAGGAAAACATATCAAACCTTAAGAGATGGTTTTCGGTCCCCAAAAACCTTGAGAGTAGTATGTGGCTGGGAGGAGGCAGTTCCAGATACTGTAATCCTAAGTGACCCAGAGGACTCTGCTTCTCATTGCTCCGCAAACTTGTGGTGCATGGGCTCCCTTATTCTTCAAAGCCTGCGAAATGACCCAAGAATTTGTGGCATCAAGGATAAGGATCATTATTGATTGACCACGTTACCTGGGGAAAGTCTCGGAAGTCATCCTGCCCTTGCAGAGGGAGCACAGGATGAAATATCTTGAGGACACCTTAAGGAGGAGCTTATGTAATGCCTTTTCAGACTCTGGTAGGTTACAGTATCATGGAAAAAAAATGTTTTTAAGCCTCTGTTGGTGAAAGGAGGAGCGATGGAGAAGGGGCCACCTCAGTGATGCATTTTACATTTTTTTTAGTCCTTGGCTCCCAGGACAGTCATCTTCAACATCCCATTGGCAGCATCTGGTGGAAAATTATCTAGGGGCGAAAACAGACACAGAGAGCTTTCCAGTAGATGATCTACTGGGTTTCTGGGTCATGAGACTAGACCACTGGCCAGAACTTGCCCAGTATGTAATTGAGCTCCTGGACTGCCCTGAATCTAGTGTGCTTACCGAACAGTCATTCAGTGCTGCCAGAGGTTTTGTAACAAATAAAAGTGCACAGACTCTGTTATCCGGCTGACATTTGTCAAAATGAATCTGTCCTGAATTAGCTAGAAGCATCTATCAATCCTCTGATGCCAATGTCACTGATTAAGTGTTATTAGGATCGAAAATCTCTGCAAGACTGTCTAGGCTGCATAGCTTTGTAGTGTTGATTTTATCTTATCTTTTTTGGTATAGGTTTCATTGGCACAATGAACACCCAATGATAAATTTTTCCGCACCTGTTTGACAAGTGCATCAAATTTCATTTTTTTTACAGCAAAGCCAATTCTTGCTTTCATCAAGAGTACCTCTAGAAGGGTACAGGGTTTGAAGGAACCACCAACACTCAAAACCCAATTTTTCAGCAACTGTGTGACAGGGGCATTAAATTGAATTTTTTTACAGCAAGTGCAATTCTTCCTTTTATCAAGAGTACCTCTAGAAGGTTATGGTGTGAAGGCACCACCAACATCCAAAACCCAATTTTTTCACATCTAAAAGAAACAAGGGGGGGGAGGCGTCTCTCCAAGTATAGTATTAAAACAGTAACATTTATTGCACAAGATTAAAAACACTCATCATAAGTAAGTAGTCTTGACTTATGATGAGCATGACTCCCACTTATATCTTGTAAGTGTTTTTAATCCTGTGTAATAAATGTTACCATTTTAATACTACACTGAGGCCCTGCACACACGATCGGTTCATCCGATGAAAACGGTCTGATGGATTTTTTCATCAGATATTCGATAAAGCTGACTTTCATCAGTCGTACCTACACACCATCGATTAAAAAAACGATTGTTTCAGAACGCGGTGACGTAAAACACAACGACGTGCTGAGAAAAAATAAGTTCAATGCTTTTGAGCATGCGTCGACTTGATTCTGAGCATGCGTGGATTTTTAACCGATGGACATGCCCACAGACGATCATTTTTTTTTTTTTTTTTTTTCTAAAGTGTATTTTGTGCGTGAACTCGAGAGAGAGGAGCCGGACTGCAGGAGTTGGGAGTAGGCAGACCCTCCCCCCGGAGGCAATCGCCATCCTTCTCCATGCCCCCGGTGGCAATGGTGGGTGTGAGGGGGGGCCTCCCACTCACCCCGCCCTACCTGCTCCACTTGGGAGCCCAACTGGGGCCCAACAGGACCCCAACAGGGCAGAGGGACTCCCCCTATGAGGGAGTGAGGGGGCCTAGCCCACCCAGCCAGCCCCGTAGGTCCTTCGCCTCTCTTTAGGAGACCGCATGGCCAAAGTGCGTGCGTATTAAACCAATTTTGTGTGCGTGCAAGTGTGGTGGTTTTTTGTGGGGGGGTGGGCGTACTTAGCACAGGCGTACCTTGCATAGCACACCCACCGGGAGCCGGGCTGAGACCACCAAACTCAATTCACATGTAGCCGAGACCGGGATCCGAACCCTTGGCTGCAGAGCGATCATTTTTTTCTATTGGTTTCCCTTTTCTTTATAGTTCCGACGTACGTTTTGTACATCACCGCGCTTTGGTCAGACTTTTTTTTACATGAACGTGTGAATGCAAGTAAGGCTGGAGAGAAATCACGTCGGGAAAATTATGTTTTTTTTCCTGCCGAGAAAAATGGTTGCGTGTACAAGGCATGAGGATGGCTGTCTCTTTTTAAATCACCTCCTTACCGTGGTTCAACTTTGTTTTTACCTAAAGACTGACTAATCAAATGTACATTATTACAAACTAAGGCCATTGCTTCCTGGAGCGCCAGATACCCAATTGACCTTAAATTTTTTCACATCTGTTACTTCTATCCAAAGTCTGAGAAAGAGACACCAGACTTTATCTAAAAAAAAATTGTTAGTCTTGGCCTGAGTATACCATAATTTGGCTTCTTCACATAAGGCTTGCTCTCACTGTGGTGCAAAAATGTGTTTTTAAGAAGATGAAAAATGTTGTGAAGCCCACACACGATCATTTTAAATGACGTTTTTAAAAACGTCATTTTTTTATATGCCGAAAAACGATTGTGTGTATGCAGCATAAGAGTCACCATACTCTGAGTTCATTTAGAGACACAGTCAGATCCACAGATCTTTACCAGCGGCACTATATTCCACTGGTGATAATTTATGGATCTAGCTGTGCCCCTCAATAATCAAACAAGAATGTGTCATTTTATACACAGATTCATATGTTATTCGTTTTTCTCTTACACAAAATTGTGAAAAAAACTTACTGGTATGCTTTGACAGTTGTTTGCCCCCAAGCTAGAGCCATTGCATTTCTGTAGAGTTTGGTCTAAAGGCTGAAACAACAAACAAATATTCCTTAGTAATAATGATAATTTAACAGTCCATAATGCTTACAGATGAAATTAAAAAGGCTTACCAAATTAAGAATAGCAATTGCTAGGAGTGCTGCTATAGTCAACATAGCCAATGGAACTCTCACTAGAGGTTTAGTCTCTACCATTTCTGCTATAGAGCGTAGTGAATGTGACATAGGCGAACTTTCCCCACAGAAACGCTGGAAAACACAGACAATCTTTTATTACTATTGCATGCATATAAACCACTAGCTGTCCACCGGACTGATTTTCAAAAACTGGCACAAAGAAAACCAGCATGATTGTCCACAGGTTGGGTAACCTGTCAATCCTGGCTGTTATGCTACATTTTTTGTAAGTCAGGTCCACCAACAACTCTATGGGTAACTAGTTAGGAAAGTGGGGTGCAGACTTACCGCACATTTGTCTGCATAGCAAATAAGCAATACGCAAGCGATTATCAATGACACCACAGCAAATGAGACTCCTAGTTTCACACTCCTGCAAGAGAGAAGATTGTCAATGTTTCAATAAAGTGAATGGTTGCCTAGCATTTGGAAACCATTGCAATCATTTTGCAAAGATCTTGAGAGGGCTCTTTGCTTTTACCCATCATTAGATGTTTCTTGCGTGACACCTTGGCAATGAGACACCTTTTTATAGGCCATCGGTTGAGACTGATATTAATTTGCCCTGACACGGGGCAAGACTGCTTTCTAATTACAGATAGATTTCAGCTGGTGTCTTGGCTTTCCATGCCTTTTTGCACTTCCCTTTCTTCATGTGTTTCATAACTTTTTCCCTGAGTCATTCCATTTGATTACACATAACTTCACATGTGGTAAAAATTGCATGTCAATGGCACCTTTAGAAATAGATTTACCTAGAAAAATTGTGACATTTTCAATGCTTATTTTTCACACTGTATAGTTCTGTCTCAGAAACAAACTGGCTTTATGAGAAAGTAGAACTTAAAGTGGTTGCAAACCTCAGACATGAAATATAAACAAAGCATATCCCTCTATAGTGGAAACTTGTCTCAAGGAGAGATTTACTAAAACGTATGCACACAGAATCTGGTGTAGCTGTGCATAGTAACCAATCAGCTTCTAACTTTGGCTTGTTTGGTTACACTTTGACAATAAAACCTAGAGGCCAATTTGATTAATATCCACAACTACAGCTGATTCTATGTGCACTTCTGTCTGCTTCTTCATTCCTCAGCATGAACCACTTCTCAAATTTTTCCACCACACCAAGAGAAAAAAAATGGATAGGGAAGTTATCTTCAGCACACAGCTTGCAAATTATATATTTAGCGCTGATCCGGTAAACTGTGTGAAGAGGATGTGTGTTCCTTCTCACCAGTCAGCTCTCAGAGCTCTCCTTACTGAGCTCTGCAGTGTGTAACTTCAGTTCTCCATCCCCTGTTTTCTGAAAGCTCAGACAAGCTTTATAAATCCTGGACTTTCAACGGCTGTAGAGAAGACTGCAGACAAACAGGTACAACTTATGTTGGAGGATATGTTTAATCTCTTTGTATCACCTGAAGCCAGTCACTTCACTGGGTATATGTAAGGGTTTGCAACCACTTTACGGAAAGTATTGTTTACATTTTGGCGTGAATAAACCACTAATACATCCACGGAATTAATAATAACCACTAATAATAATAACTAATAATAACCATTAATACATCCACGGAAGTTAATTACTGGCTTAAAGACCTAGGGCCGGATTCACGTAAGTTTTACGCCGGCGTATCTAGAGATACGCCGTCGTAAGTACAAATGTGCGCTGTCGTATTTGTACGCCGATTCGCAAAGCTAGATACGCCTGAAAAATAGGCTTCAGTCCACAGACGTAACTTGCCTACGCCGGTGTATCTTGGGCGCATAGTTAGGTGCAATGGGGCTGGACGCCCCATTGCAAATATGCAAATTAGGGCGATACGTCGATTGATTCGCCAGGCGGAAAAAATGCGCGGTTTGCGTAAGGCTTAAGTCCAACGTAAAGTTATTCCACTATATAGGTGGCACAACCCATTCAAAGGCAAGGATCAGGGAAGAGCCGTCGTATGTTACGTCGTTTACGTATTACTACGTGAATAGGGCTGTGCGTAGGTTACGTTCACGTCGTAGGCAGTGTATTGACGTATCTTAGGCAGCTATTTCAACGTAACTGTGAGAATGCACACTGGGATGCGTCCAAGAGACGACACATGTGCAGTTCGTTTTTTGAAGCTCAGCCCATCATTTGCACGGGGTCATGCTTCATTATAATAAATCACGCCCACTTCTGCCTACTTTGACTTACGTCGGCTTACGCCGACAACTATACGCTACGCCAGCGCAACGTTGAGCGCATATTCTTTGTGAATAGCATGCTTACCTCTCACCAATGCGCCGGCATAGCGTAAAGTACAAAGATGCGCCGCTCTACGTGAATTCGGGCCCTAATTTTTTACAAAATGACTGCCAAATATGCTTATTTAAAACAAGTAAAAAAATAACATCCCTGAAAAGGGAAGACACATTTTTTTTCTAGGCAGTGTGTTCAGATTTCTTTTAATTTATATGTTAATTTTTAGTTTTTAATTTATATGTTAGTATTAGATGAGATGTGGTTGTTTATCTTACATCATCTAAATCAACCCCATATGTAAGCAAACATATCCAATACAACATATCCAATTTACAACGTATATGTGACCTAATTTTCCAGAGATAAGAAATAATATTATAGTGGAATAAAACTTTTTTTTATTAGTATCATATGTACCAACCTTGGCATGACCAAAATTTGGATCAAGAATATGCACAAGAACACTACACTGGCACATAAGAAATAATTCCGGATCTTAGGTATTCTGAGGGTTCGGTACTGAAAAACAAAACATACATCAACTAATACATTTACAAAGTGAATTTACTTTCTTCAAGCAGCTAACCTAAACAGATAAGCCCAGGGAGACTGTCGGTGTACAATAATGATATAGCTTTACTGAAAATAGTATTATATGATAAGTATATTTAGTTTACATCCATAGGCGTGCGCACAGGGTGTGCCAGGTGTGCCTGGGCACACCCTAATCACCCCATGTGCCAAACATTCCCCCTATTTTGGAGAAAAAAAAATGAAACAAATAAAATTGTAAAAAAGAATATAACATAAAATAATACAAATAAAAACAAATAAAAACTACTGACACCATCCACTGCTCTAATGACACCGTCAGTATATATATACATGGGTTTGAGCTTTGGGGTGCACACCCTAATGTAATGGGCTGCGCACGCCTATGTTTACATCGAAGTTAGGGCAAGATGGACATGAAACAGAAAATAAAAAATATTGCGTTTTACCTCTCTTTCCAGGCCATCGGCAGTGAAAAAAAGCAGGAAGGCATAAAAGTCATCTGATTTACCAAACCAGGGTCTAAAAGATAGAAAAAAGGTTGCTTTACTTCAGCTTTTCAATCCATGTCTCATTATACAGCTAGATCATAAAAATATAAAACATTGGAGTCACTGCTATTACTCAGTGCGATCCTCCTGCGATTTGAATACAGCAATATTTATTTTGTATTTTTTAATGATTAGCTATGTTACACAGATACAGTTGAAATTTGTGATGCTGTAAAATTTCACAATTACCACTATTAGCATTTGTCTCCAGGAATGCCAGCTTATTTCAATGCCCAAACACATAAGTGCATATTTAAGGAGATTAATATATTATCAGGGGTTAAGAGTTAGAGCTGTGGTTTAAGGAGTTATGTTTTCGTGTTTAAGTGAACCTGTGCTCTGCCAATTCTGAACAAACCTAATGCAACCATCACCAGAGTCATGCAAAAAGGATCACCTATCTCTCTCAGTGAGAGATCTAGGAATATTAAATGCTTGTTGCTAGTATCTGTGATTTCAACATGTTCATTTGACAGCTGGACATTTTGGGTGGTAACCAAAGACAAGATGCATACTTGAAACATTTACAACAACGATCGGAGTGTCACTGCCCAGCTAGAGTTTGATGACTTTGTTGACCAGCTTCCCATTCCAACCCTGACAGATGAACATAGATCTTCTAAAAAAGGAAATCATGATGGAGGAGGTTTTGGCGGCCATTAAACAGGCCCCTTTTGGCAAAGCACAGGGCCCAGATGAGTTTACAACCCTGTACTACAAAATATGTGCTTCCTTATTGGCCCTCACCATAACACAATTATTCAAAGCCATTCAACAGGGTGGTCCAATAGACACAGACTCTAATAGAGCATTTATTACCCTCATCCTTAAACCCCACAACGACCACAGTGACATAGAAAACTACTGTCCAATATTCTTAATTAACACTGACCAGAAAAAAGATTTTGCCAAACTGGCTATTGACATTTCTAGCTCGCTATATACACTCTGATCAGAGGGGCAGTGTGCCGCATAGACAGGCTGCTGACCTCATTTCCATAGTTCACTCCTCCTGGGATGGCAGGACAAATTGGACAGGGGTGCTGTGGCCATTAACATTTGAAAGCCTTAAACTCCCTATCGTTGGCCCTTCCTTTTCCGAGCTGTCCGCATGAGTATAGGAATTCCAGAAACTGTCATTTCCTATTTATACTGATCAGCTGTGATTAGGTACAGCTGATCACATGGTAAAGAGCCTACGTCATAGGCTCTTTAACGTGATCAGAGATGCAATGTGCCTGAGGAACACAGCGCACCACAGATCACCACGCTGCGCACCCCTGGGAGTGTGCACGAGCTGATCATTCTGAAGGATGTCATATGATGTCCACTCAGAACAATGAAACCGCTGCCCGACCTATAGCAGAATGAAGGGCGGGGGTTTCATTGTGGCTAAAACAGCCAACCAAAGTCCAGCGTCATAGCAAAGCTTTTACTGTTGAAAATATATACTACATATACTAGTTACAAAATAAATTATGTCTGTATTTCAGAAACTGTGATGCCACAGAAATACATTTTACAACATACGTTTCATGCACGGTTACATGCATCTACCTCATAAATCAGAACTAGGTATGGGTGAAACTGCCCTGGGTCAGTTTGCTGGGCAGGTTTATTAAATCCTGAAATTTGAAATTTGAGACACCTGAACTTAACAGCAAATTTTAAGTCCATTGGAGGACGAATGTTGTTACAAAATCCTGGCCAATTCCAAAGCTAATAGGCAGCTATTGTCAAAAAAGGGCCAGGGGAGCGAGGGGAGCAGGAAGCTATATGGGACATTTAACAAAGCACAAAAATTCAATCTAAAAACCTCTTGTGGTGTTTATTTACTTTTTATATTATTTTGAGAAGGAAGAGTTAAGGGTGCTTATGTACACTGTGTTTATTCCCCTGGGGGGGGGGGGGGGTGATATCTAGGGTTCCTTCATTCTCAAAAGGGCTTCCAGATTCTGATAAGCGAAACCACTACACCATTAGTTACCACCACCCCCATTTTGATGTGCACAAATAAAAGAAAATGCGTAGGATACATCTTAAAATTCAAACAAGCATTATACATTGGTTCAGGTGGGCAAACTGGCCATTTTGTTGGGCATTCACTGAACTGAGGATGGGCTGGACTTCAGTCGAATCCAAAGCTTATTCCTATCAGTAAGGGTTTAAATTGAATTTCATAGCTCGGCCAAATGCCCACAAGCCCTATACCATTCTCTACTTATGCAGTGTGTCAGTAGCACTCCCTATGCTTCCCCATCACAGATAACAGAAAAGCCACCTTTACTGTCTCTTCTAAGCCAGCTGCCCTAAATTCAAAGGGCAGGCAATGCTTTATTTTTACAAAGAACCCAAACCTCATCCCTAATCAGACATAAAGAAGTCACAGGTATCCATTTCTGACAGTCTCATGTCTGTGGGCATAAACTGGGGAATTAAACTTCTTGCACCGTTATAATAGCATAGAAAACTGTCAGTAGTTGTGTGTGCCACAATAAGCAGATAGACCCGTTTCAGGTCCATCTGCACCACCCATGCCAGTTCCTATTGCAGTGAAATAGAAACTAGTGAAAAGTCTGCACCTAATTAACCGAGGGAATGTGGTGGTTTTCCATACAGAAAACAGTCACAGATCCTCATTTAGCTTGCAGCTGGCATACAGGGGTGTGCGCTTTCAGTAGACAGCTCACATCCCCCTCTCTGGCCAAGCAGCAATTACACTGAACAAGCAGAGCTTGCCGAGTAATAACCCTCCACCTTCCTCACACTCTGTGCTGAGTAAGGGGCAATGATGAGCAGAGAGATTGGAGCATGCAGTTCCAGCTTTCCTGCTCTGTGTTGGGTCTGTCACAGCAGAACAGAGAACTGATTGCTCCCAATTAACAAAGGCGCTTTTTTATTTAAGAGCAGCATCTGCTCCTTTTGTTTATGTTTAGAAGAGTGCTGCCAGCATTGTGCTTACACCATTCTTTGTTAACTCCCCCCAAATACTCTAAAATACAATAACTTGCATATCTTTGCAGCAAGTCAAATTGGAACATCAAAGAATAAACTGATCATTACACTTCCCAATATCAGATTTTAATTTAGTATTTGGTGTTCCAAGGTTACCGGTTGCTGTTATCATGGAATATGCTACTACTCCAGAGATTTTAATATAAACATAGTGAAATCATAAGTATTGCTCATGAGTTTAGGATTCCTTAAGTGACACATTATTTGTATCAATTTAAAAAATACTTGACCGTACTTGACGGAACTGAGACAATCAATTGTGTTTAGCATTCTGTCATGCAGTTCTTCTTCCTGATTCCTTTTCTGTGACACATTCCTAAATAATAATAATGACAATATTAATATGAAAAAAACAACAACACACTGATATTATAAGGTATCCATTCTCCAGCCAAAACACTGTTTATTTGCTTTGGCTAGTGCAGTGAAGAATTACACATCACCATCTTATTCTTACTGCTTTGTCCCAACTGGTGATTCACCTATTTCCTGAGTGTACACCTAGAGAGGAAGGGAGATGAAATCTATCCATTTGGGACAGTCAGCAATATGAAAAAGAAACTGACAGTTAAAATAACTGGTCTTATGTCCTATGGCCCTGTGCAAAATATCACTATGTCCACAACACACTCCTGTCCTTAAAAATTCAACATTATAATGGATAACAAGTATGCTTGCCTTTGAATGCCAAAGTTACGAAGTTGGTAAAGTTGAATAAAGACACAGGTCTCGTCTATCCAGGTGTGTGTGTTGCTAGCAATTTTCCTATCCTTGAAAACATGTATTTTGACTGTATCTACACTCCACACAGACATCACCAGCTGTGCACAGTAAAGAACCCCTTGGACATTTAAGGACCGAACCGCTTCTTATCCAACTTCATTGTGTAGCTGCATGTCTTCTTTAGAGACCTTAGTTTAAACAGTTTTCTCTTGATATTACAGTCATCATTAAAAGATTTGTATATTGTGATTATATTCTCTCCCGAGTGCCTCTTCTCCAAAAGAAGCACATAACATGCACCACTTTTCTATTTGTTAGTAGGTGCAGCAGTATTGTTGTTAGGTTTTATCATCTTCAACTGACTTGCACCAACCAAAAACATCCTTTAGAGGACGTGTACTAAATCACGAGTTTCCATTGGTGCTGTTGTGTACTAAAGCATAGCAGTTTTTATTGCTGCTGTTACCTATAAGAATCTCTGGCATTGCACAGTTCATATCAGCCAGTTAGATAATGTTGGCAGCACTACAGCTGTCCACTTACGGTACATCAGAAAATGTCCACTGCTAATACAAAGGAATGGCACCCTGTACAACTGCACAGTCCATAACTGGTGATGGCAATGGGAATATACAAACCTTTCTAACCTTTACCCAAAACATTTTTTTTTTTTTTGGCAGGCCAGGTTACAATATTTATGGCTGTAAAACCCGCTAGCTATAAAGTTTCTAAATTATATCAGACAGGTTAGATAACTATCATTTTGCTATTGCTCTGTTAAAGATTTGCAGCACAGTGAACACCATCCTTCAAATCTCACCTCTCAGGAGAGTTCAGCCCAAAGATGGATAAGGTCTAAAATAACAAGCCTAGAGTCCTTCTTGGGAAGACTTAACAGAACAATATTTACAAAAAAAGGTGTGAAAGGAAAAGGTTTTGTGGAGTTTCTCAAAACCGCCTTGTGGATATCAGTGATGGAAATTACCATAGCTAGAGAACCTCAGATCAGCCGGAGAAGGGACTCACATTATCCTTTTGCCAGCTTTCAGTCATGTGCTAGTTTGCAGCTAGCACACGTCTCCCATGTAAGGGGTATTTGAAGCCATTTACCACTTTATACAACGTCACCACCTGCATCTTGTAGGGTGTTGGTAAAAAAAGCTGTTGAGCCATGGTTTGGTCCTGAGAGACTGGATGACTGAAAGCTTGCAAAAGGATAATGCGAGTCCCTTCTCTGGTTGGTCTGAGGTTCTCTAAGGATTTATAGCTATGGTGATTTCCATCTGTGATATCCACAAGGCGGCTGAGAAACCTGAAGTGAGAGGTTACACTCACTGATGCCAGTACAGACCTTTAGAGGTCTCAGAATCTGGTAAGAGGATATATTTGCCCGTATTTCCTATGGGGAGCACTGGGTGTTGCACTAATTAAGACCTTGAGGACATCTGCACGTGATTGTGGACACTTACTAATAATTTGTTTTATTAATTTGTATTTCATCACTTAATAAGTCATATAAGAAAAAATATCAGGAACTGTCCTAGGGCAGGTCTGATCCTAGCGCTCTATGGAAATAATAAGCTGTATGACATAAGCTATGTGATTTTTTTTTTGCAGAAAAGCAGCTATTATAAAAGAATGTTAATATATAGAAAATATGCCTCTAAAAAGAAACATTAACAGCGCTACTTAATAAGTCATAAATAGTGATTTTTGCATAAGGCTATAACAGCGCAACACATTTTTAATTTTATTTTGGTTTATTGCTGTGTACAATATTGTGAGTGCTGCTGCTGTGTACATATATTTTTATTTTCACATATATTTTCATTAATTCATATTTTTCCATACGGGACTCCCTGAGCTCAACTTTTTTTTATACTTGTGTATATATACACAACAGTTGTGTGACAAAGTATTTGCCCCTTTTAGGTTTTTTATTTTTTTTGCATATTTGTTATACCTAAATGACTCAGATCATCAAAATGTTTTATTATTACACAAAGATAACCCGATACAATACAAAATGCAGTTTTTAAATGATGGTAACATTTACTAAGGCTAAAAAACTGTCCAAACCTGCCTGACTTTATGTATAAAAAGTAATTCAGTCCCCTGAACCTAATTACTGATTGTGCCACCCTTGGCGGCAGCAACTGCAATCAAGCATTTAAAAAAAAAACTGACAATGACTCTTTCACATTGCTAAGGAACAATTTTGGCCCATTCTTCTTTGCAGAATTGTTTAAATTCAGCCACAGGGTTTACCAGCATGAACAGCCTGGGATACAGCATCTCAATTGGATTTAAGTCTGGGCTTTGACTAGGCCACTCCAAAACCAAAATGTGGCTTTGTTTGAACGCTGTTGCGTTTCGGATCATTGTCCGGCTGCATGACCCAAGTGTGCTTGAGGTCACGAACTGATGGCCGGACATTCTCATTTAGAATTTTCTGATAGAGCTCCGAATTCATGATTCCACACATTCCAAAAAGTTACATTTTAGTCCACAAAATATTTGCCAAAGTCTTAGGCATAATCAAGATGTTTTTTGGTAAATGTAAAATGAGCCTTTCTGTTCTTTTTGGTTAGCAGTGGCTTTGGTCTTGGAACTTTCCCATGGATGCCATTTTTGCCCAGTCTCTTTCTTATTTTTGAATCATTACCTGAGGCAAGTGGGCCTGTAGTTCTTTAGATGTTGTTATGGGTTCTTTTATGACCTCCTGGATGAGTCGTTGTCATGCTCTTGGAGTAATTTTTGCAGACCGGCCACTCCTGGGAAAGTTCACCACTCTTCCAAGTTATCTCCATTTGTGAATAATGACTCTCCCCGTGGTTCACTGGAGTTCCAAAGCCGTAGAAATGGCTTTGAAACCTTTCCTAGAAAGATACATGTTTGTTTCTAATCTGTTCTTGATTTTCTTTTTTTTAGCTTGTAGCATGATGTGTGGCTTTTTGTGGTTCCCTTTGTCAGACAGCTTCTATTTATGTGATTTCTTGATTCCACAGGTCTGGCAGTAATCAGGCCTGGGTGTGGCAAGTGAAATTTAACTTAGCTTTCCAAAAAATTGTGGTTCATTCACCATGGGAGGGGCCAATTACTTTTTGACATAGGGCCAGTCAGGTTTGAACAGCTTTTTTCCCCCTAATAAATGAAATAATGTAAAAACTGCATCTTGGATTTACTCGGGTTATCTTTGTGTAATATTAAAATTTGTTTGATGATCTGAATCATTTAAGTGTGAGAAATATGCAAATCAGGAAGGGGGCAAATACTTTTTTACACAACTGTATATAACTATGCTTATACGTTATTCTTTTGATACAGTATCCTCTTTATTAAAAGCACATGCAAAGACCTACAAAAAACAGTTTCATATACCTTTCATTATTACAGTTATGTCCTATTCCCTGCATGGGGATTTCCTACAAGAGAAAAGTAAATATTAGTCAGACAACATAAGCAGTATTTATTCTGTCAATCTCAGTCTTAAAGGAGAAGTCCAGCCAAATCTCATTTGGCTAGGCTTTTCCTATGGCTCACAGGAGTGCAGTTCGTTTTGCACCCCGGTGAACCGTTTTCATCAGAGAGTGGGCTGAAGTCTGCTCTCGGCGGATGTCATGGATATCGGTCTGGACTGAAATCTGTATCAGCCTCTTATTGAGCCTCTGAGGGCCTGAGACGGCTGTTCTGCCCCCTTCCCAGCTCAGCGCTCCAATGAGCACTATGGGAGAAAATCAGAGAGCTGTGACTGACAGTCTAAAGCTCTCTTCTTAAGGAGCTCTGAAAACCGAATGATCAGCAATGTTCAATTGCTCGGTTTTCAGTGCAGAGAAGTGCCAGGGGACAGATGCAGCATTGGACCCAGGTAAGTATTAAGGGGAAAAAAGGAGCCATACTTCTCTTTTAAATAATACGTTACCCCAACATTTAATATTCCTGATATGTGTCTGTTGTACAATGCATTTATGTTAAAAAGTATCTTATTTTTGTTTTTGTATTGTTTTCTTTGTGTGAAATACTTGGTGATCCTGCCAGTTCCCCCAATTTCCTTTTTTAAACTGACCATGCTAGGCATACAAGCACATCCATACCACTGTGGTCAGTTTTCTGGCTGTGCTCAGAAAACAGCCTGCTTGTCAATGGCCAGTAATTATCACCGCACACCACCCCAACACAGTGGTGTAAACCGGGCACATAAGGAGAAAGCCAGGGTCACTTTATGCATGTTTGATCCTGTATGTCACTCAGTGCTAGAAGCTGGGAGTTCCTGCAATTCTGGCTTTATTCTCGGTAATAAAATAAATCAAACCTCCACAGGAAAAGTGAGAAACAAGTGCACGATCATTAATACTTTTAAGTAAAAATATTACTTATAACCAACTACAATGCATCTGTGGCTCCATGCACACTGGGCTTTAAACAAATTCCAGTTCCCTTGCCAGAAAAAATGCTCCTATAGAGCGTTTTTGTACACAGTTCAGGAGAGATTAGCATTTTTCCTGCAGAATGTTACAATCAGAAACACAAACCAGAAGGTTTTTTTTTCCTGCCTCTAAACTCTGAGCTTAAAATATGCCTGTAATCCTCCTAATGTGCATAGACACAGAGAATAACATTGAGCTGCTTCTACAGGCAGAACACAAAACTCCTCTAGAAGCAATCATTTTTAAGCCAGTGTGCATGGAGCCTTAATTGTGTGCAATAACATTTATTTTCAAGATATCTGGGGTCATTCTGTGAAATCTATTTAAGTTACAAATTATTGTATACTGCAACAGTATCAACAAAATAGAATTAACTCAGTTTCAGGGCCTCTCCTACCCGGGGTGCACAGGGTGCAGTGCACCCAGGCGCCACAGAGGTGGGAGCGCTGAAGCGCCAGAGTGCTTCCCTCAAATCTTCTCCTCTCCTTGTTCGTGTAGAGCGGCGGCTCTCCCCGCCGCTGCTGCCGCTGCTGTCAGTGTCCCCCCTTCCTCCTCCTGTTAGGGAGGGGAGTGAATCCGGAGATCGGAGCGGCTGTCTCTGTGTGAAGAGACGCTAGCTGCTCAGTGACGTTGCTGAGGGGGCGGTCCATCATGCCTCACACATATTCTGCTCCTCTCGGTGTCATAAAAGGACTCCTGTCTGCGGCGATCTGTAATCCACCCGGGCGGCAGCTGCAGAGGAGGGGACAGTGTGCAGCCGCGCCGCTCGGGTGGATCACAGATTGCCGCAGAAAGGCGTGCTTTAACGACACAGAGAGGAGCAGAATATGTGTCAGGACAGGCATGATGGACCGGGTGTTTTTATGTACTATTATGGAGGGGGGGTTTGTCCTGGGTGGGGGGTCTGTAGTAATGTAGGGGGCGTTTTTTTCCTGGGGGGGGGGAGTCTGTACTAATGGGGGGGGTTTGTCCCGGGGGTCTGCACTAATGAAGGGGGGTTGTCCTGGGGGGTCTGTACTAATGGTGGGAGTTTGTACTAATGGAGGGGTTTGTCCTGGGGGGTCTGCACTAATGGGGTGGTTTGTCCTGGGGGGTCTGTACTAATGGGGGGAGTCTGTACTAATGGGGGGGCTTGTCCTGGGGATATGCACTAATAGGGGGGTTTATCCTGGGGGGTCGGTACTAATGGGGGGTTTGTTCTGGGGGGGTCTGCACTAATGGAGAGGTTTGTCCTGGGGGGGTCTGTACTAATGGAGGGGGGAGTCTTTACTAATGGGGGGGGCTTGTCCTGGGGGTATGCACTAATAGGGGGGTTATCCTGGGGGGTCGGTACTAATGGGGGTGTTTGTCCTTGGGGTTTGTACTAATGGGGGGTTTGTTCTGGGGGGGTCTGCACTAATGGGGGGGTTTGTTATGGGGTCTGTTCTAATGGGGAGTTTGTCCTGGTTGGGTCTGTACTAATGGAGGGGTGGTTTGTCCTGGGGGTCTATACTAATGGAGGGGGGTTGTCATGGGGGGGTCTGCACTACTGGGGGGTGGTTTGTCCTGAGGGAGGTCTGTACTAATGGAGGGGGGTTTGTCCTGGGGGAGTCTGTACTAATAGGGGGGTTTGTCCTTGGGGGAGTCTGTACTAGTGGGGGGTTTGTCCTGGGGGTCTCTCATGGGGAGTTTGTACTAATGGAGGGGGGTTTGTTTGTCCTGGGGGTCTGTACTAATGGGGGGTTGTTCTGCGGCGGTCTTTACTACCGGAAGGGGGTCTGTAATAATGGAGGGGGGTTTGTCCTGGGGGAGTCTGTACTAATAGGGGGGTTTGTCCTTGGGGAGTCTGTACTAATGGGGGGTTTGTCCTGGGGGTCTGTCATGGAGAGTTTGTACTAATGGAGGGGGATTGGTTTGTCCTGGGGGTCTGTACTAATGGGGGGTTGTTCTGCGGCGGTCTTTACTACTGGAAGGGGGTCTGTACTAATGGGGGGTGTTTTGTCCTGGGGGTCTGTACTAATGGAGGGGGTGGTTTGTCCTGAGGGGGGTCTGTACTAATAGAGGAGGGTCTGTGCGAATGGAGGGGGTCTGTACTAATTGAGGGGGGATGGTTTGTCCTGGGGGGGTCTGTACTAATAGAGGTTGGTTTTTACTGGAGGGTCTGTACTGAGGGAGGGGGTTTATACTTAGTTAGGAGTCTGCACTGATGGAGGGGCTCTATACTTAGTGGAGTGGGTCTGTACTGAGGGGCGACTATAGGTGGAGGAAGGGGGATGACACCATGTTTTACCTCAACGGGTGACAACAACCCTAGTGACGCCACTGCAGCTGCGGGCTCTTCATTCCTCCTCCCACTCCCTCTCCTCCTTCTCTTCGCACGCAATGCTGTACTAGTGAGCGGAGCTTGTGAGCACAGCAACCCTTTATGTTTTTTCCCTGCCTTCATATTGGCCAGGGGAGAAATAGAATAGAAAAAGGAGCAGAGAAGAGGATTGTGGGACTTGTAGTTCGAGGACTGGCAGCCCCACTGTAACAAAGAAACTGCAGCCCACACGGCATGTTCAGCTGAATGGGAGAGAGAGTGAGCCAGGACCCCTGGAAAGCTTTCAGGGAAGTGCACCCAGGACTCCAGGGGAGAGGACAGTGCTGAGAGAACACCATCGGAGAGAGAACCCCCGCAGCCGTACGCCACCAGAGGGAAAGCCACACAGCCTAGTGCCATCCCTGGCGGAGAAAGGAATGGAGTCATTACCAGAATACAGATCTGGGCTCTACCCAGCGGAGTATCCATGGGAAATTCAGAGTGAGCTGACTCCTGATCAGAGGAACCGTTGTTGCTGTATCGCTGGGTCAGGTGAGAGCCGATCAGCCATTGTCTACTTATGTCAATAGGAACTGCAGTCTCTGACCATCTCCTGTATTATATCTGCAGTCTCTGACTGTCTCCTGTATTATTTCTCCAGTCCCTGACCGTCTTCTGTAGTATGTCTGCAGTCTCTAACCATCTCCTGTATTATATCTCCAGTCACTGACTGTCTCCTGTAATATGTCTACACTCTCTGACCATCTCCTGTACTATGATTGCAGTCTCTGACCATCTCTTGTATCATGTCTGGAGTCTCTGACCATCTCCTGTATCATGTCTGCAGTCTCTGACCATCTCTTGTATCATGTCTGCAGTCTCTGACCATCTCTTGTATCATGTCTGCAGTCTCTGACCATCTCTTGTATCATGTCTACAGTCTCTGACCATCTCCTGTATTATATCTCCAGTCACTGACTGTCTCCTTTAATATGTCTACACTCTCTGACCATCTCCTGTACTATGATTGCAGTCTCTGACCATATCTTGTATCATGTCTGGAGTCTCTGACCATCTCTTGTATCATGTCTGGAGTCTCTGACCATCTCTTGTATCATGTCTACAGTCTCTGACCATCTCCTGTATTATATCTCCAGTCACTGTCTGTCTCCTTTAATATGTCTACACTCTCTGACCATCTCCTGTACTATGATTGCAGTCTCTGACCATCTCTTGTATCATGTCTACAGTCTCTGACCATCTCCTGTACTATGTTTTGGGCCACTTTATAACAGTATCAGAGAGGTTCCCCTCCAGTTCTCATTAATGTACGCTCTTCCAGTATTTTCTTTATTGTTAAAAGATCATGGGAGGATCCCAGGGCAACAAAGACTTCTTAGAGGAGCATCTCTGTGTTTGAGTCATTGCCATAGAAACATTTGTAAAGGGGAGGAGTTGGTAAGATGACCACCCCCCTTTTGTGGGGCGCCAGAAATATTTCTGCACCCAGGCGCCTGTGACCCTAGGATCGGCCCTGCTCAGTTTAGATTTAAATATTTAATGCAACCTTAAAAGAGAAGTATGGGTTTTGAAGAATTATACTTACCTAGGTGGGGTCCGATGCTGCATCTGAGAGGCTGAGCTGGGTATCGATCCAGGGATCTGGTGGATCCCGACTCTGTGGTTGTGAGGATGCGGAGCCTGGACCAACTTCTGTCTTTAAAATGCATTGTTTACTGTGAAAATTACAGTGCAGTTTGGGAGTTAACCACAAGGGGGCACTGTAGGGGGTGTGGCTGTAGGTGTGTCATCGATTGTGTATCCCTATAAAAAGGGATCACACGATCGATGACGCCGCCACAGTGAAGAACGGGGAAGCCGTGTTTACACACGGCTCTCCCCGTTCTTCAGCTCCGGGGACCGATCGTGGGACTCCATCGGCGATCGGGTCCGCGAGTCCTGTGGTCCCCGACCTGCGACCCACGGTTGGGTACTAGCTCAGCACATACCTGTAAGTGCATGTGCCCAGCCGTGCCATTCTGCCGACGTAAATGTGCAGGAGGCGGTCCTTAAGTGGTTAACCACTTTGTACGGCCGCAGTGTGGCTCTAAATCTCTGGGAGGCCGTCTATATACAGCCTCCGGTGACAATGGCGCGTGCGTGCCCGCCGCATCACTGAGATACCGATGCGCGTGCCGTGATGTCCGCCAGGCACCCGTGATCGACGGTTAAAGAGACAAGGACGTGGATCTGTGTGTGTACATAGGGACACATAGGGACACAGATTGGTCACCTCCCTCAGTCCCCTTCCCCCACAGTTAGAACACTATGCAGGGTACACATTTAACCCCTTCCTCAACCCCTAGTGTTAACCGCTTCAATGCAAGTCACATTTATAAAGTAATTAGTGCATATTTATAGCACTGATCGCAGTATAAATGTGAATGGTGCCAAAAATGTGTCAAAAGTGTCCGATGTGTCCGCCATAATGTCGCACTCCCAATAAAAATCGCAGATCACTGCCATTACTAGTAAAAAATAAATAAAAAATAATTCTGTCCCCTATCTTGTAGGCGCTATAACTTTTGCGCAAATCAGTCGCTTATTGCGATTTTTTTATATTTTTATTTTTTACCAAAAATATATAGAAGAATACGTATCAGCCTAGACTGAGGAATTTTATTTTATTTTTTTAAATTGGGCTATTTATTAAAGCAAGAAGTAAAAAATATTGATTTTATTTTCAAAATTGTCACTCTTTTTTGTTTATAGCGCAAAAAATAAAAACCACAGAGGTGATCAAATACCACCAAAAGAAAGCTCTACTTGTGGGGAAAAAATGATATCAATTTTGTTTGGGAGCCACGTCGAAGGCACGACTGTGCAATTGTCAGTTAAAGCGACGCAGTGCCAGAAGCTGAAATTTCACCTGGGCAGGAGGGGGGTAGCATTGCATTACTGTGTGGAGTTACAGGCAGAAGAACAGAAAGTAAGGATTTCTCAGAAGAAATAAGGACATTCAAAAGCAAAATTGAAGGATGAGGTAAGTGAAGGAGGACTGCACTAAGGTAAAGGAAGCTACTTGGGAAAAATATTTTTTACCTTTACAACCCCTTTTAGTGTCTCTAAACAAAAACATAACTGAGTCACTGGTGCTTTAAGTACAGTAAATAGCACTAATAATATACTCAAGGCAATTTTTCTCATTATTTAAAAAAATTTAAGACCAAGACTACAGCTACTTACCCGCTTTGGTTTTCCATTTGTGAGAGGAATATCAGTGCTGGAGGGCTCACTTGAATCCAGGTGCGAAAATGGCCTTGCAGCTCCCCATGATTCAAGATACCGGGTCATCCTAACTGAAGGTCGAACCTTAAGGCCATCATTTCGAGGACGAGGAATATGGTTGTTCTTGCTCCGACGTTGTCTGGACTAACAGTGGAAAGCACAGCACAATTAAAAACAATACAACTGGCTCTAATGTAAAACAAGGTAAAGACACACAATGGATACACAGTTTATACAATGGTGTAATAAGAACAATTTTTTATGTTTCTATATTTCTGTGATAGAAATGAAAACTGGCACATGGTAAAACGATTATATTTTCTTAGATGTTCTTTTTTTTATCCAACAAAAAGGTATTTATTTAGCAGAGTTGGTATACAGTTTCATCAGTGCAATACAGCTCAATGCCATGCATCTCAACAGCAGAAATACACAACAGTGCATCTTCTTCAGCAAGTTACAGTACTCCTCATAACCAAGTGCTTAACCAACATTTACAGTGCCTTGTATTCACCCCCCTTGGCTTTTTACCTATTTTGTTATATTATAGCCTTTAGTTCAATTTTTTTTTTAATCTGAATTATATGTGATGGATCAAAACACAATAGTCTAAGTTGGTGAAGTAAAATTTGAAAAATATATACCGTACATAAAACTATTTTGCAGAATAAAATAAATAATAATTGGCATGTGTGTATGTTTTTACCCCCTTTTTTACGAAGCCCATAAAAAGCTCTGGTGCAACCAATTACCTTCAGAAGGCACATGATTAGTGAAATGATGTCCACCTGTGAGCAATATTAGTGTCACATGATCTGTCATTACATGTACAGACCTTTTTAAAAAGGACTCAGAGGCTGCCAGACCTAAGGAAGAGGCACCACCTACCAAACACTGACACAAAGACCAAAGAACTCTCCAAAGAAGGGACGATGTTGTTGAGAAGTACAAGTCAGGGTTAGGTTACAAAAAAATATCCAAATCTTTGATGATCCCTAGGAGCACCATCAAATCTATCATAACCAAAAGATCATGGCACAACAGCAAACCTGGCCCCAATGTCGGAACGCCTAACGTTTTGATAACAGACCATTTAGGCTTTGAAGAAAGGGGTGCGCCCCAGAAACGTTAGCCGTTCGGCTGTTGGGGTACCATTCGATCCTCGGCATCATCTGGTCCTGCTGGCAGGAACCAAGAGACCAGTCTGATTGTTTTAAAAGTGTGTATTCAAGCTTTCTTTGTGAGTAGGACTTTTGCTTTTATTTTATTCAATAAAACCTTTTTATGGTAATGCACTAGGTCGGTGAACCCTCCCCCCTTCTTTTCTCTCTTTTTTAGTCACATGAATGCCCATGGTTCTGAGGAGGGCTGCAAGACCTAGGATTGGACTACATCACCCTTCAGCGAAAACATCAGAGCGCAGGAGATTTTTTTATTACAAACCTGCCAAGAGACGGCCGCACACCAAAACTCATGGACCGGGCAAGGAGGGCATTAATCAGAGAGGCAGCAGAGAGACCTAAGGTAACTCTGAAGGAGATGCAGAGTTCCACCGCAGAGACTGGAGTATCTGTACACAGAACAATAAGCCATATGCTTCATAGAGTTGGGCTTTATGGCAGAGTGGCCAGTAGAAAGCCATTCATTTCAGCAAAAAAACAAAATGGCACATTTTGAGTTTGCGAAAAGGCATCCCAAAATTTATAGAGGAAGGTGCTCTGGTCTTATGAGACTATAATTTAACTTTTTGGCCATCAAAGAAAACGCTATGTCTGATGCAAACCCAACACATCACATAGCCCAAATAACACCATTCCCAGAGTAAAACATGGTGCTGGCAGTATCATGCTGTTGGGGATGTTTTTCAGCAGTCGGGACTGGGAAACTGGTCAGGGTTGAGGGAAAGATGGATGGTGCTAAATGCAGGGATATTCTTGAACAAAACCTGTACCACTCTGTGTGTGATTTGAGGCTAAGTTGGAGGTTCACCTTTCAGCAGGACAATGACCCCAAACACACTGCTAAAGCAAGACTTGAGTGGTTTAAGGGGAAACATGTAAATGTGTTGGAATGGCCTAGTCAAAGCCCAGATCTCAATCCAATTGAAAATCTGTGGTCAGACTTAAAGATTGCTGTTCACAAGTGCAAATCGTCCAACTGGAAGGAGCTGGAGCAGTCTTGCAAGGAGGAATGGGCAAAAAACCCAGTGGTAAGAAGTGGCAAGCTCATAAAGACTTATCCAATGTGACTTGGAGCTGTGATAGCCGCAAAAGGTGGCTCTACAAAGTATTGACTTTAGGGGGGGGGGGGGGTGAATCGTTATGTTATTTTGTCCTATTTATTGTTTTCTTCACAATAAAAAAAAAAACACATCTTCAAAGTTGTGGGCATGTTCTGTAATTTAAATGATGCAAATTCTCAAACAATCCATGTTAAATCCAGTTTTTGAGGCAACAAAACATGAAAAAAAGCCAAGGAAGTTAATATTTTGCACGGCACTGTATTCCCAATAGTCTGTTTGCTACCAGATGCACTGGGGAAAATCTTTTTGGTCGAGGACAGAAAATACTCATAGGCAGATTGGGCAGCCTGCCAAGACTCACTGGCCAAGGCAGAGGGATCTGTTATGTACCATTGTTCCATTACCTGGACCTGAGATTTCACCTCAGCCTTAAGGGCAGAGGAAGCATGTTTAAATTTGTTCATTTCAGTTACTAGGAGACCCCGTAGGTATGTCTTGAAGGCATCCCATTGTTGCAAACTCATGATATTAGAATCCTGAAATGTGAAGAACACGCACATGCTCCCCAATATCCTCTCATGAGAGTGAAATAGCTTCAGCCTGAAAGCATTCAATTTCCACTGGGCTCTAGTTAGTGTAGCCGACGGGGCTACCAGCAGATGTACCACTAATGGGGAGTGGTCTGATACACTCCAGGGTCTATGCACCAAATCAGCGACAAATGGGAACATGCTTAATTTTCCCACCCCAGATCAATTCTAGACAAACAACCAATGCGATTTTGAGAAACATGTAACTGTTTGACACCCGAGTTGCGGTGTCACCAGATATCCACCCAGCCCACCTCTTGCAACAACCGTGCCAGGGGGTACCCCTGGAGAGAGCAGAGGGCCTAGAAGCCAGATGTCTATCTTCAGCTGGGTTTAAACCATAGTTAAAATCCCCAATTACTAACAGCGGCACGGCAGGCCTGCTGTCCAGAAATGAATGAATGAATGAATGAATGAATGAAAACTTATATAGCGCGGCACCTGCGAACTGAATCGCCTCTGGGCGCTTGTTGTTCCTGTCTCCTTTGATATCAAAAGAGAAAAGTCTTGACCTTTTTCCTAAATGCTAGGTGGTTCTCCTCCAACCGAATGCTGGTTGGTAAAGCGTTCCATAGTCTGGGACCCTGGATCGCAAATCTTCTCTCTCCTTTGGACTTGAAGTTGGCTTTCGGAACCTGGAGCAGGTTCTGATTCGTGGATCGCAAAACGCGATTTGGATTATGCGCTTTTATTAATTCGCATAAGTAAAGCGGGGCACTCTCATGGACACATCTATGCGTAAGACAGAGAGCTTTAAAACCAATTCTGTCTTTAACTGGCAGCCAATGAAGGGATCTCAGTGAAGGTGAGATGGATTCCCAGGGCTTTTTCCCAGTCACAAGTCTGACGGCCGTATTCTGAACGACTTGCAGACGAGCGATTTGGTACTTGGGGAGGCCGAGGTAAAGGGCATTTGCATAATCCAGCCTGGAGTTTACAATAGCTCCCACCACGACCGCTAGGTCTTCTTTAGGGATGAACGGAGTGAGTCTGCGTAGTAGGCGCAGTAGATGGTGAGATCCGCTGACTACTGACCCTATTTGTGCGTCCATTGTCATAAAGGAGTCAAAAATGACCCCTAGGCTTTTGACTTTGGCGCTAGGGGTGATGAGTTTGCCCAAAATAGGCGGGGGGGTCCACGCTGTTGAAAGTTGATTCCTACGCTTGGCGTGAAACAGAAGAAGTTCTGTTTTCGCTCCATTGAGTTTAAGATAACTCTTTGTCATCCAATCCTCTATCAAAGAGAGGCATGTCTCTAGATTGAGGTGGTGATCCTGTCTGTTGCAGATGCGGAAATACAGTTGCGTGTCATCTGCATAAGAGTGATAAAGCAGTTTTTGGCTGCTAATAATCTCAAAAAGAGGACGAAGGTAGATGTTAAATAGCACTGGTGACAGAGGCGATCCTTGAGGGACTCCGCATGTTACTGTGCGTTTTTCAGACGTAAACGGTCCTAGCTTCACTGTTTGCGATCGGTTTTCCAAAAAAGAGGAGAACCAAGATAAATCGCCTTCTGCGACCCTGGCTACTTCAGTAAGCCGAGTCAGTAACAGATTGTGGTCTACAGTGTCAAAAGCTGCACTTAGGTCCAACAGAACCAGGAGACAAGATTCTCCTTCGTCTGCGGCCTTGAGAACATCGTCCCATACTTTCAGCAATGCTGTTTCCGTCCCATGTCCGGGACGGAAGCCTGATTGCAATGGATCAAGTAGCTTGTGGGTATCTAGATGCTGTTGCAGCTGTTGTACCACTACTTTTTCCATTATCTTAGAGAATACGTTGAGGCTTGTTATGGGACGGCGGTGGAGTGGGTCCTTGGGGTCCAGGGAGGGTTTCTTCAGGATGGGTTGGATTATACCCTCTTTCAACTGTGAGGGCACTATGCCCTCCAAGAAAGACTGGTTGATAAGCTGCGTAATGGGAGGAGCCAGGATGTCGGCGCATTCCTTCAGCAGTTTTGTGGGGATAATGTCATTTGGCGCTGCGCCATTGCGCAGAGTACAAATGACATTTTTAGTGGACTCAACGGAGATGGGTTCTAGGGTAAACTTACCTGATATCGAAGAATTACTATGGGTGCTGTGTGAGAGGCTACAGGGGGGGCTGAGGGGAGAAAAGTTTTGCTGAATGCTTTCACGGATTGCCTCGATTTTATCAACGAAATAATCCGATAGCTCATTGCAAAATTCTTGTGTGTCAGAACTGGGGGCTTCAATACATCCTGGTTTCATGGTCTGGGTGACCATCTTGAAGAGTTCGCGGGGGCGGTTAAGGGCCCCGTTGATAGCCTCCGAGAAATAATTCTTCTTGGCTTGGAAAATTCCTTTGTGGTATTTTCTTGTTGTCGCCTTGTAGATGGATAGGTTTAGCTCTGAAGAACATCTTTTCCAGGCAGATTCTGCCCTTCTGCGTTCTTGCTTCAGTAACGACAGCTGGTTGTTAAACCAGCTGCGGTTGTTTTTCCGAATGCGGGTTCTTCGTTTCGGCGCTACCAAATCGGCTGACTGTAGCATGGCCGAGTTGATGGCTTCCAATGTTTCAACGGCCGTTTGATGCGGCTGAGTTGTTTCTATTTTTTTCCTTAAAGTCGTTCTGAAGAGTTCCGAGTGGAGCTTCTTCTGACATCTAGTCCAGTGTGTTGTCACTGGATTTGATGTTTTTGTTGTGGGGGGGATTGTGGAAATGAATTTAATTGCATGGTGGTCTGTCCATGGCAACTTTTCATTTTCCAAAATTTTTATTTCCAGATCTTGTCTGAAAATAAGATCAAGTGTGTGGCCTGAAGCATGTGTGGGCCCACATACTAGTTGCTGTAACCCTAAATCTTCCAGGTGGTCAATACAGGCATCCGCAACGATGTCTTGTGAGGAGTTGGCCCAGAGATTGAAATCCCCTAACAGCAACAGGTGTTTGCTGTTGAGGGTATAAGTGGAGAAGAAATCCGTCCATGGTGATAGCAGCTGCGATTTTGGGCCCGGTGGCCTATAGCAGAGCAAAATGTGGACGGTCTCCTTTGAATTTGCTTGCAGTTGCAGAGTAAGGGTTTCCATGAATGGAAGAGGGTTTGGAAGGGCTGGTTTTGTGATCGCAAGATGAGTCTTGTGGATCACCGCCAGGCCTCCCCCTCTTTGCCCTATTCTGTTTTCTGTGATAATACGGTAGTTTTCTGGCACCAGTTCTCCTAGAATGGTGTTACAGTCGGCTGCGAGCCAGCTCTCTGTAATAAAGAGGCAGTCTAAATCGTGTTGTAGAATGAAGTCATGGATTTCAAGTCTATGTTTTACTGCCGATCTTGTGTTGATCAAAGCACATAAAATGTGCTTGGGCTGGGGTAAACGGCTAAAATTTTTGATGGTCGATCGTCGATCGATCCTCAAAAGTTGCTCCATTCTTAGGGTCTTTTTGGTGATGGCTGGCAGTATTGCGGCGCAACTCCTCAGATCCCAAATGGTTTCTGCAGAGTACCGCAGATTAGCCATGGTAGCCAATCACCGGGGCAAAGTAGTTATTTTTTGGTGACGATGGGGGGAGGATTCAGTGAATCCTCCCAGCTTGATCCAGAGGAAGGCAAAAAACCCCTAGCCGTGCTGTGCCAATTTGCTTTGGTAGGGGAAAAAATTCCTTCCTGATCCCTGAATGGCGATCGGGCGAAGCCCCTGGATCAAGTATTATTAAATTATGAAACAGGGGGGTGAGAGCTGTCACTGCTGCTGGGGTGTACCAAGATGGCCGCCGACCAGGAGCAGGACCAGGGACCCAGGCTGATGTATAGTCAGCTGGAAGGACTGGGATGGGGGAGGACTGGTTGTTGAGGGGTGGATGAGTCCTGCAGGGGGCTGGGGGCGAACTCCTGGGAGGTTTCTGGTGGCTTGGAGGGGATTCTGTGTGTGAAATTGCGGCGCGGTGTTAGGCCGCAGGTGAAGCCGCGGACTTTCCTGGATCGCGGCCCCGCGTATGAGAGAGGCCTGGCGCGGAGGTCCCGACAAACGACCTGGAATGGCGAAAAATTGCCGTGGAGAGGTGGCAAGTAGGTGCCTCTGAATGGTGATGGCTGTATGGGGGGCGTATGGACCAGAGTGAAGGAGCGGGGGAGCGGCTGGTTGTTGGGGGGGGGGCCGGAGCTGGAGGAAGCGGATCGCGGGGGAGTTGTATCTCCGCTGGGGGAGATTAGGCTGCCGCCGTGGCTGTCCTAACAAGGACGGCCACCTACGGGTCCTAGGGAGGTGTAGATCACCCTGAGTAGCAGGGGCTTACCTGGAGGGTGAGAAGCGGCCAGAGAAGGCGGATGAGAAGGCCTGCTGAGGCGGGGGGGTGGAAAACCCTGCCTGTCTGGAGCCCAGGAGCCACACGTCCTACTGGTAGGTACGTGCGCCGATTACTACTGGGACAGTTCTCGCCCTGGGGGAGGGTCACTCTTTCAGACCCAACAGGAAGAGCTCCTGGAACAATGATTCAGCACTCTGGATGCGAGTAGCGCCCGCATAATGGGGGGTGTCAGTCCAGGGGTTAGATGTCTGAGCACCACCACCATAAAGGGCAGAGGATAAATAAATGCTAACACACATAACAATGTATTAAATCAACAGTGAATAAAGACAAAGCAACCTTCCATGTCTATGACACTGTCATATTCCTGGTAGTCCAGGGCTCCATAATTTAAACACTAACCACCCTGGAGTATGAGGTGTGTGTGGAGTGGTAGGCTCTCCCCACCCAGGAGTATCATAGAGAACTCACTGTCTCTGCTGTTAAATGAGTTTCCTGGAAGCAAAATACAATGTAATTTTTTCAGGCACAAAGATCATAGAGTGCTTCAAAAGGAGAGTGAAGTCCTCTTACATTCCAAGGGACTATAGGTATCTTTGCCATGGAGAGAGACAGAGTAGATCAGGTTTTAGGATGTGCAGGAGGTCCGGGGTGCTGAAGCCCCCCTGCATCCATGGACTCAGGGCCTTCAGCAGGCAGACTGGCGTCATGGTGTGAGACTGGGCATAGCTTCCATTTAAGCTGGGCACACCATGGAAAACAGGGTATTTGCATAGTTGAGGCATGCGGTGTAGAAAAGGGGTGTGTAGGAAAACAAAAAACCTGGCCATCAACAGAACAGGCCATTGTGATCCACTTTTGAACATGACCATATATCGCTTTTTCTCTACTTCTCACGTAGATAAGGCAAATTTTGTCTTGTTAACTTCACAAGATAGCTAAAACTTCTTTTGACAATATTATGTCTCCCTGCAGAACAAAAAGTATTCTTTTGCTTTAGAATGTGTGTGTGTGTGTGTGTGTGTGTGTGTGTGTGTGTGTGTGTGTATGAATGTATTCTTTTTTTTCACAAGAAAGTGTATGGATGTATTCTGAAGTAGGATTAATATAGGTAGAGTGACCCCTAGGAATGGTCCACCACATCTTCACATCTGTCACAGTCCCTACAGAACGTCCTAGGCGTTTGGAAGTGGCGGGTGGAACGCAAACACGCCCGCGCTTTCTAGCCATGCCTCCTGCACACACGGCATTGGTCGGAGGTGTGCACAGAAGCAGTAGTGACACCATGGACGGCCAGAAGTGTTGAGTGGAATGCAAACACACACACACTTCCTGGCTATGGTGCACTAGGAGGCTTCTGGCTCATGTAGTATACAGGTTTTAGAGCGCCCACCACCCGGTGTGAATTCTCCTCATACCATATCGATCTGCAGAGACTGACATCGAGGTAAGATGCGGTGGACCATTCCTGTGGGGCACTCTACCTATATTAATCCTACTTTAGAGTACATCCATAGATTATAGATGGGGGCTATTCTATCCCATTTGAGGATAGGAATGTGTTTTATGAGAGCTATTTGATTTACCAGGGAGAGCTAATCTACGTAGATGGGTGTGACCTTTTCTGGAGGGTGTCGTTTGGGGCGTGGACACTTGGATACATATAGAGGCAATCAGGAGAGACTAGCCATTGACCATCCAGACTCTGAGGAAAAGGGTTCGCCCTTCAAACGCATAAGCCATTTGGGATGTCATCTGACCCCTCGACATCAGGTCCGGGTTACAGGTGTCCAAAGACGCAGTCTCACCAATTGACAAGCCTTTCTTACATGCTCGTTTGTGAGTATAAACATTGTTTTTATGCTTTTAATACAACTCTACCATTGGTAAGTGCGCCCTCCTTCTTTCTTTTTTGTTCCCTATGACATATTCATATCAAATGAACCTGTACTCCACACTATACATAGTTAAATCATATTGGCAAACTACAGATCTGAATGGTCCCTTGTCAAGTTTGTATATTCTGGACCAAAATTAATGTTTACTGTTTTACTTGTCAACTGATTTCTAACTTTGTTTAACTTTGTGATTAACACTACACTACTTCCTGTTTATGCTTTTCTGCTTCCCCAAATCTCTTCCCTGATAACTTGATATATCTGATGATGTGAATTCATTGTCCAGTGAACAAGCTTGAGGCAATAAGCTGACACTGGAAGGCGTATTACTAAAACAGAAAATAAGCGCATCGCCTGCCTGCTATAGTGTTACAGATGTACATAATTAGAAGTTCTTTGGCAGCTAAAACAAACATACATATACAGCTTTATATGTAACCATTTTACTGCAGTTATGCAAAAATAAAACATCCTAGTAGTTGGGACGTGTTATTAAATTATGATCAACTCACACTTACCCTCGGATCAATGACAAGGTAAGTCTTAATATCCATTTCCTTAAGATAAGGGTCCCTTATTTCTCCATACCCTTCTTCCACACTGTAAGCTCCATTTAAGTGTTTCAGTGTTGCTTCCGTGATGTGGACCCGACTAACAAACCAAGACAAATGCAATTTTATTTAAGACATGGTCTTATAAGAGATTTACACAGTGACTATACTATAACTGCATCTTGTTACTGCTACAGATATTTTATTATAAATCATCCAGTTGTAAATCTTAAAATTATTAATTCAAACATCAAAAGTCCATTTACTCAATTGTTTCCCTGTATTCCAGTGATAGAACTATTATACTGCACTTCTAGGTACTACTTTTTCAATGTGAAAATAGTATCTTTCTACACTGATTAATAAGCTTTGCTTTTAAAACTATAAGAAATAATTAAACTGTAAATTGTTTCAATTTACAATGTACCAAAAGGTATTAGATAGTAGAGATTTAAACTAGACATTGGGGGTTATTTACGAAAGCCAAATCCACTTTGCACAACAAGTGCAAACTACAAGTGCAAAGTGTGCTTGAAATTTCACTTGGAATTGCAGTTGCTGTAGATCCGAGGGGGACATGCAAGGAAATAAAAATAGCATTTTAGCTTGCACATAATTGGATGATAAAATCAGCAGCGCTTCCTCTCATTTCAGATCTACTTATAGTGCAAAGTGGATTCGCCTTTTGTAAATAAACCCCCATTGTATACAGAGCTGCTAGAGGATAACGTTAATAAAGTTAAAAAAGATAGAGAAAAATGTTTTATTTAAAAACTAGTGAAACCTACAATTGTAGCATCTAACAAACAAAAATCATGTAGGTGGTGAATAATCTGTGGAATTTATCGGTCCAACAAGATTTTTTTTATTTACCAACATTGTAATTAATGTGTAATGTTTCGACACCCCTCTTAATTCACATCATGGAAAAATTAGGAAAATATTGTATCTGTCTGGCATTGTCTTTTGATATTTGGATAGATGTGCTACCAGCAGTGGGAGCTGAAATGATATTGACATGTTATTTAATCCTCTATTACAGTGGTTGCCAACCAATTTTGGCGGTCCCCAGAGGTTCTGCCGCAAATCAACACTGTGGCAGATGTGTATCGCCCAATGTCCTTTCCAGTGTTGTTCTTAATGCATGCTGACAGTCAATACTGGTTGCACATATTGATACCCGATGTCTACCCTGTAGTTTTGGCTCCTGTGAACTCAATGGGAGGTGCCAGGAGAAGTGTAGAGAGTGGAAGCTGAAGAGGGAGAGGTCTTCCAATGACAGCGCTGATCACAGACTGGAGCACAGAGCTCAAACATATGGCTGGATAGCGAGGTGAGATCCAATGATGAGTCTGTGAAAGGCAGCAGTATGATGCACAGTGCAGGGGGGAAGAGAGCAAGAACAATGGGGCAGATTCACAGACATTTTGCTTAGCGTATCAGAAATACACTACGCCGCCGTTTTTTACCTTGCTCTACGTGGAATTCAGGTAGATTTTCTACGGTAAACGACGGCGGCGTAGTGTATTTCTCCCGTCGCAATCCATCTGCGCGAGTAGGGGGCGTGAAACATTTAAATTAGGCGCGTTCCCGCGGGGATTAATCTGCGCATGCTCCGTTCGCAAATTTCCCGCCGTGCATTGCGCGAAATCACGTCGTGACGTCATTCGTTGTTTATGTAGCGTACTTTACGGCCGATCCACGTCCCGACGAGTTACGTAAACAAAATAAAAATTTAAATAAATTCGAAGCGGGAACGACGGCCATACTTAACATGGGCTACGTAAAGTTAGAGCAGCAAAAAGCTGCTCTAACATTACGTATAAAAAAATAGACGAAAACGATTGCGACGCCCGCTCGTATGTTCGTGAATCCCCGTAAAAACACATTTGGATATCCCGACGCACCAAAACAACGCGAACTCCTCCCAGCGGCCGCAAATAGATGGCAGCGTAGATCCGAAGGCTTACGAAGACGTAAGCCTCTCGGATCGAAGCCCGAAGCCGGCGTATCATGGTTTGAGGATTCAAACTAGTGGTACGCCGCGCGAAATTTGAAATTACTCCTGTCTAACCCCAGTTAGACAGGCGTAATTGTTTTGTGAATCTGCCCCATTGTGTGTATAAGGCAGCAGTGTGATCCAGGGGTAGGGAGGCAGAGCACTGGAGCCTGTTGTGTGTAAGGCATGTAACATTCATGTTAGTAATCCACAGGCTTCTAAATTGTGAGTTAAGCAGTCCGTAAGGTCGGAAAGGTTGGCAACCACTGCTCTAGCAGAAAAAAACAAAACGTGAATAAGTAATTTGCATAACATGCTCACATCATTCATTACACAGAATATGCTGGCTGTTGGGATTTATTGGAATGGAATGCAGTGTGTATGGAAACATTGTATGATTAGCATTCCTTTTAATTAAATTTACTAAACATTGGAGCCAAAAATTATCTAAAAATATCTTACTGAACAGTGTAGCAACAATTCGAACTATAATTTGTGACAATAAAGCCAAGAGACAGTTTTAGGTACGGTCAGACAGCCAGCAAGTAAGGCATCACTAGGTGTCACATTTATAAGCAACAATACTAGAGATAGACACTTATATTTAGTGCTACTAAACCTACAAGAGTAAAATCAGTCTGTATATGCAGTAAAGCACGCTTGTTATACTCATTGGGAACCTAAGGTGTTATTCTTCTGCATTGTGTAAAAAAGGCTGTTTTATACTGTATGCACAGATCCTCCTCTGCTTCTACTGACTCCAAAACATGTCTGGATTAGACAGTTACTGGAGTCAGGCTGCACATGCTCATTTTGATGTGTATTGCTAGAGAATTTTTTTTTGTGATCAGACAGAGGGTCAGGGGTCCTGCATCCTGATAGGGCAGCCAGCGAAGTATGAAAACTCCTCCTATAAGCTTTAACCAGGCACTGATAGAAGTCACAAGACTGCTATATACTGCTGATGAGATTAGGTATTTAGTATTAAGTTTATATTTACAAAAATAATTACATTTTCATGTTCTGTGTACTGTGTGAGACAGATATAGTAAATGTAGGGTCCTGGCTTTAGTAACACTTTAACAATCTGAATGTACAAAATTAGTTTGAAGGATAAGTTCACGGTTTAGAAAATAATGAGGTAAAAATGTGCATTTATTTATTTATTGGAGCCTGTAAAGCATTGCACCAACGATCAGGAGATCTCTGGTACCATGCAGGGAGACGATCCCTGCTAGCTGTCAGATTAGGGATCAGGGAGTTGCGGGGGCCGTTTCGTTCATAACATGTTACATATTACCCCCTATATATGACTGTAACACGTACCAGTTTCCGAAAGGTGAACTTAACGTTTAAACAATTATCTTTAGATGTAAACAATCTGTTCATATGAAACACAGTATAATCAGAGAGGCATTCTCTCTATATAATTGCTAGCAAATCTAAACAAAATGGCAAAACCTGATTTTTCAGGCCATCTTAAAAACTAGTAACATTTTCCCACATTCACCAAATAGAATCAGACTATCGGATTTTCAAGTGTAATCTGTAAATTTGCATCTGCTTGGAGGCAATGGGGAAAATAACAGTTATAAGAAACCAATGATTTGTATTATTTATTTAACACATTTCTAATATTATTTTACCCTGGTACTCCTGCAGATTCCATACGATTAGCCAAGGAGACATCATGTGACCAAACATCAAATTGCCATTTTCGCAATCCTATGACACCACAGAGAACATTTCCAGAATGCACTCCAACCCTCATATTAATATCTGCTCCAGTGGCTTCTCTCACTTGCCTAAGGAAACAGAAAAAGCACATAATTATGAAAGACCCCAAAAAACACACGCACTGTAGATACAAAGTTAAACTAAATACTGTCAGATCTATCATTCTTACAAAACACCGAACATGTGGCAAATGCTTTGTAACTTACATAATTCAATCACTGATCAACGCTCATCTTTTTTCATTGTTCTGAAAATATTTTACATTTAAGGCTGAACTCAGTGATGATGTGTAATCTTTCAGTTCTGTAACTACTAGCTACTGTGGCCTAATGTTTGACCTATACCTAATAAAGTGCTAAAGTTTAGCTGGAAATTCATGCATATCTCAACCCATCCATGAAGTGACATGGTGTATCCATCACTTCTACAACACTCCTGTGAGCACTGCACTCCAGGCTGACTCCTAAAGTGACACTAAAGGCAAAACTTTTACTTTTCCACTTTGGATAGAATAAGGGAGGGTAATAACCCGTCAGTTTTTTTTTTGCCATCTACAGTACAGACCAAAAGTTTGGACACACCTTCTCATTCCAAGAGTTTTCTTTATTTTCATGACTATGAAAATTGTAGAGTCACACTGAAGGCATCAAAACTATGAATTAACACATGTTGAATTATATACATAACAAAAAAGTGTGAAACAACTGAAAATATAGGTCATATTCTAGGTTCTTCAAAGTAGCCACCTTTTGCAACAGACACATCTCTAGAACAACTGTTAAGAGGAGACTGTGTGAATCAGGCCTTCATGGTAGAATATCTACTAGGAAACCATTGCTAAAGAAAGGCAACAAGCATAAGAGACTTGTTTGGGCTAAAGAACACAAGGAATGGACATTAGACCAGTGGAAATCTGTGCTTTGGTCTGATGAGTCCACATTTGAGATCTTCGGTTCCAACCACCATGTCTTTGTGCGACACAGAAAAGGTGAACGGATGAACTCTACATGCCTAGTTCCCACCATGAAGCATGGAGGAGGAGGTGTGATGGTGTGGGGGTGTTTTGCTTGTGACACTGTTGGGGATTTATTCAAAATTTAAGGCATACTGAACCAGCATGGCTACCATAGCATCTTACAGCGGCATGCTATTCCATCCGGTTTGCGTTTAGTTGGACCATCATTTATTTTTCAACAGGACAATGACCCCAAACAATCCTCCAGGCTGTGTAAGGGCTATTTGACCAAGAAGGAGAGTGATGGGGTGCTGCGCCAGATGACCTGGCCTCCACAGTCACCGGACCTGAACCCAATCGATGGTTTGGGGTGAGCTGGACCGCAGAGTGAAGGCAAAAGGGCCAACAAGTGCTAAGCATCTCTGGGAACGCCTTCAAGACTGTTGGAAGACCATTTCAGATGACTACCTCTTGAAGCTCATCAAGAGAATGCCAAGAGTGTGCAAAGCAGTAATCAAAGCAAAAGGTGGCTACTTTGAAGAACCTAGAATATGACATATTTTCAGTTGCTTCACACTTTTTTGTTATGTATATAATTCCACATGTGTTAATTCATAATTTTGATGCCTTCAGTGTGAATCTACAATTTTCATAGTCATGAAAATAAAGAAAACACTTGGAATGAGAAGGTGTGTCCAAACTTTTGGTCTGTACTGTATGTCCCACTGGGGAGATTCCCCTTCAATTCCTGTCCCATAGCCAGAATAGAAAGTGAGAGGAAATCCTTCCAAAGTAATGTCGTTCCAGTGTGTCACAAGGGTCACCAGAACAATTGCCCCACTGGAAGATCTCCCCAGTATTCCTATTCTGGAGACAAAATGTGGGATTTTATTTTACTTTCACTTTTCATAACACTACACAGAATAAATAGAGAGAGTGAATCTCCCTAATGGCGACATAGCTATAGAACCTGACAAGAGTTCAAATCCTTCTCTACTCTATCCAAAACAAGGCACTTATCAGGGTCTGAGTGTCTCTTCTTCCCTCAAGGCTCCCAAGCATAGGCAGAATCTTTTTTTCGGCACCTTTGCTAATGGACAATGTCAGCGCTGCGAGTGGGACTATTTCTCATTTGGCTACGTTACTCCTGTGAGTGCAGTCGTGGAGTACTGGTATCGGTATCGGGACAACACTAGAACCTATTTACAATCTGACATTACATTACAGGTATGTCATCAGATTGGTATATCTTAAAAATGCATATATTATCTCTCAATGCTCTTTCTGTATTACATTCTCGCACACGGTTTCGAAGATTTTTGAAGTTTCTTCAATTCCACCATTCCTCCTACACTCCAAAGACATGCTGGTAGGTTAATTGGCTGCTGTATAAATTGGCCCTAGTATGTATATGTATGAATGTGGGTTAGGGACCTTGATTGTAAGCTCCTTGAAGGCAGGGACTGATATGAATGTACAATATATGTGAATACGTGTGTAAAGCGCTGCATAAATTAACAGCGCTATATAAGTACCTGTAATAAATAAATAAAATAAATTCACTTTTTTTTTAGTTTTCTTTCATTCCAAATGAAAAACTCATGAGTTATCATAGGCATATGCTAAACACTGTAATGTTCTGTTATGGAACCATTTTCTTATATCGCATTTTCTCATATTTTTACCTAGATTTAACTAAAACAGCTTAAATGATAGGTGTTCTCCCTGCCTTAGTGCAGTATTCATTATAACGTATCTTCATTTGTGTCCTTGCTCTTTCCATAGCTTCTCGTGTAGGGGGTTTGAGCCAGAAACTCCTCTGAGTTGATAAGATAATCTTGATTAAAGATCTTCTTCATTCAGGACTGTTAGATGCTAGCATCCTAGTTTCCTGCACTAGCATTTGGCCACTGCAGGAAACAGTAAGGCTGCGTACACACGACCGGTTTCCTTCGGCAGAATTCAGCAAGAAACTCGATGGGAGACGTATTCTGCCGAGGAAACCGGTTGTTTGTACACTTTTCGCCGAGAAACCCGTCGGGAAACTTGTCGAGCCAAAAAGAGAGCATGTTCTCTATTTCCTCGTTGAGCAATGGGAAAATTTGGCTCGACGAGTTTTTTAACTGCCGAACTAGAAACTCGATGGGGAAAACGATGTGTTTCGCCCGACGAGTTTCTCGGTCGTGTGTACGCCGCCTAAGAATATAAGGGCTAATGAAAAAAACACATGGCAAAGCATTGGACCAGGGATCTGACAAGATCTGAAAGTTTGATGAATGCTTAAGATTTTCAACATTACCACCTCATCAACCCAGCAGAGGTTGGCAGCATGGGCAGTTAGCAAGGCAAGTACTGCAGTACTTTATTTTATCTTTTGAAAAGAGTAACAGAGTGGCTTTAACCTAACACTTTAACATAGACCTAACACTTAGGCCGCGTACACACGATAGGTTAACCAGAGGACAGCGGTCTGATGGACCGTTTTCATCGGTCAAAACCAATCGCGTGTAGGCCCCATAGGACCGTTCTCATCGGATGGACTGATCGTGTGTACAAGGCTTTAAAGTGAAACTAAAAGGTAAAACTTTTTTTTAGTTTTGGATACAGTGGAAAGGGATTAGAACACCTGTCAGTTTCATTTGCTGTCTGTGTCCCCCGTTAGGGAGAGTCACCCTCTATATTTGTCCTGTTTACCATCATCATTGAAAGTGAAAGAAATTCCTAAATGTTGGGTTTTTTCCCTGAAAAGTGGGAGGAAATCTTCCAATGCGCACACTAGTTTGGCTATTGGACAGGAAGTGAAGGGAAATCTCTGCAATGAAACAGAGATGTCAGGAAAAAAATATCCCTCCCCTACTCCAAAATGGAATCCATAGTTCTTCTTCAACTCTCAACATTTAACACTTTACCTGACCACTAATACTAAATCTGTGACTGAACTGTGAAATACTTAACATTAACCATGATTATTAACCCACTAACCTTTCAAAATAAAACCTAACGCCACTTGTAAACGAATTGCAAGGAACCCCAAAATAAAATGCTTTTGGAAATTCCAGTTTCAGGCACCTGATGCTTTGGAGCAATACAATGGACACTGCATTTTAATGGTTCACTAAGTGGTAAACCATGCTTTTTTTCAATATTAATTTGAACATACTTAATTGCATCACACATGTCCAGCCCCATCTTGACACAGTTCCTGGCATTGTTGGGTAAAGATACTGGCAGGCCAGATACGCAGTAGTAACAGTCTCCTAAAATCTTGATCCTCATGCATTCATTTTCCTGTAAAGAACGGACATGAAACAATTTTGAGGATTTTAATGTTGAAATATATAAGTAGCATTTCATATAGAAACCTAAGCTGTAAATATTTAAGCAGCACCCCTACATTGTAGAAAAGTCTGAATGATCTGAATAATGCGCTCCCTTTCTGATCATCCACCGCTGCGCGCACAAGGAGATGTGAATAGAAAAAACCTAGCTGCTGTTTTAAATAATAAGTGAATGTAAAAATATGAACAAAAGAAAAGATCACCATACATATGTGAATATATAAAGTGTAACAGTCCATAAACAGCGCTGAAAAAATATATTGCAATTCTCCTAAAATAACATTGAGAGTCACAGTGCAAGAAAAAATGTAAGCATCTACAGTGCCTGCCGCCGAGAATGTGTTTATAGCACGACAGCATCGCGCTGATTCTCGGCGACAGGCTGCCGACATCTCGCACTCGCTGGAATAGTAAAAGCACATTCCAGCGAGTGCGTCATAGAAGCGACGGGGATCCGACGCGGATTCCCGCCAATTCTACACGTGGGCGGAGTTTGTTATGAATCCTGAGAAGGAAGTCCCCGCCGGATTTTAAATAAAAATCCGGCATGGGTTCCCCCCTCAGGAGCATAACGGGCCCTTAGGTCTGGTATGGGTTGCAAGGAGACCCCCCTACGCCGAAAAAACGGCGTGGGGGTCCCCCCACAATCCATACCAGACCCGTATCCAAAGCACGCCGGCCGGCCGGTCAGGAGGGGAGTGGGGGCGAGCGAGCACCCCCCCCCCTCCTGAGCCGTACCGGGCAGCATGCCCTCAACATGGGGGGGTCAGGTGCTCTGGGGCAGGGGGCGATCATACACACCCCCCCCCGGCGGCCAACTAATAAAATATTTCAATACACTGTGTGGTTTATTTGTGTTTACACTTTTCTTGCAGGTGAATGGGTAGGGGTACAATGTACCCCATACTCATTCACTTAGGGTGGGGGGCCGGTATCTGGGGGCCCCCTTATTAAAGGGGGCTTCCAGATTCCGATAAGCCTCCCGCCGTAATACCCCGACAACCAACGGCCAGGGTTGTCGGGAAGGGGCCCTGTCCTCATCAACATGGGGACAGGGTGCTCTGGGGTGGGGGGGCTGCAGTGCGCCCCCTGCCCCAGAGCACCTGACCCCCCCATGTTGAGGGCATGCTGCCCAGTACGGCTCAGGAGGGGGGGGGCGCTCGCTCGCCCCCCACTCCCCTCCTGACCGGCCGGCCGGCGTGCTTTGGATACGGGTCTGGTATGGATTGTGGGGGGACCCCCACACTGTTTTTTTGGCGTAGGGGGGTCTCCTTACAACCCATACCAGACCTAAGGGCCCGTTATGCTCCTGAGGGGGGAACCCATGCCAGATTTTTATTTAAAATCCGGCGGGGACTTCCTTCTCAGGATTCATAACAAACTCCACCCACGTGTAGAATTGGCGGGAATCCGCGTCGGATCCCCGTCGCTTCTATGACGGCTTTGTCTCCGTCGCGGCAAGCCAGCTCGGCGCTGGCTCCCGCGATGGGGCTCGCAAGTGCTCAATCTCGCCGAGAAAGAGAGCGAGATTGACACAATATCGCGGTCAACCACTGTATGTGATAAGATAAGTGCATATATCAAGCCGTGAAAATAATGTGTTTGTATGGACTGTTTGTCTAAATACACATTATTTTCACGGCTTGATATATGCACTTATCTTATCACATAGATGCTTACATTTTTTCTTGCACTGTGACTCTCAATGTTATTTTAGGAGAATTGCAATATATTTTTTCAGCGCTGTTTATGGACTGTAGCACCCCTACATTCCCATCATTGTTTCCAGGATGTACTATGTTTTGTGCACAATAGAAATTAACTTTTCATGTGAATGCCTTTAACATTTTTTTAAATAGAATACAATTTTAAATTAAAAGCTCTACAAGAAACACCTAAATTTATAAGAAGAAATACACTTTTGCACTAGAAGAATTTGGACACTTTATATTGGACATGTTTTTAAAAACTCTTTATAAAAACTATATTTGTTATTATTGTACATAAGCTTTATATTTTATTTATTTAGCACTTTTTCCATACTGTGTACTTTTATGCCCTGTACACACGATCGGTTCGTCTGATGAAACCGATGGATTTTTTCATCAGATATCCGATAAAGCTGACTTTCATCAGTCTTGCCTACACACCATCAGTCAAAAATCCAATCGTGTCCAACGCGGTGACGTAAAACACGACGACGTGCAGTGACGTAAAACACGACGACATGCTGTGAAAAATGAAGTTTAATGCTTCTGAGCATGCGTCGACTTGATTCCGAGCATGCGTGGATTTTTGATTGATGGATTTCCCCATAGACTATGTTTTTTTCTATCGTTTTTTTAACCGTACAAAAATTTTAAAACAGGTTCTATTTTTAACTGATGGGAAAAAAACTGATGGGTCCCACACACGATTGGTTCGTCCGAGGAAAGCGGTCCATCGGTCCGTTTTCATCAGACAAACCGATCGCGTGTACAGGGCATTAGTGTATGATTTGCACTTTAACATGTATAGAGATTTTAGCGCTACACTGTTGATTTAAACTATTTGATTGTGAGATGATGGAAGTCAGAGTTGTGCCATCACAGGGCCCCTTCCACCCCTATTTTTGTATGCCTTCAACTCTACCCCTTTCTTTTCCCCATCCAGTATTTGTTCTCCTCTACATGGGAATCCCTGGGGAGGCAGGTTTCAAAACATCTATAACTGTCTATGGCGTTCTATGTATATTGCATTATTGGAGGATACATCTGCAAGGACCTTTTCAAGTTATAGACTGTCAACTTAAAATACTGGTGTTTGTGCAATATACTGAAGTGCTGGCTGGTAAGTTGTGACTCAATTAGTTTCTAGCATGTAAAAGCGTACTAGAATTCACTGATGAAGAATTTTAAAATTAAATGATGCAACCAACCTAAAGTTTTTTTTTAAATATACTTTCCTAGCCTGTTTAATGTGTGGGTGTTTTGTGTTGTCTAGTCTAATACAGCCAACAACTCAAGTTAATTTGTTTTCAGAATTATTTCCTGAAGCATTAAACTAAAAGAGAGTTGCAACCCTGGCTCCTATTTTATCCTGAATTAGCCTGGTAATATCCTGTCATGTTAAGTGTACTGTGGTTGTAAACATATTTGCAAGTGAATTTTTTGGAAAGGAAATGGACCAAATACCACCCACAGGAGTGAAGACATACCACATTGATCCTTACTGGAGAGAAAAATTGCATATGTATATATTTTTAAAACCACATTCAGAACATAGATTTCAGCAACTCAAACACAGTAAAATTAAGTTTAAATGTAAAAAAGCTAATTTTTTTACAGGAATTATTCTGTTGGATGTAACAAATATCTCAGTTTATTAGAAAGTAAGAAAGAACTATAGTTTAAAGCAGGATTAAAATCCCACTATAGAGATTTATTATATTGCAGTTTGCTGATTCTTAGATGTGGTGACTTAAAAAGCCTTAATTGATATGTGCCTTTAATTTTTTTATAAAGTCCATCTAAATCTGCTAGTGCATCTAATACTCTCCTCTCCTCTCACCTACTGCTGACCTCTGTACACTGCCCTACATACTACTGACCTCTGTACACTGTTCTACATATACATGACCTCTGTACCCTGCCCTACATACTACTGATCTCTGTACACTGCCCTACATACTACCGATCTCTGTATACTGTTCTACATACACATGACCTCTGTACCCTGCCCTACATACTACTGACCTCTGTACCCTGCCCTACATTGAATGCCCTTTGTACCCTGCCCTACATCCTAAGGCTAGGTTCACACTTGAGCTGGTTTGAATGGGTTGTTGTGCCTGCGTTTTCTGCAAAAAAAAAAAAAAAAAAAGGTGCCTCCACCCTTTTCAAAATGCAGCCGCAGGTGACCTGGTGACCAAAACTAAGCTGCATATTCCAGATGAGCATGTAAACGGGTAGAATAATTGATCAACCTCTGGAATGTATTCCCTTTTTACTGCATGAGAATAGTCTGTTGGCTTTGTTAGCTGCGGCTTGGCATTGCATGTTATTGCTAAGTCTGTAATCTAGGACATGTTTCTGGTGTGTCAGTATGGTACTGACTCTGTCTTGCTGACATGTTCCTGTGTGTGTCATTACAATATGGTACTGACTCTATAATTTAATTGGTGTTTGTGGGCATATTTATAGTGTGTAAGTTTGGAACCTATTTTGTGTCTGCTGACATGTTTTTGTATGTATGCTACTTATTATTTCTCCACAGGCATGATTGATGTGCAGTAACCTCTAGGTACAAATCAGTGATTGGCAATAAGAAGCAGTAACTAATAGCAATCAATTGGTTAGCAGTAATGATGTGCAGTAACCTCTATCAACCAATCAGTAAATGGTAATGATGTGCAGTTAGCTCTAGAAACCAATCAGTGAGTGGCAATGATAAGCAGTATCCTATAGCAACCAATCAGTTAGCAGTCATGATGTGCAGTAATCTCTAGTAACCACATAGTGAGCGATTATGATGTGCAGTAACCTCTAGAAACCAATCAGTGTGCAGTAAGGAAGTGCAGTAACCTCTAGCAAGCAATCAGTGAGTGTGGACCAGTTCTATATGTTTACATTAAAGTTTTTTGAGATGAGGGTGTGTTTATTTGTTTTTTTGGATGTTTGGATAGAGAGGGGGGGGCAAGAAAATGTTTGCCCAGGGTCCAATTAATATTAAAGACGGCCCTGAGTATGACAGTAATGATTTGCATGCTCAGTTGCCATTACCCTAAGCAGGCTTCCACTTAAAGACATGAACTAGCAATTAGGTAACTGATACACATGTATATTTAAAGTGAACCTTGCATTTCTCACCCAAGTTTCCACCACAGATGCCTAGATGAAATTGTATTGGCCTTCCTGAGAGATCTTAGGTATGCTGAGAAAACATTCATATCCACCAGCAGTGTTGAAAGTTTGGAACTTTTAGAGAGTTGGTTATTATAGATATGTGAACTATTACAACAGAATTATCTGTAATAAACTCTCTTCCAGCAACTGAACTGGGAAATTGAAGACATACAATTCCAGAAGACCACGGCTTTCAGTTAGTTTATAGAACTTAAAACGTTCTCTAGACCCGAAGATTTCCAGTCCAAAGCTTTGGGTCCTAACTATCCACAGATAAACATGCAGATTAAAAGTACTGCTTAAACTATTAAGCATTTGCTCTTAATTGCAAAGCAGAATGTAATTTTTTTATATATATTTTCACAAGTGAGTACAGGAATACCCCCATAGATGTCATATCATAACCAGCTCAGCTACTTACAAGCCAGCGGTTGGCACTATGACAATCAGCTAGCTGCAACCTGTCTTTAGAGAAAGAAGATCTGATCACGATCTCCCCAGAGAAGCATGACTAGTAATTCAGGTAAATTCTAAATTATAAGCTACTAGATCATACCCGGTACAAACAGAGGACAGTGGTGTGTGCAGAAGCGGTGGAAGACAGTGATGAAAATAGACTCATTGCTGTATTTAAAGTTAGTAGACAAGGACAACAGGCTACGTGAAGAAGATACAGACCAGATCTACAAGTGGGCCCTCAGGCAGCAGAAACTAAAACAGATTTTACAACACTGCAGTACTGGTAATATGCCAATTATGCTATAATGGTCTCTATGCATATTCTCTACTTATTTTCAGGGTTCTATTACAATAACATACTGTGATCAACACCAGAAGACGACACAGAGTCTTTGAATCATGGTCAGTTCTTACTCCTGTTAAGAAGGTTGTAGCTGTTGCTTGTCTTCATCACAATGCCCAACCACAGGCTTATGAGTAGCTGAGCTGGTATTTATATGACATACATGTACTCCTGTGCTCGGAAGTGAAAATACATGATTCACTTCCACTCTCTCTTGCATTTGAAAGTAAATGTTTGACAGTTTAAGCATTTTTTTCAATCTCTGAATAGCTGAAAGAGAAGTCGAAGGCCACAAATCTTCTGCAAACTTCAAATTCCGGTAAAGTATAATTAAAGTGGATGTAAACCCAAAAAAACATTTATTTATTTTTTATGTCACAATGTAGAGTATAAGATTTCCTATCACCTGTGCCCAGTCTTGCCACACAACAGAGTTAATCCAGATCTGAGTAATCCTCTTTTAATGTTCAGTGAAAATGAAAGCCTTCCAGAAAAAAACCTGCCTAAATAAAAAGTCAGTTTTCTCTCTTATTGCTTTGAGTGACAGGTTATTTACAGATCTAGCTTGGACATGTTTATCATATGTTATGTTATTGTTATCATAACATGAGGTATAAAAAGTGAGAAATCCACCCCTCCCCCACATAACACATCCTGGTAATATACAATGAACTTTGGATCAACTCATGTTATGATAAACATGTCCAAGCTAGATTTGTAAATAACCTGTCACTGAAAACAAAAAGAGAGAAACGGACTTTGTAATTTGGCAAGTTTTTATCTGGAATTCTGTTAATTTGCGCTGAACCTTAAAAGAGGATTACTCAGCGCTGGATTAACTCCGTGTGGCAAGACTGGGCACAGATGATAGGAAATTTTATACTCTACATTGTGACATAAAAAAAAACCAAAAACAAACAAACATTTTTTTGGGGTTTACATCCGTTTTGGATAGAGTGGAGAGGGAGTACAACATCTGTTTCAACCTCTCTATTTGCCATGTTTACTGTTATTATTTAAAGTGAACGTAAAAATTAAAAACCTTACATTTTGGGTTGTACTCACTAAGCGCTGGGAATTCTTCCAATGAGGACACTAGATCTGGTGACAACCAGGGATTCCTTTACTTTAAATGGATTTGCATTCACTTCCTGTTTTGCTTATTGGACAGGAAATATAAAAATGTACAGATTACAAACCTCTTCATTCATTCAGGGAGAAAAGAGCAATGCTGCATTAACCAGGGTCAGAGCTGTTGACTCGCTGGGTATGTGCAGTGTGCATACATCTTATAAAATATCCCAATATTTAGATACCATCTTTCCTACCTTTTTTGGCTGGCTGTTATATTTAAGTACCTCCCTAGGGATTTTAATGAATTTCACCCTAAAAGTCTAAAGGGTACCTCCTTTTGATAGATAGAAGTTAAAACAGAAACCGAGGGGAAAACTTTTGAAAACAATATCTAGGAGTGAATCAAAATTGATTTTTTAATTGAACACAAGTTCACCAGCTGGATTGATTTGGACATATAATGCATTTGATTGATTTTATATTTTATTTCATTTTTCATATACATGATTATTACTAATATGATTTTATAATTAACCACTTACTGACCGTCGCACGACTATATACGTCAGCACTTTGAAGAGGGATATCTCGGTAATGGCAGCAGCTACTACCATAACCGAGGTATCCATCTCTTCAGGTGGCGGTTCAATTAACAATAATAGCTTGCGCGCAGAAGCGAACGCGTACGTGAGCAGTGCCTGCATATGAAAACAGTGTTCAAATCACACATGTTAGGTATCGCCGCAATCGTTCGAGCGAAAGCAATAATTGTAGCCCTAGACCTTCTCTGTATCTTAAAACATGCAACCTGTAGATTTTTTTTAAACGTCGCCTATGGAGATTTTTAAGGTTAAAATTTTGACGCCATTCCACGAGCAGGGGTATTTTTGAAGAGTGACATGTTGGGAATCAATTTATTCGGCGCAACAATATCTTTCACAATATAAACAAATTGGGCTAACTGTACTGTTGTCTTATTTTTTTCATTTAAAAAAGTGAATTTTTTCCCAAAAAAAGTGCGCTTGTAAGACCGCTACTCAAATACGGTGTGACAAAAGGTTCTAAGTAATTTTTTACCAAAAAAACTTGTTTTAACTTGTAAACACAGCGTCTGAAAAACAGGTTTGGAGCTGAAGTGGTTAAAGGGGTTGTAAAGGTTCGTCTTTTATTTTCTAAATTGGTTCCTTTAAGCTAGTGCATTGTTGGTTCACTTACCTTTTCCTTCGATCTCCCTTCTAAATGTTTTTTTCTTTGTTTTCTTTGTTTGCATTTCTCACTTTCTGTTCCTCCTCAGTAAGCTGTTCTGACTGGCTTTCCACCTCTCGGATGATGGTGGAAAGCTTACTGAAGAGAAACAGGAAGTGAGAAATTCGGACAAAGAAAAACAACATTTAGAAGGGAAATTGAAGGAAAAGGTAAGTGAACCAACAATGCATTAGCTTAAAGGAACCTATTCAGAAAATAAAAAAACAAACCTTTACAACCCCTTGAATGCTTTATAGTCAATGGCCCAGATTCACAGAGCAATTACGCCTGTCTAACTGGTGTTAGACAGGAGTAATTTCAAATTTTGCGCGCCGTATCACTAGTTTGAATCCTCAAACCATGATACGGCGGCTTCAGGCTTCGATCCGAGAGGCTTACGTCTTCGTAAGCCTTCGGATCTACGCTGCGATATTTTTGCGGCCGCTGGGAGGAGTTCGCGTCGTTTTCATGCGTCGGGATATGCAAATGTGTTTTTACGGCGATCCACGAAGATACGAGCGGTCTTCGCAATCGCTTTCGTCTATTTTTTTATACGTACTGTTAGACCAGCTTTTTGGTGGTCTAACGGTGCGTAGCCCATGTTAAGTATGGCCGTCGTTCCCGCGTCGAATTGAATTTTTTTTTTATTTTTTTTACGTAACTCGTTCGGGAATAGGAATCTCCGTAAACGACGCTACTCAAGAAAAAATGACGTAACGACGTGATTTTGCACAATGCACGGCGGGAAATTTGCGAACGGAGCATGCGCAGTTCGATCGCCGCGGGAACGCGCCTATTTTAAATGCTTCACGCCCCCTACTCGCGCAGATGGATTGCGACGGGAGAAATACACTACGCCGCTGTCGTTTACTGGACAAAATCTACCTGGATTCCACGTAGAGCCAGGTAAAAAACGGCGGCGTAGTGTATTTCTCATACTCTACGATAATCTAATTCTCTCTGAATCTGGGCCAATGTTTTTAGATTAAAAGTTCAGTGAAGTCTGGATTATCAAGGGTTAGGTGATCAGGATGTAAAGTGCATATAAAAAAACTCTCTCTGTAGGGAACCCATATTGGCATTTTTGCCAATTGAAAGACATCGAAATTAGGGTCTGTTGGTGATGTCAACAGGTGAAAAGAGACTTATTCCCTTTTTGTTGCTGTAGCACCAGCACTTGTATGCACACTGCAACTAACCAGTGATTCAGTGGCCATGATCCTGGTTAATGCAGGATTGTTCTTTTCTCCCTGATCCACCAAAATCTAAACTGATAATATACTCAAATAAAAGGATTTTACCGGTAAGTATGACAAAAAAATCCTTTTATTTGAGTACATCATGGGACACAGAGTCAGGTTATACTCCATCTCCAGGTGAATGGACACTGGTAGACCAAAAGTCTTTAGACAGGAAGTGATCCGCTATATAACCCCTACCATACAGGAAGCACATCAGTTTTGTAGCAAGCACTGAATCCTCAAAAAAAAAGAAAGAGGGAGGAGGGACCTCCTGCACAAACAGAAAAACAGCAAACGGTGGGATGATATTGCTGACGCGTTTCACATTGTTGTACAATGCTTAGTCATAGACTTAGGCTATGACTAAGCATTGTACAACAATGTGAAACGCGTCAGCTATATCATCCCACCGTTTGCTGTTTTTCTGTTTGTGCAGTGTTTTTTTACTGGATTAAAGGCTTTTATTGTTTTTTACATTTATCGGAGTGCGGCTGTCCATACCTTCTTGTTTCAATTTATGCTCGAACATCCACTTGATACATTTTGGGAACATATGCCATGAAGACCAGGTAGCAGCCTTACAAATCTGAGCCACAGGTACCTGATGGCGAAAAGCCCAGGAGGTTCGTAACCTCTTGTTGAAATGAGATCTCACGCTAAAGGGAGGAGCTTTATGTTTCAGACCGTAGGCCTAATGCCACGTACACACGATCATTTTTCAGCATGTAGAAAAAACGTTTTTACAACTTCATCATCAAAACGACGTTGCCCACAAACCATCGTTTTAAAAAAAATTATCTAGCAAAGCGTGGTCACGTACAACACGTACGATGGGACTATAAAGGGGAAGTTCCATTTGCCTTTGGGCTGCCTTAGCTGATTCCGTGTTAGTTAAAGACGATTTGCGCTTTTCTGTCTGTTACAGCGTGATGTAACAGAAAGCACCAAATTCAAATCCCAAGAACACATAGGTGACCTAATGGGGAGAAGAAAATAAGTTGCTCCCTGCATAAAGGTTCGGCTCAGTAAATGGGAGGCTAAGGACCTTTAGAAGAATACTGATATGGCCAAAACTTGACCTCTGATTTCTAAAGCTGACTGTAGAAAAAAGAGAATTCTCCCAATCACGTATTTCCACAATCTTAGGGGGCCCTCTGGTTACTCTTCTCTATCAGCAGACTCACACTAACCTCCCTCTCCCCCAACAGCACCCTGCCTTCTGGCACTAGTCCCCCCTAAGATACTCTCCTCTCCGTGCAGAGCTGCTCGCTTCTTCTCTAAGTGGGTTCCTGGTACCTTTCTCTTGACCAGAGATCCCGCCAAACTTCTCCTGAGCCTCCCCATCCCCTGGGATTTTTCTCTTTCCTATCCCTGATCATGGCTCTCCTCCCTCAGACCATGTGCAGGGCTAAAGTCCAGCTCTAGATGTAGCGAATTCAAAGGTTCATCTCTATTTTCTTTAATCCCCTCCTGCCACACTTAAATCCAGAGAGGAGGGGTGAGCTACAGTATGGCTGCAAAAATTACCTGGCTGTGCCCAGGCAGATAAAGGGGGCTTTCAGTTAGGGCTACACTACATTAAAACATCATATGCTTAAAATTAGCTTATTATGCCATTTTAACAACATACAGTATTTGTATTCCTCATTTAAGGACAAAGATTTGCAACTTAACCCACAGTTGAAAGACATATGAACAATTAATAACACTATTTGCTCAGAATGAAATTATAATGCAGTGCCTCACCTTTGCTATTTGGTCAAACTTTCCAAACAACTCATTCAACATAACTACAAGTTCTTTGGGTGAGCAGTCACTAGCAAGTCGAGTGAATCCCACAATATCTGCATAAAGGATGCTGGGAAAAAAGATAAAATAAAACAATATTAGTGCACATATAGACAAGAGGCATCAAAAGATTAATTCGCTATACTATAGTTCCTTAACCTGTTCTGCTGATTTACCTAACATCATATGCAAATAACAATACAGTTTTGTAGCTCTAGAGCAGGCTGATGTAGTTACTCATCAAGTCTTGCCTGTCATTTTGACAGCAGGTAAAAGCTGGTAAAAGTGGCAGGGGTAGCGGCAGCAAGTAGGGGGAATTGGGGGAGAGATAGGGCATGCTACATACTGAATGTCCTGTGTACTTCGCTGACTTTTTTTTTTTACTGATTAAAATATTTGTTGGTTAAAAACACAAAGATTTGGGCAAGCGTGTTTTTTTGAGTCTTGTGTATATTTTCAAGAAACAGAGTGATTGTCCAGGAAAATTCTTTCCAACTAATGATTTTACTCCCAAAGCCACTCAGCAGAATAATGTCTACATGGGTCTGGGGTGGCCCACATTAAATCTGACCATTATTGACTTGGTTAGGTGATTATCTTAAAGCTGAAGTTTAGTAAAAAAAAATATATTTATACAACAAAATTGCACTCACAGCAGCAGTCACACCACCTTCTTGTAGTTAAGTATCTCCCTCATGTCAAATGTGGTGGAAGTGGGCCACCGTTGAATCCTTTTCATTGTAGCTCACAGAAGACTCTAAAACCTAATAACTCCAACAGCGCCAAGATTTAAGCAGGAGGAAGAGGACCTGTCATAACTGTATAGAAGATTTTTACACCTGCCTGATTGGCCTCAGGTACGTGATGTGAGTTCTGCTATCGGAGTAAAATTAGTTTTTGCCAACATTTCAGCTTTAAATCTATGGGTAACCTATATGTTATAAAACCTATAAAGCCATTTACTTCACATACCTCACATTCTGGTGCCGCTTCACGTATAGACTGTGGAAGTTTTTGTCCGCTTGTCGAATGTCATTTGTTTCCTTTAAACGATCCTGAATAGCCAACTTCATTTCCATAGAGATATAGACTGGGAGTACAGACAACAGCAGGCTCTCCTAAGAAGGGTGTCAGGTATGGGAATTACAATGGGTAATGCTTATTTCACAGTATGCATTACTGAGAAATAGTTGTAGGAGTGAAAAGTTGAAAGGAGGAGATGAGAAACAGAGGAATAAAAAAAGAACGAAAAAAAGGAATTAAGAAACAAGAGTAGATGAAGAAAACATGCTTTTGACAATGCTGAGTATGCAATAATAATTGTATCCAGACGATGCACTTTGTTGCGAAACGCGTCGGGTAACTCCACTGCTGCCGTTTTTACCTACAAGCGCTGTTTTTATCCTACTTAATGTAAGTGTTCCTACCTACATTAAATTTCATTTATATACAGTATTATGCTATGTGCCCTTTTCTTTTTTCTTCAATTTACATCCTATTGGCTCTACTTCCCGGCCCTCATTGGGTCTCCACCTGGCACCCTCTTGTTTACGTTGATTGGTGTGGGTATCGTTTGTTCGGGAACTACAGCTTATGTTTGGGTACAGCGTTGCACAACCGTGCAATTGTCAGTTAAAGCGTCAGTGCCGCATTGCAAAAAATGGCCTGGTCATTGAGCAGCAAAATCTTCCAGGATGAAGTGGTTAATGGGGAAAACTATCTCTAAAAACATATTTATATCTTAGTCAAAAATATGGTGAAAATAAGTGGGAATATTTACTAAAGTAAAAGTTTCAAAACAATTCTGTTATATTTGTCATCAAACCATTAATTTAAAAAATGTTTGCATAAGATTATATAGGTTTTTACCACTTCCGTACCGTAGGACGTCATATGATGTCCTGGACTTCAGTGGGGGATATCTAAATTATGTTTGCAGTTACAGGCATCATTCAGATACCCTTTTTTTCAGGCGGCGATTCTGCGCAACATAAGAATGATTATAGTGGCGGTTCCACCGCTTGATCGTTCCTTCAGGCGGCGGGAGGGCACATCCCCCCTCCCACCGCCATCCGATGCTTCTCTGGGCTCTTCCGTGCCATTGGAGGCCCGGAAAACGAATCAGCCACCGCAGAATGAAGAGCATAGAGATCTCTATGACCGTCGGAGGCCCGGGCGCGATGTTATGACATCACACCTGGGTATCCGGAAGTAAACAGAGCCGCAATCGCGGCTTAAAGCATGAGATCAGTGAATTTTTTTCCCGATCTCATGCTTTCCAGCCTGGAGGAGAGATGTGGGGTCTTATCGTTACAGCGAGAGCAATAATTTTATCACTAGACCTCTTCTGTAACTCTAAACTGGTAACCTGTAAAAAAAAATTCAAGCGTCAACAATAATTCTTGATTTTTATGTACCGAAGTTTGGCGCCATTCCATGAGTGTGCACAATTTTAAAGTGACAAGTTAAGTATCTGTTTACTTGGCATAACATCATCTTTCACATTATAAATGAAACTGTATTTTTTCCCCAAAAAAAGGCGTTTGAAAAATTATTGCGCAAATACCGTGCGATAAAATAAAATAAAAAGTTGCAATGACCACCACTTTATTCCCTAGGGTGCCTGATAAAAAAAATTATATATATATATATATGTATATATATATTATATATATATAATGTTTGGGGGTTCCGAGTAATTTTCTAGCAAAAAATATGATTACATGAAGGAGAGAAGTGACAGAATAGGCGCGGTATGGAAGTGGTTAAACAGAATTTAAGCATGTTACTTACCTGAAAAGCCCCCCCCCCCACTTGTGTAGACATCCTGCTGCTGTATGCCGCCATCTTAATTGCCATGTCAATAGCCCCAGCAGGCTCAAAGCCCTGGAAAGTCCTGCATTGTGAACACGCTTGATCATTGCTCGGGCTTCTTGGCTCTTCATTAGATAGATTGATAGTAGCGCAGCCTTTGGCTCGCGCTGCTGTCAATCAAATCCAATGACACGGCGCGTCGGGCGGGCCGAGTCATACACTCAGCGGCTATGGCTACAAGCTAGGTAACCCCCTTTGAGAGAGAGCTTCCCAAAGGGGGTTAGCTCTTGCGAGGAGGACCTACAAGTGTCACCATGGTACCCCAGAAGAGGATGATCGGGACCACTCTGTGCAAAACAAACTGCACAGTGGAGGTAAGTACGGCATGTTTTTTTTTAAAACATGACGTTTTAGTACCACTTTAAGCAAGTCATCAATGTCACTTTAAAAAGCTGCTAACAGGGTTTAGAAGGATTCAAGTAGTGCTAAAACCTACTGTAGTCAGTGCTCTCATTAAGATCTGTGCTTAAACTGTGCTTGAACTAAATACCTACTCTGTGCAATAGTTTTGCATAGAGCAGCCCCAATGTTCCTCTTTTGGGGCCCCCCAAATCCTGGCTTCTCCGCTTGCTAGAGGGGCACTCATGCAGGCTCGCTCCTGAGCCATGCTCTGTGAGTCCATTGACACACACAGCGTGGCTAGGCCCCACCATGCGCTCTCTCCTCAGCACCTGTGATTGCCAGCAGCAGAAGCCAATGGTTTTCGTTGCTGCCTCTTTTCTGTGAGGAGAGAGCCAAGAGAGATACTCTTGCGCACAACACTGGATTGAGAACAGGCTCACGTAAGAATAAGGTGGGGAGGCTGCACAGAGAAAGTTTTTTACCTTAATGTAAAGAATGCATTAAGGTAAAATACCTTTAACTTTTAGAACCACTTTAAAATATATCTAGATCAAAAAACAAAAATGTATTATATTGCAGCATAGAAGTTACTAGATGTGTTGACTGCACTAGTTTCCCTTTTTAGGCTAAGAACATATTAGTAAGTACAGAAAAAAATCTATTGATCTTGCCAGAAATGCAGTGTCCTTGTCACTTCACGTGAGCTAAAAAGACAGCACATGTTATTAACCACTTAACCCCCGGACCTTATTGCTGCCCAATGACCAGAGCACTTTTTGTGATTCGGCACTGCGTTGATTCAACTGACAATTGCGCGGTCGTGCGACGTGGCTCCCAAACAAAATTGGCGTCCTTTTTTTCCCACAAATAGAGCTTTCTTTTGGTGGTATTTGATCATCTCTGCGGTTTTTATTTTTTGCGCTATAAACAAAAATAGAGCGACTATTTTGAAAAAAATTCAATATTTTTTACATTTTGCTATAATAAATATCCCCCAGAAATATATAAAAAAACATTTTTTTTTCCCTCAGTTTATACGTATTCTTCTACATATTTTTCGTAAAAAAAAAAAAAAAAAATCGCAATTAGCGTTTATTGATTGGTTTGCGCAAAATTTATAGCGTTTACAAAAAAGGGGGTAGTTTTATGGCAATTTTATTAATATTTTTTTTTACTAGTAATGGCGGCGATCAGCGTTTTTTTTTTCAGTACCGAGACATTATGGCAGACACATCGGACAATTTTGACAAATTTTTGGGACCATTGGCATTTTTATAGCGATCAATGCTATAAAAATGCATTGGATTACTATAAAAATGCCATTGGCAGTGAAGGGGTTAAAACTAGGGGGCAGGGAAGGGGTTAGGTGTGTTCCTGGGTGTGTTCTAACTGTATGGGGGGGTGGACTCACTAGGGGAAATCACTGATCTTCTGTTCATACATTGTATGAACAGGAGATCAGCATTTCCCCCTCTGTAACAAACGAGTGCACGTGCCCGGCAGCGACCGCGCCCGCCGAGCACGCGCGCGCGATTTGGGGGTTGCCCCCTAGCGGCCGCAAAAATGCGGACGTATAGCTACGGAGAGCCACCGTCCCGCCGTATAATGACGGTGGGCGGTCGGCTAGTGGTTAATTTTCTTTTTTTTTTGTAAACTAGAAGTCCCATCACTTCACAATGCAGATGCGGGTGCCGGCCAATGGATGTCCGCAGGCACCCGCTGATCGTCAAGGAGAGAGGCTGAATGGAGCTCTGCCTATGTAAACAAAGCAGAGCTCTGTCCTGACCGTGGGAATGTGATGGATTTTCCTTTCCCTGCAAAACAGGGAATAAAATCCATCACTTCCCTAAGTAAAAGCAACACACAAAGTACACAAAAACACTGGCTAGGCACACATTTAACCCTTTGCTCATCCTAGATGTTTAACTCCTTCCCAGTCAGTGTCAATAGAATAATGACAATGCATATTTTTAGCACTGATCACCGTATTAGTGTCACCGGTTTCCACAAAGTTTCAAAAGTGTCAGTATCAGATTGCAATATCGCAGTCCCGCTGTGATAAAAAAAAAACACTTTTACAGTGTTGCTATATATATTGTAATAGTGAGGGTCCCTGTCACCATGAAAATGCAGCAAAAACGGACACAGAGTCTGCATGTCAGTGGACTGCAGAACTACACGGCATAACTTTGAAACAGAGAAAACAGTTTTGGCAGCTATCTCCGGGTTTTGCCAAGTTTGAATGGGGCTGTGTGGTTTGGAGATCCTGCAGAGACTTGGGCGGGATGGGATCTCCAACCCTGTGTCCGGGTCTTGGTAATAACCAGCAGGTTGTGTGCTCAGGTGCTAACAGCCAATATAATCAGGGACTGGTGAGAACAGAGTGGAGAGGAAGGTGGAGTGTGTGCAGCTGGCTGCTGGTTTCAAGACACTGTGTGTGGAAAGCTGTCTGTCTGTGGAAGACTACATCCCTGGTGTGGGGGGACTTTGTGCCTGGTGGACTGGGAGGCTGGTAGACCTGAGGTGGCTAGTGAGTCTAAAAGGGGGCTGAAGGAAGTCTGGAGGTCTGGGAGACAGTAAGCTGGAGAATCCTGTTGAGGCCAGGAGTGGGCCAGATTTAGCAGGTACTACAAGGCTAAGTAAGCCTAGGAGCTAGGAGGCTTGGTATTATTGTTATATGAACATTACTGGAGAAGAACCCCTGCGTGGGAATCCTGTATGTGAACTGTTTTGTTTCCTTTCAATAAAAATGAGTTGCCATGCCCTCAAACCTAACATCTGACTGCTGTGGACTCGCTAAAAATGCATTTACCATTGAGTTAACAACCCCCAACTTTACAATACATATTTATATATATATATATATATATATATATATATATATATATATATATATATATATATAAAGTCCCTGTTAAAATGTCAGGTTTTTGTGATGAGACAAAGATAAATAATTTCAGTACTTTTTTCCACCTTTATTGTGACCTATAAACTGTACAACTCAGTTGAACAACAAACTGAAATCTTTTGGGTGGAGAGAAGTAAAAAAAAAAAATATATGGTGGCATTAGTGTGCACACCCTTAAGCTAATACTTGAAGCACCTTTTGATTTTGTTACAGCACTCAGTCTTTTTGGGCATGAGTCTATGAGCATGGCACATCTTGACTTGACAATAAAACACTCCAAATCCGTCTGATTGCGAGGGCATCTCCTGTGCACAGCCCTCTTCAGATGACCCCACAGATTTTCAATTGGATTTAGGTCTGGGCTCTGACTGGGCCATTCCAAAACTTTTATCTTCTTCCGTTGAAGACATTCTTTTTTTTTTACATCACAGAAACCTGACATTTTAACAGGGGTGTGTAGACTTTTTATATCCACTGTATATATAAATATGGGACATATCCAAGCTCACATTTCTGTTGCAAAAAATATATATATATCTTACCTGTTGCCTCTTTTGCATTTCAAGTTTCATCTTTGCTCTAATACGTTTCACAGTATAGCTGTACAGGTCTCTCGAGGCATCTAGCATGTGGTACTTGTGGAATGCCCCCATCAGATTCCCACATATGAAAATAATGGCATTTGCAATAAGCTGAAAGACACATAATACAACAGAGATAAGTGAATACAAACGTATGATATCTCTTACCATATAGCATTCATTTTTTTTTCAACCAGTGGATTGAATTAAACTACTAAAGAAAATTACTTAATCCCCCATCCACACTCATCCACACTCTCGATGAGGATGGGGGAATCCATCCTGCTGTGCCTTTGTATTCCGACAGCAGGGAGAATTCCCTGCTGTCAGAATACACTCATCTGTAGTCAATGGGGACCCGGACTTTTGACTACTAAAATGTCTCTAAAAGAGGGAAAGGGCTAGAGGGCTGCAACTGGCAGCAGAATGTCGGTAAGAGAATGGCAAGTACTCTGCAATCAAATGTGGATCGGGAAATAACTTAAAATAACATTAAAAAAAATCTTGACAAGCAGGAACCTTCCCCAATGATGGGACACTATTCCTCCCACTGATACCAATGATGCGGCACTATTTCTCCCACTGACACAAATGATGGGACACTATTCCTCCCAATGTTACCAATGATGGGGCACTATTTCTCGCACTGACACAAATGATGGGACACTATTCCTCCCAATGATACCAATGATGGGGCACTATTTCTCCCACTGACACAAATGATGGGACACTATTCCTCCCAATGATACCAATGATGGGGCACTATTTCTCCCACTGACACAAATGATGGGACACTATTCCTCCCATTGACACCACTGATGGGGCACTATTTCTCCCACTGACACAAATGGGGCACTATTTCTCCCACTGACACAAATGATGGGGCACTATTTCTCCCACTGACACAAATGATGGGGTACTATTCCTCCCAATGATACCAATGATGGGACACTATTCCTCCCAATGATACCAATGATGGGGCACTCTTTCTCCCACCGACACAAATGATGGGACACTATTCCTGCCAATGATACCAATGATGGGACACTATTCTGGTGCAATTAGATTTGTGAAGTAGGACTGACTAATTCTCTACCTATAAGCACAATCAGGAACCTTTCCCTACAATAGCTAATGCAGAGTATGTTACAGGAACATATGCAATGCTGGTGCAATATGCAGAGTATCTGACAGGAACATATGCAATGCAGCTGCAATTAGGTTTGTGAAGTAGGACTGACTCCTATATATTTCTCTGCCTATAAGAACATCAGGAACCTTCACCCTAAATTATCTAATGCAGAGTATCTGACAGGAACATATGCAATGCAGCTGCAATTAGGTTTGTGAAGTAGGACTGACTCCTATATATTTCTCTGCCTATAAGAACATCAGGAACCTTCACCCTAAATTATCTAATGCAGAGTATCTGACAGGAACATATGCAGTGCAGCTGCAATTAGGTTTGTGAAGTAGGACAGTCTCCTATCTAATTCTCTCCCTATAAGAACATCAGGAACCTTTCCCTACAGTAGCTAATGTAGATCGCTGAGTATTGTAATTCGATTTCTGAAGCAGCACAATCCTATCTAAATCTGTCCCTGAGAAGAGCAGCAGCAGCCTTTCCCTACCCTAGCTAAAGCAGACCGATGAGCTGTGCTGTGTGCCTCTAGCTTATATAGAGGCTGGGTCACATGCTCGGTCACATGCTGCACTGGCCAATCACAGCCATGCCATTAGTAGGCATGGCTGTGATGGCTTCTAAGTCACACAAGTAAAACAAATGGCGATAGGCTGCCGTGCAGAGCGCCGTTACATAGCCGACCTCCGAACCTAAACTTTTAGCAAATTATTGGGGTTCGGGTCCAAAAAAAACAAAGTTCGGTACGAACCCGAAATTTACAGTTCGGGTTCACTCAACCCTATAAGGGACTCTATAACATATCATAATGCCCCTCGGCACAAATGTGCAGATTAATAAAAGCAGGAGCAAGGAAAAGTGGACAAAAAAGCAGACCCAGTGACTTTAGCTACTGACAGGAGTCCTTCCCTTTTGATGAGCCTGCTGTAGAAAAAAAATCCTCACACTCCTTGTGGCCTATGCTTTTACCCTGCTTTTTGAGAGGCAAAAGAGAACTCTTGCCCTCCAAATCTCTGGATGTACTTATCCAACTGAGATCCAAAAAGACATTCCCATAAAAAGAATAATATGTCAAAAGCTTTTTACAATGTAACTCTGCCAACCTGCATTTCAGCCAAAGTATCCACAGCAATGGGCAAAAGTGCTAAGCATGAAATCTGTTTACTGGAATCCTTCAGGGCAGAAGGCCTGTGGTTAATTGCCAAGTCTTCCCTTAGGTCACCCTTACTGCCACATCAAGGAGAGCAGAGCATACTCCATTTCTTAACAAGCCTATTCTCCATAGGATACAAAACCCTTTAGGAGGAACAGCTTGTCTGGGTGAGCCTCCAAAATGAGCATGTAACAAAAACCGTTGGGATCTTTGCGTAGGCCGCTAAGGACCCATAGGTGGATTTTCAGAGAATCAGACTCAGGAAGTGGAAATGCAATCTATGTGGACCATCTGAAACAGTAAGTTCACCAAAGCTTCTTGGCCTCAACAACATAGCTGATGTGCCTTTAGTAGCCACAAGACCAGATATGCATAGGGCTGCCAATCCATGCTATGCCCCAAGACCTTTCAGGAAAACTGCATCAGCAGGGCTATGTCTAGTGTCTTCAACCTGATGGAGACAATTGTACACCCTCTGCAGCTATGCACCCACATCTCTCCTTTTAAAGCCTGTTAAAAAACTAAACTAAACGGGACCTCTGCCAGGAAACCGGAAGCTTCAATACAACTGAGAGGACATTTGTGCTAACAAAAAAAAAAGAGTACAGGTTACCCTTTGGCAGATTTGAACCTTCTGCCAGAGCCCCTTCCTTAATAGAAGTACTTACACAAACCCCCCTAATGCTGCAAGCCTGCTCTTTGTCTTCACACAGCCTCCCAGTGACCATAGTGCCTCCCAGCTATTTCTGCTCTGTCAAAGCCATACTAGGCCAGTCCCTCAATGCTGAATGATATCTGCCAGCTGAACTCCATATGCATGCACCCATTTGCATGCCAGCACACAACTGCATGACCACGTGCACTACCACTGCACGCGAGTGTGAGTTTCTAGTAATGTCGGTCATGCTACCTAATGAAGGCAGGAAGAAGCAAGATAAATCTAAAAAAATCTTATGAACTGGAACAGGGCTTCATTGTCCACAGCAAAGCAGCAGATTGGAAAAGCTTACTGTGTATAAACAGAAGAAACATTTCATTGTTCTCCAATGGGGAGCCAGGGAAGAGGCACCCATATAAAAAATAAGGGTAGAAATTTAAAGAGAACCAATTGGCTATAGGGACTCACTAATCTCGCCGCAGGATCTGTCTAATAGATCAAGATTCAATCTTCACCCAACATGGCAGGCAATGTCTAAGCAGACCCTTAGGAGCCATTACCCCTTTCCTGAAGTCCACTGCCCTGTACAGTACTTTACTGGAAACTCATTGGTCAGATATTACTGTGTTCTGTATCCACAAGGTCCAGCACTGAAAGGCAACATTACAGGTAGTGCCTTACATGCCCAGGGTCCTGGCACCCATTTAAGCAAAATAGCTTAATGAACGGATCGGGATAACACCAATCTCTTGATCCCAACTGGAACCATCTGAAAGCATCAGGTAGTGCTTGTGCAAAGCTGCACATCGGTGACCATCACTTCCTGTATAGTAGGAGTCTTATAAGAGAGGACCTCCTGTCTTTTTTTTGCCAGTGTCTAACCACCTGTAGGTTAGGGTTTCCAGACATCCCCAGTTTCAGCAGACAGTCCCCTGATTGAGGACACTGTCCCCGGACCAAGTCTGTCCCTGGTTTTGTCCCCAGATTGGATTTAATAGGGGGCAGGGGCAATTTCAAAGACAGTCAGTGCAGAATTAAAATAAAAAAAATAGAATTACACACCCCCGATCCGCCGTGCCTACTAGCATACGGGGGTTGTATTTTTCCCCATTATCTGTGCCCCTTTCTGATGAAAATGTGCTGGTCGGAGTGGAGGGAATATTTCTTCAGTTTCAGGTGCGTGCCCATTCAGCTTCGATCGCATGTTCTTCTGCCTTGGCTCAAATCTTAGCCAGCCACCTGCCTATCTCCTTGCCTTCCCTGGTGGAGTGATCTTCCTCCGCTCCCCATCCAGTAGTAGCCAGGGCCCAGAGAGTAAGACTTGAGAAGCTGTGAGGCGGGTGGCGATGGGCAGAGAGTCGGTGATTGTTGCCATTACTAGAAAGAAAAAAATATGTCCCCGGATTTCATTTTAAAAATCTGGTCATCTTACTGTAGGTGGCACATAACCCTTTGAGTAAGGAATAATATGGTGGCTCTGTGTCCCACGGTGATATTAAAGAAAGTAAAATAAATCTGACTAGTTGTTTTAGGCAATAGTTTTACTACTATTCCAGTTTTCTTTGCTCCCGTTTACACACATCAGCCCAAATCTTTTACCTCAGCAAAAAGGTGGCAATATTTTAAACAGAGGTATTTTTCTCTGATGCCTCTAGCCAGTAGATTAGTATGCTTATACTAGCACAGACAGTTTTTGTTATTCAATTAACAAAAATACTAAAAGGTTAAGTTTACACAAGTGCTGAGACAAACACCATTTAAAAGCCTGTTTTGAGGTGGAAGGGTAGAAAGAAAAGAGTCTTGCCATAGCTATTTGCAAATGTATGCCAAACACTTTAAGAGAGTTTAGAACTTGACGGTGAGGCATTTGGAAAGCCTTGCAAGTTGCAAAGTTTGCCAAAGTTGCAAGCAAGTTCAAAAACATTGCTCAGTGATCCAAAAGTAAGAAGTGTACTAGACCACCTTAAAAAGTGTTTGGAAAGCTTTAATAATGCTAACTAAATACCAGTTCTATATGCTTGTGTGAATGAGGCCAAAAAACTGTCTGTATGGCCAACATGTAAACTAATTATATTATATAAAACAAGAGCTATATATTTGAGTATATGGTATCTGTATATTGCTCATACCTAAAAACCTCTAATGCAGGTTGATTATTTGATATAATTTCATATACTTATAAGTTAATATTTATCCTCATTCCAGTTTTGAAAGACAAGTCTTGAATGCCACCCATCCATCTTGACCACCTCATAATCGGTCAGTGATCAACCACCTTATTGAGAAACCACCAGTGAATTGTGGGAATCAGCCCAGAGTATTATTATGAAAGCTTAATCTAAGATCTGCATGACTGAGTGCCCTGGATTTCAGGGCATTTATGAAGATTCCTAGAGGCATATGCAGGCACATATATATGCATGGTGTACAGTTCAGTAAAAGGTTATTATTATTATACAGGATTTATATGGCGCCAACAGTTTGTGCACCGCTATACAAAATGAAGGCAGACATTAGTTACAATACAATTTGGTACAAGATGAATCAGAGGGCCCTTCTCATTACAGCTTACAATCTAAGAGGCCATCTAAGTTTAAAAATATTGATCTAATATTGATCTAATAATAGGTATACTTTAAAACTAAAAAAGTTTGTGAAATACTGAACGTATTCTGATTCTTCTGTAGCGGCAGGGGGAGATCACAGCCTGGCTGTGCTGGGGTGTTCATCCAACCCCCGGTGCTGCAGGTGGCAGCAGTGGAGTCGAGGTTTGAGTGCTCTTTCCCAGCAGCCAATCAGGAGGGTTTGGCCTCGCTGTGCATGCTGGGAGGGGTATTTATGAGGCAGACGCCATTGGTTCTGGGTCTTCTTCTTCGAGTGTGGCACCCACCTTTAGGGTGACCACATCATGGCGCCCTGGCGTTATGGCCTACCTGGCCGGGGCGTGCGTGCCATGCGGTGTTCCTGTTGGCCCGGAGCATCTGAACAGCGACGGGGACCCAGTGAGCGACTGGGTTCCCACCTTTGAGGATCCCAAGCTGTATTGCCGTTTGGTGGTGGGGAGTCCATCTGAGAAGCGCCATTGAGAGGCTGGCGATCCAAAAGGGCCTCGACAAACCACCAGGGATCAAGGTAGCCGGACACTGAAGGATTGATCACCTGTCAGTCGGTACCTGGGTGACAAGTTGGAGATCCAGGCGTAATTCATCTAAGGAGGATTATCTCCCTAACTACAAATCAGAAAGGGCCTGTGGCAGAGGTGTCTCCCTGACGTTCACCAAGGAGGGTCTGTGGCAGAGACTTTATCCTACAAATGTTCGAGTGATACTCCGGCTGCCAGGTCAGTGAGAGAGGCCTATCCGGGTACGCTAAACCCACTCAAGCAGCAGTGGCCCAGAAAAGTGTTACACCTGGGAGCAGCACTGTTTCCCTATCATCACGCCTGAATCTGCTGTTCTATTTTATTCTTCAACTTTACTTTCCTCACCACAAGTTTATTGTTTTTACCCGTCTGGGTATTAAAGAGCACAACAAAGAGCACCTGTTGTGGACATTCCTTTACTTCTACCAAATGCAATACGCATCATCCACCCCCAGGAATTCAGGGGAGCCATGAGGTAAATGCGCCACCCGAAACAATCAGCAGCTCCTCTGGGGGTAATGCTACACTTCTTTTTATATTTTCTCCTAGTTAATACAATAGTTCACTGATTATTGATTTTTGTGTTTGTTATTCTATGGTTAATGTGGATCACATTTAAAGAAAACAACCATGAATCATTTAGAGCTGTAGCTCAGCAAAAACCAGCTTGGTCTTTAAAATTGGAAACTTAATCTAAATCTGTCCCAACCTGTTTCAGAAATCTGAATTTCAAATGACTCATGAATAATGCCCCATCAGTTTCTTTCTTAAAGGGATATAATTAACTTCAAAGAGAGCAGTTCTAAAACATGCCAGTTAATTACAAATGTACTGTAAGCCTAAATTGAATTTCATTCATACTGTATTCCACACGAGTGGTAAGAGTGCAACTCAACAAATGAATACTACAGAATTATGGTAATATTAGAATATTGCCTATGTACCCTATTGCAACCCACATTTTAAAAATACATTTGATAAAACACGATGTATATACTGTACACACACAAATCTAAAAACTAAAATGTATTGACTAATAGCTGTATTTTTTAAATTCACATTACTTTTAGCACTTTTTAAAAGTAGGTACCATTACTTTACAGGAATAGAACATTTCCCATTGCCTTTCACTGCACAATTTTGAATTATTAAAAAAACTATCATGAAAATCCCACAAATGAACTCAGTTGTTGAGATATGTTCAAGTTTAAATAAAATCAATAGTCCTTTTTATTCTGATGTACAATTAAGGGTTTTTATCAATGGGCTTTGATTGGCTAATAGTGTAATTTGATCATGCTATGGAAATCCTTAAGAATTCACTGCAGGTGCAGCTGACCAGTGTTAAGCAGTTCTGAAGCAAACAAAAGCCAGCTGACACTGGTCTTTAACCACTTGCTTACTGGGCACATAAACCCCCTTGGTGCCCAGGCAAAATTTCAGTCCGGCACTGCGTCGGTTTAACTGACATTTGCCCGGCTGCACTGCGTCGCTCCCAAACAAAATTGACGTCCTTTTTCCCCCACAAATAGACCTTTATTTTGGTGGTATTTGATCACCTCTGCAGTGTTTTTTTTTTGCGCTATAAACAAAAAAAGAGCGACAATTTAAAATATATATATATATATATATATATTTAACTTGTTGCTATAATAAATATCCCATTTAAAAAAAAAAAAGTTAAGGCCGATACGTATTTTTCGACGTATTTTTGTAAAAAAAAAAAATCGCAATAAGCGACTGGTTTGCGCAAAAGTTATAGCGCCTACAAAATGGGGACCAGAATTATGATTTTTTTTTTACTAGTAATGCCGGCGATCTGCGATTTTTATTGGGACTGCGATATTGCGGCGGACATATCGGACACTTTTGACACAAATTTGGGACCATTCACATTTATACAGCTATCAGTGCTATAAAAATGCACTAATTACTGTATAAATGTGACTGGCAGGGAAGGGGTTAACACTAGGGGGTCAGGAAGGGGTTAAATGTGTATCCTGGGTGTTCTAACTGTGTGGGGGGAGGGGGGTGACTGGGGGAGGTGACCGATGCTGTGTCCCTATGTACAAGGGACACAGCATTTGTCTCCTCTCCCTGACAGGACTTGGAGCTCTGTGTTTTCACACAGAGCTCCACGTCCCTGCTGTGTTCCAGCCGATCTCGTGTACCCGGCGGACATCGCGGCCGCTAGGTACACGCATCGGCTCTTCAGCGATGCGCCTGGACAGTGTTTACCCGATGCGCGCCACCCAGTGGCGCGCACGGGTAATGTACACAACTTGACGTCCAAAGATGTGATCCCGGCACTTTAGGTCCGCGCTGCAGACGTCTTGACGATAGCGCGGATCTGAAGTGGTTAAAAAGACATCAGCTTGATATGAACTATTATAGTGCTGTGTTCTAGTCTTGTATGAAACATAAGGACACTGAAGGCCCAAACACATCCTGGTAATATCTAAGGCCGCGTACACACGATCGGTTTGGACCATTTCATCGGTCCAAACCCATTGGACCGTCGTCCGTCAGACCAAAGTTTTAAAACTTGCTTTAAAATCGGACCGATGGGCGCCTGACCATCGGGCCAAACTGATGGTTAGTACGCAAAAGCATCGGTTCAAAAACCCGCCCATGCTCAGAATCAAGTCGACGCATGCTTGGAAACATTGAACTTCGTTTTTTAGCACGTCGTTGTGTTCTATGTCACCGCGTTCTGACCCGATCGGATTTTGGACTGATGGTGTGTACGCACATCAGACCATCAGGCCACTTCAGCGGTGAACCGATGAAAGCGGTCCGTCGGACCATTCTCATTGGGTTGGACCGATCGTGTGTACGTGGCCTAAGAGAATAATGCTGACTCTGCATTAAGTCTTAAGTGGTTAATAAGCTGAAATCTATTTACTCTAAACTAATGACTTATCAAACCACTGAACATTTGCCCACATGCTTTGCAGCTACTGACCTCCATAACAGGTGAATTAAGAATGTCCCTTCTGCTTGCAGTGTTTTTTTCTTTTAATTCTACACTTTCCTTGCACTCAGGCAACACCTGCATTTTCATTCAGATACGTCAGCACCTGTAGTTTCAGCCTGTGTTTTTAGTGGTTCTGTTGATTCTGCTGACTGACACATCTTTATCTAATATTAGATCCAACTCAATCTTTAGCTTGCAAAAGGAACCCCGCAATGGGGTATGGAAGGGAATTTGGAGTATGCGATACCCAGAAAATAATATTGAGAATGAAAAGTAATGTAAAGATAAAAAAAAAAATTATATCAAACTACTTCTTCTTCAGGGAGTTGATGATGTCCATTTGAAAAGGATATAATGTATCAACTACAATAGCATATGTATTTATAGAAATAGTTAACTGTCTGTGGCCTACAGGAGGTGCCATATCTGTCTGGCGCTCGGCCCATCATTTGCATGGGGTCATGCCTCATTTGCATGTCTCACGCCCACTTCCACATACCCCGGCTTACGCCTAGGAAACCCAGCACAGTTTTGGCAGCACTGGCTTTGTGAATTCAGTGCTTGCCTCTGTGCGCTGCGTCAGCGTAGCATATATTAGATACGCTACGGCGGCATAAATATGCGCCAATGTATGTGAATCTGGGTCAAAATCTTTTAAAAACGGTTTTAGAATTGCAATGCATTCCGAATGCTGCCAAGAATTTCCCTATGATGGGTGGTTTGGAACTTTAGGTTTCATGGTACGAGTAAAAAACAACTATTTTCTAATCATCTGGATAGTTGATGGGCAGGTATAGCCTTATGCCGCGTACACACAATCACTTTTCGGCATGGAAAAAAAACAACGTTTTTCCAACTTCATCATTAAAAACAACGTTGCCCACACACCATAGTTTTTCAAAAAAATGATGAGCAAAGCGTGGTGAGGTACAACACGTACGACGGCACTCTAAAGGGGAAGTTCCATTCATGCTCCGTCTCATAACTTGCTTCTGAGCAATGCGCGGGTTTAAAACATTGTTTTTAACGTTGTTTTAGCCCACACACGACCATTTTTTTCAACCCGAAAAACTACTTTTTTTAAAACTACGTTAAAAAATGAAGCATGCTCGAATTTTTTTTTTGTCGTATTTCAGAAGATGAAAACCGATGTGTAGGCCACACACGATCATTTTAAATGACGTTTTTAAAAACGTTGTTTTTTTTCGCTTGTGTACGCGGCATCAGGTTTTGTTCCCCTCTAGTTTTGACAGATTTCCAGAAACTATCTGAGGACAAGGAGGTTTAAACTGTTCAGTTTTCTATCTCCAAAAATCTTTACGGGTGACTAACAGGTCCGTTGTCCTCTCCTTTCCAGATTTCTGGCTGCAGATGTAACAAAACTCTGTCAACATGCTATGGCACCATGTTCTTGCCTTTCTCCAAAACCCATTTGTAGTACGGGCTTGGCAGGAAATCTAAAGTATGTGGGTTGTAGCCAAGCATTGAACACAGAGAATTTTAAATTGTCGTCTAAACTGATCACTTTAACTAAGGGTTTTATATAGCACACTGTAATGACAACACACCGTATAGATTTATAACTCTAGTAGGTTCCAATGTCTCTACAATATTCTAACTTCAGACCTTTTAACTTAGAAACTGTGGAAAGACAATGCAAACAAAAACAGTCAACCTTCAGGGCCCTTTCACAGGTATTTGTGGATTAATCTATAATAATAATAATAATAATAAAGTGGTTATATATCACATATATATCACATATTACACATAGCTAGGAAAACATTTAACCCCTTGATTGCCCTAGAAGTTAACCCCATCACAGCCAGTGTCAGTGTATATAACTTTGCTGATATCAGTGGCAGTTAGTCATTTGCACCCCAGCATCTGTTAGTGTCAGTTTGCCTGCCACACTATCACAGTCCCATTATACTGTAAGTTGCTGATCACCACCATTAGTAGTATAAAAATAAAAATTCCAGTATATATACACCATAGTTTGTAGGCGTTATAAAATTCATACAAACCAATCAATATACACTTTTGGAATTTTTTTTTAATCACAAACATGTAGCAGAATACACTTTGGCCACAATTTATGAAAACTTTGTTATTTTTGGAGCAGAAAGTAAAACATTTTTTTTTTTAGATTTTCAGGCTTTTTCATCTATATAGCAAAAAAAAAAAAAAAAAACAGTGGTGATCAAATACTATCAAAAGAAAGTTCAATTTCTGTAAAAACAATTATACACATTTTGTTTGTTAACTACTTGCCGACCAGCCGCCGTCATATTACTGCGGCAGGTCGACACTGCTACGCGAGAGCACGTAGCTCTACGTCCTATCTTTTGCGGCCACTAGGGCGCGATCGCCGCCGGGCACGCGCGCTCGTTCGTTACAGAGCGGGGACCAGGAGCTATGGGCCAGATTCAGGTAGATGGGCGAATCTTTATTTTGGAGTAACTTTTCTCATTTACGTTACTCCGCCGAAACTTTAGGAGCAAGTACTGTATTCACACAGCACTTGCTCCTAAAGTTGCGGCGGCGTAGCGAAAATGAGCCGGCGAAATTCAAATTGGGCGGGTAGGGGGCGTGTATTATTTAAACTAGGCGCGATCCCGCGGCGAACGTACTGCGCATCCGTCGACTGTCAGTGCGCATGCTCCAAATTCTGTCAGTGAACGTCAATGACGTCAATCCCCATTCACGGACGTTTTACGCAAACGAAAATTTTTAATTTCGACGCGATGACGACGGCCATACTTAACATAGGATACTCCACTAGAGGGCTGGTTTTTCTTTACGTCGGGCCCGAATACGATCGTGAATTGCCGATTCTAGCTGATTAACATATTCTCGGCTTTAACAAGCGGGAACGCCCAGAGCACCATTTTTAAAATTGCAGTTCCGTTACGACGGCGAAATACAATTACGCCACTCGTATAGGAACTCCAACCCGGCGTTTCTTGTTTTCTGCTTACTGAAAACAGAAACGCCGGCTCAAAGTGAGAGTTAGGCTGGAGTATCACTGATACTCCAGATTAACTCTACCTGAATCTGGCCCTATGTGTGTAAACACATAGCTCTCGGTCCTGTCAGCGGGGAAACGCTGATCTCCTGTTCATACAATGTATAGACAGAAGATCAGTGATTTCCCCTAGTGAGGCCACCCCCCCCCCCCCCATACAGTTAGAACACAAATAGGAACACACTTAACCCCTTCACTGCCAATAGCATTTTTATAGTAATCCAATGCATTTTTATAGCATTGATCGCTATAAAAATGCCAATGGTCCCAAAAATGTGTCAAAATTGTCCAATGTGTCCGCCATAATATCGCAGTACCGAAAAAAAACGCTGATCGCCGCCATTACTAGTAAAAAAAAAAATATTAATAAAAATGCCATAAAACTACCCCCTTTTTTGTAAACGCTATAAATTTTGCACAAACCAATCAATAAACGCTAATTGCGATTTTTTTTACGAAAAATATGTAGAAGAATACGTATCGGCCTAAACTGAGGGAAAAAAACGTTTTTTTAGATATTTTTTGGGGATATTTATTATAGCAAAATGTAAAAAATATTGCATTTTTTTCAAATTAGTGGCTTTATTTTTGTTTATAGCGCAACAAATAAAAACCGCAGAGATGATCAAATACCACCAAAAGAAAGCTCTATTTGTGGGAAAAAAAGGACGCCAATTTTGTTTGGGACCCACATCGCACGACCGCGCAATTGTCAGTTAAAGCGACGCGGTGCCGAATCACAAAAAGTGCTCTGGTCAGGAAGGGGGTAAATCCTTTCGGGGCTGAAGTGGTTAATTGTGTGATCATGCAACACAGTACCCAGTTAAAGTAGTGAAGTGCTAAATAGCAAAAAATAGCCTGGTCACGAAAGGGGTAAATCTTCCGGAGTTCAAGTGGTTAAAAAATAAATAAAAAGTCTCCTGTATGTAGACACACCCACTGGGAAGGCCTGGCCAGGACTTGGTGGAGAGCTGTGATGTTGCAATGTCAGGGGGATGGGGGGCACAACAGGCACTCATACAATCTCTTCTATATCGAAATTCATCAAAATTTCTTATGGCACCCTTGGAGCCACTTCCTTTTTTTATGATGGGTGAATGAGGCGCATGATTTATGTTCATGCAGTAAGGTGTGTTTTATTTGTTTGTGTACATTTTGGTGGCAGTTGCAAAATATTAGCACAACTCTTTATCAGGCCCAGGTAATTTTAGTGCCAACAATCAAAATATATTACCCATTTTTTCTAAAATATGAAAATAAGAGGAGGTTGTATCACGTAACTAGAAACAAAATATGTCAGGCCTTAAACTTTTGCATGCCGAATACCTAATACGCATTGTAATTTTTTTTACGTAGGCACATCTGACATGCATTTGTGTGTACCCAAGGGGTGGGGCTTTAAAAAGATTTAGGGAATTTTTATTAATTGGTTTGATTAAACTTTAATTTTGTAAATGTTTCCTTTTTCTCCCGAGTCTTGTTTGTGGGCTGAAAACACAACATATTTTTTTTTTTTTTTTTTTAGCATTTTCAGCCCCCATCTCAGGAAGAGAGCACCAGACAGCTCAGAATTTTCGATAAAATCAACAGTTTTTCTTGCACTTATCGAACAGATCTAAAGCAGCCCATACATTAGTTATTTCTTTTTTCTTTCAACCAGTGGGTTTTAAAAAAAAATACCCCCACCCACAGATTTGTGGTTGATAGGGGAATCACTCCTTCTTGGCTATTGTGTTCTATCTGCAGGAAACTTCCCCACCTTTAGAATACACTGATCAGCACTGCCAGGTATACATGTATCGAAATTCTAGCTGATCCATGCTGAACCAAAGTTTGATCCATGTATGGCTGACGTAACAAAACTCTTTCAGAGTCGGTTCACACTGGGGAGACACGACTTACAGCACGACTTTCAGTGGCAACTCCAACACGACTTGAGCATGAACCACAGGGCGATCTGGGGCGATTTACAACACGACTTGAAGTCGTCTCCAGGACAGGAGACTTTCCAGTGGCCAATCAAACAACAATCAGCTCTAGGGGAGGGAGGGGGAGGGAGGGGTTTGCCTGAGAAATGTATGTTATCTTCCTGGAAAGTTGCTTCAGTTAAGACAGTGATCAGACTTGGAGGCAACTTCCATTGAAATCAATAGGTACAAATAGCCTAAAAGTCGGATTGAAGTAGTACAGGAACCTCTTCTGAAGTCAGAGCGACCTCAGTAGTGTGTATTAAGACGGCTCCCATTCACTTACATTGCTTTTCTGGACAGCGCGACTTGGGACGACTTGAGGCGACTTCAAGTCGGATCCCAAGTCGCCCCAGTGTGAACCGACTCTAAATGGTATATTTAATCTAAAAAACAGAAATTCGTTTTTGGGGTTTACATACACTTAGGCCGCGTACACACGAGGGGATATGTCCGCTGAAAACGGTCCGATGGACCGTTTCAGCAGACATCTCCGCTCGTGTGTATGGGCTAGCGGACAGATTTCTCCACCCGACAGATTTCAAAGCAAGCTTTGAAATCTATCCGGTAGGAATCTGTCCGCCCGACATGTCTGCTGGTTAGTACACTTACCAGCAGACATGTCGTCCCCCACCGCCGCCGCGCCGCTGCCGAATGGATTCGGCGCATGCGCGGAAGTGTTTTACTTCCTGGTGCGGTGACGTGGCGGTGACGCGGCGGCGTCAACGTCACCGCCGCGTCACCGCCACGTCACCGCGCCGTCCGGCGGCGGGGAATTTGATCCGATGGTGTGTACACGCCATCGGATCAAACTCCCGATCGGACATATCCGATGGAAATGGTCCGCGGACCGTTTTCATCGGATATGTCCGATCGTGTGTACGCGGCCTTAAAGTGAATCTTGAACAGGTGCATCCGAGCTACTACTTTCTGTGTCAGCCTCAAGAACACAGCACTCAGACTGGGAAGTCTTTGCAAAGCTCTATGTGCAAAAAAAGGGAGAAAGGGCTGGTGCCCTGGAAGTTGGCTAAAACCTTGTTTTATTAATGCAGATGAACAACAGTATCAAAAGCCAACACATTTCAGCCATCAGGTCTTAATCACGGCTAACAAATAAGAAGCTTAAATAGTGTAGACCAGGCCCTCCAGTTGTTACAGAACTACAAGTCCCATTATGCCTCTCCCTGTGGGAGTCATGCTTTGAAAAACCTCATGGGACTTGTCGTTCCGCAACAGTTGAAGGGCCGCCAGTTTGACACCTGTGGTTGTAGACTTAATCCCAGGGGTCACATGACCCAGAAAAAGAGCACTATAAGTATACAATCATACATAAATGTATATAAAAAACATGTGTTAGCTAAATTCCATGACACCAGCCTTTCTCCCTTTTTTTTTGCACGATTAAAGTTGACCTTCACAGCATTTTTCAGCTTCAGAGTTATACTTTTCCTTCATCCCTCCTTTTCCAGTATTACAGATAATATTTTCTTTGATGGACGAAATTACCTTCATTACCTGTAGCCAAGGTTTCTGCCTTGAACAATGTAGCTCTAGCTGCCCAAAGCTTCATAGCCATTCAAAACACCCTGTGCTATTGATTATCATAATGAACCAGTCATTCCCATTAAAAATCAGAAGGCAAATTGGTAAAACAGAGTGCGGTTTCTTCACCTTTCACTTTATTATTATGCACAATTGCAAAAGTGCAAAAGTGCAAAAAAAATGCATGCATGAATACATCAAGGCACTTCCTCAATTTTACTATATAATGAGAATCTCATCTGAAATAGTATTTGAGGTCTGGATGCAGATCAGCTTTTACAGTATATAAATGTAAACGCTCATTTATTACATTTACTAGTCATCAAGAGGTTTATAATATAACACAGCTAAAAATATCACAAATGAATACAAACCAGTGCCCTTCCCACCTTCTCTAAACTATCTTTATTGCCTAAGGTGGGTCTAACAATACAATAGGTGTAGCTGTAATATATACAACACTGACCTCACTGCCCCACCAGAAGTTTGTCTGCAGAGGATATGAGATCATGGAATAATGCCGAGCAGACACATTTTGGTGCCTGACTCACAGTCCAAGCTGATCAGCTTAACGCCACAGCTCCCAGACTGAATTATATTCTGTGGTTAAATAATGCACAACAGGTTTTTCTTAGAATTTAATGAGGTCAATATAAAGGAGTTTCATTGTCAGTACAGAAGCATATTTATATCCATTTACTAATATGTTTATTGAAAAAATAACTATTCTAATGGTATAATAAAAGATGAAAATCATCATGTACATGTCCCTTTTTTGCAATTGTATTCAGCAATAATTGAGTCAAGTTTAGAAAAAATGTATTTTATATATATATTTTTTTTTTTTTACTGTATGCTTAGGGCTCTCGCTTATTTCAGGGTACAAGACAAGCCACAAAACTTTAGAACCTTTAAAATTCCTGCTAGTACTGATAATCGTCTTCTTCAACCAAACTACACCAGAACCCCTCACAACCTGCATGCGTGAGAACCCCTGAGTACTGAACAAGGTCTTCAACCAACCCCATTAAAGGGACCACAACCCACATACTGCAGAAATGTACCTGCCTTCCAGGACACACACCCAGCGCTCTGAACATATCAACCACAAATACCTAACGTGGAGCTTGCAGAGGCACTACGGGACACCATACAGTGTACCCTAGAAGGGGAATCCACATTATGGTATTGATTCCCATGCCTGTGTTCTACCACAAACTTTAGCTCTTGCAATGCCAGGAACCATATAGTTTCCCTGGCATTTGTGTGTTTGTTCCGTCTTCCAGGTCAGTGAGGTATGGTTTGACACCAGACAACACAAAAAGAAAATTGCACATTAAGTCCACTCTACTAGAGCACAATTTCTCTCGGCTGCTGTCAACTTTTTACAAAGTGTTCCTCCCTACTGACCTCTTGGGACAGGACATCTCCCAAGCCATCACTGGAGGCATCTGATTGGACAATTATCTCTTTAGAAAAATCCAGGGAAACAGCACTGGATACTGGCATAAGGCTGTTTTAAGCTTCCAGAAAGCCTCCTCAACCTTGTCAGTCCATTTGACCATGACTTACTTCTTACCCTTTGTCAGATCAGTCAGTGGTACAACAACATGATGAGTTGTACCCAATAATGCCTAAAAAAGCTCAGACCTTTTTCTTGGTGACTGGGTCAAGTCTGAATAGCCTCTACCTTGTTTATCTGGACTTTTACCAAGCCCCTGCTCAAAACATAATCCAAGTACTTGGTCTGTTCCATAGAAATGGCCCCGTAATAATGAGACACCTCCTTCTTTGGGGCAAGACACCCTCCACACTCAGGGAAAATGGAACTCCCAGTCTGTGCTAAAGATGACAATGTCATCTAAATACACTAGTCATCTAAATACACAAATGTATCTGGTTTCTTACAGGACTTCATACCGTTCTAAGTTTTGTCAGAAGCACCATCATTATATGAGCCTCATGTGCAAAGCTATCTTCTAGGGCTGTTACTGATCAAAATGTTTGTGTTCGATTAATCGTTTTATTTTTTAATCGATTAATCGACTAATTTAGATTAATTATAAAGCACATACAGATCCAACTACTTTTAGCTGATCCCCTTGCAGGCTGATTCCCAGTGCAGCTACCAACCACTGGAAAAATGGATAGCAGGATACAAAAAACACACAAAGGCAGTGCTCGATGGGAATAGCATTAAAACTTTTAGGCCTCGTACACACGATCGAACATATCCGATGAAAACGTTCCGCGGACCATTTCCATCGGATATGTCCGATCGGGAGTTTGATCCGATGGCGTGTACACACCATCGGATCAAATTCCCCGCCGCCGGATGGCGCGGTGACGCGGCGGTGACGTTGACGCCGCCACGTCACCGCTACGTCACCGCACCAGGAAGTAAAACACTTCCGCGCATGCGCCGAATCCATTCGGCGGCGGCGGTGCGGGACGACATGTCTGCTGGTAAGTGTACTAACCAGCAGACATGTCGGGCGGACAGATTCCCACCGGATAGATTTCAAAGCTTGCTTTGAAATCTGTCGGGTGGAGAAATCTGTCCGCTAGCCCATACACACGAGAGGAGATGTCTGCTGAAACGGTCCATCGGACCGTTTTCAGCGGACATATCCCCTCGTGTGTACGAGGCCTTATAGTCTTCAAGTAGGTAACCAAATAAATATTGCACTGGAGATAAAATCGATGTAGCTACATAAACTGTAAAAATGGTGCGAGTAATACCAAACGGTACCAAAGCAGTCATAAAAACATGTAGCTAAGTATGATACTGGTATAAAAATGTGTGCAACGATACCACTGCTGAATCCAAATGAGGAGAGGTTAACATCAGTCCGTCAGCATGTAGATGTCCTGTGAAGGGAACTATCACAACTCCCAGTGAATGGCTGTAGAATGCCAGGTTAATAGAGGGAAGTGATAGAGGGATGTGTAACAGCCCTTGTGTGTGGCAGATAGTAAGGTCCCGCCAGCATGCAGATATGAAGGCACAGCAAAGGAGCCCTTCAGATGGACACGGAAAGCCCTGCCAGTGTCCGTGACGTTACCAGATCTCAGATGGAACTCCCTGAAGCCCAGAAGCCGGCGGAGAGGCGAGTACCAATCAAAAGAATTTTAATCGATCAAAAAGATTTTGATCGATCAAAAAAATTAAAGATCAATCGGATAATTAAAAGTTAATTTGCACAGCCCTACTATCTTCATAATAATTATTCCTGTTTATTCCCCAGGGGGGGGGGGGGGACTTGCTCAGCTCCATTTGGCTGAACCATCACTCTGCAGTGCAACTAACTTGATCTGTGTACTATTACCAGTTACCATTAGTTGGCAACTCTGCCAACCGGCATCCATCGGCGGGTCCAGTGTCCTTCTGCGGCGGGTCCAGTGTCCTTCTGCGGCGGGTCCAGTGTCCTTCTGCGGCGGGTCCAGTGTCCTTCTGCGGCGGGTCCAGTGTCCTTCTGCGGCGGGTCCAGTGTCCTTCTGCGGTGGGTCCAGTGTCCTTCTGCGGCGGGTCCAGTGTCCTTCTGCGGCGGGTCCAGTGTCCTTCTGCGGCGGGTCCAGTGTCCTTCTGCGGCGGGTCCGGTGTCCTTCTGCGGCGGGTCCGGTGTCCTTCTGCGGCGGGTCCGGTGTCCTTCTGCGGCTGGTCCGGTGTCCTTCTGCTGCGGGTCCAGTGTCCTTCTGCGGCGGGTCCGGTGTCCTTCTGCTGCGGGTCCAGTGTCCTTCTGCGGCGGGTCCGGTGTCCTTCTGCGGCGGGTCCGGCGTCCTTCTGCGGCGGGTCCGGCGTCCTTCTGCGGCGGGTCCGGCGTCCTTCTGCGGCGGGTCCGGCGTCCTTCTGCGGCGGGTGCGGCATCCTCTCCGCTCGTTTTCCGTGCCGAGTTTTGAATACTGCGCCAGCATATAGCCAGCGCAGTACACTCGGGCAGGCTCGGCAACTGTCGCGCTCACGTCGTGTACGTCCAGGACGTGACCGCGGAAGAAGCCGAGACTGGCCGAATATACCCGAGTGTACTGCGATGGGTATATGTCGGCGCAGAATTCAAAACTCGGCGCGGGAAATCGGGTATAGGCGTATATCGCGCACCCACGATTTTGCCCTGATTTTCAGGGCAAAAAAGTGCACGATATACACCGATAAATACGGCTTGGTCCACTCGTGGTTTCCTTCCTTCTTTCCTTCCCTATATTTTTGTAGATAATGTACTGGGTTGGTCCCAACCTTTCTATCAGTTCATCTACTCAGGGCATCAGATATGCATCCTCCATGTGGCAGCACATTCCATAGGTTCCTCTTTAGGAGACACTAAACGTTGACTTAACCCTTAGAGTGACAACACCAGCACACCACATTTCCATTATTCCATGCCAGAGCAGAACTCTGAAATGCTGGGTTACTCCCCTGACTCTCCAGTTTGGTTCTCCTCGCAGGCAGGGGTCCTCCAGTGTACTACTCTACCACCTCTACCAGTCGGTTCATCGTCTGTGAATCCCTGTGACTCAACCAGTGCTGCAACTTTGTAGGTAGTGCCTTTAAAATGGTAGTAAAGTGTTCTTTAACTAAAAAAAAACACCCCCCTGCATAATGACATAATGTGCTAGTATGCATCAGCATAATGTCTTAGCATGCAGGAGACTTCCATATAAAAGGGATTTCTCCAGTGGCACTCTGTCACTGCTGACAGGACTTCTATCTTCACCTATCCTCCTCTTAGGTTCATGGGCTCCGGCTGTTTGAATGGCCAAGCTGCAATGACATCACTCCCATGCATGCACGTGGAAGTAAGGGCCGGCGCCACTCTATGGAATGAGGGCACATTCAGTGGTGCACGTTTAGAAGATATTCATTGTACCTACAGGTAACCTTTATTATAAGCGTACCTGTAACCAAGTAGTGTTTACTACCGGTTTAAGTAAGGGTCCACAACCTCTCATTCAACAATCTGTGGTCTTGTTAGCTTCTCTGGCTGCAACCACTTTGTGGCCAGCTGCAGTAGGTCATGCATTTGAGGCTGTTGTGCCTGTCCAGAAATGCATCTGGTGTACCCAGACGGCCACAGTCACCCCAAGGTGGGCAAAGACCTTCCTCATAAAACATACCATTTATTTCACTATTTTCATCCTACAACAATTTATCTTCCCTCCATTTCAGGAACCTCCATGCCCATTCCCTAAAAACTAACCACTTTTTCCATATTCCCATAAACCTTTGTCTAATCTTCTTCTATACTATTTAGATCTTCCATATTTTATATGTAACCAATTATTTTAAACCATTCCTAACTGTAGGTCTATCTACTTCCAGAATTTTTTCTGGTATAACTCCTTTAGCTGCATTCAATAGATGTGGTACTAATGTATTTTGATACGTTTTATTATTTTGTTTGTATTAAGGAATAGGCTGCTGCATGGATCAATAACCTCCTCTTTAGTAATTTCCTCAAATTTATTGCCACACCACCTGCCAATATTCACGTACCTTTGGGAATTCCCACCAAATATGTGTCATGGTACCCTGTAAATCACTAACTCTTTAAAACAATGGGGATTTTCCTACTTGGTATTTATGTGCTTTGTCAGGGGTAATTTACCATCTGGCTAGACATTAATAATTTATTGCTATACTTCTGCTATCTACCAAATAACTGTACACAGCTCTAGATATTTTCTTTAATTGATCTTCTGTAAACTGTGTTCCCAATTCCCTTTTCCATTTCTCTATGAATGGAGGCATTCTCAGCTCTGCTATTCCTGTGAATATTTTGGAAATCTGTGCTATACAGTGTTTACAGGTTTCCGAGAATTACATAGTTGTTCCATTGCATTTAACTTTTCTTCTGATCTCATTAGTTGTGGGAGCATTGCTACAAAGTGCTTGAGCTGTAAATGTGTTAAAATTCTACCACCTGAAAAACTCCTTCACTGCATACTCATAACAAATCAATTTTTTGCTATTTGTGTGCCATTGTGGAGATTTCACTTCATGTACTGTACCTGACTTTTAGTTCTGGCGAATATATGGGACAATTAATGTGGGTGTGTTTCATTAATGGAGACACAGACAGCAATAACAACAGGCAGTGCCACTAACCCCCCCACAACATTTTTGACTATAGATACAGAAAAGGCTTCTCAGGGTGAAGGCCTACATATAATTTGCTTTGCAAATTTGTGTTAATGATTTCGTGAAACTAAATGATAAAACTTGAGCTCAAAAAGTAAAACCAGGTCTGTACTAATTTCATTTGATGTGCACAATACCCTGGTTTCCCCCAAAGTTCTATATCAAAATGTTACTTTTGTCTTACTGTTATGAAAACACAATTGGGGAAATTCATTTTGGCTGTTGTAGACACCCTTAAAAAAATTCTGTTGGGATGCAGCACCGAAAGTGTCAGAACTTGCGCATGATTCATGTATCTCTCATGGACAGGTACATAGAGTGTCCACACTGAGCTTTCTCAGGGAATTCTCTCCTTCCTGGCCACTGTGCCTGTCACACTAGCAGATATATGGCCAAGGAGTTTTGTAGTGGGGTGAGCATTAGCTTAATAGGGAACTGAAAGCCAAGTTACCCTTCAGGTCTACTTTACTTTTAATCAACAGGGCATAGCAGTGATAGCCATAGCTGCTATTCAGACCACTAACACATTTTGAGTCTGCCCACTGCCAGTGACTCCACCCACCCAGTAAAAAGGCGTTTCCCAAACAGGGGACATTTAGCTTTCATCGTGGTATCTCAAAATTGTACAGGAAGCTTTCATATACATAGTTACATAGTTAGTCTGGTTGAAAAAAAGACATAAGTCCATCCAGTCCAACCAATAAAAGGGGGGAAAAAAAGGAAATGATACAATCCTATATACACAGTCCTATACCCACAGTTGATCCAGAGGGAAGTAAAAAATCACAGCAAAGCATGATCCAATTTGCTCCAGCAGGGGAAAAAATTCCTTTGCGATCCCCCCAAAAGCCAATCGGATATTCCGTGGATCAACTTTACTTATAAATGTTAGTATTCAGTAATATTGTACATTTAGGAAAGAATCCAGGCTTTTTTTAAAGCAATCTGTTCCACATTATCACAGCTCTTACTGTGTGGAAGTCTTTCCGTATTTGGAGATTAAATCTCATTTCCTCCAGACATAAAGTGTGCCCCCTTGTCCACTCTGATGACCTTAAAGTGACTTAGGCCCCTTTCAGACTGGGGCGGTGAGCCGCGGTGGCGGTATAGCGCCGCTAAAAATAGCAGCGATATAACGTCGGATTTGCCGCGTGTTTCGGCAGCTAGCGGTGCAGTATTAACCACAGTTAGCGGCCGATAAAGGGTTAATACTGCCCGCAATGTGCCTCTATAGAGGCGCATTGCGGGCGGTATTGCCGCGGTTTCCCATTGTTTTAAAATGGAAGGAGTGGTAAAGGAGCGGTATACACGCCGCTCCTCTCACCCCTCCGAAGATGCTGCTGACAGTTTTTTTTTCTCTCCCCCCAGCGCGTTTCACCTTAGTGAAACTTTTTCCTTAATTTTTCCTTTCCTTCTCAGAAATCAAAATCCCTTTTTCCTTCAGCTGTTTATCTATTTTACTACATTTACTACATTCTGAAAATTCACAATATTTGTATTGAATACATTGTACTTTTAGCATTGGTTACATACAGAATACTGTATTACACACTTGATGTCCGAACAGCAAATTATTTTTCAGTAACATCATACATACAGTATTAAGCATTTTCTGAATCCAGAGCAACCAACCAATACATAAGGAAGAGATAAGTACATGCAGATAACTACTTATATTTAAAGTGTATTGATGCTTTTACCCATTACACATTATCATAGGTTTATTGGCCCCCTAAATCCTCTTAACATAGTAACAAACAATTCACTATGTAACCAAATAACAGCTGATCATTAATAACATGAAAATGTATGCATGTATCTGCCCCTAAAACACAGAGCCTTGGAATTTGCCACTTGTGTCTTAGGGGCCACGTTCAATGAAATTACCTCAAAGGCAATGGTATCACGAGTGTCTGAGGACAACATCACTGTGACACTAATGACGATAATGTGGGACATTCCAGAGACTATGCTGATAATCAGACAGGCACGCATCCCAAGGGGCAGCATGGTATACACAGAGAACGTTATAAAGAGGAAGAATGGCACCTAGAAAAAGCAAAAACATATATCAAATAAACATATTATACAAAAAGATACATATATAAACATATACTACAGCAATAAGATAGCATTACTAAGATAATATCCAGTATATCATTTACTTAGCTGAGAAGGCTTTACATTTTTAAGTTTGCAGAGACTAAATCAATCAGTTAGAGAGGAAACATTTACATTTCGCATTCATAATTAAAATATTTAATACATTTTCTTCATATTTAAAACATGAAAAAGTGATGTATAATTTAGTTAATGTGCAAAGTTAAAAAAATAAATAAAGACAATTTATTCTTGAATATTTATATGCAGTGGTAAATATAAATAACCAGCTACATGGTTAAGGGAACAAAATGTCTCATACACTCATTTACACCTCAGCATTTTGAAGCTTGAAGCTCCAAAACACTGGTGGAAAAAAAAAAAACATATTCTCTATGGAAATGGTTCACATCTCTACTCCCAGTCGCCTGAAGTCAAGCTCAAAAAAGTTCTGGAGCTTTTTTGTAGCTTGAATCGGGCAGATTTTAGCACTTTTTATTCCCAAAGAAATAAACCCCTAACTTTAAAAAAATACATTATTATTATTATTTATTTTGTGTTAGGGTAGTTTTTTGTTGTTTATATATATATATATATATATATATATATATATATATATATATATAAATAAAGGTTAGGGGTTAATTATTATTATTTCATAACAATTTATTGAATATTATTTTATTTGTGCCTGTTGAAGGAGCTGTGAGCTCCAAGCGCGTAGCCTTTCATTCCACAGAGACAGTCCTGACCCCTTCCTCCCGCCCCCTTGCTGGTGACATCATTTCCGCTTCCAGTTCAGGCTGGACAGCATGGAGCCGATTACTTTGTGGTTTTCCTGAATGTACAGCAGAATCAGCACAACATCACACCAGAACCTTTCCAAGCTACCCGGATCATGCGAGGGGCCGTGGGACGCAGTAGAACTGCCAGGACTACATACTTATGATGAGCATAACTCCCACTTATATCTTGTAATGCTGCGTACACACAATCATTGTTCAGCATGAAAAAAATAATTGTTTTTCAGCATGTCCAAAAAACAAAGTTTTTCCAACTTCATCGTTAAAAACTATGTTGCCCACACACCATCGTTTTAAAAAAAAATTATGAACAAAGCGCGGTGATGTACAACACGTACGACAGCACTGTAAAGGGGAAGTTCTATTCGCCTTTGGGCTGCTTTAGCTGATTCCTTGTTAGTAAAAGACGATTCGCGCTTTTCTGTCTGTTACAGCATGATGAATGTGCTTACTCCATTATGAACAGTAGTTTTGCCAGAACGAGCGCTCCCGTCTCATAACTTGCTTCTGAGCATGCGCGGGTTTAAACCGTTATCTTAGCCCACACACAATCATTTTTTACAACCCGAAAAATGACAGCATGTCTAAAAAAAATTTTTGGTAATTTTTCAGAACCTGAAAAATGATGTGTAGCCCACACACGATCATTTTAAATGACATTTTTCAAAAACTATGTTTTTTCATGCGGCATTAGAGCTTTTAATAAATGTTACTGTTTTAATACTACACCTAGAGACACGCCCCCCTCCCTTTGTTTTATGTTGTGTAGAGTTGCTGGACACATCCGGAGGATGGCTGCCTCTTTTTAAATAACTCCCTTACCGGGGTTCAATTTTATTTTTTGTTTGTCCCTAAAGACTGATTAATAAAATGTATATTATTACAAACTACCCTAATTTTCCAGCGTATGAGACAACCTTTTGTACTTAAAAATATTCCCCAGAAATCGGGGGTTGTCTTATACACCGGTACCTGTATGCAGAGTCAGACTCAGTTTCCCAGCAGAGCCTGTGTTCAGTGTTCTGCCTATCACGGATGTCCTCACGTCCTCAAACGTGATAGGCGGAACACTGAACACAGGCTTTGTTGGGAAACTGAGTGTTCCGCCTATCACGGAACAGGACAGAACAATGGATGCCCGAAGTCTGACTCTGCATACAGGGATGAGGTATGGAGATTGGCACAGTGAGGTAGGTAATAAGCACAGTGATATAGGCAATGAACACAGTGAGATGAGTTGGAAGGGGGTCGTCTTATAAGGCAAGTATAGGGGTCATCTTATACGCCCAGTCGCTTTATACCCCAGCAAATAAGGTAAGGGCATTGCCTCCTGGAGCGCCAGATACCCTATTTACCTTCATATGACAGGATCGGCAGCGGAGACCACAGAGCAGCATCTTTACTCAAATTTACTCTTACCCCAGGACTGTTTGATCATTGATGGGCATCTTCACCTCATGGACTTGTAAGTGTACACCTTGCACAGTTACACTGAAATCAGTAGCATATATTTAGTTGGTGCCTCCCCCTCTCTCTGCTTTCTAAACACGCCCCCAGGCTAAGAAACCATTAAACATTTAACCCATGCAACATTTTATTTTTTAATTTAGAATTTTTAGATTTTTATCAAATTTATTTTAATAAAATGTTTTTGGAGTAAAAATGTATCTAAGCATAGTTTTCTATTTAAGATCTCTGCAAGCTGAGATTGACGCATTCACACAATTTCATAGCAACCATGAGATACAACAACGTTCAGGAATATTTCTTTATCTTAATGTTTTGCAAATCTATGTATGCTACAAACTATATGACTGAAGAGAAATCCATCTGTACCAGGCTCTAAGTGTGAGGAAGAAGGGCAAGCAGTAAAAATGAAAGTGAAACCTTCTAAGCACCTTATAAACCTTGTGAACTTTCTGAACATAGCTTGAAGTGCTTTATTCCTCCCTTGAGGAACAAAATGGCAGCAGGCCGTAAAAGAGCCTCAGTTTGGGAATATTTTAATAAAGTTCCTCTATGGGTAAAACAGGTATGCGTGCAAAATGCAAGCAATTAAACAAAGAGATGCAAGGCCTGGTGGCTCGAATGAAACATCAGATGTGCTGTGATGAAAGGACCCAACTGATATATTCAGTTTAAGTTTGTTTGTTCAAATATATTTTGTTTATGCACATCGGCTACTAAACATTGATGTTTAACCACTTAAGACCCGGACCAAAATGCAGGTAAAGAACCAGGCCCCTTTTTGCGATTTGGCACTGTGTCGCTTTAACTGACAATTGCGCAGTCGTGCGACGTGGCTCCCAAACAAAATTGACGTCCTTTTTTTCCCACAAATAGAGCTTTCTTTTGGTGGTATTTGATCACCTCTGCGGTTTTTATTTTTTGTGCTATAAACAAAAATATAGCGACAATTTTGAAAACAATGCAATATATTTTACTTTTTGCTATAATAAATATCCCCCAAAAATATATAAAAAAAACGTTTTTTCCCTCAGTTTAGGCCAATGCGTATTCTTCTACCTATTTTTGTTAAAAAAAAAAAACGCAATAAGCGTTTATCGGTTGGTTTGCGAAAAATTTATAGCGTTTACAAAATAGGGGATAGTTTTATTGCATTTTTATAAAAAGATTTTTTTTTTACTACTAATGGCGGTGATCAGCGATTTTTTTCATGACTGCGACATTATTGACACATTTTTGGGACCATTGTCATTTTCACAGCAAAAAATGCACTTAAAATGCAATGTTTACTGTGAAAATGCCAATTGCAGTTTGGGAGTTAACCACAAGGGGGTGCTGAAGGGGTTATGTATGACCTCATGTGTGTTTATAACCGTAGGGGGGTGTGGCTGCCAGTACGTGATTGTGCCCAGCCGTGCCATTCTGCCGACGTATATCGGCGTTAGGCGGTCCTTTAAGTGGAGCTCCACCCTCTTTTTTAACTTTATTGCATCCCCTTTCATACTGCCCCCTTAAATAGAATTGGCATGTCATTTTTAGTCATTTTAAAAACTCACTGTGCTGATGAGTTTATTTTCTCAGCCGCGGCCACAGCCGTCAATCACAGCCGCTATGCCTCCTGGGACATGATCCCTCTCTCCTCTCCTCTCCTCTCTCTGTGTATTACGAGCTGCCTGGCTGGGTGTGTTTTCGGCGGGGACGCTGTAACACGGTCCCGCTCCCCTGGGCTGGCTCATGTGATAGTGGATAGACAGCCAATGTGATCTGTGTTCAGCCAATCACACGAGCCGGTCTAAGGGGGCGGGACCGTAGCATCACCGCCGAAAACACAGACCCAGCCAGGCAGCTCAGACAGCAGTGATGCCGCCCTACGTGTGCAGCAGGGGGGGCTGCAAATAGAAGAAATCACCTTGCTGGATTCCTCTATACAGGCGCTGATTGCTTGCAAGAGGTAAAAGGTAGGAGAATCAAGCATTCAGCGCCTGTATAGAGGAATATAGAAAGCTCATTTCCTCTGTATGCACCCTGCTTCTCCTCCCCATCACACTTTCCAGCCCCCCCCACAGTGTTCTCCTCCCCCACCACACTCTCATAGGGCAGGAATCCCGCAAATCAGCCCCCCCACCCGCGATTCGCGGTAAACCCGCCCCCCCACCCGCGGCAACTGCCCCCCCCCCACCCGCGATTCGCGGTAAACCCGCCCCCCCCCACGGCAACTGCCCCCCCCCCACCCGCGGCAACTGAACCCCCCCCCACCCGCGAACCCCCCCCTTCAAAAACTCAGGCTCAACAACTTCCAACAACCCCCCGCTCAACAACTTTGATCCGAACCCCCCGCTCAAGAACTCCTGTGCGCTGTGATCTGTGCGGTGTGATCGGTGCTGTGTGATGTGATCGGTGCGGTGTGATTGGTGCGCTGTGATCGGTGCGCTGTGATTGGTGTGATCGGTGCGCTGTGATTGGTGTGATCTGTGCGGCTTGATCGGTGCGCTGTGATTGGTGTGATCGTTGCGCTGTGATCGGTGCAGTGTGATGTGAGTGTGATCGGTGCGGTGCGCTTTGATCGGTGTGGTGTGCTATGATCGGTGCGCTTTGATCGGTGCGGTGCGCTGTGATCGGTGCGCTGTGATCGGTGCAGTGTGATCGGTGCAGTGTGATCGGTGCGCTTTGATCAGTGCGCTGTGATCGGTGTGATCGGTGCGCTGTGATCGGTGTGATCGGTGCGGTGTGCTGTGATCGGTGTGCTGTGATCGGTGTGCTGTGATCGGTGTGCTGTGATCGGTGCGCTGTGATCAGGGCGGTGTGATCGGTGCGGTGTGCTGTGATCGGTGCGCTGTGATCGGTGCGCTTTGATCGGTGCGCTGTAATCGGTGTGATCTCTGCGGTCTGATCGGTGAGCTGTGATCGGTGCGCTGTGATCGGTGCGCTTTGATCAGTGCGCTGTGATCGGTGTGATCTGTGCGGTGTGATCGGTGTGGTGTGATCAGGGCGGTGTGATCGGTGCGGTGCAGTGTGATCGGTGCAGTGTGATCGGTGCAGTGTGATCGGTGCGCTGTGATCAGTGCAGTGTGATCGGTGCGCTGTGATCGGTGCGCTGTGATCGGTGCAGTGTGATCGGTGCAGTGTAATCGGTGCGCTGTGATCGGTGCAGTGTGATCGGTGCGCTGTGATCGGTGCAGTGTGATCGGTGCAGTGTGATCGGTGCAGTGTGATCGGTGCAGTGTGATCGGTGCGCTGCGATCGGTGCGCTGTGATCGGTGTGATCTGTGCGGTGTGATCGGTGTGGTGTGATCGGTGCGGTGTGCTGTGATCGGTGCGCTGTGATCGGTGCAGTGTGATCGGTGCAGTGTGATCGGTGCAGTGTGATCGGTGCAGTGTGATCGGTGCGCTGTGATATTTCCTGGAAGGAGGAGGGGAGGAGAGGTTTGCATAGATAAGGGGCGTCAACTTCCTCTGACACTCCCGTTGCTATGAAAACCTGACCTGAAACCTATTATATTGCTTGTGCAGCACTGAGCATGTGCGAGATCAGCAAGGCTGAAATCCAGGAAGTCATACAGTCTGGCTTTATGGATGCCCACACTTAAGATGGCCACGGTCAATTCCTGTTTTATAAAGTATCTAAATGCTGTAACAACCTAACAAAACGGACCTTAGTTTACAGACTAACTTTACTAGAATACATTAAGCTTGTGTATTACAGGGGTATTTATATTTAAAAAGTGAAATTGTGGCCGGAATTCCGCTTTAAGTGATTAAGCAAATACAAGAATATGTAATATAAATGTTATAGTTGTATTTAGTAAAATAATTTGAGTAGTTCTCCAACTCGAGATGATTTAACCGCTTCAATACTGGGCATTTTCACCCCCTTCCTACCCAGACTAATTTTTCAGCGCTGGTGCACTGAATGACAATTGCGCACTGTACCCAAATGAACTTTGTATGTTTTTTTCCCACAAATAGAGGTTTCTTTTGGTGGTATTTGATCACCTCTGCGGTTTTTATTTTTTGCGCTATAAACAACAGAAGAGCAACAATATTTAAAAAAACAATATTTTTTACTTTTTGCTATGATAAATATAAAAAAAAATTAAAAACAAAAACATTTTTCCTCAGTTTAGGCCGATATGTAGTCTTTTACATATTTTTGGTAAAAAAAAAATTGCAATAAGCGTGTATTGATTTGGTGTGCACAAAAGTTATAGGGCCAGATTCACGTACATCGGCGCATTTTTTGACTGGCGTAGCGCACCTCCTTTACGTTAGACTGCCGCAATGTAGCGGCGCAATCACCGTATTCTCGATTGATTTGCGCAGAAATTAGTGCCGTTGCAACGTAATTTCAGAGGTTGTAAGGCGGAGTAATTCAAATTGGGAAGGACGTGGGCGTGTTACATTGAAATGAGCCGTGACCCCATGCAAATGAAGGGCCGGCCGGCTCGCGCATGCGCGCATGAAGCAGACCATGGTCAGCACCTCTGTGCGCATGCTCAACTCGGGAACGGCGCAATCAGTGAAATTGGAAGTGGACCCGGGCAACTTTGTGAACTACGCAGACAGCATAAATAGACAGACACAAACGCACTTCCTTTGCAAAAGTACATCCCTTTGTATCCCTTCCTATACAGCAAGGTGCTTTTGTTCTGTTTGTTGCGTTGTGACTTGTCTTTGTGATATTTGTTGACTGTTTGATGTAGTGTTTTGTAGAATATATTTGAAAGTGTTTTTTGGTGACTGCTTGTGAGACTTTTTGGTTGATAGATTTTTGTTTGTTTGTTTTGTTGCTTGATTTTTCCTGCTTGTTTTTGTGAGTGATTTTTGTTGATTGTTTGGGAGAGAGTTGTGAGTGTAAGTATGAGTATGAGTATGAGTATGACTGAGAGGAAGAGGAAGTTGAATTTTACTTTGGGGGAGAAACAAATAATTGCCCGGGCCATTACCCAATATGGGCGTTTCCTCCACGGCCCGGAGAGTGCCAACACCACCCCGGCCAGGAGGCGTGAGATTATGCAGCACATTACTGACCAGGTGAATTCAGCGGGGGGGGGGGACCCGGACACGGCCGGGGATTGAAAAGAAAATCAATGACCTCCGGCGTCTGGTCAGAAAGAAACTGGCCAAAATGGCAGCCCATGCCAGGGGCACAGGAGGGGGCCCACCATGCCCTGTTAGGCTGACAGCGGAGGAGCGTGCGGTGGCCCAGACCTTTCATAGACAACAGGTGGAGGTCCTGCCTGGCTATGACTCCAGTCATGAAGGCGTGATGCCAGGTAAGGTTTTTTTGCCCTATCAGGTGTGTAGCATGTGGGGGGGGGGTGAAAGGAAATATGTGGCAAGTGTGTGGATCCTCCAACCTGTGAATGTTTTGTGTCATCCACAGATGTGCAGGAGGGTGCTGGGCCATCTGGCCTGACCGCACCATCCCAGGGACAACAGCCTGATGAGGACCCCCCGACAAGCCCGGAATCCTCGGAGGAGGTTGAAGAGGAGGAGGTTGAGGAGGAGGAGGATGTCATGTCAGCCAGTGGATTGCTGTTTTTGAAGGAGTCTTCCTCTCTGGCTGGCAGCAGCCATCCCTCCATAAGGGCTAGCCCCTCCCACTCCTCCCCCAACAGGGCTCCCCTTCTCCCCGACCACAAGCCTCAGCTGGAGGCAGGAAGTCGTCCCAGAAGAACAGGGGGGTGGCCGAGGTTCTGCCCGCCAATCTGAGAAGGGACCAGGCCCTTCAGACCCGCCATCTGGGACAGGTTAGCCAAACTTGGTGCGGATGGAGGAGAGCCTGTCCTCCATAAAGGATACGCTTGGGGACCTGGACTGCCACTCCCGGGCTCTTACAAACTGCCTAAACGTACTGCAGACTACAACAGCAGACGTTGGGCAGGATGTGAGGGCCCTCACCCAGGCTATCCAGGCCAACACGGCAACATTAGGTGCTGGCCTGAACAGAATTGCCGTGGCCTTGGAGGGCAGGCCGCCAGGTGGGCAGAGACCAGGGGCTGCTCCTCCTTCCCCGGATTACCCTCCCCAGTCTCCCCTGAGGAGCCGGGGCCGTGGGCGCCCCAGGCGTGGCTCACGCCAGCGCATTAATTTGTTTTCCCCCTTTTTTTTCTGTTTTTTTTTCTGGAAATTTTATTTGTTTGCTGGACATTTTTTTTTCTGTTGTGAATGTTTTGGGAATGTGGGGGTGATATTCCTGCCAGAAAAGGGGTGTCACCCTCAGTTTTGGTGGAGAAGGGTTCCCCAGGACCAGGGAGAAGTGATCCCCAGGTCCGTGTGAATGGTGTATGAATGTATAGTGACATAATTGGAGCCGTGGCGTGGCGTTGCTGCTCACAAGTCCAGCATGGTGGGCTTGTGCTAATCCAATTTGATGAGGATGTGATGTGTCTGTGCTAGGGACCACAGTGGTGTGCATGCATGCATTCTCATTGTGCCATGATTAATGTGTGTGTTTAACGTGCAAAGATGCCTAATGTTAGCTGTTTCCTGGCTGCTCTTCCCTCAGAAGACGGGGTAACCTCGGTTAGGGGGGATTGTCTGGTTCAGGGGTCAGGTCATCACGTATGTCAATCTGCAGGCCCTTTTTTTCACTGCGAAGTTGTGCAGCAGGCAACATGCACCGATGATCTGGCACACGAAGTTTGGGGAATACAACAGGGTCCCCCCAGACTTATCCAGGCATTGGAAACGTGACTTCAGGAGGCCAAAGGTGCGTTCCACCACTGCACGTGTTTGGGCGTGGGCTTCATTGTATCTTTCCTCTCCTGGGGTTTGGGGGTTCCGGATAGGAGTCATGAGATGGGGTCCCAGTGCATATGCAGAGTCACCTGTAAGGGAAAAGACAGGAGGATGTTAGTCATGCATGTGACCCTTGCGATGTGTGCATAATGGGGGGGGACAGTCATGCCTGCCACCCATGTCACTCACCAACCAGCCAGGTGTCCCCATACACGTTCTGTTCGAATTCCATTCGGATGGAGCTCTGATTGTAGATGTAGCTGTCATGGCTGGATCCGGGGTGTTTGGCACGGACGTGCCATATGAGGCCTTGGGCATCGACTATCACCTGGACGTTGATGGAATGCCAATGCTTCCGATTGCGGTATATGTGCTCTGTCTCATGGGGGGGCTGGAGTGCCACATGTGTGCAATCAATGGCCCCCACAATGCGTGGGAATCTGGCAATTCTGTAGAAATCTGTCATTGCCTTCGCCGCAGGTCCTCAGTGGTGGGTTTGATGATTTGGTTTGCCATGCGTCTGAGGATTGCAGGGACAACCTGGTGCACACATCTGCTCATGAAGGATTGTGACATCCCAGCCACCACTCCACAAATGGAGTGTTGCCAGGACCTTGACCAGTGGCTGCACTGCATGTGAGCGCTGTGTTGGGCTGGTGATGTCCTCCTGCAAGGTTGTGGTTAATTCCAGGATGGCATGAGGGGTGAATCTGAAGATGCGATACACCTCAAAATCACTCATGCCAAAGAGGTCTATGCGGGTGCGGTATATCCTCTCCCTTGCCCTCCTCCGTGCCCTCCTCCGTGCCCTCCTCCTTCTTTGCTCCTCTAAAGTCAGTAGTATAGCTATGAGCAAGGATGTCCCTGGCATGTTGGCATACAGATTGTTCTGCAACACGTGTGACTGCTCAGCTCCTCACTAACAGTGTTGCTTTCTCTGACATGTAGACGGATTGTCTAATTTTATACCACCTTTTATATGGTCTAATTTTAGACAGGCCGTGCAGCTGTTTGCGCACAGCGCGTATCCTGCGCTGCAACAACGTTCTTTTGTGGATCCTCGTAACTCCCTCATTAGCATATTTGAACAGCAAATCAATGGTGTGTCTAGCGCAGTTTTGCGCGGACGGATGCGCCTGTCTATCGAAGTTACGCCGGACAAAAAAAAGTAGATTTCTTGCGTATCTCGTTTTGGGGATGCGGCGCATCGAAACGCATGCGCAAATTTAGACCTACGCCGCGCATCTCCTGTAACGTCGGCGTAATCGCTCTGTGAATCTGGGCTATAGTGTCTACAAAATAGAGGACAGAATTATGGCATTTTTTTTTTTACTAGTAATGGCGGCGACCTGCATTTTGGCGGAGACATATCGGACACTTTTGACACCATTCACATTTATACAGCGATCAGAGCTAAAAAAAATAGCCATTGATTACTGTGTAAATGTGACTGACAGGTAAGGGGTTTAGACTAGGTGGCGATCAAGGGGTTAAATGTGTGTCCTAGGGAGTGATTCTAACTGTAGGGGGAGGGGACTCACAAGGGGGAGACCGATTGGTGTTCCTCTGTACTGGGAACACACCATCGGTCTCCTTACACCTGACAGGATGTAGATCTGTGTGTACATCCACGGTCCTGCTGTGTTCACGGGAAAATATTGGGTGCTCGGCAGACATTGCGGCCACCGGGCATGCGCTTTGGGTCCCGGGTATGTGCCCCTAGACGGCTGGGAAGCCTAGGATGCCATATGACGCCCGCCCAGGATGGCAGATCCCTCCTGCATATGTCATATTACTATGGGCGGGTAATGTAGTGGTTAAATCAAGCCTTTTTACTAGTGATTTAAATCATAATTTAAATCAACTTGAATTAAATCAAATCCTATTTAGAAAATAAAAAATTAACCTTTACAACCCCTTTAAGCTGATTTGAAACAGGCATATTTTTTTCTTTCCTCAACATTTTTTTCTTCCTTGGTAAACCACAATGAACAATATTCTTAAACACAGGTGTTTCAAGTGCAAAAAATGCCTAAATACTTAGGAACTTTTCTCAATTGTATTACCTTGCACTGACATTCCAAGTGTAGCGATGCTGAAGAATTTCTAACATTTGTAATCTACCTACGCCTAAACAACAATGTCTTGGGATAAACAAACATTTCTTAAAGCGACAAATCTTTTTTTTTTTTTTAAACCTTTCAGACACTTACATATACATAATGTTACTGTGACAGAACCCACTGTCACTGTGTGTTTTGTAAGGGAATGTGGGTGGGCCTCTTACCCACAGATTATGGCCCAGAAGACACTGGAGGCCGGGGGACAAGCTTGCATAAAGATAATGTAATGTAATGCTACATCCCTTCTGCCCCACCCCCCCTCTTGTTGCTATGTCTAATTGTGTCGTAAATGGCACATAGCATAGACAATGGTCTGGACTGGAGACATCTCTCCACAGGGGATGTGTATTGAGAGGCTGCCTGCTTACCATAATCTCATCGTGTTTATCTGTAGTCTTAATGTACAAGTGTTCCGTTCCCATTGGTTGTTCTTTGTCCCCTACCCCCTACCCTCTATGACAAAGCTAAGGAGAGTGTCCCTAACTGTGTGTAAAAGTGTATGTCTTTTATTTAATAAACAGTTTATGCTCTGCATGTTTAACCTTTAACACCTGTGTGAATTGTCTCGTGATTGAGGGGTTAAGGACTAGTTAAGGACTGGCGAATCTGCAGGAGACACAGGTCTGGCGGATGTGCCCCACCTGGGGTATTCAAGATCCGTCACAGTTACTCTCACTTGTTTAGTGCAATAACTCCCCTGATGTCCGGATTCGTTTGAAAAACTTAGTCATAAAAACTGTTGATGGCAGGTTTCATGTTGCTTGTGGGCATGTGAAGCCCATAAGCATAAACTTCCTGGATACGGTGAATGCTGAGCTACCAGCATTCACCGCTCGTTCCCGTGCGTGATTAATTTGTACGGCACCGAGCGCCGAAAACCTCCACCCTGCCATCACAACGGGTGGTGGAGGTGGAAGTTCCCGTCCCGTTGTGATGGCACCAAAGAACAGAAAACAAACACAGACGAAGGAAAACTCAGTACAGGGTATCACTTTCGGTTTTGGGATCTCGCGATCATTAGCGGCGGCTATCCGCACTGACTCCTGGGAATACTGACACTTAGCTCCCAGGAGACAGTGCGCTGCCGAGGATGAGGACGATACATGCCCATACCCGCGGGGGTCAGAACCAGGAAGTAAGACACAAAAGAAGGCTAGACACGTACACACTGAGAATTATTATTTTTTATTTCATTTTACAATCTATGACGTGCGAGGATGGGATTAACCACTTAAGACCCGGACCAAAATGCAGGTAAAGGACCTTGCCCCTTTTTGCGATTCGGCACTGCGTCGCTTTAACTGACAATTGCGCGGTTGTGCGACGTGGCTCCCAAACAAAATTGGCGTCCTTTTTTCCCCACAAATAGAGCTTTTTTTTGGTGTTATTTGATCACCTCTGCGGTTTTTATTTTTTGCGCTATAAACAAAAATAGAGCGACAATTTTAAAAAAAATTCAATATTTTTTACTTTTTGCTATAATAAAAATCCCCCAAAAATATATAAAAAAACATTTTTTTTCCTCAGTTTAGGCCGATACGTATTCTTCTACGTATTTTTGGTAAAAAAAATCGCAATAAGCGTTTATCGGTTGGTTTTCGCAAAATTTATAGCGTTTACAAAATAAGGAATAGTTTTATTGCATTTTTATAAATTTTTTTTTTTTTACTACTAATAGCGGCGATCAGCGATTTTTTTCGTGACTGCGACAATATGGCGGACACTTCGGACAATTTTGACACATTTTTGGGACAATTGTCATTTTCACAGTAAAAAATGCATTTAAATTTGCATTGTTTACTGTGGAAATGACAGTTGCAGTTTGGGAGTTAACCACAGGTGGCGCTGTAGGGGATGTGTGCCTATGTGGTTTGTTTACTACTGTAGGGGGGTGTGGCTGTAGGTGTGACGTCATCGATCGCGTCCCCCTATTACAGGGATGACGCGATCGATGCTACAGCCACAGAGAAGCACGGGGAAGCCGTGTGTACACACGGCTCTCCCCGTTCTTCCGCTCCAGGGACGGATCGCCGCACTGCAGCGGCGATCGGGTCCGCGAATCCCGCGGTCCCGGTCCCGGAGCTTCGGACCGGGTCGCGGGCGCGCGGCGCGCGCGGCCGCGACCCACGGCTGGGTACTAAAATCAACGTATATATACGTTGATGTGCCCAGCCGTGCCATTCTGCCGACGTAAATGTGCAGTAGGCGGTCCTTAAGTGGTTAAAGTGAATTTTTATATTTGTGTGGACCTCCGCTTTAAAGCGTCACTAAAGGTAACACTTTTTGTTTTTTTAATAGAATAAGGGAGGGTTGTAATCCCGAAAAAGAGAAAAATAACTGTGCTATCTAGTGATAAATGAAGGGAACAGCTAACACAGAAAGAAAGATCAAATTTGCTAAAAAGACATGTGTAAAAAAAAGTGTAGCGCCGACAATGAATAAATTGAAATAAACCAATCTAATTACTTAATATATAACACCACATGTGACCTGGTAGTGATAAATTATATTGAATAAAGTCCATAAATCCTTAAATGAAAGAAAAAAATTAAAGCAAGATCCGACTAATGTCAGAAGTATTATGTTGACAAAATAAAAAAGTCCAGTGATTGAATAGGTGAACAGATTACAACGGTGAAAAATAGAAGATCCACCACCACTTATGACAAGGGGCTTACCGGATGGATTGGACCAAGAAGGGCATATACCCGCTAGGCCAATCAAGCTTATGTAGATACACTGGGAAGGGTACACCATAGATAGATAGTCTCAATCTGGTATTTTTGATGAAGACCTCAGATAAACAATTCAGGAGTGGTTCACACCAACCAATGGTATACGGCAATTCCCAAGGAGGGTATATCAATTGTCCAAACGGTAGTTATGAAAAAAAAGAAATTGGAGTGCACATAGCATAATTCCGTATAATCACACAAAATGTATTAAAAATGAAGAAAACTCAAATTTTGCAGTGGTAAAACAAGCTCATAAAATTAGGGTAGCAGTGACAACAGCAGTCCTTCCCGTAATGTTTCGTTACAAAAAGAACTTCATCTGGGGTGCTGTCATCCTGCTACACTTACCCTGAAATACATCAGAGGACCCACATGTTCACATCATGGCTCCAATAGGAAGCTGGTAGCAAACACTCACCACTTCCTGGTTTAGTGAAAAAATGGAGCGTGCGGGTCAAGCCTCACTTTCAACACCAGGAAGTGTATCAGAGAGGAAAAATAAATTAAAATACTAAACGGACCAGAAATAAACAAAAAAAAAACAACCTTAAATAATGTGAAAATAAAATTCATTCTAGCATCACCCGTAATGTATAATGCATTAGGACTATTGCGTGTGTATAACAGAATTATCTGCATACATAGCCAAGCCTCCTTCTGATGCTAGGGGAATGACTAAGCGCTCCACTTCTCCACTGGTAGATTATGGTCACATGACCACACTACCAAGCCTCGTTATGAGATGGCTGAGCACTCCACATCTCCATTGGCAGATTACGGTCACATGACCACACTACTAAGCCTCGTTTTGAGATGGCCGAGCGCTCCACATTTCCATTGGCAGATTACGGTCACATGATTGCACTGCCAAGCCTTATTGTGAGATATAACTATACATTTCAAAAGAGGCTATGGGAAATAACAGCACATGACCTTGTCAGAAGTATATACCCAAGGAAAAGAGTACAATTACTCCAAAGGTTATAGAAGCTTAAAAATACACACATCTAGGTAAAGAATACCCCGAAGACATGAAAACACAAAGTCTTCAAAGTAAAGGGGGGGGGGGAACTAAGCCTGCCAAATAGAGAAACCTTTAGTTTACAGGAATCAGTTGAATAATGATAGACAACCTCATATAAAATTCCTTTGAAATAAAATATTGTAAAAAATGTATATAAGATATATATAAAAATTGCCACTGAATAGGGGTGGACTAAATTAAACCCCATATATATACCTCCAATGCTCTAACATATATTACAAACAAACAGGGGGAAAGGGGAATGTATTGTATTAATAACGGAGCCATAATTGAACATGGGTATATAAAAATACAAGAAAATCCCTTGCAAACAGTGGACAGCATAGAATTAACAAAAAAAAAATTTGAACCCATTTCCAAGGTGATAAAGAAAAAATTAAACACATAAAAAATCAACTGACTCTTAAGATTGGTTAATGAATGCATTTATGTCCCACTCTACATTCATACCCTGAGGAGAGTGGGATTGTAGTTCATAGATCCAGTATGTTTCGAGCCTGGACACTCCTCGAGTTTTAGCCCCCTCCTTGCCAAGGTGGGACGTACCTATCAATGATCAAAAATATAATAATATAAAAAATTGAGACCCCCCAGGGTCCAGACTATGACATGATCTGTAATGTCTTGGTACAGTATGCTTCGTGTCGCCTCCTATGATTTTGGCTATATGTTCACCTACCCGCACGGAAAACGCACGGGTCGTGCGACCCACGTATTGTTTCCCGCACGGGTAGGTGATCAGGTATGTGTAGTAGCACACGTACAAAACTGTTTAATCGGGTAACTCTGATTGGTGACCCTAGACTAAAATTCCAGAGTTTTATGTCTTCTACAAAGATATCGCCAAAGAGTGCATTTTTTGCATGGGAAATAGCCCTCCATGTTTTGAAAAAAAGTCAGACGAGCCGGGGGGTCTACAACGTTTGGAGCAATGCTGTTCCTTGAAGATGGTGTGCCCTTAAAGATAATCTTAGCTTGTTCAGGTAAAACTGGTCCAAGTATTTTAGCACGTTCCAATGACGATTCATGATAGTTTTTACATCTTTATGCCGATTGGAGTAGAATGTGAGCATGGAATATCCAAATGACTTGTCAGTGTCTCGCAGAGGTTTATCAACTAAGAGAGATCTCCAATCAATCTGTTCAACATCCAACAACTCCAAGTTGACAGAAGATTTGTCATACCCTTTATCCAAGAATCTCTGCTTGAGCAGAGAAGCTTGAGAAAGGTAGGTGTCATTATCGCTGCAGTTCCTCCGTAAACGTAAGAACTGGCTGCGAGGCACTGATTTAAGCCAAGACCTATGATGGCAGCTATCCATAGGGATAAAGCTGTTACGGTCAGTGGCTTTGAAGTGGGTTTGAAACTTGAACTGTCTGGATTCCAACCTTATCTCGAGATCGAGGAAGTTAATCTTAGTGCTGCTGCACTCAAATGTGAGAGAGATACCTCGATTGTTATAATCCGTCAGTCTTTTTTGTTGCCATTTGTGTCCCATTGTGGAGATTTCTCTCACTTCCTGTTACTTAGCCAAAACAGGAAGTAAAAGGAAATCCCTCCAAAGTGATGGAATTATTCATAATCCAGTAAGCAGGCCAATGGTAGAAAAGCAATACACAGAAACTAAAGAAACTAAAGAAAAGATGCTCCAGATGATGTCATTAGACGAAACCGGTCGAGCAGCACAGCATCCAGACGCAAAACACTTGTGAGATATCACATATGCTTGATTTTAATCTTTTTAATGTGAGTACCTGACCTTTTATGTAAAATACATTTTTATCAACAATACTACACTATGTGGGCATTCTCTCTCTTCTGAGCTATATGTCAGACTGAAGGGGTCCAAACAAGTGGCTACTTGCCAGAGAGCAACATAGGGCTAATACTGTGAAGGCTTCCTACCCTTAATTGGGTACCTGGATCTGGTGAGTGAGGGACCCAATAGAGCATGAAAAGAGGGATCACAGAGTGAACACTGTCATCTGCAATATACTATATGAAGCACAAAGCACCTTTTTTTGCATTGACTGTAAAAAATAGTAGCAGTTGATTTTCACGGCACAGAGCACTTTAACTGTTCATTTATTTATTATTTATTTATCATATTTATTATTTTTATTATTAATAAAAAAAAAAAATTCTGAACCACTACTATGGTCACTTTGTTTACAAGTTTTTTGGTTCATTACATGGTTTGATTCACACACCAATACCAAGTCCTATGTGGACCTCACTATAAGGATATATTGGATAAGCACTTTATGTATTTTTATTTTTTAATTTTATTTACACATTGTAATTCATTAATTGAGAGGGGCCATCACCTACTATCTCATCCCCATTCACTTTCCACTTTCCACTTCGGTGGAATTACATGTAGGGGCAGCCACTTAATAACATATACATCTATATTAACACCACTGGCACACTTAAAAATATCAGGTCCATAGTGCGGGTTCTACCTACCCCCTTCTACAGAAACTAAAGAGCTCTCCAAGCTTTGAATAATGGTGTCAACTTCTTGTCTATATGATGTGATAATACTGTGTAACTGCATAAAATTTTAAATATTTTGACAACTCAGACACTTCTCTGGCAATATCATGTATATAACTGTTTGGTCATTGCTCTACTTTAACTTAGGCAATCAACTGCAGTTATGCTGGGTTTGACTATAATTCCAGACTAACATATTACAGACTGGACATATTCCAAGTAGACAACACTATAACAGTGGAATACTGATACACTTCCCAAAATAATTACCCAGCATTCCATGGAGACATCGAGCATTACCAGCTATTTGTTATTCTAGTAACTGTTAAATAATTTTACAGTCTGTAGGAAGCAATCATTTTGGCAAGCAATATTGTCAAGCGCAGATTGTGTCCGAGACTAAACAATTGCCTTGGATCACTGCTGAACATTCCAGCTATAATACCTTCAATTGTCCAACTGTCCGCTGATTAAATGAGAACTGTTCCAGCTTTATTTTCTCATAGGTAAGTTGTGGAACATTGTTAATCAAAAGTAAGTGTAAACAGTAAATAAAAAAACACTAGCATTGATAATTACTGTACAGATAGTAAGCAAGGGGACTACCCAGCCAAAATCACTGGATAGGTTGGTAAAAGGCCAGCAAGGGAGGCTGACAGTGGAGGAAGTTACGTCAAAAAGTACGTCATGGACATATAGGACACAAATAAGGGAAAATCTCCTAAAAAGGAGCACATACAGTAATAAAAATATAGCAAAGGATCTAATCCTTCTCTGCTCTCCCTCAAAAATGGCTGGCTCATTAATGTACAGCAATAACACAAAATTATGCACAAAAAACTTTGCACACAGCTATTTAACCAAGTTAACAGAGTAAAACAAACACCTTCTTGTCAATACAGAAACGTGTAGGCAAAGGACACACCACTCCTATGCTACAACTTACACAGACCATTAAGAATTAATAAACAAATGCTGATTGGTTAGATTTCAAAGTGGCTTTTTCCATAAGTGCCTTTTCTTAATTCTGGTTTCAAGATTATTTTTTTATAATTTAGAGGCTAGATTAATGGTTTAGGGTAGTATAACAGCACACGTTGTTCATCCCTTGTAAAAGCAAGGTTCATTGAAACCAAAAAAGTGTAAAAAAATACACTTAAATGAGAATTAAATTGAAAGTGCCGCTATCCCTCTGTGCTCACAAGAAAATGTGAACATGTAGGCCCTACACACATATTTAAATGGTGATCACACCACATATGTGGGGTATCGTCACGAAAATCAGAGTGAGAGCAAAAATTCTAGAGCCAGAACTACTGTACAACTCTAAACTGATAAAGCATCTGTCCATGTAGATTTTTGGGCACCGTAGTTTGTCGCCACTCCACATGTGTACACAAATTTAAAGCATGACATGTTAGGTATCTTTATTTGGTGTAATATCTTTTATATCTTACCAAAAAAGTGGGTGTTATATTGTGTTTGTGCGCACTAAAATTCATCAAAGTGTATTTTTTCCTGAAAATTAGCATTTTGAAATGGCTGCAAAAGACGTAAAAAATGTCAACAGCCACCATTTTATTCGCCAGGGCCTCTGCATAACAAATATATATATATATATATATATATATACACACACCAACCACACACATATATATATATATATGTGTATAAAAATATATATATTATATATATATATATTTATATATATATATTTATATATATATATATATATATATTATGTATATATACATAAATAAAACATCTGCAGGTTCTAAATAGTTTTCTAGCAAAAAAATGCAGATTTTTACATGTGTGTAGAAATATCAGAATAGGTGCAGTTTCAAAGTGGTTGAAGTTGAGACTATTCCAGTGTTCCAGGAATTATTTGTGGCTATTGTTCCTAAAAAATTACACTCTCAAAATAAAACCTGCCTCATCTGTGCGTCTTTTATTTTGTCCTTATAAAGCTGCTTACATACTTGTTTGTGGCTATTGTCCCTGTAAGTTAAATTGCAAAAAAAAACCTGCCTCGTCTCATTTTATTCACTGCCTATTCAAGTGCTTGCGTACCATCAAATTGTTAACCTCTTACTACCAAACACATACCTTCAGTTTATATATTATTTTTTGTATAAATACAGGAATAATTTGGGATGCAGGGGTTGCGGTTTAGGGATTGTGGTTTTGAAATATTATTGTGAATTCTGTTTTGTCATTCTATTAAACATTTAGGATAATGCAGTGTGGTTCTGCCAAAAAAAAAAAAAAGCTTGCAAACTATACTATTGTATTGTTATGCCACTGGCCAATTTTATTAATTTCTATTGTCACTGTATAAAAAAAAAAATCAGATCTTGAAGTAAAAAAATCTAATTTAAATCTAATCTAAAAAAGCCTTTGAAATTAATCAGAATGGGGTGCTGCTTCTGTATTTATATCAAATATATAAATATAATTAAATCAATATAGTAATAAGTAAAAAAAAAATTAAAATCAATTACACATCCAAAATATGTAATGGCAAAACATGCAGTGCAATCACTGGCACTGTCCATGAAAAAACACACTGGCAGCTGCCAATAATAAATGATTAGTGTTTTCCTATCACCTGCAATTTCACTTTTCTTTCTTTTTAAATGTCGCCCATGGCAGTGCCCTTTTTGGACAATAGCTTGGCAATTAGCCTTAAATATAGGCAGAATTTAGTATATAAACTTCAACTGGGTTCACTGCAAAATTAGTGTTTCACGAATTTCAAGTAGGATTTGACCCAACAATACAAAGATTATGTATCCTATTTTGTTTTGCATCAGTTTCCAAGTAGATGATACAGATCTCAGGAAAAACTTCCCATATACCTGTAGTAAAAAGCCACTTATGTTTTCACCTCTTTCACACTGGAACCCTTTGTGTAAATGAGTACAGCTGCATCACCCTTATGGGCATGGAGAAACCTGAGCAACTTATCTCCCTCCTGAATGACAACACCTGTTTCTTTCATGAAAGGAATACTGTAATGGATGAGTAAGAATGTGGCACTATACAGACAGGAATCAACTAACATTTCTTTTACTTTAAGCATTAGAAATCTGATTTAGAACACTTTTTTCAAAACTTTTTAAATTTTTTATTATTCAATGTGTTTTATCGATTTTCAAGGTGTACAAGGTGTACATTTTTGAAGCAATTCAAGCAAACAATGTCACAGAAAAGATTAAATATACAGTGAGGATCGAAGGTTTGTACACCCCTGGTAAAAATTTGTATTAATGTGCATAACGAAGCCAAGGAAAGATGGAACAAAATCTCCAAAAGACATCAAATTACAGATTAGACATTCTTATAATATGTAAAAAAAAGTTAGATTTCCATCATTTACACTTTCAAAATTACAGAAAACAAAAAAATGGCGTCTGCTAAAGTATGGGCACCCTGCAGAATTTATAGCATGCACTGCCCCCTTTGCAAAGCCGAGACCTGCCAGTGTCATGGATTGTTCTCAGTCATTGTCTGGGAAGATCAGGTGATGTCAATCTCAAAGGTTTTAAATGCCCAGATTCATTTGACCTTGCCCCAACAATCAGCACCATGGGTTCTTCTAAGCAGTTGTCTAGAAAACTGAAAATAGTTGACGCTCACAAAGCTGGAGAAGGCTATTAGAAGATAGCAAAGCATTTTCAGATGTCAATATCCTCTGTTCGGAATGTAATTAAGAAATGGCAGTCATTAGGAACAGTGGAAGTTAAAGCAAGATCTGGAAGACCAAGAAAAATATCAGACAGAACAGCTCGCAGGATTGTGAGAAAAGCAATTAAAAACTGCACGATCCCTCCAGAAAGATCTGGCAGACACTGGAGTTGTGGTACACTATTCCACTATAAAGAGATACTTGTACAAATATGGGGCCAGATCCACAAAGCTGCCCCGCCGGCGCGGCGTGTCCCATTTCATATCCTTATCCACAAAGAAATGCCACTGTAGCTTACGGTGGCGTAGCGTAAATGGGCCGACGTACGCGGGTGTAATTCAGATTAACTAGTGGGGGGCGTGTTTTATTATAATTATGAATGACCCGACGCAAACAACGCTTTTTTTTAACTGCGCATGCACCGGCTGTGAATGTATCCCAGTGCGAATGCGCGAAATCACGTCGCAAAACATCAATGAAAACGACGTGAACGTAACTTACGCAAATCCCTATTCGCAAACGGTTTACGCAAACGACGTGGACGGAAAAATCGACGCTGGCCCGACGTCCATACTTAACATTACATACGCCTCTATACAGCAGGGGTAACTTTACGCCAGACCTACGCTTACGCAAACGACGTAAAAACACTGCTCCGGCCGTACGTTCGTCAATCGGCGTATCTAGCTCATTTGCATATTTAACGCGGACACACGACAGAAGCGCCCCTAGCGTCCAGCTTAAGTATGCAACTAAGATACGACGGTGTAATAACGTTACGCCAGTCGTATCTTAGCGTAATTCCGGCGTATCTTGTTTTGTGAATACAAAACAAAGATACGCCGGCGGGAATTTGAAATTACGGCGGCGTATCTGGAGATACCGCGCCGTAATTCTTTGTGGATCTGGCCCATGGTCTTCATGGAAGAGTCATCAGAAGAAAACCTCTTCTACGTCCTCACCACAAAAATCAGTGTTTGAACTTTGCAAATAAACATATAGACAAGCCTGATGCATTTTGGAAACAAGTTCTGTGGACTGATGAGGTTAAAATATAACTTTTTGGCCGTAATAAGCAAAGGTAAGTTTGGAGAAGAAAGGGCACAGAATTTAATGAAAATTACCTCTGTCCAACTGTTAAGCATAGGGGTGGATCAATCATGCTTTGGGGTTGTATTGCAGCCAGTGGCACAGGGAACATTTCACGAGTAGAAGGAAAAATGGATTCAATAAAATTTCAGCAAATTTTGGATGGTAACTTGATGCCATCTGTGAAAAAGCTGAAGTTAAAGAGAGGATGGCTTCTACAAATGGATAATGATCCTAAACACACCTCAAAATCCACGGGGGATTACATCAAGAGGCATAAACTGAAGGTTTTGCCATGGCCTACACAATCTCCTGACCTCAAGATAATTGAAAATCTATGGACAGACCTTAAAAGAGCAGTGCGTGACAGACAGCCCAGAAATCTCAAAGAACTGGAAGACTTTTGTAAGGAAGAATGGGCAAAGATACCTCAAACAAGAATTTAAATTCTCTTGGCTGGCTACAAAAAGTGTTTACAAGCTGTGATACTTGTACAGTACAGTACAATATGCTAACTCTGCAGGGTGCCCAAACTTTTGCAGATGAAATTTTTTTGTTTTCTGTAATTTTGAAAGTGTAAATGATGGAAAAAAAAATTACTTTTTTTGACATATTATAAGAATGTCTAATCTGTAATTTGATGCGATGGAGATTTTTCCATCTTTCCTTGGCTTCGTTATGCACATTAATACAAATTTTTACCTGGGGTTCCCAAACTTTCGATCCCTAATGTATTGCATAAAAGTGCCACTGTGCGCGGTAAACAAATATTGCAGGTAAAAGTAGTACAGTCTATACACGAATAGATCAAGGTGTTGGAGAAGGAACGTAACAAGAGATAACAGTCAAGATAGAATTGTGCCCTGTAGGCCAAAAAAATTATAAATACAAGTAAAATGAATGGTGGTGGGGAAGAGCTCGGGTTGCATCCCTTGCAGTCCAGGGAGACACCTTCACCCGAAAAAGAAAGAGCAAAAACAAGCTAATAAAAGGAGAGGGGAAAGGATGGGAATAAAAAAGGGGGGTTGGGAATGGAAAAAGTGGGGGTGGGAATGGGAAGACAGGTGGAGACATTTAGGTCTTCAAGCCTCTTGCATGCAGCCATTAAAAGATCAATGACTCAGCAAGGAAGGTGGCATATAGGACTAGGATGACCAGATGTCGCCGAGCTGAGGACACTGTCCCCAGAAGAAGTCTGTCCCCGATTTTGTCCCTGGATAGGGATGCCACCTGTCCGGTATTGCCCCGGGCAGTTAATGCTGTGCCTCTCTTACCCCCGTCACTGCTACTGACTTAATGATCTCCTTTGCAGTCATTGGTTGCTGTCCTAGCAACCCATGACATGCTTATTCTGGTGTTCACACTGCATAGTGGGAGTTAAATAGCCCTAGAGCAGCTCCACCTCCCAGCTCCACCCCCAGGCTTGTTCCTCACTCTTTCCTCCTTGGTTGCAGTAGCTTTGTGGGTCCCGTTGGTAAGGCAATCGGAATGCATGTGTTAAAAAGGGCAGGGGGCACTGATATAAGGGGGTCTCTCTGATCTCTGGAGGTCTCCAAGGAAGGGGGTGGGGGGCACTGATATAAGGGGACTGTGAGCTAATTGAGGCCTTTACTGACTGCTGATCTAAGGTTTAGTGATCAACTATTAGATCAACAGCAGCCCCTCAGCGACCCTCATTAGCTCACAGTCCCCTTATATCAATAATGCCCCCCCTTACTTATCAGTAATGCCCGTCAGTGCCACCTATCAGTGCTCATCATTGCCTCCTATCAGTGCCCATCATTGCCGCCTCATCGGTACCCATCAGTACTATCTACCAGTGCCCATCATTGCCACATATCAGTGCTGCTATACGATCTTACAAGCTGGGTTCACACTGCCGCACAAAGCGGCTCACAGTAGGGGTCTAGTGCTCCCCTGTTCACCTTTTCTCATCCAATTTTTGGGCTGAATTCAGACCTGAAACAGAGCAGAAGATGCACAGGACTCCTGTGCATTTCACACCAGAGCCACACCGGAGATGTGTAAGCCGCTCCATAGAGAGTCGATCACAATCTCCTGACATGTGAATTGGATGCAGGGAAACCCGCATCCAATTCGCAATATTGTGAACCCATTCTTACTGTTCTAAATTGTTAATTTATAATTGTTATTGTTGAACCAAATCTCTTTGGTAAGAATAAAATACAAATTATCTTCTTAACATTTGGTAGACATATCCCCAAAAATTCTAAGAAGTACCATTTTTTTTATCTCATGGAAGAAATGTGAGAAATAACATATATATTAGGGTTGTCCCGATAGCACTTTTTTAGGACCGAGTACAAGTACCAATACTTTTTTTCAAGTAGTCGCCGATACCAAATACCGATACTTTGTTTAAACGTTTCCCCAAATGCAGCCATGTCCCCCCACATATGCAGCCATGTCCCCCACATATTGCAGCCATGTCCCCCACATATTGCAGCCATGTCCCCCACATATTGCAGCCATGTCCCCCACATATTGCAGCCATGTCCCCCCACATATTGCAGCCATGTCCCCCCACATATTGCAGCCATGTCCCCCACATATTGCAGCCATGTCCCCCACATATTGCAGCCATGTCCCCCACATATTACAGCCATGTCCCCTATATACAGCCATGTCCCCCACATATGCAGCCATGTCCCCCACATATATGCAGTAATGCTCGCCACCCCCAGGGAGGTGTGTACCTGAACGGCTCCGAACGGAGTGATGTGGGCCTTGGCTGCGAGCTGACTCCCAGCGCTACGACGATCAGTCCTACGAAGACGGGGGCGGCACAGTAGCGGAGAAGTCCAGAGAACACGGACGTAGCAGACGACTCTGATCGTCCACCCAATAGCGGACTCCGCTCTCCGGGCTCTTCCATATCTGCGATCACCCACCCCGGCCCATACACACTTCTCCACCGGACTAGACTCAGCCCACCACACAGGAAGTGTCCGCACTCTCCGCCCAGACACACCCACCTCACTGCTCCAATTACAAGCGCCACAATTCACTACAGTACCGCCCTCACACCACGCCCACCCAGCACGACTCATCTGCCCCACCAATCAGGGAAGAGAGCTCCACCAGGCTGCTGAGGTGGCTGTCATGTGACCGTGATCAGGCTGACTGAAAATACAGGCGGCTTTGTATATACGGCGGTGGGGTCGGATTAGCTTATACGGCGGCGGCGTTGGCGGCAAGTATTCTATTTTGGTATCGGCGGTATTTGCGGGATACTCTGTATCGGTCCGGATACCGATAACAGTATCGGTATCGGGACAACCCTAATATATATCATACAATCATTCCATAAAAACATAGAGCCAGATTCAGATACACTTAATATTGTGCTGCGTAATCGAAATACTCTACGCTGCCGTATTTTACCAGGCTCTACACCGAATTCTGGTAGATTTTTGCTCGTACGCTATGGCGGCGTAGTCTATTTCTCGCCGCGTAATCGAAATACACGATTAGGGGGCGTGAAGCATTTAAATTAAGCGCGTCCCCGCGGCGATCGAACTGCACATGCTCCGTTCAGAAGTTTCCCGCCGTGCATTCCGCGAAATCACGTCGTTACGTCATTCGTTGTTTGAGTAGCGTCGTTTACGAACATTCCTATTCCCGGACGACTTGCGTAAAAAATAATAAAAGACGTCGGAAAACGTAGAAATTCGACGCGGGAACGACGGCCATATTTAACATGGGCTGTCTAATATTAGAGCAGCAAAAAGCTGGTATAGTGTTACGCAAAAAAAAGATGACTAAAGGTGCCGTAAGAGATTGCGAATGAAGATCGTAATTTCGGGGATCGCCGGCAAAAGCTCATTTGCATACCCCGACGCAGAAAACTACGGGAAGTCCACCCAGTGGGCGCAATTTTATTTCAGCGTAGATCCGAAGGCATACGAACACGTAATCCAGTCGAATTGAAGCCCGCAGCCGTCTATTCATGGTTTGAGGTTTTCGACTAGCTAAAAAACGCGCGTAATTTGAAATTACTCCAGTCTAACACCAGTTAGACAGGAGTAAGGGCTCTGTGAATCTGGCCCAGTGTGTCTAATCAGCATTAAAAGGCTGAGTGTGTCTAAAAAAAACTCAGGCCCAGATTCATAGAGAATTAGATTCTCGTAGCGTATCAGAAATACACTACGCCGCCGTTTTTTACCTGGCTCTACGTGGAATCCAGGTAGATTTTGTCCAGTAAACGACGGCGGCGTAGTGTATTTCTCCCGTCGCAATCCATCTGCGCGAGTAGGGGGCGTGAAGCATTTAAAATAGGCGCGTTCCCGCGGCGATCGAACTGCGCATGCTCCGTTCGTAAATTTCCCGCCGTGCATTGCGTGAAATCACGTCGTTACATCGTAGTAGCGTCGTTTACGTACATTCCTATTCCCGAACGAGTTACGTTAAAAAAAATAAAATAATTTTAAATCGACGCGGGAACGACGGCCATACTTTACATGGGTTACGCACTGTTAGACCAGCAAAAAGCTCCTCTAACATTACATAGCCAAAAAATGACGTAGGCGATTGCGAGGGACACTCGTACCTTCGTGGATCGCCGTAAAAACACATTTGCATATCCCGACGCATCAAAACGACGCAAACTCCTCCCAGCGGCCGCAAAAATTTTGCAGCGTAGATCCGAAGGCTTACGAAGACGTAAGCCTCTCGGATCGAAGCCCGAAGCCGCCGTATCATGGTTTGAGGATTCAAACTAGTGATACGGTGCGCAAAATTTGAAATTACTCCTGTCTAACACCAGTTAGACAGGCGTAATTGCTCTGTGAATCTGGGCCAGAGCTCTGCTGATAAAAAGGTGAGCTTTACCTGCCCACCTTTCCCAGAGATGTACTGCCATGCAACATCATCTACTGGAAACCCGAACATAGGATCTGATGCTTAATGGAAGGCTGTATAGTTGCTCTTCCATTCCAAGGAAAGTAGGTTAAAGTTTCTTGTCTATATTTAGAAAATAATTTTCCAGATTTATAATTGGACTTTTGCATGCAGGATTCAATTCATTGAAAGATTGCACTTTAACATAAAATGTTCATAATGACTGTGGTTTCTGATTGCTCCCAGTCAGTGTACATGTTACTTTGCTTCTCTAAAAAGAACCATACATTTTAATTAGACATGAAATATAAGAATTAACTAGCAATGTTAAAAAAACCATAACAGAAACTTACCTGATCCCATGTCTGGACATTGTTTGGATTTTCATAAATTAAAACATATCCAATGGCAAGTAGGCAGGCACAGATCACCAGAGAAAATACCTGAAGCCATTTCCGCACAAATGATTCTGTGTATACCAATACATATAAAAAACTGAATATCACCAGGGCCATGAATACTGTGATGATGAAGGCAAGATTTTGAGATGGGTCCTGTGGGAAGAGGACATTGATATCAGAGAAGCAGGAATAATGCACACAATTATAGAAGTCACTCACTCACAAATGACAACATAATAATCTCTGAATGAATTTTTTCTACTGTAAGGCCTCATGTACACTGCTGCTGGTAAACGGACGTTTAGGAGCAGTTGGGCATTTTTTTTTTGTTTTTTTTTTTCAACTGCCCCGGAACTGTCCTCTATGCTATCTTATTAGTACATGTAGACTGGGTCGTTTATAGTAGTTTCTAGGAAGTTGAGTCTAGAAGCATTTTTTGGAAAGCAAAAAAATGTGTTTAGGACGGATGTTCAGAGGCATTTGAAATGCCAAATGCCTGTAACAGCTTGAAAACATGGTAACTTATGTTTAGGCGGGTTTAATTTACAGGCGGTTTTCATTTTTTACTATTTTCAAAAAAATGCTTCTAAACGCAAACGCAGCATGTAAACATGGCAAAACAGACGTTTTTAAGTGCAGTTTACTACCAGTCAAGTTAAATCGTTCAGGTGAAGTTGTAAAACGTCCCGTGTACATTAAGCCTAAACCAATCACAAACCTGTGCTATTCAAAGAGTACATGATGAAAATTTTAAAGGAGTGACATGTTAGGTATCTATTTACTCGGTTTATCATCATCATTTATATTTTACAAAAAAAAAATTGGACTCCACAAGACAATATCTGTTAAGTTCCTATACAGACTCATACAATGCTTAAATGTCAATATGTGTCAAAACTGCAGGAGTATTTTACAATATTCACTCTTTATCATACATTTTGAGTTAATCTTTCCTTCATTTACCTGCTTGTCCTATAAAATGTTCCAAGTTGCATACACACAGAAGTAGGTGCTTCCAATCTCTTTAGATTACCTGTTTTACCGTCTTTCCAACCGTCAGTGGAAATCTACTACATGCAGTTCATATATTTGTATAGTTATGGAGCATTTAAAAAATATTATGATTAAAATAACTAAATGACATTGTTTTCAATTCAAATACATCTTATAGCGCCTGTGTGTCAGGTACAAGTCTCAAAAAATTTACAAAGGCCTCCCTTTCCCCCATAACAGTAATTGTGCCTCAAATGCTCCTTGTCCAAGACACTGCAGCTCACAGCAGAAGGGTTTCAGTAGCAGAGGCAGTGCTGTGAATCCAGAAAGCAGTGGGCATGTACAAGTTGCAGGCTTGTAGATAAGCAGTGAAAAAGCTGACAGCAATGCCCCCTGTAACAGCTTTTCATCCCATTGTAGATGAAGCAGATATAAGGTGACAATGCTGCTTCGAATTCTCGATCACTGCAACAGTATTATTACCCTGTTATCGTAAGCTGCACAAAGACTTCAGTGGCAGGAGCAACAAGCTTTTAAACCCCAGTTGTGCGGTATCAATGTATGAAGTAATTCTACTTCGACACTGACAAGAAGGGTGCCTTCCGGTACTGATAGTCCTTCCAGTTTTAAGACTATATCTCTTGTGTCTTGTACATATGATGGTAATTAACAAAAGTCATCTCTTTGATCATATCATCCAGGTATTTACCTATGTGTTCCAGTGGGCCACCTACCACAGATACTATCAGCCTTCTAGGTGGTTTGATTGGGTTTTTGTGAATTTTAGGTATCATGGAAAATGTTGGAACATTGTACATGTCTACCTTTAAATAATTGTATTCATTTTTGGTTATTAAATCAACCTCATGTAGCTTGCGGTTCAGTAAGTCCACTAGAAATTAGAAGGGATTTGTCGATAATTTCAAGTGTCACAGTCAGGCCGCGTACACACGATCAAATCTATCTGCTGGAAACGGTCTGACAGACCGTCTCAGCAGACAGATTCGATCGTGTGTACGGGCGAGCAGACGGATTTGTCCAGCAGACAGATTTTAAAGCCTGCTTTAAAATCTGTCTGCTGGGAACCCGTCGGACCGATATGTCTGCTGGTTAGTACGCTAACCAGCAGACACATCTGCCCGCACATGCGTCGAATGGATTCGACGCATGCGCGGAAGTGTTTTACTTCCTGGTGCGGTGATGTGGCGGCGCTGTCTGCCGGCGGGGATTTTGGTTTGATCGTGTGTACAGCGATCAAACCAAAACAGCCAGCAGACAAATCTGATCAAATCAGTCTGTCCGACCGATTTGAGCAGATTTATTTGGTCGTGTGTACGCGGCCTCAGAGAATGGTTTCTTTATCTCTTCTTTATAGTCATAATTAGGGTTGTCCCGATACCGATACTAGTATCGGTATCGGGTCCGATACCGAGTATTTGCGGGAGTACTTGTACTCCCGCAAATACCCCCGATGCCTAATCCGGATACTTTTTTTTTTTTTTTTCGGAGTGGGGGCGGAATGGGGGCGGAGAGAGGGCAGAGAGTGGGCGGAAAGGGGGCGGGAACCGATCGCAGAGGAGACTGAGGGGGCAGCGAGGAAGGCGGACTGGAGGCGGAGAGGAAGCGAAGAAGAAAGCGGAGAGCAGAGAAGTCCCCAGGTATGTATAAAATCACACTGGATCATTGGAGAGCTGCTTCTGCTGCCGCTGTCTAGCTGTTCGGCGCTTAAGCCAGGGAACATAACAGCTTTCATTTGAATAGCTGCTGTTCCCTGCCGCGCGTCGTCATGGCCCCTCCCCCTTGTCGGGCGCTTTTCCCAGGATTGGACAGGTGATCTGTCTATCAAAGTGCCCGGACAAGGGGGAGGGGCCATGACGACGCGCGGCAGGGAACAGCAGCTATTCAAATGAAAGCTGTCATGTTCTGCTGAGCGCCGAACAACTAGACGGCGGGGGAGACATAACTGCATATGAGGGGGGAGACATGGCTTCATATGGGGGGCAGACATGACTGCAAATGAGGGGGGAATTATGGCTGCATTTGGGGGGAGACATGGCTGCATATGGGGGGGGACTGCATATGAGGGGGAGACATGGCTTCATATGGGGGGAGACATGACTGCATATGAGGGGGAGTTATGGCTGCATTTGGGGGGAGACATCGCTGCATATGGGGGGGGACTGCATATGAGGGGGAGACATGGCTTCATATGGGGGGCAGACATGACTGCATATGAGGGGGAGTTATGGCTGCATTTGGGGGGAGACATGGCTGCATATGGGGGGGGACTGCATATGAGGGGGAGACATGGCTTCATATGGGGGGAGACATGACTGCATATGAGGGGGGAGTTATGGCTGCATTTGGGGGGGAGACATGGCTGCATATGGGGGGGAGACATGGCTGCATATGGGGGGGGAGTCATGACTGCATATGAGGGGGAGACATGGCTTCATATGGGGGGGAGACATGACTGCATATGAGGGGGGAGTTATGGCTGCATTTGGGGGGAGACATGGCTGCATATGGGGGGGACACAAGGCTGCATTTGGGGCGCATTGCTGCATTTAAAAAAAAGTATCGGTATTCGGAATCGGCGAGTACATAAAAAAAAGTATCGGTACTTGTACTCGGTCCTAAAAAAGAGGCATCGGGACAACCCTAGTCATAATCATTCATTAAGGTGACATTTCCTCCCTTATCACTTCTTTTTATAATGATATGGGGTGCATTTTTTAGTTCATGGAGGGTTACGCTTTCCTCTTTGGGTAGATTATCCTGCCCTCTCTTCTCCCAGCTAATCTGAATAAAAGGTCTAAAAGTACCAGGTCTAAAAAAAAAAAAAAAAAAAAAAAAAAACACGTAAATTACCGCATATACTCAAGTATAAGCAGACCCGAATATAAGCCGAGGCACCTAATTTTACTACAAAAAACTGAAAACGTATTGACTCAAGTACAAGCCTAGGGTATTCATCTGCATGCCTCACTGTGCCCATGACTAGACTGACGTTTAACATGGTAGTCTATAGAAGGGGTGCCCAGCTTTGAAAAAAATCGGTACTCCCCAGCCGTAGGTCCCCCAGACAACTAACTTTGCACACTTGTAGAGAAGAAATGGGGCTATATGTGTGCCAAGTTCTGGGTCCAGGGGACCTATGACCGGCCAGTACCGGGTCTCCAAAATTACCAGAGAAATGACCGTTTAACATTGGAGTCTATGGAAGGGGTGCCCGGCTTTAAAAAAAATAAAATAAAATCAGTGCTCCCGGCCGTAGGTCCCCGGACAACAAACTTTGCACACTTGTAGAGGAAGAGTGGGGGCTACATGTGTGTCACGTTTGGGTCCCCAAAGCCTGGGAAATCAGGCGCAAAAAGGTGACTTGAGTATAAGCCAAGGGCAATTTTAGATAAAGGTTAAAAGGAAAGTCCCTGTTGAAGAAGTTTAATATGTTTTTCCTCTAGATTAAATTTTGATAGATTAACTATTTTTACATCATTGGATGGGGATTTTTTAGAAGGTTCAACATTGTTTAGTTTTTCTGAATTCTTGTGTTTTATGTTTGTATTGCTCCCCCTTTGGAGCCTGTTTCTGTGTGGAACTTCCTTTCCCTTCCTGGTTTGCTTTCTCTTCTAAAAAAAATTACTGCTTTCTTTTGACTTTCTTCTTCACTGTCTGATGAGGACAGTCTTCTTCGATTGTGGGTGAACCTTCTGCGTCTTGATCTACTTCTACCTCTGACTATTGTGAGGTCAAATATCTTTCCTTTATTCCAATCCTCAAGATTCCCCCCTAAATTCTTGTTGTTTCGTCCCTGAAACAGAGACCAGGGATGCACCGGACCCTGCTGTGAGCTGTGTCCACACTAAGCGTGAGGAAGCCTTAGAGAAAGGGTGAAAATTAACCTGAAAAGATTAACTAATAAACATAATACCACAAGGGTAAAGTATCAAATTTCCAAAGCTCTCTGTCTCACCATCTTAGGGTGAGGGTGTGTATACCAAGCCAAGTAAATCAAATAACATAAGAATTAGCTGTATAGGACATTCTGAAGAAAGTAAATAGCACCCTTGCAGCATAAGCTAGTTAAATAAACAACACTTTATTGGTAACAAGGTTAAAGCCTTAATGAGATAAAAAGTTAATATAGAGAAACACCTTCCAATAATGGGGTAACAAATGTGTTAGTCCTATTGATAAATCCAGATATGTGCATCCTTTTGGTCAGTGACTAATGTCAATGAAGTCTCAAGGGATGGAAGTAAATACCTAATGATGTAAACAAATGACAGAGATGTAAATCTATAGATAAGCTAGATAAGGCCAATGTACCCTACATGCAAAATGTCCCAATGATAATTATGTAAACATACTGATAACTACACAGCAACCAAATGACCTGGCAAACCAAAACATAAGCATTAGCAAGCGATGCTTAGATAACATAACAAACTGACAAACTTTTAGACAGGTACATAGACACGTTTGTGTGCAATTTACTTACATACTTATCTAAGTCCATAGAAAACACTACTAGTAAGGCCTTATTTCCAACAAAAGCAATAACCCAGAGAAAAGTAATTTAAAGAGAATAAAGCTGGCCATGCACTAGAAGAATTTCATTTTAAAAATATTTGTTCAATTTTCTAATCATTAGTTGAGTCAAACTGATGTAGTTTTTCGACCAGGAAAATTTGAATACGCAGCATAGCAATTCTTTCTCTAACACATTTCTTACAGTATATGTGGTTTTCTTTTGGGAAATTACATTCAATCCAAAATTAGATTTTAGAGGCAAACAAAATATTAAAGTACTTTTGAACGTCAGTCATCTAGTAATTGAAAATACTGAGAATGTTCACATGGACATTCGTAGAAACATCCATTTAAAAATCTACTAGTACATGGCCATCTTAACTTGGAGTAACCAGACATCCCAGATTTCCGGCACACTCATGCTCTGCCGCTCCTACAAGCTTAGGGGTTTATTTTTTCCTATATCTGTGCCCCTTTCTGATGATCGGAGCAGAGGGAATATTTCTTCAGCTTCAGGTGCATGCCCATTCATCTCTGCTTGCATGTTCTTCTGCCTTGGCTCAAGTCCCAGCCAGCTGCTTGCCTGCTTATCTCCTTGCCTTCTCTGGCAGAGTGTTCTTCTTCAGCTCCACACCCAGTAGTAGCCAGGGCCTGGAGAGTAATGCCGCGTACACACGGTCGTTTTTTGCGATGAAAAAAAACGACGTTTTTTAAAACGTCATTTAAATTGATCGTGTGTGGGCAAAACGTCGTTTTTTGTCTTAAAAAAAACGACCAACAAAAAATTCCAACATGCTTGAATTTTTTGTGTCGTTTTTCAAAACGTCGTTTTTTGTTTCACAAAAAGTCACCGTGTGTAGCAAAAACGTCTTTTAAAACAACGTTTTTCAACCCGCGCATGCCCAGAAGCTAGTTATGAAGCGAGCTTCAATGGAAAAGAGTGGTGAACGTAACCTCGCTTTTTGTGAAAAAACGATGGTGCGTATGCAAAATTGTCTTTGAAAAGTGACGTTTCAAAAACGTCGTTTTTTACTTCACAAAAAACGTCGTTTTTTTTCATCGCAAAAAACGACCGTGTGTACGCGGTGTACGCGGCATAAGACTTAACAGGCTGTCAGGTGGGTAGCGCCGGCAACGGGCAGAGAGTCGCTGATTGCCGCCATTGCTAGTAAAAAAAAAAAATCCCCAGAAGTAATTTAAAAAATCTGGTCACCTTAGCTTAACTACCCTTAAAATACAAGTCAGCAAAGGTGTTACAAGATATAAAAGTGATCATTTCAAATGTCAGACAAAAACAAAAGTGGGAGTAGTTTGCAGTTGTGTCATATCTGTAGGTATATTTAATGGAAAGTAAAAAAACTTGTGCTATAGTCCAGAGAGATGTCTACATGATTATGAAGCGACAGAGATATGCAATAAGTGTGAGGTTTCAAGAAGTGCTTTGAAAGTGAAGAGTTTAGTGATAAGATGAGAAACTGAATTCCAGGATACAAGTGAAGCATTGGAAAAGTCAGAGTGTGTTATAAAAAACGATGAAAGGCATAAGGTCTTGATAAAACAAATTCTGCAGACGATGATATGTAGAACTTGGAAACCGTGTAGTATCCATCAGAAGAAAGACTCAATAGCAAACCAGTCAGCAAGAAAATCAAGTCTATAATCCAAATGATTGATACTTCCAGTTGTAGGTAATGATCTACTGTCATTGAGGCCAGCTATATTAAATAGACAAATACATTGGTTGTTGATATTTTAATGCAAACTAATTCATAATTATTCTTTTTTTTTTTTGCAATAAACTTTTTATTGAAGATTTTATACATACATCGAGGTGCAGTGTGAGACAATAACATTCAAGGAGTTCAAATCAACTCAATAAAAACAGTCACAAAGTTGTGCCCCCGAAGACTAAAACAATTATACACAACCATTAGTTACATACTAGGACAATCCCTAAATCTACTGAATTGGTTTATAAAAGGGAGCTTTAAAGTTCCAGGACAGGGTGCTAGGGACAGATGGGAAAGGGGAATGGGACTGGGGACAGGTCCCTGCTGCAGGAACGCTGGAGATATTAGCCACTCCCATCAGGGGTCCTAGAACGTGCTCTTGAACTTTCTGATAATGCGCAAAGCTGACTGAGCAGGACATGTCCACTTAGCGCTCCACAACGACCGGGACCCGACACCCAGAAATTGACAAATTTTATCAGTCCTCAACACCCCACAGTGCCTGTCGTATATCTATGACCCTTGGTGTAATAGGCACCCTCTCGCTCCATATTGCGTTCCAGGATGGAACGCATATGGTGGCCGCACAATGATGTCATCGCCCCGTCACCGTGTGCATTCCCCCGTGGAACGCGGAAGTGCGGTTTGATTCAGTGCTTATGAACTACACTTGATTCCCTCTTATAAACAGGACAGTGTGTATAGTACATGCTCTCCTGTTATTGCTGGCCATAGCTGGCCTGGCTACTAACGAACTACAGGTACTATCCATCCCCTCAAGTAAACGAGCAGCAACTGAGTAGCAGCGCAACCCGGATCCATGCTGGTTATCTACTGCCTCCTTCCACACTGCCCATCTTACTGCTGTGGCTGGGGACACCCTAGGATATCCTGCACCAAGAGACCCTCCAAGACGGAATCCCATTGCTGCTGCTATACTCTGCTTGCTAGAAAATACTCGTCCTCTGCAAACGGATAAGTACCATTACGATGTTACATTTGTTACTCTAGAATTTTCCCGGATCGCATATAGTCTTCCTACGTACTGTATTTGAAACTGCTTTTACTACCGTGCACCCTGAGATTACTTAACGTGGCTTCTTGAAACAGTTGTGGAAATCTTAAAGTGATATATACTCTTAAACCGTTTAAGCTTCAATTGTCACTCTCAAGTTAATGCTACTTGGATACAGTTTTTTTATACGCTACGTGCTTGACATTCGTTGTTATTTGTATACGGGCTTCTGCTCTAAAATACTGAACATGTTCGTTATACCTTTTCTTGGCCAAGGTTAGAACATATGTTGTAATACCGCCTCCCTTAGTAGCCCAATGCATTCCTTATATTAAGTGATATGATGTAGAGAACCCCCAAACTCCTGTTTTCTGATTGGAGTGACGCCTGGGGTCCGGTACTGATGATCACTTGCATAAGAAAAGTGCATTGGAATCCTTAATGCAGTTGTACTTGTTAATCTTTATTGTAATCTTTCTATGTTAGAGGTTGGAGGCATGTTGTAATACCTCCACCCTTAGTAGCTCAACACATCCCTATATGTGAGAGAGATGATGTAGTGACCCACCAAACACCTGTTCTCTGATTGGAGTGATGCCTGGGACCCAGTACTTAAATCTCAAATAACATAGTAAGGTGCATTAAAATCTTTGCCTAACCGCAGTTGTGCGAGGAAAACGAAACCACAGAAGGCTCAGGAAGCGCCGACTAAACCTCAGCTAAAATGGCAGCATCAGCATCCCCTCATACAGCACACTCACATTCAGAGCTGCAGCTCTGGTCTCCTTCTTCCCTGTTAAAAGCTGAGCCCCTCTCTAACCTTGGGGTGACCCCCACAGATATACAGAATGCTATAAATAGCTCTGACTTCTTAAATAAAAAGGATTCTCCATAGAGCCTTTACAGAATACCTCAGAGAATATCACAGACAAACTGACAAGAGTGATTCGTTGAGGTGGGCTGCTGCAATACTATCCTTGAACAAAGGATGGGTGAAGTTGATGTCACTACCTCTAACCAGACGAAAGAAATAGAATGTCTTAAAGATGAATATTCTCTTCTTCAAAACTGCATTGAAGATGTTTAAAATGGGGCCAGGAGGTCCAATCTATGAATACACAGTATCTCTGAGGTAATTAAGGATCTTCAACAGTTAAAGCCCTTTTTCAAGAACTTGCCCCATTTACTCCTATTGAATGCTTAGAAATTGATAGAATACATAGATCCCTGGTCCCTCGCAACGATTCTGGACCACCCAGAGACATAATCATAAAGTTCCATTATTTCCGTACTAAGGAGCAATTATTGGAAACTGCTCGCAATAAAGAATCCCTTGCATTCCAGGGTCATAAATGCCAAATTCTTTAAGATCTGTCTCAACAAACACTAATTAAACGTAAAGCAATGAAACCACATGTACAAGTCTCCAGCATCATTGCATATCTTATAGATGGGGGTTTCCCTTTGTTGTCCGCTTTTCTTATAAAGGACCTTCATATGCCTGCAAAACAACTGATGACCTAATAAACATCATACAAGATCTTCACCTGTAAATAACTAGAGCACCAATAGAAGACCCCAGATGCCGAGAACCCTATGGTCTTCCTCAGAATTTACAAGACTCCCCTGATCATCAATCCCCCTCCAAGAGAAGACACATTGCTTCACCGCCCATTGCAGAAGGAGATCCAATGAACGGAAATACCGATAAACTGATGAATCCTGTATAGGTGATATATTCTATTACATATACTTTCACATCTAATATACTATATCATCTTGACAACATCCTCAAGATTCATACTTTATCTAATAGGAAGTTTAACAATAACTAAAATTATAGATTAGGTTCTCTATATAGTTAGCTTATCTCATAGTTATTTGGTTCATTCTGTTATATAGTTTTCCTCTAATGAAATGTAAGAGATACATCTAATTTAATTTATAATACCTCTGACATACCACTTTAGTTATGACATTCGTATGCCGCATACAGACGATCGGACATTCCGACATCAAAACCGTGGATTTTTTTCCCGATGGATGTGGGCTCAAACTTACATACACACAAATGATGTCGAAAATTCCGAACGTCAAGAACGTGGTGACGTACAAGACGTACTACGAGCTGAGAAAAATGAAGTTCAATAGCCAGTGCGGCTCTTTGTGTGTCGGAATTGTGAACACGACCACCAGAACCAGCTCTCAAACAGCAAATGTCCGATAGAGCATACACACGGTCAAATTTTCCAACAAGAGCATGTCGAACATTTGTTGTCGGCGATTCCGACAGTGTGTACGCGGAATAACTCTACATTATAACGCCCTTCCTGAAAGTTATTTCAAATTTAACTAAAGTTTGAGATTTGTTAGGCTCCTAACCTATCATATGTATAATTTATTTGTTGGCTGTCGTAGTCGCGGAGACAGCCACTACAACAAACACATTTCCTCTCCTAAGTTTTTTGATCAAAAACACCCACAGGTTTTAAATGCATCAGCAAACACTAAGCAAAGGGGAGTATTAATTGCTTTCCATCATACTTCTCTGTTTACCCTATGGTAAGAAATCAAAGATCCTGAAGGTCGATACCTTATACTCTTCGGTCTCTTGTAAGATGGTGAAGTCACTATAGTTTCTTACTATGCTCCCAATAAGAACCCCTTATCTTTCCTTTCACATTTAAAATCAGTAGTAGAAACACATAAAATTGGCACACTCATTCTTGGTGGTGATTCAAATCTAATATACCCATTTCTGGACAAATCGCCAACCCCAACTATGGCCCCTCAACTCTCATATCAAAGACTCCTTAACCAATATTCTCTCTTAAACACATGGAGAGAACACAATCCAGACAGAAGACAATATACGTATTATTACCAATACCATAAACACTTTTCTAGAATAGACTACCTTTTGGTGAATATTAGTACCTCGGCACTTATTCTTAACTCAATTAGTATGCCTTGTACCTGGTCAGACCATAATGCAGTTATAATCACTCTTTCTTCTTTGGTTCCCAGATCCAACCTCCACGCTTGGTGCATAAATTATAGTTTATTGACAAAACCCAAGTATCAATTACAAATAGAAACATCCATACAAGATTATCTTATGAATAACAGTACTACTCATACAGACCCTCTAACCCGATGGGAAGCCCTCCACCCATATATTAGAGTGGTCTGCATTATCCAAGCCTCTTACCACCGTAAGATAAAACATCAACTCCATAAACAATTAGAAGAGGCTTTCTGAGGATTTCAAAACAAAAACAACAAAAGATGACTGTACCAGCAACCCGCTCAAAATTTTGAAATAATTTCGTAGAAAACTTATCACACTATACAAAAGTACAAATACATTTGATCAATCTCATTTGACCAAGTTGTTATCCTCCATTAATCTTCCTCCTCTCTCCCTATCACGTCAGGAAAATATAGGCAAACCTATCACACTAACAGAAATTTAGACCACAATAAAAACATTGAAACCCTGTAAACGCCCTGGTGTAGATGGCTTTTCATTTGCCTATAAACGATAAACGATTATAAACAATTTTCCACAGTTTTATCTGTTTGCAGATGATGTCCTAATATTTCTTACTTCACCCCTGTTATCAGCTCCGCCTCTCATGGACATTCTTTCCAAATTCTGGCAATTATCAGGCCTAACAATAAACTTCCACAAATTCACAGCCCTAAACATTTCTTTATCACCTACTTGCCAAACTCAACTTCTTGATTCTCTCCAGTTTGCCTGGTTCGACCTCACATATTTCTTATCTAGGCATACATTTTACAGCAAATCCATCTGACCTCTACACAGTCAACTACCCACCTATGCTTAAAAAACTTACCAAACTCCTAGCTAATTGGTCTTTAGAGTACTACCAATAACAATCCCTTTACATTTTCTATGTATTTTACAATGAAAAACCAACCAATTGATTTGGGGCTCACTCAAACCTTGTTTACCCAAATTAACCTTATATTCCCCCCGTATTAGAAGCGGTCTTAGTGTGCCAGATTTCATCAAATATTATAATGCAGCACAACTAGCACAATTACCCAAATATCACGCTACAAAGGAAATTCCATTATGGGTATCATTGGAGTTGGAATACAATCCACTGACAAACTCCTGACTTTACAGTCTTTTAAAATGCTTGCATATCTGACCCCCATAGACATGGGCTTATTTCTGCCATATATGAACAATCTCATGTAACCGCTTCTCCTCCAACATACACAACCAAATGGGAAACTACTGATCTTCAACCAAATAAACTAGACTGGTTTTAGATTTGGCAAACTAAATCTGCCACACCAAATATAGTGGCTTCGAAACAAATTATAAGCTGCTAACTAGATATCTAGTCCCATCCAGAATATCCAAATTTTCTCCCCAATATCCCTCTCACTGTTTGAGGCTGTATTACTCTGGGTTCACATGTACTGTACATATATGGTGAAAATGTCCCATAGTAAGCTCATTTTGGTCAGAAATTTTCAAAATTCTTTCTCTTATGTTCACTATAACCCTCAAACCTGATCAGTTATTAGCACTTCTGAACAGAAAAGCACAAATCATAACACACCGCCAATTCAAATTACTTATTTTTATAACCACGGCAGCTGAACAAACTGTAGCAAAAGCCTGGAAATCAAACTCTCTCTGCATAGAGTCAAACAAAGGGTCACACAATCTATGATACATGCTAAAACTGAAGCTATACTACTAGATAAAGTTTAAACTTTAATAAAGATTAAACACTTTTTACCCCCTGGTTTGGACTGTTCACCAATCTCTCCCAGAAAGATTATAATATCCACTAGGGTTGTCCCGATACCGATACTAGTATCGGTATCGGGACCGATACCGAGTATTTGCGGGAGTACTTGTACTCCCACAAATACCCCCGATACTTTTTTTTAATTTGATATTTTTATTGTTGATTTTAAAACCATGATACAATCCAACAAGAAAGTGTACAAGCATTTTATATACAGTGTATAGGGAAAGGGGACAAAGTGATTCAGGCCTAGTTTAGGCTTTCATACAACCGAATAAAGACCCCTAAGTCTTGTTGGATGTGTGATGGCTATGAGTGTTGCCCTCCCCCTCTCCCTCCCTCCCTACCCTATGCCGTTCGAGAGCATACAACCTCAGTGTTAACTAGCGCAAATAAGTCGCAAGTCGTACCGTTTGTTGTCAGGGGAGCGGTCGAGACCGGCCAAGGGGCGTCAGTCAGCGAGGAAACTACCGCCAAGGTCACAACTGAAGTTGTCCTTGGTGACCGGAATCTCGAGGGCTTGACGAGTATAACTTTGTGTAACGGTAAGTAAACTACTCAGCACTCTACTGCCAGGGGCCCCATAATTTGACAAATTTAGGCAGTTTCCCCTGTTTAATGAAGTAAACTCTTTCATTTGAAATTGTCTGTTTCATAGCTGCTGTCCACTGTTCTATGGTTGGGGGAGCCTGCGCCTGCCATTTTTGGGCGATTACCTTGCGGGCCTGGAATATGCTCCTTAATATAGCCTCAAGTGTACCCTGCAATACCCAGCTGTTGTCTATACATCCCAAGAGGCATACCCTGGCTGTTGGATCAAGTAGAGATCCATATATCTCATTAATCCGTTTTATAACTCCCACCCAGTAGCTAAATAATTTTGGGCACTTCCAGACCATATGTATTAAGTCTCCTTTATTGTTGCATGGGGGACAGTGGCTGTCCTGTCTCCAACCTAGCTTAAACATTTTATGGGGGGTATGGTAGACCCTGTAAAGAAGAAATAGATGGGACAGTCTTTGGGCCGGGGCAATGGACACCAAAGTGCCCTGTTGGAGAATCCTAGCCCACTGTTGTGGAGATATTGATCCCAGGTCTTGCTCCCATGCCTCTCTACTCTTGCACGGTCCCGCTTTACTTAATGCCCTGGCGCCCAGACAACTATACATCCCTGATATTAAACCCTTAGCTGCTGTTGCCCCAGTTACAGCAAGCAAAGCAGGAATCTTAGCCCACTCAACCGTCTGGGAGCCGAATTGTGTCTGTATAGCATGGCGAACCTGTAGGAATTTAAAAAAGGTTTTATTAGAGATTCTAAATTATTTTACTAGATCTTGGAATAGTTTCATAGTGTTCCCTTCGAACAGATGTTTAAGGCGACATATGCCTTTCCTCGTCCATTCGGGCGATACCTCAATGCTTAGTGTCTCTTGTAGGTTATTGTTGTTCCAAAGAGGTGAGAATTCTGTCGGGCCAGCGTATCCCAATAGTTTTTTTGCTGTGTGCCATGTTTTAATCACTAGTTTTGTAATCAAGTGATTATGGCAAAAGAAGTTTGCCTCTAAGGCTTCCACTAGTTGTTTGTGAGGATTGTCTGTCAGCAAAAGTCGGGTGTTGGAGCCGTCTCCTTCGACGGTTCCACATCCTGCCAGATGTTGCAGTTGTGCTGCTAAAAAGTATAGCCTTGGATGTGGAACCGCCATTCCCCCTTCTTTAACAGGGAGTTGTAGAGTTTGTAGGCTTATTCTGGCTAGGCCACCCCTCCATATCAGTCCTCTAAATAGAGAATCTATCTTTTTGTACCACTTGTGTCCTATCCATACCGGGGAGTTATGTAGGATATATAATAGCTGCGGCTGCCAGATTATTTTAATTAAGTTGCAGCGACCTGCAACAGACAAAGGAAGTCTTTTCCAGATTTCACTTTTGTTTTTCCACTTCGCTAATAATGGAGCCAGGTTTAAGTTGATATATTGGGTGGGATCCTTTGAGATCCAGATCCCTAGATACTTAAGTTCAGTGCTTACAATTATTTGAGAGGCACCTGACGACCGTTGTAGGTCTACCTGATCTAGCGGCAGCAAAGCTGACTTTGTCCAGTTGATGGTGAGGCCTGAAAACCGGCCGAATTCCTCCACCAGTTGGATCGCTATGTCCAGTGTGTTTTCAACGTCCCCCAGGAAGAACAGGACATCATCTGCGAAGAGAGCTATCTTGTCTACTCCATGGTGTCTTCTAAACCCTGTTATGTCCGACCTCGCCCTGGCCATAATTGCCAGGGGTTCCATGGCAAGGGCGAACAGGAGGGGGGATAGAGGACACCCCTGTCTCGTGCCTCTCTCCAGCTGAAAAATCTCTGAGGTCTCATTGTTGATTCTGACCTTGGCTCTTGGTTCTTCATATAACAGTTTGATCCAACTGATATAGAGAGGGCCAAAACCAAAACCATTGAGTACCCTCCACAGATATGCCCACTCAAGGCTATCAAAAGCCTTGGCGGCATCAAGAGACAACACTGCTCTGGAACCTAAACTATCTGTTGGCGTGCATATGTTTAAGAAGGCTCTTCTGATGTTAATGCTTGTTGCCCTGCCTGGAATAAAGCCGGACTGATCTGTATGAATAAGGTAGCTAATAAATTTGTTTAAGCGTGTAGCAAGAATTTTGGCTAAGATCTTTACATCAGAGGTTAAGAGGGAAATTGGACGATAGGATGAAGGTTCCAACTGGTCCTTCCCCTCCTTGAGTATGACTATAATCGTTGCTTCAGTCATTGAGCAGGGTAATGTCCCCGCGCTTACAGCCCACTCCAATGACTTCAACAACTCTGGAAGCAAGGTCTCGCCAAACTTCTTGTACACCTCAATGGGCAGCTCCGATACTTAAATAGAATACTATTTCCCCCCCCGCCGCCACCGCCTACCGCCGCGTTAAACCCCCCATTGCATTACAGCGCGCAATACAAGCTTTCGTTTGAATACTTGTAATGCGCGTGTATAGACACTCCCCTTCTTGGGATTGGACGGATCCGTCCAATCCCGAGCAAGGGGGAGTGTCTATGCATGAATCCAGCCGAGAACCTCGTCGGGCTAAACGTTCCGCCCGACGAGGCTCTCGGCCGGCCGTCGAGTTCGTCGACCAGGCTGTCGAAAAAGGCGTCGAGCCATTAGTCCCAATGGCCCGTCAAGGAAATAGAGAACCTGCTCTCTATTTTGGCTCGACGCCTCGCTCGGCAGTTTGCTCTGCGAAAACGTACACATGATCGAGCTTCTCGGCAGAATATGGATCCCAGCGTCTCGCTGGATTCTGCCGAGAAGCTTGGTCGTGTGTACGGGGCCTTACTGTCTCCAACTTACAAGCCAACCTCTGCAGTGCTCGCGGGGAGCGATTCCGAAAAGTGCTCCAACCCCCTGGGTTATGTGAAGAGACAAGAGTGCTGTACACCTGCAGTACCTGCACCCCGGATAAAGAGAAGCCTGCTGGGATATGTCTGGCCTGTGCATACAAGTGTCATGAAGGCCACGACCTGTTTGAGCTCTAAACCAAGAGGAACTTTCGCTGCGATTGTGGAAATGCCAAATTTAAACAGCTGGAGTGCAAGTTATATCCGGATAAAGAGAAGAAAAACCTGGCTAATAATTACAATGACAATTTCTTTGGCATGTACTGCACATGTAAGATATATATATACAAAGGACAAAGGCGCGCAACAATGTAACATATGTATAGAAAAATATGTGTTTCCACAGCAACTTGCAAATAGTGAAAAAATAAACACAAATAAAGAATGTGCAACGTCCCAAATAGGATTCCAATTGTTAGGTGTTCAAAAGCTTATTTCATAAAGCCTTAAAAACACAGTTCATAGGAAATTTCCAATGTAGTGTTGTAGATAATTCCAATGGTGCCCCTCATCTGCTCTATGTAGGGAAGTAATAGATGGCCGCTTACCGCAATGTTGGACCCTTCCAGGGGTCAGTAAAGCATTCAACACACTTATCCACGGCTAGGTCCTAGGAATCACTCCACTGCTGACAGCTCCAAACCACTCAGAACGACTGAAGAGATTTTCCACTCCAAGAGATATCTCACTCCAAGATGTAGCTCAGAAATTCAGCTTAATTAAGGATATCGTAAAAGATAGAGAAAAAAGGAACTCCATAGTGTAGCAGGTTTAGAAAAAAACTGACAGTTTATTCAGTTTGCACTGATACAATTAAAAACAACAGTCCTTCACCCTGCACATATACGGGTTCTCAGCATGGATTCGAAAACAATTTAGTGTGTGCAGATGCTTCCAGCAAGGCGTGCGAACGATCAAATCAGCCAGCTGGCAAGCTCATGTAAGAGACCGTACCCCGATCCTGAGGATGAGACCCCAGATGAGATGGTCCAGTGTGTGGTGTGTGAGGACTGGTTTCATGGTCGGCACCTAGGGGCAGTTCCATCAGAGCACGTTGAGTTTCATGAGATGGTGTGCCAGGGCTGTATGGATCACTGTTCATTTCTTTGGGCCTACTCTGCCGAGTTAGGAGTTCCTGGTGTCACCAAGATTACCAAAGCAGAAACGGAACATGAAGATGTTAAAGTTGATGATTGTCCTACGGAAACAACCAACACTCAGAATGGACTAACAATAAATAATGAAGAATGTGTGGAAGATAACGACGATGAGGAGAAGGCAATTCTTAAAAAGCTAAATCTGAAGGACTTTATGGAAAATTAAGCTGAACTTTCTGGAAGTGGTGGTGAAAGTGAAATCCCTGACCGGTTCAGGGCAAATGAAGTGGCTGAAGTGCAGGAAGTAGGGGTTTGCACATATTCAGTTCTCAGTCAGTTGCTTGATGGAAATAAAGCTGAAAAACGTAATTCTGACACTGCACTAAATGATGTAGAAAAAGTGTGTCCAATATCCACTGAGCCTTATGAATGTAGTAAGGAAGGTGATATTCATGACTTTCCCATAATTGATGATCAGCAGAGCAGGGTCATTGAGGAATCTGAATTGCAAGAAATATGCACCCAGACTGAAGCTATTTTTGCCTCTGTGAATTATTTGCATGTTGAAGGTAATGTCACATCCTGTAAAACCCAGTCTTTAGAAAGTGTTCTGTCAGAGCAAGTAACGCAGGATAATACTTGACTACCAAGATTCCTCGGGAAGTAAAATCTATTTTTCAAAGTGTAGAATCTGTAATGGCAGGTGAGCCCTCTGAACGTTGTGAAACCTCCATCACTGAAGTGGTCAGAGAGGCTAAATGTACTAATTTAATGGATGCTTTTTCCAAATGTCTTGAAAGGAATGAAGAATGTCAGAATTTGTGTCCAATAGTCGATGGTTTCAAAGAAACAAATACTTAAACATTTTTGGGAGACTATGAGGCAAAGATAGCTGAACAACTAGCCATAAACATAAGTTCAAAAGTGATTGTAGCTGCTAGACAAGAAAGGTAAGTAAGCAGGTGGTTCAAGAAAGTGACGAGGATTCAGTTTCTGAAAACCTTACACTGGGTTTGGTAAATTTTCACCATACTTGTGAGTCTGAACTATCACAAAGTAAGAAACCTGGAAATACAGAATTGACAAGTAATGATTTCTGTCTAGAGCACCAAAGGGAAGAAAAACTGCCTAGTACATCGGCTTATCAGAGGTCATATGCGTCAGACTTTAGTCCAGTTCATAGAAGAACCGATTTTTTGGAGTGTCACCATGCCTTGGAGGATTCCAGTCTTAGTGTGTTTACGTCTGAAGAAGGCATCCATTGCAGAGCACAGTGTTATCAGTTCTTGGTATTGGTTATGACTCACGGAGTTCTTCAGGGATTGAGCTATCGAGGGAAACCTTTGTGTCCATTGAAAAACCAATTAAGGTTTTGCATGGTTTACAACTGAAAATGAGTATATTACAGAGCAAGGAACACCCTCTTATATACCTCAGCCAAAATTTGAAGACCAATAGGAGAATAAATAGGTGGTTCCTGGCCCTTCAGGAATTTAGTTTTGTCGTAACGCATCGCCCGGTGTTAAAATGGGGAATGCAGATGGTTTGTCCCGAGTGCATGTGTGTCTGGCAACCTGTGTCCCAAACCTAGAGTTGAAACAAGAGGGGGGTATGTGACAGGAAGTCAGGTAAATCTGTGTGTGTTGTCCCAGATGGGAGATACTTTTCTGCCTTGTTTAGACAATACACCAATTACTATTGGGCGTCGGCTGCAGAGATGGCCAGAGAGGTTTTGGGCGTTAAAAGATTTCACTTGTTGAAAATGAAGCAATTAACGCCCCTATAAAGATAGCCTAAGGATGACGACTGATTGCTGCATCCTGAGGCTGTGTGAGTGAAGGAGCAGTCACAAACCCTACTGAAGAGGTGAGGTGCTGATGGATATTTCTGTGTGAGAAATATCAAAGAGACTTTTTGTTTTCTGCTGTAGGACCAGCAGTGTCTGCCCAGCAGTAGGCTGTGCCAGACTCCATAGGTAGGTTCCTGTGTTGGGAAGGTAGATGCCCCAAGTGGCAAGGGTTTATTTTATGTTTTGTTTTGGTTATGCCTTTTGATGCTTGCACGTGTATCCAGCAATATGGAAAAATAAACCATATCATTTGTTTTCAATCATCCACTACTGCCTTTTTGTACAGTTCAGCGTGTAGTGAACCCATCCAGGGGGTCACACACACCCGCTACCGAGTTAATCCCTCACAATATATATATATATATATATATATATATATATATATATATATATATATATATATATATATACAGTGCAGAAAATAAGTATTTGAACACCCTGCTATTTTGCAAGTTCTCCCACTTGGAAATCATGGAGGGGTCTGAAATTGTCATCGTAGGTGCATGTCCACTGTGAGAGACATAATCCAAAAAAAAAATTCCAGAAATCACAATTTATGATTTTTTAACTATTTATTTGTATGATACAGCTGCAAAGAAGTATTTGAACACCTGTCTAGAATTCTGACCCTCAAAGACCTGTTAGTCTGCCTTTAAAATGTCCACCTCCACTCCATTTATTATCCTAAATTAGATGCACCTGTTTGAGGTCATTAGCTGCATAAAGACACCTGTCCACCCCATACAATCAGTAAGAATCCAACTACTAACATGGCCAAGACCAAAGAGCTGTCCAAAGACACTAGAGACAAAATTGTACACCTCCACAAGGCTGGAAAGGGCTACGGGGAAATTGCCAAGCAGCTTGGTGAAAAAAGGTCCACTGTTGGAGCAATCATTAGAAAATGGAAGAAGCTAAACATGACTGTCAATCTCCCTCAGACTGGGGCTCCATGCAAAATCTCACCTCGTGGGGTCTCAATGATCCCAAGAAAGGTGAGAAATCAGCCCAGGACTACACGGGAGGAGCTGGTCAATGACCTGAAAAGAGCTGGGACCACCGTTTCGAAGGTTACTGTTGGTAATACACTAAGATGTCATGGTTTGAAATCATGCATGGCACGGAACGTTCCCCTGCTTAAACCAGCACATGTCAAGGCCCGTCTTAAGTTTGCAAATGACCATTTGGATGATCCAGAGGAGTCATGGGAGAAAGTCATGTGGTCAGATGAGACCAAAATAGAACTTTTTGGTCATAATTCCACTAACCGTGTTTGGAGGAAGAAGAATGATGAGTACCATCCCAAGAACACCATCCCTACTGTGAAGCATGGGGGTGGTAGCATCATGCTTTGGGGGTGTTTTTCTGCACATGGGACAGGGCGACTGCACTGTATTAAGGAGAGGATGACCGGGGCCATGTATTGCGAGATTTTGGGCAACAACCTCCTTCCCTCAGTTAGAGTTTGAAGATGGGTCGAGGCTGGGTCTTCCAACATGACAATGACCCGAAGCACACAGCCAGGATAACCAAGCATTGGCTCTGTAAGAAGCATATCAAGGTTCTGGCGTGGCCTAGCCAGTCTCCAGACCTAAACCCAATAGAGAATCTTTGGAGGGAGCTCAAACTCCGTGTTTCTCAGCGACAGCCCAGAAACCTGACTGATCTAGAGAAGATCTGTGTGGAGGAGTGGGCCAAAATCCCTCCTCCAGTGTGTGCAAACCTGGTGAAAAACTACAAGAAACGTTTGACCTCTGTAATTGCAAACAAAGGCTACTGTACCAAATATTAACATTGATTTTCTCAGGTGTTCAAATATTTCTTTGCAGCTGTATCATACAAATAAATAGTTAAAAAAAATCATATATTGTGATTTCTGCAATTTTTTTTTTTGATTATGTCTCTCACAGTGGACATGCACCTACGATGACAATTTCAGACCCCTCCATGATTTCCAAGTGGGAGAACTTGCAAAATAGCAGGGTGTTGAAATACTTATTTTCTGCACTGTATATATATATATATATATATATATATATATATACACATACACACACATATACACACACTCAATGGATAGTTTTAATATGACCACCCAGATGCCACTCAAAAGTGCCCCCACTTACACTAAAAGTACAAACATATACAGTAAAACCTTGGGTTGCGAGCATAATTTGTTCCAGAAACATGCTTGTAATCCAAAGCACTTGTATATCTAATAGTTATAAAAAGAAAAATTTGCGCTAGGTGAAAAATGAAAAATTATAAATGAATAAATGTATCCTTGACATAAATCCTGCTGCTAAACACCACAACCTTGATATAAGGTACAGCATATGGTTAAAAAAAGTGTAAAAATACCCAAAATAATAATTAACCACTTAAGGACCCGTTCATGTACATATACGTCAGTAATTTAAAGATGGATATCTCGGTAACGGCAGCAGCTGCTGCCACAAACGAGATATCCATCTTTTCTTTGAGAGGTGCTTTAAACAATAACGGTGGTCTCCGCATCAGATTCGCTGCAAGATCATCGTTATCAGTGGCGGGAGAGAGGGCCCCCCTACCGCCACTCTCCAAGCCGTCAGAAGCGTGATCGGGTCCTTTCCTCTCCTCGGCTGGGATACGAGTGAGGGCAATATGGCCCCCACCTATCCCCATAGCATAGGGTCTAAATATGAGATCTGAGTTCTTTTTGATGCCAGATCTCATATTTAGGAGGACCTGTCATGCTTTTTTCTATTACAAGGGATGTTTACATTCCTTGTAATAGGAATAAAAGTGACCCATTTTTTATTTATTTTTGTGTAAAAATTTATAAAATAAATAAAAATAAATAAGAAAACCCCCCCAAATTTTTTTTTAAATCACCCCTTCCCGACGAGCTTGCGCACAGAAGGGAAGGCATACGTGAGTAGCGTCCGCATATAAAAACGGTATTCAAACCACACAAATGAGGTATCACCGCGATCATTAGAGCGAGAGCAGTAATTCTAGCCCTAGACCTCCTCCTTTTTAAAACGTCGCCTATGGAGATTTTTAAAGGGGAAAAGTTTGACGCCATTCCACAAGCGGGCGCAATTTTGAAGCGTGACATGTTGGGTATTATTTTACTGTCTTATTTTTTAATTAAAAGAAAATTATTTTTTTTTCAAAAAAATTGTGCTTGTAAGACGTCTGCGCAAATACGGTGTGACAAAAAGTATTGCAATGACCGCCATTTTAATCTCTAGGGTGTTAGAAAAAAATATATAATGTTTGGGGGGTTTTAAGTAATATTCTAGCAAAAAAACTATTTTAATCTTGTAAACACCAAATCTGAAAAACAGCCAAGGTCCTTAATGCGGAGGTTCACCCTAAATATGAACTTTGTCTGACTATTAGCAGCAGCATAAATATATGTGCAATCCATCTTTTTTTTTTTTTTAGATCAATGTTTACCTTTATAATCATGCATTCAATGTGGCTTCCTGGTTTCATTCCTCGCGGGAGTGGGCGTGTCGTTAGATTTCACCGGCTGTGCGCAATGTCTCCTGGGAGTGATGTGTTGAGACTCCCAGGAGACGATCTTTACTGTAATCCCGCGTACGCCGGCCGTTGTGTGTAGTGTTGACGGTGCCGCTCGCCGTCAACACTGCACATGCGGGGGATAGAGCGGTGAATGCTGGGACATCAGCATTCACCGTATCCCAGAAGGATTTGCTTGTGAGCTTCAGAGCGCCCACAAGCAAGATGGACCCGGCCAGCAAAGAATTTTATAAATTATTTTTTAGTGCAGAATGACAAGGCGGAGGGTGATTAAAATAGGACACGTGAGTAAACTTTTAATGATATACAAAGCTGCAGATGAACATTAAAAAAAAAAGAATTCCCGCAGAACCTCCGCTTTAAGTGGTTAACGTGCTAAAAAGTGTAACAATAAAGTTCATATGAATCTATGTGAATATCCCCTAAATGGAGATAAAAATAGAAGTTCAATCAATTTGTGGAAACATCCAGTGATAGGAGACGAGCAAATAAGTGTCATCCGATTCGTGGAGAGACCCGCCACCAGGAGGAGAAATTAAGGCTTACCGACTAGCCAGTGACTACCCTTCTCAGGGGGGTCAAATCAGGCTCAGCAGAGTGATAGTCCTCACTAGAGTGTTAGGGGATCCTCTCAGATATGACCAGACACAGATGTCACATCTGCACTCCCCAGGTTGATGATTTGGAAGTAATCTGCAAACTGGCTCCCAGGTTACGGTGGGTATATATCCGGTGTTAGGCCCCTTTCACATGTGCGGACCATATGTCCGCATTTTCATATCGTTGCGGATGAAAACGGGACATACATTGGTCCCTATGTGATTGCGGGTGTCAGCGGATGAACATCCGCTGACACCCGTTATCATCCGCCTCCGCAAAGATCCGCTTTTGCGGACGGAAGAAAACCCTATTTTTTCTTCCATCTGCAGAGCAGATTGGATAAACACGGACACACGACTTCGGCTTCACGGCCGGGCACCCACTACTGCGCATGCGTGAGTGGCACTGCGCATGCACGCGGCCCGCCGCTGATTGGACAGGCGATCACATGGGACCTGTCATGTGTCCCAGGCGATCGCCTACAGGGAGGGGCTGCTGTAGGCGATTAAGCTTAATCCCCTAACCAGCCCCTCGGCGGAAAGAGGAAGTGGGACAGGAAGTCCCACTTCTCCTGAAGCCCCCACTCCCCCCCCCCAAAAAAAATACATGCCAAATGTGGCATTTTGGGTGGAACTCCGCTTTAAGGGATAAGTGATATCTCCTTGGTTCCAGCAATGTCTCTTCTCTGTATATCAAAGCAAATTTTCACTTAAAAAATTGTGGGAACTTAAATGATTTGTTCCACAACTATTTATCAATAGGTTCTTCAGTTAAAAGTCCATATAAAAAAATTATAACAATGTGATAGGTTGTGTAACCATAAAATGTCCATATATACAGTAAATGGAAGCCACAGAAGCAAAATCCAGCAGGAGCTACAAACCCCTTTCACACTGAGGAGTTTTTCAGCCGGTTTAGCGCTAAAATTAGCGCCTAAATACTGCCTGAAAAACTCCTGCCCTGCAGTCTCAATGTGAAAGCCTGAGGGCTTTCACATTGAGGTGGTGCGCTGGCGGGACCGCTCCAAAAGTCTTGCCAGCGGCATTTTTGGAGCGGTGAGAGGAGCGGTGTGTTTACACCTCCTCCACCGCTCCTTCCCATTCAATGGGAAACCGCGGTAATACCGCTGGCAATGCGCCTCTGCAGAGGCATATTGCAGGCGGTATTAACTCTTTTTCAGCCACTAACAGGGGTTAAAACCGCGCCGCTATCCGCCAAATACCGCAGCAATTCTAACGCTATACTGCCACTGCACCTCCGGCCCCAGTTTGAAAGGGGCCTTAATGTAGTAATATGTTGTACCTTCATTAAATGTAACCATATTGCTACACTTAAAGACGTTGCTCTTCTCTTTTATACTCAGTTGTGACATGACGCTACTCTTATATCAATACATTGCTTGTATATTAAGTCAAAATGTATTAAAACATTTTGCTTGTCTTACAAAACGCTCTCAAACCAAGTTACTCTCAAACCAAGGTTTTACTGTATGTAAAAAAGAGGGACGCTATTTGAATAGTAACATTGTAATCAATGTCCAAAAATATAATTATAATGCTCTTGAATATGTAAGTTAATTCACTCTTGATGTTGGAGTTCAGTGAACAACCAGTGGTAAAGGACATGGTAAAAAAACGGAAGTATCTACAGAACATAAAAAGGATCATGCAACAAAATGTTTGTTAAAATCTATGCATGTATACAGTATACATCAGCCAGATTTTTTATTTCTTTTTTCAACAAAAGTGAACTTTTACTTTAACCACTTGCTTAATGGGCACTTAAACCCCCCTCCTGCCCAGACCAATTTTCAGCGCTCTCACTCTTTGAATGACAATTGCGTGGTCATACAACACTGTACCCAAAGTTTTTCCCACAAATAGAGCTTTCTTTTGGTGGTATGCGATCATGTCTGTGGTTTTTATTTTTTGTTAGAAAAGTTTAAAAGGATTAAAATAAAAAAATAAATAAAAAAATACAAAACCGTTTTATATTTTGCAAATGGGTAATTTTTCTCCTTCAGTGATGTACGCTGATGAGGCTGCACTGATGGGATTCACTTATGGGCACTGACAAGGTGGCACTGGTGGGCATTAAGAGGCGGCATTGATGGGCACTGACAGGTGGCACTGAAGGGTGGTATAGGTGGCAGTAATGGGCACTAATAGGTGGCAGTAATGGGCACTGATCAGCACTGATAGGTGAGACTGATAAGCAGCACTGCTAGGTGGCACTGATTGGCACCACTGGTGAGCATTGATAGGTGGCACTTGTTTTTTTCAACCCGATCATTAAAACGGCCTTGCCTACACACGATCGTGAAAAAAAATGCTCTAGAAAAGTGCGGTGACATACGACGCCACTATAAAGGGGAAGGTCTATTCGGATGGTGCCACCCTTGGGGCTGCTTTTGCTGATTTTGTGTTAGTAAAAGACAATTCGCCAAGGTTAAAAATTAGAGCATGTTAGAAATTGTTAATGCCCATTTTTTTACATCGTGAAAAATGCTCTGGAGCCCCCACATGATCGTGTTTAATGACATTAAAAAAAATGAAATTTTTTACAACCCGAAAAACAGTCGTGTGTATGCGGCATTAGAGTCGGAGCTTGAAAGGATGTGGTCTTCATCTAATTTGTTTTCTAAAGGGTTTCTATTTTTTTTATTGTGACCATGAAATGTTGTATGCATATGGTGAATGTGAGCTCATCCTACTGCACTTTTTCCCCCAACGTTTGTATAAATCATGCGGTTCTCATGTGTAGTCCCAAATCCACTGCCAATATTTTTTTTTTTCTCTTTTTTGTGCCGTCTATTTTGATTTCTGCAGAGATTTGCTTCGGTCAGCAAACAGTAGGTCAAAACTTAAGGAAAAACTGTCTCACACAGTGATTCATCTGACTTTTTTATACCATTCCATAATAAGGAAAGGAAGGATTTGTTGGACTGGTATGGCCTTTGCAAAAATGTTCTGTTTGTATATTGACGGTTTAGTCTTATTACTGCTGTATTATATCCTACCCTGCCATATTGGCCGATATGGGAAGCACAGGCAGATTATATTTCAGGCAATTTCAGACTACCTGAGATAAGGACTTGGAGCTTAAAATATTCATCTTAATTATATTACTAATACATTTTAAATGTTTAATTCTAAATTAAAGCATATATAAATCCAGTAACAAAATGGAATATATTGTAACTTGCTAGTCCATAGATCTAGTGGTTGCATTATTTTTTTTATTTTTTTTATTGGACTTTTAACTGGTGATCCTTCCAAAAACACACTTCCTGTCAGAATGGCTATGCTCCCTCATTGTACTATATCAAACTAACAATTATTTTCATAATCGATTAATTGGCCGATTATTTTTCCGATTAATCGGATAAAATCATTAAAAAAACGTAATGCAGATTTTTTTCGTTTATTTAACAGTAATAATGAAAAAACTGAGTGTTACACTCAAACCGCAATGATGGGGCACTATTCCTCCCAGGAACACCAAATGCTGGGGCGCTATTTCTCCCAGGAACACCAAATGCTGGGGCGCTATTTCTCCCAGGAACACCAAATGCTGGGGCGCTATTTCTCCCAGGAACACCAAATGCTGGGGCACTATTCCTCCCAGGAACACCAAATGCTGGGGCACTATTCCTCCTAGGAACACCAGATGCTGGGGCACTATTCCTCCCAGGAACACCAAATGCTGGGGCACTATTCCTCCCAGGAACACCAAATGCTGGGGCACTATTCCTCCCAGGAACACCAAATGCTGGGGCACTATTTCTCCCTCCTGGGGACACCAATGGGGCATTATTCCTCCCAGGAACACCAAATGATGGGGCACTATTCCTCCCAGGAACACCAAATGCTGGGGCACTATTCCTCCCAGAAACACCAAATGATGAGGTACTTTCCTCCCTCCTGGGAACACCAATGGGGCACTATTCCCCCCTCCCAGGAACACTAATGGGGCACTATTCCCTCCCCCATGAACACCAATGGGGCACTATTCCCCCCCAGGAAAACCAACGATGGGGCACCACTATTCCACCCACCCCCCGGAACACCAACGATGGGAGTTAAGAGGATGGGGAATGGTCATAAAAATGCATGTATGGTAGGTACTGTTACGGTACTGGTACTGTTGCTGTACTGGTACTGTATTGGGTACTGGTATTGCACTGGTACTTGTTTTCTACCTTTCACAGCTCGGCTCTCCTCAGTCCTCACGGCTGCTTCTTGCCTCTGTTCCCTCGAAGCAGCAGTGGGCAGGGCTCAGAAGTTCAGTAGGGTGCTGACGCCAGAGGCGAGGAGAGGCAAGAAGAAGCGTGGAGAAGCGGCGCGTACATGCAGCGTCATACGGCGGCGCCTTACATAGGACAATGCGGCACAGACTAGTAGGACAGGACAGGAGGATTTCTTTGGACGGACAGACGGAAATAAAGCAAGGTGCGAACAAACCAACTAATCGATAACGAAAAACGTTGACAACGATTTTCATTATCGATTATTATCGATAATATCGATTAATAGTTTCAGCTCTAAAAAGAAGAGCAGCATTGTCATCCTAGGCTGCTCTGCTGATGTGAACTACAAACATTCTCCTCTCTTTCATCCTCATTACATGGAGGTGGGGTGTGGGTTTCGAGTTTTGAGAAGATGTTTTAGATTTTAGTTCAGCTCATACGTTACAATTTCTGGAAAGATCAACAGTTATACTATCTATTTGAAGAAATGTACTTAACCTAAAAAAATAAAACCAATATGGTCACCACATACAAGGGCTGATAAGCTGCAATATATTATAGTTTTTGCTTTCTCTAAGATTAAGCCAAATGTGAGTGAAACATGTCAGAAAGGAGTGACTGATGGGTGAGGATTTGTTGTAAAGGCAGAAGGATTTTAATCTTAATGCATTTGATGCTCATGAGTGTTTTAGCCGTCCGGGACTTTCCGCTGATTGGCTAAGACACAGCAGCAGTACCACTGGCTCTAGCGGCAGTCAATCAGTTAGCCAATAAGAAAAGAGAGGGGGTGGGCCAGGTCGGGGCTCCGTGTCTGAATGGATAAGCTGTGTCCCGATAGCAAGCTGTTTGCTGTGTGGACACTCGACAGAGGGGAGTGGCCAGGAGCAGTGAAGAGGGACCCAAGAAGAGGAGAGCTACTCTGTGCAAAACCAAGTGCACAGAGGGGGGAAGTATATCATGTTTGTGATTTATTTTTTAAACAAAACTTTACAATCACACCAGAGTTGAATACAGTGTGTGGCAATACTTGTGAGTGAGTGAAAAATGTGTATAGCGCTTAGCCTTCAGAAGAGGTGCGTCTTGAGTTTTTTTTCTGCAGGCCCGATGACCTTCTTCCGTTCGGATGTTAGTTGGTAATGCGTTCCACAGCCGAGGTCCTTGGACTGCGAATCTTCGTTCTCCTTTAGACTTGTAGCGGGACTTGGGGATTTGAAGTAGATTTTGCTTGGTTGATCGAAGAACGAGATTGGGGTTGTGATATTTTATTTTCTCACATAAATATTGGAGGGCGATTCCTTGAATACATTTGTGAGTGAGGCAGAGGGCCTTGAATGTGACCAGGTCCTTTACGGCCAGCCAATGAAGGGTCCTCAGGGATGGGGTGATTGATTCCCAGGGTTTTTTCCCTGTTATCAGTCTTGCTGCCGTGTTCTGGTTAACTTGTAGATGAGAAATCTGGTATTTTGGGAGTCCGAGGTAGAGGGAGTTTGCATAGTCGAGCCTGGAGTTGATAATGTATTTACTTGTACTTGTACTCTATATTATATTTTTGTACCATTTAAAGCAGGCCAAGCATCAGACTGAATATTTCATTCTAAGTGCATGCAAGCTAAGTATCGAGTACTGTAATATAGGGAATCAAATTCAAATATTGTAGAGTGATTTTCCAGTAAGTCCACGTCAGTCAGGACTCACATAGCAGCCTGCTTTTATTAACCACTTGCCCACGGCGTCATGGTAAAAAGACGTCATGTTTTTAAAGATGGATATCTCGGTAACGGCAGCAGCTGCTGCCACAACCGAGATATCCATCTTTTCCGTGGGCAGTCCTATACACGATAATGGCGGTCTCCGTGAGATCGCCGTTATCGGTGGTGGGAGAGGGCCCCCCCCTGCCGCCGCTCTCCTGCGCCCTCCGCCGCTTACCAGAGCCGTCGGTAGCGGCGGAGGCGATCGGGTCCTGTCGGCAGCTGTGTTGGGATACGAGTGAGGGAAAAATCGCCCCCACCCGTTCCCCATAGCTCTGCTGGGCGGAAGTGACGTCTAAACGTCAGTCCCGCCCAGCGTCTTAAAGAAACATTTTTTTTTTTCTGACATTTGAAAAATTACTTTTTTTTTTTGCATTTAAGCCTAAATATGAGATCTGAGGTCTTTTTGACCCCAGATCTCATATTTAAGACGACCTGTCATGCTTTTTTCTATTACAAGGGATGTTTACATTCCTTGTAATAGGAATAAAAGTAATAATTGTTTTATTTTTATTTATTTTGGTGTACAAAATTATAAACTAATTTAAAATAAATAAGAAAACAAAAAAAAAAAAAAAATGCCCCATCCCGACGAGCTTGCGCACAGAAGCGAACGCATACGCGAGTAGCGCCCGCATATGAAAACGGTGTTCAAACCACACAAGTGAGGTATCGCCGCAATCGTTAGAGCGAGAGCAATAATTCTAGCCCTAGACCTTCTCTGTATCTCAAAAAATGCAACCTGTAGAATTTTTTAAACGTCACCTATCGAGATTTTTAAGGGTAAAAGTTTGACGCCATGCCACGAGCAGGCGCAATTTTTAAGCGTGACATGTTGGGTATCATTTTACTCGGCGTAACATTATCTTTCACAATATATAAAAAAATTGGGCCAAATTTATTGTTGTCTTATTTTTTTATTAAAAAAAGTGAATTTTTTTCAAAAAAAGTGCGCTTGTAAGACCGCTGCGCAAATACGGTGTGACAAAAAGTATTGCAATGACTGCCATTTTATTCTCTAGGGTGTTAGAAAAAAAAATACAATGTTTGGGGGGTTGAAGTAATTTTCTAGCAAAAAAAACAGGCAAGTGGTTAAAGACAAAAAAAAGGTTAAATGAAAACAATTGCCCTTGCAGGGTTTTATTAGGGTTACATCAGTCCAACAAAATTATTTAACCTCCTGGCTAACAAGACTTCATTGCCCCTAAGTTGGTCTCTGCTCAGACTTACCATGCAGGCTCCTTTAACTTCCCATTCAAAAACAAAATCGCCACTTGGCTGTACAAGTTTCTGCTTTGAGGCACCCCATCTCACAGAACCCACGCTTTGCATCTTTAGCACAGCTTTCTTGGTTCTCTTACTTACAGCTCTGCGCTGCACAGGCCAAAACCCTAAAGTCCACCTGACTCTTTTGCTGAGACTTCCTGTCTCCTGTGTGGAGCACACTTGTCCCCTGGCTGGAGCCCAAAGCTACTGAAATGTGTTAGCTTATAATGGCTGTGCACACACACAAACACAGTCTGCAGGTCTCTCGTAAGTCCTGGCTATGTGATTGAAGGCTTCTTCGACCCAAATCTCTGTTAAGCCTTCGGACTCCAGCCTCAGGATTTCCAAACCCAGAGAACACTAACAAGCCAGTCTTCTCCACTCAGAAGCAACACACTAGAGCTCCTAAAACTGTAAACTTGAGAATCCTGTGTGTCCTCTGCCTACACTCACATTAGTCTGTGGGTCTAGCACTGTCACAGTACATGTAACTCATAGGTATTTATTACCTCTCACAGAGATTACAGTACTCCCCCTGACAAAACCTTCATCTACTTTTACTCCAGTGCAAAGCCATCTTTGTTCAAGCACCATCCAGAGACGCAACTTATTTACTGAACTGAGATGAAGATGCATAATTAAACAATTATGTAAATACTGGTCAGAGGCAGTTCACAGACACAGCAACCTAGGCACACAGTGGGCGCCCAGGAGCTGCAAACATATTAAAGCACATTGTTCTTATCAGTTGACTTTTCTATGTTTAGCAGAAGGAATTTGGGCAGCTATACAACCCCCCTAACACTCATGTATTCCTCCTAAGCCAGCGCTCAATAAGCCCCTCTTTGAGCCCCAAGAGATGACAGAGGACATCATTTGTGTGTACAGTGACCCCAAAAGTATCCACTTCTGGGTCAGAGCTGTCAAAACCCTGACTCAGCGGCCATGTTAGTTACAAAACTGAGCTCTTGGTCCTAGATTTTCTTGGAATACTGATATGACTGACAAGGCATCAGAGGTCTAACAAACAACATAAACAGAACCTGTTTTTACTGCCACACATGGGGTATAACTAAACCTCAAATAAAAAAAATCATAATTTGTATTAGAAGGCACATACATGAATGAAGCAAGTCCAATGTGCAATCCTGTTGCTGGCAACAACTTAGGCCGCGTACACACGATCAGTCCATCCGATGAGAACGGTCTGAAGGACCGTTTTCATCGGTAAACCGATGAAGCTGACTGACGGACTGATGTGCCTACACACCATCGGTTAAAAAAACGATTGTGTCAGAGCGCGGTGACGTAAAACACAACGACGTGCTGAAAAAAACGAAGTTCAATGCTTACAAGCATGCGCCGACTTCATTCTGAGCATGTGCGGCTTTTTAACCGATGCTTTTGCATACTAACCATTGGTTTTGACTTATCGGTTAGGCGTCCATCGGTTAAATTTTAAAGCAAGTTCTCTTTTTTTTGACCGAAGGATAAGTGACCGATGGGGCCCACACACGATCGGTTTGGACCAATGAAACTGACCTTAAGTCTGTTTTCATCGGTTTTGACCGATCGTGTGTACGCAGTCTTACAGTACCTGTGACAGGATCTCTAAATATTGGTGTAGCTCCCCCTTAATTTCAGTACAGGCACTACGCTAAAGTTAGTGGGCGAATGGGAGAGCTATTTTGCTCCCATTCATAATTGGTCAAATTGCAGGCTGTTGCTATTTCAGAACTGTCTTTGGGTCAGTCTGCGGCACAGGGGTGTGATTACACCCCTGGATGGCAGTTTGCGCTGGAGGGGTTCTGACAGAGCCACTTTTCCCCAGCAGCCAATTAGAGGAGTTCTTCCCTCACTGGGCATGCTGGGGAGGGGTATATCTGTGGCAGCTGCTGCGTGTTTGGGGTCGGTTTTTCTTCTCTGCGCGCCATCCACCTTCAGGGTGCGCGCATCCACGGACCCCGCTCGCATGGCCCACCTGGCCGGAGCCACCTGCTCCATGAAGACCCATCCAGATGTTGATAGGGGCCCCAGTGACTTACTGGGTCCCCAACCTTACTGAGAAGATCCCAGGCTGTGTGCCGTTCGGTGGGGGATCGGCTTGAGGAGAACCCGGAGGCAGGTTATCCAAAAGGGCTTGAACGAACCATCGGAGATCTGGTTGCTGGAATTGACAGGTACATGACAGCTGTCAACCGGTGACCCCTTTCATGGCATTTACTGGGAGGATTCGCTCAATCCGAATTGTTCTCTTGAGTACTGAAGTACAAAGCCTGTGGCAGAGGCCCGAGCCAGGTCTGTAATAGAGAACTGTTCCTCCCAGCAACTTAAGGCCGCGTACAAACGATGAGACATGTCCGCTCAAACATGTCCGACGGACCGTTTCCAGCGGACATGTCTCATCGGATTTTGGTCCGATGGCGTGTACACACCATCGGACGAAAATCCCCTCGGGCTGAGGACGCGGTGACGTTGACGCCGCCACGTCACCACTCCAGGAAGTAAAATACTTCCACGCATGCGTCAAATCCATTCGACGCATTCGCAGAGATGTCTGTCCGCTGGTTAGTATACTAACCAGCGGACATATCCGACGGACATGTCTCTGGCAGGCAAATTTCAATGCATGCTTTGAAATTTCCCCGCTGCGATCCTATGTGGAGTGTCATGTCAATTAAAGGGTGCAATTTCAACTAAGGCAGTAGGTGGTCATAGCACCACAAAGCTCTCACCAGCGGCATGTAAATTTGGGCTAGCTAATTTGTGCCCAAAAATTAGCACCGTGGTGACCACACTAATCAACAATTCTACCAAGGTGGAATGCCTGGTAATATTTCCGAATGTTAGGAACGGCTAGACCACGTACTGTTTGGGTTATGATAGTAGGTGGCGAGGAAGATGTGTTTTTTTATATGCCCAGGTGAACTTAATAAAAAGAGAATGGACCTGTTTAACCACTTGTCATCTGCCCACCGTCAAATGACGGCGGGCAGATGACTCCATTATCCTGACATCACTTCATATGACGTGATGTCCCTTTAAAGCCACGGGCGGGCGCGCGCGCGTCGCCGGCGGCGCGCACCCGCCGCTCTGCGGGGATCCCGTGCGAGTGCCCGGCGGCAACGATTGCCGCCGGGCAAACGCGATTGCTCAGTAACTGAGCGGGGACGTGGAGCTCTGTATGTAAACACAGAGCTGCACGTCCCTGTCAGGGAGAGAGGAGATCGATTGTGTCCCTTGTACATAGGGACACAATCGGTCACCTCCCCCAGTCACCCACCCCTCCCCCCACAGTTAGAACACTCATAGGACACACATTTAACCCCTTCCCCGCCCCCTAGTGGTTAACAACCTTCACTGCCAGTCACATTTATACAGTAATCAATGCATATTTATAGCATTGTTCACTGTATAAATGTAAATGGTCCCAAAAATGTCAGAAAAGTGTCCGAAATGTCCGCCATAACGTCGCAGTCCCAATAAAAAAATCGCAGATCGCCGCAATTAATAGTAAAAAAAAAAAAAAAAAAATGCCATAAACTATCCCCTATTTTGTAAACGCTATAAATTTTGCGCAAACCAATCGATAAACGCTTATTGCATTTTTTTTTTACCAAAAATATGTAGAAGAATAAGTATCGGCCTAAACTGAGGGAAAAAATATTTTTTTTATATATTTTTTGGGTTATTTATTATAGCAAAAAGGAAAAAATATTGCATTTTTTTAAAAATTGACGCTCTATTTTTGTTTATAGCACAAAAAATAAAAACCGCAGAGGTGATCAAATACCACCAAAAGAAAGCTCTATTTGTGGGAAAAAAAGGACGCCAATTTTGTTTGGGAGCCACGTCGCACGACCGCGCAATTGTCAGTTAAAGCGACGCAGTGCCGGAAGCTTATATTTTGTCTGGGCAGGAAGGGGGTGTAGGTGCACAGTAGGCAAGTGGTTAAAGTAAACGAGGGGTATCTTAATTGGTATGGCCTGGAATAGGTATAGAAACTTTGGCAGGATACACATCTTTAGTAGGTTGCATCTGCCAAACCAAGAGTGCAGGCCCTTATGCCACGTTGCCAACAATAAACGGGTTCTAGCCAGCAGAGGTGGAAAGTTGTATGCAAATGTCTGGGACAGATTCGCAGGGATATAATTGCCCAAATATTTTAAAGTCGTGTCTGTCCACTTAAGGATAAAACTTGACTGTAATGCTGATAGAAGGGCAGGAGGTATACCCGTTTGTTAAAATGTATTTTTAGATTTGAAAACGATCCATAAAGTTTGATTTCTCTGAGAAGATTTGAGAGTGATATGGTAGGATCCGTCAGGGAGAAGAACAAGTAATCTGCATATGCTGAGATTTTCTTTGAATCAATATACTTTGAATGTCTGGATTTAAATAGATTCAATGAAGGAATGGTTCCAGCAACAGAGCGAAAAACAGGGGGAACCAATGGGCATCCCTGTCTAGTTCCGTTTGTAATGGGGAAGGGGGGTTAGATAGTACTCCATTAGCTTTAACCTGAGCTGTAGGGTTAGAGTGAATTTCGGCAATCCAGTTAAAGATAGTTTCCCCTAGGCCTATATGATGAAGGCAGTTTACAAATTTTCCTGTACTCCATAAGCCACAAAATCTTTTTAATCCATATTTGTCAGTAAAATGCAGGATGAGTCAATAAACCAGAGCCGATGAAGTGCTAGCTACTGGCTGTCATATTTAGGAGGCTAGCATAATTTTTGTATTCTGAACTATATTTGTGATTCACCGGATTCCTCTTAAAAGTCTTCTGTAACCACTATGTTATTGCAAATCTTCCCTGACCAATGCTGACCTTAAGCAGGAGGCAGCTGAGTGCATGTTAACAGCTAATGAAAGACAAAGCCTTACCAAATATCTGTGATTGGTGGTAAAGGTTTCTCTCTGCTGTAGTATTGCCCAATTCTAGGTCATGCACAAGAACATTCACTGATTAGCTGGGGTAACTAAACCTCATTGCGTCCAGTATTAGCTTGGAAAACTAAGAAGTGTTATATACTTCTAATATAATATAATATACTTCTAATGTAATATATAGTGCTAGGATTGTTTCTCTCGCTCCAACGCACATGGCAATACCTTACATGTGTGATTTGAACTGCGTTTACATATGTGGGCAGGACTTACGTGTGCATTTGCTTCAGTGCGCAAGCACATGGGGACAGGGAGCTTTAAATTTTATTTTACATTTTTTGTAAATTTTACCCATTTTTTTTTTCATTTTTTTTTATACTTTCTCTTTAGAACTGCAATACCTTTTCAAAATACAAGCGGCTGCAAAAGGTATGTTTGTTCTTTTTACAGGTGGGTTATTGGGTAAAAGTGACCCTGTGGTAACACATTTTGTAACTGGACCATGATAACCTGAAACTAGCTACTAGCACTCTACCTTCTGCTCTGCACAGTCACTCATTTATTCAGACAGAACTAACATCTCACAATGACAAGCACTATTTTTTATTATGGCATGGTTGGCACCATTAAAATATATTTATGAGCGGTCTGAATTGTAGACTAAGTGATTAACTGCAACTGAGCAGTAAGCTATTCTTGCACAGGGTTGAACAGCATCTATTAGTTCCTGTCACTCAGTCTTAGCATTGCTACAGATTTTAGCAGTGGCCAGTGGAATGCTGCCTACCTCCATGGACACCGACCATCAGCGACGATCTACCCCTATGACTTCTCATCCACGGCTAAAAAAAAAGTCTGACTGGTGCCCACAACTACGTACAAAAAAGCCCCCTTCATTCTCATTAACAAACTGAGAGGAAAGCCAAAGACCCTTTGCTTGCTCATGCAGCTGTGAGGTGCTCTTCCTGACTCAGAGACTAGATCTTCAATTGTGTGATAAGCGAGTTTTGAGGGTTCAGAAAAGGGGTGTATTCCGCGCCAATATATAATAACCAAAATGTGCTAAATACAGCTTTTTGGGGGTTAGCAGGGAAGGAATGTAAATGGTAGCTGATAAGCAATGGTGCAACTCAAGCTTTTTAGAATCTTTTTAGAGTGAGGCTGCAGAAGCCTTGTAGAGGAGCCTTCTGCCACCAATCAGTTTGTTCCGTTTACTTACATAATTATCTATGTAGCAGAACTCCATTAGTCCTTAGTGAAATTAATGATTCTTTAGGTCATTAAAAGGGTACAGAACAATAATTATTCACAGAGACGTTCCAGCATATCTGTGCTTCCCACACAGCTTTTCTACAGCCTTCCTCAACCAAGGTTCTGGGGAAAACCTAGGATTCCTCCAAAGGTTTCTACAAGTTCTTGAGCTGTGGTTGATTGACTTGCAGTTTATTGGAGCCTGTGTAGCTCCAGAACCAACACTTGGCATAGTCAGTTGTATAACACCAAGTTCTTTTTAGCGGTCTGTAAAGATGACTACACATGATATTTTCCTATACATAGTAGGCAAGGTTGAACGTAGAAACAAGTCCATCAAGTCCAACCTATGTGTGTGATTTTATGTCAGTATTACATTGTATATCCCTGTATGTTGTGGTCATTCAGGTGCTTATCTAATAGTTTTTTGAAATTATCGATGCTCCCGCTGAAACAACTACCTGTGGAAGAGAATTCCACATCCTTGCCACTCTTACAGTAAATAACCCTCTACGCCAGTTTAAGGTTAAACTACTTTTCTTCTCATTTTAGTGACAGGCCACGTGACTTATTAAATTCCCTTTCGCTGAAAAGTTATATCCCTATTGTGGGGCCACCAGTAGAGTATTGTACATTGAAATCATATCCCCTCTCAAGTGTCTCCTCTCCAGAGAGAATAAGTTCAGTGCTCATAAACTTTTCCTCATAACTAAGATCCTCCAGACCCTTTATTTGTTGCCTTTCTCTGGTCTCTCTCCAGTTCCAACACATCCTTCCTGAGGACTGGTGCTCAGAACAGGACAGCATACTCCAGGTGCGGCCAGACCAGAGTCCTGTAGATTGGGAGAATTATTGTTTTATCTCTGGAGTTGATCCCCTTTTTAATGCATGCCAATATTCTGTTTGCTTTTCTTGCAGCAGCTTGGCATTGCATGCCATTGCTGAACCGGTCATCTACTAGGACCCCAAGGTCCTTTTCCATCCTAGATTTCCCCAGAGGTTCACCCCCTAGTGAGTAGATTGTAATCATACTTTTGCCACCAAAATGCATTATTTAAAAATGTTCTACATTAAACCACATTTGCCATGTAATTGCCCACCCCATTAGATTTACCAAAACCATATGAGGTCAAATCCAAACACTTTCAAATTGTGTACAATAAGGCAGGCCCTTGCACTACATGTTTGAAGGCAAATCTAAAGGAAGTTGAACAAGAAAATTGTATCATGTTAGCAGCTTAAGGGTGGATTTCTGACCACCACTGTAAGGAAGGGCATGCTTCCCACTGACCAACAATGTAAGGGCATTTTTTCCACTGACAATGATGAATTGATTTTGGCAGGTGTGTGTTCCCCAAGACCTGAAAACTATTTCCATGTCTTTTCTAGGGTGAAAAGGTTCAAAAAAGGCTGCTCTATTTGGTAATTTTGTTCACTTTCACTACTGAACCAGCTCTACCATTACTAAAATTGACAAGCATAAAGCTCAAGAAAAACAAAATCAAATCTGTATAGTCATTCTAAGTCAGTGACATAGAAAGTACTAAAGCCACTGGAGCAACATGTGAGTGAGTGAAGAACTTATATAGCGCAGCACATGCGAACTAAATCGCCTCTGGGCGCTCGTTGTTCCTTTCTCCTTTGATATCAAAAGAGATGAGTTTTGATCTTTCTTCTGAATGCCAAGTGGTTCTCCTCCAAGCGAATGCTGGTTGGTAAAGCGTTCCATAGTCTGGGACCTTGGAGCGCAAATCTTCTTTCTCCTTTGGACTTGTATTTGGCTTTGGGTATCTGGAGCAGATTTTGGTTGGTGGATCGTAGAACGCGATTGGAGTTGTGAGGTTTTATTTTTTCGCATAGATATTGGGGGGCCTTCCCATGAATACACTTATGTGTCAGACATGCTTTAAAAGCAATTCTGTCTTTTACTGGCAACCAGTGAAGGGTTCTCAGCGAAGGTGAGATGGATTCCCATGGTTTTTTTCCAGTCACAAGTCTGGCGGCCGTGTTTTGAACGACTTGCAGACGAAAGATTTGGTACTTTGGGAGTCCGAGGTAAAGGGCATTTGCATAGTCAAGTCTGGAGTTCACAATTGTTCCTACCACGACTGCCATGTCTTCTTTAGGAATAAAAGATATAAGTCTACGTAGTAGGCGCAGCAGATGGTGAGATCCGCTGACTACTGACCCTATTTGTGCGTCCATTGTCATGTAGGAGTCGAAGATGACCCCGAGACTTTTGACTTTGGCGCTAGGGGCGATGATTTGGCCCAGAATGGGCGGGGGTGTCCAAGTTGTTGCAAGTTGATTCTTACGACTGGCGTGAAACAGGAGAAGTTCTGTTTTGGAGCTGTTGAGTTTAAGATAACTCTTTTGCCGCGTACACACGGTCGTTTGTTGCGATGAAAACAAACGACGTTTTCTGTGAAGTAAAAAACGACGTTTTTGAAACGTCACTTTTCAAAGACAATTTTGCATACACACCATCGTTTTCTCACAAAAAGCGAGGTTACGTTCACCACTCTTTTCCATTGAAGCTCGCTTCATAACTAGCTTCTGGGCATGCGCGGGTTGAAAAACGTCGTTTTAAACAACGTTTTTGCTACACACGGTGACTTTTTGTGAAACAAAAAAGACGTTTTGAAAAACGACACAAAAAATTCAAGCATGTTGGAATTTTTTTTTGGTCGTTTTTTTTAAGACAAAAAACGACGTTTTGCCCACACACGATCAATTTAAATGACGTTTTAAAAAACGTTGTTTTTTTTCATCGCAAAAAACGACCGTGTGTACGCGGCATAAGTCATCCAGTTTTCTATCAAAGAGAGGCATGTCTCTAAACTGAGATGATGATCCTTTTTATTGCAAATGCGAAAATACAGTTGTGTGTCATCAGCATATGAGTGATAAAGTAGTTTTTGGCTACTGATGATTTCAAAGAGAGGGCGAAGATAGATATTGAAGAGCACCGGCGACAGAGAGGATCTTTGAGGGACTCCGCATGACACCGTGCGTTTTTCAGAAGTGAAAGGTCCCAATTTCACTATTTGTGATCGGTTTTCCAGAAAAGAGGAGAACCATGATAGATTAGCTTCTGCGACTTTGGCTACTTCAGCTAGCCGAGTCAGTAATAGTTTGTGGTCTACTGTGTCGAACGCTGCGCTTAGGTCCAACAGCACTAGAAGACAAGATTCTCCTTCATCTGCGACCTCAAGAGCGTCATCCCATATTTTGAGCAGTGCTGTTTCTGTCCCGTGCCCGGGACGGAAACCCGATTGAAATGGATCGAGTAGATTATGGGTATCTAGATGCTGTTGCAGCTGTTGTACCACTACTTTCTCCATTACCTTGGAGAGGACGTTTAGGCCTGTTATGGGACGACGGTGAGTTGGGTCTTTGGGGTCGAGGGTGGGTTTCTTTAGGATGGGTTTGATTATGCCCTGTTTCAACTGGAAGGGCACTGGTTTATAAGTTGCGTGATGGGCGGTGCCAGGATATCGGCACATTCCTTCAGCAGTTTGGTGGGGATGATATCATTGGGTGCTGTGCTGTTTCGTAGGGTATCAATGATATTTTTAGTGGCCTCGATGGAAATGGGTTTTAAAGTGAACTGTGTTGCTTGTGGCGAATTTGTGTGGGAATTCGTCGTATGGTTGAAGGGGGGGTTAATGGGAGTTCTATTTTGCCAACAAACTAGTATATGAAGAGGGAAAGGTCAGAATTGACCTTCTCCATACTTCAAGCTTTCAATTAGCTGGATCAGTAAGTACTAGGGTTGTCCCGATACCGATACTAGTATCGGTATCGGGACTGATGCCGAGTATTTGCGGGAGTACTTGTACTCCCGCAAATACCCCCGATACCAAAATAGAATACTTCATATTGCAGCCATGTCCTGTCCCTCATACCTGTAGCTATGATATGTCCCCCACGTATGCCCACGTATGCCGCCGCCGCCGCATACCGCCGTTAATCCCCCTGCATTATAGTGTAGCATGCATTACAAGCTTTCGTTTTGAATACTTGTAAATGCCCGCACCGCCATGTATAGACACTCCCCTTCTCGGGGATCCATCCAATACCGAGCAAGGGGGAGTGGTGACGTTACGGGCGTGGGACACTCTCCCGTGCTCGGTATTGGACGGATCCCCGAGAAGGGGAGTGTCTATACATGGCGGCGCGGGCATTTACAAGTATTCAAAACGAAAGCTTGTAATGCACGCTACGCTATATTGCAGGGGGATTAACGGCGGTATGCGGCAGCGGTGGCGACATCTTAGCTACAGGTATGGGGGACATACATGGCTTGCAATATGGGGGACATACATGGCTTGCAATATGGGGGACATACATGGCTTGCAATATGTGGGGGACAGACATGGCTTGCAATATGTGGGGGACAGACATGGCTTGCAATATGTGGGGGACATACATGGCTTGCAATATGTGGGGGACATACATGGCTTGCAATATGTGGGGGACATACATGGCTTGCAATATGTGGGGGACATACATGGCTGCAATATGTGGGGGACAGGACATGGCTGCAATATGTGGGGGACAGGACATGGCTGCAATATGTGGGGGGACATGGCTGCATTTGGGGACACATTTAAAAAAAGTATCGGTATTCGGTATCGGCGACTACTTGAAAAAAAGTATCGGTACTTGTACTCGGTCCTAAAAAAGTGGTATCGGGACAACCCTAGTAAGTACTGTACTTTTTCTTGGGGCTCGTTCACATCAGCGAGCCACACTAATCACATGGCTTCAGGAACAATTGTTTTGATTTGTTTTTCCAAATAACTTTATTGAAATGTAACAAGTGACATATCAATGCAGTCCTTTTTACCCAGAGACGATTTAGTTTGCATGTGCCGCGCTATATAAGTTTTTCATTCATTCATTCATTCATGGAGGCATTGTGATGCAGTAGTTTACGTTTTAACCCACTACACTGAAAAAAAGTACTGCATGCAAACATCACAGAAACACTGTGGTGTGAGCAATCATCATTTTGCCTTGTTCTTGCATTGGGGCTGCACTGGAATTCGCTGCCAGTGTAGCCTCAAAGCACCTGGTGCTAACAATATTGTGGTGGTGGTAATTTTCTTCGGGGGGGGGGGGTGGGAGGCGGCAAACAGCCCTGACCACCCCATGGTCGGTCGGGTCTGGATCACTTACCTCCTCTATGGTGGGCTTCACTGGCGGCTATTCATTCGCTGTTGTAACACCTGGGTGGGATCGTAGCACAATGCTCTGCGCCACTAGTCCATCCTATTTTGAAGCCTATATGAGCCTCTGGCTCTAATAAGGTGCTTCAAAAAAACACCCCCCGCCACTGTAATTCATGTGCCCGGCATCCTAAAAGGGGTCAGATGCATGAATAGGGGGTGGCGGCCATGGATAGAGGGGGCGGCGATCAGGCACCCCTAATGGACACTTATACTAACTCAAAAATTATAACTGAAAATATCCACTAAAAAAAAATTAAATTTACTTTAAAGGAAACTTGTGAGGAGACACATCCAAGCTTCTGTTGCTGGCCTCTCTTCAGGAAATCTAAGGCCTCGTACACACGAGGGGATATGTCCGCTGAAAACGGTCCGATGGACCGTTTCAGCAGACATCTCCGCTCGTGTGTATGGGCTAGCGGACAGATTTCTCCACCCGACAGATTTCAAAGCATGCTTTGAAATCCATCCGGTGGAATCTGTCCGCCCGACATGTCTGCTGGTTAGTACACTTACCAGCAGACATGTCGTCCCCCACCGCCGCCGTGCCGCCGCCGAATGGATTTGGCGCATGCGCGGAAGTGTTTAACTTCCTGGTGCGGTGACGTGGTGGTGACGTGGCGGCGTCAACGTCACCGCCGCGTCACCGTGCTGTCCGGCGGCGGGGAATTTGATCCGATGGTGTGTACACGCCATCGGATCAAACTCCCGATCGGACATATCCGATGGAAATGGTCCGCGGACCGTTTTCATCGGATATGTCCGATCGTGTGTACGAGGCCTTAGCTGCCTGGCTCTCATTTTCATCTGAAGGCTTCAATACTTTCTAAGATACACACCTAGAACAAGTTGGAAAATCTAACTTTGGTGACTGGATTGAAGTCAAAGGATGAGCATAGCAGTCAGACAACTAGTATGTTCAAAAGGAAGGTGCTACCTCCATACTTTACTAACCATAGGTTTAACCCTAAAATACAAGGGAAAAATTATATACGGCTCATGTTAGAGATTGATTTAGTAATGAAACATGATATTTTAGCTGTGGCAACACAAGCGTTGCGAACAGTTCTATTGAGTCACAGGGATGAAAGAGAATTAAAAAAAAAACTATACTCACTTTACCGATTGTGAAGAAAAGAACAACTAGAGTCACACAGGCAGCCCCAACCACAAAGAGCAAAATGAGCAGCAGTGGATAGTGCTGGTTGATGCATTGATACTTTTCGTAAAGCGAATGTGTAATAATCCAATCCTCATTGTCCTTTATTAGATATTTCCCTTTTGATGGCATTTTAATCCAATCTGGCTTCTTGTTTTTCTTCCCTAGGACTCACAGTGCACAAGAAAGACCAAACCTTGTTGTCTCGCTGGGCTCTTGTGGCGTGTTAGTCTGATTCACATTGCAAGCCTTCGTTCGTCGTGAGAAGTCTGCAGCTGGAGTAAGGTAAGAGCAGCAGCTCCCTCCTCCCAAAAACATGTGCAGCTTATCGAGGCTTGTGAGCAAGCATAGCTGTGCCTGGGTGATATCCTGTCAGTTTAGTGCAGTCACTAGCCATACACCATCTCCTCTTTCTCTCCCCATTGACTCCTTTGTATTCTGCAAAGCACAAAAGAAAGGCAGTGTTAGAAGCAGATTCATTGGCATTTCAAGTCTCTGTATTTACACCTAAGCTGTAATAGAAAGAAATGATTAAGAATAAAATTTAAATAACAATAATTATATACACACACACACACACACACACACACATATATACACACACACCTAAAATGAATAATTTAAAATATATATATACTTAATAATAAAACTTGTTAAAAGTAGTGACAAAGCAACTGGTCTCCAGAAGTTAACAACATAATTGTTAGGTGTTAAACACAAGCAGCTGTGCTAGATGTAAAATTAAACAAGGCGATGCATTGTGCGCAGAGTTCATGACAACTCATTAAGCATTTCGGCCTACAGGTGGCTCTTGAAAGGCAAAAGACATCTGAGAAGATGGGAGAGGGCAGAAAGAGGAGGAGATGCAGGAATAGGTACATTACAATGACTGGTATGTTTGAAAGCCAAGTGACTTATTCAAATCACACTTGTAAAACAACTTGTTAGTCAACTCCATCCTCACTTCAATGATGCAATTCAAACAAGCTATACAAAGCTAAGGCTGTTTGTTTTATTACATTTATTTTATCTATCTCTGGTAAAGAGCGCCATGCCCTAAAATACTTCTCACAAACAAAGAGGCCTCATTTATAAATGATGTGGGACATTCAAATATCCTCAAAAGCAAAAACATTGTGATCGCTACATTTTTCAAGTAATCTCACATTGGATTGTCAAATATAAATATTGATTGTATAGTTATAACAATGCTGCAGTTGTAAAATTAAAGAGTAGGCTGTGACGATAGATCTTCTTTAAATGAAAATGAGTCACAGAGTATATCTAGTGTTTAAAAAGTATATTATAGAATGTGTTGGGGCCACATCACTCTGGGGAATATGGCCCATACTGTATATATTTTGATAAAAATACACAATTTTAGTTTTTTTTCAAGCTATAGTTACAGTATCTCACAAAAGTGAGTACACCCCTCACATTTTTGTAAATATTTTATTCTATCTTTTCATGCGACAATACTGAAGAGATTACACTTTGCTACAATGTAAAGTAGTGAGTGAACAGCTTGTATAACGGTGTCAATTTGCTGTCCCCTCAAAATAACAACACACAGCCATTAATGTCTAAACCGCTGGCAACAAATGTGAGCACACCCCTAATTAAAAATGTTCAATTTGGGCCCAATTAGCCATTTTTCCTCCTCTGTGTCATGTGACTCGTTAGTGTTACAAGGTCTCAGGTGTGAATGGGGAGCAGGTGTGTTATATTTAGTGTTAATCGATCTCACCCTCTCATACCGGTCACTGGAAGTTCAACATGGCGCCTCATGGCAAAGAACTCTCTGAGGATCTGAAAAAAACTAAATTGTTGCTCTACATAAAGATGGCCTAGACTATAAAAAGATTGCCAAGACCCTGAAAACTGAGGTGCAGCACCGTGGTCAAGACCATACAGCGGTTTAACGGGACAGGTTCCACACAGAACAGGTTTCGCCATGGTCGACCAAAGACGTTGAGAGCACGTGCTTAACGTCATATCCAGAGGTTGTCTTTGGGAAATAGACATATGGGTGCTGCCAGCATTGCTGCAGAGGTTGAAGGTGTGGGGGGGGGGGCAGCCTGTCATTTCTCAGACCATACACCACACACTGCATCAAATTGACCTGCATGGCTGTCTTTCCAGAAGGAAGCCTCTTCTAACAATGTTGCACAAGAAAAATTGCAAACAGTTTGCTGAAGACAAGCAGACTAACGACATGGATTACTGGAACCAGATGGTGTTAAGCATTTATGGCAGCAACCAGGTGAGGAGTACAAAGACAAGTTTGTCTTGCCTACAGTCAGCATAGTGGTGGGAGTGTCATGGTCTGGCGCTGCATGAGTGCTGCCGGCACTGGGGTGCTACAGTTCATTGAGGGAACCATGAATGCCAACATGTACTGTGACCTAGTGAAGCAGAGCATAATCCTCTCCATTCGGAGACTGGGCCGCAGGGCAGTATTCCAACATAACGACCCCAAACACACCTCCAAGACAACCACTGCCTTGCTAAAGAAGCTGAGGGTAAAGATGATGGACTGGCAAAGCATCTCTCCAGACCAAAACCCTATTGAGCATCTGTGGGGCATCCTCAAACAGAAGGTGGAGGAGCGCAAGGTCTCCAATATCCACCAGATCCGTGATGTCGTCATGGAGGAGTGGAAAAGGACTCCAGTGGCAAACTGTGAAGCTCTGGTGAACTCCATGCCCAAGACGGTTAAGGCAGTACTGCAAAATAATGGTGGCCACACAAAATATTGACACTTTGGGCTCAATTTGGACATTTTTACTTAGGGGTGTACTCATTTTTGTTGCCAGTGGTTTAGACATTAATGGCTGTGCGTTGAGTTATTTTGAGGGGACAGCACAAGCTGCACACTTACTACTTTACATTGTAGCAAAGTGTCACTTCTTCAGTGTTGTCACATAAAAAGATAGAATAAAATATTTACAAAAATGTGAGGCTCTACTAACTTTTGAGATACTGTATGTAATGAATATGAGCTGAAATCCAAATGGGAGAAAGGGTTTGGGAATTACGGTCATTGTAATTCCAAAAGTAAAAACTGTCCAATTACAAAAGGAATTGGGCAATCGAATCAAAAGCTGTTTCATGGCCAGGTGTGGGCAACTCCTTCGTTATTTCTAAGTGTGGTATTAGCATTTGGAATCTATTGCTGTGAATCTACATCAAGCATTCAAAGGCGCAGTCCATGCAAGTGAAACAGGCCATTGTACGGCTTCAAAAACAAAACAAATCCATTAGAGAGATAGCAGCAACATTAGGAATGGCCAAATCACTGGGTCATTGGTGTTTATTGATGATGTGACACAAGACGGAAGCAGCTGGAGGAATTCTATACTGTCAGCCCAGATTTAGCTAAATGCAGCAAAGTTGATTGGACGGCGCTTCACAGTACAACTGGACAATGATCCAAAACTCACTGCAAAAGCAATCCAGGAGCTTTTGAAGTAAAAGAAGTGAAATACTCACTGGCCATCGCCTAATCTCAACCCAATCGAGCATGCATTTCCACTTGCTGAAGGGAAAAACTAAAGGCTGAAAGACCCACAAACAAAGAACAACTGAAGGTGGATGCAGTTAGAACCCTGACAAAGCATCAGAAAGGAGGAAACCCAGTCTTTGGTAATGTCCATGGATTGCAGACTTCAGGTAGTCATTGCCAGTAAAAGATTCTCAACAAAATATTAAAATGTTATATTTTATTTATGGATTATATTCATTTGTCCAATTACATTTGAGCCCTTGAAAATGGGGGGCTGTGTATAAAAATGGTTTCAGTTACTAGTACAAGTTGTACTTGATATTTATGTTCAACCCCTTGAATTAAAGCTGAAAGTTTGCAATTTGGATTGTTAAATTTTAATTTTATTATTGTGCCATACAGAGCGAAAAGTATAAAAATTGTGCCTGTGTCCAAATATATATGGATCTAACTGTACTGGTAGCATACTGCTATGGAATAATGCCAAGAACATTGTATCAAATACTTAGCATGAAGTGAAAATGTGTCTTTAGTAACAAATCTAGTTGCAAATACACTGTAAACCTGTCACACAGACTTTGCAACCCAGTTTGTAACCAACTGTGTCCACATTTTTTTTTATTTTTTATAAATGTCCACAAAAAAAATAAAAAAATGTAATTTTTAATAGAAATCCCCATATCAATGGGTTTATCTCTAATTTGGAAAAAATTGGCAGAGCTATACAAATCATTCCTTTATGTCCCTGGGTCAACTGTGGAACCAGAATTGTTGAGTGTATGATATAGAGTTATGTGGGGGGAATTCATAAAGGGTGTCGTAGAAGCCCTTAAAAATTCTGTTGGGGTGCCACAACAAAACTGTCAGTGCTGGAGCACAAATTCATGTACCTGCCAGAGAGAGGCATATGAATCTGTCAGTGCTTAGCACAGAGGTTGGAGTGTCCATAATGGATTAAGAGACTAGTTTTCTCATTGGGTCCGCCTTGCTGTTGATCAACAAATCCATAGTTGCTATTCAATAGCAGCTTTCAAATCTGGCACAAATGCTTGGCACAGGTAGTTCAGCATGAATTAAACTATCATTTACAGTCATCGGGACCTAGAATACTAATCATTAGAGCCAACTTATTTGAGTCTTCTTCTCTTGTTAACTCTTTCTGTTACCCAACACAGACACTTCCTATTGGATGGCCAGTGGTGGGAACCTCTTATGCCGCGTACACATTTTTTTTAATGTCATTAAAAACGATCGTGTGTGGGCTCCAGAGCATTTTTCTCAACGTAAAAAATGGCCATTAAAAATTTAGAATAAGCTCAACATTTTCAAAAAAGTTTTTAACGTTGTCCTTTTTAACTTCGTAAAAAATGGTCGTGTGTGGGCTTTAAACAACGTAAAAAAACACGCATGCTCAGAAGTTATGAGACAGGAGCGCTTGTTCTGGTAAAACTAGCGTTCGTAAAGGAGATAGCACATTCAACACGCTGTAACAGACTGAAAAGCACGAATCGTCTCTCACCAAACTTTTACTAACACAAAATCAGCAAAAGAATGGAATTTCCCCTTTATAATGCCGTCGTACGTGTTGTACATCACCGCGCTTTGCTAGAGCATTTTTTTTGTTCAAGATCGTGTGCAGGCAAGGCCGGCTTAACAATAATCGGGTTGAAAAAAAACGACGTTTTTTCTAGACCATTAAAAATGGTTGTGTGTACGCGGGATTAGGGTCAATGTCAGAGCCAAAGAGACAGCTGTTGTCAGTGGAGGGAAGTGGAGAGGAATGGCTGTCTTGGGGGGGGGGGGGCATGACAGTGTTAGATTTGGACAGGGTACTTAGATGAGTAGGGGCGGTAGGAAGATTTTTCCCAGAGTAGGGATTCAAGCTGCATTAGCCCGTTTGGTTATATGGCTCGTATGGTGAGAAGAGCAGTTCTGATGCCAACCAAAGTCTGAGCAGGGCAGGTGGAGGTGTTTTTTATTTTTTCATATTGTTTAGTAGACTAGTGGAAATGATCAGCATACTGAATGTATGCCACTTTCACTGTCAAGTAAAGATTGCTGCAAGCCATTTAAAAGATAAAGTTTACCCTACTAAAAAAAAATGCACATTTGTTCAATCTCAGGTTCCTGCAAATAAAGCAGGCAGTTACACAATGACAGAAAGACTCAATTAACCATGTAGAGCGCCCACTAGCACCCTGGTAGTTCATTGAGAGCTACAAACCGGCATCTGCAAAGCCTGTTGGTACTTGTAGTTAATTTATTTACAGATCTCTGTGAATAAATCAAGCGGCCATGTGAGCCATTTTTAATTGTGACAGCGGTACAGGGAGAAGATCCCCAGCCTGCTTTTGCAATGTTGGGGGGTGGGGCCTGGGGAATCAGCGAGAGGCTGCAGGAGGGGGAACATCATAGATCCTTTAAAGTGTAAGTTCACCTTTTCAAACAATAATGCAAATCGTACACTCTTACCCACCCTAACCCCAGGTCCACACTGTACTTACCTCTGTAGGGAATGAGTTGTCAGTGCCCACACAGCCAGTGTAGCGCTCCAAGGATTTGAAATCCCTGCTTATTTCCCCCTTTGTTTTGTGGTTAGATGGTACATTCGATACAACATTATACTAGAAAATGCATTTGAGTAAAAATGTTGAGGCTACCCATAAAATTGGTAATATAAAAAGCTAAAAAATAGTTTCCTACTGATGGTAGTGAGTGCTGTTTGGTTTGGAGTACAACCAGCCATGAGAAAAGGCCTTCTAAAAAGTGAAAAGAGCTGTGAGAACAATATACAGAAAAGCGGAGCGCAAGAATAGATTTTAACAAAGAAACACTCTTGACTGCCCCTCTTCCTAAGCTGCTTTCGCTCCTTCCATGGTAACCAAACTATTCAGATCACAGAGTCTTGCTGGGGACTGCAAGTTAACTCATTGCCTGCCAATAATGTGCCAACAGCACTAATCTATTTATTAAAGCAAAATCTATTTGCTGCCAAGGCAGAAAAACAGTATGCATCCTATAGCCTTATTCACTTTGTCCAAGTCCTAGACATATAATATGGTTTGCTAAAATACATCAAAATATCTCCACATTAATTCACATGGACACTACAGCTGTGTAAAGATGTAGGCGGCAGAGAAAGCGTTACCAAAAAAAGTCAGACTGTACCCGATGTTTAAAGGAACACTAAAGGTTCGTTTTTTATTAGATCAATTGATTGCTGTAAGCTAGAGCATTTTAATATCACTTACCTCGTTTTTCCTTTTGACTTCCAAAATACAGTAATCCAGGTTTAAAAATGCCATTTCCTGTCTCTCCTCTTCTTGCTTTCCACCAGCACCTCGATGGAGGAAAGCAGAATGTGCTCACCCCCTCCCCATGACTACAGCCCTGCGTGAAGATGCTCTCTTAACCCTCATAAGCATGGAGGCTAAGTCTAATAGGAACTGTAGTTCCCATTAGGCCGTGGTGTAGTAAGAATGAAAGTGCACTGCAAACCAGGAAGTCAGTGAGAATAACAATTCAGGAGTGCTGGAGGTGAATAAACAGCTCGATTTCAACAGGTATCAAACTAGTTATAATGCAAAACATTACTTTTTACTTTATCAGCTACTGTCAGACTTTAATTTAAGAGGAAAATATTTTTGTCTTTACAACCCCTTTAAGGATCTGATGAAAGATTTTTAAACTAACCAAAACATAAGAACTTGTAACATAACTTTGGAAGGTGGTGGCAGTTCTATGTGTCACATGAGTAGCATATGGAAAGACAAGATAGGAGCTGGCTTATCAAGATCATGACTACACCAAATTCCTTTTCAATATAGATGAATACAGTTAACACATTCTTTAGTAATGTCAATCTCTAGCAGCTGACAAAATATTTTAGAAGTATCTTATCTTAAAATGAAAGCAATCGTGCCAAAAACTGTTTGTTTTACCGCTGTTAATGGAAAAGTATGGCTAATGGAAACGTTATGCCCTGTACACACAATCGTTTTTTCTGACAGTATAAACTCCGACAGGTTTTTCGACGGAATTCCGCTCAAGCCGTCTTGCATACACACGGTCACACCAAATTCAGACCGTCAAAAGCGCGGTGACGTTCAAGGCGTACGACGAGCCGAGAAAAATTAAGTTCAATGCTTCCGAGAATGCATCGACTTGATTCTGAGCATGCATGTTTTTTTCTCAGTCAGAGTTCCATACAGATGAATGGAATTTCCATTGGAAAACAAAATGGAACATGTCCTCTTTCTAAGTCCGTCGGAATTTCCGACGGAAAAAGTTTGATGGGGCATACACACGGTCGGAATATCCGATGAAAAAATTCCGTCTGACTTCATTGGAAATTCCGATCGTGTGTACGAGGCATTAGTGTTTGTTTGTTTCTTATTCTGGTACACAGGGGGCCCAGACAACAGGAGAATAAGTGAAGCAGAGAAGTAACAATGACAGAACAATGCTCTCCGTGTCTCTCACCCAGCAACTGAAAGCTGGTTTCTCCCCCTCCCGCCGGCTTTAAGCTGCTGGGTGAGAGGCACTGAGGGCCCAGGCCAGCCATTCCTTGGATGTTGAGCCTGGCTGGCCGCCGCTGGGCTCCTTTTGCCACCCACAACTGGGACAAGGAGACGGGAGGCTGGAGCAGAGAGAGGAAAGAGCCAGGAAGAGGTGCGCTGTGTTGTGCTCTTTCTCCTGTCAGAAGAGAATTCCTCTATACAGCACATGAGACACGATCGCTCTGCTCCGTTCACATCTCCACATTCCAATTTTTTTGCCAGGAGCAGGTGTGAGAATTTGGAGCTAATAGGGGGGATTTGTGGGTAGAAGATTTGTGCTAGGATAGAAAGTTTGAAAAGAAAGAGGATGTGTGCTAGGACGTGAAGATTTGTGCTAGGAGGGAGGATTGGAACATGTGGGGAGAATTTCGTCTTGAAGATGCAATTCATGTTTTTTATGTATGACGGAATGTTTGTGTCCACTAATAATGATTTTCATGTATTTTTTGTTAAAATATAATTGATATTTGCACACCGGGGGGGGGGGGTTGTACTGGGCCATGTTATTTCTAACAGAGGCCCTGGCACCATGTATGAAAAAATATCCTATTCTCTTTGTATTGCTTCCTTTGTGTGAAATCCCTGGTGTTCCTGCCAGTCCTTCTACTTTCCTGTTAAAAACTGACCACACTAGGCAGTAGAACACACCATGGTCAGTAGCTGTGCTGGCAACCCAGAGTGCTCTCCCCCAATAATTAGACTTGCACTGACACTCCACCCCCTCACAAAAATTCACTGGAAAGCTTGGTGTACTATTGCTTCTCCTCCCCTAGCCCTAATGCAGCTAAGTACAGAGGGAATGTAATCACTTATAAAAAAAATAAAAAGGGTATTTATAATTTTTATAATTTTTATTTTAACCACTTAAGACCCGGACCAAAATGCAGGTAAATGACCAGGCCCCTTTTTGCGATTCGGCACTGCGTCGCTTTAACTGACAATTGCGCGGTCGTGCGACGTGGCTCCCAAACAAAATTTGCGTCCTTTTCTTCCCACAAATAGAGCTTTCTTTTGGTGGTATTTGATCGCCTCTGCGATTTAAATTTTTTGCGCTATATATAAAAATAGAGCGACATTTTTGAAAAAAAAACAATATTTTTTACTTTTTGTTATAAGAAAAATCAAATAAACTAAATTTTAGTCAAACATTTAGGCCAAAATTTATTTAGCCACGTCTTTAGTAAAAAAAAAAAAAAAAAAGAAAATCGCAATAAAAAAAAAAAAAATAGCTACCTAGCGGGAACAGGGAGTGAAAGGGTTAACTAGGGCGGTGATCAAGGGGTTAAAACTTTATTAGGGGGGGTACGGGGGCTACCCTGGACCTGACACTAACTGCCTGTCACACTGACACTAACTGCAGTGATCATACATATAATCACTGCATTTAGTGACACTGTGACAGGGGGGAGGGGGTGGGGGGGCGATCGCAGGGGTTAAATGTGCCTATGTGTAAAGTGTGTCAGTGTAGTGTTGTGCAGACTTACTGTGCGATGTGGTCTCTCCTCAGCAGTGGTTGAAAAAACCTGCCGAGGGAGAGATCACATGACTTCCCTCTTCCTGTGTTTACACAGGAGGAGGAAGTGACACTAAAGGGGAGCGTGCGGATTGGCTGAGAGCGATCCGGAGGGGGCGGACAAAAACAAACCACCGCCCCCTCTGCACAGATCGCTCGGCAAGGTAACCGGACTGCCGCATGTACGGGGGGGGTCCCGATCGGACCCCCGAACCCCCTCAAGGCACCAACGTATATATAAATTGATGTGCCTGTCGGTGCCATTCTGCCGACGTAAATGTACATGCGGCGGTCCATAAGGGGTTAAACTGAATGGGTTGTTTCACAATGTGAGCACCACACCCTATAGAACTACTGATACAAATTATCACTATTTTTATTTTATTGGTATTGCTATCTTAACCACTTGCCTACTGGGCACTTTCCTGCCCAGACCAATTTTTAGCTTTCAGCTCTATCACACTTTAAATGATAATTGCACAGTCATGCAACACTGTACCCAAACAACATTTTTATAATTTTTTTGAGACAGATAGAGTTTTCTTTAGGTGGTATAAACAAAAAAAGTAAGTATTTTTTCTCTCTCGCTGATGAAAACAGTTGAGGCTGCACTGATGGGCACTGATGGGCACTGACAGGCATCACTGATAGGCACTGATGATCAGGGCCCTGATTATCAGTGTAGATGTCCCCTGTGTGGATTGCCATTTACAGGCTCTCCTCTCGCGCTGTCAGCTCGAGGAGAGTACTACAGATAACCGCCAAATCCTGTTTGTGATCGGCTGTGATTGGACTTAGCTGATCACATGGTAAAGGGCTTCTGTGATTGGCCCTTTACCCAGATCTGTGATCAGCTGTGTCTGAAGCAAACGCGGATCACATAGTGCTCCCGATGCACACCCCATGGTCGTGCGGGAAGGTAGGGTTCAGGGAGCATGAAAATAGATGACTTCTTGGAAATGTGCGACCGCGTTGTATTCATTATTCAGCTATAGCATGGTGGGCAAGAGGGTAAAAGTATTGATGTTGATGTAAATATGTTGGTTTCTGGGCAGGCGGCTTCTACACCCCAGAGGATCTTTTCTCTGTCTCCTTGGCTTATAGTGTAATGTAACAAAAATTGAAGCAACTGAAGCACCATACCACTGCTAACAAGGCTAGATGCAATTTTTAAAAACCAAAAGTCAGGAAGACAGTCCACAAACTACCAGCGCATTTTGGGGGCCAAAAACACCCCCTTTATTAGTGCTTGATTCAAACTAATGTGAATACACTAGAAGGTAAGTGGACTTTTTTATTTTATTTCTTCCAGTACAATTACATGCACAGGCCTTGTCAGAAGCTGGTTTGGCAGGGTGTTAGCCGTGGTACAGAGCTTCAATATTTATTACTGTTACCCTCTATCACAGGGGTCTCCAAACTTTTCAAGCAAAGGGCCACTTTATTGCCCTTCAGACTTTAGGAGGGCCGGATTGTGGCCAGCATGGGAAGAAAATGACATGGACCCGGCATTAGTGAGAACAAATATGGCCTCAGGGTTGGTGGTCAATATGTGGAGGAGTATTCCCCCTATTAGTAGGAGGAATATAATCCCATCTTTGGTATCGGTGGATGATAATAGTTCCCCATTGTTGGTGTCAGTGGGAGGAATAGAGCCTCATATCAGTGGGAGGAATTGTGGCCCAAGGGCCAGATAAAGGCTAGGAAAGGGCCACATCTGGCCCTCGGGCCGCAGTTTGGAGACCCCCGCTCTATTAGATGTAGCCACTGTTCAGGTATTCAAGCAGCCATGGGTGTTCCAGCTTTGTGGATGGAGGGATCAAGTGAATTTCTGAAAAAACAAAAGCATGTATGGCTATTACTAGCCCACCATGAAAGATATCACAGAACAGTAGGGTGGCTAAGCAAAGCTACAAAAATATCAGATATCTCATTTAAGCTCCTTACTAAAGAGGCGGGCTGTCTACTGAAACCCACTGGGCAGGCGGATGGCCGTTTCGTGCCCGCTCCACATATGCAGAGTGGACACAGCCCATTCTCCTCTATGGGCGAACGGATGTAAACGGATTGCCTGTCCAATTACACCCGACTGCCATCCGATCTGCCAGATGAATGGGGAACAGTTTCCCCATCCGTCTGTTTTTAGCAGATAGGATCGGATGTCGGCGGGTGTCTGTAGACATCCGCTGCTCTATAGAGTAGACTGGGAGGTCCTATTGGGTCCGCCTGAAAAACTAACAGGCAGACCTGATTGGTCCACCTGTATGAAAGGGCCCTTATGTATTGGTATTAATTTTAGATACATATTTACAAAAGCTGCAAGTAGTTGTCTTGTGTTGTTTTTGGGCTTAGTGTACTAAGCCATGGAGAAATGTGTGAAATGCAAAACAATTAACAATTAGGTTTTAATGCTCTGAAAGCTCCAAACTGTTGACAACAAGAGTGTTGCTAAGATTGTGAAAAATCTGGAGCACCCAGATGAGAGGAATAATTTATGTGAGCAAATTGCACAAACAGCAACAGGGTTTGAATGGGGCATGGCTAAATAAAACCTGAGCCTACTCACTGACAGACACAAACTTCAACACAATTATTAAAAAAAACAAATAAACAATTCTGTTCTGAACAGAACAACATGAGAAAAATAAAAGTCAGCAGATGCAAATACTGGAATGTAGGCAAGCTTACATGCAGGGGCGGACTGACCATTGACAAACTCGGGCACTGCCCGAGGGCCCCATGCCACTAGGGGGGCCATCAGGGTTGCCAGGCTCATTAAAACCAGGGACAGTATGTAAAAATCTGTGTTTTTTTTTTACATCTGTCCCTGATATGTCCAAAACCTACATGCTTTTGATGTGAAAATCCAGAGATGTTAGCTGCCCCGCCTCTGTACTGCCATCTGGCTTGGTGGCCATCTGTAAGCCTGGGGGCCCCATAATCTTCTATTGCCCGGGGGCCCCATCAGTTGTCAGTCCGCCCCTGCTTACATGAGAGTCAATCTACAAGAGGGGAGGGGAGGGGTAAGTGGAACTTTTCTTTGGAGGTGACGTTCTGCTTGGCCCCTTTCACACGGGCAGCTGTTCTGTCGCTGTTAAAAAGCATGTTTTGTCATTTTGAAATTCAGAGAATCCTGGCACAGTATTCACTTGCAGTTGTACATTGCGATTAGCTGTGTTTACGTGCGGCTGCGTTTAGCCACGTTGAAACATTCTTGCCATTTCTGATGTGCTTCCTGTTTTTCTTTCCTTGTTGCCGCTGCTATCTGCAGGTGAAATCGTACACTACAATTTCTTGCAGCCACCTGCAGATGGCTGCAAGAAACCCCATGTAACAAAACCGTTGCTAAACGCAGTGTGTGAATGGGGACATAGGAAAGCATTGTCTGAGTTTAGCTGCGGTAGATAACTTGATCTAAAAGCTGAATTCTATCCGCCGTGTGAAAAGGGTCTTAATAAGAACTTTTTTTTTAAATTGTCAGTGACTATTTAGCAACCAGCAACTGCCGAGACAATACTTTGGTTAGTAGCAGGGCTTTTTTTCTGGGGGAACTTGGGGGAACTCAGTTCCACCACCCTTGGCTCAGACCCTTTGGTGCCCGCTCACCACAATCACTTGTGAACACAGAAGTCTGGTTTCTGTGTTTACAAGTGACTGCTTTGTAACCCCCTGAACTCTGCACTCTGTATGTAATGCAATTCTAGTATTTAATGCCCCTTTAAGACCCTTCGATTGTTTGTGAAATCTGAACGGGTCGTGGTTGAGTTCCTGCACCTATTTTCTGAGAAAAAAAGCTCTGGTTAGTAGCATGGAATGTATAATATCGCATAATCAATGCTGGGTTCAGGAATATCTTATACAGCACAGTGTACAGAGTGCAATGATCAGTAGCATGAAATGTACAGTAGTGTATATAGTGTGGAGGTCAAAATCTCAGAGCACAGTGCTCAATAGTACGTAAAACACAGGCCAGTGTAGAGTACAACCAAACATTACTCCCTTCTACTAATACAGATATCCACCCCCCCCCCCCTTAACCCCCCAGTACAAATCTCCCCCACTCTCTGCCTAAAGTCCACTCACCAGCTCTTAGTGAAGGGAAGTCCCCCTCCTTGGTTATGTCACACTAGAGCTGAGGAGGAGCTTAGAAGAACCTCCCTCGGCTCTGATTTCCTGCAGTATCTAAGGTTCAACAGGCAGGTGGCCACAGTGTAAGGCCCCTTTCAGATGGACGGCAGTTTTGCCGCAATTAAAAGCATGTACTTTTTCAGTCAAGACTCTGGGCACTGCGATTAGCTGCATTTGTACACTGCAATTATGTGCAGTTACATGCGGCCGCGTTTAGTTGGGTTGGCATTTCCATAGCAACCCTTTTTTTTTTTTTGATTATGATGTGCTTCCTGTTCTTTCTTTTTTTCTCACGCTGCTATCCGCAGTTGACACAAAAGACTGCAATTACCTGCGGTTAAGTGCATATAGCTGCGCTAAATCGCACCTGGACGAATTCAATTCTATTCTTTCTATTCGCACCAAACCGCATGCAACAAAATCGCAGCTAAACATTGTGTGTGAATGGCGCCATTGTGTGCTTTTAGATGCGGTAGAAGCCACTGCAGTGCCAAAACGCAGAAAAAAAGTCATCATCAGGCAGTTGCATCTTTGGGACTAGTTGGCACTAGAGATGCCATTGTTGGGTAATAAATTTGGATTGGTTGTTATGGGCCATTTACTTTAATCACAACCATTACATTTCCATTACTGCTACAGAGACTTCTTTGTTTGTTGTAAAGTAGGAAGACATCACTATATACAGGGGGAAAACACACAGTACTATGACATGCTTTTGAAAAATGTATCATGTATATCGTATCATGTGATACATCCATTGTAACCAGCAGATTTCCATTCTTGTATGGAATAATAGTGTTCTTTTACTTGTCCTTTAATGATTAACAGCTTCATGAAAACCAGTCACACAATCTATGGTATTAACAACCTGTATCCAGGATCTGAGTAGTCAGACAATCACATTTACTTAACAGTTTAATAACAGACACTTTAATAAGGGAAAAAACAACTGAAAAATAAATATCTTATTGCTGCTCTTTATTTTACACAGCTGATTTAAGATGTAGCAATACAGAGCTTTATATTGCAAAATAACGGTAAATATTTAGTATATATAATAGGCAGATTTAGGGGTGTCTGCCCTTTCACCCCCCTTAAACTTATGTCTTCAGGACCTTGGACATAGAAAATACATCCTACAAACCAATCACTCCTATCCCCCTGCTACCACTCCCCTGCCTCTATTACCAGCAAGTCTCAGCTGCATTACATAGCCAGACAGGAAGGGAGAGGAAATCCCTGAAAATTAGGGGAATTCCTTAGGGACCCCCAGGTCACCAGAACTAGTGCCCCAATTGGAAGATTTACCCTCTATTACTTTTCCGGAGACAACCCAAAATGTGGGATTTTCTTTTACTATCACTTTCAATGACAGTGGTAAATAGGACAAATCGAGAAGGTGAATCTCCCTAAAAGGGGCACAGACAACAAAAACTGGCAAGCCTTCTAATTGCTCTCTACTCCAACTTTCTTTTCATTATAACTGAATGGAATGATCGGTCCCAGCATAGATCATACCTCTGTACCATGTTACATAGTTAGTCAGGTTGAAAAAAGACCATAGAGATGCCCTGTTATCTGCAGATCAGTGGCGGAACTACTGCCATAGCGACCCACGCGGCGCTATGGGGCCCGCAGCCGAGTGGGGCCCGGCAGAGGCTTGGCGTGGGGGGTGCCGTCGCACCGGGCGCAATATTGGGGGGGGCGCGAAATCCCGCACCGTTTGTGTCACTTAAGCTCCGTTACCATTATTGTGTCACGGACCTGTGTCACGGACGGCCGCCATGTTGCGGCAGATGGCGCCCTGTGATTGGGCAAATGTGGTCATGTGCTCCGTCAGGGGGTTGGCCAGTCCTTGAACGTGGGCGGCGCATGCACGAAGGCCCACCTGCGCTTCTGTAAGCCGCTGCCGTCTTCTCCTCCCCCCTTCCTCCCTGACCGGACCTGGAAATACTCAGAGCCTTCATCTAGGATCGGGAAGTGGAACAACAAAGTGGACAACAAAAAGTGAGTCACAAGTGAGCCTGTGAGGGGGGAAGAGCAACCGCCGGTCAGCAGCAGCAGTTAGGGAGAGGAGGAAAGCAGTGGTGGCCCGCCCATATGGGCGCACGGGCACCGCCCCCCCTCCCGCAGTCACAAAAAAAAAAACGGGCCCTTTAAGAACTTTTATTCGGCTAAAATGTCATTTTGACATTTTAGCCGAAGTTCTGGCGGCCGTCTATAGAGGGCGCTGCAGCGCCACCCCCTCTCGCAAGTAACACACGTTCAATGCAATGCATTGAACGTGACTTACTGTTGCCAGCTGCCTCGTCTATTCGTATAACCGGACATGGGACGCCGGTTACCCGAATAGCGGCAGCTGGTTAGCTGAGGGGAACTGCCTATCAAAGCCAGCGGCTCTGATAGGCTTTTCCAGTGCCGCCCTCCGGCTCTCGGAAGTCTATGCTCGGAGCGCAGGCAATCTGCGGTCCTTGCATTAGACGGCCGTTTCAGCCAATCAGGTTCCCGGATTCTGGTTATCAGGAACCTGATTGGCTGAAGCTTCTCCACGGCGGCAGAAGACATCGAGGGAGGACATGGAAGCGTCAGGTAAGTGTTTTTTTTACAGGGAAAGGGGCATCATGGGGTGCAGTGGCATCATGGGGCACAGAGGTGACAATGAGCACAGTGGCATGGGGCACAGTAGTGACAATTGATGGCACAGTGACTGAATATGATGGCATGGCACAGTGGCGACAATTGATGGCACAGTGACTGAATATGATGGCATGGCACAGTGGTGACAATTGATGGCACAGTGACTGCATATGATGGCATGGCACAGTGGTGACAATTGATGGCACAGTGGTGGCGTTTGATGGCATTGCACAGTGGTGACAATTGATGGCACAGTGACTGCATTTGATGGCATGGCACAGTGGTGACAATTGATATCACAGTGACTGCATTTGATGGCATGGCACAGTGGTGACAATTGATGGCACAGTGACTGCATATGATGGCATGGCACAGTGGTGACAATTGATGGCACAGTGACTGCATTTGATGGCATGGCACAGTGGTGACAATTGATGGCACAGTGACTGCATTTGATGGCATGGCACAGTGGTGACAATTGATGGCACAGTGACTGCATATGATGGCATGGCACAGTGGTGACAATTGATGGCACAGTGGTGGCGTTTGATGGCATGGCACAGTGGTGACAATAATGGCACAGTGACTGCATTTGATGACATGGCACAGTGGTGACAATTGATGGCACAGTGACTGAATATGATGGCATGGCACAGTGGTGACAATTGATGGCACAGTGACTGCATATGATGGCATAGCACAGTGGTGACAATTGATGGCACAGTGACTGCATATGATGGCATGGCACATTGGTGACAATTGATGGCACAGTGGTGGTGTTTGATGGCATGGCACAGTGGTGACAATTGATGGCACAGTGGTGGCGTTTGATGGCATGGCACAGTGGTGACAATTGATGGCACAGTGACTGCATATGATGGCATGGCACAGTGGTGACAATTGATGGCACAGTTGCTGTGTTGCATGGCACAGTGGTGACAATTGATGGCACAGTGGCTGCATTTGATGGCATGGCACAGTGGTGACAATTGATGGCACTGTTGCTGTGTTTGATGGCATGGCACAGTGGTGACAATTGATGGCACAGTGGCTGCATTTGGGGCATGGCACAGTGGCTGCATTTGGTGGCATGGCACAGTGGCTGCATGTGATGGGCACAGTGAGGCTGCAATATTTTTTTTTCGTTTGCGCCCCCCCCCCCAAAAAATTTTGAGCACCAGCCGCCACTGGAGGAGAGTATAGACACAGAGACCGTTACATGCCAAAATGATTTACTGAGCATCATGATGTTATCCCTCAGGGCTTTCAGCATCATGTAAGGGGTTAAATTATGAATCCTGCTAGTTATTTGGCATGTCGAATTCCCTGAGGGATACATTATATAGCAGGATTATTTAACCCCCTACATGCTGAAATATAATGCATCTCTCAGGGCTTTCAGCATGAAGGGGGTTAAATGATTAATCCTGCTATATAATGCATCCCTTAGGGAATTCGACATGCCAAATACCTAGCAGGATTCATAATTTAACCCCTTACATGATGCTGAAAGCCCTGAGGGATAACATCATGAATATGATTCCTGAAAGGGAGGGCTTGGAGGGGGCTTTTGACATGCAATGGTCTCTGTCATTAACACACGACTCTCCTAGTGTCTGATAACCCCCTGCTAGCATCCGATAAAGGGTTAATACCGCCCACAATGCGCCTCTGCAGAGGCGCATTGCGGGCGGTATTACCGCGGTTTCCCATTGTTTTAAATGGGAAGGAGCGGTAAACATACTGCTCCTCTCACCCCTCCAAAGATGCTGCTTGCATGAGATTTTTTTCAGGTTGCTGGGCAGGAGTTTTTTTCAGGCGGTATAGCAGCGCTATTTTTAGCGCTGTACTGCCTGAAAAACTCCTCAGTGTAAAAGGGGCCTTACTGCTGCTGACCGGCGGTTGCTTTGCCTTCCTCACAGGCTTATTTATTATATGGTTATTTAAATTTTTGTTTTGCTGTTCAAAATTAATATAAGCTGTTGCTTGGGTACTGTGCCACATGAGTGTAGTAATGTGTTGTTCAATGGCATTAGTTCATTTTTTTGAACTAATGCCTGCTGCAGATCCTCTAATATTATGGGTTTAGTTGAGTCTTTGTACCATGTGACTCCTCTGTATTATCTGGGTGTAGACCAGGGGTCTCAAACTGGCGGCCCTCCAGCTGTTGCGAAACTACAAGTCCCATGAGGCATTGCAAGGCTGACAGTTACAAGCATGACTCCCACGGGCAGAGGCATGATGGGACTTGTAGTTTCCCAACATCTGGAGGGCCGCCAGTTTGAGACCCCTGGTGTAGACTGAGGGCCTTCCAGCCACTTCCTGACCATTTTCTAGTCTAGAACCCTCTGTAGTCTTTCAGAGTCTGCGTTCAACCCCACCTAGTCACACTTACAGGAAGCGTCCAAACCTCCCAAGAATTCAAGGCTGCCCAGGTAAATATGCCGACCAGTGCTAACAGGGAGAGTGCCACCCCTTAGATCCCCCTTCACAATAACCTCTCATAGCCCTTCCTCTGTAGTTTTGCAGTAAGCCATTATTCTTTGGCATGCTGCAAGACAGAATACATTTACAGCTGCTTTGCAGACTGAAGAGTGATCTGCAGTTGGGCCCATCCACCTCAACTCCCAAAACTGCTACAAGCGACTCTCATAGTCTGCCCTGAAACGACAGAGGCTCAAAGCATGATGGCACATGTAGTATCAGGACTGCTAAAGAAAGGAAACAGGATGTCAGAGAACTCAGAAAGTCAGTCAGGAGGAGTGACATCACAGACACAGAAACGTGTTTTTTTACAGCTAAAGAATGTAAGATACAGATAAAATGACAGTAGTAAGGTGACCAGATTTTGAAAATGAAATCCGGGGACATATTTTTTCTTTACTAGTAATGGCAACAAATCAGCGACTCTCTGCCCGTCACCGCCCACCTCACAGCCTCTCAAGTCTTACTCTTCGGCCCCGGCTACTACTGAATGGGGAGCAGAGGAAGATGAAGGCAAGGGAAGGGAAGGCAAGGAGATGGGCAGGTGGCTGGCCAGGATTTGAGCCAAGGCAGAACATGCGAGCGAAGCTGAAGAAATATTCGCTCCGCTCTGGCCAGCACATGACCATCAGAAAGGGGTACAGATAATGGTGGGGGGAAAACAACCCCCCTAAGCTAGTAGTAACAATGCTAGTAGGCACGTCGGAGCACAGGTGTGTAATCCTAATTTTTTTATTTTAATTCTGCACCGACTGTCTTTGAAATTGCCCCTGCCCCCTATTAAATCCAATCTGGGGACAAAACCAGGGACAGACTTAGTCTGGGGACAGTGTCCTCAATCAGGGGACTGTCCCCTGAAACTGGGGATGTCTGGTCACCCTACAGTAGGGTTGTGATCCATTCACATGCACCTGTTTTGGGAAGAAAAGGCTAGAGCGCTGCTTCAAAATTAAAAAAAACTTCTGCCTTTAGAACCACTTGCAGACCGCGTCATGTAGCTATACAGCTGAATGGCACGGCTGCAGAAAGCAATGTATGTATACCATATGTCCAGCGATTGTGTCATGGAGCTGCAGAATGGGGGTATGCCTGTGTAAACAGTCAGTGTCATGTCACAGTAAGCCTAGCCTCTACACAGTTAGAATCACTCCCTAGGACACACATAACCCCTTCCTAGCCCCCTAGATGTTTATCCCTTCCCTGTCATTCCAATTTATACAGTACTTTTTGTATAGCACTGATCGCTGTATAAATGTGAATGGTCCCAAAATAGCATTAAAAGGGTCCAATGTGTCAGCCATAATGTCGCACGTACGATACAAATCGCTGATCGCCGCCATTTCTAATAAAAAATGCTATTAATAAAACTTCCATAAAACTATCCCCTATTTTGTCGAAACTATGACTTTTGCGCAAACCAAACGCTTATTAAATTTTTTTTTTACCAAAAATATGTAGAATACGCATCGGCCTAAACTGAGGATTTTTTTATATATATAATATATATATATATTATAACAAAAAGAAAAAAATACGGTTTTATTTTTTTAAATTGGCAATCTATTTTTGTTTATAGCGCAAAACATAAAAAACACAGAGGTGATCAAATACCACCAAAAGAAAGCTCTATTTGTGGGAAAAAAGGACGTCAATTTTGTTTGGGAGCAACATTGTAGGACCACGCAATTGTCAGTTAAAGCGACGTACAGTAGTGCCAAATCGCAAAAAGTGGCCCAGTCATTTGGCAGCCAAATCCTTCGGGGCTAAAGTGATAAAAGTGATACTAAAGATTTTTTTTTTTTTTCTTTAAAAATAACAAACATGTTATACTTGCCTGCTCTGTGAAGTGGTTTTGCACAGAGCAGCCCAGATCCTCCTCTTCTCAGGTCCTTCTCTGGAACTCCTGGCCCCTCCCTCCTGTCGACTGGCCCCGCAGCAAGCAGCTTGCACAGGGGGCACCCAAGCCAAGCCATAGCTCTGTGTTCATTCAGACACAGAGCTTCAGTTCAGCCCCGCCCCCTTTCTCCTAATTTGCTAACTAACTTTGATTGACAGCAGTGGGAGCCAATGGCACCACTCAGGGACTTGTGCACATCGCTAAAGAAAGATGGGGCTCAGTTAAGTATTAAGGGCTGCTGAACACAGAAGGTTTTTAATCTTAATGCATTAGGATAAAAAACTTTCTGACTTTACAACCACTTGGGCCCAATTAGAGAAATGAATTGTCAGAGTTTTCATAAACTTTAAACGCAACCTTGCAAATACAAAATAAAATGTATTTAGTTCTAACTCCTCCTTCCCCATTGCCATTATTAAACTGATGAATTTTTACTATTAATATTTAAAAAAAAAATCATTTGCTTATTTTTTTCAGTGTCACATAAAAAGCACAAAACTGGAGGGGAAACACATTTGATTACTGAAGCCTTAGACCATAAATTTACTTTTTTGTGTGTGCTTCAATGCTGGTACAAGATGACCAATATAGATAAAGAAATCTGCTTTATGTTTTAGTTTCTGCTGAAGAACAAGATGCTGATATCACAAAGCCAACTTACATATTTGGGAAGGTATTCCTCATTATGGCTGTTAGCTGATTTATGTCTAAAAAATTTACTACCTAAACCGATAGAAGCAGTTTTTTTTTTTTTTCTAAAAAGAATGAGCACAGTATGTGACATGTATTTGTTAAAAGGAGATAACCACACATGAATATACAGTATCTTCTTGGGTAAAACAGCATGGACATATATGCTTCCATTCATCTACAGCTTAGACAGCCATCAGCAGATGATGTAAAAATATATACAGGTTTTAGGCTTATACATTATTTTCCTTATAGGGTGCAACACTACCACAGCAAATCACTTTGGACTTTAAATTTGGAGGTTAGAGAGGTTAAGGTTTTTGAAAATGAACAGACTCTTAGCAGAGTACATCATTGCCATACAAAATAAATAAATAAATAAATAAATAAAATGTTCCAGGTAGGGAGGTCAACAGTGAAAAAAAACAAAAAAAAAAACAGAAATCTTTAAAAAAAATTCAAATGCAAAGCAAGACATCACATCAGCAAAAGGCAGACAGGGCGGCTGATGATTTAGAACAGAAACTGAAGTTGACGTACGCAATATAAATCATTCTTGAAAAATAAAGTGCAATGACCGTTGACTAACACAAAGGTTTCACCTGTTACCTCCTGACCACGATGAGCACATTTGACTAAAAATATACAGTATATATTTAGGTGTCCTCTTTCAAAGTGTGATATAGACATGTACTCAGTATTCAGAAGTATACATAGAATAGAAGAATCAATAGCAGGATTTACAATTGGACAAAAGTGATTTTCCAGAAATGCAATGTTACAGCATAAATGTGAGAGAGACACAATTTGTTCGGTAGCCACAAGGCAGCCATTTTGATTTCCTAGAAATAATCACACAAAAATAAAATTCCAAGAAGTTCTCATATTCTTTATCTTCCCTGGTTCCCTCAGTGTCAACATGTTCAATATGACACATGTTGTATACTTGTCAAAGCATCTGAGAGTGCTGACAGAATATTAAAGTCAGAGATGATAAAAGCAGAAGGCCGAGCTGTGGTCTTAGACATGCCACCAACTGCAATGCATTGCTTTGCTGCTGCAACAAAGTAAAACTCTATTGCATTCAGCAGCAGTGGCGGCTGGTGATCAAATTTTTTGGGGGGGCGCAAACAAACGAAAAAAAAAAAACAATTGCAGCCTCACTGTGCCCAACAATTGCAGCCTCACTGTGCCCAACAATTACAGCCACTGTGGCCATAAAACGCAGCCACTGTGCCCTGCCATTGTAGCCACTGTGCCCTGCCATTGTAGCCACTGTGCCCTGCCATTGTCGCCACTGTGCCCTGCCATTGTCGCCACTGTGCCCTGCCATCGTCGCCACTGTGCCCTGCCATTGTAGCTATTGTGCCCCGTTAAATGCCCCCCTGGCACTTACCTGGGGTCAGCCGTGCTTCTTCTGTCCCTCGATGTGTTCTTCTGCCCTCGTTAACGCTTCAGCCAGTCAGGTTACCGGTAACCTGATTGGCTGAGACGCCTGTCACTCTTATCCAAGGAACGCACATACTGTGTGTCCTCAGCATAAGCATCCGGAAGCCGACTACAACCTGAGGGTTGCAATCGGAAAGCTTATGAGAGCCGCCGGCTCTGATAAGCACTTCCGCAGCCGCCGTTATTCAGATAGCTCATCTGAATATTCGGCGGCAATACATAGATTCATGCAATGTAATGCATGAATCTATGTATATCGTCAGTGGTGTGTGCAGTAGTCAGAGGGGGCGGCGCTCCAGCAGGCAGAACAGCCATGGAACGTGACCCATTATATTTAATAGGGCCATACCACAGTCACCCTGCAACCATGTTCCATGCACGCAGCACTATTGGTTTCAATTGGCCTCATGGGAAATAAGGATTTTTACCTCGCCCTGTAACTGGGTACCTGATGTGAATAGGCCCCCAGTGATTAGATTTTCACCTGTGCTAGATTTAAACTCTACATTTTATAGCGAACGGCCAGTTTAGGATAACATTTGGAAAGGTTGGATCTTTTGTAATGCTTTTATTGCCAACACTGTCCCCTTTTGAGAGATTGTCTTCACTTCATGGCCCTGTGACCTGTAACCAGCATAGGGAACAGGTTTAATCTCCCCAATGGGAACAAAGCAAGAAAAATATGAGTGGTTCTAGTCCTATTCTACTACGCTAAAAGCATCCTGTCCCATTCTGCATCATAAACAGAGACCTAAGGGAAATCTGCCCAACAGGGACCTACTCTGAATTATATAGCCGAGGGAAGTTCTAAACATTCAACATTCCTCTACCGGGTTAGCTACTTAATGATACAGAAAAGTTTCTTCTTGAGGGAAGGAAAGACTACAGAGTAAAAGTTACAACATGCTGCCAAAGCTACTAAGCATCTTCTCTGAACAAAACCCAAGCACCAGATGTTGCCTGCACTACTGTTCTTGATGGGATGTGCATAGTGCAAAAAAAAATAAAAAATGTTTTGCCAAGAAATGCAGAGCCTATGCACTATGGTGAATACAACATATTATACACGTTGCACCACCAACACACATATGCTTTGCATTGCATCACAATGCACAGTAACTTATTACCATGCATTGTGGTGTGCTGCATTGGAAAAAAAAAGCATTTTGATTTGTTTTGGTGCACTGCAATGGTCTGCTGGGTGTCCACTATGGTGGAACATCATCATTTTGCCTGATTGACATAGGGTTACTTTTACCTCATCCCATATGACTATCACAAAACATTGGTAATAGAAGCAGATTAGTTACAAATTGCAAGTCTGGAAGAACGGTCAAACTTTGCCATAGACACACTTCTAAACCTTGTGGACAGCCTTACCAGAAGAACTGAAGCTGTTATAGCTACAAAGGGTGGGCCAACACATTATTGAACCCTAAGGACTATTGCCATTAAAGTTCATGTGTGTGTAAAGGCAAATGTACCATTACTTTTGACAATATAGTGTAGTCATTTTGTGATTTGTCCTGTTTATAATGACATGTCTGTTACAATCATGGCAAAGTTATTAATAAATGAAATTGTAATTCTGCAAAAAAAAAAAAGAAGAAAACAGAAGGTGAAGAAAAAAAAATTGTACTCATTAATCGACACATTTCACCCATCAAACTAAAAATGGACTATTCAAACACACACAGTATCCTTTAGGAATGACAAGCTGCACACCTCAGTATACAGGGAGCCCACTGACAGATACAACTACAGTATCTCCACAGATCCCCCTTCTACTTCCAGCACATCATCATCTTACACAGCCAGGCCATAAAATACCATGGAATATGCTCGAACAGAGAAGACAGAAAGAAACATCTCAGAATACTAGCAGATTTCCACCATAAAGAAAGGTTACAAAGACAAAACCACCAATACAAGCAAAAACACGGCCCTGAAAACCCAAAGAGAAAATAGAGAATAGAGAATACAAATAAACAAAATAACCACATACAGTATAATGCAGTGCTAGAATAGATAAGAAAGATAATCAAAGATTTGCAACCTAACAGAGGATGAAACACTGAAAGAAATATTCCAACAACCCCCAATGGCTTTCAGGAAACCAATCAAGCTCAAACATCAACTAATCAGCAGGAAACATCATTCTGATTATGAAGTCACATATAACAAGAACCAAGCCCTGCAACAAAAACACACTGCAAACTGAGCATCCAAATCAATTCATTAACCTCTTCCCCCTTGGCCTATAGCAAAATGATGGCTCCGATCACGGTAAAGAGCCTATGACATAAGCACTTTACCATGTGATCAGCTGTGTCCAATCACAGCATAAATAGGAAGTGCCAGTTATCGGCATTACTCTACTCACTGTAACAGCGTGTGAGTAGAGGAGAACTGATAAGCCACTTTCCTGAAAGGAGGGATAAGCAGTTTTCCTGACAGCCCCATCAGCAATGCATACAAGTGCCCCTCAGTTACCATCAGTGATGCCAATCAATGCTCATCAGTTAATCCAATCAGTGCCCATCAGCAATGCCCGTCAGTGCCTCCTCATCAGTGGCACCCATCAGTGCCCATAAAGGGTGTCCATCAGTGCTGTATATTAGTACCACCTATCAATGCTGTATATTAGTGCTTCCTCATCAGTGCCGCCTCAATGACCGTCCGTGCCGCCTCATCATTGCTTCATCATTGCCTGTCGGTGCAGCCTCATCAGTGCCACCTCATTAGTGCCATAGGTTCCACCTCATCAGTGCCGCCTCATCAGCGCACATCATTGAAGCAGAAATATTACTTATTTAACCAATTTTATAACAAACAACGTAAACCTTTTTTTCCAACATTTTTGTTCTTTTTATTTGTTTAGCAAAAAATAAAATGTAAATATCCTCTGTAATAGGAAATGTGTGTGACAGGTCCTCTTTATGGAGAGATGCGGGGTCAATAAGACCCGGCATTTCTCCTCCAGGCTGAAAAAGCATGAGATTGTGAAAAAAATGTCACGATCTCATGATTACTGTTGCTTACTAGCCACAATAGCGGCTTTGTTTACTTACGGGTACCCGGGCGTCATAGACGGCCTCCGCCACTATGATCATTCTTATGGTGCACAGAATCGCCGGCACTAAAGAATGATGCCTCTAGCTGCAGGCATCATTCAGATATCCCCCCACAAAACCCAGGATGTCATATGACGTCCACCCAGGATGGAAGATCCCATCTGTGGACGTCATATGACTATGGGCGGGTAGTAAAGTGGTTAAAGAAATGTGTTACTTTTTGAAAAAAAAATATATTTGATATACATTTAGGCTTCATTTCCACTGGCGTTTTTACAGCCACGTTTTTTACAGCTTAAAAACGCCTGTCCATGTTTATTTTAGAAAAAAATTTTTTTTTTTTTTTTTGGAGCTGGAGCTTTAAAAACGCCGCGGCCACGTTTTTGAGCGTTTTTGCGCGTTTATGCGCGTTTTTGAGCGTTTTTTAATGCCTGCCGTTTTTACAGCTCTATTGCTGGAGCTTCAGAACGCACTGGTCCCGCGTTTTTTTTTTTGCAGCTTAGCCATCTACAGCTCAAAAACGTCATGGTGGGCATGAGGCCATAGACTAACATGGACAGGCGTTTTTAAGCTGTAAAAAACGCTCAGAAAAGTGGCTGTAAAAACGCCAGTGGAAATGAGCCCTTATAGCACAAAGTAAATATAGTTTGTTTGATTGTTTGTTTTTTCTAAATCTATGTTTAGTGTAAAAAATAAACCCAGTGGTGATTAAATACCACCAAAAGAAAGCTCTATTTGTGGGGAAAAAAATTATAACAATTTCATCTGGGTATAGTATTGCATGACTGCGCAATTGTCAGTTAAAATAGCACAGGACAAAAATGAAAAGAATGGCCTGGTCATGAAGGGGTAAGTGGTCCAAGATGGCAGGAGGTTAATCACTTAACCTGTCATAACGTTTTGGCCGTTCAGTGTTTATCAAATTTGCATACACCACATTTACTCAATCTATTTTTAAATGTATTATGACGGAGGGTCAACATATACTATAATGAGTTACTTCGCCTCCCAAAAAATATTTTAGCACTAAAGTATGTTAATTCACACTGTATATTTGACCAGGTTTCACGGGCAGTATTGTTTGTGCAACACACTTAATTAGGCTGGAATAATTCAATCATAATAGGAAATCACTGGATCAAATCATTAATGATGATGAATAATATACACAACCAGTCATATCAGTTCATCCCGATGACCAAGAAGCAATGGCTTTGTGCATGTTCATGGTTTTTATTCTAAAAGTTGTAAAGTAAAAGTAAAGCGTTTTATATACACAATACCCTGTTCTAGACATACAGAACATATTTTGACTATAAGTGACAAAATTTTTTTGGTACTTGAGAAAAGCGTTTCAGGGTCTCTTTCAATCACATACTCCTCCTCCCATACATGTTTAATAAAATGTAAAAGTATACAAACGCGGCACTCGTTTTTGGTTAGTAGCCAAACATTGAAATAAACAAAGGAAGTGAAAAACGCTGTGTGTCCCCTTCCAGGCACAAACAAAAATTACATATATGGGGGTGCTCGGGGAAGCAAAAACAGCAGCAGTAAGGAAGACTGGTGGTTCCCCAAACAAGGAAAATCTATTTTTATGTAGAGGCCAACACTGTTTAATGGATGGCTTGATATCATGGAACGCTAAGGCCTCATGCACACTGGACGTTTTTACATCACCTGTTTTTGGCAGTAGACATTTTTTTCTACAGCTATATATATATACATATATACACACACCCACACACACACATATATTGTTTGCTATGCCAGAATTATGCTCTAGTTTAGGAGGGTGGCAGGCCCTCCCCTCTGTCTCCATGGTGGGGACAGGGTGACGGAGTGGCTCTGGGGGCATATTTCCAGATTGTCCCAAAACTAGACTTGGCCGTGGAAAGGGTCCCACGCCATACACCGCGGCCTAGAAGCGAGTCACGCTCCTACGTTGCGATGGGTCGGCCAAGATGCCATCCTCCAGTCCAGGGAGAGAACCGTGGGACTCCTTACTATCCCTAAACATGAGTGCTCAGGGGTGGAGGTGGGGAGTTATGGGACTGCTAGTGAGGGGGGGGGGGCATTCCCCCTTGAGATTATTGCTAACCGAACAGTGGGTGGTGATTGACATTAATACATATCATATGTTTAGGCTGAGAGTTGCACTTTTTATTCTTGATTGGTTTTTCTATGTTGTTTAAGTTTACGTTGTCAAGCTGGGGGGGCTGGGTTGGACCGGGATGACTCCTCTCGGTCCATTATAACCCCTTCCACATTAGGCTAAGGCATCCCTCCTGGTGATAAACAGAAAGTGCTTCTGCACAAACGACATTGGTTTGCATTTAGCTGCACAGTTTCTGCTGTCTACTTTGTTTTTTCTTCTCTTCTCTCACTTACTCCCTCTCCTTCCTCCCCCCCCCCCCTCTTTTCCCAGTCTTCCCTCATTTCTTCTCCTCTTGTCACCTTTTTCCCTCCTCCCTATCTCTTATCTCTTAGAAGACAAATTGTAGATTTACTACACTACACTACAGGGCTAAGGCAGCACTGCAATTCTGCTGGAAACGTACTAATTGAATTAGGAAACACAGACAACACAAATATCCCCCAAATCACAGCACCCTTGGGACAAAAGAGATCGATGCCAACCCGGATAGCGCAGGAATTTAGGAACTATTACTATTCTTTATATAACCTCCCAACTCAGTCCCCCAATGAAACGACAATAGAGGATTACATCACCTCATCCCAGATACCGCAACTGTCGACAGACACGGGGCAGAGTTGGACGACACCATCTCACTAGAGGAGCTGCGATGAGTGGTGGGGGATGAAACCCGGCAAAGCGTCTGGCCCGGATTGGTTTACCCTACAATACTACCAATCCCTGCTGCCGCTTCTAGGCCCCCATATGGTGAAGATGTTTAACAGTCTGGGAGAGGAAGGCTCCTTCCCCAGAGACACTCTGTGGCGTGCACATATTTCCCTCACTCCCAAGGAAGGGAAGGATCTGTCGGCCTGTGGCAGCTATATACCTATATCTCTTTTAAATATAGACCTAAAAAACTTTTTACAAAAATTCTGGCTCACATATTGTCCAAGTATATGCCGGATATTGTCCATCAGGTGAGCTTTATCCCAGCCCGGGAGGCAAGGGATACCACCACTAAGGTGCTAAATCTCAGATAGCTAAAGTACCATGCGTCTTCCTTAGCACCGACGAGAAGGTGCTCGATCATGTCAACTGAGTGTTTATGTCCTCTGTGCTCAAACAGATAGGCCTGGGACATAAAATATCAAACTCTAATCAGAAATCTAATCTGGAAATACATGTGGCTAAACTAGCTAAAGCGCTTAGGAAACACAGACAACGCATATATCCCCCAAATCATAGCACCCTTGGGACAAAAGAGATCAATGCCAACCCAGATAGCGCAGAAATTTAGGGACTATTACCATTCTTTATATAACCTCCCATTTTGGTCCCCCAATAAAACGACAATAGAGGATTACATCACTTCATCCCAGATCCCGCAACTGTCAGCCGACACGGGGGCATTGGAAATCTCTCAAATCAACTTTGATAAGTCGGCAGCCATAGGTATCAACATCACACCACATAGATTGGAAGAATTGAAATCCCAGTTCAAATTTAAATGGTCGGCTAGCTCCCTCAAATACCTGGGCACCCTGATCCCAAGGGACTTGTCCTGCACTTTTGAATTAAACTTCCCACCTTTACTGATCAAGACACGCCAACTGATTGAGGAATTAAAAAAAAGGACTTCACTCCTGGTTCGGCAGGTGTAACCTTCTCAAAATGTCCATACTCCCGATATTTTTCTTTGTCAAATATTTTATTGAAAATACAGTTATTAGTACATGTTTTTAAATAAATAGAAAATTAACAAATATGAGCAAGAAAACTTCTCAACATAAACTCTAGGTTTAACTAAAGCTTCATGTCTATATATTGAGTTAAATGAGAAAAAAATTAATCTATTAGATATATTTGCAACTATAACTGTTACAAATGGTTGATGAATTAGATAACGAACAAAAAGGAAAATAAAAATACATTTATGTATAGAATTGAGACATGTTAAAGTTATCAATGATTGATTAATGGTTGGTTATTTCTGGGATAGCAAAGAGACATCCATTCGACCAAGGCCAAGATCCGGCTAAGTGGCCTGGTGTATCCTGGGCAAATGAACAACACCTCCAAGCACCCCAAGTGCTCCTTAGGTTAGTTTATCTGTAAACTATGGATACTTGTTCATCAACAAAACAATTTAATAAAAAAGAATGGATTAATGGATTCCCAACAATATTAATGTTGAGAGAAAAATTATAACAAGTAGGAAGGGAGGAATGGGTCTTGAAGGGAGGTTGGAGGGAAGGAAGGGGGGGGGGGTCTCCAGAGGGGAATTATGTTTCTATATAAAGTCATATTGCACTAATGTCTGGGAAGGTGGTACATTTCTTCAGGGTAAAAGAAGTGAGCAGTCTAGGTCTGGTGGAAGATGATGTGTTATTCATGGAAGCCATAGCGTTTCAAATTTGGAAGATTTATCAAGTATGATTGCCTCCATTTTGGCATGAATCATTGCTTGTGTAACACGTTCCTTTACCGATACTAGACAAAGTGTGGTTGATTTCCAGGCTTTTGCGATGGATGGCTTTGCTGCCGTTGTTACATAAAGTAGGAGTTTGAATTGGCGGTGAGTTATGTTATGTGGTTTATTATTTAGAACAGCTACCGTTGGATCAGGTTGCAAGGTGGTGTTGAACATGGTAGAGAGAATGTTGAATACTTTTAACCAAAAGGTCTGAGCTATGTCCACCAAATGTGAAGATGTGTACCTGGGTCACAACAACCTCGAAAGCAGTTAGGGGGGTATTGGGGGAGGAATTTTGATATTCTTGCAGGAGCTAGATACCATCTGGTAAGAACTTTGTAAATAAGGGCTACTATATTCGGAGTAGCTGAGTTTGTAGCTTGCCAGATCTGAGACCAATCTAACGAATCAGGAAGGAGGTTTGAATCATTTTCCCATTTAGCAGTATAATATGGAGGGAGGAGGTTGTATGAGAAAGTAATTGGGCATATAAATCCGATATAATTCCACGTCTGTGGGGATCTGATGTACACATTTGTTCAAATGTAGTTTAGTGTTGTTGAATTTGTGGGGATATTTTGTGCAAAAAAAAATTTTATTAGTAGTTTCAGTCTGTGGTATGTTGTGGGTCTTGCAAAGCGTAGGTAAGGAAATTAGTTTATCAGACTCATGCAAATGGTGAGCTTGTGTAAGTCCAACTATTTACCAGTGTTGCTCACGAATATTCGCATTGCGAATATTCGCTACGAATATTGCATATTCGAGTATTCGCGAATAACTCGAATATCGCTGCGAATATTCGCTATTTCGAATATTCGTATTTTTCAAATTTCGCAATAAATTTCGCAATAAATTTCGCAATCAATTTCGCATTCGCGAAATTTCGCAATAGCGAAATTTCGCAATAGCGAAATTTCGCAATATTTTTATTTCTTTTTTTTATTTCTTTTTTATAAAATATAGCGAATATTCGTAAATATCGAATATTCCGTGATATTTTATAAAAAAAAAAAAAAATCGCGAAATTTCGCATTGGCGAAAATTCGCAAATTTATTTTTTATTTTTTTATAAAATATCACGAATATTCGATATCAACGAAAATTCGCGAATATTCTTCGAAATATTCGCGAAATCGAATATGGCGTATTCCGCTCATCACTACTATTTACCAGGCAGAGAAGGATAATGGAGAAGTCCAAGCAGGGTAGAAAAAAGGGAATTTTTAGAAAGGAGGGGATTATGGGCGGTTTGAAGACCAAAATGTGTTTTGAGCCTATACCAAATTGATAGGCTATGTTCAGTGACTGGATTTGTGATTGTTCAACGCTGCACTGGTGAGAGCCATAATTGTTTTGAGGTGGAAAGTGGGTCGCAATCAACCGATTCTATTGCCACCCAAAGGGGAACTTCTTTAGTGGCATGGTATTTAGGCAAACATGCTAATTGAGAGGTGTAGTAATATTTTGAGAAATTTGGAATGCTCGGAGTCAGGGCATATAAAGGGTGGGTTGGGGTAATCAAGGTTTAAGTTTACCCCATATGAATTGGGCAGTTTTGCACTGTAGGATGCGGAAAAAGTATGCAGGGACTTGTATAGGGAGGACTCTAAATAGGTATAGAATTTTAGGTAACATTGACATCTTAACCATTGTGATTCTACCCATCCAAACTAGGTAAGGAAGACCATTTCTTCATTAGAGCAGTTAGTTGAGTCAGCATGGGTGAATAATTAGCAGTGTATAGGTCCGCTGGGTTTGCCGTAAATGAGATTCCTAAATATGATATACAAGTTGTTGACCATGAAAATGGGAGAGAGTCTTGTAATTGTTTCTGTAAATCACGAGATAGCGAAATATTTAAGGCTGTTTGATTTATGTGGATTTATTTTGAGGCCAGATATTGTACCGAATTTTGTAAGGATTTCGATGAGGTTCGGGGCTGATATTAAGGGTGAGGTTAGGAATATTAGGACATCATCAGCAAACATACATAATTTGTGCTGATGACCACCTAATTCAAGGCCTTTTATATTTGTATTGGATCGTTTAAGTTGGACTAGGGGTTCAATTGCTAAGGCGAATAGAAGAGGGGATAATAGGCATCCCTGCCTGGTTCCTCTTTCAATTTTAAAATGGTCGGAAGCGGAATCCCGAGTAGGATACATATGCTTTCGGATTTTGATAGAGAGGAAATCCATTTCAGGAATTGCGTTTCGAATCTCCATTTATAAAGAATGGCGTAGAGATAAGACCATGACAAATGATCAAATGCTTTCTGTATGTCGGTTGAGAGGAAGCAAGCAGGGAATGCGATGAGTTTGAGCTATATGGGCCAGGAGGGTGTCACGACTAGGATTGTTGCCTGTTTGTCTGGATGGAATTAATCCAGTTTGATCCTTGTGGATCATGGTTCCTATGATGGGGCCAAGATGGTTATAGAGGATCTTGGCTAATATTTTAATATTAATGTTGAGTATAGAGATTGGTCTATAATTAGACCAGAAGGTATCGTTAGTGTGTGGTTTAAGAATCATGGATATTGATGCTAATAGGTATTCTGTGACTCCCGATATTTTTAAACCTTTTCCAGGCGTTACCAATCCAGATCACACCACATTATTTTCAGCAAATACACTGCCTCTTTGTTGCATTTATATGGGCAAACGCAAAGCTGAGGTTACAGAGACGCTATTTAACATTACCTAAACATTATGGCGAATTGGCCCTTCCAGATTTATGGAACTACTGTTTATCAGTGCATCTAGGCAGGATCATAGATTGGAATTGGCATGAAGAGATCCAAGTAGAACAAGCCCAGACAGCGGTACTGTTGAAGGGAGCCGTCTGTTTGTTTGACAAATTACCCTTGGCTTTGACATCCCACCCATCATCGACATGACCCTTTGTACTTGTGCGTCGATCATGCATACGACCCCCATATGCACCAAAGAGATTCACCCCTTTACCCGATACTGGGAAACCCAGATTTCCTCCCGGGACTAGACCTGCTGGAGTATGAGACGCTCTCCTCGACGGGGAGGAATCGGGCTGTGCACTTTGTGAAAGGCACTCAATAGCCCTTAGTTCAATCCCCGACGAGTGATACTGGTCATTTTTAACTGCAATTTCTTGCACTCGATCACCAATCCAGCAAAATTTCTGCGCCCCCTGAAGACATTCGAGGAGTACTGTACCTGGCCCAGGTACTATCCAAGGCCTATACGATGCTCAATTACCCCGCAAAGCAACCAAACTTGTCCTGCATACAAAAATGGGAAGCTGACTTGCAACGATCATTTACCGATGCCCAAAAACAGACTGCGATTAGATTTTCACTAAAGACATCCATCTGTACCAAAATACAGGAACTCAATGATAAGATCCTGACCAGGTGGTACTACACACCCCAGTGGATACACAAATTCTTCCCAACCTCCACGGATGATCCATATTTTCTGGTCATGTCCTCGACTGCAAAATTTCTGGTCAACGGTTAGGGAGGTCACCTAAAAATTTAAAGACCATGTGATTCAGAATGACCCAGCTTTCCTCCTGCTTCACGTCACCACAATTCCGGCGCAGAGTTATAACAAGTCGATAATAAAACATCTCCTGTACGCAGCCAAGACATGCATTCCCATACTGTGAAATAAATGTACCCCCCTTCCATCGGAATGTCCTTACGCAGGATAGAAGAGATTAAAATATTGGAAGATTTGGTCCTTATGGCACAAAACAAACAAGAGAAGCACTCCGAGACATGGAGGCTCTGGAATATATTCATCCTTTCGGATGAGGGACTGTCTATTCTCAATTCTAGAATAGCAAACCGCCAGGGGCCAGATGGCCACTGTTACTGGCAACAAGTCCATCACCCCCAGGTTGACCCCCCCTTCTTCCCAACCCCCTCCCCCTTTTTTCATCTCCTGGTAGTCTTACCCCCGTTCTTTCTTTCATTTTGTGAGTTAATCTGGAACTCCTGTGTTCCCCTGCTGTTTCTTTATTAAGTGTTCTTGCATAGCAAGATCACTTATTGCTCTCTCACATATATGTTATTATTATTATAGCCAAATTTGACACCCTAACTCCTCCCACAGTTTTTACACTACATAGACAAGTTATATACCGAAAAGTGTGGATTGTTCCCAATTGGTGGGCTATTACTTCGTGGAACATTTCGCCAAATTGTTCGCAAAATATCATCGTTTTTAGCGGCAAAATTTGTCCCATAGGAATGAATGGTGAAGCTAGAGCAGGGATCCTCAAACTATGGCCCTCCAGCTGTTGCGGAACTACAAGTCCCATGAGGCATTGTAAAACTCTGACATTCACAGACATGACTGGGGCATGATGGGAATTGTAGTTCCTGAACAGCTGGAGGGCCGTAGTTTGAGGACCCATGAGCTAGAGTGTGCAAAGAGAAAAAATGAAAAATCAGGACATTATATTTAAACTGCGACCACTCACTCATTTTCAAGCCGACCTACACAAATCTTATATCAAAACGTTCAGCTATCCCTGTTGCCACTACATGTGTCCACGGCTGAGTGATCATCCTGATCATTTTCACAATATGACTGTTTGCAACCCACGCCATCCATTGACTTCTATTGAAATTACAGTAAAGACACCTAAAATTCGAAAGGCAATATTTAAACTGACAGTGGCTTAAATTTTAATATTTCAGAGACATACTGTACATTAAACAGTAGGTCTGGGTCTTGTGATTCACACAATATAAAGATATTCGCTGTACGTTTTATAGTTTTTAAAATACAAGCGTTTGAAAAAGGACAAGTATTAAAAAAAAACAAGAGTCTCTGCTTAGAGGCTGCATATAAAAAAAAACAGTGCTTTCCTAGGAAACGCTGAGGAGAATAACTTCTATAGCTCCTTCCACACAGCTGTGAGGTGAATTGGCTCTGTGTATAGCAACCATCCATAGCAACCAGTCCATAAAAAACATCCAAAGCAACCAGTCCATAGCAACCAGTCCATAGAAAGCCGACCATAGCAACCAGTCCATAGCAACCAGTTTTTGATGGGGCAAATTGGATGGTGCAGTTTTAATGGTGCTGTTTTGATGGGGTAGTTTTTGATGGAGCAGTTTTTGATGGGGCAATGGATCGACACACTGTTGGATCACATTTACATCTCCAGGGGCACTGTCTCCACCCAGGAGTATTGGTGGAGGCAAGAACACGTCACACAATTTCCCCAGAAATTGTATCTTGTATCTAGTATTTTCTCTGTTCTTTTTCTTTACTGATTTATTTGCTCTCAGGGACAGGTTAGTGCACTTAGAGCCCTGCTTATGGGGCCGCACAGATTTTCCTTACTCAATGACAAGTGATACTATTGCCAAATAATAGATGCTGATGCTGTTTAGGTGGGTGCTTGTCATGTTGTTAGTTGTCTTATGATACGAACGTTGGGCACACCGCTGACTCCTGTTTGAAGCACTCATCTGTTTACCGTTATTGTTATGCTTGTTATTGTACTGTACCTTGCCTGACTGTCATTGTCCTTTTTCTGAAAAATTAATTAAAAAAAACGATATTTGAAAAAAAAATTAAAAACGTGAGGTATCACTGCAATCGTTAGAGCGAGAGCAATAGTTCTAGCCCTGGACCTCCTCTAACTCAAAACATGCAACCTCAAAAGAAAACAAAAAAGAAAGGCCACCAGCCTACTGTATTACCGCTAGACAATTTATTAAATAGTAATAATATTAAAAACTACTCACAAAGGACATGACAGACAGGCTTGTCAACAAACAATGAGGTATAATCCCCTCGGACCGCACTCCACAATGGGGGGCTTTGGAAATATGTTGCTGCCGGCTGACGCGTTTCGAGGCGTCTGGGGCCTCTTCATCAGAGCTCAGCAGTCGGACTGCCCCATCCACGAAGGGCAGCAAGGCCTCTGTTATTACAGACATTTGTGTGATTTTCTATGAAGATTTTCGAAAAAAGTGTTGGACAATCCACCCCTGCGCAGGAGATTGTTTGTTCTTTTTGTAAACATGCAACCACGCCTATGGAGATTTTTAAGGATAAAAGTTTGTCGCCATTCCATGACCAATCGCAACTTTGAAGCGTTACATGTTATGTATCAATTTACTTGTAGCATTATCTTTCACAATATAAAAAAAATGGGGCTAACTTTATTGATGTCATATTTTTTTATTCAAAAAAGTGATTTTTTTTCCAAAAAATTTGCGCTTGCAAGACCGCTGCTCAAATACGGTGTGACAAAGTATTGCAACGACTGTCATTTTATTCTCTAGGGGTGTTAGAAAAAATATATATAATGATTGGGGGTTCTAAGTAATTTTCTAGCAAAAAAATATTTTTTAACTTGTAAACACTGAATCTCAGAAAGTGGCTCGGTCCTTAAGTGGTTAAAGAGGACAGACTTAGGACAGGATCACTCAGACTGCGCAAATCTCCTTGAGGTCAGCCCTGACATCTACTGAGGAACATCTAAAAGGTAAGAAATATGCTCAAAATCTAGACACAGTGAGAGCATTAGGAGCCATTGGCTCCCATTACTGTAATTCAAATTAAGTGATGAGAGAGCGGGGCAGGGCTAAGTCACACTGTGTGTCAATAGATGCAAACAGTGCGACTAAGAATTAAGCCCACACAAGAAAAGCAGCTTGCTAGAGGGGCCCAGCGGCGGACCCCAGAAGAAGAGGTTTGGGGCTGCTCTGTACAAAACCATTGCACAGAGCAGGTAAGTATAATATTTTTGTTATTAAAACAAAAGAATGGCACGGCTGGGCACATGCACGTACAGGTACGTCCTGTACTAGTACCCAGCCAGTATCCAGGGACAGTATCCAGGGACTCGCGGACCCGATCGCTGCTGGAGTACGGCGATCGGTCCCCGGAGCTGAAGAACGGGGAGAGCCAAGTGTAAACATGGCTTCCCTGTTCTTCATTGTGGCAGCGTCATCGATCGCGTGATCCCTTTTATAGGGATACACAGATCGATGACGTCACACCTACAGCCACACACCCCTAAACACATATTAGGGAACACATAAACCCTTCAGGCGCCCCCTTGTGGTTAACTCCCAAACTGCAAATGTCACATTCACAATAAACAATGCATTTTAAATGCATTTTTTGCTGTGAAAATTACAATTGTCCCAAAAATGTGTCAAAATTGTCCGAAGTGTCCATCATAATGTCGCAGTCACGAAAAAAATCGCTGATCGCCGCCATTTGTAGTAAAAAAAAAAAACATTTCTAAAAATGCAATAAAACTATCGCCTATTTTGTAAACGCTATAAATTTTGCGCAAACCAACCGATAAACGCTTATTGCGATTTTTTTTACCAAAAATAGGTAGAAGAATACGTATCGGCCTAAACTGAGGAAAACAAAAATATATTTTTAAATATTTTTGGGGCATATTTATTATAGCAAAAAAAAGGACGCCAATTTTGTTTGGGAGCCACATCACACGACCGCGCAATTGTCTGTTAAAGCGGCGCAGTGCCGAATCGCAAAAACTGGCCAAGTCCTTTACCTGCATAAAGGTCCGGGTCTTAAGTGGTTAAGAGATGCTTGTCCAAAAACTTCCAATGATGTTTATATTTAAATATACTATATTATATATATATATATATATATATATATATATATATATATATAAAATCATTTGTAGTGTGTAAAATCTCAACCACTTTCAGCAACAAAAAAAAAAGTAAAAATAACATGCATGTATGAACAATTTTTGTACTCAGTCACAGCCCAGAGGAAGTGGTTTCCAAGCAAGTGAGACAGACTAACAAAAAGCAGCAACCTCCAACGTATGCTGAACCACCACCAGATCGATGGGCCTTCAAAATGAACTGCTGTTTATAGCTTGCAAAGATAAGGCTTGCCTATTTGTACACACTTTACAGATAACAGCTACTGTAAATAAATTCAGTATGATAAAAATGGGGAAATAAAGAGGCATTTTGAAGTGTGCTGAACTAATCTTTCATTTGGAATATTGGAACAGGGAATGTCCACTGCAATTTACAATTCAGTATAATTCCCATCTGACATTACTGATATTTAAAGTGATTGTAAAGTCCCATTTTTTTCTCTAAAAATAACAGACATGTTCTACTTACCTGGTTTTTAACAGAGCAGCCCAGATCCTCCTCTTCTGTGATCCCTCTTCGGTGCTCCTGGCCCCTCCCCTCCTGTCGAGTGCCCCCACAGCAAGCAGCTTACTATGGGGGTACCTGATGACCATGTCTAAATGGAGCCCCGATTTAGCCCTGCCCTCTCTCTATCCTGATTGGCTAACTGACTTTGACAGCAGCGGGAGCCAACGGCACTGCTGCTGTGTCTCAGCCAATCAGGAGGAGAGTCCCGGGCGACCAAGGCACTCGTGGACATCACTGGAGAGAGATGGGGCTCGGGTAAGTATTAGGGGGTGCTGGGGCTGCTGCACACAGAAGGTTTTTTATCTTAATGCATAGAATGTGTTAAGATAAAAAAAACTTCTGACTTTACAACCATTTTAAAGCTGAAATCCAGGCTAAAATATTTCCTTATTGTAAGAGCCATGAGTATTGAATCTTCTGTATGCTTTGTGTACATCTACTAGGTATGTGCCGTAAACCAGCGTTAAACTCCTTCACCTTACCTCTGCGCAGCAGTTTCTTGTAATAAAAACCAGTGAGTGCTGCTTTCTCTCCTTATGCAGGGTGTCTAGTCTTGTATCCGCCCCAACTCCTCCTCGTAGTTTTACTGTCAGAAACATTTTGTGAGTAGGCCTGCTGGGTCCCAACCACACCTCTCTGCACAGGATACGTGCAGTACAGTGAAGATGTCACAACTTCAAAACAAACACCAGGCCGTAAAAAAATAAAATATATATTTTTATATATTTTGTGACTATTGAATATATGTAAATACCGTATTTATCGGCGTATAACACGCACTTTTTTCACCTTAAAATCAGGGGGAAATCGTGTGTGCGCGTTATACGCCGATCTGCACTGAGCGCCGCCGACATTAACCGAGCGCAGTACACTCGGGTACACTCGGCCACGCTCGCGGTCACGCCCTGTGCCGCCTCCTAGCCTTTATGCGAGAGGACCCGAGAGTGGCCGAGTCTAGCCGAGTGTACTGTGCTCAGTATATGTCGGCGGCGCTCAGAGACAGCGCGGGAGAAGCGCGGGAAAAGCTGATATACAGATCCCACTACCATAACTTTGATAGACAGGCCTCACTCGTGGTTCCTGTAAACAGATTTCACTGCCAAGGTCCTTGATGGACATATCTAAGTTCCAGAGCGTGGCCGAGCCTAGCCGAGTGTACCCGAGTGTACTGGGCTCGGTAAATGTCGGCGGCGGCGCTCAGAGACAGTGCGGGAGAACACCACAAGGCCGCCGATGGACGCCAGGCAAGACACCGACAAGGGGCATTTAAACTGTAAGTAATTCATTTTTTTCCTGAAATTTCCCTTCTAGACTTGGGGTGCGCGCTTTACGCAGGTGCGCACTATACCCAAATAAATACGGTACATGTTTTGTGAGAGTACAGCTTTAACCACTTAAGGACTGCCCCATATCAGAAATACTTATACAGTAAGGTGACCAGATTTTTAAAATTAAATCCGGGAACATATTTTTTTTAAACTAGAAATGGTGGCAATCAGCAACTCTCTGCTCGTCACTGCCTGCCTCACAGCCTGTCAAGTCTTTCTCTCTGGGCCCCTCTGGGCTACTACTGGGTGGGGTGGAGGAAGATCACTCCACCAGGGAAGGCAAGGAGATAAACAGGCAGGCGGCTGGCCAGGACTTGAGCCAAGGCAGAAGAACATGCGAGCGGAGCTGAATGGGCATGCACCCAAAACTGAAGAAATATTCCCTCCGCTCCGACCAGCACATGATCTTTAGAAAGGGGCACAGATAATGGAAAAAAATTCACCCCCTAAGCTAGTAGGAGCGGGAGTGTGTAATTCAGATTTAATTTTTTTTATTCTCCACTGACTCTTTGAAATTGCCCAGCCCCCCTTTCAAATCCAAAACCAGGGACAGACTAGCTCCGGGGACAGTGTCCTCAATCCCTATTCTACAGGGCGGCCCTCCTGTGCAGAATCATACACACATATACATACATACATATATATATATACATATATATATATATTATACACATATACACACACACACACACACACACACACACTGTACATGATTCTGCGGCCCGCTTCTGCAGTGATTACTCACAGCTTTGCTTACGTAAGCAAGGCAGATCTCAGTTCTGACGGGGGGGTGGATTTTGTGTCAAGTCAAATCCATCACTTCCCTGTGTAAAATCAGCACACATATTACAGTTAAACACTGATAAGGCACAGTTAACCCTTTAATCACCCCAAATGTTTAACCCCTTCCCAGCCCGTGTCATTAGTACAGTGACAGTGCATATTTTCAGCACTGTTCACTGTATTAGTGTCACTGGTTCCCCCAAATTGTGAGTTAGTGTCCAACCGTCTACCGCAATATTACAGTCCCGCTATCTGCAGGATTGCGATAATCGCTGATCGCCGCCATTACTAGTACAGTGGAACCTTGGATTACTAGCATAATCCATTCCAGGAGAATGCTCATAATCCAAATACTCGCATATCAAAGCGAGTGTCCCTATTGAAGTCAATGGAAATGAAAATAATTTGTTCCACATTGGCTTCAATGGCATGCAATACTGTATCGTAAACACTCTGAAAGGGCCGAGGACACCTTGGGTAAACTCTGAAAACCTTGGAGATGAGCAGAGCCGTTCGGCTCTGCTCGGCTCCAGTGCCCCCCACCTCAGGCCAAACGCGGTATTGAACACCGCTTTGGCTTGAATCCTGTAGCAAAAAACATATTGCCTGAAATTTATGAAGACTTTTTTTTTCATATTTTTATTGGATAGGTTTTATAGCAGACAGTAAACAAAAATAATTTTAAAAAATTGTCGGTTTTTTTTTGTTTATAGTGCAAAAAAAATAATGCAGTTGTGATCAAATACCAACGAAAGAAAGCTCTATTTGTGGGGGAAAAAATATATAAATTTTATTTACTAGCTGCAGAGTTTTGTTATCCGAGTTGTCATAACAATGGGGTGGGACCTTCCTCCGTCGCCGCCCATTGTTATGGCAATTATACAAACAATTGGCGCTACGGCCGATGTTTAATAGCGCATTCAAAAGATCGAGAGGTGCATGCTGGTTACCCAGCATGCAACTCTCTTAGGAAAAACAGCAAAAGATAGTGACTGGGGTTCACGTGCCCTTAATTAAAATGGAAATGGCCATAAGATCATGGGAGAAGATATTACGTTTTTTTTTTTTTTATTACTAAATAGATCGGGAGCAGCTTATATATTTAATTGTTTATATGCTACACTAATGTGTGGATCGTTCAAAAAATTTAAAAATATGGCCGGACCTCCGCTTTAATGTGTTCCATTTCCCAGAGGACAATAGTACATCTAATTCATTTTCCCCCATCTTCCTAGGTGTTATCTAAAGCCTAATAAAAGGATTTTTAATAACAGCTTACCTGTAAAATCCTTTTCTTGAAGTACATCACGGGACACAGAGCGCATAGCCATTACATATGGGTTATATGGGTACCTTCAGGTGTGGACACTGGTGTAATCAACTTCACAGGAAGTTCCTCCCTATATAACCCCCTCCCACTGAGAGTGCTTTAGTTTTGTAGCAAGCAATTTCTCCGAGGTTACACAATGTTCCCCAAAAGAGGGGTGGGAGCTCTGTGTCCCGTGATGTACTTCAAGAAAAGGATTTTACAGGTAAGCTGTTTATTAAAAATCCTTTTTTCTTTATCGTACATCACGGGACACAGAGCGCATAGCCATTACATATGGGATGCCCCAAAGCAATGCTCCATGAAGGGAGGGAGACCGTAAGGCCAAAAATAGCCAAACAGAAAATATATCAGGAGGTAAAAAATAGCTCCACCAACAGAAAAAAAGGGGGCGTGAACCGGGCCAGAGGATTCTATACTGCTGCCCGTAGGACCGCCTGCCCAAATGCTGCGTCCGTAGCCTTTGCAACGTCCAACTTATAAAATTTAGTAAACGTATGTACGGAAGACCAGGTTGCCGCTTTGCAAACCTGTGCCATAGAGATCTGATGGTGTGCCGCCCAAGAGGCACTCATGGCCCTCGTAGAATGGGCCTTAACTGATAAGGGAGGTGGAACGCGCTTCAGACCATAGGCCTGAAAAATCAGCTGCTTAATCCACCTAGCCAAGGAAGACTTGGCAGCCGGCTGACCCTTCTTGGGGCCATCCGGGAGAACGAAAAGCACATCTGTTTTCCGAATCTTTTCTGTAGCCTTGAGATAAACCCTCATGGCTCGGACCACGTCCAAAGTATGAAGCAGTCTTTCCTCTCTGGACTGGGGAGTAGGAAAGAAGGATGGTAGGACTAGGTCCTGATTCAAGTGGAAACTGGATATGACCTTAGGAAGGAAAGAAGGCTGAGGCCGCAGAACCACTCTGTCCTTATGCAGAATCAGGTACGGTTCCCTGCAAGACAAGGCTGCCAGCTCGGAGACCCTTCTGGCCGAAGCCATAGCCACCAAGAAAACCAACTTTCGGGTTAGCAGCCCAAGAGGGATTTCTGTCAGAGGTTCAAACGGCTGCTTTTGTAAAGCTGACAAGACCAGATTTAAATTCCAGGGGCAGAGGGGAGCTCTAATAGGGGGATTTACATGCAAGACCCCCTGCAAGAAGGTTTTCACAAGCGAATGCGTGGCCAAAGGCCTTTGAAACCATATCGATAAGGCAGACACCTGCCCCTTTAGAGTACTAAGAGCCAACCCCTTGTCAACGCCAACCTGGAGGAATCGCAAGATCCTGTCAATAAAAAACTTGCGAGGATGCCCTCCTTGAGACTCGCACCACTCCACATAGGTCCTCCAGACTCTGTAATAGATATTTCTAGAGACTGGCTTTCTAGCCTGAATTAACGTAGATATGACTTGGGCTGAGAGGCCTCTGCCCTTAAGAATTAGGGATTCAGCCGCCAAGCCATCAAATTTAGCTGCTGTGAAGCAGGGTGGTAGATCGGGCCCTGAGACAGCAGATCTGGGCGCAGGGGGAGTGGCCACGGTGCCCCTACTGACATCCTCACGATGAGTGCATACCAAGCCCTTCTGGGCCAGGCTGGGGCCACCAGGATCACCGGCCTGCGCTCCACCCTGATCCTTCGTAGAAGGCGGGGAATCATCTGTAGTGGAGGGAACGCATACAGGAGAGAAAACTGGTGCCAGGGGCAAACCAACGCATCGGTCCCGTAGGCCGAGGGGTCCCTGGCTCGGGATACGAATTTGTCCAATTTCTTGTTGAATCTTGTTGCCATGATGTCCACATCGGGAACTCCGAATCTTTGGCAAATCTCTTGGAATACCTGGGGGTGAAGAGACCACTCTCCCGGGAGTAACTGTTGACGACTCAAAAAATCTGCTTGAGAATTGTCTATCCCTGGGATGAACACTGCTGAGATGCAGGGTACATGGGCTTCGGCCCATGAAAAAATCAGGTTTACTTCCCTTTGAGCCGCTAGGCTCCTTGTGCTCCCCTGGTGGTTTATGTATGCCACCGCCGTGGCATTGTCGGACTGTATTCTTACTGGCAGACCCTGCAGGGGGAGAGTCCAGGCGACCAGGGCCAACCGAGCAGCTCTGATCTCTAGGACATTGATGGGAAGCAGACTTTCTGCCTCTGACCACTGTCCCTGCTGGGTCCGTTTTCCTAAGATTGCCCCCCAACCTGTTAGGCTGGCATCTGTGGTTACTATTTCCCACGTGATGGGGCAAAAGGTTTTCCCTTTTGACAATTTTTGAGGGATCAGCCACCAGTACAGGCTGCGCTTGACCCCTGGGGAAAGAACTAATGGACGGTCTAATGCCTGTATGGACTTGTTCCAAGCAGAGAGAATAGTTGCCTGAAGAACTCTGGTATGGATCTGGGCATAGGGCGCTGCTTCGAAGGCGGCCACCATCTTTCCCAGCAGTCGCATGCATAGGCGAATAGTCGGCTTCTTTTTGCCTAAGACTATTTGAATCGTTTGAATCAACGACCTGATCTTCCCTTGAGGTAAAAATACCCTCTGGCATTCTGTATCTAACCGAAAGCCTAGATATTCCAACTGCCTTGTGGGTTGTAACCTTGATTTTTCTTGGTTCACAATCCACCCGAATTCTTCTAGATGCCGCACTGTGCGGATTACTGCATGATTGAGGTTGGAAGCTGATCTGTCGATAACCAGGAGATCGTCCAGGTACGCCAGGACCAAGATGCCTTCTGTCCTTAGGGCGGCTAGCACCGGGGCTAACACCTTTGTGAATACCCGCGGAGCTGTTGCCAACCCGAAAGGGAGGGCTACGAACTGGTAATGACTTTGATTTATCGTAAAACGAAGAAACTTGTGGTGTGCTGGGTATATCGGCACATGCAGATATGCATCCTTTATGTCTATAGATGCTAGAAAGTCGCCCTGATGCAGGCTGGCTGTCACTGAACGTATGGAGTCCATACGAAAGGTCTGAATCTTTAGAAAGCGATTTAGGCGTTTGAGGTCTAATATAGGCCTGACGTCGCCATTGGGTTTTGGTATAACAAAAAGGTTGGAGTAGAATCCCCGACCCCATTCTTGGGTTGGTACTTCTACAATTACTCCTTGGAGCAATAGGCGATCCAACGCCTTTACGAGAGAGGCCCTTCTTAATGGGTCGCTTGGAAGACTTGACCCCTGAAAATGAGGAGGGGGGATTTCTCGAAACTCTAGTTTGTATCCCGTGGCTACCACGGACCGAACCCAAGAGTCGGAAATTCTGGCCTTCCAGACTTCGGAGAAAAACCGAAGTCTTCCCCCCACCCGAGAGAGTGGGGGCGCCCCTTCATGAATCTGATTTGATGACTGGTTTAGCCGGCTTGCGAGACCAGGGTCTCTTGTTTGCCGCGGCTTGACCCTGTGGGCGGCTATTAACCGCTGGACGCCCGGGAGGCCGTCGATACTGACGAGAAGTCGAAGGGGCCGAGCCTACAATGGCCTGTCGTTTAAACGTGGGCCCACGCGGTCTTTTCTTGACCGGTAAGGAAGTACTTTTTCCACTTGATATGGTGTGGATATATTTATCTAGGTCTTCCCCGAATAGTCTTCCCCCATGAAAGGGAAACCCTGCTAAAAGCTTTTTGCAGGGTGCCTCTGCTGACCAGTTCTTTAGCCACAAAAGACGACGCATGTGAACCATCAGTAGAGATGAACGGGATGCCTGTTGGATGGAGTCCTTAATAGCATCTACTGCAAAGCAGAGAGCCCTAGGGAATTCTGCTAATTCATGAGTATGCTGAGCCGGCATGTCCTTTAATATATGTTTTGCCTGATCCTTCAAGGCCTGACAAACACCAATGGCTGCTACTGCTGGCTGAACCATGGCACCTACTGAGGTGAAAGCGGCTTTCAGTAGGGTCTCGAATTTCTTGTCGACCGGATCCTTGAACATCTGGACATTTTCAACCGGACAGGTCAGGGATTTATTCACGCAGGAAATGGCCGCGTCCACTGTGGGGAGTGCCCATTTCTTTAAATATTCCTCTTCCATAGGATAGAGAATAGAGAATCTTTTAGGAGGGACAAAGATTCTATCAGGTCAAGCCCAATCCTGGTAAATCACGTTCCGCAGAAGGGGGTGCATTGGAAAAGACGCACAAGTTAATGGAGCCTTTAAAGAACCCAATGAGGAAACCTCCGGGGCTACTAGTTCTGGCACTGGAAGTTTAAAGGCAGTGCGAACCATATCTGTCAAAGACTGGATCCACAGGCTCTCCGCTTGAGAGGCCGAGAAATATTCATCTATAGTGGAATCTTCCCTGTCTGAACCGTCGGGACTTGGGTCTGCCTGATCCCCTTGTGGGTCCAGTTCCTCTGAAGAGGAGACCTCCGCATCTGAAAACCCCACACTGGGTGAGGGGGATCTAGCCCGCTTGCTACTTGGCCAAGGACGGGCAAACAACGCAGTTAACCTTTTCTCTAGCCCACTCATGGTGGCTGCTAGCATTTCTTCCGTCACGTAAACGGGAATGGGTGGATCGGGGGCCGCCTCTGCCCCCAGCACCCCCAATGGCTCTTGTACTATGCCACTCGGTGTTCTAACTGGCGAGGGTGGGGCCGTTGAAGCCTGGCCCAAATCCTCTGACCCCGATGGAGACCCCTTTTGCTTCTTGGCACCTTTAGCAGCCTTGGCTGGTCCAGATCCCTTTGGAGCCATTGTACAACCTTGAGTCACCCCTATAGCCAACACCTGACTGTTGCAGCTAGGAGTAACCAATATGAGGACAGGTATGAGGAAAATGAAAAAAACGATTTTTTTTTTTTTTTTACCCGCCTGGGAGGTGGCAATACTGAGGAAACCTGTGAGTATTGACACACCAATGCCCCTTAGCCGGAGTCCAAGGTAGACTCAGATACTGCTGGATCTAAGGCTGAGTCCCTTTAAGCAAAAAAAAAAAAACTTCCTTTTTTTTTTTTTTTTTTTTCTGGTCAATAGTGGACCTAAGTCCTAGACCTGAAGATCCAAAAAACCGCCACTAGGTGTCCCTGTGTGGCCAAAAGACCCAGCTGCACGCTCTGTATCCTTTCTTCCTCTGCCTCCAGGAGGGAAAGACCAGCCAGAGAAAAAGTTTTTCCTTTAAACAGACCCTGACGCTGCTGGCCCGCCCCCCCGACGCACGCCGACGCTATAAAAGGCGGCGTGCACGCGCGCGCACGCGCGCGCACCCCCCCCACGCTGAAAACCACATGGAGGAAGCAGAGCAGAGGAAACAACATGGACCAGCGCCAGGCAGCACCAACAGACACCAGGTAAGCACTAATCTTATTGTAGTGCACACACAGAGAGGAAGCTGTCCCCATGGGCTTCCTAAGAAACAGGAGTTTTCACCAGCAATTTCCTCTTTAAAACATGTGGGGTTGCAGTATCAATGCTAACAGGCAGACCTGGGGTGAGTAGCAAATATATATCTTACACAAGTATACATATATCTACATGTTATCTGGGTAAACATTAGTATCCCATCCTGCCCACACAGACATAGTGGAGATAGTGGCTGATGCACAAGCATACTGTTAGCCAACCCAGAACCCCCAGGGGGATACCTACTGTCGAACCAAGTCCCGCAGGTTCCCTCTTACCTGCTCCACGCCGCAGGGTATTGCAAACTGCAAGAGGCCCAATCTTCCCCCATCTCCGTGGGTATTGTCTCGGACCTTCAGGGACCGGGGTCCTGTGTTTAAGGAACCCACACCCCTGGACCTATATAGCATCCTGGCATCAGTAGCGTTTAGTCCTGGAAGAGACCAAGGCACTGGAGCCCAGAATCCAGCCCTCCAAGGAGAGGCATTATAGGCAACACCCCACGCAGGCAGGGCCCGGGTACCGTACACCTTGGCTTTGAAGCACTTCGGACGGATCCGGCTAGCTATCCTGGGTCCCGAGACCTCTGAGGGACAGCTAGACGTGACCAACACCTAAGACACTGGCGAAAAAACTAAAGCACTCTCAGTGGGAGGGGGTTATATAGGGAGGAACTTCCTGTGAAGTTGATTACACCAGTGTCCACACCTGAAGGTACCCATATAACCCATATGTAATGGCTATGCGCTCTGTGTCCCGTGATGTACGATAAAGAAACAGCCTTTTTCAACCAGGGTGCCATAGCAACCTGGGGTGCCTTCTGGGCTCTTTAGAGGTAGCTTGGCAAAATGCCTACAAATTGCCTTAAGTTGCCCAAAAAATTGTCAACAGGCCAGTGGATGAAGCCTGTCTTTTTGTCACACACAACCACAAGATTTAATGTACAGCATTAAAACCTTGGGCACCGTGCGAGCCTGCCACTGCATCCCAACAACCAGTGACATTGGAAGATAAGGGGTCCGTCTGGTGCCTGCACAGCAATCTTGTTTGCCTTTTCCATGCCCCTCTCTGTCAGCACTGGTGTAATTTTAGCAGCGAGGAAGAGAAACTGGAGGCTGCTGCGATATGTAAAAATATTAGTTTAGATGTTTGTAGCACCCTGATGTTTAGGCAGGGTTGCTATTAAATTTTTTTGCCAAGTGATAGTTGCCTTGGCCAATTGTTAGGTCAAATGATTTCACCCTAATTCTGGAATTGCTGCACTTCTCTCTTCTGTCATTAGATGGCTGGGTATCTGGTGGCATTAGATAAGACGAGGGCATTGGGCAGGGATTTTCTTGGGTCCCTTGGCCTGCTGGGAGAGCCTATTTATTTTGATGTGGACAGGTGATCCAGATTCTGTGCCACCTGGATGGCTGTCTGGGTGGACATGTGTCGTATTGCCCCAGGCTACCAGGCAAGAAACCTAAGGCCTAACCTGGGAACATATGGCTGCTAGGTTATCTGAGAGCCTATCCAGAAGTAGCGCAGGGTTGGGACTGTGGTCTTGTAGTCCAACTAGGCGTAACGGTTCCACCAGCCATGGAATCAGTCATGGTCAGAGGTAGAGGAGAAGCTGTCCCCAACTAAGGGACCATCCAACTTGTTACCAGAGACCACTGTGAGTAAGCTGAGGCAAATACTGAAACAGTATTCTCGCCAACCGGAGACAGTGAAGAAGTGGGAAAACATCAGCAAGGGCCAAGACAGAGACCCAGCAGGACAGCAGATGTGACACTTGTGGAGTGCCAAGCCTGGGACCCAGCAGGGAAGTGGAGGTGACGCTTGAGGAACATACTGAATGAGAAGATTGGAAGAGCTCAGGGGATCCAGTGGCAGTGGATCAGGGAGTCTATTGAAAGACTGGGAGCTCGATGGAGTGAAGTTCTACAATAGGAGATTGTAGAAGAAGTGAAAGAGTTCATTGCAACCTTTGTTAGAAACTGTTGCCATAGGAGATAGTGTTCCTACTCATGGAGATGTGGTGGTTTCTGACTGGATACCTTTTCCCTGCATGGCTGTTTAAAAGACAAAAAATCTTTGTATTAAAGAAGTGTCTGGCGCCAATCAATCCACCTTGCATTATACCTACCATGCCTTGTAACCCACTCTACGTAGAAGAATATCAGCTGTCCCTAACTCCAAGGTCACCATTAGGCCTAGAGAGGCCGGGGACCTTGCTACATGTTTATATTTTAGAATGAAGTTCCTCAAGATTTGCATAATTATAAAGGGTACCTTTTTTAAGGGTGAAAAAAGATTAAGAAACACCGGCATCGGCTGGTTCAATAGAAACCATCCGACATTCAGCCCGTGTGTACTGGAGTAGGGCCGGGTTCCATCGTAGGGGCATAACCGAAAACGGTCTGCCGATCGGCTCCCAGTCAGCACTCTCAGCCAAAGGCTGTCTTGGCATATGGGGAGGGGGGGGCGTCCCCTTGTCAGAACACAATAGAACAGCAGGAGATATTGCTGTAATAACCTTGGATAGTTAGTACAGCGGCTCCTCCTCATCTGGACTGTCAGTTTTTGTGTGTATGAGGCTTGAGGCTGGCTGTGAGGTCAGACAGGGTGCTTCCCTTCCCCCTTAGATGTCCGACAAAAAAGCTATCAGGGAGACGGCTAAAATGTTCCAGAAAAGCGGGCAAGTTCTTGGAGATTGTGTAAAGTGCCATCTGTCAGAGCAACCATCTCCTTGCTAGCAGCATTGTTGGACAGCTGCAGCGGGAAGGGAGGTCGCCATTTAATCTCGTAGCTAGCCTTAGACAACACCTAGAAAGTTGGTACAAAGTACTCAGGGCTGCGCCAGCATAAGGCAGACCCGGCAGTCGCCTGAGGGTGCCAGGAGGGGTGGGTGCCAAAGCCAGGGGTTCACTACGAGGTGCTTATCCTAGCACCGGTGGCCGGCTCTGCTCGTATCTGTACCCAGTTCAGCATACTGGGTACAGGCGACACAGGACAGCCCCGGCTGGGCGCCGTTAACTTCACCCACTTTCCTTTCCTGACTCGGGTCTCGGTGCTGCTACAGCACTCCTCCTCCGCCAGAGAAGGGCAGAGAGAGACCCTCAGCTGGAATACACCGCCCTCCCCCATTTAGCCCATTCATTGATTTTAATTTAGACTTTTTTTTAGGGCTGTTACTGATCAAAAATGTTGTGTTCGATTAATCGTTTTATTTTTTAATCGATTAATCGACTAATTTTGATTAATTATAACGCACATACAGATCTAACTACTTTGCAGGCCGATTCCTAGTGCAGCTTCCAACAACTGGAAAAATGGATAGCGGGATACAAAAAGCACACAAAGGCAGCACTCGATGGGAATAGCATTAAAACTTGTATAGTCTTCAAGTAGGTAACAAAATAAATATTGCACAGGAGATAAAATCGATGTAGCTACATAAACTGTAAATATTGTGCGAGTAATAACAAACTGTAGCAAAAGTAGTCATAAAAACATGTAGCTAAGTATAATACTGGTATAAAAATGTGTACAACGATACCACTGCTGAATCCAGATGAGGAGGGGTTAACATCAGTCTGTCGGCATGTAGATGTCCCGTGAAGGGAACTATCACAACTCCCAGTGGATGGCTGTAGGATCCCAGGTTGATAGAGGGAAGTGATAGAGGGAAGTGTAACACCCCTTGTGTGTGGCAGATAGTAAGGTCCCGCCGGCATGCAGATGTGAGGGCACAGCAAAGGAGCCCTTCAGATGGACACGGCAAGCCACGCCGGTGTCTATGACATCACTGGATCTCCGACGGAACTCCCTGAAGGCCCAGAAGCCGGCGGAGAGGTGAGTACCAATCAAAAGAATTTTAATCGATCAAAAAGATTTTGATCGATCAAAAAAGTTAAAGATTAATCGATTAATTAAAAGTTAATTTGCACAGCCCTACTTTATTTATTTATTTATTTTTTAAGCAAAAGCGCTTGAAAAACTCCTCAGTGTTAAAGGGCCCTAGAATGGTGGTGTCACAAGAGAAAAATGATCGACAAATTAGCACGGATTGGATACGTGGTGAAAACTTCAACCTACAACCGCACTGACTTCTACCAAGCGAGATGCATTGTTTGTACTGCAGGCATTTCAGATCTACAAAATATAATAAGCAAAGGAGAGAACGCCGACTGAAATCTATCAGCAAAGACTAAGGCTGCATTCACACCTGAGCGGCAAGTAACGCCGCATACGCGGCTTTACTTGCCGCGCTTCGATTTTTTTTTTTTTTTTTTTTTTACAAATCTTCCCATTCATGTCTATGGGCGAACGCCAATGTCGCTTGAAAAAAAGGGTCCGGGACTTTTTTTCAGGCGACAGGCGTTCGGCGTCTCAGAGATGTGAACCATCTCTATAGACATGAATGGGAAATTTCCCCTCCAGCGGCACGAGCGTCGCGCGACAGGCGTTTTGCCGCTCAGGTGTGAATGGGCCCTTAGAACTGTATTCCTGCTTTGTGCTTCCCATGGGTAGAACACAATTCTTTCATTCTATTTAACTGAAGAAACCTTTTAGAAGGGTGTGATGACGTGACTAATTCAGAGGATGAGAGAAGAGAGACAATGTGGCGGTGCTTATCCGTACTTGGAACACAGTTCACCTTTTAAATATGATACCTGCCAAGTGTTCCTGAATGGCACAGTGAATCACCCTTAAAGGCACATGCAAACAACAGAAGTGATAGCTGTGAACTGATCCTGGCTGACACATGGAGTGCATTGTGTTCAGGTGTCAATGCTTCTGATGCAGCGTACACACGGTCGTTTTTTGTCTTGTAAAAAAAATGTTTTTTCTCATGAAATAAAAAACGTTTTTTAAAACTTCATTTTAAAAAACGACGTTGCCTACACACCATCGTTTTCTGAAAATGCTCTTGCAAAGCGCGGTTACGTACAACACGCACGACGGTACTCTGTTCCATTCAAGCTCTCGTCATAACTTGCTTCTGAGCATGCGTGGGTTTAAAAACATTGTTTTAAATGTCGTTTTAGCCCACACACCATCATTTTTTATGACACAAAAAACGACATTCTGAAAAACAACATAAAAAAATTGAAGCATGTTCGAATTTTTTTTTTTTTTCGTTTTTCAGAAGACATAAAACGAAATTTTGCCCACACACGATAATTTTAAATGAAGTTTTTTAAAACGCCGTTTTATTTCATCACAAAAAACGACCGCATGTACGCGGCATAAGGCCTAACAATGAAATACAGGGGAAGTTTTGACATTCACAGCTAAAATTATTATGTGGCTGCCTTGATGTGGGTCGGGGGTCCGATCGGGACCCCCCCCCCGGTACATGCGACGGTCCCGGTGGCTTTGCGAGCGATCTGTGGTGAGGGGGCGGCGGTTTGTTTTTGTCCACCCCCTCCGCGTCGCTCCCAGCCAATCCGCGCGCTCCCCTGCAGTGTCATTTCCTCCTCCTGTGTAAACACAGGAGGAGGAAGTGATGTGATCTATGCTCTCGGCGGTTTTTTCAACCGCCGCTGAGGAGAGATCAGAGTTTATTTGATTTTTCTTATAACAAAAAGTAAAAAATATTGGCTCCCAAACAAAATTGGCGTCCTTTTTTTCTCACTAATAGAGCTTTCTTTTGGTGATATTTGATCACCTCTGCTGTTTTTATTTTTTGCGCTATGAACAAAACTAGAGCAACAATTTTGAAAAAAATGCAATATTTTTTTACTTTTTGCTATAATAAATATCCCCCATAAATACATAAAAAAAAAAAAATCCTCTGTTTAGGCCGATACGTATTCTTGACAATTGTAGTTTGGGAGTTAACCACTAGGGGGCGCTGTAGGGGTTATGTGTGACCTCATATGTTTTTCTAACTGTAGGGGGGCAGGCCTGGACGTGTGATGTCATTGATCGTGTTTCCCTATATCAGGGAACACACGATCAATGAAGCTGCCACTGTGAAGAATGGGGAAGCTGTGTTTACACACAGCTCTCTCTGTTCTTCAGCTCCAGGGACCGATCGCGGGACTCGGGTCCGCGGGTCCCGCAGTCACGAAGCTTCGGACCGGGTCGCAGGTGCGCGCCCGCCGCCCATGACTGGGCACTTAAAGAGGACGTACAGGTATGTGCTTGTGCCCAGCCGTGCTATTCTGCCAACGTATATCTGCAGGAGGCGGTCCTTAAGTGGTTTAATGTCCTTACAAATACATCTTGTAGAAAATTTAGAGAAAACAAACAGTCTAAAGTACAGGTAGCATGGGCCACGTCCAGGGTCAGTAGTCTGTACAAATCAATGACAGGCCGTCAGATGCCACAGCTCTTTACATGTAACATCACATCTCAGTGGTTACACGCGAACAGCCATGGCGCCTTTCATTGATCTATACAGGCTGCACCTGTGCACTGATTCTTGCTCATGTGCTGCATGAATGAGCCCTGAGGCCCGGTTCACACAGGGGCGACAATCGCTCTGACTTTGAGAGCACAAGGCGCACGACATCTAAATGTCAATGATTCCCTATGAGAGCTGTCTAAACTGGTCCAACTTGTGTTGGTCCGACATCTGCAAAAGGTTCCTGCACTACTTTGGTCTGACTTGGGTCCGATTTCAGCCAAATAAATTTAATGCAAGTCGCATCCAAGTCAGCAACTTAACTGATCTGACCTGTGACATGCGACATGTGCTCAGTGGCAATGTTAGAAATGCAGAATGTATTGAAAAAAAATGGCGTAGGGTCCCCCCCCAAAATCCATAGCAGGGCCTTTGGGTCTGGTATGGATTTTGAGGGGAATCCCAAGCAAAAAATAAATAAATGGGGTCCCCCTCCCCAAAAATCCATACTGGACACTTATCCGAGCTTGCAGCCAGGAAGGTCAGGAAAGGGGTGGGGACGAGCGAGCATCCTCTCCCCGAACCATACCAGGTCACATACCCTCAACATGGTGGGGGGGTGCACCCCAAAGCACCTTGTCTTCATGTTGCTGGGGACAATGGTCTCTTCCCCACAACCATGGGCTGTGGTTGTGGGGGTTTTCGGGCAGGGGGCTTATGGGAATCTGGAAGCCTCCTTTAAGAAAGGGGGCCCCCAAATCACAGCCCCCCTACGTGAATGAGTATGGGGCACATACCCCTACCCATTCACCCAAAAGAAAATCGCAATTGACATTGTGCCCCGATAAAAAAAAAAGGCGTGTGTCCCACAGGTTCCCGCCGTTCTGTCAGCTCTGGTGTGGTTCAGGAGGGGGAGTGCTCACTTGTCTACCCCCCTCTTTCCTGACCTGCCAGGATGCATGCTCGGATAAGGGTCTGGTATGGATTTGGGGGGGGATTAATTTTGGATTGGGGTTCCCCTCAAAAGCCATGCCAGTCGTATGGAAGTTGGACGGAAGTTGCAGGACAAAGTCAGATCGACAGTTGCACGACTTTCATGTCGCACCAGTGTGAACCAGGCCTCAGACTTCAAAGACATTATCAGTTTGGTTTCAGACTGCCAATATCTAGAGTCTAGACAAATTCAATCTGAAATAGCAATAAAAGCACAGGAAAAATGTTTGACAGGGCTATGAGATGATGTTTCCATAGGTACAGCAGAGAGCGTACTTTTAGCTATTTCTGACATTATACACGCAGTTAATATCTTTGTAATTATTTCTTTACATTTTGTCTTTAGACATGTAACTGCGGTGAAGTTTTATTGTGTGAAAAACAAACATGCCTCCCTGAAGAGCCAAAACAAATCCATTTCTGTCTGCTTGGCAGCTTACTAAAGAGAAGATCAGCCTGTAAACTGAGGATTTGTGAATAAAAGGAAACCTGACACAAAAGAAACAAGAAGGCTATCAATTCTGAAACCAGTCAGCATAACAGCCAGGCAACCTGCATTTCTATAATGAGAACAACAATTGCAGTCACCAGATTTCTCTCCCAACAGATGAACTTTAAAGGGGAGTTCCACCCACAATTTCACTTTTTAAATATAAATACCCCTGTAATACACAAGCTTAATGTATTCTAGTAAAGTTAGTCTGTAAACTAAGGTCCGTTTTGTTAGGTTGTTACAGCATTTAGATAGTTTATAATCTAGAAATAGACCGTGGCCATCTTAAGTGTGGGCATCATGAAGCCAGACTTTATAACTTCCTGGATTTCAGCTTTGCATATCTCGCACATGCTCAGTGCTGCACAAGCAATGTTATAGGTTTTAGTCAGGTTTCCATAGTAATGGGAGTGTCAGAGGAAGTTGCCGCCCCCTATCTATGCAAATCTCTATTCCCTCCAGGAACCAGTAAATATACTAAATCATTTGTTTATATGCAGATATATCTACATAACAAGATTATATATCTATATATAATCTCTTGTTATATATGAATCTTGTGGTGTGTGTGTATACATACTAAACATGTGTGCCATCAATAAATTCATTTTGTTTCGTTTCGCATTAGCCGTTATTTCGTATTTCATGCCTGAAACTCAATTTTCATTAGATTCGTTCACGTTTCATAAAAAGTTACCAACATTCGTTATGATAAATTTAAAAAGCTGGACGCTTAAAAAGAACTAATAGTATCTGCTGTGCTCATTATGAGGGGTTCCCACCATCCCTGTGCTGTGCTCATTATGAGCGGGTTCCCACCATCCCTGTGCTGTGCTCATTATGAGGGGTTCCCACCATCCCTGTGCTGTGCCGAGTTCCCGGGTTTGCACCCCTGCTATGCCCATTATCCCTGTGCTGTGCTGAGTTCCTGGGGCTGTACTTCTGCTGTGCTCATTATGAGGGGTTCCCACCATCCCTGTGCTGTGCTGAGTTCCTGGGTTTGTACCCCTGCAGTGCTCATTATAAGGGGTTCCCACCATCCCTGTGCTGTGCTGACTTCCCGGGTTTGTACCCCTGCAGTACTCATTATGAGGGGTTCCCACCATCCCTGTGCTGTGCTGACTTCCCGGGTTTGTACCCCTGCTGTGCTAATTATGAGGAGTTCCCACCATCCCTGTGCTGTGCCGAGTTCCCGGGTTTGTACCCCTGCTGTGCTCATTATGAGGGGTTCCCACCATCCCTGTGCTGTGCTGAGTTCCCGGGTTTGTACCCCTGCTGTGCTCATTATGAGGGGTTCCCACCATCCCTGTGCTGTGCTGACTTCCTGGGTTTGTACCCCTGCTGTGCTCATTATGAGGGGTTCCCACCATCCCTGTGCTGAGTTCCCGGGTTTGTACCCCTGCTGTGCTTATTATGAGAGGTTCCCATCATCCCTGTGCTGTGCAGAGCAGTGTGAGAGGCAGAGATGGATGGGTCTGTGTGAGGATGGAAGGAAAACAAGCTAAGATAGTGGCTGAGAGAGGGAGGGAGATGCCGGGAGGAAGAGACATTAGGAAGCTGGACACAAGGTAGTTACATGGCAGAACTGGCCTGTATGAAAAGAGCCAGTGAGGGGAACTTCTTAGATCCCTTTTCTGCTGGATTGGCCTTTGGACCTTCATAAAAAAAATAAAAAAATAAAAAAGTACCGTGCCTAATGAGAGTTGGGACAGCAGTATGTGCTGCCCCCTCCTCCCCCAGCTCACAGAGCCTTACATCCACATGTCACTCAGCCACAGAGAGCGGCTGTACTCCATTCGGGCTGCTCTGTCGGTGGCTGAGTGACATGCCCAGCTGGGAGATCTCTCTGTACTTGCAAGTGTCCAGGAGCCCAGCCAAACGTGGGAGACTTGACATGTCTGCTTCAGTGTCTCCAGGGAGGAGGGGGGCAGCAGGAGAGATTACACCATGCCTGCAGTTCTGCTTCCTCCCACCTGATGCACTAAATCCTCCCATTGTCATCTCCTATCTTCGGCAATAGGCTATTTGCAAGGACTACTGGGAAACATGATGCCTATCCCAGAAACCCTTGCAAATAGCCTTGTGACTTATTAGCCTAGGCTAATGAGGAGGAAGTAATGAAGGACTACAAAATAAAGGGATTTACAAACAAAATAAATAAAAATTGTCCATTCTGAACACTATGGGCCAGATTCTCAGCGGCGCTACGCCTGCGTAAATGTATATGCGCGGCGTAATAGTAAATGTGCGCCTGCGTATCGATGCGCGGTAAACACAGAACCACATACGCGCGATTTTTTTTTCCGTCTGGGCGGCGAAAATGCATTAAGCTAGCGCGGCGTAGGCGCATAGTTACGCATCAAAAATATTCAGTTCCCATTGAATTAGCATGCAAATATGCAAATGAGGGAGATGCGCGTATTCCCGAAAGTACGCGCGTCCGGCGTTGGCTACTCGTGGTGCGCGTAACTCGAAAGCCTTGAGTAAACATACCCCTCATAAAAGCACGGGTAACTTTGCTCAAGGCCGTGTGCAAGTCAGCTGGAGAGCAACTACAGCAGCACCGTAACGGACTAGCTGAGCAATCACACTTACTGGACAAGACATTCATATGCCAATGATGCCAGGGCCAGCCATGGTCTTATCAATACTAAGGTATGCAGAGGAAGAGGAGCATAGAAGGAGGAGGAGGAGGACGGGGGCACGTGAGAGGATCTACCGAGCGCGCATGAGCCTCTTTGGCATGGGTGATGAGGAGGTGTATCGCATCTTCAGATTCAGCCCTGCTGCCATCCTGGAAATAACCACAGCCCTGCAGGATGACATCACCAGCCAGACATACCGCTCACGTGCACTGCAGCCACTGGTGAAGGTCCTGGCAACACTCCATTTCCTGGCCAGTGGATCATTCCAGCGTACAAGTGGAGTGGTGGCTGGGATGTCACAAACCAGCATAAGCAGATGTGTGCACCAGGTTGTCCCCGCAATCCTCAGACGCATGTCCAACCAGTTCATCAGACCCACCACTGTGCACCTGCGGCAGAAGGCAATGACAGATTTCTACAGAATTGACGGATTCCCACGCACCATCGGGGCCATTGATTGCACACATGTGGCACTCCAGCCCCCCAGTGCCACAGAGCACATATACCGCAATCGGAAGCATTGGCATTCCATCAACGTACAGGTGATAGCCGATGCCAAATACCTCATATGGCACGTCCGTGCCAAAGACCCCGGGTCCAGCCATGACAGCTACATCTACCGTCAAAGCAACATCCCCGAAGATTTTGAGCAGGACATGTATGGGGACAGCTGGCTGGTTGGTGAGTGACATGGGTGGCAGCCATGACTATCCCCTCCCATGATGCACAACAGAAGTGGCACATGCATGACTACCATCCTCCTGTGTTTTCCCTTACAGGTGACTCTGCATATACACTGGGACCCCATCTCATGACTCCTTTCCGGAACCCCCAAACCAGAGGAGAGAGAAGATACAATGAAGCACACATCAAAACCCGTGCAGTGGTGGAGCGCACATTTGGCCTCCTGAAGTCCCGTTTCCGCTGCCTGGATAAGTCTGGGGGGGCCCTATTGTATTCCCCCAACTTTGTGGGTCAGATCATTGGTGCATGTTGTATTCTGCACAACTTTGCCATGCGAAAGGGCCTGCATATTGCCCTACGTGATGACCTGACCCCCCAACCACACAGCCCCCCCCGCCAGAGGAGACCCCGTCAGCTGATGGAAGAGCAGTCAGGAGTGTCCTCGTGTTACGAATCTTTGACCTTTAAACACACACATACAGCATGGCACACAGACAATGCACGCGTGTACACCACTGATGTCCCTAGATCACACACACCACATGCACATCGCATTGGATTAGCCCAAGTCCAGCATGTAGGACTTGGGAGCAGCAACGCCACGTCAAGGCCCCAATGATGTTGCTGTCCATTCATACACCTTTCACACATCATTCATACAGCCGTGGGGTTAACTTCACCACCACGGCCGAGGGTGACACCCCTTACTTTCAGGAGTGCCACCCTCTCACATTCACACACCATTCACACTGCACCGTGTGCAGTATCCAAAAATATATAAAAAAAGCTCTTATCCAGAGCATAACAAAAAATAAATAAGCTCTTATCCAGAGCATAATACTAAAGAAAACTCAAATTAATGGGCCTGGCGGGGGCTCTGCCTGGTGCCACGGGTCCTGCCCCTCACTTGCCTGGGGGCAGCCCTAGATGGGGGGGGGGGAGCAGGTTGAGGAGGAACATCCCCACGTCCCTCCCTGGCTGCCTGCATGCCCTCCAGGGCAACCGCTATGCGGGTCTGCACAGCAGTCTGCGCCTCGATAGCAAGGCGCAGGGCCTGAACCTTCCCCACAAGTTCTGAGGTGTTTTCCTGCAGCTCCCCCAAGCTGGTCAGCGTTGCTGCGCTGTTAACAGCAACATCCTGGATGGCATCTGTTATATTGTCCGAGGATGCCAGGCTGTCGGCCAGGCGCCTCATCTCCTCCACGACCTCGGCCAGGTGTTTATTTTGCTGGTCCTGCTGTCTGACCAGCTGTTCCGGCAGGACCTGGGATACACCCCTGGTCTTTGACGTCGCCTTGCGGGGAGTGGCAGGGGACCGGGCATAAGGGGAGGATGTTGAGGGGCCGGAGATGAGGGGGGGGGAAAGAGAGGGACTGGAGAGGTTGGAGGGGGACACTGAGGGGTTTGCTACAGGTAGAGGAATAGCCTGGGCTGGTCCGGCCAACCCACTATCCTCCTCCACAACAACATAGAGGGCCTGGTCCTGGACTACCACACCCTCCTCAACCACCTCCTCCGTTGAGGTGTGCCCACTTCCCTCCAAGTCCTGTTCCAGGGGGGCAGCCAGAGGGACTGTATCTTCAGGGGATGGATCCTGATGGGCCCTGGCATCAACAGATGGCCCCGCTCCCTCCTGCACATCTGTGGATGACACAAAAGATGCCCATGTTGGTGGACCCACACACTTGGCACATGTTCCCTTCCACCCCCATACATGTACACAACAGATAGAATAGAAAACACACTTACCTGTCCTCACGGCTGGCTTCTGGGACTCATAGCCCCCAACTCCCTCTACCTGCTCCGTCTGCAGGCAGCGGGCAACCACCTTCTCCTCCTCAGTCAGGCGGACAGGGCAGGGTGGGCCCCCTCCAGTGCCCCTGGCATGCCGAGCTATGGCAGCCAGCTTGCCCTTCACATGACGCCGCAGGTCATTCATTTTCTTTTGAATGTCCTGCGGTGTCCGGACCTCATGAGAGAGGGCATTGACCTGGCACGCCACCCTCATTAATATCTGATCCCTCCGGGACTTGCTGGTCCGGGCACTGTCAGCACCATGGAGCCGCGAGTCATACTTCTCCATGGCCCGTATGACAATGGCCCTCTCCTCTGGGGAGAAATTCTTCTTCCTCCTCTCCTTAACAGCAGTTGCCATCTTGTCCAGCACAAACTTTCGCCGTCACTCTCTAAAAAATGGGAGACGTTTGCGCTGCACGGGCGCATGTGTGGGCGCATTATATACCCTGCGCCGGCGCATCGTAGGGAGGCTTTGCGCATGCGCAGAAGGCATCCACGTCACGGCGCGGGTCAACCACGTCATGGCGCGGGTCATCCATGTCACGGCGCATGCTCCGTTCGTCCCGGCCTGCATTTGCATGGGGTCACGCTTCATTATAATGCAACACGCCCACTTCCCTCCTACTTTGGAGTTGCGCCGGATTACGCCCATGATTTTACGCGACGCAGGCGCATCTTGGAGCGCATTTACTTAGGGAATACGGTACTTGCCACTCCGTGTTACGTCGGCGTAGTGCATCTGAGATGCGCAACGCCTGCATAATTAGCCGCGCATCTACGAGAATCTGGCCCTATGAGATCAGGGCATGCAGCACAGACAAACATAAAAAAATGGGTGGAACTCCACTTTAAGGCCTCACTAACACCGGTGGTTGGGGGCAGTAAAAATAGGCAGTTGAGTTGCGGTTTTAAACCTTGCACTCGATTAGCCACCTAAACTGTGCAATGGTGGCCAGAGGGGGTAGCAATTGCTACAGCCGCAATGCTCCGCTTTTCAGTGTGGCATTAATTATACAGCAGGTCGCGCCTGGCAGACGAAACCGCCATTGAATGTGGCTCATTCAAGTGAAAAGGCTCTTAAGGAGCTTTTGTGTTTTTGAAAAAAAAAGGATTTTTAATAACAGCTTACCTGTAAAATCCTTTTCTTGAAGTACATCACGGGACACAGAGCGCATAGCCATTACATATGGGTTATATGGGTACCTTCAGGTGTGGACACTGGTGTAATCAACTTCACAGGAAGTTCCTCCCTATATAACCCCCTCCCACTGAGAGTGCTTTAGTTTTGTAGCAAGCAATTTCTCCGAGGTTACACAATGTTCCCCAAAAAGAGGGGTGGGAGCTCTGTGTCCCGTGATGTACTTCAAGAAAAGGATTTTACAGGTAAGCTGTTATTAAAAATCCTTTTTTCTTTATCGTACATCACGGGACACAGAGCGCATAGCCATTACATATGGGATGTCCCAAAGCATGAACCGGGCCAGAGGATTCTATACTGCTGCCCGTAGGACCGCCTGCCCAAATGCTGCTTCCGTAGCTTTTGTGACGTCCAACTTATAAAATTTAGTAAACGTATGTACGGAAGACCAGGTTGCCGCTTTGCAAACCTGTGCCATAGAGATCTGATGGTGTGCCGCCCAAGAGGCACTCATGGCCCTCGTAGAATGGGCCTTAACTGATAAGGGAGGTGGAACGCGCTTCAGACCATAGGCCTGAAAAATCAGCTGCTTAATCCACCTAGCCAAGGAAGACTTGGCAGCCGGCTGACCCTTCTTGGGGCCATCCGGGAGAACGAAAAGCACATCTGTTTTCCGAATCTTTTCTGTAGCCTTGAGATAAACCCTCATGGCTCGGACCACGTCCAAAGTATGAAGCAATCTTTCCTCTCTGGACTGGGGAGTAGGAAAGAAGGATGGTAGGACTAGGTCCTGATTCAAGTGAAAACTGGATATGACCTTAGGAAGGAAAGAAGGCTGAGGCCGCAGAACCACTCTGTCCTTATGCAGAATCAGGTAGGGTTCCCTGCAAGACAAGGCTGCCAGCTCGGAGACCCTTCTGGCCGAAGCCATAGCCACCAAGAAAACCAATTTTCGGGTTAGCAGCACAAGAGGGATTTCTGTCAGAGGTTCAAACGGCTGCTTTTGTAAAGCTGACAAGACCAGATTTAAATTCCAGGGGCAGAGGGGAGCTCTAAGAGGGGGATTCACATGCAAGACCCCCTGCAAAAAGGTTTTCACAAGCGAATGCGTGGCCAAAGGCCTTTGAAACCATATCGATAAGGCAGACACCTGCCCCTTTAGAGTACTAAGAGCCAACCCCTTGTCAACGCCAACCTGGAGGAATCGCAAGATCCTGTCAATAAAAAACTTGCGAGGATGCCCTCCTTAAGACTCGCACCACTCCACATAGGTCCTCCAGACTCTGTAATAGATATTTCTAGAGACTGGCTTTCTAGCCTGAATTAACGTAGATATGACTTGGGCTGAGAGGCCTCTGCCCTTAAGAATTAGGGATTCAGCCGCCAAGCCATCAAATTTAGCTGCTGTGAAGCAGGGTGGTAGATCGGGCCCTGAGACAGCAGATCTGGGCGCAGGGGGAGTGGCCACGGTGCCCCTACTGACATCCTCACGATGAGTGCGTACCAAGCCCTTCTGGGCCAGGCTGGGGCCACCAGGATCACCGGCCTGCGCTCCACCCTGATCCTTCGTAGAAGGCGGGGAATCATCTGTAGTGGAGGGAACGCATACAGGAGAGAAAACTGGTGCCAGGGGCAAACCAACGCATCGGTCCCGTAGGCCGAGGGGTCCCTGGCTCGGGATACGAATTTGTCCAATTTCTTGTTGAATCTTGTTGCCATGATGTCCACATCGGGAACTCCGAATCTTTGGCAAATCTCTTGGAATACCTGGGGGTGAAGAGACCACTCTCCCGGGAGTAACTGTTGACGACTCAAAAAATCTGCTTGAGAATTGTCTATCCCTGGGATGAACACTGCTGAGATGCAGGGTACATGGGCTTCGGCCCATGAGAAAATCAGGTTTACTTCCCTTTGAGCCGCTAGGCTCCTTGTGCCCCCCTGGTGGTTTATGTATGCCACCGCCGTGGCATTGTCGGACTGTATCCTTACTGGCAGACCCTGCAGGGGGAGAGTCCAGGCGACCAGGGCCAACCGAGCAGCTCTGATCTCTAGGACATTGAAGGGAAGCAGACTTTCTGCCTCTGACCACTGTCCCTGCTGGGTCTGTTTTCCTAAGATTGCCCCCCAACCTGTTAGGCTGGCATCTGTGGTTACTATTTTCCACGTGATGGGGCAAACGGTTTTCCCTTTTGACAATTTTTGAGGGATCAGCCACCAGTACAGGCTGCGCTTGACCCCTGGTGAAAGAACTAATGGACGGTCTAATGCCTGTATGGACTTGTTCCAAGCAGAGAGAATAGCTGCCTGAAGAACTCTGGTATGGATCTGGGCATAGGGCGCTGCTTCGAAGGCGGCCACCATCTTTCCCAGCAGTCGCATGCATAGGCGAATAGTCGGCTTCTTTTTGCCTAAGACTATTTGAATCGTTTGAATCAACGACCTGATCTTCTCTTGAGGTAAAAATACCCTCTGGCATTCTGTATCTAACCGAAAGCCTAGATATTCCAACTGTCTTGTGGGTTGTAACCTTGATTTTTCTTGGTTCACAATCCACCCGAATTCTTCTAGATGCCGCACTGTGCGGACTACTGCATGATTGAGGTTGGAAGCTGATCTGTCGATAACCAGGAGATCGTCCAGGTATGCCAGGACCAAGATGCCTTCTGTCCTTAGGACGGCTAGCACGGGGCTAACACCTTTGTGAATACCCGCGGAGCTGTTGCCAACCCGAAAGGGAGGGCTACGAACTGGTAATGACTTTGATTTATCGTAAAACGAAGAAACTTGTGATGTGCTGGGTAAATCGGCACATGCAGATATGCATCCTTTATGTCTATAGATGCTAGAAAGTCGCCCTGATGCAGGCTGGCTGTCACTGAACGTATGGAGTCCATACGAAAGGTCTGAATCTTTAGAAAGCGATTTAGGCGTTTGAGGTCTAATATAGGCCTGACGTCGCCATTGGGTTTTGGTATAACAAAAAGGTTGGAGTAGAATCCCCGACCCCATTCTTGGGTTGGTACTTCTACAATTACTCCTTGGAGCAATAGGCGATCCAACGCCTTTACGAGAGAGGCCCTTTTTAATGGGTCGCTTGGAAGACTTGACCCCTGAAAATGAGGAGGGGGGATTTCTCGAAACTCTAGTTTGTATCCCGTGGCTACCACGGACCGAACCCAAGAGTCGGGAATTCTGGCCTTCCAGACTTCGGAGAAAAACCGAAGTCTTCCCCCCACCCGAGAGAGTGGGGGCGCCCCTTCATGAATCTGATTTGACGACTGGTTTAGCCGGTTTGCGAGACCAGGGTCTCTTGTTTGCCGCGGCTTGACCCTGTGGGCGGCTATTAACCGCTGGACGCCCGGGAGGCCGTCGATACTGACGAGAAGTCGAAGGGGCCGAGCCTACAATGGCCTGTCGTTTAAACGTGGGCCCACGCGGTCTTTTCTTGACCAGTAAGGAAGTACTTTTTCCACTTGATATAGTGTGGATATATTTATCTAGGTCTTCCCCGAATAGTCTTCCCCCATGAAAGGGAAACCCTGCTAAAAGCTTTTTGCAGGGTGCCTCTGCTGACCAGTTCTTTAGCCACAAAAGACGACGCATGTGAACCATCAGTAGAGATGAACGGGATGCCTGTTGGATGGAGTCCTTAATAGCATCTACTGCAAAGCAGAGAGCCCTAGGGAATTCTGCTAATTCATGAGTATGCTGAGCCGGCATGTCCTTTAATATATGTTTTGCCTGATCCTTCAAGGCCTGACAAACACCAATGGCTGCTACTGCTGGCTGAACCATGGCACCTACTGAGGTGAAAGCGGCTTTCAGTAGGGTCTCGAATTTCTTGTCGACCGGATCCTTGAACATCTGGACATTTTCAACCGGACAGGTCAGGGATTTATTCACGCAGGAAATGGCCGCGTCCACTGTGGGGAGTGCCCATTTCTTTAAATATTCCTCTTCCATAGGATAGAGAATAGAGAATCTTTTAGGAGGGACAAAGATTCTATCAGGTCGAGCCCAATCCTGGTAAATCACGTTCCGCAGAAGGGGGTGCATTGGAAAAGACGCACAAGTTAATGGAGCCTTTAAAGAACCCAATGAGGAAAACTCCGGGGCTACTAGTTCTGGCACTGGAAGTTTAAAGGCAGTGCGAACCATATCTGTCAAAGACTGGATCCACAGGCTCTCCGCTTGAGAGGCCGAGAAATATTCATCTATAGTGGAATCTTCCCTGTCTGAACCGTCGGGACTTGGGTCTGCCTGATCCCCTTGTGGGTCCCGTTCCTCTGAAGAGGAGACCTCCGCATCTGAAAACCCCACACTGGGTGAGGGGGATCTAGCCCGCTTGCTACTTGGCCAAGGACGGGCAAACAACGCAGTTAACCTTTTCTCTAGCCCACTCATGGTGGCTGCTAGCATTTCTTCCGTCACGTAAACGGGAATGGGTGGATCGGGGGCCGCCTCTGCCCCCAGCACCCCCAATGGCTCTTGTACTATGCCACTCGGTGTTCTAACTGGCGAGGGTGGGGCCGTTGAAGCCTGGCCCAAATCCTCTGACCCCGATGGAGACCCCTTTTGCTTCTTGGCACCTTTAGCAGCCTTGGCTGGTCCAGATCCCTTTGGAGCCATTGTACAACCTTGAGTCACCCCTATAGCCAACACCTGACTGTTGCAGCTAGGAGTAACCAATATGAGGACAGGTATGAGGAAAATGAAAAAAACTTTTTTTTTTTTTTTTTACCCGCCTGGGAGGTGGCAATACTGAGGAAACCTGTGAGTATTGACACACCAATGCCCGTTAGCCGGAGTCCAAGGTAGACTCAGATACTGCTGGATCTAAGGCTGAGTCCCTTTAAGCTAAAAACTTCCTTTTTTTTTTTTTTTTTTTTCTGGTCAATAGTGGACCTAAGTCCTAGACCTGAAGATCCACAAAACCGCCACTAGGTGTCCCTGTGTGGTCAAAAGACCCAGCTGCACGCTCTGTATCCTTTCTTCCTCTGCCTCCAGGAGGGAAAGACCAGCCAGAGAAAAAGTTTTTCCTTTAAACCGACCCTGACGCTGCTGGCCCGCCCCCCCGACGCACGCCGACGCTATAAAAGGCGGCGTGCACGCGCGCGCATGCGCACGCGCACACGCGCGCGCACCCCCCCACGCTGACAACCACATGGAGGAAGCAGAGCAGAGGAAACAACATGGACCAGCGCCAGGCAGCACCAACAGACACCAGGTAAGCACTAATCTTATTGTAGTGCACACACAGAGAGGAAGCTGTCCCCATGGGCTTCCTAAGAAACAGGAGTTTTCACCAGCAATTTCCTCTTTACAACATGTGGGGTTGCAGTATCAATGCTAACAGGCAGACCTGGGGTGAGTAGCAAATATATATCTTACACAAGTATACATATATCTACATGTTATCTGGGTAAACATTAGTATCCCATCCTGCCCACACAGACATAGTGGAGATAGTGGCTGATGCACAAGCATACTGTTAGCCAACCCAGAACCCCCAGGGGGATACCTACTGTCGAACCAAGTCCCGCAGGTTCCCTCTTACCTGCTCCACGCCGCAGGGTATTGCAAACTGCAAGAGGCCCAATCTTCCCCCATCTCCGTGGGTATTGTCTCGGACCTTCAGGGACCGGGGTCCTGTGTTAAGGAACCCACACCCCTGGACCTATATAGCATCCTGGCATCAGTAGCGTTTAGTCCTGGAAGAGACCAAGGCACTGGAGCCCAGAATCCAGCCCTCCAAGGAGAGGCATTATAGGCAACACCCCACGCAGGCAGGGCCCGGGTACCGTACACCTTGGCTTTGAAGCACTTCGGACGGATCCGGCTAGCTATCCTGGGTCCCGAGACCTCCGAGGGACAGCTAGACGTGACCAACACCTAAGACACTGGCGAAAAAACTAAAGCACTCTCAGTGGGAGGGGGTTATATAGGGAGGAACTTCCTGTAAAGTTGATTACACCAGTGTCCACACCTGAAGGTACCCATATAACCCATATGTAATGGCTATGCGCTCTGTGTCCCGTGATGTACGATAAAGAAATACCTATTTCACGATTGATGTCCTCGCTAGCCACTGTATATAACAGAAGATATCCACTAAAGTTTTCATCATAGACCTGTATTTATCATCCCGGAGCTCCCAGTGCTGAGAACGTTGCTCTGTACATTTCAATTGCTCGACACTGGCACATTAGGTAATGGAATCAGCCTCAATGTGTTTATTTGGTTAGAAATTGGACTAGTTTAAGAACTGAAGTATTAGAACCATGTTACATTAATTTCTGGGTTTGTGCAATCTGAACTATGCAATTACAGATAATCCGGGGGTTTACACCCAATTATAAAATGGACACGTGCATGCAATAAAAAGTAACAATCATAATGAATGCCAGCAGCAGACACCTCATTTATTTTTCAGACAAATTACATGTTTGGTGTTTAAAAACAGTAGGTGGGTATAAAGATAAATCTGAGCTTTTTGTATAGCTCTCAACTGTCCCTGATTTTGAGGGACTGTTCCTGATTTTGTCCCTCATTCCTCCTCATTTCTCCCTCTTTTTGGTCTAATCTATATAAAATGCACTATTTATCTATCAAAAAGTGTTTTCCAGTGCTAAACCTTTCATCCCATTTCTAAACTGCTGTATTTATAAATTCCAAAAGCCAATATAAAAGGAATAGTCGTGGTAAAAAAGCATGTGTGGGTTTAACCAATCTTGTTTTTTGTACAATTCTCCTTTAATGGGGGCGTGGCAATAGGTGTGTCCTATGTCTGCATACTTTTGCTGTTAGGTGTCCCTCATTCCCATCTCCAAAAGTTGGGAGGTATGGCTTCTTGTGAATTATTTTCACATTGTACATTTATTTTTGTAAAGAAAGTTTTCTTATTGTCAATAAAGCCTACAAAGAAAAAGACATAGATGTACATGTCATGGATCAACTTGGATGCATTCACACCTGAGCATAAGTGTTTACAGGCGATTTTGCATTTTCTCCTGTGTATTTTTCAGGGCATTTTACAAGCGCTCCTATTGAAGTGTATAGGGTCAAAAATACCCCATTCTTTAAAAGTACTGTACACCATGTACCCTTTTGAGTGCCAGGCGTTGAGTTAAAGGGAACTGAGTGCTATGTGAACAGGCACAATTTAAAGGAGAAGTACAGTAGGGCCAAAACTCTTTTGGCCCTACTTCTCCTATGGGTCATAGGAGTAAACTTTCTTCTGAACTCCCGTGACCCGAAATCAGAAAACAGCAGGCTAAAGTTCAATGTGGTCACTCCAATGCAGTCCAGGCTCTGGAGAGATACTGACTTTAATGTCTGGATCCACCCAGATGCCTGGACCAGCAGCTAGATTTGGCTTTTAGCACCTGCCTCCTCCACAGCCCAATGCTCCATTAAGCACTGAAGAGGCAGAGCAGTCACCGGCTCTCTGCTCGCTAAAGACCAAGAACTGAGTGATCAATGGTTTTTAATTGCTTGTTTTTTGGTAACATAGAGCTCCTAAACCACATGTAAAATGCACAGATGTGACCCTGTGTTCTGTCGAAATAGCCAACTCGTCAAAATCTCCAACTACGTCACCGGTGACTCTACAGCAGCAAATTTTGAAGAGTTGGCGCTACTGGCCATGCGCACCTGACACTTGTAAGAAACAAAAACTGCTCAGGTGTAGAAATCTTCAGAATAAATGCTTCCCCCAGGACCACAGGTGCAGGCAATGCATACGAGATTGCAAAACAAAAGAAAGGATTCTTCTGGACAGCCGCACTCCTAACAAAAGTTGTCTTTATTGTAAAAATCCAAGATAGAAAAACAGCACTACATGTCATAGCATACCGGAGGATCTGACGCGTTTCGCACTATTTAGTGTTTAATCATAGCTATGATTAAACACTAAATACAGTGTGAAACGCGTCAGCTGAGTAATGCTAAAGTGCTCAATGCCAAAATAGTGCAAAATAAAGTGCAATCAAAGTCCATAAAATATGTAATGATGAGCTGGTGACATATTCATATATATTCTGGTGACTCTCTGTGCTCCCCTCCTGGGTCCCCACTCACCAGATGGATATGGTATAAATGCCTATATCAAGATGGTTATATCCATCCACAGAAAGGGATGTTGTGATTGGCCTTTGAGTATAGATGTTAGCTGGTCTCCTCCCGGTGATCCAAATCCTTCAGACTCACTCCATCAACAACAATCCATAATGGTATCATTTCATCAAAAACGGAGGAAAGAGTATATAGTGTAATACTGCTATTTATTGTTTAAAAAGGTTAAAAATCATTACACTTACATCGATGAGATAAAAAAACATGCAGAGATTGCCTCCATGGCATTCAGCCTCCACAGATTGCCAAATATTGACTTGATTTTGATTTCTCTTCAGTTGATTTACTTTCTATTTTGTTATGTGATAAAATAACATAATAACAACACTTCTGTTTCTGAAAGCATTCTAAGGGCCCCTTCACACTTACGGATCCTGTGAGCACCCGTTCCTTTAATATCCGCTTGCTCAGCGGGGATCACTACATTGATCCCTGCTGAGCCGGCAGATGACATGGGGGTTCCTTGTAAACTGTGCAGGGACTATGCTGTCAGATCTCCGCTTTCCTCTATTGGGGGGGATCGGATGAACACGGACCGCCTGTCTGTGTTCACCCGATCCGATGACGGATGGAAAAATAAGATTTTCCTCCAATCTGTAGAAACGGACCATAGCGGGGACCGATGAGATCAGTTGTCAGCAGATGTTCATCCACTGACACCCGCTATCCCATAGGGATACATGTATGTCCGTAATTCATCCAAAAACAGATGGATGAAATACGGACATACAGGGGTAGATTCATGTAGATCAGCGGATCTTTTGATCCGCGTGATCTATCTTGTTTACGATCCACCTGCGCCAGTTTTTGAGGCAAGTGCTGTATTCAGAAAGCACTTGCCTCGTAATTAGCCCTGGCGGATCGTAAATCCCCCGGCGGAATGCAAATTCCGCGGCTAGGGGGAGTTTACTATTTAAATCACGCGCGTCCCCGCGCCGATCCTACTGCGCATGCGCCGCCGGCAAAATTTCCCGACGTGCATTGCTTTAAATGACGTCGCAAGGACGTCATTGTTTTCGTTGTTAACGCTATTAACGTATGGCCGTATTCCCGGACGACTTACGTAAACGACGTAAAAAATTCAAAACTCGACGCGGGAACGACGGCCATACTTAACATAGGATCTGCCGCACTTACCCCGCATATAGCAGGGGTAACCATCCGCCGGAAAAAGACGAACGCAAACGACGTAAAAAAAAAGCGACAGCCGGGCGTTCGGTTCTGAATCGGCGGTTCTCCTCATTTGCATATTTGTCGCGTAGAAAAAAAGAAGCGCCACCTAGCGGACGGCGGGAGAATGCAGCCTAAGAACCGACAGTGTAACTCACTTACACCAGTCGGCTCTAAGGGAGATCTATGCGGAACCTGATTCGAGGAATCAGCCGCATAGATCCGAGCGTCGGATCTCACAGATCCGACGGTGTATCAGTAGATTCACACGTGCAGACTGTGGAGTAGATTCATGTACAGATCCGACGGTGTAAGGGCCGTTAATGTTCAGCATTTTTTTCACACTTGCCTAAAACTTTTGCACAGTAGTGTGTACTACAATGGCATATTCATATAGTACATAAAAGTGGAATATTTGATGTAATATATTTTGTAGTAAATCTCTAGTACAAAGTTAAAATTAATTGCTTAAATTTTCTTACATTCAAATGATCACCGCCGTAAAAAAAAAAAAAAAAAATCTGTTGTTAATTATGCTAATATGGTTGCAAAGTAAATATTGACTGGGACTCTTTAGTTCAAGATATTTAATTTGATCGATGTTAACAACAATTACAGGTGAAATAATAAAGGAGCAAAACGTTTAATTCACATTATGTTGATTGGTTATTTAATCACTTTCATAAGCAACGAATATCAGGCATACAAACTTTATGTTCACCCTTTGCATACCAGAATACCTTTGTACTTCAGTAAAATACATGCCTTTGATATTATGTCAACTGCATGTGAAAATTTGCATGCTAGTCAGAGATAGGTGTGGCTATACAGAGTAGATTTGCGCATCCCTCAGGTTTGAAAGGTTAGCTCCACGTTGAAAACTAAAGAACAAGAACACTGTGAAAGTAATATAGTTTATAGGTTGGACTTGTGTCTTTTTCCAACTTCCCCTACTATGTAACTAGATAAACATGTGCATTTTGCAGGTTCATGGAGACTAAGCGGATGTAGGCACGCAATGGCTGTGAACCCATAGACTTCAATGGCCCAGCTGGTATTGCCCCCCTCAGGGCAGCCGCCACAGGGAAGCCAGAACTATGGGATCATGGGCCCGAACCAGATAGTACACACACGTGGGTGAGGCCAGTTGGTTGGTACCCAAGATGGAGCAAAGGCACACAGAGACCAAGGAAAGTGGCACAGTTATTTGGTTAAAGCAAAGTTCCGCCAAAAAAAAAAAAAAAGTCAGCAGCTACAAATACTGCAGCTGCTGACTTTTAAAATATGGACACTTACTTTGACAGCCTGGTTCCCTACTGCGCATGTGCGAGTCGCGCTGTGCTTTCTCACTGGTCCCTGTTGTCTTCTGGGACCTGTGTGTCTCCCAGGGAGATGGAGGAGGGGTCGGACATGGCGTAGATTGGCATGGAATCTGTGGCGATCTATTGCCAAAAGTGGGAGCAAATACCTGTATTATACAGGTATCTTCTCCCCCCTCCCTGAAAGGTGCCAAATGTGACACCAGTAAGGGGGGGGAGGGGACCGGAAAGCAGACGTTAAATTTTTGGGTTAAACAACGTCTTAAAACGGATGTCCCATTAAAAAAGTATATTAAAAGCCAGCAGCTACAGATACTGCAGCTGCTGACTTTTAATATTAGGACACTTACCTGTCCTGGAGTCCAGCGGCGTCCGCAGCAGAGGACGAGCGTCCGCTCGTCTCTCTGCTGTTCCCCCTCTATCCACGGTGAGGGAACCAGGAAGGAAGGCTTCACTGCCCGGTTCCCTACGGCGCATGCGCGAGTCGCGCTGCACCCGCCGATTGGCTCCAGCTGTGTGCTGGGAGCCGAGTGTTCCCAGCACACAACGGGGGGGCGACGGGATGTCGCAAAAAAACCCGACTTTTGCCCGAGACTGCGGGCCGGAAGTGGGTGCAAATACCTGTCTTTAGACAGGTATCTGCACCCCCCTCCCCCCTGAGAGGTGTCAATTGTGACACCGGAGAGGGGAGGGTTCCGATCAGCGGATCTTCACTTTAGGGTGGAGATCCGCTTTAAGTAAAAAATAGCACATGGACAACTGTGGATTTGCTTAAAAGTCTCAAACCTAATTATTATTAGGCTCAAAAACACAGGCAACACAGGTGCAGCAGGTCTCAGCTATGTTAGTGGCACATTGAAACAGTTCCAGCACTTAAGTGATCATCTTAAAGTGATTGTAAAGTCTCGTTTTATTTTTTTCTATAAAAATAACAAACATGCCATACTTAGCGGCTCTGTTGCAGTGAGTATGCACAGAGTAGCCTCTTCTTGGGTGTCTCTCTCCTGGGGGAGCACACAAGCTGAGCAACAGCTCCCTGTGACCATTCAGACACAGAGCTGTGGTTTGGCCCCACCCCCTCTCTCTCCTGATTGTCTGAATTTTGATAGCAGTGGGAGCCAATGGTGCTGCCGCTGTGTCTCAGCCAATTAGGAGAGAGCGTCCCGGACAGTCGTGGACATCTCTGTACAGAGATGGGACTACGGTAAGTATTAGGGGGGCTGCTGTACACAGAAGGCTTTTTATCAAACACTTTAGCCCCCGGAAGAATTTACCCTCTTAACCACTTTGTCCCCGGAAAATTTGGCTGCCAAATGACCGGGCCCCCTTTTACAATTCGGCACTGCGTCGCTTTAACTGACAATTGCGCGGTCATGCGACGTAGCTCCCAAACAAAATGGACGCCCGTTTTTTTACCACAAATAGAGCATTTTTTTGGTGGTATTTGCACCTCTGCAGTTTTTATTTTTTGCGCTATAAAAAAAAAAATAGATCGACAATTTTGGAAAAAAAAGCTATTTATTTACTTTTTGCTATAATAAATATCCACAATGAATTTTTCTCAGTTTAGGCCAATATGTATTCTTCTACATATTTTAGGTAAAAACAAATTTCAAGCGTATATTAATTGGTTTGCGCAAAAGTTATAGCGTCGTTTTATGGCATTTTTATATATATTTTTACTAGTTATGGCGGTGATCTGCGATTTTTATCGTGACTGCGACATTATGGGAGACACTTTGGACACTTTTGATGGTATTTTGGGACTATTCACATTTATACAGCGATTAGTGCTATAAAAATGCACTGATTACTGTATAAATGTGACTGGCAGGGAAGAGCTTAAACAGTAGGGGGCAGGGCAGCGGTTAAGTTTATCCTAGGTGTTCTAACTGTGACATGACACGGATCACTGCTCCCGATGGGAGGGAGCAGACGATCAGTGTCCTGTCACTAGGCAGAACAGGGAGATGCCTTGTTTACAAAGACATCTCCCCGTTCTGCCATTCTGTGACCCGATCGCAGGACACCGGTGGACATCGAGTCCGCGAGTCCATTGGGGATGGTCAGGGAGACCGCAGCGGGCACGCGCCTGCTAGGCGGCAGATTTAAAGCAACGTGTATATATATATATATATTGCTTTGCCTGCTCGTGCCATTCTGCCGATGTATAAGTGCATGAGGCAGTTGGCAAGAGGTTAACGACCAAAGCTTTTTTTGCGATACGGCACTGCAGTGTTTAACTGACAATTGCACGGTCATGCAATGTTGTATCCAAACAAAATTGACATCTTTTTTTCCCCCCACAAATAGAGCTTTCTTTTGGTGCTATTTGATAACCTCTGCGGTTTTTCTTTTTTGCGCTATAAACAAAAAAAGCAACAATTTTGAAAAAAAATATATAGTATTTTTTTTATTTCTTCTATAATACATATCCCATATTTTTGGTAAAAAAAAAAAAAAAAAAAAAATCGCCATAGGCGTATATTGATTGGTTTGCGCAAAATTTTTTGCGTCTAGAAACTACAGGATTTATTTAGGGACTTTTATTTAATTTATTCTTTTTACTGGTAATGGCAGCGATCTGCTATTTTTAGCGGGACTGCGACATTGCGCCGAACAAATCTTACCCCAAATTACACTTTTTGGGGACCAGTGACATTACTACATTGATCAACGAAAAAATGACACTGGCAGGGAAGGAGTTAACACTAGGAGGCAATCAAGGGGGTCAAGAGTGTTCCCTCAGCGTGTTCTAACTGTAGGGAGGGTGGGTTTACTGAAACATGACAGAGATCACTGCTCCCAATCACTGGGAGCAGTAGATCCCTGTCATGTCATTAGGCAAAAGCTCATTGAAAGTTCACAGTTCTGCCCCTCCACGCCGCGATCGCGGGCCGCCGGCGGACACCAAGTCTGCGGGACCTGCGGGGGATGCTCCCACAGTGCATGTGACCCGCTATCTTGCTTTTGGGGACCGACGTAGATATGATAATATCAGTGGGTAATAGGATCCAAAGGAAAAAACTAAGATAATGGGGAGGGGGAGAGGAAAAGGGTGGTGGTGGTGGTATGGACACAGCCAATGGGACCACAACGTTAAAGTGGTTGTAAACCCTCTCTGACTTGTTTTACCTACAGATAAGCCTAGATTAAGGCTTACCTGTAGGTGTTTGCAATATCTCCTAAAGCTACACGGTTTAGTAGATATTTGCCACAAAGAATGCTGGTTTTATCAATGGATAATGGCAGCTTTAACGGCTCCCACACTCATTCGCAGAGTGACGTCATCGCCGCTCCGGCCAATCAGAGTGCCGATACCCAGAAGTAACCTTCCGGAGAGATGTCTGCAGCCGGAGGGGGGAAACGGGGATGGCTTTGGAGGCTTCGATCTAGGGTAAGTAGTGTATAATGAGCTAGTATGCTAGTCAAACTAGCTCATTATGGCTTTGTCTTGCAGGTTATTTTTTTTTTTATATATATATTTTTGGGTTTACAACCGCTTTAAATGGTATAGATATTTGGCCGCATATAGACAGGTCGTGAACAAAAGCCCAAAATGCAGGCAGCAAATGGTAATAAGACTAATGCGTCCAGCATACCCCCCAAGAGAAAAGAGAAACGTCCACCACGTTATGGGGTTTAAGAGACAACATAGGAAAATGTAGCCTGGCGTAAATAAATAAATAAAAATTTGAGGGGGGGGCACCGGCATATCGGCGCCATGCTCCTGCACCCACTGGGTGACATCCGCGACATCACTGTCGCCCAGTGGCAGTGCAGTTTGTTTTCTTGGATGGACGGACGCCTACTACATATGCGTACTTCCATTGGCAACTGACCCCCTGGCATCAGCATACCTATCCATCCTCGCATGGCGTTGGGGGAGGGGCAGACCCCACCCATTCAGGGATATAAGTCGGTGGTGAGACATGGCTGAGATCATTTCCTTCACTCACCAACACTATGCACATCATAGGGATTTCGACTGCTGTTCAGCGATTTCACATACACTGTATCAAGGTAACATACATTTTCCCCACCCTAGCACTCACCTAGTGCTTCATCTGCATTTATTGCACTTTCTGTAAACCAAGTCTTTCTTCCTTTTTCACACTATAGGGATTGATTTCCCAGACAAATACACTGCTTCAGGATTTACTTTTTTCTATGTCTGCCCCAATATTGGACCAGGTTAGTCCATATATGTTTCTATACAAATAACTTTTGTCTACGTTGCTCAGTTAGTAAGGTTTGATATACATACTCATGTCAGAGCATACATGCTCTCATATAAAAATACTTCTATACTATATACCCTGACGTTTATCTTACTAATCTTGAGACACATATAAATATGTTTACAGCTGATATCTATCAAGTCGCATACTGAGACAATTAGGACCATTCACCTTTACCCATAGGCATGTGCACCCCAACACACACACTTATGTGCCTGCCTTGTCCAAGTGCCTTTGTTCACCTTTTTATAAAAAAAAGAATAAATGGATAGATTTTTGCTAGGGCATTTATTTTATTTGTTTTTAAACTGGAGACTGCAAAGTATTACACCCACAATCAGAAGAGTGTGGGTGAAGTGTCAAGCTCCTGCAGACACTGCCCACAATTCTGTTGCCCGTACCTGTATGGCGGTCATTGCAGAGCTGTAGGCATGTGAATGAATTACAGGTGTGCTGATCAGTGTGCCAACTGCAGTGTTGGATTGAACTTGTAGTTTAAACATTCTCAGATTCCTATGACTTAGCCCAGGTTCAGCTGAACTCACACGATTTCACTCCCGCTGACAGTCCCAATTTCAGACACGATTTAAGAGACATAAATCGCAAAAAGTAGTACAGAGACTACTTTTTGAAATCGGTGCAATGCCGCAGATGCAGCATCGCGCCGATTAGGACAATTCCATTGCCGGCAATTTGCGGCAAAATACGCCGTTGTGACATGCGATTTGACATGCCAAATCGCATGTCAAAAGGCACCAGCGTGAACCAGGGCTTAGGCTACTTTCACACTGAGGCACTTTGCAGGCGCTATAGCGCTAAAAATAGCACCTGCAAAGCGCCCTGAAAGAGTCTCTACTTTCACTCCAATGTGAAAGCCCCAAGTGCTTTCACACTGGAGCAGTGCGCTGGCAGGGCGCTCAAAAAAATCCTGCCAGCCGCATCTTTGAGGCACTGTAGGAGTGGTGTAATACACCATTCCTAAAGTGCCCCTGCCCATTGTGGGCAGCACCGCTGAACTGCCTGCAAAACGCCGCTGCAGCGGCGCTTTTAACCCTTTTTCAGCTGCTAGCGGGGATTAAAAGCGCCCCACTAGCAACCGAATAGCTCGCAAAAAATTACGGTGCAATGCCTCAGTGGGAAAGTAGCCTTAATGATGAAGCTGTGTGGGTGCAGAGGAGGGGAGGAGGCAACTAACACATGTTAAATGGACTGTAGTGTGTTTCTGCAAAACTGAAAATGCACTAAAAAATGCATAGGTGTGAACCAGGCCTAAAAATGCTATACGTGCACAAGTTTTTTGTGTGATGCTGGGACACTGTATTCTGATGGGGGGACTCCCCACTGTCAGAATACACTGATTAGTGCTGAATGCGATCGGCTGCAAGCCACTAGTTAAAAAAGGTTCTGTCTTACAGGGAGGGCTATACCCAAACTGAAATTAAGGCTATGCCTGCTCAACTGGACTTGCTCCAGTAGGCTCCCTCCACTACTGCGACTTGCCCCCTTAGCTTTTTGACCCCTTTCACACTGGGGTGCGGGCTGCATTAGCGGTAAAGTGCTGCTAGTTTTAGCGGCGCTTTACTGCTGTTTAAGCAGCACTTTTCAGACGCTAGGGGGGCACTTTTATAACCCGCTAGTGGCTGAAGAAAAGGTCGTGGCCGTGTTGAAGCGCTTTGCTTGCACTTCGCCAGCGCTGCTTATTCATTTCAATAGGCATGGGGGCAATTTAGAAGCGATGTATACAGCGCTTCCAAACCACCCCAAAGATGCTTCTTGCAGGACCTTTTCTAACGCCCTGCAAGCTCACCGCTCCAGTGTAAAAGCACTCAGGCGTTTTACAGGCGCTAAAACACCTGAAAAATACCCCAGATTTTTTTTTATATTTTTTTTTTTACTGTGAAATTGGGGGGTCTTAAAGGATCACTAAAGTGAGGAAGGGGTTAAATGTATTTTTTTTGGGGGAGGTTTTTTTTGCTAAATAGCTTCCTTTACCTTAATGCAGTGCTGGTTTCATGTTCTCATTGTTCGTTTTTGCTTTGAAGTAGCTGTAATACTTCACCGATCTCCACACTTCCTGGTTGTCTGGCTCCTTATGAAAAAAACTCATGGCAGATTTTCACTGTGGTCTAAGCTATGTGTCTAAAACTCAGAATAATTTTAAAAACAAAACACTGCCCTGGATTTGTTTGTTTTTGTTCTGTGTGTCTTCTCTATTTCACAGAAACATGAAATCATTTTAAAAACTAAAGTGAAACTAGAGGCACATTATATGATTGATTTTTTTTTTATTAACTTTTATGTCTCTATACCCTGTAAACAGTCATTTCAGCAAAACATTTTTTTTCCTTTAGTGACCCTTTAAGTTCCTAGCTGTGGTCACACTCCAACCTCCCCATCATACCATACAGGGTTAATGTCTCTGTATGGTATGTGATGATGTCAGGGCTTTGGGGTGAAGGAAGAGATATTAGAAGGTAAGTGAAAGAGGTTACCCCCCCTCCCCCCCCCACACACTGAAAGGCTGGACTTTTTTTTTACTGTTCTGGAGTTGGGCTGTATTATTATGATAAGCTTTTTGATAGTTTAGGAATTCCTGGGACTTCTGAGGTGCTCCATATATGTATTCCATATACGCACACGCTGTATGTTATTAACAAAGAATGATTTTAACAGGATATAATGTGTATGTGGAATCCATTTATGTATTGTAACACCTCAGAAGTCCCAGGAATTCCTAAACTGTTGAAGAATTTTACTTACTCTTTTAGTAACCCTGTCCTGCAAAGTACAGGGCAGGTTTATGGCACAGAATTGTATAGTGGAAAAGGCAGAAAAAGGTGAGTACTCATGGGTAAAGGTTGAGATTTTCAGTCATCCCCAGGGAGAGCTGTGCTGTCTGCTGGACAGGAGGAAAGAGATGGAGGGTGCACTATGATGACCTCTTCCTGCTCCTCCCACCTGTCCTTCATCTGTGAAAGCCAGATTGGAACCCGAGGAGAGAGACAGTTTTCCCCCAAATGCTGCATCAGAGAGGAGATTGGCGTGACACGTCCTGAGTCCCAAGTCCCAGCAGGTCTCCTTCACCATTGTCGGTATTCACTGCAAGGCAGAAGGCGGGAGGCGGGGCACTCGGAGGCAGAGCAGAGAGGAGAAAGTCACATCCTCCTCCTCTGCCTGGGTTGGTCCTGGCAAACACTGTTTCTCTGCAGCTGACAAAAGGCAGTGAGAGGCTGTGGAAGCCCAGCGGTGGCAGCGGGTAGGTGACAAAATCGGTAGGGTTAATTCAGCCCTGTTGTTACTTCTATAGCTCCTGCTACAGCACCCCTGAAAGCAGGGAGCGGAGTAATATTCAGCTGTCAGTGATGCTGTAGCCGGAACTATAGAAGTAGCATCGGCAAATGCGACCTCTTGCCTGCTCACTCCGCGATCAGGAACTGCACTCACAGCAAACGTAAAAGTAGTCCCACTCGCAGAGTAGCAGCGCTGCCTAGGTTTATTACCCAATGTGCTGAAATAGAGAACCTGCACTTCTGCTGGCAAAAAAAGTCCTTGGGTGTGTTGGATGTGCCTGGGCATTAGGGTGTGGCCCGGCACACCCCGTGCGCACGCCTATGCCTTTACCCATGCCATGTCTGCCGCCTGACGTCCTCCCTGGGGGTGTCTGTTTTCTCCCCATCAGCTCCCGTGCCACACTTTGGCTGCTGCCATCCATTTGAGGGTCCAGCAATGGAGACACTGGCTCTGTTCATTGGTAAGTATTGGGCCAGTTTGTTCTGGCCCATTCTGCCATAGCACTTGCATTCACCACTGGAATACATCTCTTTATCTATTTTAGATACATTCCATCCGCATCCACCCCGGATGAGCGAGCAATGATCTCGCAAAAACGTTGCCGGTTTTTCTGGTGCGTGCATTTGTATATACTGTATTGTATAATGTTTGTATCAATTTTAATTACTCTTTATTATGTGCAAATCCACTGGCTGAGCTACCATGCTGTATCATTCATGTATGTACATCTATTTTAATAAAAATGTATACTGTTACTATTTTTATTACTCAGTGGCAAACTGTGATCACCTCATTTAAAGTCCCAAGGGCGACTCTTTTTCTGCCTTTACTATAATACCTCCAAAGCACAAAAAGAAGCAATGCCACTCCCACTAGCCACACACAATGGAGCTCTAGGGTTGACATTGCAAGTCACAGATCGCCAAGGTTCAAAACTGTGCGGTCTCTCGCTTTGCACACAACAATACTGCTGAATTTTGTACCCTTTCCAAGATTTAAAAAAATTGCAGTTTGTGTGCATTATCTTCGAAAAACAGATTAAAACTTCAAAAATTGCAACATCAGTGGCAACCCCTTGGTAATGTCATTCCTCAGTTTTCTGTGCAGTTTAAAAGTTGGTGGTCAGGCTACCTTAGCAGTTGCAACCAAGTACAAAGGCTTCAAGCATTGGCACCTACCAAGGGAGCCTCTGCCCCTCCTCACCCAGTGATATGGGATAACATCAGAAAGGGAACTATACATGTTACCAACACCCCTAATAGAATGGAGAAGGAAAACCCCCCATGGTGGGGCTTTAACGGTAACACTCAAATACAAAGAAAGTAATAAAAGTATTATTGTTAAAGCCCCACCTTGGGGGTTTTTCCTTCTCCCTCCTCACCCAGTGGATCACACCAACATATTAAGCAGCTCTAATATGAAAACCTGTAAAACACAGATATAGGCGATAGTTTACATCCTGAATGTCCTTAGGAGCTTATTGCTGACACATAGAAACAGTAAATTAAAAATTCACATTACGTGCCAAAACCTGAGTGTCTCTGTTCCCATATTAAACAATAATTATGACTTACATAAAAGGCAGGTACTGTCTAGATTCTAGAATGTGCTCCTTTTCCATTTTGAATTCTTAAACTGCTGTCCCCATAAATCTTCTCATCACACAATGAGCACATCAAAATGACACCAAGGTCCCGTTAGGACCCGCCAGGGAAACGCTATCAGTTTCATCTTCTACGTTTTGCAGAACTTCCTCTGCACACCCAGCTTTACACAATGTCAAAACAAACCGTCTACAGACCAGAGCCAACAACTTTCACAACTTTGGGTTGTTCAGTATATTGCAGTATATTCATATTTAATGGCATCTACAAGACATTATTTTTATATTATTTATAATTCAGGAAGTACCATTGTTTTACTGGTTATAAAAGCCTACTCTTATTTCATACGCAAAGAATTTAAAAAATCATCTGTATATTTGGAATATAGTAATGTGAAGCAATGAAAAATGTTTGTTTTTTCATCTCTTAATGTCATTTTGCCAACCCAGCGCAAAGTGAGTTTATTTTCAAGCCAACCCTTTGATCCCCTCTATTTAAATTTCCCCGCTCTAACTGCTCTATCCCTCTGCTGTCCTAACTACACGTATGTTCTGGGTCACATGGTGTTGGAGCTTACACAGGGTTGAGGATGTGTTGTCCTTCTGCTCATGTTGATTGGCCGCTAGGTGCTAGATCTGAGCACTGCATCAGGAGTGGAGGGAAAATGCTCCTCCAAACCTGGGAGCATTAGGCATTTCATAGGGGGCTCTAATGGAGTGGCTGGAGAGCACTGGGAAGGTTAAGTATAGGTGGATCTGGCACCTCATTTTTAACAATAAGTGGTGCTCATGAGCACATACAGAGGTATTCCAACAGTCGAAAAATGTATTTGATGAACACTAGTTTCTCCCCTTTCTCATCAAAAAGGAAGGCAGGCGTTAAATCCTCCAGTACTCTATTATAACAGCCTCTCTATAGTAATGAATAGAATTTGGTCAACGATTGTGCAGAAGACTTTAGGATTGGCTAAGGAAGTTTCGAGGAGTAGCTGAGTAGCCCAATGGGGCACGCAAGGTGGACCTGTCAGGAGCGTGGACAAACAATTATTAAGCTGGCCATACACTTTTACATTTTGATCTTTTTTTTTGGACCTTCTTAAGAGGGTGGTGGATCATTTAACCGCTTCAATACATGGGCATTTTCACCCCCTTCCTGCCCAGACCAATTTTTAGTTTTCAGCGCTGTCACACTTTGAATGACAATTGCGTGATCATGCAACACTGTACCCAAATTAAATCTTTGTTTTTCTTCCCCCACAATAGAGCTTTCGTTTGGTGGTATTTGATCACCTCTGCAGTTTTTATGTGCTATAAAGAAAAGAAGATCAACAATTTTGAAAAAAAAACAATATTTCTTACTTTTTGATTCAATAAATATCATTTTTTTTTTTATTGGTTTTCCTTAGTTTAGACCGATAAGTATTCTTCTACATATTTTTGGTAAAAAAAAATAATCGCAATAAGCGTTTATTGATTGGTTTGCGCAAATGTTATAGCATCTACAAAATAAGGGATAGATTTATGGCATTTTTTGTTTTTACTAGTAATGGCGGCGATCTGCAATTTTTTATTGTAACTGTGACATTGCGACGGACAGATCGGACACTTTTGACATCTTTTTGGGACCATTCACATTTATACAGCAATTAGTGCTATAAAACTGCACTGATTACTGTGTAAAGGTGACTGGCAGGGAAGGGGTTAACACTAGGGGCGATCAAGGAGTTAAATATGTTCCCTAGTGAGTGCTTCGAACTGTAGGGGGAGGGGACTCAGAGGGGAGGAGACCGCTGTGTGTTCCTGGGAACACACAGCGGTCTCCTCACCTCTGACAGGACAAGGATATGTGCGTTTACACACACACACACACAGAGCCAGCCCCTAAACTGAGTTATAATCTAAAGGTCCCTACCTCACATGCATGCTTTCACATAATAGGGCTAATTGAGACAACAGCCAATCAACCTACCAGCATGTAGTTGGATGAAACCCAAGCAAGCACATGAATAACATGCAAACTCCATGCAGGTAGTCTCCAAGACAGGATTCAAACTGAAGACCCTAGTGTCATGGGCAAGTGTACTAATCTCTAATCCATGTGAAAGACAAACTGGTTGTCTGTGCAATATGAAGACCTTTTTGCCAACACACTGCAGCATTACAGTAGTTGGCTGGTGTGAACAAACACCATTTAAATAATGTATTATGTACATGGAAATGTAGGAAAATGGTGTAAACAAGGCCTTGGAGGTAATTGATAGATAATAAGAAGTGCTTTGACCTGGAGCTCACAGCTCATGACCTAGGTATCTCAGGTCTGCCATCACTGCCAACAGCTCCATCACCACAATGATTTAGCACCACACTCAAAACCTGATGGGCAAACATTTACACAATAAAGACAGATGTATTGTTCTCCCAGATATGTTGTCATTGTTTAATGTCTCATGCTGATATGACAGTGTATTCTTCCTCAAATCACAGGTGAATAGTTGTTCCTTTTTTCTTTATTCTTTTGTGTTTGCAAGGCAAATACCATGTCTGCTGCTAGTCAAACAGAGTGATGGAAAAAAAGACAATATGCATGAACATTACTTACGTAAGGCAATTAAAAACAAATACATCACCGATTTAAAGGATGTTGCCAAACTTAAATCAAGCTGGTAACATCCATTGTAAAAAGTGGGGCAAATAGGAACCACAGCCGTGGCCAGTTTGAGTCCCTGAAAAGTTGTCAAAGCACTTAAGTATTTAAAGCTGAAGTTTAGGGATGTGTATACACACACACACACACACACACACACACACTAGAGTTGCATGATTCTGGATAAAATGAGAATCACAATAGTTTTTACTTAAAATAAAAATCACCATTCTCGGTGCAACATCATCTTTCACATTATACAAAGAAAAAGGGCTAACTTTACGGTTTAGTATCTTTTTTAATTAATTTAAGTGCATTTTTTCCTCACAAATTGCATTTGAAAGACCGCTGCGCAAATAGTGTGACAAATAATGTTGTAACTACCACCATTTTATTCTCTAGGGTCTCTGCTAAAATATATCTACAGTGGGGATCGAAGGTTTGGGCACCCCAGGTAAAAATTTGTATTAATGTGCATAACGAAGCCAAGGAAAGGTGGGGAAAAAAAACAACTCCAAAAGGCATCAAATTACAGATTAGACATTCTTATAATATATGTAAGAAAAAAAAAGTTGATTTTATTTTCATCATTTAGACTTTCAAAATGACAGAAAACAAAAAAATTGCGTCTGCAAACGTTTGGGCACCTTGCAGTTAATATCTTGTACTGCCCCCTTTGGCAAGTATCACAGCTTGTAAATGCTTTTTGTAGCCAGCCAAGAGTCTTTCAATTCTTGTTTGAGGTATCTTTGCCCATTCTTCCTTACAAAAGTCTTCCAGTTCTTTGAGATTTCTGGGCTGTCTGTCACGCACTGCTCTTTTAAGGTCTATCCATAGATTTTCAATTATGTTGAGGTCAGGAGATTGTGAAGGCCATGGCAAAACCTTCAGTTTTTGATGTAATCAACGTGGATTTTAAGGTGTGTTTAGGATCATTGTCCATTTGTAGAAGCCATCCTCTCTTTAACTTCAACTTTTTCACAGATGGCATCAAGTTACCATCCAAAATTTGCTGAAATTTTATTGAATCCATTTTTCCTTCTACTCGTGAAATGTTCCCTGTGCCACTGGCTGCAATACAACCCCAAATCATGATTGATCCACCCCCATGCTTAACAGTTGGACAGAGGTTCTTTTCATTTAATTCTGTGCCCTTTCTTCTCCAAACGTACCTTTGCTCATTCCAGCCAAAAAGTTATATTTTAACCTCATCGGTCCACAGAACTTGTTTCCAAAATGCATCAGGCTTGTCTATATGTTCATTTGCAAAGTTCAAACGCTGATTTTTGTGGTGAGGACGTAGAAGAGGTTTTATTCTGATGACTCTTCCATGAAGACCATATTTGTACAAGTATCTCTTTATAGTGAAATAGTGTACCACAACTCCAGTGTCTGCCAGATCTTTCTGGAGGGATCGTACAGTCAAATGTGGGTTTTTAATTGCTTTTCTCACAATCCTGCGAGCTGTTCTGTCTGATATTTTTGTTGGTCTTCCAGATCTTGCTTTAACTTCCACTGTTTCTGATGACTGCCATTTCTTAATTACATTCCGAACAGAGGATTTTGACATCTGAAAACGCTTTGCTATCTTCTTATAGCCTTCTCCAGCTTTGTGAGTGTCAACTATTTTCAGTTTTCTAGACAACTGCTTAGAAGAACCCATGGTGCCGATTGTTGAAAAGCTCAAAGTAAATTATTCTGTTGCAGTTATGTAATGATCTTGCTGCATATGTATTATGTCAATAAATATATAGTGCCAACAGGGAGACTTTAAGGCAGAACTTTACCGCCACATCAATTCCCTCCTTCCACCTTTCTTTTATGCCAAAAATCTGGCAGGTATTTAGGACCTGGCAGAGCCCTATGGCGCATCTGCGCTCACAGAGATTACTGCGCATGTGCACAAATGCTGCCAGTTTGTTTGTGGGTGCATGCACACAAATCCCCAGTGACATATTAAAGGGGTTGTAAAGGTAAAAAAATGTTTTCCCTAAATAGCTTCCTTTACCTTAGTGCAGTCCTCCTTCACTTACCTAATACTTCGATTTTGCTTAAATGTCCTTATTTCTTCTGAGAAATCCTTGCTTCCTGTTCTTCTGTCTGCAACTACACACAGTAAGGCAAGGCTTTCTCCCTGGTATGGAGTGTCGTGCTCACCCCCTCCCTTGGACAACAGGAGAGTCAGGACGCTCTGTATGTTGCAGATAGAGAAAAGAGCTGTGTGTTAGTGGGCGTCCTGACTCTCCTGTAGTCCATTGAGGGGGCGAGCATGACACTCCACACCAGGGAGAAAGCCTTGCATTACGGTAGTGAGTTACAGACAGAAGAACAGGAATGAGCATTTCTCAGAAGAAATAAGGACATTTAAAAGCAAAATCGAAGGACGAGGTAAGTGAAGGAGGACTGCACGAAGGTAAAGGAAAGGTATTTAGGAAAAAAATGTTTTACCTTTACAACCCCTTGCTTTGGCATATGTGCATGCACTGATTCTTGGGGTACGCATTGATCCTAGGAGGCAGCTTGGCCCAGCCTAGGCTAGAAAGCAAGAAGACAAGGCTTGGCACACAAAATTTCAACACTTTGCAGATTACAGTGAAACTTTTCCCAATATATGTAAAAGGTAAAATAAAGAAGGGTAAAAGAAAAGGTTTCTGGAACGGGTTAGGTTGCGCTTTAGCAGAACCTTACTCCACAGACTTTGACCCATTGTGCAGAACCACCCCCCCCCCCGTTTATTTTTCCACTTTTGCAGCCAAAGGTTTGTATTAGAGGGGTTGTGGTATGTACTGGGGGAGGGGGGAATCTGTGGTGTGTAATGGCGGGAGGTGATCTGTCCTGGCCAGACTGTAATGGGGGAGAGACAGCTCTGTACTGGGAGGGATTTGGGGGGAAAGATCTGTACTGGGAGGGGCAATTTGTAAGACAGAATTTTTGGGTTCTACCGTGTTCGCTGGCCTGTACATATTTATTCTGACTCCGATTGTTGTGATAGCGATATATCCCTTGCTGAGACCTCTATGCCTGGCCTGTATAAGCAGATATACTCACTGCGGACAATCCTTGTCAGATAGCTGAACTCGTCAATACCGATTCATTCAAAAGAGGTGTTTATTCTTTAACTTCAGGGGTTACAGCAGATAACAGGAACAGCAGATGAATGGTGATAGTATTGTGCGGTCAAAAGATGATGCCTTTCCTACGTGTCCTTGTTACATGTGGCTTGCTAGCTGTGGCGATGACACAGGAAGTACTGCACACAGGAAGAAGGGAGGGGCATACATACACTGGAAATATGTCGTAACTCATAAAGAATCACAGAAAAACATGTACATTGGAACAAAGGGCCACTAGATGGCAGCATAGGATAACACATAGATTTAGCTATGAGAAAATAGTTAGGCAAACCACACTATATAAACTATAATCTATATAACAATGCTAATATTAACTGAGGCTATGCATCTCATATTATATGCCCCTATTGGGGCAGCACATTTGTAAGACAGAATTTTTGGGTTCTACTGTGTTCGCTGGCCTGTACATATTCCTGACCTCTACATGCTGCATTACACACTTCTGTCCCCTGCACTCCATGTGTTACACCAGTGATGGCGAACCTTGGCACCCCAGATGTTTTGGAACTATATTTCCCATGATGCTCATGTACTCATGGGAAATGTTCATCCAAAACATCTGGGGTGCCAAGGTTCGTCATCAGCAATTTTCAAGTCTTGTCACAGATTCTCAATTGCATTTAGGTCTGGACTTTGACTAGACGAACACATATGCTTTGATCTAAACCATTCCATTGTAGCTCTGGCTGAATGTTTAGGGTCCTTGTCCTGCTGGAAGATGAACGTCCGCTCCAGTCTCAAGTCTTTTGCAGACTGACAGATTTTCTTTTAAGATTGCCCTGTAATTGGCTCCATCCATCTTCTCATCAACTATGACCAGCTTCCCTGTTCCTGCTGAAGAAAAGCATCCCCCCAACATAATGCTGCCACCACCATGTTTCACAGTGCGGATGGTGTGTTCAGGGTGATGTGCAGTGTTTTTTTTTCGGCCACAGATAGTGTTTTGCTTTTAGGCCAAAAAACAAAAATATATAATTATTATATATACACACACACATATCAAAAACAAAAATGATATAATAATAATAAATATATATATATATATATATATATATATATATATATATATATATATATATATATATATATATATATATATATATATATATATATATATAATTACAGACCAAAAGTTTGGACACACCTTCTCATTCAAAGAGTTTTCTTAATTTCATGACTATGAAAATTGTAAAGTCACACTGAAGGCTTCAAAACTATGAATTAACACATGTGGAATTATATACATAACAAAAAAACTGAAAATATATGTCATATCCTAGGTTCTTCAAAGTAGCCACCTTTTGCAGCAGACACATCTCTAGAACAGGGGTGCCCAACCTTTTGAAGAGCGAGGGCCACTTAAGCAATGTGGTAACCAGTCGCGGGCCACAATGAGCGTAGCGTGCGGGTGACAAGTCACGGCTATTCTATAGGCCCTCCGATCCGCCCAGCTGGAAGAGGACAAATTCCCTTCATTTTTTTTTTCAGCAGGTCGGATTAGAGGTAGGCGGGCATAAGTGGACAAAAGTCTGTTAACATTTGCTGCTCTATAGAGGTGAATTGAGGGTCCGATTGGGTCTGGCCAATCCTGTGAAATGGCCCAAGACTGCTTTCACAGTGATGTGATGCTGCAGCGTACTAAGCACCTGTGTCTATCCTGCGGGTTAGCTGAACTTTGCCACAGACTCCGCCTCTGGCAAAAGCCAGTGCTGTGGAGGAAGCATTGGCTTATGGGGCTCTGCTCTGCAGCCGCTTTCTTCCTCTACCACCAGCTTCATTCACAACACTAATGCTGTGGTATGGCGGGTTGGCAATCTGCGATCTGGAGTTGCCAACCCCCCATTCCAGAGCAGGAGGTCACGGGCCACATCAGAGGGGCCACTGGTTGGCCACCCATGCTCTAGAACAACTGTTAAGAGGAGACTGTGTGAATCAGGCCTTCATGGTAGAATATCTGCTAGGAAACCACTGCTAAAGAAAGGCAACAAGCAGAAGAGACTTGTTTGGGCTAAAGAACACAAGGAATGGACATTAGTCCAGTGGAAATCTGTGCTTTGGTCTGATGAGTCCAAATTTGAGATCTTTGGTTCCAACCACCGTGTCTTTGTGCGACGCAGAAAAGGTGAACGGATGGACTCTACATGCCTGGTTCCCACCGTGAAGCATGGAGGAGGAGGTGTGATGGTGTGGGGGTGCTTTGCTGGTGACACTGTTGGGGATTTATTCAAAATTGAAGACATACTGAACCAGCATGGCTTCCACAGCATCATGCAGCGGCATGCTATTCCATCTGGTTTGTGTTTAGTTGGACCACCATTAATTTTTCAACAGGACAATGACCCCAAACACACCCCCAGGCTGTGTAAGGGCTATTTGACCAAGAAGGAGAGTAATGGGGTTCTGCGCCAGATGACCTGGCCTCCACAGTCACCGGACCTGAACCCAATCGAGATGGTTTGGGGTGAGCTGGACCGCAGAGTGAAGGCAAAAGGGCCAACAAGTGCTAAGCATCTCTGGGAACTCCTTCAAGACTGTTGGAAGACCATTTCAGGTGACTACCTCTTGAAGCTCATCAAGAGAATGCCAAGAGTTTGCAAAGCAGTAAGCAAAGCAAAAGGTGGCTACTTTGAAGAACCTAGAATATGATAAATCAAATATAACTGGGACCCCAAAGGTAACCCAGAAATAATTTGGAAAAAGGGGGGGTGGGCGGGTGGACTATAGCGGTACTGCGTACAAGAAGGTACAAGGGAACATGGACTGAGGTTAAAAATTACAATTGTTTATTATAATGAACAAGTAGGACACACGTTATTAGATCATAAAAAACAAACAAACAAAAACAATATTAAAAATGTGACACAGTGCATGCCAAACCAGGTCACCGAGGTGTTGAATCAACCCTAGGCAAGGGGAAGCGGTGAAGAAGGTGTGGTCATGCCCGTTGAATCTCAATCTCGACTAGTTTCGCAACAATAGTTGCTTCATCAGGAGAGGTAGTCTGCACTGTTTAAAGGAGACCACCGAAAGCTATGAACCGCAGTTGGAGGGAGGTAGCCTCTCAAGAGCGGGTAGGAAGTAGAGGGAGCCACAATATGGGCTATCCTAAAAAAGCTGTGTGTAAGATTAAAAAAGTAAGGACCTGTGAACCAAATTAATGGATCAAGGGTAGGGCATAACTGGCGTGGGTGTTTGGTAAGGATCCCACACTAGGTGCATGAAGTTGAAAACCAGTGGTCGGTAGAACACACTGTATGGTCCACAGGATCCGATGTGTGACACACATCGGGCATGACCACACCTTCTTCACCGCTTCCCCTTGCCTAGGGTTGATTCAACACCTCGGTGACCTGGTTTGGCATGCACTGTGTCACATTTTTAATATTGTTTTTGTTTGTTTGTTTTTTATGATCTAATAACGTGTGTCCTACTTGTTCATTATAATAAACAATTGTAATTTTTAACCTCAGTCCATGTTCCCTTGTACCTTCTTGTACGCAGTACCGCTATAGTCCACCCGCCCACCCCCCCTTTTTCCAAATTATTTCTGGGTTACCTTTGGGGTCCCAGTTATATTTGATTTATTCTATTGATATTTAGGATGATGGTACTTTTATGCTTGTTTACTTTTGTGTTTACTCCAAGAGGCTTTAATTTAATCAACCTAGAATATGACATATTTTTCGTTGTTTCACACTTTTTTGTTATGTATATAATTCCACATGTGTTAATTCATAGTTTTGATGCCTTCAGTGTGAATCTTAAATTTTCATAGTCATGAAAATAAAGAAAACTCTTTGAATGAGAAGGTGTGTCCAAACTTTTGGTCTGTACTATATATATATGTACTATATATATATATATATATATATATATATATATATATATATATATATATATAATATTTTTGGACGAGCCATGAGTTAAAACTGCCAACTATGTCTGCCCATTCCAATCCCCTCTTCCAGTCGAAAAAGACACACTGTTGAAAAGCGTTCTTATGAATGGAAGAGATGGATATTTTATCCATTTACCCATCCGCACTGGAAGATCACAGCTGCGGGAGAATCGGGGGGGGGGGGGGGATCAGAGAATCTAAACCTTGTGCACAGCCTTCCCAGAAGAGCTGAAGCTGTTTCAGCTGCAAAGGGTGGGCCAACTCAATACTGAACCCTAAGGACTAAGGTTGGATGTCATTAAAGTTCATGTGCGTGTAAAGACAGGCATCCCAACACTTTTGGTAATACAGTGTATATGTAAGTACCGATGCTGGTGTGAATAAAAAAAAAAAAAAGAAGACTTCAGTTTTAAGAGATTTTATTCTCAAAAAGGTCATCATCCAGTAAGGCCAACAAAAGTATTTTTAACCACTTCCATACAGGGCACTTATATACCTTCCGGCCCAGACCAATTTTTAGCTTTCAGTGCTGTTGCACTTTGAATGACAATTGTGCGGTCATGCTACACTGTACCCAAACTAAATTTTTATCATTTTCTACCCACAAATAGAGCTTTCTTTTGGTGGTATTTGATCACCTCTGGGATTTTTATTTTCTGCAAAAAATAAATAAAAAATTTATGAAAATTTAGAAAAAAACGTTTTTTTGTTTCTGTTATAAAACATTGTAAAAAAAAGTAAGTTTTCTCCTTCACTGATGGGCACTGATGGTAATGCACCGACAGGCACTGAAAGGTGGAACTGATGTGGTGGCATTGATGGGCACTGATGATGAGCACTAATATGCGGCACACATAGGCGGCGCGGATGGGCACTGATAGGTGGCATAGATGGGCACTGATAGGCGGCATGTGTTGTACTAATGGATGCTAATCAGTGCCAAACAATGCCTGCCAATCAGTGATGCCCATTGTGGTTTGACCTCATATTACTCTATATGGTCTTGGTAAATCTAAAGAAAAGTTGTACAAGAAAATAGTATAAAAGTTATATAGTGTGTAGCCAGCTTTAGTGGGGGTACCTATTTCAGCAACAGCAGTTATTGGCAGAATTCCTCTAGGTGCCCGCTAGTATTCTTCACACTGACAATTTGTCAAAATTGGCAGCAGCAGGATCGCCAAGAGGTGGCCGGTTTGTCCCTATGAAACAAGTCCCTCTGTAGTGAAGGCAGAGATCAAGATTCAGCAGCATTTAGGCCACATTTCACTGTTTCTGGCTACAGAGGGAGGGATTCCATAGGGACACAGCATTTTTATGAATCCTTGCAATTTGTTGCTAGTGGCAGAATCGCTCGAGTCTCATCACCCTTACATTGATATTGCCACTAACTTCCTGTTGTGTCTTTGAAAAGGTTATTTAATTTTTTTTAATTCAATTTGGGGGCATGGGCGTCCGCTGAAATGTTTTCAGGGGGGGGGCACTTCTGCAGCAGCGATACACAGTCGCATTTTACCCCTTCTCCGACCGCAAGCGGGGGTTAAAAGCGCGCCCCCCCCACGTTAGAATGTAAAATAAAAAAACACTGTGCCCCCTCCTGCATCTTTAATATCTATTTGTCACTACTATGTACCCCCTCTCTACAACTGCACCTCTGGACCCCTTTACACAGCACCCCACAGCTCTGGACCCCTTTACATTACCCAGCACCCTGCATCACTGGACCCCTTTACATTACACAGCACCCTGCATCACTGGACCCCTTTACATTACACAGCACCCTGCATCACTGGACCCCTTTACATTACACAGCACCCTGCATCACTGGACCCCTTTACATTACACAGCACCCTGCATCACTGGACCCCTTTACATTACACAGCACCCTGCATCACTAGACCCTATTTACATTACACAGCACCCCTTTTCCTTGACTGAAACACTACACTATATTGACAGTATATTTATTTCAGGTCTAAAAGAGGAACCTTTTGAAATGAGGGACAAATGGATTTGATACCAGAAGAGGGACAGGCACTCTAAATAAGGGACAACCAGAAACTTTGCCGTAGGCTACAACTCTGTGTTTTGTTTGCTCTGCGTTTCCAGACTTGCTAAAAACACATCAGAAAAGATTCTAGTGTTACCTGTGGCAACAGATGTTGGAACAAACAAAGCACAGGCCTGGTAAACAATATAAAACAGCGCTCCCCTTCCTCTGTCCTCTGGCGCTCGTATCGGATGGCATGGAGCTGGGTCTGTGTGCAAGGTCCCGCCTCCCTAGTTTGGCTCGTGTGATAGGCGGAACACTAAAAGACTATCAGACGAGCCAAACTAGCGGGGCAGGACCTTGCACACAGACCCAGCTCCGTGAAAGAGGGAGGGGAGAGCTGCAGTCGCCATATAAAGCGGCCCCAGGGCCAGTTCAGCCCTGCGCCTGGCTCTCCCTGTCGATTCCAGGGGGGGGGGCAAATGACCCCCTTTGCCCTATGGAGCGGATGCCCATGTTTGGGGGTCACATTCCTGATTTTTAACAGGACAAAACCATACCTCCATTTTTAACATCCTTAAAACTATTGGTCACAGACTTAAGAGGCAGACATTGAAGTTATAAAAGACAGAATACTTTTGGCACTAGGAGTACAGAAATGATACAGCGTGCCACAATCTGCTGGTCTTAAATTATGATTAAAAAAATCAAAGATGACTCTGCTATGGTTTATATTGCAGAACACAGAGACTGCAGGGGTCAGTAGTGTGTAAAGCAGTATGCAGGGTTTAGGTGTGCACAGGGGCGGATTGACCATTGAGTCACTCAGGCACTGCCCGAGGGCCCCATGCCACTAGGGGGCCCCATCAGGGTTGTCAGGCTCAGTAAAACCAGGGACAGTATGTAAAAATCTATGTTATATTTTACATCTGTCCCTGATATGTCTGAAAACGACATGCTTTTGATGTTAAAATCCAGAGATTTTAGCTGCCCCGCCTCTGCACTGCCTCCTGGCATGGTGGCCATCTGTAAACCCAGGGGCCCCATAATCTTCTATTGCCTGGGGGCACCATGAGTTGTCACTCCACCCCTGGGCATGCATAAGGCATAGAGCACACAGAGATCAGGAGTATGTAATGCACAGAGCGTAGGGATTAGAAGTATGCAATACACAGAACGGAGAGGTCAGGAGAGTGTAACTCAGTGATGGCGAACCTTGGCACCCCAGATGTTTTGGATGAACATTTCCCATGAGTACATAAGCATCATGGGAAATGTAGTTCCAAAACATCTGGGGTGCCAAGGTTCGCCATCACTGGTGTAACACATGTAGTGCAGGGGCCAGAAGTGTGTAATGCAGCATGTAGAGGTCAGGAATATGTACAGGCCAGAGAACACAGTAGAACCCAAAAATTCTGTCTTACAAATCGCCCCTCCCAGTACAGATCTTTCCCCCCAAATCCCTCCCAGTACAGAGCTGTCTTCCCCAAATCACGCCAGTGCACCCCACCCAAACAACCTTTAGTACAGACATCTCTCCCCCATTACAGTCTACAGACTGCCCAGGACAGATCACCTCCCGCCATTACACACCACAGATTCCCCCCTCCCCCAGTACATACCACAACCCCTCTAATACAAACCTTTGGCTGCAAAAGTGGAAAAATAAACGGGGGGGGGGATGGTTCTGCACAATGGGTCAAAGTCTGTGGAGTAAGGTTTTGCTAAAGCGCAACCTAACCCATTCCAGAAACCTTTTCTTTTACCCTTCTTTATTTTACCTTTTACATATATTGGGAAAAGTTTCACTGTAATCTGCAAAGTGTTGACATTTTGTGTGCCAAGCCTTGTCTTCCTGCTTTCTAGCCTAGGCTGGGCCAAGCTGCCTCCTAGGATCAATGCGTACCCCAAGAATTGGTGCATGCACATATGCCAAAGCAAGGGGTTGTAAAGGTAAAACATTTTTTTCCCTAAATACCTTTCTTTTACCTTCGTGCAGTCCTCCTTCACTTACCTCGTCCTTCGATTTTGCTTTTAAATGTCCTTATTTCTTCTGAGAAATGCTCATTCCTGTTCTTCTGTCTGTAACTCACCACTGTATTGCAAGGCTTTCTCCCTGGTGTGGAGTGCCATGCTCGCCCCCTCCCTTGGACTACAGGAGAGTCAGGACGCCCACTAACACACAGCTCCTTTCTCTATCTGCAACATACAGAGGGTCCTGACTCTCCTGTTGTCCAAGGGAGGCAGCGAGAACGACACTCCATACCAGGGAGAAAGCCTTGCATTACTGTGTGTAGTTACAGACAGAAGAACAGTGAGCATTTCTCAGAAGAAATAAGGACATTTAAGCAAAATTGAAGTATGAGGTAAGTGGAGGACGTCTGCACTAAGGTAAAGTAAGCTATTTAGGGAAAACATTTTTTTACCTTTACAACCCCTTTAATATGTCACTGGGGATTTGTGTGCATGCACCCACAAACAAACTGGCAGCATTTGTGCACATGTGCAGTAATCTCTGTGAGAGCAGATGCGCCATAGGGCTCTGCCAGGTCCTAAATACCTGCCAGATTTTTGGCATAAAAGAAAGGTGGAAGGAGGGAATTGATGTGGCGGTAAAGTTCTGCCTTAAAGTCTCCCTGTTGGCACTATATATTTATTGACGTAATAAATATGCAGTAAGATCATTACATAACTGCAACAGAATAATTTACTTTAAGCTTTTCATTTCTTGTTATTGTTCCGGCATGTGCAAACTGATAAGCAAAGTGCAAGCAAGCAACTTTCCAACATCCTCAGATGATTTGCGTTGCTTACTGTACAGAAGAATTCATGCAGTACTAAGTTCACTTTGACTGGATAAATTCAGATTGATCGCTTGTTAGCTCAAACAGTGACATTTCTCCATGCCATAAACTGCAACCACAATCCTGTTTACATTTGCTGGGGTTCGAAATGCCATTTTATTGTTGGAAGACAAACAAGTCCAGGCATTTCACATTTCCAATCATCAACTCATAAATCTGATCCATAAACCTTCCTGCTGTTCTTTCATTCAGCCAGATGCTAAAACAAATGTATTCCTTTTCGTATTTTCTGTACACGCTTTATCTTCAGCTTTGTAAAAGAAAATATCTTCTAACTGCCAAACTAGCTTTGCTCAAAAGTCAACGTATATATCTAAGCCAAAACTTTTTTTTCATTTTGGAAAGAATAGCTAATGGTTAAAACTTCTGTCAGGTTTATTTTTTTACCATCTGTGTCTCATCTGAGAGATTTCCCTCCCAATTCCTGTCCTGTAGACACAACAGGAAGTGAGAGGAACCCTTTGCAAGGTGAGGGAGCTCCTCTGAATCTGAACCAGTGTCCCCATAAGAAGATGGTGACAACTCAAATTTTAAAGTTTCACTCCTAGAAAGAGCAGTCACCAGCAGGGCCGTCTTTAATATGGTTTGGGCCCTGGGCAAACATATTTTGGGCCCTCCTCCAGCTTATTTTGGGCCTGGCTGGTTCACATGTATGGGCCAGAATCAGGATGGCGAGCGGTTCTTTGCGCGTAAAGTAGCGGCGGCGTAACGTAAATAGGAAAAGTTACGCCGCTGCTACTTTACGCGCAAGTGCTGTATTCACAAAGCACTTGCGTGTAAAGTTGCGGCGGCGTAGCGTAAATTGGGCGGCCTAATTCAAATTGGGCGGGTAGGGGGCGTATGCTATTTAAATTAGGCGCGTCCCCGCGCCGAACGTACTGCGCATGCGTCGACCATTGAAAAATCCCAGTGCGCATGCTCTGAATTATGACGGTGTTTTCGACGTGAACGTAATCGATGTAAATCCCCATTCACGGACGAGTTACGCAAACGACGTAAACATTTTCAAATTTCCCGCGGTCACGACGTTCATACTTAACATAGGATGCGCAATCTTTTTGGTGCTTTATCTTCACGCCGGGAAACCCCTTACGGAAACGGCGTAAAGTCACTGCGTCGGGCGGGCGTACGTTCGGGAATTGGCGTATCTCGCTGATTTACATATTCTCGGTGTAAATCAGCGGGAATGCCCCTGGCGGCCATTTTAAAATTGCATTTAAGATCTGACGGCGTAATACAATTACGCCTGTCGGATCTTTCCTGCAAACCGGCATATCTTGTTTTCTGAATATAGAAAACAGATACGCCGGCGCAAAGTCAGCCGGCATAACTCTACCTGAATCTGGCCCTATGTGTTTTGGCGGCCCTCATTTGTGCAGGCACAGCCACCCATTGATTTGAATGGGCTGCCATGCCTTCGTTTCCTGCAGAAAAAAGGTGCATTCAGCATTTTAAAAATAAAGTTTCCTTGAAATCCATTCTGCTTTTGCACCATGCTACTTACCTGCAGTTCTTGCACACACAAACGCACTGTGTTTTTAAAGGCGTGACCTAAACGTCTAAAAATGCAGCAAGTTTGACAGTGCAGGAACTGCAGATAAGACACAGCAGACAGCAGAATGGACAGACAGTGCTGTATTTCATTGCTTGATGGGCATAGGTGTGCCGTATGTGCAGCCTATTACATGAGGCATGCGCTTTTCTTTGCAGGAAACGCAGGCATGGCGGCCCATTCAAATGAATGGGTTGCTGTGCCTGCGCAAATGTGGGCCACCAAAACACATACATGTGAACCAGCCAGGCCCAAAATAAGCCCATCAAGCAGTTAAATACAGACAGTAATGCCATGTGCTCTGAGGCCTCACTCAGCCTGGACTGCAGGGCTGGTCTGTGATTTAAAGAGTTCCTGTATTTTACACATGGCATGGCATTGGGGCCCCAGGGTGCTAAAGCAGAATAGACAGACGGTGCTGTGACCCCATGCCATGCCATGTGTAAAATACAGGAACTTTTTAAAACACTGACCAGACCTGCAGTGAATCATCAAATATTATAAAGACTTCAGGCACACTCTACAGAAAACTTCTATTTACAATATAGGTTAGAAAACAGTGACATACCTTGAGGAGTAGGACATGAAGAAGTCAGCCTCGGGAAGAGCAAATTGGGGATGTTATAAAATCACATTCTAATTCACTTTTATATACAAGCAGCACCCAGTGGCAGGAAGGGAGAAGTGCACGTGTAAAGGGAAGACAGGGTGCTGTACATTTTAAAACACTGGGAAGGGAAGCAGTACTGACACTGGCTGTGTGCCGCTGATGATTTTCAGCGCTGCTTTGTGGGCAGCACAGGGGCTTAACAGGCAGCTCTGCTTTGGGCCCCCAACAGTGACAGGGCCCTGGGCAGATGCCCCCTTTTGCCCTGCGGTAAAGACGGCCCTGGTCACCAGGACAATAAATAAAAAAAGCACTCTCCCTAATAGGGATACAGACTAACCACTCAAAATCAAGTATTTTAACTGCTAATTTGTCACAAGACTGTGCACTTGACATTCGGAATAGAGAGACTTTATTTGATTTTTTTATGCACTTTATATATAACAGTCCTCTCCTCTTCTAAGATTGTTTAATTGTTTTGCTGTCTGTGCTGGCCCAGTTCCTTTGCCCCTCCCCTATCCTCCCAGTCCCCACATAAACTTTTATGTAGCTGCCAGGAAGGAGAAATGCTATACAGTGTCACTTGAGTAAGAGCTTTGAGGCTACCGGCATCACATCCAAGATGGCAGCACATAACAACAGCCTCCAGGCTATTGGATGTCATGTAACATACATGTGTACAATACATGTCTAATCTAATGGGAAGATTTTCTTTAAAATAAATCGTATGGCAACAGAGTATCCTTATAGAAACCTCATAAGTCGAATTGCCATCAAAATCACGTGCCGATTCCACCTCTACTGGGTGCCAGCCAGCTTGCCAGCCTGGGGGTGGGGAGGCAAGGCTAAAGCCTTGTTAAAAAGTGTCTGTAAACCTATTACAACCACTTTTACCTACATATAAGCCTAGATTAAGGCTTACCTATAGGTGCTTGAAAAATCTCTTAAACCTCCAACAACGGAGCAGGCGCACTTCAGAAACGGCGAGCGTGCCGTTCCTAATGGAGGCCATGCTGTGACTGGCGGCTCCCGCGCGCATGCACTGGAAAGACGTCATCGCGGCTCCGGTCAATCACAGCGCCAGAGCTGCAATACCTGGAAGTCAGTCCCGGGAGAAATGTCGGCCGCCCGAGCGGTGTAAGAGGACAGCTGCGGGGGCTTTGATCTGAGGGGAGTATTAAATAATGAGCTAGTATGCTATGCATACTAGCTCATTATGCCTTTGTCTTGCAGGTTTTTTTTTTATAGGCTTTACTTCCTCTTTAACCACTTAACCCCCGGACCATATTGCTGCCCAATGACCAGAGCACTTTTTGTGATTCGGCACTGCGTCGCTTTAACTGACAATTGCGCGGTCGTGCGACGTGGCTCCCAAACAAAATTGGCGTCCTTTTTTTCCCACAAATAGAGCTTTCTTTTGGTGGTATTTGATCATCTCTGCGTTTTTTATTTTTTGCGCTATAAACAAAAATAGAGCGTAAATTTTGAAAAAAAATGCAATATTTTTAACTTTTTGCTATAATAAATATCCCCCAAAAATATATAAAACAATATTTTTCCTCAGTTTAGGCCGATACGTATTCTTCTACATATTTTTCGTAAAAAAAAAAAAAAAAAAATCCCAATAAGCGTTTATTGATTAGTTTGCGCAAAAGTTATAGCGTTTACAAAATAGGGGGTCGTTTTATGGCATTTTTATAAATATTTTTTTTTTTTTACTAGTAATGGCGGCGATCAGCATTTTTTTTCAGTACTGCGACATTATGGTGGGCACTTCGGACACTTTTGACACATTTTTGGGACCATTGGCATTTTTATAGCGATCAATACTATAAAAATGCATTGTATTACTATAAAAATGCCATTGGCAGTGAAGGGGTTAACACTAGGGGGCGGGGAAGGGGTTAAGTGTGTTCCTGGGTGTGTTCTAACTGTATGGGTGGGTGGCCTCACCAGGGGAAATCACTGATCTTCTGTTCATACATTGTATGAACAGAAAATCAGCGTTTCCCCCGCTGACAGGACCTATGTGTTTACACACATAGCTCCCAGTCCCCGCTCTGTAAAGAGCGATCGCGTGTGCCCGGCGGCGATCGTACCCGCCGGGCACGCGCGCGGGACTCAGGGGCGAGCGGGGACGCGCGCCCCCTAGCGGCCGCTTTAGAGCGGCCACATAGCTACGGGCTCTCGCCCAGTAGTGCCGACTTCCCGCAGTAAAATGACGGCGGGCGGTCGGCATGTAGTTAAAGTGGTTGTAAACCCTTACAGACCACTTTAACCTACATGTAAGCCTAGATGCCCCCCTGATGACGTGAAATACACGAAACATATGTCGGCGGCACGATCTGGTCACCCCACACATAGCTGAACGCCGCGCCCGACTTAGTACCATCCAGCGCTAGACTACTGACCGCATCAATCATGCAGCAGAGCGGGTCTCCACACGAGGGTAATACGCAAGCAGTCCCAGTGCCAGGTGGGCACATTCTAAGTAAGAGGCCACTTGGCTGTATTTTTTTAATCTGTATATTTAATAAATGGTAATACACTATGGTATTCCCCTTTTGCTTTCTTGGAGTTTCACTCATTGTGAAGTCATGGTTCCAGTCTTTGCCGCATAGTGAGCAGGCACTCATCCTGCCCAGCCTACATGACCTACTATTTTAAAGAGGTCCCAACATTGTGGTAAGCGCATTTGGTGTTCAGAGCACTTCGGGTGAAGCTTTAATCAAGTGGTGAAGGCTATCAACACACCTGAGGAATAATTGCATGATTCTATTGACAATTACTTTCTGGAACCACTTCTGGTGTATAAAGTGCCAGGTCAATGAATATTGAACCCATTTCACAATATAGACTTCTAAATGGACTCTATTTATTATCAATCAGATTGTTGAATTTATTCACAATTTTACTTTTCTGCCCGTAATTGGGCAGTTTATCCACTTTTATATTCCATTTATATATTGCGCTGTCAATTAATTTATATTTTGTATTTATCTAATATTTTGGTCACATTCGCTCTAGTGCTCATCACTCTAGGGCTTATTTATAGAATAGCGCCCTCTTTTCACCATTTTACTACCTAACCACAGTTCATCACTGTACCTCGAGGAGCAGCTTATCACTATTCTCATATATATATATATATATATATATATATATATATATATATATATATATATATAATAATTTGTACTTATTTTTTCACAATTTTGAATTATTAACAATTGGCGCGGTAAACACCCCACCTATCAAGCCTAGATTAAGGCTTACCTGTAGGTGCAACAAATATCTCCTAAACTTACACGGTTTAGGAGATATTTTCAGAAAAGACTGCACCGATGTCTATGGCACATGCGCGAGTGTGGCGTCATCGCTGCTCCGGCTCTCGGTTATTATGGCGACAGTGGAGGAGGGGAATGAGAGTCGATTCAAGGGTTTCGATCTCAGGTAAGTAATTCATAGTGAGCTTGAATGCTATGCACACTAGCTCATTATGCCTTTTTCTTGCAGGGCTTAAAAAAAAAAAAAAAAACTATTTAGAGGGTTTATTTCCTCTTTCAGCTTCCCAGTGTGCATTTCCACTTTTCTTATTTTACAGCTCATGTCTCTTTACAGTCTACTGAATTGACTCTACAATGTATTAACAATGTAGCAACCCTGCTTGAATTGTGAGATTTTTTACTTTTTAAATACATAATTTTTAAGGGTTTAAATACATATTCGAGCCTGAAGTGTTCATTTTAAGACAAGTGCAAAACATGCAAAAGCTGCTTCCCCCCCACTATCCCTTACATCAGTGCACCTCCTTGCCTTGAGCTGCTGCCAGGAGGGCTGAACAGAGAAGTTCAGGATGTGGTGGAGGAGTCCTGTCCTATCTATTGCTGACTGCTGAGACCAGGTACGGGTGGAGACGGGGGGTGAGGGCCACATGAAATTGCCTAGAGGGCCGTATTTGGCCCGCGGGCCTTGTGTTTGACACCTGTGGTCTAGGGAAACAATAAGAGCAGTTTTATTTAGACAGGCTCCTCCATGCTGAGTCATCTGAATGGGCTGCAAATCGTACCGGAATGCACAAAAAGTAATGCATGCAAATAATGCCACAAAAGTGGCACAACAGCTTTAGTGAATTCCTCCCAATGTGCCTTACTACACTAAACCCTTTATCTAAAATTTTAATTATTCTACTTTTTTTTCTGAAAAGCCAAAATAAAGTGTAGCATCACCCCCGAAAGGGCCGCTGGATTAATAATGGGATCGGCAGATTAAGTTACCCTTGCTTGGTCTAGGGGTGCACCAGAAGCCATTAAGTAGTAATTGAGTGTCCACACAGTCAATAAAGATTTTCTCAATGCTTTAATTCCAGGCCAACAAAGCCAAACATCAACTTGGTGAAAGGAGAATAGGTTGATGAGGAAAAGGAGACTCTTGATGTCAGGCCTGGATATATGTACAGCAAAATCAGCCCCTTGAAAAATACAATTTTGCACGCGTCGCCACTTTAAATGTTGGCTGGGAGGAACAGGTCTCTCTTACTGACCTGGCTCTAGGCCTCTGCCACAGGCCAGTGTAATTTAGATAGTTTGTAACAGAGCAAATCCTCCCAGCAGTTATCTCAGCACAGATCACTGGGTGACAGCAGAGCGTACCTGTCCATGGTCCGGGTGCCGGATCCTCTCTACAGCATCGGGAACCCAGTAAGTCACTGGGGCCCCTTTAGTTTAGTCTCCGATTGAGACTCAGCAAGGCCTGGAAGCCTGGCCAGATGGGCCACGCTGGCAGGGTCCATGGATGCGCACACCCTGAAGGTGGGTGCCGCACCCCGACTCTGGGACCCCGCGCAGGAGAAGAAGAGAACCCCTGAACACATGACCTCCATCACAGATATACCCCTTCCCAGCATGCCCAGCAGGGAAAACCCTCTCCAATTGGCTGCTGGGGAAGACTCCATCCACCAGAAATCCCTCTGGCTCCCACTGCCGGCCAAAGATGATACTCACATCCCCAGAATGCAGTCCAAGCCAGTGGACCTTTCCAGAATGACACAGGTCATTAACCTGAACAAATGACAACCGGGAGCAAGGTAACTCTCCCAGTCAACTAGTTTTTAGTGTAGTGCCCATGCTGAAAGCAAGAGGGCGCTACAAAAGGAAGAGTTGTGGTATGTGCTATGTGTCCCTCCTGCCTAACTCACAAAGCTAAGAGGTGTGATTTTCCTGTAAAGTACGGCAATAAAAGGTAAGAGCATGATGAGACCAGCTTAAGCTGGCCATAAATTATACAATGTTCTTTAGGTTTACCTTCCATTATGTAAGTGCAGGGACATGCCTGATTGTATACAAATGCAAAGTGTTTGTTTGACCGAATATTATAGGGTTTTTGGTAAATTAAAAGGAAATTATCATAGATTAATGCATTTTTAACAAAATAGCATGGTATCAATTAAAAAAAAGCCCAACTATTGGCAAATAAAATGTTACCCATTGCAGCGGTGCTGTGCCCACACTACAAGGATTAATTGCTCATTTAGGTCTAGGGAGGCAATAAAAGATGTATTGCCTCCATTCCTCCCCACAGCTAGAACAATCCCCTGCAGCCTAAGGCCCCTTTCACACTTGGGCATTTTTCTGGCGTTATTCAAGTGTTTTTCAGGCGAAGCCTCATCTGCAATCCCAATGTGAAAGCTTGAGTGCTTTCAGAGCCCTTTCACACTGCCAGTGCCCAAAAAACACTGGTAAAGCACAGCCAAGACCCTAACATTAAGGTGTCTTTGCAGTGCCTCAGTGTGAAAGGTTTTTACAGCGCTTTCAATTCATTTTAATGGAGAGGGGCGTTTTTGGAGCATTTTTTTTCAGTGCCCAAAAGCTGCTCCAAAGATGCTGCTTGCAGGACTCAGTGTGAAAGGGTCCATTGAGATGCATGGAGAGCGTTTTATGAGTGTTTTAACAGCACTATATTTAAACGCTAAAACGCTGTAAAAATGCTTCCGCGTGAATGGGGTCTAAAGCTCCACTGGTGTAGAGTCCTGACATCATTAAAGGGGTTGTAATTGGACAAGTAGGACGTCCATCATAGGCACTGCAGGCTCCAGAAGGCGGGACCTGCTATGTCTCTTAGACGCTCGGCGGCTGTCAGAAACAGAATGGTCCGTGCTCAGCGGCGCTCGGGGCTAAGTAATTAATCCAGCATGCCTGAGACTTGGGGCTTTTTGGGGACCCAATTGGCACTCCAGCCTCCCCAACCTACCCCTATAGACGCCCCTGGCCTGGCCCCAAATCTACATGCAGAGCGCCAGACACATGAATCTCAATTATAGTGACCACACAACCCCAATTAGAGTAAGCAGTAAAAAAAAAATGTACACCATGACTTTATATGATACATCGGTAAACTGGTTTACATAAGAGAAGTCCAAATAGCATTGATAAATATGTAACCATACTGGGAGGCTATCAGAAGATAAACAATTACAATGAACATGGCCTAGTGGAATCAATGTTTTCAAACACACAGATAAGCACTTCTGAAGAAATCCCTAAGAAGATAACTGCCAATTGTCGTTCCGTGGGGACACACCGACAAATAAATAACTGGGAGAAAATCTGATCCTTCTTCCTTCTATCAAAAACTTAGGCTGTGTATACAGAGGAGTGAAATACTCCCACTGACAGTCTCACAGGAAAAGCAGCATTAAAAAATGCTGATTTGGCACATAATTACACATGTTTAGAAGCGTATGCAGGCATTCTGTTGGCTAGAATATTCATTGATTCTAGTAGAATGAATCTCCATGTGTATGTGTGGAACATATGCCTGTAAGCCCCTCTCTGAATGTAGGTTTAGGAGAAAAAAAAACGATGCACCTGAACGCTGCTCTAAAATGCGAATCTGAATGCCACAATGCGCATTAACACATAGGCTGAAATAAAGCTGCGTTCAGATATATAAAAAACAAAACACGCCTATAAGGCCTAATTTACACTTGTAGCTAGTGGGTGGTAAAAACAGGCATTTGAATCACTACTTTACCACTCACCCTTAACCAAACACAGAGTAATACACGTTGCAGCAACGACGCTTTGCTTCACCGGTGCATCAATAATTATACCACCATGTCGCATTCGGGTAACGCTGCAATTGGATGGTGCAGGATTTAAAGGGGTCAAAACAGGCGGTGAGGAAATTACATATTGCCTCCCAGCTGCTTCTGTCAAACCCCATCTGAATGTTTTTTTTCTCGTCTGGGATGGGTAAGGGTAGGGTGGTATGGATTTATATTTGTTAGTTTGTATGAGTCTGGACAACAATTTGGGGATCCTGGATAGATATGAACTGATTGAGAAAATCTAAGACATTATATTCAAGATAATGAAGCATGAATTCAGCGCTCAAAATTTTCACTCGCCTGCTCGCATTTAGCGAGTGAAAATTAGCTGGGGGCGAGTGGAGAGGGACGCTGAGAGCAGATGAGTGATACTAAGTGCCGCCCAGCTCTCCAGCTGCCTAAATGATCACTCCTATCATTCCAAGCACCACACAGTGTAGGCTCCGATGGCTGGTGGAGGCAGAATTTTGCTCCCCCTCCCTCCAGCTTTGTGATTGGCAGTTTCAGGCTCTGGCTCCTTGTTGTGTGGGCGGGATTGGGATGCAGCAATCTTCTAAGATCCCGCCCATCTGCCTGAATCGTCAGCCTGCTGACCCGCCCACTCGCCCACCCATCTGCCTGAACTGCCCACTCGTCCGCCTTCGTGCACTCCTGAAAGAGGAGATGTGAACTTATCAGGAACGAGTGTGTGCTGAGGTAAGCTCAGCTAACTGCTTGTTTCATTGCTCTGGCTCCCTGTCCAGCACCATAGCGTTAGGGCAATGGCACTTGAACAGGCTGAAATTGAGGAAGGGGTTAGCATTACCAATGCAGGTGGGGGGATGTTGGAGGGAGGTCAGTGGTAGTAAAAGTTAACCCCCCACCTTGCATTGGTCTCTATGGCAGTGACATTTTAACCCACCACCCCCTTCTGCATTTGTGGTAATGTCAGTGAAAGTTAACCCCCTTCCCCCACATTGGGGGTCATGGAAGGGGTTACATTTCAATGCTACCAACATAGAAGGAGAGGGGGACATTAAATTGGTGTTCTGCCTAAAAAATATATATATATATTAAAACCAAAAGCTACACATACTGCAGCTGCTGACTTTATATAGCCAATACACTTACCTGTCCTGGAGTCCAGCAATGTTGGCACCGCAGCTGATGTTCCCATCATCTGTCAGGTGCTGCCGACGCCATTGTGGGTAAGGGAACCCAGCAGTGTAGCCTTTTGGCTTCACACCGGGAATCCTACTGCGCATGCTCGAGGCTCCTCTCCCCTACTGGAGGGAGTCCCAGCTGTGGCATTAATACCAGGGGCCGAGGCTCCCAAAAGTGGGAAAGGATACCTCTGAAAGACAGGCATCCTGACAATTGTGGCACCGGAGGCGAGAGGAATCAGATGAGCGGAAGTTCCACTTTTAAATCGAACTCCGCTTTAATACTGACACCTGTGCTAGCAGTTATTAATGTGTCCACTGACATCAAGTTATTTATGCGTCCTCCGATACCTGCGTTGGAGGGTTATTATGTCGTCTGGTACCAGTGCTGGGGGTTTTTAATGCATCCACTGACAACAATATTGGGGGTAATTACTGCAGCCTCTGATACCCGTTTTTGAGGTTATTATTACTGACACCAATGCTGGGGGTTATAATTGCGTTGTAACTTAATTTGAGTTTAGGGGCAGAATTAGGGGTGGGACGGGGTAGGGTAACTGGTGGCGAGTAACTCTTAAGGCCTGGCTAGTAGCTCAGGACTTGAAATTTTGAGCCCTGGTAATAGTTTACAGCCGTTTCTATAGAATACCCCAAAAAATAAAAAATCTTCTATGTTATGTATGTAGCCCTACCCTCGAAGGATCTGCTGGTTTAGATTTGGGCCTGCCGCAACCTTACTTTAAGGGGGTTCTCCTTGAAGAGTTGTCCACAAGAATGTCTGCACCAAACACAAAGTCTCTTTCAGCCCAGGTTCACACTGGGTACGATTTAGTTCGATTTGAGATGCGATTTCACATGTGAAATCGCATCTCAAATCGGCGGCAATGACACCGTCCTAATCGGTGCGACGCCGCATCTGCGGCCCTGCACCAATTTCAAAAAGTAGTTCCTGTACTACTTTTTGCGATTTCAGGACGCGATTTACATTGACATCTGTGCAGAACCCTGCACAGATGTCTCTTAAATCGCAGCCGAAATCGGGACTGCCAGCGGGAGTGAAATCGCACGATTTCAGCTGAACTCGCACGATTTCACTCCCGCAGCCCAGTGTGAACCAGGGCTAAAGGTTTTTATTGAACAATGTTCTCCAACAGAGGGGTAGAGGGATGGGGAAAGACTCAGGTACCTTTTCTTTGCGGATAACGGGTACAACTTCAAAACAAAGGATTAACTCAGCTCCACACTGGATTTCAGCAACCACCAGATCGGCCTACTCTCATCGGCCTAGCAGCTGGTGAAAAGCTCATCAAAGTCTCTGCCACAGACTTGATAAGTGTTGTCAGGCCGCCCCACGATCTTCTGCAACCACTAGCAGACTTTGTATAGTTCCAATAAAGTACACAACTCAAGGTGCCAAGAATTTTTCAGCCAAGCCGGCAGCACAGCGAGGTCAAATTTGCCAGGATACGTTCTTCAGTTGAATCCAACTGGTTCAGCTTCATCTCGTAGGTAAGGTAGCGAAGGACCATCCCAGGATCAGTAGGCCCCAGAAACTTCTGGGCTTACTCTCAGTTGCGAGGTCTCGGACGAGCCGGCCCAGAGGCTAGGAAACGGCTCACACATCAATGAGGACCATCAGGTCAGGATCGGAAGATTATCCCTGCCAAAACGGCGTCTGTCCCTTAAGTACCCCTCCCCGGAATGCACAGCGGGTTGACCACGCCCCCTAAGCTGCTTCTGGGAAATAGATACCCAATGCATCCAACCTTGACCTCTGGCAGCAGCAACACCCACCGTCAAGGGGAAAATTGTGCAACCCAGCTAAACTGAAACGGAACAATTTAGCATAATTCTTTCGAGCTAAACTACAGCTCAGACAACTAGAATGTAACACTCAATGGGAGCAGGGCGCTACATGTATATTTGTATAAAATTTACACACATACAGGCTAAGTGGTTAGCACTTCTGCCTTGCAGCAAGTCGTCATTGGTTCAAATCCCAACCATAACATTATCTGAATGGAGTTTGCATCGGTTTCCTCCCACACTTCAAAGACATGCTGGTAGGTGAATTGGCTCCAGTCTAAACTGGCCCTATTATAAAAAGGGGGGGGGGGGCTCTGAAAAGCAATTCATGGCAGATTACTTTTCAGAGGGCAATGCAAATGTAAACATCTTTTCAGCCCATGTGCATGAGCCCTAAATGTGACAACATTCTTTGCAGGTTTGTGTACTTTTTTTTTACAGCTCAAAAGGAAACGCTGCTCCCAAATGCACACATCCCTCCCCCAGTGCTGGATACAAACTCCAGGTGACCCCCTCAATCCACAAAAAAAAAAAAGACAGCACTCCGATGGTGCCACCACAATAAAAACTTTATTGCAAATCTCGCAAGCTGTGCTTCACCTCAAAAATGGGCATTATCCAGTTTTTGGGGTGAAACACATTAGAACAGAGTGGAAATCTTTACAGCTTGCAGGATTTGCAATGAACTTTTTATTGCGGTGCGGCCATCGGCGTGCGGCCTGTCATTCTTTGGAGCACTTCTGCATACAGTCAGAAATTGTATTAGTCACTCTTTTACATATTGCTCACAATGCCTTTTTCTGTCAATTACCTGATTTTCAGGTTTGGTGAGAAAAAACGTATATGTGCAACACCAGTTACACGGCACAATCTTCTACCTATGTAAATAAAGTGATCATAGAATATATAGTCCAGGAAGGCCCTTTCTGGTACACATTCTGCTATAGATGATCTTTCCTGGAAGAAGGCACGGTTAAGCTGGCCATACATTATACAATTTTCTTATTCAATTTCCTTTAGATCTACCTTCAGCTTTGTAGTGTGAAGGCCTGCCTGCTTGCATACAAACTGAAAGTGTTTAGGTTTACCATACATGTTACAATTTGACCAATCAATTTTAGATCTACCAAAATATGATATGAGGACCAACCTGAACTGGTCAATCAATTTGTATCCAATAAGACAGACCCGTGCACAACATGGTAGATCAAAAGGAGATTTTACAATCAGATTGTGACATGTGTGGTGAGCGTAAGATCTACCATTTGCTATATAGGTCTATAGCCTGGGGATATGACACAAACTGAATACATTGTTTAGGTTTGTCCTCATAATACAAAACTCAGGTCTCATTCACACAATCTTATTAGAGATGTGCTGTGATCAATGCAAAGGCACAATAAAACCTATTTATTTGTACGTGCCCTGATCACATCACAATTCTGTGTAAAGGTGGGTTGTGGTGCGTTGTTTGAAAAAAATAGATATGCTGCATTTCTGTGCAGAAAAACGCACTGCACTGCCTCACAACATCCTGCAGTACTTGAAGTGTCATTTTTGACACATGTTTTAAAGTAAAAAAAGTTAATAGTGTAATACATTATAACACCACATTGCACTGCTACCCGCTACATCTACACAACATACCACATTGCTATCGTGTTTTAGGCTTGCCATACACTGAGTGAATTTTGCAGCCTGACTCCTTTTTTCAATTAGGAATCAGCTGAAATTCGATCAGTGGGTGACTGTTGGCACTACTCCATAGAAATTTAAAGCAGTAGAAAAAAGGATAAAAAAAAAAAAAATTATTAAGGCTGTGGCAGTTTGTGTCATAATGTGCTAGTATACATTGTACACTAGCACATTATGAGAGACTTACCTGAAAACAAAGCCCTCCAGCGATGCGCTGTCGCTGCTGAATGCACTTCCATCTTCAACCAATCTTCTTTCCAGGTTTGCTGGCTTTAGCATTATGAACGAGCTATTTACGGCACAGGTATGCCGCTTAGAAAGTAGGCATCATTGACATCACAAACTGCATCTAATGTAAACAGTGCACATTTACTGTGTCTATCGGCAAGTCTGATGCCGCGTACACACAGTCGTTTTTTGTGATTAAATAAAACAACGTTTTAAAAAACGTCATTTAAAATGATCGTGTCTGGGCTTCACATCGTTTTTTGTCTTCTGAAAAACGACAAAAATAAAAATTCGAACCTGCTTCAATTTTTTATGTCGTTTTTCAAAATGTCATTTTTTGTGTCATAAAAAATGATTGTGTGGGGGCTAAAACGACGTTTTAAACCCGCGCATGCTCATAAGCAAGTTATGACATGAGCTTGAATGGAACAGAGTGCCGTTGTACGTGTTGTACGTAACCGCGCTTTGCATGAGTATTTTCAGAAAACGATGGTGTGTAGGCAATGTCGTTTTTTAAAATGAAGTTTGAAAAACGTCGTTTTTTTTCCCATGAGAAAAAACAAACGTTTTTTTTTACAAGACAAAAAACGAGCGTGTGTACGCGGCATTATTATAGGCTTACCTATAGGTAAACATCATACATAGGCATGCGCAGCCTAATGCATTAGGGTGTGCACCCCAAAGCTCAAACACACACTGGACAGTGAATGGTTGGGAAATGCCATGTGCTAAGAGGCTTCTTGGTCATTCACAAACTGAAGCATAGTAAACGGTTTAATATGCTTCAATTATGACTGAACACAGTTAGTGCGTTCATTTAAAAAAGGAAGGGGCCGGTAAATCACATATTAATTGGCCCCTTTCCCACCCTCCATCCTAGAACATGTGGGGGCGCAACATGGGGGAACGCCTGAGCAGAAGGGGGAATCTGCACAGCGTAATTAGGGTGTGCCCAGGCACACCTCGCACACCCCCTGCCCACGCCTATGACATCATACATAGAGGTTTACTCCCACTTTAAGGGGAAAGTCACACCAGTGCGTTTTAGCGCAGATCAACGGAAGTACATCTGAAAAACAAGCATTTCCAATGGTCCGATTAACATCATGACACTGCGCATAAATGTCAATGGGCATCAAAATATATGTCAACATACTTCATTGTGCGTTAAAACCCGACTAAAATGGATGGAAATGTGAATGCATTTTCCATACACTTTAGCACAAGTGCGAATTGGCCCTTAAATATTTAAGGAGGCGGAGAGAAAATCGTCGGCTGAGCAGTGCCTGCATCCAACCAGATGCTGTCTTGGTGGTGCCAGCTGTCAGAATACAAGCGCTGCTGCTGGAGATCCATCTATCCACATTGGTTAGCATGGATGGAACCTGTTGGATAGAAATCTATAGGTGTATAGCCAGCATTAGCATGAGGGCTGGTATGAATGAACCCTGAAGCAGATTGGATTTTACAGTGTATGGGCAAATTTAAGCTGAATTGCATGTTATTGCTAACAAAATATTTTCCCTTTAGTGGAGATAAATGCTGGAGCATCGTCTTGTATAAGGAAATAATCTCCAATACTGGACTATTGTACCAACTCCATACACACTTATCTGATCAGCACACGATCAAATAGTCATAGTTTTAGATTCCGATCGATTTAGATTCCGATCGATTTAGATCAAGTTCAATCAAATTAACGTCTATCGTTTTGCATAAAATCGGCAGCATTAAGATGTTTTGTTCCTGAATTTGATCGTATTTTGATCAGATTATGAGATTGCATAAGGATGCGATTGTATCATAACTATTGATCAATATCCACTTCCCCATGTGAGTCACCTCAATCGAATTGGATGTCAAATATTGATCAATTAGATTGGGAAAGATCGATAAAAAATTGAGCGTTTATGGCCATTATAACCCACTGACAAAACTGTTGCACGCCTGCAAAACTATTATAAGGGATTTTAAAACAATTTCCAAAAATGAAATCATAAGGAAGACGTAGTATTCAGGCTGACATCACGGTCATGTAAAAAAATGTGAAGTATAAAACTGCTTGGCTATAAGGCTGGGTTCACACTACGATTTTCCCGTCCGTCAGCCGCATACGATTTCAGTTTTGAAAACGTATGGGCCCGTACGGGAAAACGCATACATAGACAATGCATTGCAAATCGTATGCACTCAAATGCATCCGGGTGCGTACGATTTGCTGGCAAAACGTTTTTTAACAGTACGCAAAACCGTGTGCGACCACGGTTTTGAGTCAGTTTTTGAAACCGTATGGCAAACGCATAAGTTTTTTTTAACATTAAAGTCAATGGAAAACGCACATATGTGCGGTTCCATACGTATAAACCGTATGCGTTTTTCGTCTGCGCATGCGCATTTTCAAAACAAGAAAATCTTTATTTATTAAATGACACTAATTCCAAAAACGTATGCGTTTTTTTAATCAAAACCGGATGGAACCGTTCGCACTTTTTGAAACGTATACGTTTTATAAACGCATACGTTTACATACGGTTCAATCCGTTTCAGCCGCATACGTTTTTTCATATAAATCGTATGCGGCTGACGGACGGGAAAATCGTAGTGTGAACCCAGCCTAACAATAAAATAAATTCATAAAGCACAGAACACAGGTGAATCCATTTGCTCACCGTCACCAGTAAGGTTCCATTCCTAACTGGTTTGAAATGGAAATAAGGGTTCGCAGTGGTTACCATTGGCTCATTTTTCGCTCCAGACTTTAGCGACCCATCATGATAAACACTGAAACAGACCTCTATACAGATAAATGTGATCATCTAATGGCACTTACCTGGTAGAAGTAAAACAGATCCAATAACCTGGCATTGAGCTGACACCTATGAATGAAAGGTCCCTTTTCTGGCTCTTAAGATGATAGATCCAGATCTCATACAAAAGGGTGTAGTTGCTGGTGTTTCCGTTCTCGTGCTGGGGCCTTGCCCTTTCTCAGTCACTCGATGATTGGGTCACAGTAAAAATTTAGTGATGAGTAGTTTAGGTTTGTGGTTTCCTCCCTCGTTCTAAAGCTCCAGGCCCCCGGCTATGAGAGTGCACCGTCCCAGCAGCAAGCTCTCAAGTGTGCTAAGAGAGGAGCCGCCCCTACCAGGGAAATCACAGGCCTGTGGGAGGGTGGTGTGTACACACAATGCACATTTACACCTATTAGGTCTATAGATCAATTACTTATATCACAGATCCAGATCTGAAACTGCTGTGCAGTGAGTAAGCGTGTGTCTATATATATACTGTACATTTACCTTGCTTATATTGTTTTTTAAATCAAGAGAAATAAATGCATAGTGCCAAAAAGTTCCTGTCACAATACTCTCTCATGCCGCGTACACACACGATCGTTTTTCGGGTTGTAAAAAACAACGTTTTTTTAAAAATGTCATTTAAAACGATCATGTGTGGGCTTCAGAGCATTTTTCGGGTTCTGAAAAACAGAAACGCTCTTTTTTTTCACAACGTTTTAAACAATGTAGTTTTTCGGGTTTTAAAAAATGGTTGTGTGTGGACTTTAATGACGTGAAAAACCCGCGCATGCTCAGAAGCAAGTTATGAGACGGGAGCGCTCGTTCTAGTAAAACTAGTGTTCGTAATGGAGATAGCACATTCATCACGCTGTAACAGACTGAAAAGCGCGAATCGTCTTTTACGAACACGAAATCAGCAAAAGCAGCCCCAAGGGAGGCGCCATCCGCATGGAACTTATTTTTTATAGTGCTATCGTACGTGTTGTACCGTCGTACATTTGTCACCGTGCTTTGCTAGAGCATTTTTTTTCACGATCGTGTGAAGGCAACGTCGTTTTAATGATCAAGTTGAAAAAACGTTTTTTTTACAACTTGAAAAATGATCGTGTGTACGCGGCATCAGAGAACATCACAATTAGAAATGAGCTCTCTCAATCTCTGAAGTCATCTCTATCCTGAATGCCGAACTCCTTTGTATTCCAATAATATTTCTGCATCATTCCCCACCCGGCACTCAGGATGGCATGGTGTGGGTCTTCAAGCCTACACTGAAGTCTATAGTGAGGATGTGTGGCCATTAGGTTCCTTCTTTCCCTGCCTTGGGGGGGGGGCTTAATCTGAATTGTTGGTCAGATTCAACTGATCATGAGGGGAGGGGTCAATCAGACCTTTTGACTAGGTGGACCCGAGTATGACTAATGCCCGGTATACACGATCCGATTATCGGACAAATGATCTTTTTTTTTTTTGAATGCTAATCTCACGTTGAATCTGATGAGTTTACTAAAGTCATGAAAATTCTCGTACTGTAGAATCAAAAAATCGGAAGTGGTGTCATGTGTTGTAATGCATTTGTATTGCAGTTTTGAACGACAGCTGTACTGATCAAAATGAAAATCGCACAATCTGGCATCGTACGAAAAAAAATTCTGTGCATGTCCGATAGAATAATATCGGATGAACTGTCCTGATCGGCTCTCGAAAGCTCTGTACTAACGATCTTGCACCCTGGGAAGCTCTGGGAATGGTTCTTCCTCTTTGGAAGGGGACAATAAACACACCTTAAGGCTCCATTCACACTTAGCAATTTGGAATAGGCACAATTCTGCACGCAATTCCAAATTACGCTAAAGATGCGACTAAATGCATAACACACTTAGGCGCCCTTCATTTCTAATGACATACCAAACAGTGCGATTTTGCTGGGATTGTTGTGTGGAAAGTTGCACGTGTAAATATGTGCCTGGCTCAAAGCAAAAAAATTGGTCCCTGAGCTTCTTTGCTGCAACAAAAGTGCCTAAGGCACCTTATTCAAGTGACTAGACTGCCCTATGCGTGACACATGGAAATGTGCGTTAATCTCACAAAAAAAAAAAAAACAAAGAGTGGGAAAACTCACTTTGAGAACATTCCTTTGAATTTCTGACGGTAAGTAGGGTGAAACTAATATTCAAAACATTTCCAAGGGTCAGGATTAAAAAAAAAAATCTTGAACAAACAAAATTGTAACTGTGAATGTGCTTTTCTGGGTTTCTGTTCAAATAACAGGAGGTCTGGGTGAAATTTGAAGTGTTTTTAAACAAAATGACTTGACTCGATGGCAATAAAACAAATGTTTGAACGAACGATTTTTCAAAATCTCTCTTAACCACTTGATACCCGCAGGCCGTCAAATGATGTCCAAAACGGGGACCTGTTACCCCGGGTGGACGTCATATGACAGCCTGGACTTTGCGTGGGGATATCTCAATTATGCCTGCACCCTGAGGCATCATTGAGATATCATTTTTTAGCGGCGGCGATCGTTCGCACCGTAAGAACGATCATAGCGGCGGTTCCGCTGCTAGATCGTTCTTACAGGTGGCGGGAGGGGACATCCCCCCCTCCCGCCGCCATCCGGTGCTTCTCCGGTCTCTCCCGTCCCATCGGGAGCCCGGAGAGATGATCGCCGTCCGCCAGATGTTTGCCATAGAGATGACTGGTGACCAGATGGTCACCAGTCATCTCTATGACCGTCGGAGGACCCGGGCGCGATGTAATGACGTCACGCCCAGGTCCCGTAAGTAAACAAACCGCAATTGCGGCTAGTTTGAATGAGATCTCTGAATTTTTTTTCACAATCTCATTCTTTCCAGCCTGGAGGAGAGATGTGAGGACTTATTGACCCCACATCTCTCCTTAAAGAGGACCTGTCTGTCACACACATTCCTATTACAAGGGATGTTTACATGCCTTGCAATAGGAATAAAAGCGTTTGAAAAAAAAATGTAAAAAAAAGTGTAAAAAATAAATAAGTAAAATAAATAATAATAATAAAAAAATTAAAATGCCCCTGTCCCCGCTAGCTCGCGCTCTGAAGTGTACGCACACGTAAGTGCTGCCCGCGTATGTAAACGTCGTTCAAACCACACGTGAGGTGTCGCCGCGTGCGTTAGAGCGTGTGCAACACTTCTAGGACTAGACCTCCTCTGTTACTCTAAACTGGTAACCTGTAAAAATGTTAAAGTGGCGCCTATGGAGATTTTTAAGTAACGAAGTTTGGCGCCATTCTATGAGTGTACGCAATTTTAAAGCATGACATGTATCTATTTACTATTTACTTGTTACTGTTTTGTTATTTTTTAATTTATTTTTTTATTTATGAAACCATTTTTTTTTTATAAAAGCTGTTTTATCTTACGGTGCAAGATAAAAAGTTGCAATGACCGCCATTTTATTCCCTAGAGTGTCTGCTAAAAAAAACATATATAGTGTTTGGGGGTTCTGAGTAATTTTATAGAAAAAGAATGATGATTTGTACATGTAGGAGAGTAGTGCCAGAATAGGCCCAGGAAGGAGGTGGGTTTTAAAGCCCTGTATTGAAGTGGTTAAAATGCTTGAATGCTACTGCTCAGTTTAGGCTTTCAGTTGGGTTCATGCTGGTAAACTGCATTGCCAAGTGCATTTTGCATACTGGTGCCATTCACAATACCCCAATGCATCTTACCAACACACCTGCGATGCAGCGCACAACACGCTCAAAGATAAGTTCACCTGAAAAAATAATTTCAAGATTTTTGTGGGTTAAAAAAAAATGCATTTATCTTTTTTCTTAGCAAAGCATTGTACCTGTTATCATCAGATTGTGGTGCAATGTCAGGCTCCTGCAGACTTTCAGTAGAGATATCGGCCCATACCTCCTGGAATGCGTTTTGCGTTTTTTCACACCTAACAGCCAGTCTTCTCCTCTGCTTTCAATTGGCCTGTACAAAACTGCTTACACTTAATATTGCACAAAAAAACATGCTTAAAATTACTTTTAGTATGCCTTAAAATGCAGTTAAAACATGTAAGGCTTAAGCTGGCCATACACAGTAATATTTTCCATTTTACCATTTGTACAGAGATTTTGAAAAGTTGTTTGTCAGAATATTCTTTCTTGCCATCATTGAGTTAAATCATTCCATTTCAATACTCCTAAAATGTCATCTAGACCTGGTATTTGAATGGAATCCTAGATGTACTAAACACGTTTTATTACAATATGTACGATGATTTATTTAAAAAGGAAAACTACATCCACAGTTAGAATTTTATTTGAGAAAATGTTTCCATCCTACTCCTTCAAACTATTTTGTCAGTACAGTCAAATACAAACTTCAATTTAACCCACTAACTATTCAAATATCATAGGATCTGAAAACAAAAAATTTCAAAATAAATTCCCCTGGTTTATAGCCAGCTTTAGATCCCTGTCAGGTGTTTATTGCAGCCTGTGTACCTGCTAGGAAGATTTACTATATTTATACTGATGACCATTGTCACTGGAACTGAAAGTGAGGGACCAGTGACCAGAACTGGGGGGGGGGAAGTTGTCCAATTTGGACACTTGTCCAGGTGACAAATGTCTAAGACCTCATGCACATAGTAGGTAAGGTCAAATAAGGACAACAGTCCATCCAGTTCAACTTGTGTAGAGGTGTGTGTGTGTCTAGAAAAAATTATTTCCCTTCCCCCGTATATTGTTTTCGTCCAAGAGTCTTTTAAACGTATCCATACTGCCTGACGACACCACTGATTGTGGAAGAGAGTTCCACATCCTTACCGCCCTGACAGTGAAAAAGCCTGCAACGCTGATCAATGTATTCTGACGGTCCCTCCTGCCAGAATACAATAGCTCAGCAGGCAGGTTTCCCCCATCCACAAGTGAGTCAGTTCTTTTCACTCAACACGCTGGTTGAACAAAAAAAAAAAACTGACAAATATATGGACTGTCTTAGCATCAGAGAAACATTCCTACGGGTGAGCTGTATTCCAGCTGCCAATAGGGAAGGGTTAAAGCTTTGGAAAGGTTTTTACTAAGGAAAAGAAGGGGTATAGTTATCGATACTTTATTAGTAATACATCACAGAGTGTACCCTTTTGGCTAACAGAAGCTGGAGTCTGTATAAGACTAACACAAAAGATTAACACAAATACATGACCAGGACCACATGGCTTACACCCGAGAGTTTAGTCAGGTTATATCCAGACAGCTATTCCTAATATTTATGGACAGCACACTGACAGGAATGGTACCAACAGATTGGCGAGGGGCCAACGTGGTACCAATGCTTAAGAAAAAACATCTGAAACATACCTGGGAATTACAGACCAGCCAGTCTAACACCAATAGTATGTAGGCTATTGAAGAGGATATTAAAGGACTATATCCCAGAATTTGCTGATGAATACAGTATCATTAGTAGCAAGCAGCATTGCTTTACGAAAGGTCGTTCTTGCCAAACCAATCTGTTAACATTCTGAGGAAGTGAGCTGCCACCTAAATAAGGGAAGACTTGTGGATGTGGTGTAACTGTATTTTGCAAGAGCATTCGATTCAGTGCCCCATAAACGCTTAACTTACAAACTGAGGTCTATAGGCATAGACTATAGGGTTTGTACGTGGATAGAAAATTGGTTACAGGAATCCTTCCAACTGTTTCAGGGGCTGTTTGACACAAGGCACATACCTACATATCTGGTGGGTGTGTCCAATAGTTCAAGCCTTCTGGTCTGATCTGTTTAACATACTCTCTACACTCTTTACCAAACCCCTTTCACCAGACCCAGCTGTTGCACTTGTAAATCTTATACACCCCCCCCCCCCCCCCAGAATTGAACCAGCATTATATTAAGCTCCTCCTGCAGATCACAACGGCAGCAAAACAAATCATCACTAGGGCATGGAAGTCCCCTAATCCTATGCATTCTTGCAATTAAAAATAAGATAAAAAATATGAAGCCTTCTGGGCAACATGGGTGACAAAAAAAATTTGCATTTTTTTGGATTTTGCTCGGGCTGGAGTAACAGTCTCTCCTTAGAGGTAGAGCTTCCCCAGTCAGCTCTGCAGGGCATTCCTCCCCCTCCCTCTGCTTGCTGACACTGCATAATGTGAGCGCTCACACAACCACAGCCACCCAATCTGCTCCTTTCCCTGCATCCTCATTGACATGGAGAAGAGCAAGTTGCAGAAAGGACTCCATGATCACTGGGGGGGCCCAAGCCTTAATCTAAGTTACTGAAAAAACAGACTGATTTCTCCCGTTCTTTGGACAGGAGAACCAGCCTGTAAATTCCGAGAGTGGTGACTGCAAGCTGAGCCGAGTGTCAGTCTATGACACTCTTTTACAGCCCAGAGAGTCCAGCCATCACTCCCCTCACATACGAGAAGGGAGGAATACAGCTCCTCCTCCTCCTCCTTTCAGTCCCGCCTACACTATCCCTGTGTGCTGTATCTGAAGAGAGGGGATGTGTGGGTGGGAAATATGAAAATCAGCAGCATTCCTGGCTGTGTGTGAATGATGCCCGAGATTCTAGCCTGGACCGTGGGTAAGTATGCACTGCAGACTCCCGTACACTGTAATTACTGAACTGCATTATCTCAATCCCTTCTTTCCCCGATCTCTCTCCTTCCCCCTCTCCTGTTCTTTCAATACATTCACAATTTACTTTCACTTTCAGTTAGGCAGATAATATACGTGCAAATTTCTTTCCTGCATCCACAGATTGCACGATTCCCTCATCAACACAGACAGTGCTGACAGGGGAATATCCCTCCTGTCCAGCAATTGTATTTTACCGACAAACAGTGATCATCACTAGTGGCTATAGAGCAAACACTAGTGATAATCATAAGAGAATCTGCTCATTAATGGTTCAAATCTCAGCCAGTTCCTGCTGAACCAGCTGAGATTTAAACTTTTTAAGGCTGGTCTTAGCTCTTAGGCAGCTCATACATTGATCACTTTTTTTCATTCTACTATTAGGTTGAATGAAAAAAAAAAAAATTATCCAGTTTCCCCATCTACACATTATAGGTGTACGGGGGAATCCTCCCAGTGTGTACCAGTGCTGGAATAACCAGAGTAGCTGTCCTGTCCCGGCTATTCACAGGACACGCTGGTCTCTGTCTCCATGGCAGCAGGGGCAGCACATTGGAACCCAGTGCTGGTTACTTTATGGGCTGATGTACAGTAGGGCCAGCACAATTTGTTAGAGTTGGGCTGGGCATGTTCAAAATTCCACAGGCAGTGAGAAATTTTCCGCTCCGCAGCTGCACAGATCAGGAAATGTCTCACTGCCTGTGATTAGCACTGTGATGTGTCGGCTTCCTGGCGGGATTGGGCATGTGGGATTTCAAACACACCCGAGCCCATCTCTTTTGGTTGTAGACAGTTTAACTCCCTGCAGGTTGCTTAGCAGCAGTGGAGCCTTCTCTGACATGCTGATTGGGATGCAATCCAGGTGATGCTCCCAGTCAAATCCTAGTGTTAAATATCAGTGATTTTATGGATCAAAGCCCACACTTTACAGGCATAGAGCCCACATGGCTGCCGAACATACGGTTGATTATATATATGTGGTTGTACTCTTGATGCTAATAAATACTGTGTTTATTAGATCTGACTGGGAGCATCACATCCCGATCAGCATGTCAACAGAGAAGGTTATACAGCATTACTGCTGCTAGGTGACTAGCTGGGGGCTCGGTTTTCTATAACCAATAGTGCCAGCCTTCCCCTGCATGCACCCATAATGTCACCAGCAATAGGTCCTAATAGACTGCTGCTGCTGCCAAGGACACAGATGCCAGACCAGCGCTGTCAATAGCAGGGACAGGACAGCTAGGGAACCCCACAGTGGCAGAACACCAGGGCCCGGTGGCAAGACAACCTTTGCAACCCTGAGAGTTCTCCCACTGCTTTGGACCCTTATATTTTCTTGGTGTGCTGGTGATATATATCGCTTTTCTGCCACCCTGGGGGGCCCCAGTATAGTAGGAAGGGAGCTTACTGCAGAACATGTGAAAGGGCCCATTGTGGGATCGTAGTAAAGGGCCCCATGAGATATATATATATATATATATATATATATATATATATATATATATATATAAAAATTGCATTTTATAATTGGCCCCCCTACTTTTGTCCCTGTCCCCCCATGTGCCCCCCCTAAATATGAAAGCTGGAGACGCCATTGCCACTGACTAATGCAGAGTTGCAATGCAAGGAGATCAGCTAAAAGTAGTTGGATCTGTAGGTGCGTTATGATTAATCGAAATTAGTCAATTAATCAATAAAAATAAAAAAACGATTAATCGAACACGAAAATTTTAATCAGTAACAGCCCAAAAATCTATATATTTCTTTAGCACGCTCTGCACCATTGGGATGTCAGAGACAATGGCCACCAGGACAAATAGGGTGAAGTCCAGCTAGGTCACAGATGGTAAGGTAATGTGTAGCGTCCCTGTACTTCCTAATAGGGACGCTGTTCAAATCTAGAGGGGGATGAGAGAGTTACTTAGCTCTCATCCATGCGATTCAAGAGGGCCTAGACAAACCATCGGGGATCCAGGTGCCATTGTCTGATGGCAACCTGTCAGTCGGTCACTGACAGTCAAGAATTGCCTGAGGGAAGTTCAGGTTACTACTTTATTGAGAGAGAATCGCTCCATTTAGTTGCGTTCCAGAGCAAGGGCCTGTGGCAGAGGCTTCACTCCTATTTCCATTGAGCCAAGTCTGTGAAGGAGGTTTGTCTTCCTTCTTAAAGTTCCGAGTGATGCTCCAGCTGCCAGTTCTGTTAGAGAGACTGTCCGGGTACACTACACCCACTCCGGCTGGAGTGGTGATGAAGCAAAGGTACCATTGAAGCGGGACTTCTTCTTTATAGTTAAGGCCTGAATCTGCAACTTCTTCTTTCACCATCTTCCTCTATTCACCTGAAGTTACCTGTTGCCGTGTTGGGCACAAGAATAAAAGCACAGAAAACAACACCTTGCTGTTTGGACATTCTATCATTGCTCACATCATCTATTCTTCATCATACCCCTAGACATGCTACAAAGGTGACACTCCAAATCTATCCAGCGGCTCCTGAGGGGGTAGTGCTACAAATAGAATAGCCAAACCAGCTACCGACAAAGCCTTTGCTTGTAATCACACTGGAAAAATTAAAAACAACACTAAAAAGGTGCAGTTTACTTCTGCATTATTCACACTGTTTTCAAACAAGCCCTGATGAGGGGAGCACTCTTAACCCTTTCACGCCGAGCGTACGCACATATGCGTCCTGGGGTTTCAGGGGTTATACCGGGATGATGCCCGCAGCTGCAGGCATTATCACGGTACCGTTGTATAGAGCCGGCGATTGGCTTTCCAAACATAACAACCGATGCGGCTTAAAGCCGCTCGGTTGTTATGCCGGAGGAGCGGGAGGGGACATCCCCCCCCTCCCGCCGCCTCTCGCCGCTCTGACCGGGCCTCCCGTCCCACCGGGAGACCCGATCCTCGATCTGACGCGTCCTGTGTGCGGCCGCAAACTGAATGAAAGCTGTACGCGGCTTTGATTCAGCCTGCAATGTGTAAACGCGGAAGCGACGTCATGACGTCACTTCCGGGTTTCTCGGCTGTCAATGGCGCCGGATTCAAAAAAGTAAACAGTATTCAGAATCGCCGTTTTCGGCGATCTGAATACTTTTAGACCCCCGATCCCTCCATAAAGAGTACCTGTCACCACCTATTACTGTCACAAGGGATGTTTACATTCCTTGTGACAGCAATAAAAGTAATCAAAATGTAAAAAAAAAAAAAACACAATTTAATATTATAAAAATAAAATAAATAAGAAAAAAAAAAAATTTTTTTTTTAAAGCGCCCCCCTCTCCGCGAGCTTGCGCAACAAAGAAAACGCATACGGAAGTCACGCCCGCGTATGAAAACGGTGTTCAAATCACACATGTGAGGTATCGCCGCGATCGTGAGAGCAATAATTCTAGCACTATACCTCCTCTGTACCGCTAACCTGGTAACCATAAAAAAAGTTTAAAGCGTCGCCTATGGAGATTTTTAGGTACCGTAGTTTGACGCCATTCCACGAGTGCGTGCAATTATAAAGCGTGACATGCTTGGTATCTATTTACTCGGCGCAGCTTCATCTTTCACATTATGCAAAAAAATTGGGCTAACTTTACTTTTTCATTTTTCTCAAAAAGTTGCGTTTAAAATACCGCCGCACAAATACTGTGTGACATAAAATATTGCAACAATTGCCATCTTCCCTACCCAGGTGACTATGGGGTATTATCAACCATAACTGCAGCAACACGCAGCAATGCGTGACTCATCCCAAGTGCTAGTAATCCATGTAGATCACTGTAATCCAAACTTGCTCTGAAGGTCCTAATTTAGTATGATAGTGGTAAATATTAAGTGAATATTATGAATTGCTATGCAGATTTACCTTATTATTATCCCTATGAGTAATGCAAACACCTGCTTTACTCCATACAAACACTCCTTACTGTTCATAGAACCTTCTATCTCGGCAGATTACTACACCTACCATATCAGTTCACCTCTTATGATTATATGAGATCTTTGGCCTATAATACTGTAAAGCTAAACTATTTACAGCTGTAAGTCTCTATTCAGACTCCCTGCAAAGAGATCAAAGTACACTGTGAAGATAGGGAAATGTTTCCTTAAGAAAAAAGGGTCACTGCCCTGTAAATGAAGTGGAAATGATACAGCGAGTACACATGTTTATGTTTAACCACTTAAGGACCGCCGCATGTACATTTACATTGGCAGAATGGCACAGACAGGCACATCAACGTATCTGTACGTGGGTCGGGGGTCCGATCGGGACCCCCCCCGGTACATACGGCGGTCCGGTTTGCTGTAGGAGCGATCCGTGCTGAGGGGGCGGCTGTTCGTTTTTGTCCGCCCCCTCTGGATCACTCCCAGCCAATGCGCGCCCTCCCTGTCGTGTCACTTCCTCCTCCTGTGTAAACACAGGAAGAGGGAAGTGATGTGATCTCTGCTCTCGGCGGTTTTTTCAACCGCCGCTGAGGAGAGATCACATCACACTAAGTCTGCACAACACTACACTGACACCAGGGCACGCAGGCACATTAACCCCTTGTGATCACCCCCCCCACCCCCCTGTCACAGTGTCACTGAATGCAGTGATCATATATGTACTAATCACTGCATTTAGTGTCAGTGTGACAGGCAGTTAGTGTTAGGTCCAGGGTAGCCCCCCTAATAAAGTTTTAACCCCTTGATCACCTCCCTAGTTAACCCTTTCACTCCCTATTGCCAGCGTCACTAAGCGATCATTTTTCTGATCGCTGTATTAGTGTCGCTGTTCCCGCTAGGTAGCTATTTTTTTTTATTGCGATTTTTTTTTTTTTTTTTTACTAAAGACATGTGGCTAAATAAATTTTGGCCTAAATGTTTGACTAAAATTTTTTATTTTATTTTTCTTATAACAAAAAGTAAAAAATATTGTTTTTTTTTTCAAAAATGTCGCTCTATTTTTGTATATAGCGCAAAAAATTAAAATCGCAGAGGCGATCAAATACCACCAAAAGAAAGTTCTATTTGTGGGAAGAAAAGGACGCAAATTTTGTTTGGGAGCCACGTCGCACGACCGCGCAATTGTCTGTTAAAGCGACGCAGTGCCGAATTGTAAAAACCCCTTGGGTCATTTAGCAGCATATTGGTCCGGTCCATAAGTGGTTAAAGGGCTGGTTCACACCATACGCACTGGGCAGCATTGTAGAAGACCTTCCTTTATTACAGAGCCTGTCCACATCAACAAGCCGCGTTAGTGTGCATTGAAATAAAATGATGCAGGCATCACTATATTACAACACATTACAATGCACTGCAGAGCATATAATTAATTCAAAAGTAAAAATGAGGAGAAAACAAAAACTGAGCACTGCAATGTGTTACAACACACTGCAGCACACAATCATACCGAATGGTAGCGTACGCATTGTGCTATGCGTTGCCATGGGGTGCGGTGTGAATCAGTCCAAATATGTTCTTGACACATTGGAATAAAATCACAGTAACAAGGTTTAGCACTGCTCCCTCAGGAACTGCTGGAATATCTGTACCTGGGTCTCCCACTGATTATTCTGCAACCAGTTACACAGTATTTCTCACACAGCCAGGTGCACACACTCTTCCCACTCGTTGTCTTCAATGACCAGTCTAGGGGAGTTGTTTTTAGGTTTTATTTGGAGAACATGTAAACTCCAAATTAACTATTCACAGGCGAGGACGTCTCTCTCTGTAGAATTGTGGAGCAGATTATCAGCTGAACCATACAGTGTCTGCATGGAACAAAGATTCCCTCTGTAGCAGATGGGACTCACTGGACTTAAGCCTTTAAGACACTAGCCAGTGTCCCCTTTAACTCACACATCCACAATGTTGACTTCTAGGACCAGAGGGGGATTTCAGCAACACACACACACACACACACACACACAGTCTCATGGATCCCCTCAGGGGGCTGTACTCACAAAATGTCTAGGGACAGCTGGTAGCCTCCTTCCAACTTCCAAGCGACACTCTATACCAGTGACATAAGACCAGATTCATAGACATCTGCCCCAGTCAGCTTGCACAGGAAGCCTGGGTTGTAGATTTCAGGCTTCAGGCCCTCAGGTCAGGCACATGGTAGCCTATGCTGGGGGATACAGCTGCCTCCTCCCCACCTGAACCTCTCTCCTCAGAGGTGGGCTGGACTGGAATCCCAAGCCCATGTGCTCCTCAGACTTAAATACAGGCACCCAGCATTCCTTAGGGCACATCCCCTTCTAATTTAAGGTGACCAGATTTTTAAAATGAAATCTGGGGACATATTTTTTTTTTACTAGTAATGCCAGTAATCAGCGACTCTCTGCCCTTCGCCGCCCACCTCACAGCCTGTCCAGTCTCCCTCTCCGGGCCCCGGCTACTACTGGGTGGGGTGCGGAGGAAGATCCCTCTACCAGAGAAGGCAAGGAGATAAACAGGCAGGCGGCTGAAGAAATGTTCCCTCCGCTCCGACCAGTACATGATTATCAGAAAGGGGCAATTTTTTTAATTCTACACTGAATGTCTTTGAAATTGCCCCAGCCCCTGTTCAAATATAATGCGGGGACAAAACCAGGGACAGACTTGGTGAGGGGACAGTGCCCTCAATCCGGGGACTGTCCCCTGAAACCGGGGATGTCTGGTCACCCTATTCTAATTGGCCAGGGCTGTACCTGCATCCATTCCCTCATCTGCTAGGTTTCCTCCCACTGTCCAATTGCTATTGTATCAGTGTGAAACATCAAGACAGCATGAGCCGCACCAGAGCACATTGAGCAGACCTCACTAATTAATTATTGCTCTCTGTTAAGCAGACAGCACCTAAATTTCCCTTTCTGCCTCTTTGTTAAGCAGAAAAGCCGAAAACCACATACACTCTCTAGCAGCTACCTAGGAGGGTGCTACAAAAGTATGTTGGGTGCTGGGCTACATCTAGGGTTGCCACCTCATCCCTTTAAACCCGAACACATATGAATTACACAGGTTCTGAGGCTAATTTAATGCAGGTAAAGCACCAAGTGAGTTTAATTACCACCTTAATTAGCCACAGAACCTGTGTAATTAAAATGTGTTTGGTTTTAAAGGGATGAGGTGGCAACTCTAGCTACATCAGTATGGAGGAGGCCATGCCTTTTATGCTTCTCTTCCTCTACTAAGATACTTATGTTATGCTGTACCATTCTCCTCCAGCCAGCAGGGGGAGAGCTAAAGCCAAGCAAGCCTACAGACTTATACTTTTTTTTTTTTGCGTCCAATGCCATATAATGGGCCAAATAGACTCCCTACACTACAAATCCCAATAGGTGCAGTGCAGTGGGAGTGGAGATTTGATTATTCTTAAGCTGAATGTTGAAAGTCTTCCTTTTGGCACCAAGGGATAGAGAGAGGGAGCAGCTCTATCATGATATTTGCCTGCCAGCGGGAGATCCAAGCCTGAGACTGGGAGTTAGAACACCCGGGGCCAGCGCAGCACTACCCACATCACAGCACCTGCACTGCAGCCGCAAGAAGACTGAACATCAACTCACCCCCTGTTTTCCAAGGCTGATCACCAAAGGCTTTCTGGGAGAGACCGAGGAGGTCCCCGTTTTACAGCAAGAGGTCCCCACAGCATCCTGGGGACTGGTGAGAGGGATATTCTCCCATTACCGATACTGCTTAGCAGGGACTGAGCCACTGAGAGCAGGGCACCAAGTGTACCCAATCCATACTGTACTTAATCAAAACCTAGACTGCACCTATACCACAATATACCGAAGCTTTACCACATCTGAACCACAACTATCGTGTACCTGTGTAGAGACTATACTATACCTCTATACTGCATGCAAGTAAACAAAGACTGTTAAGTGCAACAACACTCTTAAAGGGCCCCAATTATGACCAGCAGAAGAATATCTCAAAGGACTGCCCCCTCCACTACCATCCTCATTTTCTTTTGGACAGTGCATACCCAGTCTGTCTAGAACTAGCATCGCTGCCATAAATGCACTCTGAAAGTATAGTTCCAGACTAGCATACTAGCTCATTATGAATTACTTACCTTAGATCGAAGCCCCCGCAGCGACCCACATTACTCTCCTTCGCCGCTGCCATGATACCCGGAGTGTGCTGTGACTGGCCGGAGCGGCGATGATGTCACTCCCGCGCATGCGTGAGGAACAGCACGATCCCTGCGCATACGCGTTTTTTCTGGCACTTTCCCATTCAAGACCGAGCACGCTCAGTGCGCCTGCGCCGTTGTCTTCTGCAAATATATCCTTAACCATGTAGGTTAAAGAGATATTGCAAGCACCTACAGGTAAGCCTAAATGTAGGCTTACCTGTAGGTGCAAGTAGTTTAAGAGGGTTTACAACCAACCACTTTACATGCTGACTTGTGTTATTACTATTGTTATACCATTTTATGCTTGCCTAGTTACCAACCATAATGTGTCACAATATATTACGTTTTCCCTTACTACCTGGTTTGGTGCCCATTTTCCCTGATATAGTAGTTCTACTGGGTAATCGTTCTTTCAGTGATATAGTATGTTTGTACACTCAACCTGGTGTGTCAGATGGACTGGGGTTTTGGAGAAGGTTGAGGCAAAGAACAGAAGACCCCTTCGTGGTTAGCACTACTTGAAATGAAAAAGAGAACCCTATCAGCAATGTCAGAGCCTGTGTACAATGGAAGCTGAAATAGGACAAATGTTGTCATGTAGTAAGACCTAGCTTCCTTTGTAACTTCTCCATTGTGGTTAGAAATAGCATATTAGCTCTTCCTAAATCTGATGCCTCGTGAAAGAGAAAATGTTGCAGATATTTCAAGTCTGTTGGTCACATGATGGCACAGGGTCTCAGGAGGTTACAGAATCATTGAGGAGTGAATCACAGCTAATTTATGTTTGGTGGCTGACATGGAGACCTTTATACCTACCTCACTTATACGCTTAATGATACATACCATAAGCGAGTACAACTTTGTCTACAGTGCCTTGCGAAAGTATTCGACCCCCTTGAACTTTGCGACCTTTTGCCACATTTCAGGCTTCAAACATAAAGATATAAAACTGTATTTTTTTGTGAAGAATCAACAACAAGTGGGACACAATCATTAAGTGGAATGAAATTTATTGGATGTTTCAAACTTTAACAAATAAAAAACTGAAAAATTGGGAATGCAAAATTATTCAGCCCCCTTAAGTTAATACTTTGTAGTGCCACCTTTTGCTGCGATTACAGCTGTAAGTCGCTTGGGGTATGTCTCTATCAGTTTTGCACATCGAGAGACTGACATTTTTGCCCATTCCTCCTTGCAAAATAGCTCAAGCTCAGTGAGGTTGGATGGAGAGCATTTGTGAACAGCAGTTTTCAGTTCTTTCCACAGATTCTCGATTGGATTCAGGTCTGGACTTTAACTTGGCCATTCTAACACCTGGATATGTTTATTTGTGAACCATTCCATTGTAGATTTTGCTTTATGTTTTGGATCATTGTCTTGTTGGAAGACAAATCTCCGTTCCAGTCTCAGGTCTTTTGCAGACTCCATCAGGTTTTCTTCCAGAATGGTCCTGTATTTGGCTCCATCTATCTTCCCATAAATTTTAACCATCTTCCATGTCCCTGCTGAAGAAAAGCAGACCCAAATCATGATGCTGCCACCACCATGTTTGACAGTGAGGATGGTGTGCAGTGGCGTATCTAGGGTATGGCAGGTGCCATGGGCGCTATGTGTAGGGGGCGCTCGTGAGTGGCTGGGCAGCAAGGCACATATTAATACTTGTCAGCAACAGTTACAATTTTGTTGGGACATTCCTGGGTTTTGGACCTGTGGCTGCCCCATGTAGCTTTCAGAAAAATCGTTTTCAGGCATGGATGAACTAGGCTGAGGTGTCTGATCCCCCCCCCCACAAAAAACTTGAACGGTTCCGCTCTTACTGGGCGCTGCCCACACAGTAGGCTGAGAGAGATGTATCAGCCTTCTAGATAGCAGAGGCATCCTAGCCAATCAGCGCCCTCAGAAGTGTCAGCTGACTGCCATCACATGACAAGTAAGATGGCTGCCCCATGTTGCATGCTACTAATGCTGTTGGTTCCCTCAGTCCTGGGGGCGCAGAGCTCAGAGGTGTCTGTCACCCATTCTCTGGGAGCCTCAGCACCATGCCTGGGAGGAGGGGGGGAGGGCGCTGTGACCTGGGCTGCATTGAGGAACACCATCAAGCAGAACGGCGAGTGAGTGATACAGGCTGACTGGGGGAGAGATCATAGAGAAGGCGAGGACAGGAGAAAATGAAAGCTCATTACAGAGCCGATACCAGGAGGAGTGCCCGTTGTTTGTGACATGTAATGTGAATGAAGTGCTCATGGCAAAGGTGATACCAGGAGGTGAGACTCTCACACTGTGTCACAGCTGCAGAAGTTTAAAGGGACACTAAAGTCAGGGCTTTTAAAAAAAAAAAAATAACCAACATGTGATACTTACCTCCACTGTGCAGTTCGTTTTGCACAGAGTGGCCCGGAAAGCTGTCTTCTGGGGTCCCTCGGCGGCTGTCTGGGCTCCTCCTCGCAAAAGCTTTCCCTCTTCATGCGAGGGCGCTCGCATGGAGGAAATAGCCGCCGACTGTATCACTCGGCTCCGCCCCCGGCGCGCCGCGTCATCCGCTCTGATTGACAGCAGCGCTAGCCAATGGCTGCGCTGCTATCAATCCGCCCAGCCTAGCCAATCAACGGCCAGGCTGGGAACCGAAGAGGACGACGTGGACGCGCCCGGGAGATTCGAACGGTCAGGTAAGTACAACGGGGGCTCGGGGGGGGCCGGTGCTGTGAGATGTTTTTTTACCTTAATGCATAGGATGCATTAAGGTAAAAAAACATGTACCTTTACAACCCCTTTAAGCAGCAGCAGCTATATAGTATACACATCAGCCAACACTCACAGATAGTGGTTAGGAAATTATTCCCTGCTCTTCTCTTTATCTATTTACACTGCACACAGGACAGGGGAGCACACTGGTGATCAGACTTCTGGAAGACTCTGCAAGAGTGGGACACAGTATTCCTGTTGATTTGCAGCTGTTTCTGGAATGCTCTTGGTGCCAGAATCCTGGGTGCTCTGCATGATTTTTTTGTTTTTATATGGCCTTTCTGGATTTAGACTGGTCCGGGTTGGACTTTTTACCATTTATTGTCTTACTAACTGTGCTTGGAAAATACACTGTTGGTAAGCCAGAAACTGCAGTCTTTGATCTCCTGTACCATGCCCGCAGTCTCTGACCATCTCCTGTACCATCCCCGCAGTCTATGACCCTCTCCTGTACCATCCCCGCAGTCTCTGACCCTCTCCTGTACCATCCCTGCAGTCTATGACCCTCTCCTGTACCATGCCCTCAGTCTATGACCCTCTCCTGTACCATGCCTGCAGTCTATGACCCTCTCCTGTACCATGCCCGCAGTCTATGACCCTTTCCTGTACCATGCCCGCAGTCTATGACCCTTTCCTGTACCATGCCCGCAGTCTCTGACCCTCTCCTGTACCATCCCTGCAGTCTCTGACCCTCTCCTGTACCATCCCTGCAGTCTCTGACCCTCTCCTGTACCATCCCTGCAGTCTCTGACCCTCTCCTGTACCATGCCCCCAGTCTCTGACCCTCTCCCGTACCATGCCCCCAGTGTCTGACCCTCTCCCGTACCATGCCCCCAGTCTCTGACCCTCTCCTGTAGCATGTGCAGCCCATGATCATCTCCTGTAATTATATACACACACAAAGACATACAGTTACACTGACATCATATAGGTATGCATGTCAGTGTATGTTAACGATTATGTGTGTGCATTGAGTGTGCTACATTGTTTACTACTGTGTGCACCAGTGGCGGCTGGTGCTCCATTATTTTGGGGGGCGCAAAGCCCCAACCAATCCCATAACCCCCCCCCCCCCCCGATCACTCACCCACAATAGGTCCTAAAGATATACAGACAGACAAATAGAAAGACAGACAGACAGACATTGTGTGGAATTAGAGACAGATGGATAAATATACAGACAGATAAATAGACAGAAATAGATAAACATTGGGTAGGAGGGGGGGACGGACAGACAGACAGATAGATATTGGGTGGGAGGGTGAGAATGAGAGATATATAGAGAGATATACAGACAGATAGATAGATATACAGATACATAGATAGATATACACAGTGCTTTAAGTGGGCCAAAAGAGGTGCCGGTACTCTATTAGGCGCCGGTGCTCCCCCCCCCCCCCAATACTGAACATGAAAATACCCTTAGAAAGTACCCTGAAAAAGAGCTACTGTAGAAAGAGCTACTGAACATAAATAAAATGTGCAAAAGGGTATTGAACAAAATGTTGTACAAAATGTACATAAAATAAATTATAAAAATTATAATAACATACTAACCATAGAACAGTAAACAGTAAACCATCAGCAGCCCCCCCCCCCCCCCACCATCATCATCATTAATTACATCACCATATGCCCCCCTCACCATCATCAGCCCCCCCCCCCCCCCACCATCATTACAAAATCATCATTAACAGCCCCGCTGCCACCATCATCATTAGAAAATCATCAGCCCCACCATCATCATCATTAGAAAATCATCATCCCCCCTCACCGTCATCATCATCATCAGCCCCCCCCCCCCCCAAACCATCATCATCATCATCACTAAAAAAAATCAGGTCCCCTCACCATCACAAGCCAGCCCCCCCCCCCCACCCCCACCATCATCAGCATTAAAAAAATACATCAGTGTCCCCATCAGCAGTCCCCTTACATCAGAGTGTGTCCCCATCATCAGCCCCCTTACATCAAAGTGTCCCCCATCAGCAGCCCCCTTACATCAGAGTGTCCCCCATCAGCAGCCCTCTTACATCAGAGTGTCCCCCATCAGCAGCCCCCTTACTTAAGAGTGACCCCCATCAGCAGCCCTCTTACATCAGAGTAACCCCCATCAGCAGGCCTCTTAGGGAGAGGAGGGGGGAGAGAAGAGGGGGAGGTAGGGAGAGGGGAGGGGGGAGAGGAGAGGGGGAGAGAGGAGAGAAGGGGAGGCGAGAGGAGAGGGGGGAGAGGAGAGGAGGGGGGAGGTAGGGAGAGGAGGGGAGGAGGGGGAGAGGAGAGGGGAGGGGAAGAGGGGGAGGTAGGGAGAAGAGGGGAGAGAGGAAGGGGAGAGAGGAAGGGGAGGGGGAGAGGGGGAGAGAGGATAGGGGGGAGAGTAGGAGGGGGGGAGGAGAGGGGGGGAGAGAGGGAGGTAGGGAGAGGAGGGGGTGGAGAGGGGGGAGAGGAGAGGTGGAGGTAGGGAGAGGAGGAGGAGAGAAGAGGGGGAGGTAGCGGGAGTAGGGGGAGAGGAGAGGAGGGGGGAGGAGAGGGGGAGAGAGGAGGGGGAGAGGAGAGGGGGAGGTAGGGAGAGGAGGGGAGGAGGGGGAGAGAGGAGAGAGGAGAGGAGGGGGCGAGAGGAAAGGGGGAGAGGAGGGAAGGAGACCTTTACATTCAGGCAATGTGCTTGGTACGATCATGACATCACACATGTGAGGAGTCTGAGGACAGATCAGTCTGTACACAGTCACACTATACAGTGAACTTTAAGTTCACAGTCACTCACTGGGGTTCTGCTCTGCAGACTGCATCCGATGACTCTGTCCAGCACAAACCCTGCCTCGATGCCTCCAGCTGTCACCAATGACCAGGCACTGACTTCTCCGATCAGCTATAGCCTGTCTGCACATGACACTGCCGCTGTACACACAGGACAGGCGACAGAATACCGGCAGGCGGGAGAGCTGGCCTCTACAAATGATGGTCACAGGGAGGCGGGCTCAGGGATCACATGACTAGACGGGATAGAAGGAAGGAAGGGGGGAGCCGCGAGCCGCGAGCCGCGGCGCCGCTCCTGCATTTACACTATACACTGGCCTCGGTGGCAATTAGCTTCTAAGCGGGGCAGGCGAAATGGGATGACAGGCGGGCGGCAATCTGTCGCTCCCCTGAAAGTGCCGCCTGGTACAATGGTACCATTGTGTCCCATGGTAGGGCCGGCCCTGATCATATTCCTGGCCTGGGGCTGCGTTACGGTACAGGAAACCCACGTACTGGGCGCACGGAGAGGTGCTGGTACTCTCCAGGGCCATTTTTGGAAGTGGCGGTACTGAGTACCGCCGCTTTCCGGCCCAGTTAAAGCACTGGAAATACAGATACATAGATAGATATACAGATACATAGATAGATACATAGATAGATACAGATATACAGATAGATAGATAGATAGATAGATCGATAGATAGATAGATAGATAGATAGATAGATAGATAGATATACAAATAGATATACAGATAGATACATAGATATACAGATAGATACATAGATATACAGATAGATAGATATACAGATAGATACATAGATATACAGATAGATATACAGATAGATATACAGATAGATAGATAGATAGATAGATAGATATACAGATAGATACATAGATATACAGATAGATATACAGATAGATATACAGATAGATAGATAGATAGATAGATAGATAGATAGATAGATAGATAGATAGATAGATAGATATACAGATATATAGATATACAGATAGATAGATATACAGATAGATAGATAGATATACAGATAGATAGATAGATAGATAGATATACAGATAGATACAGATAGATATATAGATAGATAGATATACAGATAGATATAGATAGATAGATAGATAGATAGATGTACAGATAGATATACAGATAGATGTACAGATAGATATACAGATAGATAGATATACAGATACATAGATACATAGATAGATATACAGATACATAGATAGATACATAGATAGATACATAGATATACAGATATATACATAGATATACAGATAGATACAAAGATATACAGATAGATACATAGATATACAGATAGATATATAGATAGATAGATACATAGATATACAGATAGATATACAGATAGATATACAGATAGATAGATAGATAGATAGATAGATAGATAGATAGATATACAGATAGATGTACAGATAGATATACAGATAGATAGATATACAGATACATAGATAGATATACAGATACATAGATAGATACATAGATACATAGATAGATACATAGATATACAGATAGATACATAGATATACAGATAGATACAAAGATATACAGATAGATACATAGATATACAGATAGATACATAGATATACAGATAGATACATAGATATACAGATAGATACATAGATATACAGATAGATATACAGATAGATATACAGATAGATATACAGATAGATATACAGATAGATATACAGATAGATATACAGATAGATAGAAAAATAAAGAGAGGTTGGGACTTTGTATGAGGCATGTGGTATGCACCACCACAGGCCTCCATCCCTGTAAGGGTGTAAAAAATGGAGGGTTGGGACTTTAAATGAGATGCGATTAGCGAAATGCGATTAAGTATATATATATGGAAAAAAAAATCCATAATGACCAGGCTCAAAAATACCAAACCAAGAACTCTGCAACTAAACCTCTGTTTTAATTACACACAGTTAGACAGTTTAATTTGGTTTGTGCTTCTTGGTTTAGTATTTTTGAGCCTGGTCATTATGGATTTTTTTTCCATATATATATATACTTAATCGCATATCGCTAATCGCATCTCATTTAAAGTCCCAACCCTCCATTTTTTACAGATAGATAGATAGATAGATATACAAATAGATAGATAGATATACAGATAGATAGATATACAGATAGATAGATACATAGATATACAGATAGATATACAGATAGATAGATATACAGACAGATATACAGATACATACATAGATAGATAAGATAGATAGATACATAGATAGATATACAGATAGATAGATACATAGATACAAAGATAGATAGATAGATAGATATACAGATAGATAGATATACAGATAGATAGATAGATATACAGATAGATAGATACATAGATAGATATACAGATAGATAGATATACAGATAGATAGATACAAAGATAGATAGATATATAGATACAAAGATAGATAGATATATAGATAGATAGATAGATAGATAGATAGATAGATAGATAGATAGATAGATAGATAGATAGGATATACATATAGATATACAGATAGATATACAGATAGATAGATACACAGATAGATAGATACATAGATAGATACAAAGATAGATAGATAGATAGATATACAGATAGATAGATATACAGATAGATAGTGTAACAGAATGGCCCGTGACACCCAGAGACGTTGGAAGGATGAGAGATACTCTTGTGCCAGCAGCACCAAAAACTCTTGGGTCGAAATCCACCCTGTGCCCTTTTGTGTATAGGGTGGCTAATAGTGAATCATAATTCATATTACATGAGATGGGACATTAATAATACTTCATATTGCAGGACTGAGATATCACAAGGAGTCATGATGACATGACCAGGTCAGCCAGTGAGTCATACCTTTTGTATAATAGGCTATTGAAATATCCTAAGGTGTTGGCTATTCAATGTAAAGACACCCACTCTCACTGCCATTGTGTGACAAAGCTGTATAGAGAACTTATTCAACTAGATGTCTGTGTTACTATTCAAGGTTAATTGAACCCTATTGATAATACGGTGCCGTCATGTCTAGCTACCAATTAAAGAATTATCCTCAGTGAGTGAATAGGGGGGTGGAGATTACATTGTCCTGTGATTAACTGCATTATGTTGTACTGGATATAAGCAAGCTAAGAACCAATAAAGATATTCATACATTTTGGAAACTAGAGAACGGAGCGCAGTCTCGTTTATTCTGGGGAATGGAATGGATCATGTCTGCCTGGTTGTTGGTGTGTCGGATAAGCTTGTCGTGGTTGGATGGAAGGTTGTAAGCGGTGGTAACCGTTACAGATAGATATACAGATAGATAGATAGATATACAGATAGATAGATAGATACATAGATATATAGATATACAGATACATACATAGATAGATAAGATAGATAGATACATACATAGATATACAGATAGATAGAAGCATAGATAGAAACATAGATAGATATACAGATACATAGATATACAGATATACAGATATACAGATAGATAGATAGATAGATAGATAGACAGATAGACAGACAGATAGACAGATAGATAGACAGATAGACAGATATACAGATACATAGATATACAGATACATAGATATACAGATACATACATACATAGATAGATAAGATAGATAGATACATACATAGATATACAGATAGATAGAAACATAGATAGATAGATAGATAGATAGATAGATAGATAGATAGATAGATAGATAAACATTAGGTCTAAGGGGAAGAATGAGAGATAGATAAGACAGACAGATGAGAGAGAGAGAGATTTAGTGATGAATGGGAGAAGCATTTACTACGATCAGCAGTCCCCCATCCCCCCTCCCTTCTGCTCTCCTCTCGAGTCCAGCTGCATAGCTTCAAGTCTGTATGCTTGGAGCAGCACTGACTGTGAAGGGAGGGGGGAGGGGGGGGTCCTGCTTCACCTTTTCCCCCAGCTATTCACTCGTAATCTGCCTGGCAGGAGAGGTCTTCTCACCTGCCCAGCACGTCTCTGTCTTCACCAGCAGATTACGAGTGAATAGTTGGGGGAAATGGTGAAGCAGGACCCCCAGCCCCCCCCCCTCCCTTCACAGTCAGTTCGATCAGAGCATACAGACTTGAAGCTGTGGGCAGTGCTGCTCGGCGGGACAACTGTGGGGGGGGGGGGCTGCTGGTGGTGACAGGGCTGGCAGTGACAATACTAGCCCAGAGAGATACTGCGGGACCCGGTGGTGGTTCGGCTGGTGCTGGTGGTGGCAGGCATGGATTGATTTAGCTGGGGGAATGGAGGTATATGATTGTGGCTACTTACCTTTAATTGTGCCGCTCCTCTGACGCCCACACAAGCTCTCCAGAAACCGGAAGTGATTTAAATGGCACTTCCCACTGACCTCTACTCTGTCCCCACTGGCCAATCACATTAGACCACTAGGACATTTTAGCAAATGAAAGGACAGTGGGAGTGTGTGCGAGCGCACAGCTTGCGCCCTGCACACGGGCAAATCAGCTTCCCTGCCTGCAGTCAGCTGATTGCAGACTGGGAAGCTTCCCATAGACCGCCGCTTTTTTTTACAGCTTGGGGGGCGGCGCCCGAGTGCTCCCTATGGGGGGCCGCCACTGGTGTGCACCAATGTATTTTAATGACTGTGAGTGCCAGTGTTGGCATCATCAGTGATTTTTGTATCAGTGTGTGCCTGCGGACCATTGTGTGTGTTGAGTGAGAAACAGAAAAATATGACTTTGAGCACATCATAGACCAGTTTGCATTAGTGAAAGCAAGGAAGGTGCAGTTGTAATTTTTATGTGGTGCCAATCCATAGTTTGTTAATTGTAAGATTAAAAAGCTTGACTTGTTGTTTTGTTAGCTGTCTTTTCTGTTAAGGTTATCTGAAAGATGGGTTTCAAATGTTTTGACAGGGGTGCAGTTTCAGTGCTTGCCATAGGCACCATTTTCACTAGATACGCCTCTGATGGTGTGTTCAGGGTGATGAGCTGTCTTGCTTTTACGCCAAACATAACGTTTTGCATTGTTGCCAAAAAGTTCGATTTTGGTTTCATCTGACCAGAGCACCTTCTTCCAAATGTTTGGTGTGTCTCCCAGGTGGCTTGTGGCAAACTTTAAACAACACTTTTTTATGGATATCTTTAAGAAATGGCTTTCTTCTTGCCACTCTTCCATAAAGGCCAGATTTGTGCAGTATACGACTGATTGTTGTCCTATGGACATAGTCTCCCACCTCAGCTGTAGATCTCTGCAGTTCATCCAGAGTGATCATGGGCCTCTTGGCTGCATCTCTGATCAGTCTTCTCCTTGTATGAGCTGAAAGTTTAGAGGGACGACCAGGTCTTCGTAGATTTGCAGTGGTCTGATACTCCCATTTCAATATTATCACTTGCACAGTGCTCCCTGGGATGTTTAAAGCTTGGGAAATCTTTTTGTATCCAAATCCAACTTTAAATTTCTCCACAACTGCATCTCGGACCTGGTTTATGCTTCACCTGTGGTGTTTGTATTGGTCCAGCAATGCACCAACACCTTTGCAGCCATTGTGCTACATGCTGGGTGTTTGGTGTGCTCCTGTACCTTTAAGGAGGGGTGGCTCCCCTTCAGTTCACCTGCCCCTTTCTATCCATTAAAATGCATGTGCCTCCACTGTGGGGACGCTCATTGTTTAGTGTTAGGACCACAGATTGAGGGGTGCCTTGGCGCGGCTCTATGGCTCACGCATGCGTTTGCAAATGCGTGTGGACAAAACCCCTGTTTTTAACGCATACTGTTAGACAGGTTAATTGGTTGTTTTGCAAGCTGGTCGTTAAGTAGGCTTGGTTTTTCCCTGGGCATTTCCCAGGTCACTTTTGTTATATGTATCTCGGACCTGCCTGGTGTGTTGCTTGTTATTCATGATGCTCTCTGCGCTTTAAACGGACCTCTGAGACTATCACAGTGCAGGTGCATTTATATGGAGACTTGATTACACACAGGTGGATTCTATTTATCATCATTAGTCATTTAGGTCAACATTGGATCATTCAGAGATCCTCACTGAACCTCTGGAGAGAGTTTGCTGCACTGAAAGTAAAGGGGCTAAATAATTTTGCACACCCAATTTTTCAGTTTTTTATTTGTTAAAAAAGTTTGAAATATCCAATAAATGTTGTTCCACTTCATGATTGTGTCCCCCACTTGTTGTTGATTCACAAAAAATTACAGTTTTATATCTTTATGTTTGAAGCCTGAAATGTGGCAAAAGGTCACAAAGTTCAAGGGGGCCGAATACTTTCGCAAGGCACTGTATATAAGAAGCAACCCATACGGTTGCAGCTATAACCCATAATATCGATAACGAATGATAACTACCAGAAAGATGACAATCTAATTTATTTATACAGAAAATAAACTTGTATTAATCCGATATTAACAACTATAACATAAATGATACAACTCTAAAAACAAGGATGTTACCAAAGATACAAAGTAATACAAATAGGAATATCGTTACAATGGACATACAAGAGTGATCCGTATATCAGGACAAATTGTAGGATAGGAAATGTTACAGAAAAGAAAAAGAGAAGATTGATCTTAGTAAAAATCTTGAGATAGAAGATAGTTAGGAAGAGATAAAGGGCCAGATTCTCAGCGGCGCTACGATGGAGTATCTCAGATACCCCGTCGTATCGCCGTTTTTTTTGGCTCGTATTTGGCTTAGCATCACTTTGGCGTAGATACGCTTGAACATCCGACAAGTGTAATACCATTACACTTGCGGATCGTAGTTGTAATGACAACTCCGGCCACTAGGTGTCCTTAACGTTGTTTTCTCATTTGCCTATGCAAATGAGGCTACTACGCCGATTCCCGATCGCTTTTACGCCGCACCGTCGTCGCGTACGTCGTTTTCGTTCACGTAAGGTTACCCCTGCTTCTATGAGGAGTAACCTTACGAAGTACCGTCGGATGCCGTCGGGTGCCGTCGGATGCCATGTTAAGTATGGCGTCAGGTCAGCGTCGGCTTTTCCCGTCGCTTACGTCGTTTTACTAACTCGTTCGCGAATAGGGCATTGCGTAGTGACGATCACGTCGTTTTGACGTCGGTTTCAACGGCACTTTCCGACGTGAGCTGGAGCATGCGCACTGGGCTTTTTCCCCGGCCGGCGCATGCGCAGTTTGTTCGACACGGGGCGCACTTAATTTAAATACAAGCCGCCCATTTGAATCAAGCGGGCTTACGCTGGGCCATTTTCGCTACGCCAACGCAAACTACGGAGCAAATGCTTAGGGAATACGCCACTTGCTCTAGTACGATGCGGCGGCGTAGTGTAAATGGCTTACGCTACGCCGGCGAATTTCTTAGAGAATCTGGCCCAAAAAATTAGCTTTTAGGCCACAACCAGTCAACAAGGCCTATGATGAAAGGTACACCATTCCTACTGTGAAACACGGAGGTGGATCGCTAATGTTTTGGGGATGTGTGAGCTACAAAGGCACAGGAAATTTGGACATTCCAACATGACAATAAACTGAAACACAAGGCCAAGTGGATCTGTCATTGGCTACAGCAGAATGAAGTAAAGGTTCTGGAGTGGCCATCTCGGTCTCCAGATCTCAATATCATTGACCCACTTCTGGGGAGATCTCAAATGTGCAGTTCATGCAAAACAGCACAAGAATTTACAGGAACTGGAGGCTTTTTGACAAGAGGAATAGGCAGCTTTCCCATCTGAAAAGATAAAGAGCCTCATCCACAAAAGACTTCAAGCTGTCATTGATGTTAAAGGGAGGAATACACGGTATTAAGGACTGAAATATCGAAACTTTTGATCAGGGTAATTTCTGTTGTCATTATAATTTAAAAAGAGTAAACACAGTTGATTAATAAATGGCTTCAGCCAAACGCTAACCATGAGTGAAAGAAACATTTGTGTTATTCATATTCTCTGAAAAATGGCCAAGAAATCATAAAATTCTGCCAGGGTATGTAAATGTATGAGCACAACTGTAGCAAGTGAAAAAAGATCATAACAAGGAGTGGATGAAAAGCACATCAATAAAGCACCACCTAGTGGTAACACTCCATGTGATGAAACTCAAAATGTAAACGGTGACCAAAGTTCATTGGGTAAAAAACTCTTTTGTGACTCAATTATGGTATTTTGTAGGGCATTTGCTTATATGTTATATACTTTAGTATGGTATGAGAGAGGGGTAGCACTTTACCTTTAACTATTCACAGTTTGAGTCTACGTGGGAACACATAGAGGTGTATAGCAGCAAACCCCATGATTATTTATTCTTCCAGCACTTTGCTTTACACATATGACCCCTAACCTTCAAAATGTGCAAGATGTTCATTAGCAAACAGCAGACGGCTATACATGTGATTTTTTGAGCAGGGGGACCTTGCGGGTGCTGCAGGATTTCAGTCCTTCACTGCGTGTTTTCTTGGTGACTATGGTCTCAGCTGCCTTGAGATCATTGACAAGATTCTCCTGTGTGGTGAATAATATGGCACCTACAGTAGATGTTCTGCAGAGGTTTTGTTGCCTAGACCTTATACTGTACAATCCATAACAGTCAGGGCCGCCATCAGAAATTTTGGGGCCCCTTACACAGCTTCAGGAATGGGCCCCCTGGAGCCAGAGAACCGGGGGGGGGGGGGTGCTGCCGCATGAATTGAGAAGCGGGGGGGGGATTGGCTGCTGAGTAGCGTGGGGGCCCCTTTATATATAAAAAAAAGGGGGGAGGCATCCGGGGCCCTGGGGGCCTCTGTGCCCTTTAATAAAAAGAAAAAGAGAGAGAAAAAAAAAAAATATATATATATATATATATTTTTTTTTATTATTTTTTTTTAAAAGGGTGATTGCCACCTGGGGACCTCATTTTTTTTTTATAAAAGGAAATTACAAAAAAAAGGGGGCTTTGCATCCGGGACCTCTGGGCCCTTTAATAAAAAATAAATAGATACATATATATATATATATATATATATATATATATAAGAAATAAACATTTATAAAAATAAAACAAGGGGGTTGCCTTGCAGGGCCCTGGGGACCTCTGGGCCCTTTAATAAAAAAAAATATATATATATATATATATATATATATATATATATATATATATATATATTAGGGCTGTTACTGATCAAAATTTTTGTGTTCGATTAATCGTTTTCTTTTTTAATCGATTAATCGACTAATTTCGATTAATTATAACGCACATACAGATCCAACTACTTTTAGCTGATCTCCTTGCAGGCTGATTCCCAGTGCAGCTCCAACCACTGTAAAAATGGATAGCAGGATACAAAAAAACACACAAAGGCAGCGCTCAATGGGAATAGCATTACAACTTTTAAAGTCTTCAAGTAGGTAACCAAATAAATATTGCACTGGAGATAAAATCGATGTAGCTACATAAACTGTAAAAATGGTGCGAGTAATACCAAACGGTACCAAAAGCAGTCATAAAAACATGTAGCTAAGTATGATACTGGTATAAAAATGTGTACAACGATACCACTGCTGAATCCAGATAAGATGTTAACATCAGTCCGTCGGCATGTAGATGTCATGTGAAGGGAACTATCACAACTCCAGTGGATGGCTGTAGAATCCCAGGTTGATAGAGGGAAGTGATAGAGGGAAGTGATAGAGGGAAGTGATAGAGGGAAGTGTAACAGCCCTTGTGTGTGGCAGATAATAAGGTCCCGCCGCCATGCAGATATGAAGGCACAGCAAAGGAGCCCTTCAGATGGACACGGCAAGCTCCGTCGGTGTCCGTGACATCACCGGATCTCCGAGGGAACTCCCTGAAGACTCGGAAGACGGCGGAGAGGTGAGTACCAATCAAAAGAATTTTAAATCGATCAAAAAGATTTTGATCGATCAAAAAAATTAAAGATTAATCGATTAATTAAAAGTTAATTTGCACAGCCCTAATATATATATATACATATATATACATATATATATATATATATATATATATATATATATATATAATAATATAAAAAAAAGTAAAACATTTTTTATAAAAGAAAGGAGGGTTGTCATCCGGGGGCCCTGGGGACCTCTGGGCCCTTTAATAATAATAATTGTATGTATATATATATATATATATATATATATATATTATATATAAATAAAAATATATTATAAAAATAAAAGAAATAAAAAAATATATAAAAATATTTTTTTTTATAAAAAAAAAGGGGGGTTGTCATCTGGGGCCCTGGGGATCTCCGGGCCCCTGGAAACCTCCATACCCCTAAAAAAAAAAGGCCTTTAATAAAAAAATATATTTAAAAAAATATATATTTTTTAAAAATAAAAAAAGGTGGGTTGCCATCCGGGGCCATGGGGGCCTCCGGGGCCATGGGGGCCTCCGGGCTCCTGTGGACCTCCAGACCTCTAAAAAAAATAAAAGAAAAAAAAATTGGTCCTTTAATAAAAAAATAAAAGAAAAATATATTTAAAAATATTTTTTATTAAACAAATAAAAAAAGAGGGGGTTGCCATCTGGGGCCCTGGTGGCCTCCGGGCCCCTGGGGACCCCCGAACCCCTAAAAAAAAGGCCCTTTAATAAAAAAATGTAATAAAAATATATTAAAAAATATATTTTTTTTTTATAAAAAATAAATAAAAAAAAGGGGGGTTGCCATGTGGGGCCTCCGGGCCCCTGTGGACCTCCAGACCTCTAAAAAAAAGAAAAGAAAAAAAATTGGCCCTTTAATAAAAAAAAGAAAAGAAAAATATATTAAAAAATATATTTTTTTATAAAAAAATATATTTTTATATAAACAAATAAATAAAAAAAAGAGGGGGTTGCCATCTGGGGGCCTCCGGGCCCCTGTGGACCTCCGGACCTCTAAAAAAATAAAAATAAAAAAATTGGCCCTTTTTAAGGGGGGTTCCCATCCGGGCCCCTGGGGACCCCCGGGCCCCTTACAGGTGTACTGCCTGTACCCCCCTGATGGCGGCCCTGATAACAGTGCTGCAAGACAGTTATCGTATTAGTGGATGCACATGCAATTACAGGGCAGCTTTTCCTGTTTCTAGACCCCACTTTACTAATGACACCACTGATGTAATCCAGTACTCATAGGCAAGAGTAGGTAGGATATAGCTCTGTCATTATTGACCTCTGATTCTGAAAATGCTTCATGTCTAGATACTTTGCTGACCCCCTTGAGTTATTTAAGTAAAAAAAAAACACAGCAAAAGACGGATACGTTTTTTAATAATCTCTGACCAGGCCCAGACTGGGACAAAAAAATAGGCCGGGCATTTTAGACCGAGCAGCCAACTTTTCCAGGAGGGACTGCGGACTGGGAGGGGGGGGGTTGTTCGGTAGACATTCGCAGGGGTGGCTGGTGTTGGTCCTCCGCCTGTATGGATTACAGTGCAGTCCCCCTTATATTACGATGTCCCAATTGTATTGTGGCCATGTAATCCTAGTACTGGCTGTCTTCTATTGTGCCCACACTGCCCAGTTACACTGACCTGCTCTCTCTCTCTGGTGGTGCGGGTACAGCGTGGCTCTCTCTGGTGATGCAGGTACAGCGTGTCTCTACTATATGGACCCCTTATATATTTGTACCTGTTGATCATATGCCCCTTTTATTCTCCTCTTTTTAACCACTTAAGCCCCGGATCAATATGCTGCTAAATGCCCAGAGGCGTTTTTACAATTCGGCACTGCGTTGCTTTAACAGACAATTGCGCGGTCGTGCGACGTGGCTCCCAAACAAAATTTGTGTCCTTTTCTTCCTACAAATAGAGCTTTCTTTTGATAGTATTTGATTGCCTTTGCGTTTTTATTTTTTGCGCTATTAAACAAAAATAGAGCGACATTTTAAAAAAAAAAACAATATTTTTTAATTTTTGTTATAAGAAAAATCGAATAAACTAAATTTTAGTCAAACATTTATGCCAAAATGTATTTAGCCACATGTCTTTAGTAAAAATAAAAAAATCGCAATAAAAAAAAATAGCTACCTAGCGGGAACAGTGACACTAATACAGCGATCAGAAAAATGATCGCTTAGTGACACTGGCAATAGGGGGTGAAAGGGTTAACTAGGGAGGTGATCAAGGGGTTAAACCTTTATTAGGGGGGGTACGGGGCTACCCTGGACCTAACACTAACTGCCTGTCACAGTAACTGTTACACTGACACTAAATACAGTGATCAGTAAATATATGATCACTGCAATCAGTCACAGTGTGACAGGGGGTGGGGGGTGATCGGAAGGGGTTAATGTGCCTATGTGTGTGGTGTCAGTGTAGTGTTAGTGCGACTTATTGATTGAAAATACCGCCGAGAGGAGAGCTGACATCACTTCCTCTGCCTGTGTTTACATTACATAGGCAGAGGAAGTGCACTGCAGGGAGGACTCGGATTGGCTGGGAGCGCTCAAGAGGGGGCGGACAAAAACGAACACCCGCCCCCTCATCCCGGATCGCTCCTGAAGCCACGGGGACCGCCGCAAGTACCGGGGGGGTCCGATCGGACCCCCGACCCACGTCTAGGCAGGGACGTACAGGTACGCCAATGTGCCTGTCCGTGCCATTCTGCTGACGTAAATGTACATGCGGCTGTCCCCAAGCAGTTAAGAGTGAATAAATTCAGTTCCTCTAATCTTTCCTCATAGCTGAGCTCCTCCATGCCTCTTATCAGTTTGGTTACCCTTCTCTGCACTTTCTCCAGTTCCCCGATATCCTTTTTGAGAACTGGTGCCCAAAACTGAACTGCATATTCCAGATAAGGTCTTACTAATGATTTGTACAGGGGCAAAGGTATATCTCTCTCTCTCTCTGGAATCCATACCTCTCTTTTTTTTTTAATGACATTATTCATGATGCTCAGCTGTGTGCCATCCCCCGAGCATTACCCACCAAGTAACTTGTTATGAAAAGAGCATCTTGGAGGTTCTTTGTGGTGTACATTGATAAAGAAGTATAATGATATAAAACACAATTAAAACTTTAGCATGTTTTGTTATAATCTGTCTAAAAAGTTTAATGAAAACCAATATATCATTGAATTTTGTTGGGCCCCGCTCACATATAAATACAGTAAAACCTTGGTTTGAGCATTTTGCAAGACAAGCAAAAATGTTAAATACATTTTGACCTGATGTACAAGCGATGTCCCGATATAAGAGCAGCGTCATGTCACAACCGAGCACAAAAGAGAAGAGAGGAGCCCCCAAGTGCAGCAACATGGCCACATTTAACGAAGGCACAACATCCAGCAACACACTGCCACACGTAGAGGCGCCTCTCCCCTCCTCCACACTCAGCAGCTCCCGCTGGACCCCGCCCCCAAGCCCCCCGCGGAGTCCTCCACCCGTGGATGGACATCCCATGGCCACACAACCCTGCTACAATCCCTTTATATGGACTACAAAATAAAGGACCTATCCATAAATGGTTGTGGAACTAATCATTTGAGTTTCCATTATCTCTTATGGGGAAATTTGCTTTGATATACAAGTGCTTTGAATTGCAAGCATGTTTTTGGAACGAATTATGCTTGCAATCCAAGGTTTTACCGTAGTTACATACAAAACACATTTGAAGTGCTGTCATTAACAATTAAAAATGGTATGTGGGTCATTGGCAATGCGCAGGTGAAAACAATAAATATACCGTATTTTCCGGCGTACAAGACGACCTTTTGGACCTTAAAACTCGGGAGTCATCTTATACACCGGTACCTGTCTCGGGCATCCACTATTCAAAAGCCGCGCCTCCCCGTCCCGCTGCCACAGTGAGGCATGTTGACGGCACAGTGAGGCACCCGATGGCACAGTGAGGCACCCGATGGCACAGTGAGGCACCCGATGGCACAGTGAGGCACCCGATGGCACAGTGAGGCATGTTGATGGCACAGTGAGGCACGTAATGGGCACAGTGAGATTTGAAGCCTGTTCCTGTCAGCGTTTTTTTCCTGCCAGCGGTTGTTCCGGCTACCCCTCAGCTTCCAGACAGACTAGTAGGAAGGGGGTCGTCTTATACGGCGAGTATATCCCAAAACCAAAATTTTAGCTGGAAAATTAGGGGGTCGTCTTATACGCCCAGTCGCCTTATATGACAGTAAATACGGTAAGTAACCAAAAAGCGTCTGGCAATCACACAACAAAGCAGTTTATGTAAAAAACATAAAACATAAACTGAAACACTATAGAAGTGATAATGAGGTGAAACAACACATAAAATACCTCTCTTAACCACTTAAGACCCGGACCAATACGCTGGTAAATGACCCAAGGTGTTTTTGCGATTCGGCACTGCGTCGCTTTAACAGACAATTGCGCGGTCGTGCGACGTGGCTCCCAAACAAAATTTGCGTCCTTTTCTTCCCACAAATAGAGCTTTCTTTTGGTGGTATTTGATCACCTCTGCGATTTTTATTTTTTGCGCTATATACAAAAATAGAGCGACATTTTTGAAAAAAAAACACTATTTTTTACTTTTTGTTAAAAAAAAATCAAATAAACTAAATTTTAGTCAAACATTTAGGCCAAAATTTATTTAGCCACATGTCTTTAGTAAAAAAAAAAAATCGCAATAAAAAAAAATAGCTACCTAGCGGGAACAGCGACACTAATACAGCGATCAGAAAAATGATCGCTTAGTGACGCTGGCAATAGGGAGTGAAAGGGTTAACTAGGGCGGTGATCAGGGGGTTAAAACTTTATTAGGGGGGGTGGGGGGGCTATCCTGAACCTAACACTAACTGTTTTTTACAGTGCCTGTCACACTGACACTAAATGCAGTGATTAAATCACTGCATTCAGTAACACTGTGACAGGGGGGTGGGGGGGGCGATCACAAGGGGTTAATATGCCTATGTGAGTGTGTGTCAGTGTTGTGTTGGTGCACACTTACTTGGCATGTCTTCTCTCATCAGCAGCGCTGGAAAACAGCGCTGCGATGAGAGAATACATCATTTCCTCCTTCCTGTGTAAACACAGGAGGAGGAAGTGACAGGCTGGGAGCGCGCTCCCATTGGCTGGGAGCGATCGCGGGGGGGGCGGAAAACACGGACATCCGCCCGCAGATCCCGGATCGTTCCCAGAGGTAGGGAGACCCCCGCACGCGGCGGAGGGGGTCCCGATGGGACCCCCGAACCGCACTCAGGCGGGGACGTAAATTTACGCCCTTGTGCCTGTACGAGCCATGTTGTGGCCGTATATGTGCGTGCGGGGGTCTTTAAGTGGTTAATACAAGAAAAGATTTTGCTTGCTTTGGAAACCACAGCTTGGCATTGCATGCCATTATTGAGCTTATGATCTACCAGAACACCCAGATTCTTCTCCACTACAGATCCCCCCAGTTGTACTCCTCCTAGTATGTATGATGCATGCATATTCTTAGCCCCCAAGTGCATAACTTTACATTTATCAACATTAAACCTCATCTACCACATAGTTGCCCAATTAGACAGAGCATTGAGGTCGGTTTGTAAATTGGAGACATCGGGCCAGATTCTCAGCGGCGCTACGCCTGCGTAAATGGATTTGCGCGGCGTAATTGTAAATGTGCGCCTGTGTATCGATGCGCGGTAAACACAGAACCACATACGCGAGAAAAAAATTTTCGTCTGGGCGGCGAAAATGCTTCAAGCTAGCGTGGCGTAGGCGCATAGTTACGCATCGAAAATATTCAGTTCCCATTGAATTAGCATGCAAATATGCAAATGAGGGAGATGCGCGGATTCCCGAAACTACGCGCGTTCGGCGTTGGCTACTCGTGGTGCGCGTAACACAAAAGCCTTGAGTAAACCTACCCCTCATAAAAGCACGGGTAACTTTGCTCAAGACCGTGTGCAAGTCAGCTGGAGAGCAACTACAGCAGCACCATAACGGACGAGCTGAACAATCACACTTACTGGACAACACATTGGTATGCCAACATGCCAGGGGCAGCCATGGTCTTATCACTACTAATGTATGCAGAGGAAGAGGAGCATAGAAGGAGGAGTAGGAGTAGGGGGGCACGTGAGAGGATCTACCGAGCGCGCATGAGGCTCTTTGGCATGGGTGATGAGGATGTGTATCGCATCTTCAGATTCAGCCCTGCTGCCATCCTGGAAATAACCATAGCCCTGCAGGATGACATCACCAGCCAGACACACTGCTCACATGCACTGCAGCCACTGGTGAAGGTCCTGGCAACACTCCATTTCCTGGCCAGTGGATCATTCCAGCGTACAAGTGGAGTGGTGGCTGGGATGTCACAAACCAGCATAAGCAGATGTCTGCACCAGGTTGTCCCCGCAATCCTCAGACGCATGTCCCACCACATCATCAGACCCACCACTGAGCACCTGCGGCAGAAGGCAATGACAGATTTCTACAGAATTGACGGATTCCCACGTACCATCGGGGCCATTGATTGCACACATGTGGTACTCCAGCCCCCCAGTGCCACAGAGCACATTTATCGCAATCGGAAGCACTGGCACTCCATCAACGTACAGGTGATAGCCGGATCCAGCCATGACAGCTACATCTACCGTCAAAGCAACATCCCAGAAGATTTTGAGCAGGACATGTATGGGGACAGCTGGCTGGTTGGTGAGTGACATGGGTGTCAGGCATGACTGTCCCCCCCCCCCCATGATGCTGACATCACAAGGGGCACATGCATGACTAACATCCTCCTGTCTTTTCCCTTACAGGTGACTCTGCATATGTACTGGGACCCCATCTCATGACTCCTTTCCGGAACCCCCAAACCAGAGGAGAGAGAAGATACAATGAAGCACACATCAAAACCCGTGCAGTGGTGGAGCGCACATTTGGCCTCCTGAAGTCCCGTTTTCCGATGCCTGGAGTCTGGGGGGGCCCTATTGTATTCCCCCAACTTTGTGGGTCAGATCATTGGTGCATGTTGCATTCTGCACAACTTTGCCATGAGAAAGGGCCTGCAGATTGCCCTACATGATGACCTGACCCCCCAACCACACAGCCCCCCCCTGCCAGAGGAGACCCCGTCATCTGATGGAAGAGCAGTCAGGAGTTGCCTCGTGTTACGAATCTTTGACCGTTAAACACACACATACAGCATGGCACACAGACAATGCACGCGTGTACACCACTGTGGTCCCTAGCACACACACCCCACATCCACATCACATTGGATTAGCCCAAGTCCAGCATGTTGGACTTGGGAGCAGCAACGCCACATCAAGGCCCCAATGATGTTGCGGTCCATTCATACACCATTCACACAGCCGTGGGGATTACTTCTCCCCAACGGCCGAGGGTGACACCCCTTACTGGCAGGAGTGCCACCCCCTCACATTCACACACCATTCACACTGCACCATGTGCAGTATCCAAAAAAAAAAAAAAAAGCTCTTACCCAGAGCATAATAGAACAAAAAAAATGCTCTTACCCAGAGCATAATAGAACAAAAAAAATGCTCTTACCCAGAGCATAATAGAACAAAAAAAAGCTCTTACCCAGAGCAAAATAATAAGAAATCAAAAAATGAATGGGCCTGGCGGGGGCTCCGCCTGGTGCCACGGCTCCTGCCCCTCACTTGCCTGGGGGCTGCCACAGGTGGGGGGGTAGCAGGTGGAGGAGGAGCATCCCCACGTCTCTCCCTGGCTGCCTGCATGCCCTCCAGGGCAACCGCTATGCGGGTCTGCACAGCAGTCTGCTCCTCGACTGCAAGGCGCAGGGCATGAACCTCCCCCACAAGGTCGGAGGTGTTCGCCTGCAGCTCCCCCAGGCTGGTCAGCGTTGCTGCGCTGTTGACAGCAAGATCTTGGATGGCATCTGTAATGTGTCCCGAGGATGCCAGGCTGTCGGCCAGGTGCCTCATCTCCTCCACGACCTCTGACAGGTGCCGATTTTGCTGGTCCTGCTGTCTGGCCAGCTGTTCTGGCAGGACCTTATGAACACCCCTGGTCTTGCACGTTGCCTTCCGGGGAGTGGCAGGGGACCAGGCATAAGGGGAGGATGTTGAGGGGCCGGAGATGAGGGGGGGGGCACTGAGGGGTTCGCTAAAGATGGGGGGATAGCCTGGGCTGGTCCGGGCAACCCATCATCCTCCTCCAAAACAACATACAGGTCCTGGTCCTGGACTACGACATCCTCCTCAACCACCTCCTCCGTTGAGGTGTGCCCACTTCCCTCCAAGTCCTGTTCCAGGGGGGCAGCCAGAGGGACTGGATCTTCGGGGGATGGATCCTGACGGGCCCTGGCATCAACAGATGGCCCCGCTCCCTCCTGCACATCTGTGGATGACACAAAAGATGCCCATGTTGGTGGACCCACACACTTGGCACATGTTCCCTTCCACCCCCATACATGCTACACAACAGATAGAATATAAAACACACTTACCTGTCCTCAGGGCTGGCTTTTGGGACTCATAGCCCCCAACTCCCTCAACCTGCTCCGTCTGCAAGGAGCGGGCAACCACCTTCTCCTCCTCAGTCAGGCGGACAGTGCAGGGTGGGCCCCCTCCAGTGCCCCTGGCATGCCGCGCTATGGAAGCCAGCTTGCCCTTCACGAGACGCCGCAGGTCATTCATTTTCTTTTGAATGTCCTGCGGTGTCCGGACCTCATGAGCGATGGCATTGACTTGGCACGCGACCTTCATTAAGATCTGATCCCTCCGGGACTTGCTGGTCCGGGCACTGTCAGCGCCATGGAGCCGCGAGTCATATTTCTCCATTGCCCTCACGACAATGGCCCTCTCCTCTGGGGAGAAATTTTTCTTCCTCCTCTCCTTAACAGCAGTTGTCATTTTGTCCTGCACAAACTTTGGCCGTCACTATCAAGAAAATGGGAGACGTTTGCGCTGCACGGGTGCATGTGTGGGCGCATTATATACCCTGCGCCGGCAAATCGTAGGGAGGCTTTGCGCATGCGCAGAAGGCATCCACGTCACGGCGCGGGTCAACCACATCACGGCGCGGGTCATCCACGTCACGGCACATGCTCCGTTCGTCCCGGCCTGCATTTGCATGGGGTCACACTTCATTACAATGCAACACGCCCACTTCCCTCCTACTTTGGAGTTGCGGCGGATTACGCCGATGATTTTATGCGACGCAGGCGCATCTTGGAGCGCATTTACTTAGGGAATACGGTACTTGCCACTCCGCGTTACGTCGGCGTAGTGCATCTGAGATGCGCAACGCCTGCATAATTAGGCGCGCATCTAAGAATCTGGCCCACCCTGTATAGATGTTACTCCACTGCATAGCTTGGTGTCATCTGCAAAGACAGAAATGTTACTTTTGATCCTAGACCCAATATCATTTATAAAGCTATTAAAAAGTAAGGATCCCAGCACTGAACCTTGGGGTACACCACTGATAACCTTAGACCATTCAGAGTAAGAACCATTTACCACCAGGGTCTCTGAATTCTGTCTTTTAGAAAAAAAAAAAACATTTACACACCGATATTTCCAATCCTGAAGACTTTACCTTACACATGAGACGTGTGTGCGGAACTGTATCAAACGCTTGGAGTGCATTTTTTATTTATTTTTTAGCACTGATGCATTGGTGTCACTGGTCGCCAAAAAGTGTCACTCGTGTCAGATTGGTCCGTTGCAATGTCGCAGTCCCACTAAAAAACGCTGATCACCAGCCTTTACTAGTAAAAACAAAACAAAAAATTACAATTAAAAGTCTATAAATGTAGCCCATAGATTTTTACATTGTTCATTGGATGCATTATTTTTAGCAAAAATACATTTTTTTTTTTCAAAATGGTATTTAGTGATCAAATACTACCAAAAGAAAGCACTATGTGTGGGTAAAGTTAAAGCAACCCGGTGCTGTATCGCAAAAAATGGCCTGGTCACAAGGAGGGTAAATTCTTCTGGAGCTGAAGTGGTAAAATAGCATTTCAAATTGAAATCTTGGGTGGGGACAGAAGGCCTTTTTTTTTATTTATTTTTTATCAAAACAACGTTTATTGATATATACAAACACACCAGTATCTAGTGCAACAAGCACTACAATTACGGATAAAACCCATTGATGTACATACAGGCGTGGCAGAAAATAACATTACATGTGCATACACATTATAACATAGAAGAGGGCAGAGCGGCGCAGGGGCTGCAGAAGGGGGGGGCACCCAGGGGCCACCAAGGAGAAGCACAGTTACTCAGGCACATCACAGGTAGAAGCATCCCCCAGCCACCTATCCCACACCTTGTGGTATTTATCCGGGCATCCCCTATGAACATATAGTATATTTTTGAAGGGTAGGGTGTTAACGGCTCTGACCCACTGCTGGAGGGTGGGGGGGAGGGTCCCCTCATCCACGTCTTAGCTATCTGGAGCCTAGCAAGGAATAATGTTTCCTGTAAAAATATATTTAAGTATTTTTCGGCTTCAGGGAGGGAGAGAAGCCCCAGCATACATTGACGGGGGCAGAGGGACAGCTGTGAACCCATGTGGTCGTGAAGGAACCGGACCACCTGGGTCCAGAACCCCTGTACGCAGGGGCATGTCCTGAGGAGGTGGTAAAAAGTGGCGTTGGAGTGGTTGCAGCCTGGGCAGTTGGAGTTGTATCCAGGTCTACATCTAGGAGGTAAGGTAGGGCTTCAGGTACGATCAGTGAAGAATATATAGGTGGGAGAGGCGGTCAGAAATCTTGGGGGAGACAGTTCGACAATTGGCGAGAGCCTCCTCCCAGTCCTCAGCCGACACCTCGCCCCAGGTCAGGTTCCCAGCGGGATTTCAGCTGGTGGGCGACGGAAGCATCCGAGGGCGCCAAAAGATAGGCGTAGAACTGGGAGATCAGCCTCTTGGGGTCCCTGCCCAGGACCATGTCAACTGGCAGCGGAATCTCGAGGACAGGGATGGCGTCCCCAAACTGTGTGTTGAGTGCGTGTCGGAGCTGGAGGTAGCGGAAGAACATGTGATTGGGCAGGGCGAAGGTATCTTTAAGGGACTGGAAAGACCTGACCGCTCCATGGGCCACAACGTGCATCAAATATATGACACCTTTACTGACCCACATGCCGTGATCGGGGACTGTGGCCAGCTCAGGCATCTGCGGGTTGCCCCTGAGGGGTGTGTGCGACTGCGGGGAAGGTGCTTCACCATGAAGCATAGCGAGTTGCCAGATTTTGCAGTGGTGAAACAGCATGTGTCTCCGGTCACCCGTCTGGGGTGAACCGCGAGGCCCATGGAACAGAGGCTGGAAGGGGTGTGAGAGCGGGCCGGGAGTCTGAGAACACACCAGGGCCAAGTAGCGTTCCCTGTTTGAGTGGTTAAAATAGTAGAAGTGAGAGAGCTAGGAGGCTATGTAGTAGAGGGAGAGGTCAGGGACTGAGGTGCCACCCAGCCTGGACGGGCATTTCAGAACTCGCCACGACAGTTTGTGTCGGGATGAGCCCCAGACAAACGCGTTGAGGATAGACTCCATGGCTTTAAATATGCGGCGGGGGATATAGAGTGGGGCCTGCCAAAAGGCATAGAACAGCTTAGGGAGGAGGATCATCTTGACAAGATTGATTCGGCCCATGACCCCAAGGGGGAGACGAGACCAGATTTGCGTTTTGGTTTCAGGATTTTGAATAAGGGCTCAATGTTAAGGGTAATGTAGTCTAGAGGGGATCTGGAGATGTGTATGCCCAGGTATTTGATGGAGTTTGTCCTGATGAGAGGGAGTGTGGCTTGATCAGCAGTGGGGGCGCCCAGGTCTAGGGGGGAGGATATGGGACTTGGTCCAATTTATCTGTAACCCTGAGAATGCCCCAAAGGCTGTTATAATTGGTACAGCTGTCTGGAGCGAGGGGCCAGCATCCGTGAGGTAAAGGAGCATGTCATCCGCGTAGCGGCGTATCACCTCGGTCAATGGGCCGCAGCGCAATCCTCTGATTCCCGGTCGGCCCCTGAGGGCAATAGCAAGGGGTTCTACACCTAGGGCATACAGTAGGGTTGAAATGGGGCAGCCCTGGCACATACCACGGGAAAGTGGGGCGAGATCCTGCCATTGACTTCGCCTTGACTTGATTTTTTTTACCAAGAATAGGTAGAAGAATATGTATTGGCCTAAACTGAGGGGAAAAAAATGTTATATATTTTATGGGGGATATTATAGCAAAAAATTTAAAATATTGCATTTCTTTCAAAATTGTCACTATTTTTGTTTATAGCGCAAAAAATAAAGACCGCAGAGGTGATCAAATAACACCAAAAGGAAGGTATATTAGTAATAAAAAAAGGACGCCAATTTTCTTTGGGAGCCACATCGCACGACCGCGCAATTGTCAGTTAAAGCGACGCAGTGACGAATCGCAAAAAAGGGCCAAGGTCATTAACCTGCATAATGGTCCGGGTCTTAATCGGTTAAAAAACCTGGCTTTGCCATGTGCCAAAGAGCAGCAGTCAGCTGAAACAGCTCCTCATTTCTCACAGTCATCGCTTAAAAACTCCATAAAGGGACAAACCAAAACCAGCAGACAGCTAGCTACAAGTCTTTGGTATAGCAGGAAATGAATGACCAATCAGCAGCTGCACTCCTAGGTCAGATCTCACAAAATAAGTGTGTCCAGCACAACAAGGCACATATGCATCACTGGGCAGCCAATGCTTCTGTGCTGAGAGCACAAAGACCGAGCTGTCAAACACAGCTCTCAGTTACCCCTAAGTGCCGGAAGCTGGCAGGACTGGGTCCTGATCAGTTGACCTCTGTGACAGCCAATCACAACAGTCATGATTTCTAATCCTTCCCAACACCGCCCCTCTGGACAAGGGTGCCGTGGAAAGGGTCAAAGAAAAAAAGAAAAATAGTGCAAGGTATATTTACAGAAAATATATTACATAATAGTAAAATAAAAGGGTATTAAAAAAAGGTGAAAAATACTTAAAGTGGCGGTCCACCCTTAAAAAAAAAAAAAAAAATACAAAAAGGCTACAAAAAATTTGAAAAAAATAAATATATTTTTTATACTTACCAGAAGTGGCCGTTACTAGGCAGATCGTCCTAATCTGCCACTTCCGTGTCCACGGTTCTTTCTTCTCCTCGCGCTGCCTCCTGGGAAATGGGAAGCAGTGTCTTCTTGGACCTTATGTGTGTTCCAGGAGACATCTGCCCATTCACATAGTGCCGTGCGGCTCACGCATGCGCAGTAGGGAATCGGGCAGTGAAGCCGCAATGCTTTACTTCCTGATTTCCCTCACAGAGGATGGCAGTGGGGCAGCCGAGACCCGAGCGATTGCTCGACTTCGGCTGCCAACATGGCGGGCACCCTGGACAGATAAGTGTCCTTATTAAAAGTCAGCAGCTACAGTGTTTGTAGCTGCTGACTTTTCATTTATTTTTTAAGCTAGACCTCCGCTTTAAAGCCCCACTCTGGGAAACATTAAAAGTATTCCCTACAGTGGGGCTGTAACTGTATTGCAAGGGTTAATTGCTTATGTTTAGGGGACACACACATTTTTATTTACTTACCCGATCCTCTGCTCTTAATGTCAAAAGGGTACCTCTGTAAGGGGGGGGAAAAAATGATTAAATAGTTAGTGAAGCTACTTCCAACAACATCCTGGGGAATGCAGAGCAGCAAAAATTCATCAGAAGATGCTTTTGCAATGGACTGAAGTGTCTTGCCACAGTATTTGGGACGCTTCCTATTCAATCATCTGAGGTTTGATTTACCAAGGGTTCAACAAGTCCATACATAAATTTGCAAACTTATAAAAAAAAGTTAAAGCGGAGGTTCACCCTAAATATAAGCCCTCCCATGTGATCCAGCATACTGGCGTCAGCGCCAGTATGCTGTTTTTTTTTTTTTTTTTTAATCCATGTACTTACTGTATTATGCTGAATTTTATTTTTTTTACCCCGCGGTGGACGGCGCCAGTATAGCACGTCACATCTTACGAAAGTACCCGAAAAGGACTCGGGTAATTGCGGCGAAAATGCGGCGCCTGCGCACAGACCTAGGAGCTGACTGCGCAGGCGCCGTATTTCTCCGAGTACTATTTCGGCGTTTTTCGGAGGGCGTGACGCGCCATAGCCGCAGGACTCTGAGAAATACGGCGCCTGCGCAGTCAGCTCCTAGGTCTGTGCGCAGGCGCCGCATTTTCGCCGAGATTACCCGAGTCCTTTTCGGGTACTTTCGTAAGATGTGACGCGCTATACTGGCGCCGTCCACCGCGGGGTAAAAAAAATAAAATTCAGCATAATACAGTAAGTACATGGATTAAAAAAAAAAAAAAAACAGCATACTGGCGCTGACGCCAGTATGCTGGATCACATGGGAGGGCTTATATTTAGGGTGAACCTCCGCTTTAAGTGCTGCCAGATATAAATACAGGGAGTGCAGAATTATTAGGCAAGTTGTATTTTTGAGGATTAATTTTATTATTGAACAACCATGTTCTCAATGAACCCAAAAAACTCATTAATATCAAAGCTGAATATTTTTGGAAGTAGTTTTTAGTTTGTTTTTAGTTTTAACTATTTTAGGGGGATATCTGTGTGTGCAGGTGACTATTACTGTGCATAATTATTAGGCAACTTAACAAAAAACAAATATATACCCATTTCAATTATTTATTTTTACCAGTGAAACCAATATAACATCTCAACATTCACAAATATACATTTCTGACATTCAAAAACAAAACAAAAACAAATCAGTGACCAATATAGCCACCTTTCTTTGCAAGGACACTCATGCAGCCTGCCATCCATGGATTCTGTCAGTGTTTTGATCTGTTCACCATCAACATTGCGTGCAGCAGCAACCACAGCCTCCCAGACACTGTTCAGAGAGGTGTACTGTTTTCCCTCCTTGTAAATCTCACATTTGATGATGGACCACAGGTTCTCAATGGGGTTCAGATCAGGTGAACAAGGAGGCCATGTCATTAGTTTTTCTTCTTTTATACCCTTTCTTGCCAGGCACGCTGTGGAGTACTTGGACGCGTGTGATGGAGCATTGTCCTGCATGAAAATCATGTTTTTCTTGAAGGATGCAGACTTCTTCCTGTACCACTGCTTGAAGAAGGTGTCTTCCAGAAACTGGCAGTAGGACTGGGAGTTGAGCTTGACTCCATCCTCAACCCGAAAAGGCCCCACAAGCTCATCTTTGATGATACCAGCCCAAACCAGTACTCCACCTCCACCTTGCTGGCGTCTGAGTCGGACTGGAGCTCTCTGCCCTTTACCAATCCAGCCACGGGCCCATCCATCTGGCCCATCAAGACTCACTCTCATTTCATCAGTCCATAAAACCTTAGAAAAATCAGTCTTGAGATATTTCTTGGCCCTGTCTTGACGTTTCAGCTTCTGTATCTTGTTCAGTGGTGGTCGTCTTTCAGACTTTCTTACCTTGGCCATGTCTCTGAGTATTGCACACCTTGTGCTTTTGGGCACTCCAGTGATGTTGCAGGTCTGAAATATGGCCAAACTGGTGGCAAGTGGCATCTTGGCAGCTGCACGCTTGACTTTTCTCAGTTCATGGGCAGTTATTTTGCACCTTGGTTTTTCCACACGCTTCTTGCGACCCTGTTGACTATTATGAATGAAACACTTGATTGTTCGATGATCACGCTTCAGAAGCTTTGCAATTTTAAGAGTGCTGCATCCCTCTGCAAGATATCTCACTATTTTTGACTTTTCTGAGGCCTGTCAAGTCCTTCTTTTGACCCTTTTTGTCAAAGGAAAGGAAGTTGCCTAATAATTATGCACACCTGATATAGGGTGTTGATGTCATTAGACCACACCCCTTCTCATTACAGAGATGCACATCACCTAATATGCTTAATTGGTAGTAGGCTTTCGAGCCTATACAGCTTGGAGTAAGACAACATGCATAAAGAGGATGATGTGGTCAAAATACTCATTTGCCTAATAATTCTGCACTCCCTGTATTCTAACATATATATCTTACGAAATTTACCAAGGGTTCAACAAGTCCATACATAAATTTGCAAACTTATAAAAAAAAGTTAAAGCGGAGGTTCACCCTAAATATAAGCCCTCCCATGTGATCCAGCATACTGGCGTCAGCGCCAGTATGCTGTTTTTTTTTTTTTTTTTTAATCCATGTACTTACTGTATTATGCTGAATTTTATTTTTTTTACCCCGCGGTGGACGGCGCCAGTATAGCACGTCACATCTTACGAAAGTACCCGAAAAGGACTCGGGTAATTGCGGCGAAAATGCGGCGCCTGCGCACAGACCTAGGAGCTGACTGCGCAGGCGCCGTATTTCTCCGAGTACTATTTCGGCGTTTTTCGGAGGGCGTGACGCGCCATAGCCGCAGGACTCTGAGAAATACGGCGCCTGCGCAGTCAGCTCCTAGGTCTGTGCGCAGGCGCCGCATTTTCGCCGAGATTACCCGAGTCCTTTTCGGGTACTTTCGTAAGATGTGACGCGCTATACTGGCGCCGTCCACCGCGGGGTAAAAAAAATAAAATTCAGCATAATACAGTAAGTACATGGATTAAAAAAAAAAAAAAAAACAGCATACTGGCGCTGACGCCAGTATGCTGGATCACATGGGAGGGCTTATATTTAGGGTGAACCTCCGCTTTAAGTGCTGCCAGATATAAATACAGGGAGTGCAGAATTATTAGGCAAGTTGTATTTTTGAGGATTAATTTTATTATTGAACAACCATGTTCTCAATGAACCCAAAAAACTCATTAATATCAAAGCTGAATATTTTTGGAAGTAGTTTTTAGTTTGTTTTTAGTTTTAACTATTTTAGGGGGATATCTGTGTGTGCAGGTGACTATTACTGTGCATAATTATTAGGCAACTTAACAAAAAACAAATATATACCCATTTCAATTATTTATTTTTACCAGTGAAACCAATATAACATCTCAACATTCACAAATATACATTTCTGACATTCAAAAACAAAACAAAAACAAATCAGTGACCAATATAGCCACCTTTCTTTGCAAGGACACTCATGCAGCCTGCCATCCATGGATTCTGTCAGTGTTTTGATCTGTTCACCATCAACATTGCGTGCAGCAGCAACCACAGCCTCCCAGACACTGTTCAGAGAGGTGTACTGTTTTCCCTCCTTGTAAATCTCACATTTGATGATGGACCACAGGTTCTCAATGGGGTTCAGATCAGGTGAACAAGGAGGCCATGTCATTAGTTTTTCTTCTTTTATACCCTTTCTTGCCAGGCACGCTGTGGAGTACTTGGACGCGTGTGATGGAGCATTGTCCTGCATGAAAATCATGTTTTTCTTGAAGGATGCAGACTTCTTCCTGTACCACTGCTTGAAGAAGGTGTCTTCCAGAAACTGGCAGTAGGACTGGGAGTTGAGCTTGACTCCATCCTCAACCCGAAAAGGCCCCACAAGCTCATCTTTGATGATACCAGCCCAAACCAGTACTCCACCTCCACCTTGCTGGCGTCTGAGTCGGACTGGAGCTCTCTGCCCTTTACCAATCCAGCCACGGGCCCATCAGTCTGGCCCATCAAGACTCACTCTCATTTCATCAGTCCATAAAACCTTAGAAAAATCAGTCTTGAGATATTTCTTGGCCCTGTCTTGACGTTTCAGCTTCTGTATCTTGTTCAGTGGTGGTCGTCTTTCAGACTTTCTTACCTTGGCCATGTCTCTGAGTATTGCACACCTTGTGCTTTTGGGCACTCCAGTGATGTTGCAGGTCTGAAATATGGCCAAACTGGTGGCAAGTGGCATCTTGGCAGCTGCACGCTTGACTTTTCTCAGTTCATGGGCAGTTATTTTGCACCTTGGTTTTTCCACACGCTTCTTGCGACCCTGTTGACTATTATGAATGAAACACTTGATTGTTCGATGATCACGCTTCAGAAGCTTTGCAATTTTAAGAGTGCTGCATCCCTCTGCAAGATATCTCACTATTTTTGACTTTTCTGAGGCCTGTCAAGTCCTTCTTTTGACCCTTTTTGTCAAAGGAAAGGAAGTTGCCTAATAATTATGCACACCTGATATAGGGTGTTGATGTCATTAGACCACACCCCTTCTCATTACAGAGATGCACATCACCTAATATGCTTAATTGGTAGTAGGCTTTCGAGCCTATACAGCTTGGAGTAAGACAACATGCATAAAGAGGATGATGTGGTCAAAATACTCATTTGCCTAATAATTCTGCACTCCCTGTATTCTAACATATATATCAACACCTTTTTATAAAATGTCTAAAAAAAATGTAATAAACGTGAAATAATTACACCCCTCACATTTTTGTAAATATTTTATTATATCTTTTAATGCAACACTGAGGAAATTATACTTTCTACAATGTAAAGTAGTGAGTGTACAGCTTGTATAACAGTGTAAATTTGCTGTCCTCTCAAAATAACTCAACACACAGCCATTAACCACTTCGGGTCCGCGCTATTGACAGAATACGTCAGCAGCGCGGACCTGAGTCGCCGGGGTCACGTCTTTGGACGTGATTTACTTGTAATTCCCCGCGCGCGCCACAGGTCCCGACGCATCACCGAGGATTCGATGCGTGTACCCGGCGGCCGCGATGTCTGTCAGGTACACGCGATCGTCGGTGACATAGCAGGGACGTGGAGCTCTGTGTGTAAACACAGAGCTCCACATCCTGTCAGGGAGAGGTGACAGATGCTGTTTCTCTTGTACATAGGGAGACAGCATCGATCACCTCCCCCAGTCACCCCCCTCCCCCCACACAGTTAGAACACACCCAGGCAATAAATGTAACCCCTTCCTCACCCCCTAGTGTTAACCCCTTCAATGCCAGTCACATTTATTCAGTAATTAGTGCATATTTATAGCACTGGTCGCTGTATAAATGTGAATGGCGCCAAAAATGTGTCAAAAGTGTCCGATGTGTCCGCTGCAATATCGCAGTCAAAATAAAAAATCGCAGATCGCCGCCATTACTAGTAAAAAAAAAATATTAAAAAAAAATCATAATTCTGTCCCCTATTTTGTAGGTGCTATAACTTTTGCGCAAAGCAGTCACTTATTGTAATTTTTTTTTTTTTTTTTTTTACAAAAATACGTAGAAGAATACGTATCGACCTTAACTGAGAAAATTTTTTTTTTTTAAATTGGGATATTTATTATAGCAACAAGTAAAAAAAATATATATATTTTTAAATTGTCGCTCTTTTTTTGTTTATAACGCAAAAAATAAAAACCGCACGGGCGATCAAATACCACCAAAAGAAAGCTCCATTTGTGGGGAAAAAAAGGACGCCAATTTTGTTTGGGGTGCCACATCGCACGACCGTGCAATTGTCAGTTAAAGCGACGCAGTGCCGCAAGCTGAAATTTCGCCTGGGCACGAAGGGGGTTTATGTGCCCAGTAAGCAAGTGGTTAATGTCTACACCCCTAAGTGAAAATGTCCAAATTGGGCAAAAGTGTAATTTTGTGTGGCCATCATTATTTTCCAGCACTGCCTTAACCCACTTGGGCATGAAGTTCACCAGAGCTTCATGGGTTACCACTGGAGTCCTCTTCCACTTCTCCATGATGACATCTGGTGAATGTTGGAGACCTTGCACTCCTCCACCTTCCGTTTAAGGATGCCCCACAGATGCTCAATAGGATTTAGTTCTGGAGACATGCTTGGCCAGTCTATCACCTTTACCCTCCGCTTCTTTAGCAAGGCAGTGGTCATCTGAGGCCCGCGCACACACGATCAGACATGTCCGACGGACCGTTTTCATTGGACCAGGCTGAAGTGGTCTGTTGGTCTGATGTGCGTACACACCATCGGACCAAAATCCCCTCGGACCAGAACGCGGTGACGTAGAACACAATGACGTGATGAAAAAACGAAGTTCAATGCTTCCAAGCATGCGTCAACTTGATTCTGATCATGCGCAGGATTTTGGTCCGATGATTTTGTGTACTAACCATCGAACATGTCCGATGGACAGGTTTCCAGCGGACAGGTTTCTAAGCATGTTTGGAAACTTTTGTTCGCTGGAAAACGGTCCGATAGGCCGTACACACGATCGAACATGTCCGCTGAAACTGGTCTGCGGATCGATCGTGTGTATGCGGCCTTAGAGGCATGTTTAAGGTCTTTATGTTGGATTACTGCCCTGCAGCCCAGTCTCTGAAGGGAGAGGGGGGAACATGCTCTGCTTCAGTATGTCACAGTACATGTTGACATTCATGGTTCCCTCAATGAACTGTAGCTCCCCAGTGCCGGCAGCACTCATGCAGCCATAAACCATGACACTGCCACCACCATGTACTCTATGTCTTTGTACTCCTCACCTGGTTGCCACCACACATGCTTTATTAAACCATCTGAACCAAATAAGTTTATTTTGGTCTCATCAGACCACAGGACATGGTTCCAGTAATCTATTTCCTTAGCCTGTCTGTCTTCAACAAACTGTTTTCAGGCTTTCTTGTGCATCATCTTTAGAAGAGGCTTCCTTCTGGGGTGACAGACATGCAGAATTTGATGCGGTGTGCGGCGTATGGTCTAAGCACTTACAGGCAGTCCCCAGATGATGACATTTCTAGTCGAAACACTTCAGAGAATCAACTACAACATCGCTTTTGGTACCATAATATCTGACAAGCCTATGATGAGAGTTTAACATGTGAGTTTCATCCTACTTTTAATAAACAACACTGTTCATGCGGTATCACGCTATGCGGTATCACGCTATGCAAGTTCTTTTCAATATTTCTTGCATGGCATGTGGTTACTGAGCCTCTATGAAGTTATCATTAACACTGTGATTTGGGATCAAGTCAATTGGCCGTTTGGATCCAGGACTAGCTGTTTAGTTCAGGGTGATCCCTAGTCATTTATATTTGGTAAGCCCCTTTTTCTACCATTGGTGGTGGCACTTTTGTCAAACTGTTGTTCCATCTTCAAGATCTCCTCATGGTGAAGCCATCTTTATCCACATTTATTTGGACTCTAGTCACTTCATGCACTTTCCTGTGGTGAAGTCACCCTTATTTCCACTCTTTTGGATTTCAGTCACTATGAACTCTCATTTCTTTGTTATTACTTGCAAGCCTTTACTATATGTTGGCAGAGGCACATTAATATGTCTAGTAAGGTCACGTGGTGACACTAAGATTTAGTCATGTATTAATATATGTAGATTTGGTTTGTCATCTTTTAGATTACCTTATTTATTCTATTCCAAAGTTTTGTGGCAGCTTATATTTGTATTATACACAGCGCAGTTTATTCTTTATATTTTTGACCCCCATCCCTTTAACCTCTGCAGCAATGCTGGCAGCACTCATATGTCTGTCTATTTCCAAAAGACAACCTCTGGATATGATGCTGAGCACGTGCACCCAACTTCTTTGGTCGACCGTGCCGAGGCCTGTTCTGAGTGGAACCTGTCATGTTTAACCGCTGTATGGTCTTGGCCACCGTGCTACAGCTCAGTTTCAGGGTCTTGGCAATCTTAGAGCCTATGCCATCTTTACGTAGAGCCTCAGAGAGTTCTTTGCCATGAGGTGCCATGTTGAACTTCCACTGACCAGTATGAGCGAGTGAGAGCAATAACACTAAATTTAACACACCTGCTCCTCATTCACACCTGAGACCTTGTAACGCTAATGAGTCACATGACACCGGGCAGAGAAAATGGCCAATTGGGCCCAAATTGGACTTTTCACTTAGGGGGTGTACTCACTTTAGTTGCACAAAGTCAGGAACTTTGTAGGATTGATGTCAGGTGTGTGTGTCCCTGGGACACAGCTGATCACAGATCGAGGCAAAAAAGCCAATCACAGAGGCCTTTTACCATGTGTTCAGCTGTGTGCAGTCACAGCTGATCATGATGTAAACAAGCCGGTTATCGGAAATCCTTTGCTCACGCTGACAGTAGGAGGAGAGTCGTTAACCAACTTGTGTGAAAGGGACATCTGCACTGATAATCAGGGCACTGATTATTAGCGTTATGATTATCAGTTTAGCCCCAGCAGTTGCCATCAGTGCCGACTACCAGTGCCCAACAGTGAAGGAGAATTTATCTATAAAATTCTATATTTTTGGTTAAATGAAAAAATGGCCAGGGCAGGAAGTGGATAAGAGCCCTTTCACACTGAAAGTGCCCGGGCGTCAGCGGTAAAGCGCCGCTATTTTTAGCAGCAATTTACCGCTCCTAAAGAGTTAAAAAAAAAAGACCTGTCCGCAGCTTTTTTGCAACGCCCTGCCAGTGCAGCGCCCCAGTGTGAAAGCACTCAGGCTTTCACACCGGAATTGCAGATGAGGCTTTTTTCAGGCGCTTTACATGCACTATTTTTAGAGCTAAAACATCTGAAAAAAATGCTTCTAGTATGAAAGGGGTCTTAGAGTGCCCTGTATGCAAGTGGTTAAAGTGATTATAACCCTAAAAAAAAAAAGAAAAAACACAGACGCTGCTGTACCTTTAAGGCAGGCATGTCCAATCGTGGCCCGCGTTCTAGTTTCGAATGGCCCACCTGGTAACTTGGACATTTATAGCTTTTGTGGGCCCCAACGAATCCCCAAGCGCAACAAAATATATACATGCTGGCTAACTTGAAGGGGACAGGGTGGAGGCAGGATGAGTGCCGTACATTCAGGTGAATTTCCGTTTGCACGGTGGCCTCCGTAATAGGAAGTCCAATCTCCTGTGCTGCCATTGGACGACTGTCCTGTCCATCATAGGAGGCAGGACTTTGCATTAAAGAGGCCGCCAAGAAAACAGATTCTTCTGTATGTAATGTGTTGGCGCTCGTCCCATCCCCTCTGAGGTTGCAGATGGGCATCAATCAGGCTGCACTGATAGCAATGGTGAGTCTGCATTCATGGCAATTTGGTTGCTGCATTCCTAGTAGGGATGAGCTTTGAGTTAGACTCGAACATTGGCTGTTCACCAGTTCAGCGAACAATTTTGGGTATTCGCTTTTAATTAAAAAGCCGCGAAACACCCTATAAAAGTCTATGCTAGAATTCTAAAGTGCTAATATTAAAGGTTATTTTTAATTTTAATTTTATTTTTTAAGTTATTGTCCCAAAAAGTGTTTGGGGACCTGGGTCCTGTCCCAGGTGACATGTATCAATGCAAAAAAAAGTTTTGAAAACTGCAGTTTTTTCGGAAGCAGTGATTTTAATAATGCTTAAAGTGAAACAATAAAAGTGAAATATTCCTTTACATTTCGTACCTGGGGGGTGTCTATAGTATGCCTGTAAAGTAGCGCATGTTTCCCGTGCTTAGAATTGTTCCTGCAGAAAGTGTAATTTCTGACACTACAGAGAAAAGCAATTGAAAAAAATTACAGGGGCTCCCCCCCAGTCCATTACCAGGCCCTTTGGGTTAGGTATGAAAGCGCTTCATCAGAGTCAATATTGGAGTCCAAACAATAATGAAAGTAAAATTGATAGTTTATTGTCTGAAAACAGGTTTCAATGATACCAGCTTGAACTGCAGAATATTGAATGGTAGTGATCCAAATACTGGCATTCAACTAGGCCGTTATACAAACACTGTCACAACAGCACTTCCAATAGGCAAATGCCTATCCCACAGGCACAGCGTCTCACACCGGGGAAACAACAAGGTGATGTGGAACATCAGAAGCAGTCTGAGTTTAACACTCTTACCCGGACCGGAGTGGATGGATGAACACACGGGTGGAGGATGGGATCTGTGAGCCGTGGGTTTGTTGGGCTGTCCTCGAGGTGCGCTGTGGAGAGACAGAGCGCGCGCTGATCCTCACCTGATCGGGACATCTCACCGATTCAGGCCAGTGGAACAAAAGCGAGGCTTGGAAACTGCTGGTGCAGGATTGGTTGTTAGTTGGCCAGTAGAGACAAAGTGGGCGTGCTGCTAAAGTCCTGTAGCTAGAACACAGTCTCTGAAGATGTATGCAGTGTGCAAAGTGACGCTGGCTGGAACGAGAAACTTTTGCTGCTACAATCTTTAGACAACATGTGTCGGGTCAAAGCCCTTCCTGATGCTACATTGTCTCCAAACAAATTTGTTATCATTTTCTTCTCACAGCTATCTTTTGATGGTATTCACTGCGTTTTTTTTTTGTTTTTTTTTGCAATAAGCAAAAAAAAGATAACATTTAAAAAAAAAAAAATTGTTTTAGTTTCTATCTTTAAAATTTTGCAAAGAAGTAATATTTCTTCATACACTAAATGACAACATTTTGGAAAGCCAACACCCTAACAAATAATTTATGAGGCATAATGAATCTTTTGAACGGTTCATTTTTTCCCAAAAGTTTTTGGAAAATAAATTAAAACACGCTTTTTTTTTTTACACAAAAGTTGTCCATTTATAAGATATTTTTAACACACAGCATGTACATAGAAAAAAAATGACACCCCAAAATACATTCTGCTGCTCCTCCTGAATATGGCAACACCACATGTGTAAAACTTTAACATAACCTGGCCACATACAGAGGCCCAACATCCAAGTAGCAACTCCAGGCGTTCTAGAAGCATCAATTACACACACATATTCATGAAAAGTCCTGGGTCAGTGCAGGTAGAGTTATAGTCAGCAAAGCCAAAGTATTGGTCCAGGCAGCAGACAGGACCATCAAGTTTAAGGCCTCAGTCGGGACAAATGGGGACGGGGTAGAGGCTTCTCCCACCCAAATCGCTTTGAACCCTCTGGGCAACCAGACCCTGTTCTGGGAACACAGAAACTGTTTTTCTCAACTCAGAACACCATTATGGACCCCCTCACATATGTGAGACCCCTGTGTAGCAGGGTGAAAGATCAGTCCAAGGGGCAGGCAAAAACATGGTCAACAATCCGAGGTCAGGCAGAAATAGACAGTAGGCAGAGGGATAGTCGATGGTCCAGGGTCAGTTCACGTGAAAGGCATAAACATGGTGGATAAACAATGCAGACGGCAGGCAGAGGCATAGTCGATAAACAGGCCAGGGTCAGTTGAGTTGAGGCACTAGGCTGGTAGGTTGGTTGGTTAAGGAACCAGGGAAATTGAAACCGGGGAAACGGCAGTCTATTAGAAATTTGGGCTAATAGTTTACGAGAGTGCGATATCGCTTGAAGCATTCTCTGATGCATAAGCCAGGTTGGGAGGGACATTGGGGACAATAGTGTCTTTCCCAACTCCTCCTTTGAGGCACACCCAACATCTTTTTTGGCGCCTTCTTCCGTTTTCTGATAGTGGAATATTTTCAGGAAGATGGTGCTCATGCTGTCTGCTGACAGAATCGGAGCGAATGCTTTCTGGGGTGGAGCCTTGCTGATAAATCAGGGCAGTGACAATTTTCGATAAATCCGATAAAGGGGTTGGACATTTCCCACAGATTTTTGATAAGTGACGTATGCATTATAAATGGCCGAATGGAAGAAGTATATTGCAACTTTTTTGTACCAGAAGAGGGACTTTCATGTTGAAAGATAGGGCTGCAGCATTTGATCGTTTAAATCCCCCCTCCCCCTTGAACTTACTGTATTAGTTGATACAGCAAGGCTTTTGAACAGGACCACGTCTTCTGCGAAGTTCCACGAGGTGTCATTATGGATGGTGGACATGATGTAAGCATCTTTCTTATCCCTCCACTTCACAGCCAACACTTCCTCATTCCTCAGGCTTGCTGATACCCCCCTTTGTAGCCTTGTGGTGACTAGACTCTGTGGGAAGCCTTTCCTGTTTTTTTTTTTTTTTGCTGTACCACAGGCCAAAGTTTTTGTCAAGTATAGGTGGCGAAACGGGCAAACTGGTGAAGTAATTATGATAAATATGATACCCCTTTTGGAGGAGTGGGAATGCTAACTCCCAGAGAATTTTCCCGCTTATTCCCATGTACGTTGGACACTCAGGGGGCTGGAGCGGAGCTGGGAGTCTTTGCCTTGGTACACACGAAAGGCATGCACATATCTGGAGGAGCTTTCACAGGTCTCCATTCAAAAGGGCGGGCATAATATGTGTTGGGGTTGTTTTATATGTAATGACGGGCAAAAAGATTTGTTTGGTCCATGATGCTTTGAAGTAACTCATCAGGGAAAAATTAATAAAAAAAAAAAAAACATTTCAGAGAAACCTTTGGTGTTGGCCTGCACACCTGGCTGTGCTGTGAAGTGAAAGGGGGGGGGGGGGGGGGTGTGGCTGACCCGGTGCTAAAAGGCATCCAGAAGATGGCTTTGGGCCCTACTTTGGTGTGGAATTCCAGCACTTGTACTGGGCCTTTCTTTCCAGGGTCTAGCAGCACTTGTACTGGGCCTCTCCTCCTGGAGTCTAGCGCCGTTGGCATTTGCTGATTGGCCATTGGCACTGCTGGTAGCAGCCTGGTGTTCAGATCATCATCTTTTTGGACAGACTACTTCCTCCTCCGATTTGGATGTACTGCCGTTGGGGGGCTTGTATTGCAAACCAGAATAGGAACTAGAATCAGAACTGTACTGGGGTGGTGAGAGCTCCCCGCCACTCATCGGTCAGGCTTAGCATTTGGTATGCCTCTTCTGGAGTGTATACTCTTCTGGACATGGCTGTATGACAAGGCTGCACGACAGGCACTGCTGGGCACACAAGACATGTACTAAGATGGGGTGACAGGTACTCCGGTACCTGATGGGGGGGTGACAGATACTCCGGTAGTACTCTCGATGGGGGGTGACAGGTACTCCAGGAACCCTTGATGGGGGGTTACAGGTACTCTGGTACTCTTGATGGGGGGGTTACAGGTACTCCAGGACTCTTGATGGGGGTTGACAGGTACTCTTTATTTGGGGGGCAATCTGGGCACAGTAATAATTTACAGTAACTCACTGTTCCGTTTTCTCCTTCTTACAACTGGATCGATGTGTGAGGAGGAGCCAGCAACAGCTGTTACACTGGGTTTGTTTACACTTGTGACCGGCTGCGCATCGGCCTTGTGTAGTGTGTTGCGGTGATGGAGACATATAGAGGGAGTGTCTTAATTTCAGTAAGCTAGATTGGGCAGGCAGTTGATTTAGTTAGATCCAGTGTATATATACAGTGTGTGTGTGACAGAGTGTGTGTGTGTGTGTGTGAGTGTGTGTGTGAGAGAGTGAGAGTGTGTGTGTGTGTGTGAGAGAGAGAGAGAGAGAGAGAGAGAGAGAGAGAGTGTACACAGTTTATACTGCAGCTCACTGAATCATCTGCCTGCCTGTAGTATAATAGAAAGAGAATAGGAATTGTCTGCAGTGAGGTATAGCTGCACACTGTGCCGTGTGTGTGTGTGTACAGCTTTGTGCAACTACATCTCACTGCAGGCCATTCCCTTGTGTACCTATTCCAATACATCAAATTTGGTATGTCTGGCAGACGTTCACAGGGCAATAAAACAGGGCAAGCAGGCTCTGTGTCTAGAGGCAACAGTGCTGGTCGTGGACACTGTGTATCCTCATCAGCACGTGGCCATGGGGCACACTTGTCCTTTTTTCCAGAAGCTGGCCGTGTTAAGCCCAAACTGTTCGACCAGTGTCGGGTATATGCTGCAGGAGGATGAGCAGCGTTTTGAAATCTCTGATGATGGTACCTAGCTTGAGGAAGGCAGTAACTTGCCTCTGCTGGCAGCTGGGAAGGATGCAGGACAAGGTACAGTAGTGTTGGAGGTTGTTCCGCCACCACACCTCCAAAATGCTACTACTGGTTGTGACACACCTCTCTCCTCCACACCCTCCTCTTCTTCCTCTGTGGTCTCTTCCTGTGCTGATGTGTCCTCGGAACCAGCGGTGCTCCGTAGGCGTTTAAGAGGGTTCGAAGGCAAAGAGATGCCATGCGGTGCTTGAGCTGATGTGCTTGGGGGACAGGAGCCACACTGGGCCAGAGGTTCTGTCAGCTCTGCAGGGGCAGGCTCAAAGGTGGTTGATGCCATGCCAGCTTAATCCAGGAATGGTGGTTTGCAACAATGGCACCAACCTCCTCTCCGCCCTGTGACAGGGACAACTGACCCATGTGCCCTGTTTTGCTCATGTCCTTAACTTGGTGGTGCAGTGGTTCCTGGGCAGGTTCCCGGGGTTACAGCATGTCCTGAAGCAGGCCAGGAAACTCTGTGTGCATGTCTGACGGTCATATAAAAGGAATACAACCTGCCCAAGAACCGCCTAATCTGTAACATGCCCACCAGGTGGAACTCTACGTTGGCCATGCTGCATCGGCTGCACACGCAGCAGAGGGCCATCACTGAGTATCTGTGCCAATATGGCAGCAGGACAGGGTCAGAGGATCTTTTTTTTTTTTCACGCCAGTGGGCCATGATCAGGAATGCATGCACTGTCCTGTCACCATTTGAGGAGGCCACACGGATGGTGAGCAATAACAGTGCATGCATCAGTGAAACTGTCCCTCTTATTCACCTGTTGGAGCACACGCTGCGTGGAATAATGGACAGGGCCCTTGAGGCAGAAAAGAGGGAGGAAGAGGAGGACTTCCTTACCTCTCAAGGCCCCCTTTATCCAGACAGTTTCCTGCTTGCCCACCTATCACACAGAACGAGGAGGAAGAGGATTGTGTCAGCATGAAGGTGGAGCCTAGCACTCCGCATCAGTCTTCAAGGGATCAGTTACAGTCCCAAGACACCCATGGACTTGTACGTAGCTGCCGATCCTGCTGTCCTCAGTGACCCAGAGGACTCTGCACCAAATGCCTCAGCAAACCAACGCTGTATGGCCTCCCTGATCCTGCAAAGGCTGCGGAAAGAGCCTTGTATTCGTGCTATCAAGAAGAGAGGGATCATTACTGGCTGGCAACCCTCCTTGATCCACGTTACCGGAGCAGAAGATGAAACATTTTCGGGAGGCCTTGCAGAAAGGTCTGTGCGACGCGTTCCCAGAGACTGGGAGGTTACAAAATCCTGGTCAACGTGTTGCTAAAGGTTTCGGTCAGTCACAGAGGGAATGGTGGAGAAGGTGGCCGTCTGACCGATGCGTTCAGATAATTTTTTAGTCCACAGCCCCAAGGAATGATCGGTTCCAGCAACCATCGCCAGCGTCTGTTTTACATGGTATCTGTGAGGGGTTGCAGTGTTGTGGCACCAGTGCCTAATACCCAATTTTTCTGCCCCTGTTTAACAGTGGAGTGCAATTACAATTTTTGATCTAATATTTCACAACAGGGCCCATTCCTGTGCCCACCAGGAGTAACAGCGCTTACAGTGTTGTAGCTCCAGCACCACCACCACAGGCCCAATTTTTTCTGCCCTTGTTCAACAGGGGCATGTAATTACAATTCTTGATCTAATATTTCACAGCAGGGCCCATTCCTGCACCCACCAAGAGTAACTGTGAGGACTTACAGTGTTGTGGCACCAGCACCAAAGCCCCAATTTTTCTACCACTGTTCAACAATGGCATGCAATTTTTTTTTTTCACATCAGACTAGACCAGGGTACAAACTGTCAGACAGCTCATAGACCCTTCCGCCCTTCACTTCCCCCTGTAGTCGTCGCATCACTTGTGGCTTCTCATCTCTTTCTTAATATTTCGGTGTATATGTTTTTTTTTATACTGAAAATAATTACATGTGGATATTCCTCCCAATCCCCCCCCCTCCCTCCATCTTGTCATTCCACAGTCTCACCCCCCCCCCCCCCAGGTGGTCCCCTCACGCTCTATTCTTTTATCTCACTCTTAAGTTTTCTGTGAAACTCCAGGTTCTTTTAAATTCCTTCCATGTACCCCATTTGTCTCTTATATCCCCTTTGTCTTCCTCCCCTCCAAGTCTCAACTCCTCCCTCCTATGTGTTTCCTATACCGCGTCGATCCACTCCCAAACCTGAGGGCTTTTCTTTTCCCTCCATTTCTTGGGTATTAACCTTTTTGCGGCATTGAGGAGGTGTGGTATCAGAGTTTTTTTTATATTCTTTTATAGGATCGGCCCCCCCCATGGAAGAGGACGACCCAGGGGTCTTCTACTATGTATTTTTTTGTTATTTACTTGATAAGAGTTAGAATTTTTTTCCAGTATCTTTTGATCTTAGGGCAGTTCCACCACAGGTGGGCCATTGTCCCCCTAGTTGAACAACCTCTCCAGCAATCAGCCGACTGCCCCTCTTTATATTTGCTGATTATATCTGGGGTGGCGTACCATCCGGTCATGAGTTTAAAATTCATCTCGGCCGTTCTTACATCTATTGCTGACGAATGGGTTAAATTGATAATTCTTTCTACAGTCGTTTTTCTCCTAGTGCTTTCAAATTCTCTTTCCCATTTTTTGATATACCTGGGTGTCCCCAGTTCCTCCGCCCTCATCAGGAATGTATATATTTTTGAAATATTTCCTTTTGAGTTTTCGGCTAGACATAGATGTTCCAGTGGAGTTAACTCCTTCTGTTCCCTTAAGGAACCCGGAAGACTCCTGATGAAGGAGGATAGCTGCAGGTATCTCCATTCATTACACCCTGTGAGATCTGTCTTAGATTTAATCTCTGAAAGTGACATAATTTTTCCCTTTTGAGTGATATCTTTTACCCGAATTCTATTTTTAATCCAATTCCCACCCTCTCCTTTAAGTCCTGGTGCAAAAAAATTGTTGTCTTTTAAATCTATTAGTGGTGAATTATATTCTAATCCTAGCTGTTTGTGTATTTTGTCCCATAACCTTAGTGCTATCCGTGTGATTTCATGTGTAGTTGCATGCACCCTTCTAAAATGTGGAGGATTCCATATTGTTCTACCCAATTGTGTCCTTGCAAGTGTACATTCAATGTTAACCCATCTTTTATCGTGATTTTCTTTGGCCCATTCTATTATGCGGGAGATTACTGAGGCATTATAATATTTCCTTATATCCGGGACTGCTAGTCCTCCCTGTTTTTTCCCTGTTTTAATACCTGGAGAGAGATCCTGTGTTTTTTTTTATTCAATATGTAATTTAATAGCAAGGAGTTGAGTGTTTTAAAGTAGAATTGTGGTACGGCAACTGGGGCCATCTGAAACCTATACAGGATTTTTGGCATTAATATAATTTTTACTATATTTATCCTTCCAAACCAGGAGATCGGCCAGTTCTTAATTTTTTTAATTTCATCTAATAGAGGGATATAATTTAATCTATATATTTTTTTTGGAGATTTTGCTAATTTTATTCCCAGATACTTTATCTCTTTCTGCCAGGTGAAGTTGTACACTTTTTTGATGAATTGTTCTTCAACTTCATTAATATTTACGTTTAGAATTTCGGTCTTGGACACATTCATCTTAAAATTGGAGATTTCTCCATATTGTTTAATGTTGGCCATTAAATGAGGCAACGTGGATCTTGGGTCCCTCACAAAAAATAGAACATCGTCCGCAAACGCGGCTAATTTATGCTCTTCTTCTCCTGCTCTTACCCCCTTGATGTTGTGGTCGTTGCGTATCATTGCCAACAAAGGCTCTAGCGATAACACAAAAAGGAGGGGGAACAGTGGACATCACTGCCTGGTCCCGTTTCTCATTTCAAAAGGTGTCGATAGGGATCCATTGATTTTCACTCTTGCTCGGGGGTGGTGGTACAGAGTTTTAATCCTCTCCCTCATCCTTGGGCCTATCCCAACATTTTCTAATATTTGCATCATGAGCCCCCAGTCTACCCTGTCAAACGCTTTTTCCGCGTCTACTGACAGGAGTAGACTGGGTGCTCCATTTTCTTTGATCTGCCCAAGGATTAGGAGTGCCCTCACCCCGTTGTCCTTCCCCTCCCTCCCTGGTATGAATCCTACCTGGTCAGGATGGACCAGGCCCATCATTGTCTCCTTCATTCGCTCTGCCAGGATCTTAGCATAAATCTTTATGTCCACGTTCAGTAGTGAGATTGGCCTAAATCCCAAGCACAGCGTATTGTCTTCCCCCTCCTTTTCTATGACCGTGATGTTTGCTGTCGAGGCCTCCCTGCTTAATTCGTAGTCGGACCCTAATCCGTTGAAATACTGACATAGTCTTGGAATCAAAATGGTTCCAAAGCTTTGTAGGTACCTGATCGTGAAGCCGTCGGGCCCAGGGCTTTTCCCTTTGGCAGAGTTTTTTAGAATTCTCCTTATTTCCTCCTCGGTAATAGGTCTGTCTAAATTTTCAGCTACGTCGTTGTCTATTCTAGGGAGGATAGCTTTCCTTAAAACTTCCCCTATATTTGCCTCTTTTTCTCCAGGGTTCCAGTTCTTTTGTTTCACATTGTATAGGCCCTCGTAGTATCTTCTAAACTCTTCTGCTATGTCCGTTGTATTGTATACCAGGTCCCCGTTCTTTTTTCTAATTTTTCCTGCCTTTCTTTTTCTGTACCATTCTAGCAAGGGATTTACTGGGTTTGTCCCCCCATATGTATCTTTCTCTTTCAATGCTATTTAATTCTTTCTTAATTTCTTGTTCTGTGAGTACTCTATACTCATCTCTTTTAAGTATTAATTTATGCCATATTTCTATTTTTTTGGCCTCTTTTTTTATGTTCCTGTTCCAATTTTAAGATTTCGTTCGCTGTTTCCTTTAGTATCCTTGTTTTTTCTTTCTTTTTCCTGGCTCCCTCCCTAATAAATATTCCCCTAATGTAAGCTTTGTGGGCTTCCCAAAGTGTGGCCCTGGAGATCCCCTCCATGTCATTCTCGAGAAAGTACATTTCTAGTTCCTCCTGTACTCATTTTACTATTTCTTCATCCCCCAGTAGGCTCTCGTCTAATCTCCACTCTGGTGGGTTTGTTTTCCGGTCGGATAGATTCAGTTTCATAGTAATAGGAGCATGATCAGATAACGTCGTAGCTTCTATACCTGTTTCTACTACCCTCTCTAGGAGTCTGATCTATGAGGATATAGTCAATCCTCGAGTATGTCCCGTGCACAGGGGAGTAAAATGTGTAATCCCTAATTTTGGGGTGTTGGATTCGCCATACGTCGACCAACTGGTCGTGGTACATTCTTTGTTTCAGTGTTTTCAACTGGCTTTCCTTTGTCCCCTGTGCACGGGACGTACTATCCAATCCGGACTCCATACATAAGTTGAGGTCCCCCATTAGTATCACATGTCCTGCCTCAAAATTTTTTAATTTTACCAAGATTTTTTTTACATAGCCTACGGAGTCAGTATTGGGGGCGTAAATATTGGCTAGCGTATATTCTATTCCTCCCAGTTTTCCTTTCAAAAATATAAACCTTCCTTCGGGGTCTGCCAATCTATCTTCCAACTCAAAACGCATCCCTCTTGTTATCCCAATTGCGACACCTCTAGCCCGCTTAGTTATTGTATCCCCGTAGTACCAAATCGGGTGGCTGCGGGAATATAATCTTGTGTTGGATTCCAATGTCAGGTGGGTCTCCTGCAGGAAGGCTATGTCCGCTTTGTAGTGATGTAGTTCCCTGAGAATGTTATGTCTCTTGACAGGGGAATTTAAGCCCTTAACATTGTATGAAAGGAATTTAATCTCAGTCATCTAAATGTATTGTTGTTCTTTTGCTTACTTTGTTGTTTCCTTTCTTTCTACCACACTTGGGGGCACACCTAGGGGATGAAAAACTGGACAATGTGGAATCCACGAAAATCAGAGGATCAGAGAGTCAGGTCGCGGAACCCACATTTCTTCTCTTATCTACTGTTCCGCAGTCTCTTTTAATACCTTGTGGTTTCCTGCAACTCCGCTTTTTTTTTTTTTTTTGGGGGGGGTTTGGGGGGATGCCGTTAACTTTGCTTATAGAAGTTTTCGTGGACCCTAGATATCCCTTTAGCTCCACTGCTCCCTTTCAGCTTTCTGTCTTTAGAGTGTTAAGGGAGCTCCGAATTTGGGGAGGCTTTACAGATCCTAAACTGATGTTGAGGTTATCCTTCTCCTTTATTTTATGAGGTATTTTCACAAAACCTCAGTTCTAACCAAACTCAGGGGACACAACGCACCGGTGACCCCACGCTGTCCCCGTGCAACTCACGGACAGTTACTTCCCGTTGTTTACTTGTCTTTGCTTATCCCCCTGAGCAGTCAGAGCTTTTCCTTTACACACCTGCGTCCACTCTCGTAGAAGCGGGTAAGTATATTCTTTGGACTTTGTACCATTTGTTGGCTGGGCCCGAGATTATTTTAAGCTCTAATAGAAGCAACCTGCGTTACATACGTCCCCCTCGGTTGTTATTTTTAATTGTGCCTTTTCTGTCTTGGGAATGGGTATGGGTTAAGGGTCCGTTTTACTTAGTAGGGTATTTTGCTTAGCCCCGATTGCACTCCGCGCTCCTCTTTTAATGTTTTACTTTCCTTCCCAGAGTGCAATGAGGGTCAGCAATCTCCTTGTTTATACTCCAGACTTTACACTTCCCCTACCCCTTTCAGAGTCACAAGTCACAAGTTCTATACTTCCTCTTAGAAAGGCATACTTGGTTACATTCTTCCACACATTGCTTTAATCATTATTATTATATTATTATTTTACTCCTGGGAGACCAATGTCAATAAAGGGGAGTTGAAGGAGATTTGTGGGGGGGGGTCTCCCCGTCCGATCTCGGCTCAATGAGCGCCTCACCCGTCCCTTGGATTTCCTTCCGATCAGCTACCGGGCTGCGCGTTTCCCGGATGCCTCCTGACGTAGTGTTGGATCTCCCAAGCTTGCTGCCCGGAGGTAGCTGCATTTAGTGCACGCCAATCAGGGTTCGCCCGGGACTTTTTCGCTGCATCTTCCGCATCTAGCGATTGCCGGGGGATTGCGTGTGACGGGTCCCCTGATCTTGTGGGTCGCGGGCAGGCAGGGATGATCTTCCGCTCACTCCTCGCTCTGCTCCAGCCTCTCACAGCCTCTCACGCTGTGCTTCGCCGAGCCGTCGGATCCTCGTTGCGGCAGCCATAGAGCACTCCGGCACCTCCCTCCTCACGCATGTCACGTCCTCATGACGCGCGCGCCCTGTGTTTGCAATTACAATTCTTGATATAATAATTCGCACAGCAGGGCATTCTAGCGCCCACCAAGACTAACTGTGAGGGCTCACAATGTTGTGGCAACACAAACACCTAGAGCCCAAAAGACTATATACGGCAGGCTCCTACTTTCAAACATCCAACTTACAAACAAATTCTACTTGCAAACAGAAGGAGACATAAGGAAGTGAGAGGGAAAACTATCCCTAGGAAGGGAAATTCTCTTCTGTAAGACATGTCTTCTGTTCACTGATGCTTTATCACCAATCCCTGTTTAAAAAAAAAAAATATGTTTTCAAAAAAATAATTTGTCATTGGGACAGAAAGTGAATTGCAATCTTCTGAACAGATGCACACAGACAGCAAAACAAAATGTTACAGGGGTGATAACACTTATGTTTTCAAAAAAGCTTTAAAAATAGATTTTTGGGCTGGAGCTACACTTTAAAAAAGTACCAGTTCAAAATTACAAACAGATTCTACTTAAAGGAGTTGTAAAGGAAAAAAATGTTTTGCCTAAAATTAATTTCTGCAAGGTAGACAGAATAGTGTAATTATTCTGTTAAAAAAAAAAAAATACACACAGTTGTACAGAACTGTGAGAAAGATTAATACAACTGTGTGTATCAATGCGCCACCCAGTGGTTGCCGGCGGTACTGCTTCTGATGTATATATAAAAAAAAAAAAACAGACCAGTGAAATATCTATATTAAAAGACCATATAACTCCTATGAAAAAAGCAGAATCAAAGTTTGATTCCGCTTTTTTCAATGGAGTTTTATGGTTTTTAACATTATAGACATACCACTGGTCTGTTTTTTATATATTTGTATTTTCAAATAAATCACAGGCTTATTTGGGGGGGGGGGGGTTCTAGCTATCAATTTTTTTTTTTATATAATCTTTATTTTAAATTTTCAGAGAAAAACAGACGTACAAACACTCAGCCAACATGGCCCAGTAAGAGGAGTAAAACAGATACACTGCATGGTATAGCAGATCAGGCATCAGGCACTTAATAGCGACAGATTACATCCCTAGGGGGTACCCAAACCGGGTAGTACATCAGGGGAATCAGGGGAAATAATTAGCAACATAAGTAAAAAACATAAACCCGGTCCAACGTGGATTTCCCCAACCGTATCTCCCAAGCACATCCCGGTGAAAGGCCAACCCCTCCACACAGCCATAACTAGCAGAACATACCTTCAGGTACCTAGCCCATATGCAGTGAGGGAACGGGGAAATGGAACTCCGAGAGGAGTAGTAGAGCAGACATCAAAATAAGAGACCAACGACATAGTGAAAAAAAAAAAAACACATAGTAAGGGGGAAAAGTGGGAAGGAAGCATCTGCAGCATGCACAACATAGTGTAGAAACAACAATAGTAAATCTACCTAGGCTCTAGCGATCCCATCATTATCGTGACCTCCAGAGGCGGCCCTCCCCCCAGAACCGGGCCCCCCACCAGAGGTGGTCATCCCCGAAGGGGATCCAGGCGCAGGCAGCGCGTCCGGCCCTGTATAGTGTATCCAGGTGGCCCAGATCGAGTAGAATTTATCGTACTTGTCTTTGCACTGTGCCATCCACTCCTCAGCAGCCCTTATTTTGTTCACCAGAGCGGGTGGGTATCTGAGGTGTCTTCCAATGTATCGGGATCAGCCGTCGGGCTGCATTGAGCAGATGAGGCAGCGAAGACCCACGGTATTGACTAACTGGAACAGTGGGGAAGTGGAGCAGGGACTCCAACGGAGAATCCGGGAGCTCCACGTCTAAGATCAATTTGATCTGTGTGTGGATGTCTTGCCAAAAGGGGCGCAACTTGGGACACTCCCACCAAATGTGGAGGAAGGTGCCCCTGTGTCCACATTCTCTCCAACAGGCATCTGACAGAGAGGGGTATATTTTAGAGAGTTTGGATGGTACCCTGTACCATCTAGTCAAAACTTTGTAGCTATTCTCCTGCATCCTTGTATCAACAGTGCTTGAATGCGTAAGTCTATACACGTGATCTAGTTGAGGTTTAGTAAAGACGTGCCGGAGGATTGTATAAGGGTATATAGCAAGGAAATGGCATGGGGAATAGGAGCCGCGGACATGCATAGTTGCTCAAAGGGGATGCCATGGTGGGTGATCTAACCCCCTGGGGGAGGGTGGCGAGAAAATGACTGAGTTGCCGGTAGCGCCACTCATCCATTGGGAAGGGGCCATACAGTTCTCTTAGCGTGGCCAAGGGCAGCAGGCCCCCGTCTCGAACAAACCTGCCACACCTGGACTCCCCATCCGCCGCCCACGTCCGAAAGGAGGAAGGGTGTTCCCCGGGAGTGAACCAGGGGAAGCCCCCTAGGGGAGCCAACGGGGAGGTCGGCAAAGCAAGCTCCCCCTCCCTATTCAGGGCATCCCAGATCGTCAGAGCATGGACGGCAAGTGGGGAAACCAGCGCCGACAGGCCCCTACTTTCCTTAGGCACCCATGGGGCATGGGACAGATTGCGCCCTGCCAGGAATTTGTCAAGGGGCACCCATAATTTGTGTTGAACGTTGTGATACCAATCCAAAAGGCGCTGTAGGGCTATCGCCTCGTAGTACCTGCGAACTACCGGAACACCCAACCCACCTGCTGACTTAGGGCGCTGCAAGAGGCGAAATGCCAACCGAGGGCATTTCCCATTCCAGATATACCGGATGAATAAGCTGTTGAGGCTAGAGAAAAAGGCTCTGGGCAAGGCAATCGGCACCATCTGTAGAAAAAACAAGATTCCAGGGAGTACATTCATCTTCAACACACTGACTCGGCCCATCCACGAAAAAGCCACTCTCTCCCACTTCTTCAGGTCTACTCTAATGTAGTAACGGGGCGAAATTGCAGTCATAAAGTTGAGCACAACTCGTGGGCAAGTGGACCCCCAGATATTTCAGGGAGGATTGGCACCAGGTAAATGAGAAGGCTGATTGCAGCTGGCTGCGCAGCCCAGGCAGAATATTTAGGGGCAGGATCTCTGACTTGGCGTAGTTTATTTTGAAGTTGGACAAGAGGCTGAATTCGGTCAACTCCGCCATAATGTTGGGCAGCGAGAGTAGGGGTTCAGATACATAGAACACCACATCGTCCGCGTAGGCGGACAGCTTATGCTCCCTTGGGCCAACCGTAAAGCCTTTGATATTATTATTAAGGCGAATCCGATTGAGCAACGGCTCGAGTGTCAATGCGAACACGAGGGGCGACAAAGGGCACCCCTGCCGCGTTCCATTGCTAATCGGGAAGGCGTCCGACAGCCGCCCATTCACCTTCACTCGGGCGGATGGGGAGCTATACAGGGAGGATATCCAGGCCAGCATATTTGGCCCCAGACCTAATTGGGTCAAAACCATTTTCATGTAAGTCCAATCCACCCTGTCAAATGCCTTCTCGGCATCGGTGGAGAGCAAGAGACAGGGGTGCATTGTTGCCTGCGTTTCCACCCAGTGTATCAGTTGGAGTGCCCTATTGGCATTATCCCTCGCCTCCCTTCCCATAATAAAGCCAGTCTGGTCAGGGTGTATTACCGACGGAAGAACCGGTTTAAGCCTATTGGCCAGAATTTTGGCCAATACCTTAATATCGGTGTTCAAGAGTGATATAGGCCTGTAGCTGCCGGTAGGGAAAAATCTTTACCCTCCTTAGGTAGCACCGAGATGTGCGCCATAAGCGCTTCCGAGGGCATTGCCGTGCCAGAGGCCAGGGCCGTGAAGTAAGCACACATAGGGCCCGATAGCTCCTCCACATATTTTTTGTAGTAGGCATTCGTATAGCCATCCGGGCCAGGGCTCTTCCCATTGGGGAGGTCCTGCACTACCGCCCTGATCTCCACCACGGCAATAGGAGCGTCTAGTTGTTTGCCCACCGACATCTTTAGCTGAGGGAGTTGCGCCTCTGCAAGATATTGGTGAATCCGGGTAACACGTTGCGCCTCTGAAACGCCGGTTAGGGTGTCAGGGAGGTGGTATAGGTGGTATAGCTGGGCGTAAAACGCCGCATCTATCTTGGACGAATGGACAATCGGTGCCCCCGTCGTGGACTTAAGTCTGTGTACATGGCCTGAGTCTCGATGGCCCCTAAGGGCCCTAGCCTACATCCTCCCACATTTATTACCAAACTCATAAAATTTATGTGTCAGGTATCGCAGTCGCGTCCGGATTTTAGAGTCTAGTAAGTTAGCCAATTCTTGGTGAAGGGAGGCCAGCTCCCCCGCCAGAGCCGGTGTAACATTTTTCTTATGCGTGAGCTCCGCCGTGCAAAGTTTGGCTAGGAGGGTCTGTAGTTCACCCTCCCGGGCCCTCTTCAGCCTCGCACCCTGAGATATCAGCTCTCCCCGTACCACCGCCTTATGACCCTCCCAAACGGATCCCATGCCTACCTCTCCAGAGGAATTTTCTGCGAAGTACAGGGAGATGGTGTCTGAGACCCGCTTTTGAGCGACCGGGTCATCAATGATGCCATTGTTCAGGCGCCAGGTCCAAGTCCGCGCCTCCCCCGAAGGGGGATGCAGGGAGATGGACACAGGCGCATGGTCAGAAATGGTAATAGAGCCAATGGAGGCCCCGGCCAAGGAGTCGAGGGAGAACTGATCCATCAACAGAAGGTCTATGCGAGTGTAGACATCGTGCGCGGCTGAAAAGTAGCTATAATCTCTATCCGCGGGGCGAAGCAATCTCCAGCAGTCCACCAAATGGTGCACCTGCAGGAATTTCCTGAAGCGTTTTAAAAAGGCAAATGAGTGTGCGGAATGGCCCGAGGATGTATCAACCAGAGGGTCAGGACTGACATTGAAGTCTCCCCCCAGGATGAGATGACCATCCCGGAAGGCAGACAGGGACTCCAGAACAGAGTCCAGAAAGGCAATCTGGCCACTGTTTGGAGCATAAACTGTAGCAAAGGTATATTTACGACCGAAAATGGTGCCCTTGACAAAAATAAAGCGTCCCTCAGGATCCGGCATTTGATCCATCATGACGAAGGGGCAGTGTTTGTGCACCGCTATGGCTACCCCCCCAGATTTAGAACGGGGGGAATTACTAAGAAACCATGACGGATAGAGATGGGTGGGAAGGCGGGGAACCGAGTCAGTGCGGAAATGTGTCTCCTGCAAGAAAAGAACATGTGCCCCCATGCGTTTCATCTCAAGCCACAACTTACCGCGTTTCATCGGGGAGCCCAGGCCACGTACATTGTAGGACACGACTTTCACATCAGTCATTTCTGGGGATCAGGGAGAGGAGCCACCCAGCCGCCAACGGTAAGGGGAAGGGACCACCAGCAGACAGGAACATATAGGATACAGCGAGCCTTGCAGGAGCCTAGGGAACAGAGTACGGTTATAGCAGATGCATCAAACATAGAACACAAAAGGCAGGGAAAACAAACACAGTTAAACAGGTGAAAGTAAAAGGCCCAAAGGGCACAGCATAGTACAACAATGCCACTGGTCGGGGGCCGTCCCCGCCTCCCCGAGAAAGAGAGGCGGTGAAGGCCAGCGAGCAGAGGTCGTCCCCAAAAAGGAAGCATAACTCCAAGGGAGTAGGCCTATTGGGGGGTTAGTGACGAGGCACAAAGAGCGAGTCTAGTATGCGACCCGCGAGCGGTATGCAAAAGAGCGTCAACCCCTGAGCCCAGGGGAGACTAATGGAACAGCAACTCGGGGGGAGAGTTTGTTAGATGACATCGAGGAGCATTTTCAGGGACCAGAGATAACTAGGGCATCAGATCATGCCTCCTCCCGTGGGGAATGGGGGAGCGGAGTGTGACCAGGCGGGCACCTCCTGGGGCCACGGCGACGGGCCGGGAGCCACTGTTCAGGGCGATTAGGTAGGGGTATGTCCGGTGATGCCCTCCAGTCAGGAATGTCCACATGAGGGAGTCCCAGGGATTCAAGAAACCGGGGTAGATCATCTCTGGTACGGAGAGTATGAGTCAGGCCATCTTTGGTAGCGGAAAGGCTGAATGGAAAGCCCCAACGGTAGGTTAGTTGCGCATCCTGCAGGACACCCAGGAGGGGCTTGAGGGCACGGCGTTGCATCAGCGTACGTCTGGACAGGTCTGGGAAGAAAGATAGCTGCGCACCATCAAAGTCCACATGTCTGACCCCTCTGACTTGGTTCATAATGCGCTCTTTAAGAGAATATTTGTGTAATTTACAGATAATGTCCCGAGGCTTGTCAGGGTCATCAGATGGAGGGCGTAGGGCACGGTGCGCCCGATCAATTTCGATGTGTTCAGGTGCTTGGCGGCCCAAGATTTGTTTAAAGACCCCCTGAAGGGTGGGAATAATATCCCTCGGGCCTGTCGCTTCGGGTAGGCCTCTGATGCGGATATTCACCCTGCGGCTTCTGTTTTCAAAATCGTCCATTTGATCAAGCAAGGCCTCCAGCCTGCGATCTTGCCTCCTGCAATGGTCGGTAAGAGCCTGCAAGGCAGGGGTAGTTTCTTCCCATCGCGTCTCCAAGGTCTCAACAATTCTACCTCCAAGGTGGGCTGTATCCACCTGCAGATCCTCAATGTCCTGCCTCAGGGCCCTCTCCACAGTCTGGGCAAATCGCTCCAAGTCTGCCTTGGTGGGGAGGGAGAGTATGTGTGAGCGAATATCCTTATCCCCCCAGGGATCATCCCCCGTCACAGGCTCATCAACTCTTTCAGAGCCGGAGGGGGAGAGGGGGTGACGCAGGGTAGAGGCTGGCAGGTGGGGAGAGCTGATGGGGGAAGCAGGCCTAGCAGCGTGGGAGCCGGGCGCCATCTTGGCTTTACCTGCCATGTCACCGCTGGCTTTAAAGAAAGCATCCAACGATCCCGAGCGTCCCCGGGGTGTCCGCTGAGGCTGCGGAGATTGCCTGCGCTTTGAGGGCATCTGTCGGAGCTCGAATCTCCCCGGGAAGTTGCCGTTGATGCTGCGAAAGAGCGCGGGTCGCACGGAGCTCAGGGAGAGCACGTCTTCACTCGTCCATGCCGCGGCCACGCCCCTAGCTATCAATTTTTGAGAATCGTGAGAGAATCGTGATCTTTAGTCTAAGCAAAAGAATCGTGATTCTCATTTTGACCAGAATCGTGCAGCCCTACTGTATACTACTGTTCAAAGTATATAGGGCCAAAGGGGCTGGTAATGACCTGGGGGGAGTGGGACAGGGAAACCCATGCTATTTTTCTCAATGATTTTCATCCATATTGCAAAGACCAGACATTACATTAAAGCCGCAAGCAGTTTTAAATTACCTTTTTCTTATAGTAATCTCATTTTGTGCAGGGACAGTTCTAAACACATGCCACTTCACAGACACCCAGCAGGTACCATATTTAAAATAATTATTCATTTTTTTTTCACATTAAGCATCATTAAAATAACTGCTCCAGAAAAAACAAAAGTTAAAAAAAAAAATTCCATTGATACATGTTCCCTGGGGCAAGACCCGGGTTCTCACACCCGTTTTACGACAATAACTTGCATATTAGCCTTTAACGTATTCTATCAAAGGGGAGATTTCTCGCGCTAGAGGTGAACAAAATATTAATTGAGAAAATATAAGTGAAATATTATATAAATGAATAGTATCCAGCAGCAACACTAAACATGTGATATACACGAAATAAAGAAATAAAAAAAAAAGGTTGCGCTCAGAAACACAACTTGATATTGTGTAAAAATTAATTCAATATACATATAAATGTATGAAGAAATGTATATAACAAAAAGTGCATATGAATTGTGAATTGACAGATAAATCCGTGAGGATATTGTCAATAAAAATTATGGAAAAAAAAAAAGTTTTGGTGTGTCCAAAAACCTATAACATTAATATTTAGCACTTAATCATAGTCTCTAATAGTCCATTTGAGCTGGTATCAAAGGATGTAATTAGATGGTTTCAATACACATGAAAGATTATCCAATGCTAAACAAAGAGCAGTTGTAAATGTAGATTGAAAACGTAGATTGAAAAATCCTGGACGGAATTCACCACCGATCTCACAGTAATAGATAGGGGAATCTTGCAGACACATCAAAAGGTAAGTAAAGATGTACTCTTACCGGATCCTGGGGTAACTCAGGCATATCAATCCACTGGCACCGAAAAATGGGAGATAAACTCGACCACTTCCGGTTCTTCCACACAAAGTTGATACAGATCTCCACTGTAAAAAGACACTCCACAATGATATAGACTCCACGTCCCATTCGTAGAACCGAGGGGAAAGAACGAGGGCTCAAAATGGTGAAGTACTTCCAAGTAGATTTAATAAAATATGTGCAACAAGATACACATAAACATTTAAAATTGCCAGGTAAATGGCATAAAAAACAAAGCAGCAAATAAAAAACTACGTGCACCCGTGCTTCCGGGGTCACGTTAACGTGGTGACGTTGGTGCGTGGCTCCGCCCTGACCGGTTTCGTCATAAATGACGTTGTCAAAGGGCACGGGCGACGCACTGAACGTTCACCTTATGTATGTGTAGAGACGCAACCAAGCCTCTCTCTCAGTTTACAGCCTCCAATGAGGGGCGGCCGTGAAACTAAAGAACGTGGAAGTGGGGGTGGAAACAAGGAAAAACTGCGCTAATTAGCATAAACCAATAAAGTAAAGTAAATTAAATTAAATGAAAATAACAATAGAACATCTAAGGCTGCAGTTGTCGTGTGATACCACAAGAAAATACAAAAAATATAGCAAAACTGCGCCCCATAAACCCCTAAAAGTATACAATAAAAACAGTCAATAAAGCAATTGCTTTAAAAAAAGAGGAGTTTCCTTAAAAAATCCAGCATATAGTTTCAGGATGCATCCAATGTTGGGTGCTGCATGTATAAAAATATCCACAATAATAGACCACCGCGGTGACAAACGTAATCCTGAAAGTGATCCCTTCACCACAATTAAGATTGGCTGCTTACCAAAAGTAAGCTCAAGAAGAGCAGTTGGCTATAGCCCAGCCACGGCCTTGGCATTCACGAGACCGATGCGTATTCCCGGAGCAGGCAGGAAGGGACACTGCAGCTTCAATCCACCAGGGTATTGTCTGGACGTAGTTCACCATTCAACCATAGGGCGGTTTAAGACAAGAAACTCACCATAGTGAAATTCCGTTTAAAAATGTATTAAATTAAAAAAACATACTACTCACAATGTAAATGATAAATCAAGCATGTAGAAAAAAGCCAGCCGGCATGCGATAGGGAATCTCCCCACGTGGTGACGTCACTCAGCGTCCCCCCAGACGCGTTTCGTCATCAACAGACGTTCTCAATGGGATTGGCTATCGCAGTGACTCACCATATTAAATACCCCGTCCTCGTTGTGAGTTGCAGAACGAGCGCAGCGCGGGCGCCATTTTTGTTGTGGTAAAAAATGACCTCTGTTTGTGCTTTATGTCAAAAAACACATAACCAATAATTGTGATTATAATCAGACCTAGGATGTTTCAAAGTAACCATGAGAGAGGACGAAAAAGCTCGCATGACTCTTAGAACTTGACCATCCTACTTCCCCCGTTCGGATATATAAAGCTAGGCAGTGCTAATCGAACGTAGAAAGAATTTCGTCATATCCTTTAACAGCGAGAATCAGCGTAACCTGGGCGCCATCTTAGGTATGGTACTTTAGCCCATAGTTCGTCTATATGGGTGTGTGGATGAATAACTCACTCTTGAACCAGGAATAATGAAAAAGGGAAGAATTTTTTATTTTTTTTTGAACATTACGGGACGCGTTCCCTTACAGAACACAAAACTACAAAAACGATGAAGGCAGCACTAATTAAACGTAAAGCCGCGCGGCTTATACAAATAGGAAAATGACTTGAGCGCCATCTCTGTTATGATAAAGGATTGCCATCTTATAAAGTATTCTAACATAACACTGTGCTAGTCCAATCATTTCATACAGGCACAGTGTATGTAAATATTAAAGGGGAACCTTACAAAGTTGTTTAATAGAAAGATCATATATGCTATAGATTTATTTAGATGATTTAGACAGCGCTGGTCTGGCACAAGACTGCGGCCCAGATTCACAGAGCGATTACGCCTGCGCAACTGCTGTTGCGCGTGCGTAAGTCTAAATGTGCGCGTGCGTATAGTTGGACGCGATTCACAAAACAATATACGCCAGAAATCTACGTTTTTTGGTCCGGCGTAATTGAATTAGACATTCGCTTCCCTTCGTGCAAAACTGCGCTAGACACACCATTGATTTGCTAGTCAAATATGCTAATGAGGGAGTTACGGGGATCCACAAAAAAACGCAGTTGCTGCGCAGGCTACGCGATGTGCGCAACAGCAAAATGTTCTGTCTAAAGTTAGAGGACCTAAAAGCTGGTCTAAATTTTGAAAAAAAGTCTAATTGTCAGATAAAGCAACACTGTTAGTGAGGAGTTCAGCAGTCACACGTGTTGCCCAACAATCTGTATGCCAACATGCCAGGGGCATCGTCGCGCATAGCTATACTACTGACTTTAGATGAACAAAGAAGGAGGAGGGCACGGAGGATGGCACTAAGGAGGGCACGGGAGATGTTTTTTTTAATTTTTTTATTTGCTTATATAAAATTTACAATTTAAATTAATCTAATACAATATTCTTATCTGATACAAGCCCCTCACTCTTCACTTGATATATCACACACGCATAGACATCTATGGCATGAGTGATTCTGAGGTGTCTCGCATCTTCAGATTCACCCCTCATGCCATCCTGGAATTACCACAACCTTGCAGGAGGACATCAGCAGCCCAACACATGACACCACCCATGACACCCATGACAGCTACATATACAATCAGAGCCCCATCCCCACAGATTTCCAACAGAACATGTATGGGGACAGCTGGCTGGTTGGTGAGTGACATGGGTGGCAGGCATGACTATCCCCTCCCGTGATGCACACCTCACAAGTGGCACATGCATGACTAACATCCTCCTGTCTTTTCCCTTCAAGGTGACTCTGCATATGCACTGGTACCCCATCTCATGACCCCATCTCATGCCAGCTCACATTATGCATCTTTGCACGTTAAACACACACATTAATCATGGCACAATGAGAATGCATGCATGCACACCACTGTGGTCCCTAGCACACACACCCCACATCCTCATCACATTGGATTGGCACCAGTCCACCATGCAGGACTTGTGAGCTGCAACGCCATGCCACGGCTCCAATTATGTCACTGTACATTCATACACCATTCACACAGACCTGGCGATCACTTCTCCACCACAAATGAGGGTGACACCCCTTTTCCCGCAGGAATATCACCCCCACATTCCAAAATCATACACAAACAGAACCAAAAAAATTAAATAAATGACGAGCAAAAATAAAAAATGCCCAGCAAAAATATAATTTAAACAAAATAACAACAAAGACATAAAAGACAAAAATCACTCTGCAAAACAGTCCCCAAATATCTCAAAGACACGTCACAAACAAACAAAAGCACCTTGCTGTATAGGGAGGGATACAAAGGGATGTACTTTTGCAAAGGAAGTGCATTTGTGTCTGTCTATTTATGCTGTCTGCGTAGTTCATAAAGTTGCCCTAGTCCATTTCCAATTTCACTGATTGCGCCGCTCCCGAGTTGTGAGCATGCGCACAACGGAGCTGACATGGTTTCCTTCACGCGCGCATGCGCGAGTCGGCCGGCCCTTCATTTGCATGGGGTCACGGCTCATTTCAATGTAACACGCCCACGTCCTTCCCAATTTGTATTACTCCTCCTTACGCCTCAGGAAAAAACCTTACGTTTGCGCAAGCTCTTGCGTAAAAGCTACGTGAATCGCCGGATTACGCGGCTAGATTGCGCAAGTCTAACGGAAAAGTGGTGCGCTACGCCGGAATGATAATGCGCCGATCTACGTGAATCTGCCCCTGCGTGTCCTTTACCCAAACAAACCAAGAACAGAGAGTGATCGAAATAAATATTCACCTATGGATATAAACATCTCTCTATAGGAGAAGAAATTTTCTTAAGTGAAGTGAATGTTCATTTTTAAATGAAAGTGAATATGTACATATATAAAAAATTATTAATAAATCAATAATATAAATTTAATGAGCTCCATAATGTGCACTGATTAGTGGACTCCCCGTACATGGGTAATAAACTCATGGAAGGACAGATATATTGGTGCATAAAGAAATTGTGAAAAAAAAATATATATAATAATCAGAAATAATTGTGCAACAATTGCTTAAGGGAAGAAAAATTCTTCCCAATAAAAAGCAAGGTGAGCCTCAATGTTCCCCTTAAATTAGAAAACAAGGAAGAAGAGGGGTAGGCCTTTATCAAGTTATACCCCAAGGAATTGTTTTATCTTCATACAGAAAAATGTAAATAATAAATAGGTAAATTTAAATTACGATTAAGATATTAAGCTGCGCCTCTGTTGGTGCAATTCACAACGAGTTCACAAAATATATGTCATGCATTGTTAATAAATGCGTTCACATCAGTCTCTATATTTAGGCCATATGGCGTATAGGTTTTCAGACGGAATATCCAACTCATTTCCATCCGTGAGATCTCTCTCACTAGATGGCTCCCCCTCCAATGGGGTTTGAACTTGTCTATCCCAAGAAAAAGCGTGTTCCTTGGATCTTTATGATGTTTAAGTCTATAGTGATTGGAGACTGAGTGGTTTCTAAACCCCGACAGAATATTGGTTATGTGTTCTTTGACACGTACTTGGAAGGCCCTCTTAGTTCGTCCTACATATTGCAGGCCACACGGACACTGCAATAAGTATACTACGCCTGTAGAGGCACATGTAATGCAGGGCCTAATTGTGTGTTCACTGCCACTGGCTGTAGATGAAAAAACAGTCACCCTTCTTTGCACATTTGAATTACAACTGCATACTCTACATCTTCCACACTTGTAGTACCCAGTTAGTTGATTAAAGAAGCCCAAATCTCTCCGAGGTGGGTCAATAATGTTGGCCGCTACTTGGTTCCTTATGGATTGAACACCTCTGAACACTACCTGGGGTTTAGGGGGCAGTATTACCTTCAGCATTGGATCACTTCTAGCTATATGCCAATGTTTATTGACCAGATGAGAAATGGTCCTATGCTGTATTGAGTAAGTGGTGATGAAGGGCACCCCTTCGGGGAATTTATTTCGTACTTCAGTATTTTTCTCCTGAAGGAGATCCTCTCTCCTGGTATTAAGAGCCTCATTTATAGATCTCTTTAAAGTTTCGTCAGTATATCCTTTTTCAAGGAAACGTTCTGTCAGGATCTCGGTCTGGGCTAAGAACTGACTCGTATCAGGGCAGTTTCTCCTCAGACGGAGATACTGACTTTTGGGAATGGCTCTAAGCCATGGCTCATGGTGACAGCTGTCTGTTGGAATGAATGAATTGCGGTCAGTTCCTTTAAAATAGGTGGAGGTGATAAACCTATTTCCTCTAGCCTCAATCCTCAAGTCCAAGTAATGGACCTCCGTCTGACTGGCTTCATATTGTAATTGGATCCCTCGTTGATTTTTATTCAGGGATTCCATAAATATAGTCAGCTCTTGCCGATCACCAGACCATAGGAGGAGGATGTCATCGATATATCTAGCCCATAGAGCTATCTGGGGTCTAGCCACAGAATCGATGACATCCTCCTCCCACTTGGCCATAAACAAATTAGCCAAGCTAGGGGCATATTTAGCCCCCATAGCAACTCCTGTATCTTGTCTGTAGAAGTTGTTAGAAAACCAAACATAATTCGAAGCAGCTGCGAATTTTAGTAAGGACATAATGAAATCAATCTGATCTATTTTTAATCCAGAGTCTTTTACCAAATAGTACCGTACTGCCTCGAAACCCAAAACATGAGGGATAATCGTATACAGGGAGGATACGTCTATAGTGACCATCCACATATCAATGGTGGGAGAGCACCCTGCAAGAATATTCATAATGTGTCTGGAGTCCTTAACGTATGAGGGGATCTTCTTGACAAGAGTTAGTGCACATTATGGAGCTCATTAAATTTATATTATTGATTTATTAATAATTTTTTATATATGTACATATTCACTTTCATTTAAAAATGAACATTCACTTCACTTAAGAAAATTTCTTCTCCTATAGAGAGATGTTTATATCCATAGGTGAATATTTATTTCGATCACTCTCTGTTCTTGGTTTGTTTGGGTAAAGGACACGCAGTCTTGTGCCAGACCAGCGCTGTCTAAATCATCTAAATAAATCTAGAGCATATATGATCTTTCTATTAAACAACTTTGTAAGGTTCCCCTTTAATATTTACATACACTGTGCCTGTATGAAATGATTGGACTAGCACAGTGTTATGTTAGAATACTTTATAAGATGGCAATCCTTTATCATAACAGAGATGGCGCTCAAGTCATTTGTATAAGCCGCGCGGCTTTACGTTTAATTAGTGCTGCCTTCATCGTTTTTGTAGTTTTGTGTTCTGTAAGGGAACGCGTCCCGTAATGTTCAAAAAAAAAAAAAAGTTCTTCCCTTTTTCCTTATTCCTGGTTCAAGAGTGAGGTATTCATCCACACACCCATATAGACGAACTATGGGCTAAAGTACCATACCTAAGATGGCGCCCAGGTTACGCTGATTCTCGCTGTTAACCACTTCCCGCCCGGCCAATAGCCGATTTACGGCAGGGAAGTGGTTATGAAATCGTGACTAGACGTTCTCAAACGTCTAGCACGATTTCATGCCGCACGCGCCCGTGCGGGCGCGCAGCGCGGCGATCGGTGATGCGGGGTGTCAGTCAGACACCCTGCACCTCCGATCTCGGTAACGAGTCTCCGGCGGAGCCTCGTTACCACGTGATCAGCCGTGTCCAATCACGGCTGATCACGATGTAAACAGGAAGAGCCGCCGACGGCTCTTCCTCACTCGCGTCTGACAGACGCATGTAGAGGAGAGCCGATCAGCGGCTCTCCTGACAGGGGGGGTTCGCGCTGATTGTTTATCAGCGCAGCCCCCCCTCGGATCGCCACACTAGACCACCAGGGTAATAAAAAAAAATACAAAAAAAATGACAAAAAAAAAAAAATGACAAAAATAAAATGACAAAAAAAAAAAGGGGGGCAGTAAAAAAAAATGATGTCAATCAGTGCCCACACATGGGCACTGATTGGCAACATTGATCCATCAGTGCCACCCCTCAGTGATCATCAGTGCCACCCCAGTGTCTGTCAGTGCCACCCCACAGTGCCAATCCATGCCCAGTGCCCACCTATCAGTGCCCACCTGTGCCACCTATCAGTGCCCACCTGTGCCACCTATCAGTGCCCACCTGTGCCACCTATCAGTGCCCACCTGTGCCGCCTATCAGTGCCCACCTGTGCCGCCTATGAGTGCCCACCTGTGCCGCCTATGAGTGCCCACCTGTGCCGCCTATGAGTGCCCAGTGCTGCCTATGAGTGCCCATCAGTGCCGCCCATGAGTGCCCATCAGTGCCGCCCATGAGTGCCCATCAGTGCCCAATACCAGCGCCGCCTATCAGTGCCCATCAGTGCTACCTAATCGGTGCCCATCAGAACTACCTCATCGGTGCCCATCAGTGCCACCTCATCGGTGCCCATCAGTGCCACCATATCAGTGCCCATAATTGAAAGAGAAAACATACTCATTTACAAAAAAATTAACAGAAAAAAATAAAAACTTTATTTTTTTTTCAAAATCTTCGCTCTATTTTTAGTTGTTGCACAAAAAAAAAAAACGCAGAGGTGATCAAATACCACCAAAAGAAAGCTCTATTTGTGGGGAAAAAAGGACGCCAATTTTGTTTGGGTGCAGTGTAGCATGACCGCGCAATTGTCATTCAAATTGCGACAGTGCTGAAAGCTGAAAATTGGCTTGGGCGGGAAGGTGCGTAAGTGCCTGGTATGGAAGTGGTTAAAGGATATGACGAAATTCTTTCTACGTTCGATTAGCACTGCCTAGCTTTATATATCCGAACGGGGGAAGTAGGATGGTCAAGTTCTGAGAGTCATGCGAGCTTTTTCGTCCTCTCTCATGGTTACTTTGAAACATCCTAGGTCTGATTATAATCACAATTATTAGTTATGTGTTTTTTGACATAAAGCACAAACAGAGGGCATTTTTTACCACAACAAAAATGGCGCCCGCGCTGCGCTCGTTCTGCAACTCACAACGAGGGCGGGGTATTTAATATGGTGAGTCACTGCGATAGCCAATCCCATTGAGAACGTCTGTTGATGACGAAACACATCTGGGGGACGCTGAGTGACGTCACCACGTGGGGAGATTCCCTATCGCATGCCGGCCGGCTTTTTTCTACATGCTTGATTTATCATTTACATTGTGAGTAGTATGTTTTTTTAATTTAATAAATTTTTAAACGGAATTTCACTATGGTGAGTTTCTTGTCTTAAACCGCCCTATGGTTGAATGGTGAACTACGTCCAGACAATACCCTGGTGGATTGAAGCTGCAGTGTCCCTTCCTGCCTGCTCCGGGAATACGCATCAGTCTCGTGAATGCCAAGGCCGTGGCTGGGCTATAGCCAACTGCTCTTCTTGAGCTTACTTTTGGTAAGCAGCCAATCTTAATTGTGGTGAAGGGATCACTTTCAGGATTACGTTTGTCACCGCGGTGGTCTATTATTGTGGATATTTTTATACATGCAGCACCCAACATTGGATGCATCCTGAAACTATATGCTGGATTTTTTAAGGAAACTCCTCTTTTTTTAAAACAATTGCTTTATTGACTTTTTATTGTATACTTTTAGGGGTTTATGGGGCGCAGTTTTGCTATATTTTTTGTGGAAGTGGGAGTGTCCGGGAACCCGGAAATGTCCTACCAACGAGACCGGAGTGGTACAGATAGGAATATCCTGTGTCAACAAGGTCTGGTCTGGCTTTGAAAGGACATCCTCACTGGCTCCCAGACATCCGACATCCCTCATAGACTGATACCAACGATTGAATTACTGTCTGTCACAATATACAAATAATCAAACGTTGGACCAAGGAAATTATTAATTTAGAAACAGATAAAACTCTTAGAGTTAGATCGTCAGAACAGAGGCCAGGTGAATCAAATATTAACTCTTATCATGACATAAGCAAGAAATGTACATTTTAATCACTATGGCTGAGAAATTTAAAACTGAATAAAACTTGTATAAAAAATATATCTATAAAATATATAATACACCTTCTGTTTTCTTTTTTTATTAAAGCCCTCTAGTGGTTAGAGAAAGCGATGCATGGGAATCCTACAAGGTATAAAAATCAACTCTTTACCAGTAGATATAGTAACTAAGGAACGCAGTCCACTCCCTATAGGGGATACAATTTTATTTATCATTTGTGTTCAAGGTTTAAAAGCCGTCTTGAATACACAGTCCTCCAAATATGAGTAAAGAGGAGAAGAGGTCCTTTATGAATTGTCTAAAAAAGCATTCACTTCTATATCTACGTTCAATGATAGGAGGATTGAGTTCAAATACGAGGCGGACCAGAGGAAGATCAACTTCCTAGATCTTGAAATACGAGTGGAGGAGGGTCAATTTGTGACCTCCACTTTTTTCAAGTCAACAGACCGCAACTCTTTTATTCCCCGCGATAGTTGCCATCATAAAGCTTGGCTGGATTCAGTCCCCAGGAGCCAATTCTTGCGCCTTAGGCGCAATTGTAGCAAAATAGAAGATTTTGGCGAGCAGGCTAAAATGTTGAAATCAAGATTTTTAGAGAAAAGGGTACCTAGCAGAAGATATTTATAAACAAATACGTGAAGTTGAATCGGCAGATAGAGGTGTGTTACTACAGGATAAACGAGTCTCTGTTGAGGAAAAAAATCAATTTACTTCTCCCTTCATCACTAATTACTCAAATCAACATTATGTAATTAAAAAATTGGTCCGGAAACATTGGCATTTGATCAAAGAAGATCCAGTTCTCGGTCCAGCTCTCCCTGAACAGCCCCAAGTGGTTTTTAGAGGGGTCCCTTCATTAGGGGATTACCTCGCCCGGGAGTTGTTGACCCTCCACAGAATAAACCAATGTTTTTTCAGAACATAATTGGCTACCATAAGTGCAAAAAATGTGCTGTGTGCAAGATCAATGCAGTTAAGGAATGCAAAACTTTGAGTTTTGTTTCAAATAGCACCTCACAAACATTTAATATTCGATCTTTCATTACATGTTCAATGACCCATGTGGTGTACCTGTTGACCTGCCCATGTGGGTTACAATATGTGGGACGTACGGTGAGAGCCTTTCAGGTCAGGGTCAATGAACACATTGGGAATATACAAAGGGGATACAAAAACCATTCAGTTTCTAGACATTATAGAGAAGTGCATGCTAGGAATCCTAGTGGCACCTCTATTATTGCCATTGACATCCTCAGACCCCATTGGAGAGGAGGATCCAAGAGGATAGCTGTATCGAAATTAGAGATGAGCTGGATCTACCGTCTGAAATGTCTCAAACCGCAAGGTTTGAACGTAGATATAGAAGTGAATGCTTTTTTAGACAATTCATAAAGGACCTCTTCTCCTCTTTACTCATATTTGGAGGACTGTGTATTCAAGACAGCTTTTAAACCTTGAACACAAATGATAAATAAAATTGGATCCCCCATAGGGAGTGGACTGCGTCCCTTAGTAACTACTATATCTACTGGTAAAGAGTTGATTTTTATACCTTGTAGGGATTCCCATGCATCGCTTTCTCTAACCACTAGAGGGCTTTAATAAAAAAAAAAAAGAAAAGAGAAGGTGTATTAATTATATATTTTATATATATATTTTTCTTTTCCAATATTTTTATTGAGTTTTCAAAAAAGAAAGTGAAACAATAGGACAGGAACATCCCGTCTACACACTTAGATATCAAAAAACATATAGCATTAACCTCTATTAAGGGCACATTAATAGTAACAGTAAACGTCCACCTAGGTCCCCGTCCAAGGGCCCCCACCCACCAACAAAAAGGGGGCTAGATCAGGACCACCAGAGGGGCTCCCGGCAGCAAGGTCCCCTGGTCTCAGGAACCGTATCCTCATCAGATGGCAAAAGGTATACAATAGTAAAAAAGGAAAGAGAGCGACCATACATTAGAAGAGGAGACCAGGTCAAAATGTTTTAAATCTAGCAGTACCCTGATCAATAGAGTAAAAGTGGAGAGAAGAAGCAAAGGGAGCGAGAAAAGAAGAAAGAGGGAAGAGAGAAGGGAGCACTCCGATCGGGGGGGGGGGGGAAATCCCCTCCATGCCAGGCTAATTGGTCATGTGGCTGTGAGATAATTGATCCACGGGTCCCAAATCTTATGAAACCCCTCAATCTTATCTACTAGAATAGCAGACAACCTCTCATTCACCATTATCCAGGACAATTTGTTCTTCAACAAATAAAACGGGACAGTGGGGGACTTCCATGACCCCGCAATGGAGATCCTGGCCGCCACAAATATAGAGGCTATCAACTTTTTCGTGGATTTCGATGCTCCCTCGACCGGGCGTCCCAGCAGCGCACACAGTGGCGACCTACGGAGGTTAACGTGCGTAAGGGAATATATAAGATTGTATGTGCGTATCCAGAATCGTCTCACCCTCGGACACGACCACCAGACATGGTACATAGTACCATCCGCAGTACAACCCCTGAAGCACCGCGGGGACGCCCCAGGCACGAAGGCCGCCACTCGGACAGGGACCATGTACCACCTCAACAATACCTTATAATTCGCCTCTATCAAAGAGGTGTTGACATAAAATTTAGAGGCATTATGTGAGAGTGCAGTCCAGTCAGCTAGTTCCATAGACTCTCCTGTATCTTGTTCCCACTTCAGCATATAATCTAACTTCTGAGAGCTGGAGGACAGGAGACCGTAGATCTGGGATATATGGCCCGCTTGTTTGTCAAAAGTTTTACAAAAGGTTTCCATGGCAGTGCGAGCTGTGATGGGAGAAACCCGGTTCAGCGAGGTTAGGAAATGAGCTATTTGGGTATAATGGAAAAGCTCAGAATTTGGCATGTTATATTTCTCTTGCAAAGCCGGTTTTGTGAGGACTCCTCTATGATCACATAAGTCCGCTATCCTCAGCAGCCCCTTGTTGATCCACCAAGAAAATTCCTGGGGACGGAGGCCCGGGGTGAACAGAGGGTTATGAAACAGTGGCGCTAAAGGCACATGTGGAGATTTAAATTTGTGTTTGGCCGCCAGGCGGTCCCACAAGCTGAGGGAGAGAGACAGGGATGGACACAGTATGGACCGTCTGTCCCTCCCCCCGAGCCACATTAAGTGGGAAATCTCCCTGTCAGGACACAGGGAGGACTAACTCCATCCAAAGCGGCCTAGGCCGTGCTGAGTGAAAGCGGGTCAAATGAGCCAATTGGGCTGCATGGTAGTATCTAAGGAGATTAGGCACACCCAACCCCCCTCCCAATTTAGGTGTGTATAGCGTTCGCCTGTTCACCCTAGGCCTTTTATCAGCCCAAATAAACTTCAACAGATTAGCCTGAAATTTTTCCAGGTCCGCACTCACAATTGCAATTGGAAGGGTTCTAAAGAAATACAAAACCTTAGGCAAAATAGTCATTTTAATAGAATACAGCCTACCGAACCACGACGGAGGAGCTTTTGACCACCTACATAAATCATCTGACAATTTTCGAAATAAGGGGGGATAGTTCTTTTTATATAGCGTGGTTAGGGTTGGCGTCAAGGAGATGCCCAGGTAAGGCAGGGCATCGTCTTGCCACTTAAAAGAGAAAGACTGCTTAAGGGCTCGGATTATGTGAGGTGGCAGGGAAACATTAAGGGCCCGAGTCTTAGAGTGATTCACAGAGAGACCCGTGAAGGACGCAAATCTATCCAATACTAGATTCAGGTGGGGTAGAGAGGTAACCGGGGAGGCCAGGAGCAACAAAATGTCGTCCGCAAACATCGCGCATTTATGCTCGCGACCCCCGCAGTGTACACCCAGAATGTCTGGATGTGACCTAATCTTGATAGCCAGGGGTTCTAAGGCCATAATGAACAGCAGGGGGGATAAAGGACAACCCTGGCGGGTACCTCTACCGATAGGTATAATTGGAGAACGATAACCTTTAATCAGAAGATTCGCAATAGGGGTATCGTAAATTGAACGAAGCGTCCTCAAAAAATTTGGCCCAAAGCCATATCGGCGCAATATAAAAAAGAGGTAGTCCACGACAGGGAGTCGAAGGCCTTACACAAGTCTAACGACAGAAGCAAGGCTCCCCGCTGCCCCCCCCCCGTCCCAGCCCGAATTCAATGCCGATATTATGTCCACAATCCGTCTAGTCTGATCCGAAGCTTGCCTATCAGGCACGAATCCTACCTGGTCTGGGTGAACATAATTGGACAAAAAGGAGTTCATGCGCATGGCTAGGACTTTCGTCAGGAGTTTAAGGTCTACGTTTATCAATGAAATGGGGCGATAATTCTCACAATCTCCAAGATCCTTATTGGGTTTGGGGATAACATGAATAAAAGCACTATTTTCGTAAGGGGGAAGGGGAGCCCCCCCACGTAGGGCATTGAAGGAGGCACAAATGTGCGGGGTTAATATTTCGGCGTATTTGCGATAATAATGACCCGTGAATCCATCGGGGCCCGGCGATTTCGATGGATTCAAAGACTTGATAGCTATGGCAATTTCATTCGGCGTAAATTCCGCCTCCATTATTTCTATATGAGTTTTGGACAACATCGGGAGGGGCAAATCGCGCAAAAAGTCCTCCGTACTCGACACGTCAAACAACCCCGGGGATGCATACAATTTGGAATAAAACTTGGAGAATTCCTTAAGAATGGACTGGGGATTTTGAGTGGTCAAGCCCGATCTTAACCGTAATTTAGGAAGAGCAGGGCTAAAGGGCCTGGGAGCCAGCTTCCTTGCCAACAGCGTGTTTGGTTTGTCACCCAAAGTGTAATAACGATGGCGTGCCCAACGGATGGATTTTTCTGCTTTCGTGGTCAGGCTCAAATTCAGAGCTGTTCGGGCCCCGTCTATTTGATTTCGGAGGTCAATATGTGGATTAGCAGTTTGGTCTCGCATAAGTCGCTTCAGTTCCTCCTCCTGGCGTCGAATAGTTTGTTCCCGTTCACGCTTCACCCTGGAGGCCAAATGTATCAGCGTACCCCGTATAGTGGCTTTGTGGGCAGCCCAGAGCGTTACCGGCGATGTTTCCGGAAGGGAGTTTTCCCTAAAGTATTGTTGAATAGCCCTCTCCACCTCTCTTTCGAGGACAGGGTCATTCAGCAAGGACTCATTTAAACGCCACGGCGACGGACCCGATTTAGACCAAAGGTCTGTCAGCACCATCTGAATCAGTGAATGATCCGACCACGCCACAGGGGATATCTTAACCGACGAAACATACGGAAGTAGAGGGGAAAGTGTAAATAGGTGGTCTATACGCGAATACGTCTTGTGGACATGGGAGTAGAATGTGAAATCCCTGGTAGTGGGGTGGAATTCCCTCCAAGCGTCAATCAGATCATAGCTATGCAGAAGACGCGCCATTGCGCTACTCTGTTTAGGCAGATGTTTTAGCACCGCTCTTCCGAGATCAGATTTATCGAGGGTCCGGTCTAACGGGAAATTACTGTCCCCCCTAGTACCACATGACCTACTACGTGGGGCATTATCACTTCCAGCATAGAGTGGAAGAAGGGCAATTGATTTACATTAGGGGCATAGTATGACAGGAATGTCACCTCTTTATCATTAACTTTCCCCGCCACCATAACATAACGACCTTCCTTATCTCTAATCACAATCGAAGGAGTGAAAGGGACCTTTTTAGCAAAACAAATGGCGACCCCTCGTTTTTTATCAGGACCATTAGATAAGAAAAACGTGGAGTACCTCGGATTTAAATATCTAGGAGCTGAGGTCTTAGAAAAATGTGTCTCCTGCAGAAGCAGGACATCCGCCCCCATTTTATGATATTGCTGAAACGCTTTAGACCTTTTGACGGGGGAATTGAAACCCTGGACGTTATGAGTTAAAATAGTGTAATTCGTTAAGGGTCTAGAGGCCATAGTGGTTCGGTTTGCTGTACTCACGGTTCAGACGTCTCAGAGGTCGAGGCCCGGAGATCTCCCAAGTCATCAACCACAACCCGGTCCAATGTAGGAGTGCTTCCCAAAGGAGGCAGATTCGGAGAAAAAAAAAAAGGGTCAGATTAGAAAAAAGAAAAAACAAAGAAAACAAGAACACAAACATCATTACAAACAATAAACCAACATCTAGTGAAGGTTTAAGCAATAAGGTATTACACCGAAGATCCAGTGTAATCCAGAGAGCAATAGGCTCCCTGTAATCAACGTAAAGTTGCCCCCACCGGTAAGGAGGAGGCAAGTTCACTCGAGTGGCACACGTTTCCACCTCAGCCCAGCTCAATCGCTGAATGAGAAGAGCGGGCGGACTCGATCGTCAAAACTCTGTAAGGAGAGCAGAGGGGAACTCAGGCACAAGAGCCTCCGCCGGGTCTGCTGCCCCAAGACAGAACTAAAATCCTAGGAAACAATCTTGTAATAACAAAGACTGACCAATGGCAAAAAAAAAAAAAAAAAAAAAAAAAAGAAAAGAAAAATATATATAAACGGACTAGTGATGCAAAAATGGTCAAAAACAATGTCCAGCGGGACCACAGCCTCAATCTAGGGAGGACTATTCCCTCCAACCTGCAAGAGAATGAGGCAAAAAAAAAGGACTCCAAGACTTTAAGGGAGAACAAAAACAAAAAAAAAAAGGGAAAAGAGGGAAGTCTCAGATGTTCAAGTGTTCGCGAGGGACTTGTTTTTCCTTGGGCGGCCTTGTTGAGACCAGAGGGGGGACACTGGTCTATCACCTCTCTCAGGGACCCCGGAGGGGGACCGCGGCTCCAACGAAATCAGTCCCAGTTCTTGAAGCAATTCTTCCCCAGACTGGAAAGTAGAGAAGGAGTGGGACTTCCCTTTGTATGAAAAAGAGAGTCTGAACGGGAAAGACCAGCGGTATTTGATGTGATGATTAATGAGGTGACTCAGAAGAGGCTTCATTGCCCTTCTCTTCAGGATCGTTGCTTGGGAAATGTCCGCAAAAATCTGGACCGAATGTTCCATGAGAGGGACGTTGCCCTGCAGTCTGGACGCCATCATCACCCTTTCCTTGATCCTATAGTAGTGCGGTTTGACAATAACGTCTCGGGGTAAGCCATCAGACCTGGGAGCTGTCAGGGCGCGATGGACTCTATCCAACTCCAACTGATGGGGGGAGATATCTGGTATTAACTGTGTTATCAGGGTATGCACCGCCTCCTCCAAGTCCAGGACCGTCTCCGGAAGGCCCCGCACGCGAAAATTGTAGCGCCGGGACCTATTCTCCAGGTCCTCTATTTTCGCGTTAGCCTGGTCCAGCTGGTCTTGTAAGGAAGTAACCATCCTGGAGTTTTGATTTACACGCTTGATCGTCCCATCCATCTTAGTCTCAATGCCATCCAGCCATCCCCCTATATTTTGAAAGTCAGCCTTCATCCCAGCAGTGATCATGGCACAGGCTTTCGTCAATTCCTGTTGCAGAAGGGCAGAAAATCTAGCCAGCAGGACCGTATCCCCTGAATATTGGGCAGTAGCAGACCCCGGGGGTTGGAGGGACCCAGATCCAGACTGGCTAGCCTGGCTATAGGTCAGTTCCGCAAGTTCTGCCATTTGCCTATCAGTGGAGGAGGCAGGGGAGGCCGAGAACAATAGGGGTCTGTCCGGAGAGGTGGATAAGGGGGAATGCTGGGAACAGCCGCTCTGCGGGGAGGGGATCACCTCCTGGGACTGTGAGGAAAATGGGTCCCTGTGGATTTCAGCCTGGACAGAGACCATATTGATCGTGGCTGGCGCTGCAGAGAATACAGTATCCCCCCTCCCAGTACCTGATGCAATCAGCTCCATAGCTGCCAGGGGAGATTGCAGGGGTGGAAATTCCTCTGTTTCCCCGATAGGTTGCAGCGTCATCCATGGGGAGCATGGCGGTGCTTGTAAGTCTCCTCTCATCTCTCCTGCGGTGCTCTGCTGCACAGTGAGCTGGGGGGGTGACGGCGTAGCCTGAGAGCCTCCACGCTCTGCGTTCTTCCTCCCCGGCGCCATCTTGCCTGACGGGGACTGCCTAGAGGCCTGTGAAGCCCGGGTTCGACGGGCGGGATTAGAGGGCCGGCGTTGCGAGAATTTGTTCCCCGCTGACCTCCGCTGCATGTCCCGTGGAGGGGGGACAGAGAGGGATCGATCCGCTCGCTCTAGAGGCGAATTATATGCTTAAGAGGGCCGGAGGTGTGCGGAGCTCTTCAGAGCATGACCTCCATCGGCGCCGCGCGCATGCGCACTTATATATATATTTTTTATACAAGTTTATTCAGTTTTTACTTTCTCAGCCATAGTGATTAAAATGTACATTTCATGATAAGAGTTAATATTTGATTCACCTGGCCTCCGTTCTGACGATCTAACTCAGATCGCGGAATAAGAGTACAGAAATTTTTATCTGTTTCTAAATTAATAATTTCCTTGGTCCAACGTTTGATTATTTGTATATTGTGACAGACAGTAATTCAATCGTTGGTATCAGTCTATGAGGGATGTCGTATGTCTGGGAGCCAGTGAGGATGTGCTTTCAAATCCAGACCAGACCTTGTTGACACAGGATATTCCTATCTGTACCACTCTGGTCTGGTTGGTAGGACATTTCTGGGTTCCTGGACACTCCCACTTCCGCGTTCTTTAGTTTCACGGCTGCCCCTCATTGGAGGCTGTAAAAAGAGAGAGAGGCTTGGTTGCGTCTCTACACATACATAAGGTGAACGTTCAGTGCGTCGCCCGTGCCCTTTGACGTCATTTATGACGAAACCGGTCAGGGCGGAGCCACACACCAACGTTACCGCATTAACGTGACCCCGGAAGCACGGGTGCACGTAGTTTTTTTTATTTGCTGCTTTGTTTTTTTATGCCATTTAGCCGGCAATTTTAAATGTTTATGTGTATCTTGTTGCACATATTTTATTAAACCTACTTGGAAGTACTTCACCATTTTGAGCCCTCGTTCTTTCTCCACGGTTCTACGAATGGGACGTGGAGTCTACATCATTGTGGAGTGTCTTTTTACAGTGGAGATCTGTATCAACTTTGTGTGGAAGAACCGGACGTGGTCGAGCTTATCTCCCTTTCCCGGTGGCAGTGTATTGATATGCCTGAGTTACCCCAGGATCCGGTAAGAGTACATCTTTACTTACCTTTTGACGTGTCTGCAAGATTCCCCTATCTATTACTGTGAGATCGGTCGTGAATTCCGTCCAGGATTTTTTCAATCTACATTTACAACTGCTCTTTGTTTAGCATTGGATAATCTTTCATGTGTATTGAAACCATCTAATTACATCCTTTGATTCCAGCTCAAATGGACTATTAGAGACTATGATTAAGTGCTAGATATTAATGTTATAGGTTTTTGGACACACCAAAACGTTTTTTTTCTTAATTTTTATTGACAGTATCCTCACGGATTTATCTGTCAATTCACAAATTATTTGCACTTTTTGTTATACAGGTACTCCTCGCTTAACGACCGACCTGTTTAGCGACCGCTCACACTTACGACCATCTCACCGACAGTACGAGCTAAAACGTGTTGCGTCTCAAAGTCATTCATGGCTGATATACTGTACACGTACTACACTATTCTGAGGTCCGGTACTGCTGGTTTCATGGTCAGTATTCACATTTCAGCAGTAAATTATTTTTGCAAAAGAATGCAAGGATGCAAAGAAAAAAAAAAGTTATAAACGGCTGTACTGTATACAGTCCAGGATCTCTCTCAGGCCCACACAATACAGCACAGTAGTGTGACAATATACAGTACTATACAGATATACTGTAGTACATTACAGTACTGTATGTACAGTACAGTGCAACTATTTATGTAACTACCAATGCTTCAATTTCTACTCCATCGTGTCCCTTGCCTGGGCCTTCAGCAGCTCCTGAAAATAGCTCTGATGATGACACAGATGAAGATTTTGAAGGATTCGTTGACTAAAATGATAGCCTGAATTTTTTTTTTTTTTACTGTATTTTAAATATCCTTTTTCCATCTTGTACACTCTACCGTACAGTACTGTGGTTTTTGGTGCTTTAATGTACCTACTGTACTTTGCTAACTATGTTCTGTAATACTGTACATTGCAGTACTGTGTGTAAATTACACAACCTATGCAAATTAAAACAAGTGGAAGTTTTCAGTTTGATCTTTCTTGATATTTTACTTATTCAGAATACTGTATTGTCAAACACTATGCATATACTGTACTACTGTATACAGTACATGCAGTTCCTCGCTTAACGACCAAGTCGTTGAAACGGAACTCGGTCGTTAAGCGAGGAGTACCTGTATACATTTCTTCATACATTTTTATATGTATATTGAATTAAAGCCCACCCTCTTAGCTGCCACAGAGACTAGGGCCTCCCCCCAGAGGACTCACCACCCTAGAACGGTCACCGAACGGCTGCGGTGCTTCTTCCACAGGCGCCTGTGTCAGTTTGAGCCTCTGCAGCGTGTGCCTGTTGATTCGCGCCGGTTAAAAGCACACTAGAGGCCAAAAACTTCAACAAAATGGGCACCGAGCAGCCGTACTGTAAAACGGTGCGGACCACAAGAAAATGTCCGCCGAGCGGCAGCTAGAGGCCAAACCAGTGCAAACTACAAGAAAAATGGCCACCGAGTGGCAGATCGAGGCCGACCCAGACGCCGGGCACCGGCAAAATGGCCACCGATCGCATGGAGGTAGAACACACAGATATGTAAAAACAATACTATTAATGGCAGTCCACTAGCACCCCAGGAAGCAGACGCGCAGCGCAGTTCCCCACCCCAGATGGAGCCCTTCCCGGCCCAATGCAGCTAGCCTAGCTCTCAGAGCCCAGGGAGGAGGGAAGAAAGAAAGAGAAGAAAGGGCGAAACCCCCTACTTAACCTCCCACAGGAATGCCCAGCTATGTCATTCTGTCGGAGCAGGGGACTACTACTTACCCATTCTGCGAGGATTACACTTGGAAGCATCCCAGACAGACCATCCTCCGCGCGGTTATGGAGGGGACTGTTGGCCTGGCACGCTGCAACTCGGCCATATAGACTGGTCATATGCGTGCCCTGGAGCGTGTAGCTCACTGGCCACCCGTAGAGCGCCGGGGCATGTTGTGGACGACCCAGTGCGTAGTTAAGGTTGGCACACGCTCACTGGGCGAAACTGGCGAGACTACAAGGATCTGGGATCCAGCCTGTCACTCAGTCGGTAGTTGATAGATCACAGGTACAAAAAGCAGATTTTTGGGGGGAAAAAACACCAGGACCCAAAAGGGAGCCATGTCCTTCTATACTAGGCAGAAAAAAACTCAACTGGGAGATGCAGGGAGAGGGGTTGTATGCAGGGAGAGGGGTTGTATCCAGAGGGACTGCAACCTGGGTGGTACTGTACAACGTTTGATGTGTTTAACACCGTCTAACAAGTTTTCTGCCTAGTCACTCCTAAATGAAGGCTAATACCCACTTTTACAAGATGTGGTGTTCATCCATGAATGGAAGAGAAAACGTGTCTCCTCTCCACTGATGCTTTATCACCAAATCCTTGTTTCCCTAAAAAAACAAAAAAACTTTCAAAATACAAATTGTCATTGGGACAGAAAGTGAGGTGAAATATTCTGAACAGGTACACAGATAGAAAAACAAATGTTACAGGGGTGATAACCCTTTCCCTGTGTTTTCCAAAAAGCTTAAAAATAGATTTTTTTGGCTGGAGCTACACTTTAAAAATTTACCTGTTCCAAATTACAAACAGATTCTACTTAACAAACCTACAGTCCCAGCCCTGTTTGCACCACCTGTATACTGCTGTTCGGAGTATATAGGGCCACGCCTTTTTTTTTTAAATGTGGGTGCAGGGTTCCCCTTAATATCCATACAAGACCCAAAGTGGCTGGCAATGGCTGGGGGGTACCTATGCCGTTTTTCGCAATGATTTTCATCCATATTGCCGGGACCAGACATTACATTAAAGCCACAAGCAGTTTTAAATTACTTATTCCTTTAGAAATGTAATTTTGCTCAGGGACAGTTCTAAACACGGGAAACACACACCACTTTACAGGCATACTATAGACACCCCCAGGCACAATATTTAGAGAACTATTTCACCTTTATTTTTTCACTTTAACCACTTCAATACCGGGCTTTAAACCCCACCTCCATACCGGGCCTATTCTGGCACTCTTCTCCTACATCAGGGATCCTCAAACTATGGCCCTCCAGCTGTTGTGGAACTACACATCCCATGAGGCATTGCAAAACTCTGACATTCACAGACATGACTAAGCATGATGGGAATTGTAGTTCCTGAACAGCTGGAGGGCCGTAGTTTGAGGACCCCTGCCCTACATGTACAAATCATCATTCTTTTGCTAGAAAATTACGCAGAACCCCCAAACATTATATACATTTTTTTTGCAGACACTCTAGGGAATAAAATGGCGGTCATTGCAACTTTTTATCTTGCACGCTATTTGCGCAATTTTCAAGGACAGGGGCGTTTTAATTAATTTATGTAAACATACCTTGTAATAGAAATAGTGTGCGACAGTTCCTCTTTAAGGAGAGTGAATTTTTTTTTCACGATCTCATTCTTTCCAGCCTGGAGGAGAGATGCAGGGTCTTATTGACTTTTTTTGCATTGATACGTCCCCTGGGTCAGGACCCGGGTCCCCAAACACTTTAGGACAATAACTTGCATATTAGCTTTTAAAATTCGCACTTTTGATTTCACGTTCGAGTCCCTTAAACTTCCCTACTGCTGATCCATGGTAGTGTAGTTAGATTACATGCCTCTGTAATCCAGCTCTCTCCTCACCGTCTCTGCATCTGCCCCTCCCTCATTTTCATAGTCTGTGAAAAGCCAATCTCCTCCCTGCCCCATCTGCCTTCATTGAGTAATACTACTCTTCCGGGCAGTTGCGCCTCTCCCTCTTATGCTGACAAGAAACTAAAACCAGTTCTCACAATGTCAGTGGAATAACAGCCCCTCCCAATGCAGTCCCTCTGCTTGGGAGTGAGAGCAACCATGTGACCGCATGGAAGAGCTCTCATCTAAGGGTACTTGGAGAAAAATTTGGAAAAAATCCCCCAAAAAACAAAAAATACCATTACTATTGCCACATAAAATAATGGGAGTGTGTTTGAGACTTTACAACCACTTTAACCAATGATACCAAGCAGGTGCTAATGATCATCAGTTTCACATGTAGGTTGAAACAGTCATAGATTGAAAGAGAAAGTTATGCAAGAGGCTTAAAACCGGGTGAGGAACAGCCAAACTATGCTAATGAGAGGTTGTGGAAGACAGTTTCATATCACAGATAATACACCACAGCAACACTTACCACAGCAAGAAGACAAAGTAGTTACACGGCCCTCAGTGTCGGCCACTCCATAAGGGGCACCGCCCCCCCAATCCATGCGCCCGGTCCCTAATCTACATGCAGGGCGTTAGACGCATGGGTATCAATGTGTTCATTCTAAGCAGGCGATCAAAAAAAGGGTTGGCTTGGGGTGCAGAGCACTGCACCCTGAGCCCATCCAGTTGTGCGACATTAGCAAATATTCGCTAAAGTCTTCCGGCTTCTTCTCCTCCTGGCCAATCAGGAAGTAGGTCCTGAAACCCGATTGGCCAGAAGTCTTAGGACTCTCTGCCAATCGGGTCTCAGGACCAACTTTCTGCTCGTCCAGAAGGAGAAACAGTGGCCCAACACTTTCTATGACCAGCGTTGGCAAGAAGCAGCCTATGGTAGCCACTGATCGCCACTTTACGGTGAGTCTCCCACAGTGGGGGTTTGCCACACACCCCCCCACCCAAATATTGGGAACTGGCCGCCACCGACAGCATCAGCCAGATCTCTCCCAGGCAAAAATTTCAAAGACTACTGGGGTTTCAAGATGTGCTATTCAAGCTTTTTTGAAGAATAAAAAACGGGTAACGTTGAAGACTGTAGATGCAGTGGCCAGCCAAGCAAACAGCGCATAAGATGAAAGACACAACATGCTTACTTCCCTTTGACATCGGAAGATGTCCAGCAGTGCCATCAGCACAGAGGAAGAAGTGTGGCGAAAAAGCCATACCTTCAATGTAGGAACAAGACTAAGCGACTCATAGGAAATGGGGTGCAGAAAAATGGCAGCAGATGCTTTGGACTGAGGCGTCAAAAGTCAAAATATTTGTCTGTAGCAGGATGCAGTTTGCTAAAGGGCTAGGAAGCGGCACAATGAGTTTCTGCAGGCAACAGTGAACGTTCTTTGCAAGTTTGGGGCTGCATTTCTGCAAATGGAGTTGGAGATTTGGTTAGGATCAACGCTGTCCTCAAAGCTAAGAAATACAGATACTTACCCATCATGCCATACTATCGATCTACTACTAGCTATGACTAAGCACTGAAGCTACAGTGCGAAACGTTTGCTTTTGTTCAAATTTTTTGCTGTGGCATGTTTAATTTTGTGATCAATTTCAATTAAAAGAACATTTTTGGAGTGCGGCTGTCCAAGTTCTCTTCGTATTTATGCCATACTATCAGTGAGGCGTGCGATTAGCACCAAATTTATGTCGCAGAACGACCCTAAACTTACAGCCAGCCAATGTCATTAAAAGAAGAAGCGCAGTGTTTCCCTTGTGGGTTTTTTTTCTTTTCTTTTTTAAAAGAAGTCAGCCTATGTTCTGTTGGCTGGGCTTCTCCTATGGGTCACAGGAGTGCAATCCATTTTGCACTCCTGTGACCCCCTTTTCAGCAGAGAGCTGACTCCGGGGGCCGATCCAGCATTGGACCCAAGTATGATTGGGAAAAAGCCCCAAACCCATACTGCTCTTTTAAGAACGATCTTCAGTGTAAAGAAGAGCAAGAAGTCCTGAAAGTGATGGTTTGGGTGCCACAGAGCGCTTATCTCAAGATAAAATCTGTCTGGGATTACATGGAGACAAGAGGATTTGAGGTAGCCTACATCCATAGAAGATCTGGTTAGTCCTCCAAGATGTTTGGAACAACCTACCAAGTTCCTCCAAAAACTGCGTGCAAGTACCACAAGGAATAGGTGCCATTTTGAAGGCAAAGGGTGGTCACACTAAATATTGATTTGAACTTCTATTCACATACATTTCAGTTTAATTGATAAAAACTAACACTTATGTTTCTGAAAGCATTTTATTAAAATTTTTTCAACACCTGCCCAAAACCTTTGCATAGTACAGTATAGAAGGTACGTGATGTTGAGCTGAATCCTGCCCGAGACGTCAAATATGATGAAACATGTAGGGTAGAGTCTAGAACACATGGATGCCATCTTGCTTACTCACCAAAATTACTGATTGTTTGGAGCAGGATTCCTGTCTGGTATATTGAGCGCTCTCTTATTTTACCAAAGCGAGTGTTTTGAATTTGGCTATACTAGAATTTTTATGTCCACTGTATGTAGTATTTACTTATCTCTCTCCAAAGCTTTAAGTGCCGTTTCTCTCTGGTACTTCGTTCTGAGCAGTTCCCCTGACAAGATAAATTTGTGTCTGGAGGGAGGGGAGAAGAGCTCAGAATGGATCTGGTCTATTCACAACAGTTTTGTGTGAAATGGGGGGGTTCCTTTCCTCCAATATGCTCAAACAGTGTAACTGCATTCTCAGCCCCCTTCTCTGTGCATCTAACAGATGAAGAAAGATTACCAACTTTTGGGTTGCTCCATTTGCAGCTACAGGCAGCATTCAGATCTTTTTTTTCCTGCCAATTCACTGCACAGTTAAAAAAATAAAAAATAAATAAATAAAAAACACACATCACATCCAGCCCCAACTGCTATGTGTTCGGCTGGAAATTGTTTTTTCTTTTGAGAGGATTGTAGGACCCATCATGCCCTATTTCAAGGGAATTTTTCTTTACTAATGGGCACAGGGGAGGCTGGCTGCACTGATAAACTACTTATAATCAGGGCACAGATGATCAGTGCCCCAATTATCTGTGCAAACGTGCCCTGTCAGCCTTGCCTCAAAGGCAATCCTTTCCAAACCTAGATGGGAAAGGGTGATAAGGCCCCTTGGAAAATGAGGAATAGGAGGATGCTCTAGAATCCGGCAAGGCTGTCTCACCCAAGCTCTCAGACAGATTGACTCAAATTTATATTATCCATCGGGCATATCTCACCCCCCTTCGGGTGGCCAGATATAGAAACACACAATCTACCCTTTGTCAGATGTGTGGGAGGGAGGTGGGTCCATTCTTTCACTTACTGTGGTCATGTCCCAAGATACAGGGCCTGTTGGCTCAAGTGGGTTCTCCGGTCACCCTAGACCCAAAACCATGCCTACTCCGGGTGTTCCCAGATACCATAGACAAAAACACAAAGAAGTTCTTGCATGAGACATTCTCGGTGCATAAGGTAATTGCCCGACAGTGGATGCAGCCCATGCCCCCTGGGTTGGTGGAGTGGAAGGTGGAGGTCAATAATAATTTACCGTATTAAAAAGGTTATATACATCAACAGGGAATGCCCAACCAAATATGACAAAATATGGAATCGTTGGCTACAAGACTGATTCTTGCACGTAGGGCACTCTGGGTCTGTATTGTGCGAAGAGTGGCCTGCCCCTAGCCGGGTATACTGTTACGGGTCAGGGCGACCCCCACGGTTGGCTCCAGATACTGCTTTTTCTTCTGTTATTTTTTATTCTGGTTTTCATTGGTTTCTTTTTCATGACGCCAGCCTTGTACTGTATGTATTCTAAATGCTGCACACCCTCATGTTATCAGTAACACTGTGGTTGTATGCAATGACATGTATGCACCTTTTGTTATAATAAATCTGTTTTAAAAAAAAATAAAAAAGGCAATCCTTTCATCACAGTGACAGCACAAGGGGAAAGAAATGTAAATACCTGGCAAGTTTGTTTGCATGTGACCAGCTGTGATTGAACTCAGCTGATCACATGGTAAAGGGCTGCTGCAATTGGCCCTTTACTTGCGATCGGCTGTGTCCAAAGAACACAACGATCACAGAGCGTGTCTGATGTGCTCCCAAGGGGGCATGTTGGAGATAAGTTCTGGGAGGATGTCTATGGATACTCTCCTAGAAGAAAACTGTTGTACCAGTTTCTCAGCTATGCCCGTTTTTGAATTCTTAAATGTATATAAAAAAAAAAGTTTCACTTTGATGCTCAATCAAGCCTGCATCTGAAAGAAAAGCAGTAAGGGCTCTTTCACACGGAGCGGTCCGTTTTTCGGCTCAGCGGGGGGTCTCCGCTGAGCTGTCAGGCGGACAGGGCGGTCCCCGCACACTGTGCAGAGACCGCCCTGTCTCTCCTCCGCTATCCCCTATGGGGAATCGGATGGAAAAGGACCGTCTGTCCGTTTGCATCCGATCCGTTCGGCCGGACGGGAGAAAAATAGGACATTCTTCTGTCCGAAAAAACGGATGCGGATCTGGCGGACGTTAGCGGATGCATCATCCACTAACGCAGTGGTTCTCAACTCCGGTCCTCGGGACCCACTAACAGGTCACGTTTTCAACATAACTGAAATCGACTGAAACGTTTTCAAAATAACTGAAATACAGTTATACAGGTGATATAATTTGCTGCTCAGTGATTGCAGTATTTTAGTCTACATCTCCCCAAGGTAATATTTAAAACCTGGCCCATTAGTGGGTCCCGAGGACCGCTCCCATAGGGAAGCATTAAGGTCCGTTAACGGACGTCCAAAAAACGGACGAACGGAACGGACGTGTGAAAGAGCCCTAAATTGTTCAAGTATTAACATAACTGTTCAGTGACACATTAGACAGACAACTGGTGCACCAACCATTAAAACTCCTGTGAATTTAAACAAAACAGGATTGTGAACCGTGTATAGACTCATAAAAAATGATTATACATTAAATAAATTCCAATACAACACCAGTTAACTTAAAACATTTATTCCTTCCCCCAATGAGATTCACATTTTTTTTTCACAAAAGTATATCAACTCAAAAAGAAATAATTAGATGAGTGATATACACAGATGAAATATACAATAAAGCATTTCTGAAAGAAAAATACAAAAGTTGAAATTTCCATTGTATTTATAGGCATAGACAAAGTGTTTAACAAAAACACACACAAAAAAAAAAAACTTTATATGCATATATAATTTTTGTTATACATCAGTTTACCTTCAGTGATATTAAGCTAGCACAGGAAAAAAACAATTCTTTCCTGCTAAATTTATGAAAACCATAAAAGTGAGGCAAACTGGAGATTCCAAAGGAATCAATATTATCTTCCCGCCAACACCACCATTTTCATAAAAAAATAAGATGGCTGCACTTGTTTCGGTGAGATTTTTGATGGTTTTGTAACAAAAAAAAACCAATATAATTTGATAAGGTGCTACCCAAAGAAGATAAAAATAGGAATATAGCTTTGTAATAATGGCATCTCAAAAATAAACGTTTTCTCTTCTGGCATGGAATACAAAACATTTTTGTCACGTGAATTCAACCGCAGTTTTGTTAGAAGTTCATACAAACATACGGGAGCAATTTTACATTTCAGGGTTTAGACTACTTGCAAGAACAACTATGGTTATTTATTATAAAAGCAGCAAGCTTGTCTTTACCAACTGGTTCAAGCTTCTGGATTTACTGAAGGAAAGCAGACAGGTGGAATCTTCGTGAAAGGTAGAAACAAACTTGTAAAGAAACACCAATGTATTTAAAAACCATTCTACATTAAAATTAAAATCAACATTGGTGCAATTTTGTCATTACTTCCTTAGTTACTAAATAGGGGTAAGTAGTGGTTTTTCCAATCAATTATCTTGATAACCACGGACCAACCATTATCAAGCTTTACAGATAAATTTTAAAAGCAAAATCTATTTAGGTTACCTTTAATGGGTATTACATACCACCCCCCTAGCATTTAGCTATGTAAAAACCTGCCCATTTTAAAGTATACTGAACTAAAGTTATCTCCGATTGTCACACTGCTGGCAAAAAATCTAAAATATATATTATATATTTTTTTTATCCTATGAAGCATTTACATTGTCTTACAATAGTATTTAGATCCTTGGCCAATTCCCACTGTTCTTGTTCTCTGATATTTTATTTCAAAGCAATGAAAGTTTAAAGATTTAATCTTTATTACACTACAAATTTGCATTAGTGATATAAAAATAATTTAAAGGGGTTCTAAAGGTACAAGTTTTTTTACCTTCATGCATCCTATGCATGAAGGTAAAAAAACATCTAGCAGCACCTCCCCCCCCCGAGCCCCCGTTGTACTTACCTGACCGTTCGAATCTCCCGGGCGCGTCCACGTCGTCCTCTTCGGTTCCCAGCCTGGCCGTTGATTGGCTAGGCTGGGCGGATTGATAGCAGCGCAGCCATTGGCTAGCGCTGCTGTCAATCAGGGCGGATGACGCGGCACGCTGGGGGGCGGAGCCGAGTGATACAGTCGGCGGCTATGGCCGCCGCTGTATCACGGGAGCGCGCTCGCAAAAGCTTTCCTCCATGCGAGCGCCCTCGCATGAAGAAGGAAAGCTTTTGCGAGGAGGAGCCCAGACAGCCGCCGAGGGACCCCAGAAGACAGGTTTCCGGGCCACTCTGTGCAAAACGAACTGCACAGTGGAGGTAAGTATCACATGTTTGTTATTTTTAAAAAAAAAAATCCCTGACTTTAGTGACCCTTTAATGAAAAAGGCAAAGCATAAACAAAATTTTACAATTGCCTAATGTTTTACACAGTTCACCAATCAGTGGCCAGTAACCTTATAGATGAAGCCTGTAATTACTTACTGTTCCTGCGGCTGGCAACACTGAACAGTTCCATTGCTGATGAGCGGTCTTCAAATCTGATAAAAAAAACAACACTTCTGGAAGTGTCCCCTACAGATGTCTGTTACCACCATGTCCCATATGGATGTGTAAGTCATCAGGAAAAAACACAGTAAATTCTGAAAAAGTGTCATTTTTTAAGCTAGGTTTGTGGGGGCCAGTTCCTCAGCAATGGAGTAGCATTGCGGGCAGCATGAGGGGTAAGAATTTATATTCTTTTCAAGCAACAGGTTTACTTTGAAGTTATTAGCAACAAGATCCCTTTATAGACCGCTGTGAAACAGACTAAAAGCAATTAAAAGAAGTTAACATAATACAAAAGCAAATGTATAAGGGATACAAAACACAAGATGATTCAGTGAGCACTGCTGTCTAAATGATCAGAACTGTAAGCTACAAACCCAAACATGTCTTAGAAAGGCCTAGTCGTCAAGGTTCCCTGTACAAATAAAAGAAACATGAAAAGCATCCACAGAAAGACCGACAATTATGATAAAAAAATTACAGAAAAATAGAGGGAATTATGAAAGTAACCCAAAAAAGAAAATCTGATTTAAAAAAAAAAAAGAAAAAAGGGATTTTTAAATACAGCTTACCTGTAAAATCCTTTTCTTGGAGTACATCACGGGACACAGAGCGGCATATTCATTACTATGTGGGTTATATGGAGTACCTTCAGGTGTGGACACTGGCAATCTTCAAACAGGAAGTCCCCTCCCTATATAACCCCCTCCCCTAGAGGGAGTCCCTCAGTTTTGTAGCAAGCAGTATGCCTCCCAAAATGGTCACCCAAAAGAGGGGTGGGAGCTCTGTGTCCCGTGATGTACTCCAAGAAAAGGATTTTACAGGTAAGCTGTATTTAAAAATCCCTTTTTCTTTCTCGTACATCACGGGACACAGAGCGGCATATTCATTACTATGTGGGATGTCCGAAAGCAATGCTTTAATGAGGGGAGGGAGACATCTTCCAAAGAAGGATTCAATTTAGAGATAAACTCAAATCATAATAATAATTCCAACTTAGTCAAGAAAAAACTTTCTCTTTTTTTTTTTTTTTTTTTTTATAACCAAGGGTGTTTCTGATCCCGAGGATTTCAAACTGCAGCCTGTAGTACTGCCTGTCCAAAGGCAGAATCCGCATTCCTTCTCACGTCTAGTTGCTAAAACCTTGTAAACGTGTGGACTGATGACCACGTTGCCGCCTTGCATATCTGAGTCATAGAGATCTGATGGTGTGCTGCCCAAGAGGCGCCCATGGCCCTGGTAGAATGGGCCTTTACCGACAACGGAGGAGGCAACCTCTTCAACCCGTAGGCTTGAATGATTAATTGTCTAATCCATCTCGAGATGGTGGATTTTGCAGCTGCCTGCCCCTTCTTGGGGCCATCTGGTAGAACGAATAACACATCTGTTTTCCGGATCTTTTCTGTAGCTTTAAGATAGGCCTTCATGGCCCGGACAATATCCAAGGTATGCAGCAACCCTTCCTTTCTAGATGTGGGTTTCGGAAAGAAGGATGGAAGTACCAAATCCTGGTTTAAGTGAAATTTAGATATAACCTTTGGTAGAAAGGAAGGATGGGGCCGGAGAACTGCCCTGTCCTTATGCAGAACGAGATATGGTTCCTTACACGATAAGGCTGCTAATTCTGACACTCTCCTGGCCGAAACTATGGCGACCAAGAAAACCAATTTTCTTGTCAGTAAGAGTAAAGGAATCTCAGCCAAAGGCTCAAAAGGCTGTTTCTGTAGAGTGGACAGGACAAGATTTAAGTCCCAAGGACAAACTGGTGACTTGACAGGAGGATTAATACGCAAGACCCCCTGTAAGAAGGTCTTTACCAGCGAGTGGGCGGCCAGCGGCCTCTGAAACCACACTGACAGAGCTGAGATCTGTCCCTTGATTGTGCTTAGTGCCAGGCCTTTATCCACTCCTAGCTGGAGAAAACTTAACACCCTATCAATAGTATATTTGCGGCAATACCATCCTTTGGATTCACACCAGCCTATATAGTTCCTCCACACCCTGTAATAAATTACCCTGGAGACCGGCTTTCTAGCCTTAATCAGGGTAGGGATTACCTGCCTAGACAGACCCCTACCCCTGAGAATCAGGGATTCAGCCTCCAGGCCGTCAAATTTAGACGCTGTAATGTAGGGTGGAGGATCGGACCTTGTGAGAGTAGGTCTGGTTGTAGAGGAGGAGTCCAAGGGTCTCCCACTGCCATATTTAGGACTAGTGAGTACCAAGCCCTCCGGGGCCAGGCTGGAGCTATTTAGGATGACTGGCTTGTGCTCCACTCTGATCTTGCGCAACAGGCGGGGGAGTAACTGTAGTGGAGGGAATGCATATAGAAGTTTGAATTGATGCCAAGGGCAAACCAACGCATCGGTTCCGCAGGCCATAGGATCCCTCGCTCGCGACACGAACCTGTCTAGTTTCTTGTTGAACCTGGATGCCATTATATCTACGTCTGGCGTTCCCCACCTCTGGTCAGATTGTCTGAAAGACCTGGGGATGCAGAGACCACTCCCCTGGCAACAGACTCTGGCGACTTAAGAAGTCTGCCTGCAGGTTGTCCACTCCGGGAATGAATATCGCTGAAATGCAGGGTACATGAACCTCTGCCCATTGAAAAATCAAGTTCACTTCCCTTTGAGCGGCCTGGCTCCTGGTTCCCCCTTGGTGGTTTATGTATGCCACCGCCGTGGCATTGTCTGACTGGATTCTCACCGGGAACCCCTTTAATCTGGAGGTCCATGCCAGAAGGGCTAGGCGAGCAGCTCTGATTTCCAAGATATTGATGGGGAGCTGCCTCTCTGCTTTCACCCAAGTTCCCTGGCGGGAGAACCCCTCGAAGACCGCCCCCCAGCCTGCCAGGCTGGCGTCTGTGGTAACTACCTTCCAGACAACAGGGCTGAAGGATCTTCCCTTTAGAAGGTTCTGAGGGTTCAACCACCAGGCCAGGCTTTGTCGGACCCTTGATGATAGCGTTAAAGGGGACTCTAAGGCATGTGCCCTCTTGCCCCAGGCTGCTAGAATGGCTGCTTGTAGGACGCGAGTGTGGATCTGAGCGGATGGTACTGCCTCGAATGTGGCCACTAGCTTGCCTAGTAATCGCATACACAGGCGAATAGTTGGTCTTTTCTTGTTTATAACCAACTGAACCAACCCCTTGATCGCCCTGATCTTTACAAGGGGCAGGAACACCTTTTGATGTTCTGTGTCTAACCTCATGCCGAGGTATTCCAACTGCTTTGTAGGCTGGAATGCTGACTTTCCCTGGTTTAGAACCCAGCCGAATTCTTCAAGGTACCGAACCGTGAGGTTTACTGCCTTTTGCAGACCCGTCCGTGAGTGATCTATGATTAAAAGGTCGTCCAAGTATGCTAGGACTGTGACTCCTTGGATTCTTAAATTGGCCAGAACTGGGGCTAGGATCTTCGTGAATACCCGGGGGGCCGTGGCCAGCCCGAAAGGGAGCGCCCTGAATTGGAAGTGTCGCTGCCCGACCGCGAAGCGTAAAAACCTTTGATGCGACTGAAGGATTGGTACATGAAGGTAAGCATCTTTTATGTCTATGGAGGCCAGAAAATCGTCTTTCTGAAGCGCGGCGGCTGCTGACCGGATGGATTCCATCCGGAAGGAACGCACCCTTAGATAACCGTTCAACCTCTTTAGGTCTAAGATTGTCATACCAAAGCCCAACGGCGATGTCAGGCCAAAGAGATTTGAAAATGAGGCGGAGGATACCTTAGAAACTCCAGTCTGTAACCTGTGGTTACAGATACCCGGACCCAATTGTCGGGGATCTTGGCTTCCCAAACTTCTGAGAAGAGACGAAGCCTTCCCCCCACCCGTGAGAGTGGGGGCGCCCCTTCATAAGGCAGACTTAGGGGCTGTCTTTGACGGCTTGCGATACCACGGCTTCTTACCCCCAGGGGTTTGTCCCTGCGATCTACTGTTACCGTTGGATCGTGCAGGCGCCGTCGATACTGCCTGGAATTAGAGGGCCCCGAGACAGGAAAAAGCTGCCTTCTAAATGTAGGAGCCCGGAATGTCTTTTTGACCGGTAAAAGGGTACTCTTGCCCTTTGAAATAGTCTGAATATATTTATCCAGATCCTCTCCGAAGAGTCGTCCTCCATGGAAGGGAAATCCTGCCAGAAGCTTTTTGCATGGGGGTTCTGCCGCCCAGTTCTTTAACCATAAGAGCCTTCTCATATGTACCAAACATAGTGATAAACGAGAAGCCTGCTGGATGGAATCTTTTATAGCATCTACCGCAAAACACAGAGCTCTGGGAATGTCAGCAAACTCTTCTGCTTGTTGGGTAGGCATGTCTTTTAACATCTCTTTTGTCTGGTCTTTTAATGCCTGACAAACTCCAATTGCAGCTACCGCTGGCTGTACCACTGCTCCTGCCGTAGCAAAGGATGCTTTTAAAAGTGTTTCTAATCTTTTATCAACCGGATCTTTAAACATATGTATGTTTTCCACCGGGCAAGTTAGTGATTTATTCACACATGAGATGGCTGCCCTTCTCCATGGGATAAATGACCGCAAATCTTTTCGGTGGCAGAAAAACCCTGTCCGGCCGCCCAATCCCGAAAGATCAATTCCTCCAAGAGAGGATGGACCGGAAAAACTGCGTTGCTTAACGGGGCTCTCAAAGAGCCCAGAGAGGATACCGGAGGAACCTGAGGTTCTGGCAATGGCAAACTAAATGCCGAGCGGACCCCTCAGAGGTAGACCCCTCCATCCCTGAACCCTCTTGGTTCAGGTCCAGTTGATCCTCCTGTGATTCTAATTCCTCCGGAGAGAGAATCTCAGCATCTGAGGATACACCCCCTGGTGATGGGGATCTAACCCGTTTCTTACCAGGAATAGCTCTAGCGATCAATGCTGCTATTCTCTCTTCTAGCCCCCCTAGGGATACGGCTAGCATCTCCTCTGTGATAAACACAGGGCTGGGCTGATCTGGGCCAGCCTCCGCACCAGATCCCCCTAATGGCTCATCCAAGGCGCTTCTTAAATTAATAAGCTGCGGGGAAAGAATCGGCATATCAGAATCAGAAAGGGAACCCTTTTGTTTTTTGGTCTTTTTTGTACCCTTTGACCCCGAACCCTTGGAAGCCATAATACAAAATCGAGGGACTCCGCCCACACAACAGACTGTAGTGGCCAGGAGTACAATTCCAGAGTTTAGGGGAGAGTAGATCACTAGTGTCCCCAAAAACTGATGGGCCCGTATGTTGGTCTTTTTTTTTTAAATAATTATATATTATACCTTATATATTTTCTATGACCATACACAATGCCCCTAACTTAAGTTTGCCAGCCTCCAACCTGCTGTCAAATAAGGGGGATTCTTTGGCTTAACAATAGACATTGGGACAAAGTCCACATGTACTACCCCTTTTCCGCCACCGGGAGTCACTGTTCTGCCGCCCTGCGTCCTCTCTTGAAACAATCAGCCACAGACTGAGCCCTGACAAGGCCTGCTGTCTATAACAGCAGAAGGGCGCGCCCCTGTATGACGCCGCAGGCCCGCCCCCCCCCGCCCTCCTGTCTGGATGGCGCGAAAATTCGTCAATAAGACGCGCGCGTGCACGCGCGCGCGCGCGTACCCGGAAACAGGAAGAACATGGAGGAGCCGCGCTGCTGGAGATCCATGGCGCAGAAACGGCGGCAGATTCAAAACTCCCGGCCAGGTAGGACTCTTTTAAGGCCCCTAAGGATCCTTTACTAGCCTCTAGGAAGCAACAGCAGGTTAGCTAGCAACACACTTTAGACAGGGGGGCCTAGTGATGGGGGGAGAAAGGGTGTCATCCTGTCTCTAAGACATAGTGATCACAGTTGCCCATGCAGAGCATACTCAGGCTATCCCCCCTTTTAGGTTACCCCGGGGAGCCTGCTGTCGAACCAAGTCCCGCAGGCTCCCCCTTACCTGCTCCATGCTGCCGGATGTTTGACCAGCAAACTGATCCAGTCTTCTCCCATCTCCGTGGGTAGCGTAGTAGACCTTCAGGCCCTGGGGTCCTATGAAGGTACCCACTGTCCTGGACCTATATAGCACCCTGGCAAAACAGGAACCTTATGGTTTTTGCAAACTCCAAGTCCTGGGCCCAGGGTCCAGCCCTCCAAAGAGGAGCATTATAGGCAAAACCCCACGGTTTGGGGCCCGGGTACTGTCCACTTTGGCACTGAGGCTCCTTGGACAGATCCGGTTAGCCCGCCCTTAATCCCAAAGGATGTGGAGCAAAGCTATTCCGTGACCAACACCTAAGACACTGGCGAAAAAACTGAGGGACTCCCTCTAGGGGAGGGGGTTATATAGGGAGGGGACTTCCTGTTTGAAGATTGCCAGTGTCCACACCTGAAGGTACTCCATATAACCCACATAGTAATGAATATGCCGCTCTGTGTCCCGTGATGTACGAGAAAGAAAAAGGCATGTCCCTATTCGCAGCAGGTTCACACACAAGAGATCGTAAGTAAAAACAAGAGGACAACATGTTCCGAAAGAAAGCTTCATCAGGCGTTGGGTGAAAAATGTGTCACTCAACAGTGGCCAAATACTAAAAACGCACCTGTCCGGAGGTCTGAAATGATGCAGTTGCCTGCCTCCAATCCGGCTGGTCACCAGGATACCAGCAGTATCATGCTGCTGTCATCTTTCTCATCCCAATTGCTGGGTGGTTTCCCCTAGAATGCCATGAGCCACATTGTGGGGCGCCTGCGTCATTAAACTCTGGACACGCGTGTTTTGGGGATTTCTATTTCAACACAACTGAGTGACACATTTCTCACATAACTACTAATGAAGCTTTGATGCAAAACATTTCCTGTATGAGGCGTCTTCTCCATCGAGTCACCAGTTCAATCCTATCGATATTGGAATGTGTATACTAAATATTGTAAACACTATATCCTATATTTACCAGTTCTTGATGTTGCCTTCACTGGATGTTAACTAATGGTGTAATTTTTAGTTACTATATATATTAGGCCTTTGAGATTTTAAAATTTCTGTACACACAAATTGATTTTACCGTTGTGTGTAAAACTACTGCTGAGGGGACATCTTAAAAATCACTGTTAATCATACTACAAACTGTTGGAAAGAAGCGATTTCTAGTAAATACCAAGCAAAAAAAATAAATATATTTGAATATACAAAATATGTGCTATGCAAACCTAAGATTGCCCACAAAACAATGTGTGTTCATTCTTCTAATATATTACCTTTTCTTTCTGTGTAAACATGGGCAAAGTTCACAAACTCATTCATATTCTACAATGGCCTACTCAACCCCTATCTCAATCCAACTGAAAACCCATGGTAGTATCCTTTAAATCTAAACTAAAAAAAATATGCCTGACATTACGGGCCAAAATCATTTCAGAACAGTGTGCAAAGCTGGTAAAGTATTATGCACAGTATAGATACTCGGCAATGCCAAATAACTTCAGTGCATGTGAGGGAGTGACTTGGGCTGGCCAGAGATGGATACCCAGAAGATGCCATGCTTTAGATTGGGGAGCTCCGAAGGATCACAGTGCAGACAAAAAAGTGAGTATAGTTCCACTTTAAGATTATCCAGTATAGTTGCATGTCAGAAGAGTAAATTCAGTTTGCCGTTTAGTAAAAAAAAATATCAGAGAACAGGAATTTTAAATATCTGTTCATATAATTGCTACTGAAATTAGAATGTCATTTGACATTTAGTGGTGCCTCCATATAATTTAAGGCCATTCCAGCTCCCTGAAAAGCCTGAATCTCTATGTGTTCTTTCCCTGTAGTGGAGAACTTTTCTACCTCTCTCAAACCAGGCAGTAAGGTCAACTATAATAGTGACAGGATAACAGGTAAGTGCAGAGTGCCTGTCTTTTTACAAAGGCAAGTATACAATTTTGCACATAAAAAAGTCCCAAGGATTTGGGGCATCTTGGGAGCTGGAGAAAACATTTTAATGCACCTGCATCATGTCAAAAATATATAACTTTAGGATGGGAATCAGTTGTGCTTGAAAGGCAAATTTTTTATTTTTACCCATGTTTCTGAGAAAATGCAGATACAGGCGGCTCCCCAGGTTACAAACAAGATGGGGTCTGTAGGTTTGTTCTTAAGTTGAACTTGTTTGCAAGTCTGAAAAGGTAGAACGTTTTTGCATGTAGCTCCAGCCCAAAAAAACGATTAAGGCTGCATTCACACCTGAGCGGCAAAACGCCTGTCGCGCGACGCTCGTGCCGCTGGAGGGGAAATTTCCCATTCATGTCTATAGAGATGGTTCACATCTCTGAGACGCCGAACGCCTGTCGCCTGAAAAAAAGTCCCGGACCCTTTTTTTCAAGCGACATTGGCGTTCGCCCATAGACATGAATGGGAAGATTTGTAAAAAAAAAAAAAAAAAAAATAAATAAATCGAAGCGCGGCAAGTAAAGCCGCGTATGCGGCGTTACTTGCCGCTCAGGTGTGAATGCAGCCTAAGCTTTTTGGATAGCATAGGGAAGGAGTAACACCCAGGTAACATTTGTTTTGGTATCTATGTCCTTGTTTAGAAAATTTCACCTCACTTTCTGTCCCAATGACAATAACATTTTGAAAATTTTGGGTTGTTGTGGAAACAAGCCTTGGCAATAAAGTATCAGTGGAGACACAGTTTTAGAATTATAAAACCCTAACAGGAGCGAATTTCCCTTCCTAGGGGTAGGTTTCCTCTCACTTCCTGTTTTCTCCCCCGTTTGTAAGTAGGAGTCATTTGTAAGTGAGGTATTTGCAACTAGGGGAGACCACCTGTATATGCTCCCAAAACCAATTACATGACTCGTAGTTAAATATTGTGATTCTCCTACAGATATCTTCCCACCTTTTACACTGAACATATACTACCAGCTGTAAACTGTCCTTCATATTCTTAGTAGCCACGCCAAAACCCCCCCTAGGTTTTAGATGCAAAATATTTCAGTATAGTCTTATAAAAACTTTGCAGACCTGTAGCTCAGCAAGCCATTGCTACTACCATAAGTATAAACTATTTTATATTAGGATTTTAATTTAACTACACCCTGTTACGAGTCACTTAATGCACAGGAAACCGATTTGAGATTTCAACATATTCCTTGATTATGTGACAGAATGCCCTACTACGAATAGCTTGGGGACACTAAAATCAGATGGCAAGTCTATTAGCTAGGTTAGAAATTTACCCTACTGCCATCTACCAATGGTGCCCCAAGACCCTCATCTGTACGTGTTGGCACACAAGGAACCCTTCAACACTTTTTTTTTTAAATAAAAGCTAAGACATGTAACAAAATAAATATCTACAACAATGCACACGTCTGTACCTTTAGAATAGCTACCATAAAAAAAATGGTTAAAAATTTGTAAATCCAAAATCTTTAAATATTTACTTGTGAGATTGCTGTAAAAACCATAAAAAATTATTTTTTGGTAGCAAACGTGATATGGTTAACTATGAGAATGCAGTAAAAAGATTTTTATTACTACAGAAGTCAAATATTTAAAAAAAAAAGTGCAGACTTATACTACCCTCTTAATTTATAATATGTAGGCTACCATTGCAGATTTATTTTATTTAAAAATGCTTGTTATCTGGCCGATTCAAACCTATCAATATTTGAGTCCAATACCAGCAAACACATTGCATATCTGTTTTGACCCTCTGCTGACTTAATTTGTTGCATACTTAGTCCAGTTGACAATTATTTTATAGTGTTTTTTTTTTATATACAGGGTATTGATCATGGTGGTCAAGTCTTAAAAAACAAAAAAACACAGTCATTGAAAAAATACACTTATGTGCGTATCTACACAGTTTTTCTTCTATTTTTTTTATCAAACCGGTTTAGGGTGTTTTTCACATACGCATAACTTTTAAGCAGTTTCATGAAAAGAGGATACAATGTTTGGGACCTCTAGTTAACATATACTAAGCACCTAGCAAGTCAGATGCTGGAGTAAACTAAAGAGACAGAAATAAACTTAACTTTTCCCTGATGCTCCTGCTTAACTAGGGAAAACTGACCCTTATTAAGCCACAAATAGACAAGTTAGGGCTGTAGGAGCGTGTTCCCACTTGCTTCTGTCTATGAAGAGCAATTTGAGTTTGGGTCGTTCAGGGAGCATTTGAATATGCAGTGGAGAGGTTGCATTGCCTCCTCACTGCCTGCTTTAAGCCCTTGAACCTAGCACTAGAGCTCCACTTGAATTAACTGAAAGTGACAAGGGGTAGAAATCTTGTCACAGCTGCAAAGAACTGCCATCACCGGATGTGTACAACCCGCCGTACAAAACATGGCTATACCGTGGGGTTTTACCGCACCTTAATAGCTACTATGAACAAGCCCAAAAAACAAAAAAAAAAACACACCTTTGGAGCAGCAGCTTTTCTGTATTTTAATCTCATCTGATATAGAGAACATATCAGATTATTTTTAAGACTTTGTGGAAAGGGCTACAATTCTCACAGTGAATCAATACCTCTACCTCTAAACAAAAAATAAGCCCATAGAGACCATGAAGATGTAAATTGTCAGTGGTAAATACACAGGCAGCGAACTCCTGAAATTACTTTGAACAGTCTTGGGTTAATTTAAGCAGAATACAGGCAATAGGTGAGGAGCACTAGAACAGAATGATCTAGGTTTAATAATGAACAGAATATATAGTTAAAACTTGTATTAAAGTTTGGATTTTTTTTTTTATCTGCCTCATACTGGTTACTAAAAATGAAAAAAAAAAAAAAAAAAACTGGAGCTTAAAGTGAACCTGTGGCCAAACCATACGCATAAGCGTTTGCATATTCTAAGTAAAAGCACTTTAAAAAGGTCCCATTCAACTTTGGAAAGTCTAGGCATTGTGGAGAAATTTATCTTCAAAAACTACAACATTGGCATTGAAAGAAAAACTGACTTTAGAGTCTGTCGTGAAGTTTGAGGAATTACTTCACAAAGCATGCAGCTAGAAAAGTCAGTAAATGCTTGTTTAAAGCTTTTTACTGCTTAAGTATATATTATAAAAAAAACGTTATTGTCCATAGTCTAGGCACAAGTTCATTTTAACTACATAAGGCTCTCAGTCTGCCCTTTTTTCTTGTAAAAAAAAACAAAAAACGAAAAACGCAACAGTCTAAGGCAGCACAAATTTTAGACATTTACAAAAGAGAAATGCTCCATTAGTTATAGCTCAGTGTTTCAATGAGCTGATGTATTTTCCAGCATTCTATGCATCAAACAGCCTTTCTGCAATAAATAGCACAGTGGTCACAAAACTGCAGCCGTGGTCTGGTTGTGGCCCTTTGCCTCCCTTTATCTGGCCCTTGGAGCACCATTCCACCAACCAACACCAATGATGGAACACCAATGTGGTTCCATGCTTTCCATTAATACCAACAATGGGGAACCATTCCTTCCATTAAAAATGATTAGACACTAATGACAAGGCATTTTCTACTTCCACTGGTCACAGTCTGCCCCCGCTAAAGCCTGAAAGACAGTAACCTGGTCCTTTGCTGAGAAAATTTGAAAACATTTGATCTAGAACAATGCAGGCACCGATTCTTCTGGGAAACATGTCTCTTAAAAAAACTTTGGCTAGATATAAAGGTGTCGTACAGCAGATTTGTAGGTTAAGGTTTCTAAAGTTAAAAATGTGAAAGTACGAAGCACATAGATGAATAGGAACAGTTTCAGAACAGAAATCCCTCTTTCAGTAAAAATGCAGGATTAAGCCCTCAGCTGTCACAATCAGTCAATCATCTAGATCCAAGACAACATAAGTGAAAGAAAATGTGCATTACTGTGGACATTTGCTTAAGGAAAATGTGTTGCTGTCCAAATGAAACTTCCAATATTTCATGAAAATTGCCCTTTCATACATGTCATCTAAAAGATATGTAAGCTATAGAAACATAAGGAGGGGTTTACCAATATCACACTTGAATAAAAATGTATGAAATTTCCAACAGTAGTTAGCGTTTTTGTGATCACATTTTTCTAGTTTTTTTAACACAATTAAATGCAATGGAACAAAAGTATGTCACCAAGTCATTAAACCAAGTACAAAACAAATATCCAAGGAGACAAGCAATGTTTCAATAGTGCGTGCAATTACAGTGAAGAGCAAAACACACTTTACAGAAGAAGTACAATGTTGCTAAAGTTTCTTTTGAAAAAGCTGTACAATATTTAATTTGTAGAAAACCTGGAGAACATGGTAAAGTTAGGCCTATTTCACAGTTGGGCGTTATTCGAGCGAAGCCTCATCTGCAATCCCAATGTGCTGGTAAAGCACCACTAAGACCCTAGCGTTTTAGGGCGTTTTTGCAGTGCACCAGTGTGAAAGGGCAAGGCGTTTTTACAGCGCTTTCAATTCATTTCCATGGAGAGGGGCGTTTTTGGAGCGTTTTTCAGCGCCCAAAAGCTGCTCCAAAGATGTTGCTTGCAGGACTTAGTGTGAAAGGGTCCATTGAAATGCATGGAGAGCGTTTTAATGGCGCTATTTTTAACGCTAAAACGCTTCAGTGGTGTGAAAGGGGTCTTAGGGCTAATGGATAACAACAAATCTATACAGGCAATGGGAGTCTGCTGCAATTTTTTTTAAACTATACTTATCTCACAAAGTTGTTTTACAGAATTAATCTTTAGTGGTTCTAAAAAGGAAGTATTTACTGTAAAATGTACTTTACCATTGATTTTGAATTTCGGGTAAAAATTCTAGGTGGTAAATTGTTGGTATGGTTTCATTATTGCTCCATCTAAGATAAACAAGCAACTCATAACACATAAAACAGAAAGGGGGGGTATACCTATTGAGCTATGATTAACTACAGAAAAGAAAACGTGTTGACATACCGGTAACTAAACAGATTTAATTAAAAAAGCAACTCGGTAAAATTAACAGTATACATGCTTAGAAAACGCAGAAAACAAAAGCGTTTCATTTTTACAATTAGCTTGAAACGCTTCTAATGGTGAAAATTATAGAATATGACCCCGTCTAAAAATTTGGTAATACTCACAAGTATGTAGAAATGAAACCAAATCCTTTGGGTACAGGGAAAGTAAAAGAAAAAGTTGCATATTTCCAAAATGTCACAAATTAAGAAGCAATATATGGCTTACATAACCATTTGCAAACTGCTGAAATAAGGGCAGCTCCTGCAATCTGTAAAACGCAGCAAGATTGGAGTAAAGAAATCATTCAGAACCTGTTCACACCAATCCGTGGGATTTTTCATGCATTTGTAAAAACACATTGATGTGACAAGCAATTTGACATATGCTTTCACAGAAGTCAACAGACCTCCAACCTTTTCAGAACAAGCATCAACCCACTGCTCAAGTTTGAACAAACATTTAAAACAGGCTATTGCATTCCTTGCTTTACAATGGATTTAAACGTATTGGTGTGGTCAGGCCCCTTGAGGCTGTTAGCAATTCAAGTGGCAGAAAATGCCAACTACCAACCCTGTATACAAGGATCTGTGTACTTATTTTTAAATTGTGTCTGGTCACATGATTCAGCCGCACCTTTGAGTAAGGGTCCTTTCACACGGAGCGCTCAGCTCCGGTCCCGCTCAGCTGTCGGCGGACAGGGCGGTCCCCGCACACTGTGCAGGGACCGCCCCGTCTCTCCTCCGCTCTCCCCTATGGGGAATCGGATGAAAACAGACCGTTTGTAAGAATAGGGTTTTCTTCCGTCAAAAAAAACGGATCCAGACGGACGCGGATCTTTGCAGACGTTAGCGGACGCATCATCCGCTAACTGACGCGACCCCATAAGCGTCCATTACAAGTCCGTAAACAGACTTGTAAAAACAGACTAAACGGAGGCAGACATGTGAAAGGGGCCTAAGGGAGCACTCCCATCTCTGCCCTGCAGCAGCCTCTTACTGACACAGGGGAGAGCAGGAGATGCTGATCACATGACAAGACTAAAAGGTCAGTACACTTTTTTATACAGTCAGGGTAAGTAGGATAGGATTGGGGGGTCCACATGTGCAGAACCATAGCAACTGCAGATCATGCAGAGATTTATCAGCTTCCTTGGAGATGATTGGAGATGAAGGATGGAAGTGTTCAGTTCCGCATGAAGAATAGTTTGAATTGTCCTTTTCTTTCAATTCAGGACACTAAATCAAAACAAGTATGTGGAACAGATAGCTTGCCATTTTGTTCTTGAGACTAGTCTTTAGCAATGCTGCTTACTACAGTTTACAGGGCTGTCAAGGAGGACATAAATTGGGCCTGTATAGTGCACAGAAAATGAAAAAGGTTATATTTACAAAGTTGTCAAGTACCACTGGATATATTATTAAGAGCAAATATGATCACAATTAAACATTTTCTTCAAATTTTCCATTACACGCAGGGCATATTTTAAAGAAAAACCAAACATGTCCTGCACAAGGAAGATGTTTAAAGAAAACAAAAGGTTTTCCCAAAGCAATTATATCTTATTACTGCAAAAGAATAACCATTTCACTAGTGCTGCAAAAAATACATTTGCTTGGGGCATACATATAAATAAATAGCTATACATAAGTAGCCATTTTGTAGATGAACTTTCTTGGTAATATAGCAATTTAAGAATGAACACCACCGATGAATTGAGCGCATTGCAAGATGACCAGTAAAGCGTAAAGCTGAGTGTACACACTTTCGGTCAAGCAGCAGATTAAACAAAAAAACTAAAATGACATCGCTGCATTAAATGCAAGTGATGTTGATACAGTGAGCTCTCCCACTGAGAATATTCTGACAGGGCAGCTTGACCCCTGCCGCCAGGATACACTGATCAGCCATTGGCTGTTAATGCAGATCGAAAGCTGAATTTCCAGCATTACCATTCAACAGAAGACAGTTTGACCGGCTTCTATAGAACAGTCAGCTGTACACACGGACCGAATGTCAGTCGTTTCCTGCTGAACCTACCAGTTTTCAGCCAAATGTGTACTGGGCTTAAGTGGTGTGTTTTTTTGCATGGTCTGTTTTCTAGTTCCCTAAAACAAATAGGTTCAAATATTAAATCTATATTTTATATAAAATGCAAAGAGCACAACATAAGGCAAGTGACTAAGGTTCAGCACACTAGGAAAGAAGCCCTGTTTCATGGATTGTTGCATTTATAGGAAAGCGTTACATGACAAAAAAACTGACTTTCAAAAACCAAGCCTATATTACTAGTGTTCCCATCCTTTAAAAGGCCATATAAATCATGAATAATTCATGTGAACGCTAAAGACACACAACAGAATTACTTCTTGCAGTAACAGTGGTTGCTCTCACAATCGATCAAAAACATTTGCACTTAGTAAAACACATATTTAACAGTTATGGTAGTTCATGTGATACAGTCTAAAGCTATAACCTGGTACAAACAGCAAGTTATTTGTTCAAGAAAAATAAATGGATCGCTGATGTCCCCTGCTGTGCTATTGTAATTTGACAGAGGGACCCCCCCCCCCCCATATAGAATATACTGATCAGCTGTAAGCTCTGATTGGATGCTGGTTTTCCAGCATGTCTCTTGTCAAACAGACTACTGTACACACTGACCGAACGTTGGCTGGTTCATGCCGAAACGGACAATTTCCAGACAACGAGTACCCGAGCTTCAAGCTTAGCATTTGTATGTATGGCTGTTTTCTGGTGCTGTGAAAGTTAACAGCAACGAGAGCTATGATGAAAAGTTGGACCACTAGCCTCATTTCTGCCTTCTCCACCATTCACAGAACACTTATTACGCATGCTCAATGCATCATGGTCTGCAAATGAAGAAATAGCATCTGAATGACAGGATGCAAGGCATTGTGGGATTGTAGTAATACAAGCAATAAGAGTGGCAGAAAGGGCAGTGCAACTGCCATTATCTTTTACAGTACTGGAGAACAGCCACTCAAGGCAATATCCAATACCTGTGAAGGACACACCGCACAGACATTTTTTAGCAGACACAGCCACCTGCAGGTAATATGATAAACATCACTGCACATGCCCAATGTTCACTGTATCCCAAAAAAATGTTAACTTCAGTTTTAATATTCTTTTGTTAGGTTTTAATTTTGGGGGCCATGTTTAATGCAAATCTGTTGTACACTGCTTAAAGCTCTCCCTGTCTGACAAATATATTCAATGGATTATAGAATAGAACAATTGCGTCATTTGGTATGCCTTCCAACCTTACCCATCCCTCATGTTCTACAAAGGTACCATAAGGACAAAACGGCATCATTTTATCAAACCAACAAAGAACTGTTAAAGATAACCTGACGCAATAGAAATATTGGGACAGCATTGCCGACTTGTTTTGTAAAGTAGACTTCCTTACCCTTGCTTCCTTAAAAATGGTGATCCACCGGCCTGCAACAAGCATACTGTCACTGAATCATTAGGCCACACGATACAACGGTTTGACAATAAAATAAAAAGTTACATTCCCAAAAACCTAAAATTAGCCATTAACTTATTTACCTTTTTAGAATGAGCCACCAATAAAAATAACAACAATAATAATCTTAACCTAGCACCAAGTTAACACCTTAAAGTGGAATTAAACTTCTGTTATATAAAAAAAAGAAGAAAAAAAAAGAAAAAAAAAAAAAAAAAAAAACTTATGGCAAGCACAAATCTTACCCAACTTTCAACAAAGTGTTCCTGAATGTACAAAAAGCCACACGATCCTGTGGCTGCCGAGAGCCAGGATCTGCATCGGGAGTTGCGTTATCCTGAGTTAGCCATTTAGCATGATAAAAGATGCCGAACCCAGAAGGCAAATACGTGAGCAGCAGAGACAAAAAGGGACATGGGACGTTTTTGCTGTTCTATAGCTAAAATGAGGAACTTTGGCAGGTAAACTGATGAGCAATAATGCAGAGCATACAATGCATACGTAGTAGTTTAATTCTCCCACACAATGCCAAACCTAAAATGGAAATCTGTAGCTAAACTTTAAGATGACCCTACGAAGCCTGTAACAACCTGCCAAAGCTAGGACCCTGCAATAGAAGAACTCCGATACTTCCCCCTCTGAGGGCCATGTTTCCCATCTTTTAGTGCTGCGGCCTCAGGCCATTCTTACAATCCCTTTAACAGAGACTAAAAGATTTAATACCAAAACACAATAAAAATTACAGCCTTAAAGTGTTAATCTTCAAAAACAAGTCAGAAATGGCAGCTCCCATTTTTATTATTTTAAATTTGAATCAGGTCAACTTTTCAATGCTGGAAGCTCAATTTAGTGGTTTGGATTGCATGTTCGTATCTACTAATGAAGAAAATATAACATTATCTACTGGAGCTTTAGTGTGTATGCAGGGCCGGCCTGGTAGGTCTTGAACAATATTTCATGCCAGAATACAATATGTACACATCTATTCCTACATGCAGTTAGCTGTCCTTGTGTTTAGTTTGAGTAGCTAAACAATCTGAGGAATGGCAGTAAGAAAAACAATTACATTTAAAGAAAGAATATGCACAAGTGGGAATTTGCTTGCTGTAACAGCAGCTTTTCAAACACTGAAAAACTGAAGACACATTCACTCTACACATGGGAAATGTTTTAAAAAGTTAAGATTTTTTTTTATTTATTTTAATTTGTAGATTGTTAAAGAAAGCTTGATGACAAGGATTTACCGCATAAACAGAACCAAAAGAAAGTTCATGGGTGAGAGGAATCACTGAAATACTGCAGCCATTGTGAAATGCAATGAATCTGCAATACTAGATTCCAAAAGCCTTGAAGGTGGGTAATGGTTTTATAGCCACCTGCAGTGGATCACGCCATCATGCTTTCACTGGATACCAACTTAATCCCTAGAAACATCATGTGGGATGAATAGTATTGATAAACACAAGCTGCATTTAACAGTCTAGATCGAAAGCTACTAATCAACCTGATCCCAAGCCTGGAGAGGTGCATATGTGCCTAATCACCTGCCAGCGGGCATCTATCTGCCTTCAAGCGATTTGCCATTTTAAAGGATAAAAGTTAATAAATTAATGATAAAGGAACAAGAAAACCACGGGACAATACTTTTTCTGGGGGGGGGGGGGGGGGGGGGGGGGGGGGTCCAGAACCAACTTAAATCACAATGCAAGTTAGAAACACATAGACATGGAGAGATCACCCCAAACCAGTCCGATTTTCCTTATAAGTTTTATGTAAAAAGCAAATGCACCGATACAAAAGTGCAATATCAGATACTGTTGTATGTACAATAAAACAGTACAATATTGAAAATAATTAAAAAAAACATGCAGGAATAAAGTTCCCAGAAATGAGGCGTTTTGCAAATTGCACCCCTTTCGAAATAGTTTTTGTTTGTTTTTTTATGTTTTTGTTATTTTTTGTACATTTCTACCCAAAACCCTTGATTTCAGTCATAGAATTCAGCACCATGGTGCCGATAGAGAAGTGCAAATATTTTTTTTTTATAACCTCCATGTATTTTAACAAAACGAGCAGCCATTTTTATCTTTTTTTAAGATTTTGTTTTCTTTTTGAGAATTTTTTTTTTCGTGTTGGAAAACTTCATGATCCATTTCCGTGGCTAGCTTGAAAAAAAAAATAAACAAAATAAAAAAGGAAACAAGTCATTTTAAATGTTTATAAGTTTCTAGGAGGGATATGAACAAGTTTGTTGATCTTTAATTCCGTTGCGGCACATTCAAGTTTTAAGTCCGGCCCCAGTAGCTATCTGCACAGGTCTGTTTCTCGCTTGTGCTTGCGTTTCTTGCTGTGGTAGTGCTGGTGCTGTGCTTTGCCGCTTTGTATGTGCCGGCTTGGCACAGATGTGCCTTGGCTTGTGTGTGGTGGTGTCTGGAAACTTTTGCTGGACGAGGTTGAACGGAAAAGTCTAGTAGTGCCATGCTGAAAAAGAAATGGAACATATATTGTTTAGTTGCGGCTCAATTAAACTATAACAAGGTTTATCATTTTAATGTGATCACACTAAAAAATATGTACATTACACAGTGATTTAAGAACACCAACACATGAACAAGCTCAGGTGTCAATCAGCTGTGCTGCAGTGCAAAATAGGAGAAAGCAAGATAACAGAGAAAGCAGCTAATCAATAAATCGATAAAGAATATCTCCTAAACCTGTACGATATTCCTGATTCCTGATTGCAGCGGCGCATGCGCAGGGGGGAATCCACGGCGAAAGAACCGGCATCCACCAGACCTTGCCATTTTGAAATCTCCCACACGCACGCGTAGGAGTGACATCATCGCCGCTCCAGCCAATTACAGCGCTGGAGCAGCGATACCTGGAAGACACGCCGAGTCAAGATGACATCTCGCTCGGCGTGGACCAGGTAAGTTCATCGCACCTCGTTCAGAGGTAAGTATTTCATAATAAGCTATTATGCGGTGCATACTAGCTCATTATGGCTTTTGCCTTGCAGGTTTAAAAAAAAAAAAATATGAATGTATATGTGGTTTAGAACCGCTTTAAATCCTTTAGTAGTGTATGATCTCTGGGTTTTGTCTGGGGTTCAACTGTACACCTGGCTTTGTTTAGTCACAAGTTATCCCATTGCCTGAGTTGATCCATCTAGCAGGCAAAATTTTCGCATAATGCAAACGGATTTAGGAAATATTTGTAATTCAGTAAATAACAAAGGCAATCTGTATAAATATGAAAGCCGTCACTGCTGACCTACCAAGAATGCCTGGATGAAGAACAAATCTGCAGAAAGCAAAAATCAGAGTAAAGAAAAGATATAGAACAGCACTACAAAAAAAAATAAAAAAATTGTTTACATACGTCATAAATCAGCACTGTGCCTGTAAAATGACATAACACCCCTTTGCCATCACAAGCGGGTTATCATGCACCCTCTATGCCATGGGTCTTCAAACTACGGCCCTCCAGTTGTTCAGGAACTACAATTCCCATCATGCCTAGTCATGTCTGTGAATGTCATGTGATGTGTAGTTCTAGAACAGCTGGAGGGCCGTAGTTTGAGGATCCCTGCTCTATGCGATAGCACTGGTAGATGAAAGGTGCTCTTTATGGACAACAGAGATCCATTACACTCCTAGTAATCCTCTAGCAGCGGATCGAACACTGGACTGTGCTTGAGCGGCTTGTGCATCTGGCATCTTAGCTGGGATTTTGACAGGACTGAATCTGGAAACAGTCAGTCAGAGCTGAGCGCTTCTGGGCTGATAAGCGACACTTTTGAAAGACATTGTAGGTTAAAGAGAATTATTGTTCTCACTCAGATCTTTGAACCAATAGCTCACAAGTGGCAAAATCTGTTTACATACAAGTGAATTTGCCTTTACATGGGTGTGCAGGAAGCAGGGTGACCAGGGAGCCTTTTTATTAACCCCTTCCCGACCGCCCCATAGCAGATATATTGCTGCAGGAGGGCTGTTCTGTGCAGAATCACTTATACAGTCATGCAGACCAGAAATATTGGCACCTCTGCATTTGTCAGATAATGCACCACTTTGTGCAGAAAATTGTTACAATTACAAATGTTTAGGCATTCGTGTTTCTTTTGTTTGCATTGTACAGCAATGCGTGACCGCGCAATCAGGTAACCATTTCACCCCCAGAAGGATTTAACCCCTTAATGACCAGGCCATTTTTTGCTTTACGGCCCCTTCCGTTACTTGAACCTCTTGTCGACCGCCCGCCGTCATATTATGGCGGGACGGTGGCACGCCTGGGCGAGAGCCCGTAGCTATACGTCTTTAAAGCGGCCGCTAGGGGGGCGCGCGCGTCCCCGCTCGCCCCCGAGTCCCGCGTGCGTGCCCGGTGATTACGATCGCCGCCGGGCACCCGCGATTGCTCGTTACAGAGCGGGGAATGGGAGCTATGTGTGTAAACACATAGCTCTCGTTCCTGTCAGCGGGGGAAACGCTGATCTCATGTTCATACAATGTATGAACAGAAGTCAGTGATTCCCCTAGTGAGGCCACCCCCCCCCCCACACAGTTAGAACACACCCAGGAACACACTTAACTCCTTCCCTGCCCCCTAGTGTTAACCCCTTCACTGCCAATGGCATTTTTATAGTAATCTAATGCATTTTATAGCATTGATCGCTATAAAAATGCTAATGGCCCCAAAAATGTGTCAAAAGTGTCCGAAGTGCCGCCATAATGTCGCAGTACTGAAAAAAAAATGCTGATCGCCACCATTACTAGTAAAAAAATAAAAATATTAAATAAAAATGCCATAAAAACGACCCCCTTTTTTGTAAATGCTATAACTTTTGCGCAAACCAATTAATAAACGCTTATTGCGATTTTTTTTAACGAAAAATATGTAGAATACGTATCGGCCTAAACTGAGGAAAAAAAAAAATGACATTTTTGGGGGATATTTATTATAGCAAAAAGTAAAAAATATTGATTTTTTTTTCAAAATTGACGCTATATTTTTGTTTATAGCGCAAAAAATAAAAACCGCAGAGATGATCAAATACCACCAAAAGAAAGCTCTATTTGTGGAAAAAAAAGGGCGCCAATTTTGTTTGGGAGCCACATCGCACGACCGCGCAATTGTCAGTTAAAGCGACGCAGTGCCAAATCACAAAAAGTGCTCTGGTCATTGGGCAGCAATATGGTCCGGGGCTAAAGTGGTCTGACTCCCAGTTAAAATACCCCTATGTCCTAATTTGTGATCTATATATTTATACTTTCACTAATTCACAGTATAAATTAACACTTCGTAGTAGTCATTATCTTCTGTTTTTGTACTATAAAAAGGGCCAATTTTTTAACTCCATCATGACAGGTGATATAAACACACACACACACACACACACACACACACACGCACGCAACCACTACTAAAATGTATTTGTAAGAAAATTTCTATGTATATTCAATGGATGAACAAATGACCCTTGAAACTGCCACTTTTTTATCAATTTGAAAATAAATGTAATTTCCAAACAAAAACCCCAAATATGTCAAGAAGTTTTCGGTTTTGCTCCCTTTAAATTTTCCCATCACAAATGATTAGGAAAGTGAATATTTCAAAAAAGGAATAAAAATGGTCAGCAAAAGTGACAGTAGGCGCAGGTAGCTTGTATTAAATTACCTGCCTATGACAATGGCATATTCTATTACAATCCTGTCTGAAAATCTGCAAAACAGTTTTAGGTCTTTATTTTTTTTTTTTACCTTTAACCACTTTCAGACTTTGTGTTTATAAAAAAAGGTAAACATTTTTTTTGCTAGATTACTTAGAACCCCAAACATATATTAGCCCCCCCCCCCCCAGACACCCTAAAGCATCGGTCTTCAAACTATGGCCCTCCAGTTGTTCAGGAACTACAATTCCCATCATGCCTAGTCATGTCTGTGAATGTCAGTGTTACAATGCCTCATGGGATGTGTAGTTCTACAACAGCTGGAGGGCCGTAGTTTGAGGATCCCTGCCCTAAAGAATAAATTGGCAGTTGTTCCAATACTTTGTCATACCGTATTTGCCCAGTTGTCTTACAAGGTGTGTGGGTGGGTGTGTGTACAGTATATCACACAAGTGGTGGGGGTGTGTGCATTCAAGAGAGTCCAATTAATAAGCATAAGAACTGTGGCTTGAATACAGTATATCACAAAAGTGAGTACACCCTTCACATTTTTCAAAATATATTTTATCTTTTCATGCGACAACGCTGAAGAAATGACACGTTGCTACAATGTTAAGTAGTGAGCGTACAGTTTTGCAAGGCAAGAGGTATCTGAAAGAGAATGGATAGTTCTGAAACCTACCCCTTGAGGGTACTCTGGGCCAGACACTAGTCAAGACCAGAATGCAGAAAGGTCAAAATTCTAGGAGTCAGCCTCCTGTACTGACATCAGGGAAAGCCTATGTGTAAAAGTAGATCTTGCAGAATATAAGATAGAGAGATTGAGTCTGGATAGCACTAGTATTTATTTTATTTTTTGCATATTTGTCGCACCTAAATTACATACAAAATTCATTTTTTTTGTTTTAATTCTGATTTAATTCATAAGGGGGGGGGGGGGGGAAGCTGTCCAAATCTGCCTGGCCCTATGTGAAAAAGGAATTGCCCCTAAACCTAAAAACTGGTTGTGCAACCCACAACCGTAATCAAGTGTTTGCAAAAACTGGCAATGAGTTTCACATCGCTGTGGAGGAATTTTGGTCCACTCCTGGCAGAACGGTTTTAACACATTTGAGGGTTTGAGCATGAATGGCCACTCCAAAACCTTAAACTTTTTTGAGGTGAACGTGTATGGGATTCATTGTCCTGCTGCATAACACAAGTGCACTTCAGGTGGCTGGACATTCGCCTTCAGGATTTCCTGGTAGTGCGCAGAATTCATGGTTTCATCAATTATGGCAAGTTGTCTCTATATTAGTAGTGCGAGCTAGAGCATCAGTGTCCCACTTTTAACCACTTAAGACCCGGACCATTATGCAGGTAAAGGACCTGGCCCCTTTTTGTGATTTGGCACTGCGTCGCTTTAACTGACAGTTGCGTGGTTGTACGACGTGGCTCCCAAACAAAATTGGCGCCTTTTTCCCACAAATAGAGCTTTCTTTTGGTGGCATTTGGTCACCTCTGCGATTTTTATTTTTTGCGCTATAAACAAAATTAGAGCGACAATTTTGAATACTTTTTGCTAGAATAAATATTCCCCCAAAAATATCTAAATATCTTTTTTAAACTTGTAAGAGAATACGTATCGGCCTAAACTGAGGAAAAAAAAGTTTGGTTTATATATTTTTTGGGGGGATATTTACTATAGCAAAAAGTAAAAAATATTGCATTTGTTTTCAAAATTGTCGCTCTAATTTTGTTTATAGCGCAAAAAAAAACAAAAAAACGCAAAGATGATCAAATACCACCAAAAGAAGTAGCTAAAGGACCCGGCCAGGTTTTGCAATTCGGCACTACGTCGCTTTGACAATTGCGTGGTCGTGCGTCGTGGCTGCCAAACAAAATTGGCGTCCTTTTTTTCCCCACTAATAGAGCTTTCTTTTGGTGGTATTTGATCACCTCTGCGGTTTTAATTTTTTGCGCTATAAACAAAAATAGAGCGACAATTTTGAGGAAAAAAGGCCTAGTTAGACTTACCGGTGACGGTATTTCTAAGAGCCTTTCAGGACAACCTTGGAGAGAGCGCAGCTCCGCCCATTTCTCAGGAAACACACGTGATCCTTTAAGATCCCTCCTCTTCCACCATGGCCTCAGTTATTGTGGTCTCCGCCCACTGGAAAATAAAGCACAGAACAACCACAACAAAACCATGATAGACATTTCAAACAATCTTTTTATTCAAAATACCTAGGGAGGGAAATTAGCGGTTGTCCTGAAAGGCTCTTAGAAATACCGTCACCGGTAAGTCTAACTAGGCCTTTCTCCAATCGCCTTTCAGGACAACCTTGGAGAGGATAACCGAGTAACTTACCCTAGGGTGGGACCACTGCTTGCAGCACCATTCTGCCGAAGGCCTGATCTGCAGCGGACAGTAAGTCTAGCCTGTAGTGCCTTAGAAAAGTTGAATAGCTGGACCATGTAGCTGCCTTGCAGATCTGGTCAGGCGTGGCACCGGCTCATTCGGCCCAGGAAACTGCCGTAGATCTTGTTGAATGGGCCGTCACTCCTGAAGGAGGCACCTCTCCTTTGGCTTGGTAACCGTCGGCAATGGCTTGTTTGAGCCATCTGGCCAGTGTACTTTTGGAGGCCTTCTCCCCTTTCCGGGATCCTGAGAATATCACGAACAAGGCGTTGGTTTTCCTGAAATCCTTGGTGACCGCGAGGTATTGAAGCACACACCTTCTTACATCCAAAGTATGAAAATTCTCTTCCCCTGCATTAGAGGGAGTTGAGGAGAAGGTAGGAAGGACTATTTCCTGAGACCTGTGAAAGGTTGATGAGACCTTAGGGAGAAAAGCTGGATCAGTTTGGAGAACTATTCTGTCCGGCAAAATTCTTAAGAAAGGCTCTGTAACCGCCAAAGCCTGGATTTCGCTGACCCTTCTTGCGGTCGTTATGGCCACCAAAAAAATTGTTTTTAGAACTAAATTCTTCAAAGAAATCTCCCTTATGGGTTCAAACGGGGCCCCCGTGAGACCCTGCAACACAATTGATAAATCCCAATTGGGAAAAGTTCTAAAGGCTATCGGTCTACTCCGACCTAGTGCCTTGAAAAATCTTGAAATTAAATGTTCTTTAGATAAAGTCCTTTCTAGATAAACCGACAGGGCCGCCACTTGAGTTTTTAGGGTGCTAATTGCTAACCCTTTCTCCATTCCTGCATGAAGAAACTCTACAACGGAAATTATACTGTTAATCTGGAAATTTTTGGAGGTACACCAGGAGTTGAATTTTCGCCAAACTTTGAGATAAATTGCTCTGGTCACCGGCTTCCTGCTGTCTAGCAAAGTTCTTATCACTTTATTAGAGAGCCCCTTAGCTCTTAAGAGGTCCTCTTCAGAAACCAGGCCGTCAACTGCAAGCGTTCTACCTCTGGATGGTTCACAGAGCCCTGACACAGTAGGTCCTTCCTGAGTGGAAGTTTCCATGGTGGTTTCGTGGCTAAACTCTGAAGAGATGCAAACCACGGTCTTTTTGGCCAATACGGAGTGATTAAGATCAGATTGGATTTCTCTTCCCTGAATTTCCTTAGGACTAGAGGTATCAGAGTGAAGGGGGGGAAGGCGTAAGACAGCTGGTAGTGCCACTGTTGAGCTAGTGCGTCTATGGCTACCGCCTGGTCCTCTCTGTGGAGAGAGAAGAACCTTTGCACTTTCGCATTCTGCTGGTTGGCAAACAGGTCTATCTGTGGCTGGCCCCACTCCTGAGCGATTGCCCTGAAGACCTCCGGGTTTAAGCTCCATTCTGCCTCTAGTATGCTTCTCCTGCTTAGCAGGTCTGCTAATAGGTTTTGAGACCCTTTTAGGTGCACCGCTGATAGGGATGCTACGTTCCGCTCTGCCCATGAGAGGAGATGGTTGGCCAGTTGCATAAGGCCTCTGCTTCTGGTACCCCCCTGCTTTAGGACATACGCCACTGCCGTGGTGTTGTCCGACAGGACCTGCACATGTTGACCCTTCACCAACTGATGGAAAGCTTGAAGCCCTAGAAATATTGCTTTTAACTCCCTCCAGTTTGAGGATCTTCTGGACTCTGTTCTGGACCAGACGCCCTGGGCAGTCTGTCCCTCTAGATGGGCCGCCCAACCCCAGGAACTCGCGTCTGTTGTTAAACGCTTTCCTACTGGGAATACCCATGGAAGACCCTTGTTCAAATTTACCGGGTTTCTCCACCACCAGAGTGCTCGTTTTACGTTTGAAGTTAACCTGAAACGTTTCTCTAGTGACTCTTGGTGTGACCAAGACTGAAGGATATTCATTTGGAGAGGACGAGAGTGTAACCTCGCCCATGGGACCGCCGGAATTGAGGCTGTAAGCAGCCCCAGGACGGCCATTGCTGTCCTGACTGACACCCCTTGGTTTGTCTGTACTTGAGCCACCGCCACCATGACCTTCTCCATCTTTTCCTGAGGTAAAAAGACCTTCTGAAGGATCGAATCTATGTTGTACCCCAGAAACCTTGTTTCTTGAGAAGGTATCAAGTTCGATTTCTCGCGGTTTAGTAACCAGCCGAGACTTCCAAGATGAACCTGCGACGACTGTAGATTCGTCGCAAGTTGATCCCGGGAGTCCGCAAAAAACAGTAGGTCGTCCAAGTATGGGATGACCGAGATCGCTTTGAGCTTCAGTGGTTCTAGGGCCTCTGCCATGATCTTGGTAAAGATCCTGGGTGAGGACGACAACCCGAAAGGGAGGGCTCTGAACTGAAGATGCCATATCCTGTTCCCCAGGTCTACTGCCAGTCTGAGGAACTGTTGAGATGCTTGGGCAATCGGGACGTGCAAGTAGGCATCCCTGAGGTCCAGAGATGCCATGAAGCAACCGGGTGTCAACAGCTTTGTTATTGAATAAATCGTATCCATCCGGAACCGTTTGTACTTTATTGACTTGTTTAACACTTTTAGGTTCAAGATCAGGCGGAATTTGCCTGAGGGTTTTTTGACCAAAAAAATGTGGGAATAAAAACCCTGACCCTCTTGATGTTTTGGGACCTGTATTATCACTCTCTGACTCATCAGATCCTGTAACAGGTTCGTCATTGCAGTAGCTTTTTCTTTGTCCCGGGGAAGGGTTGTGACATAGAACCTCGTTGGGGGACACTCTGAAAATTCCAGACTGTACCCCTCCGTAATGATTCTTTCCACAAAGGGGCTCGTGGTCATCTGTTTCCACTGTGGGAGAAAAGCAGCCAGTCTTCCTCCCACCGGAAGCAGATCGTCACTTGCTTTTGGTAGTTGGTTCTGAGGGGTTTTTAAATAAGATACCTCCCCTCTACCTCTTCCTCTTTGGGACCCCCATCTCTTTTTATTTTCTTCCTTACTCTTATGGGACTGTTGAAAAGGACGAAAAATTTTCTTAGCGTTCTGACCCTTTTTAGGGGGGAAAGCCTTCTTCTTATCTGCCGTTCTGTCAAGAACCTTTTCTAGGTCCTGACCGAACAAAAGGTCCCCTGAGAAAGGCAGACCACAAAGCTTGACCTTAGAGGGGATATCACCCGACCAGGTCTTTAACCAAACTGCTCGCCTGACTGAGTTCACCAGGGCTGCTGACCTTGCAGCCATTTTAATGGACTCAGCAGAAGCATCTGCCATATATTTGATGGCTTTTAAGATTAAGGGGAAGGAATCTATTAGATCCTTTCTTGAGGTGCCTGCCTCGACATGACTCCTTAATTTCTCAACCCAGCACTCTAGATTGCGGGCGACTATTGTGGCGGCCATGGCTGGTTTCAGACTGGTTGCAGTAGAATCCCAGGCCTTCTTTAGGAGGGAATCTGCCCTCTTGTCCATCGGATCTTTCAGGACCCCCATGTCCTCAAAAGCCAGGTCTGTATGACGAGACACCTGTGAGAAAGCTGCGTCTACTTTAGGCTTTTTGTTCCACACCTCTGTCTCACCGCTTTCAAATGGAAACCTTCTTCTAAGGGTCTTTGAAAAAAAGGGGGCCCTTTCAGGGTCCTTCCATTCCTTCTTGACGGTGTCCGAGAGGACTTTGTGGACCGGGAAAACCCGGCTTTTAGACTCATCCAGCCCCTGATACATCTTATCGTGTATGGATAACTGAACCTTCTCTTCCTGGATACCCAGGGTAATATAAATTGCCTTGAGTAAGTCCTCCACTTCGTCTAATGACAATTTAAACTTTGAGCTTTTGCTACTATCATCTTCCTCCTCCTCCTCATCTGAATCCCTGAGAGAGGGGAGAGTACTAGTCCCTTCATCTGCCGAATCCCCCTCTGTTTGACCCGAAACTGGGATTTTCGGACTGGGTGGTGGCTGCTGTGGCTCCCCCAAACTTGAGGAGCCTTGTGTGATCATATCCTTCACTGAGCCTAAAGAGCTTGCCAGCTCCTGGACTGAGGAAAAAAGGTCCTTATACTGTTGTGAAGTTTCCTCTTCCACCAGATTTTTAATGCAGGATCTGCACATAAATTTTTGCCAAGAATCCCTTAAAGGATTTTTGCAAGACGGGCATTTCCTGGGTGTATCCAAGTGCCTAGCTTTGGTTGTAGATTTTTCCTGTAACGAGATGAAACCAAAGTTACCATCTCCAAAAAATTTTATTTTTATTTTTTTAAAAACACCCAAGTGCCGCCACCAGAATAAAACCAAAGGCCTGGACTAAGTGCCACCACCACTAACGGTTATACAGACCAAGAGCGTTTTAACCTGGACTGGTAACCACAGGCTCCCTCAGGGAGGAACAACAAAACACAAAATTAAGCCCAATATAGTAAGAATAAAAGGCACCGCTGTACCCCTCTTACCTGGGCCTGACCGGTGCTTGCAGCGCCTGTATCCGCCGGTGTTGTCTGTCTCTCCTCCATTGTAGAGCGCAGTCACACAAGTAGCTGGAGATTGACTCCATTTTTAAATTTTCCCGGCCGCCCGCGTCATCATCGGGGGCCGGAAACGGAAGCACAGGTCACCTGACCTGCCCCACAGATGCTGCGTTCCAGGCGCTGGGAACCAGCAGCGCCACGCCCCCCCCGGAAACGGCGTCACCGTGCGTGACGCGGTCGCCAGCCAGGACCCGGAACTGAGAATGCGGACCACCGCCGACCTGCGCCGGCTACCGCTCGGTCACCTGGACCTCTACCGCAGTTCCTGGGCACAACGACACCGTCCCCTGGGAGGCCGAAAGTTCCGCTGAACCGGAGCGTCTGGGGACTCCTGAACGCCCCCTCCCCGTGAAGAGGGGTCAGGATGGTCGCCGCCAACAATATACAGACAAAGGTAAGCTCAAAAAAAACTCTCCGCCTTGAGAGAGACAGCTCCCTGGTTCCTGTGATGCTTCCACCATGGCGGAGGAAACACAATAACTGAGGCCATGGTGGAAGAGGAGGGATCTTAAAGGATCACGTGTGTTTCCTGAGAAATGGGCGGAGCTGCGCTCTCTCCAAGGTTGTCCTGAAAGGCGATTGGAGAAAAATGCAATATTTTTTACTTTTTGCTATAATAAATATTCCCCCAAAAACTAATTCTAAATATCTTCTGCCTATTTTTGGTAAAAAAAAAAAAGCAATAAGCGTTTATCGGTTGGTTTGCGCAAATTTTTTAGCATTTACAAAATAGGGGATAGTTTTATTGCACTTTTATTTATTTTTTTACTACCAATGGCGGCGATCAGCGATTTTTTTCGTGACTGCGACATTATGACAGACACTTCGGACAATTTTGACACATTTTTGGGACCATTGTCATTTTCACAGCAAAAAATGCATTTAAAATACATTGTTTATTGTGAAAATGACAATTGCAGTTTGGGAGTTAACCACAAATCGTCCAAATACCTTATGACATGAATGCCCTGGGACTGCAGAAGAGCAAGAAGCAGGGCAAACGCTCAGGGAGGAGAGCTTAAATGGTATTGCTCCCAATTAGAAGGGGTTGGTCTCACAGGGTAAAAAAAAAAAACAAACACAGAAAACTATGCAAGGAGAAGATGGGGATGGGCCTGTAGGGGTGTTCAAAATAATCACCAACACGATGCAGTCTTTAACAATTCTGCATCGATGCAGAGCTACTGCATTGCAATTGCACAAATTAAGTAATCCTGGCATGCTCTGCCTCTCCTGGGAAAGCCCTGCCAGCATACTCCAAAGTTAAAAGACAAAAAAAAATTCACTGCAGTGCTACTGTAAATCAATACCTCCAAATACCTAATCTCCAATCGACCTCCAGCCGCTCTCCCCGTCCGATCTAAGAGCTGCAGTGGGAGGGGCCGACACTCCTTCCGATGTTAGCCGGGGAGGTCAGATGACCTGCCACTGTGCTATCCCACTCAGCTCCTCCCACTGTAGCCTTTAGATTAGAGGAGAGCAGCAACGTGACAGGCCATACAAGATAGGCGATAAGGTATTTAGAGGCATCAGTTTACAACAATGGTGTAGAAGGGATTCAAAGAGGGAATAGCAGCGATTATTTTTTCACTTTACATTACACTCCCAGAGGTCTACTGGGAGTGCGCTGTGTAATATGCAGAGGTTTGCGGTTTTCACACTTGGCTAAATGCAGGTATTTTTTTTGCACAAAAAAAAAAATTCTTCAGACTGCTTGAATTTTTTTAATGAAAACCATGGCCAGTAATTGATGCTTTGCAGAATCAAATAATTGACAGGAGAATTGTAGTTGAGTTGCAAGACCAGTGAAGATGCACACCTGTATGGTCTTGAATGTCTACCGATGCTTTTCTCAGACAGGCATGTCTGTCAATGACAGATTTTGCAGATTCTATATGGATATTTAATACTCACAAAAAACATTTAGAGATTTTAGGTCCAATCATATTAGGTCCAAAATGGGACAGATTCCACCATTCCGTTTGAGGACTGAATAGGTTTGAATAAAAACATTGGAGGCTTTACTTTAGAGGGACCGGTACAATCACACTGACTAAAGTTAGCACAAGGTGGCCATTACATCTGCTAGTTTTTGGCAGATGCTGGCAGATTGGGGGCAGGAAGTGTGGTGGAGCCGAGATAGAAAAATACTTTATACCTCTGAATTGACAGATTCGACCAAGAGGTTAGGGCTGTCTCAGAACTAAAGTGATGCTAATGCCAACAAACTACCTCATACTCCCAGGAGTGGTGGGCAGCCGCTTTATGGTGAGGAGGGCCTCTGGGCAGGCTTGGTTAGGTGACCAAAGCTAGCTCTAAAGGAAAGCGACATCCTCATTAGGAACTGTAGGATGTTCATGGAGGACTCATATGACAAGATCTACATCAGGGACACCCCTTTTTTTTTTTATCAAATTGCTTTTACATTAACCACTTTCCCACCGCGCCATAGGCAATTTACTGCTACGGCGCGGTGGAGTTATATTGGGACAACGTCCCTGGGGGGACGTCATCTTTCACTTCCGCGATTGCGCGTCCCCTGGGACGCGCTCGCGTAAGTGTCCGTGCTGTACAGAGAGGAGACTCAGGAGAGGGAGGAACATTTGACGCGATCACGTGGTAAACGACCGCTATCAGCGGCAATTTACCATGATCCGCCGTTTTTACGTCCGCTCCGTGTGTGTCCGTCGGCAGACAGGGCGGTCCCCGCACACTGTGCAGGGACCGCCCTGTCTCTCCTCCCCTATCCCCTATGGGGAAATCGGATGAAAACGGACCGTCTGTCCGCTTGCATCCGATCCAATCCGCTGGATGGAAGAAAAATAAGGTTTTCTTCCTTCCGAAAAAACGGATGCGGATCTTGCGGACGTTAGCGGATGCATCATCCGCTAACGGACGCGGACCCATAGGGGCCCATTACAAGTCCGTAAACGGACTTGTAACAAGCGGACGAACGGTCCGCTCATGTGAAAGGGACCCAACACAGTGGGGTTCAGGTACAGTCCCACAAGGTACAAAACCAATGGGTTCCGATCTGAAAACTGCTAGACAGCCTAGGGTATTAAGTCAGATGTTTATAGAAGCGTCAGAAGAAAATAGAAGTTAAGAAGAAAAAAACATGTTTCCAAAAACCCAGTCTTGCAGACTGGGTGGTGTTATATAAGCATACAGCAGTAGCTGCTCTAGCAAAGATATCTACAATGATGAGCTCCGGCGTGTTCGCACACCCCATGTGCAGAGCCCGCTATCACAGGCAGCAAGACATTTCCTAATCTCTGCAGCCGCGCATCGGGACAATGTCTCACTGCCTGATTAGCGCAGTGCAAACTTCCTGGCAGGCTCTGCACGTGGGGGGTGCGAACACGCCGGAACTCATCCTTATCTGCAAGTAGCCAGTCACCTGACGGTAACCTGTATATACAGTGCCTTGAAAAAGTATTCCACTTTGTCATGTTACAACCAAAAAAATGTAAATGTATTTTATTGGGATTTTATGTGATAGACCAACACAAAGTGGCACACAATTGTGAAGTGGAAGGAAAAATGATAAATGGTCGTCAAAATGTTTTTCACATGAATGTGTGAAAAGTGTGGCGGGCATTTGTATTCAGCCGCCCTGAATCGCTTTGCACATCTAGAGTGACAATTTTGACCATTCTTTGCAAAATAGCTCAAGTGCTGGCAGATTGGATGAAGCATCTGAACAGCAATTTTCAAGTCTTGTCACAGATTCTCAATTGGATTTAGGTCTGGGCTTTTACTGTGCCATTCTAACACATGAATATAATTTGATCTAAATCATTCCATTGTAGCTCTGGCTGTATGTTTAGGGTCGTTGTCCTGTTGGAAGGTAAAGCTCCTCCCCAGTCTCAAGTCTTTTGCCGACTAACATTTTTTTTTCTAAGATTACTCTGTATTTGGCTCCATCCAACCAGCTTCCATGAAGAAAAGCATGCTCACAAAATGATGCTGCCACCACGTTTAACATTGGGGATGGCACGTTCAGGGAGATGTGCAGTGTTCGTTTTCTGCCAAAAAGTACAATTTTGGTATCTGACCAGAGCACCTTCTTCCACATGTTGTGTCCCCCACATGGCTCCTCGCAAACTGCAAACGGGACTGCTTATGGCCTTTCAGTCACTTTCCCATAAAGACCAGATTTGTGGAGCGACAGACTAATAGTTGCCCTGTGAACAGATTCTCCCACCTTTGCTGTGGATCTCTGCAGCCCCTCCAGAGTTACCATGGGCATCTTGGCTGCTTCTCTGATTAATGCTCTTCTTGCCTGGCCTGTCAGTTTAGGTGGACAATGTCTTGGTAGGTTTGCAGTTGTGCCACACGTTTTCCGTTTTTTTTGCATAGTGAATTGAACAGTTCTCCGTGAGATAGTAAAAGCTTGGGATATTTGTTTTATAACCTAACCCTACTTTAAATGTCTCCACAGCTTTATCCCTGACCTGTCTGGTTTGTTACTTAGCCTTCATGAAGTGGTTTGCTCACCAAGGATCTCCAACAAACCTCTGAGGGCTTCACAGAACAGCTGTATTTATATGGAGGTTAAATTACACACAGGTGAACTCATTTACTAATTAGATTTCTGAAGACAATTGGTTGCACTAGATTTTAGTTTGGGGGTATCGGAGTAAAAGGGGGGTGAATACACATGCATGCCACATTTTTCAAATTTGTAAAAAGGAATAAAAGCATTTATAATTTTCCTTCCAATTCACAATTATTTGTCACTTTGTGTTGGTCGATCACATAAAACTCCAATAAAATACATCTAGGTTTTTGGATGGGGTAAAAATACTTTTTCAAGGCACTGTAATTCATGATCTATGAATAGCCATGTGTTGTGTACGAATAAGACAAAAAGTTTTCCTATAAATACATTCTGAAATACACCATTAAAAAAGGGGTTTGACCATCTATCTATTCAGTGCAAAAAAAAAAAAAGTAATCCTGCCAAAAGTCTTTAAGCTACAGGACCACCCCCCCCCCCCCAGCATTATGTAAAAAAGGACTATTCTAAAAAGGGGGTCTCCAAAATACAGTCCACGGGTCACATGTGGTACACAACAAGGTTTTCTCTGGCCCACAGTCGACATGCTCAATCTCTGTTGCCATCCCTTGAGGTGTGGGACCATGATGGAAGGGGCGATGCATTTGCTCAATCTTTAATAATGGCTCAACTGTATTTGGAATGCATTTGCTTTGTTTTACTAAAGGGATCTGTGAAAACCGAACAGTGCAGACACGGCGGGGGACAGATGCAGCACATAGGCAAGTATAAATCTAAAAAAACACACATTACTTCTCTTTTAAACTTTAATTATTAAACTGATTTTTTTTTTCAGTCTGCAAAATGGGTCTCTTACATAGTAGGCAAGGTTGAAAAAAACTCTCAATTTCAACCTATGTGTGCGACTATATGTCAGTATTGCATTGTATATCCCTACATGTTGTGGTCGTTCAGGTGCTTATCTAATCTAAGATATCTAGTTTCTTGAAACCATCGATGCCCCACCTTTGAAACCACCACATGTGGAAGGGAATGCCACATCCTAGCCACTCTTACAGTAAATAACACTCTGCACAGTTTAAGGTTAAACCTCTTTTCTTCTAATTTTAATGAGAGGCCACGTGTCTTTTTAAACTGCCTTTCACGGAAACGTTTTATCGCTATTGTGGGGTCACCAGTATGGTATTTGTAAGATGAAAATCGTATCCCCTCAAGAGTCTCTTCTCCAGAGAATTGGTCATGAAAGGTTACGAGCACTGAACCTATCTCCTCCAGTCCCTTTATTAGTTTTGTTGCCCTTCTGTGTACTCGCTCCAGTTCAAGCACATGCTTCCCAAGGACTGCCCAAAACTGGACAGCATACTCCAGGTAAGGCCGGACCAGAGTCTTAAGTGGGAAAACGATCGCTTTATCTCTTGAGTTAATCCCCTTTTAATGCATGCCAATATTCTGTTTGCTTTGTTAGCAGCAGCTTGGCATTGCATGCCATTGCTGAGCCTGTCATCTACTCGGACCCCCGGTCCTTTTCCATCCTTGATTACCCCCAGAAGTTCGCCCCCCCAGTGAGTAAATTGCATTCATATTTTTGTCACCCATATTCATTATTTAAAATTTTTCCTCAGTAAAGCTCATTTGTCATGTAGTGGCCCACCCCATTAATTTTTTCAGAGCTACTTGCAAGGTTTCCACAGGAGATGCTATTGCACTGCTTAGCATTATCCGCAAATAGAGATTAAACTGTTAACCCCATCTTCCAGGTCGTTTATAAACCAACTAAATATGACTGGTCCCAGGACAAAACCCAGGGGGACCCCACTTTCCACCCCTGACCATTCCATGTACTTACCCATAGCTACCCTCTGAACTAGCCCTTGTAGCCAGTTTTCAATCCATGTACTCACCCTATGGTCCATGCCAATGGACCTTACTTTGTACAGTAAATGTTTTACAGGAAAATGTATCAAATTCTTTTGCAAAATCCAGATACACCACCTCTACAGGCCTCCTTTATCTAGATGGCAACTCGTCTCCTTATTAGAAGGTTAATAGATTGGTTTGACAAGAACAATTCTTCATAAATCCATGCCGATTACTGCTGATACCGTTTTCATTACCGTTAGGCCAACTGGTCTGTAATCCCCAGGCATGTATTTTAGCCCTTTTTAAATATAGGTGCTACATTGGCTTTTCTCCAATCATCTGGTACCATTCCAGTCAGAAAAAAATTAGGAACAATGGTCTGGCAATTACTTGACAGAGTTCCCCTAAGGACACTCGGGTGCAAGCCATCTGGTCCCGGTGACTTACTACTAATGCTACATGTTTCAAATCCATTTCTAATTCTGTCCTCCGTTAGCCATGAGGACAAACACTGCAGCCTTCTCCTTTGCCTTTATATGCATTTTTACATTGAGTTAAAGCACCAAAGACTTTCATTCACTCTCTTAAATGCATTTCCCAATGGGATGCACTTGCCAATGCCCTAATTTCATATGCTCTTAAAGCAAACTCATTGACTTTCTTGTTCTTTGTAAGATTTTATCCCAATTAATTTCTAGCAAGGTTCGTAGTTTAGGGAAGTCGGCTCTTTTGAAATTCAGCGTCTTTGTAAGCCCCTTAGGTTTCCCATTTGTGAGATTTATACTGACGCCAATTGCCCTGTGATCGCCGTTTCCTAAGTAGGTCTAGTACTGACTTGTTTCTAGTTGGTGCGTCTACCATCTCTAGCACTGAAAACTTTGGAGACCCTTGTTCTAGAGTGATAAAGGTCACTCCTCCGAAGATAAAAGTATCGTAAGGGAGTGTCGTCACCCTAGAACAAATGTTTACTGGTAGCATTATCGGGCGGAGGAAAAATAAATAAAAAATGATTGCAGCCACCACATCTAAGGAAGTGCACACTGCAATTCACTTTTTCCCCTTGTAAATGTGGGGCCTTTCCAAATGTACTTTTTAAAAAATTGGAAAGGCCCCAAGAATTTCATTTAAAACTAGGACTATATGTTGAATATTTCAGTTTAATACAACTGAAAGAAAGGTTTCTTGCCAATTTATTTAACATGTCCAATCTTTAAGCGCAGCTCAATAAATCATTAATTCGTAAAAAGTCCCCAGCTAAAGAAAATTCAGCAGAGATACGAACCCAGCGATAATTCAGAAAGTCGTCCTAAAATATATTCAGGTGCAGAATGACGTACACTCCCACAAAAGAATTGTGGCCGCTCACGTTAACCACATGACCCCTGAATTAACAGGACAGTCATAAAGAAGAATGGTGGTCACAATCCTGATGACACAGGCACTGGTCCAAAACGCCAAATTCTCAGAGGTTTTGCAGACAGATATGTAAAAATATAACAACTAGTGCTCTCTGCCTAATAGATTATGTAAAAAAAAAAAAAATCTCTTCACGCCCTGGGCAGGACTGCATTAGTGGGACTAGACGGGCCAGGACATAACATGTACGGGAGAGGACCCACGTCTTATCTCATCACTTTATTTTGTATCACTGAGCACTTCACAATGTACTTGCGTGAAGTGCTATGCTTGCAAGTGTGATTTCAAAAAAATAAAAAAATAAAGTAATACATTAGGTAGAGAGCACGATTGGTTGCGTTATGATTTTACATATCTTAACTGCAAATCCTCTGAGGATTTGGTGTCCTAGACCAGTGCTGGTCTCATCAGGAATGTGACCCCCATTAGGTGAATGTTCTTCACGACTGTCCTGTAAACTCAGGGGTCATATGGTTAAGGCGAGTGGCTACGATTGTCTTTAGTGGTGGGAGTGAGTGTACACCATTCTGCACTTTGATATATTTTAGGACAATTGACTTATCACTGAGTCTGTATCTCAGCTGGACACATTTATTTAGCTGGGGACTGCTTATGAACTTTTTATGAATGATTATCGTGCTGCACTTTAAGATAGGACATTTTACATTTGGATGCTGTGGAATTCACGTTAAGTGTTTAGCTGGCAATACCTCTTTGTTGATGTTTTTTTTTTTGTTTTAGGTTTTGATTGCGCTGATTGTTCTCCATTTGATACAAGTTATTCAACATACCTGAGATTTGTTGTTGCCGTTTGAAGAACTAATGCTCTGATTAGGTTGCAATTTGCTGATGGGTTGTGTTGAGCTGGTGCAGGATTCCTGAGGGCCCATCCGACTGTCGCTTGATTGACGACAACTTGGTTGCTTTGAAGTCTTGAATGGGGTTCCGTCTGAGTCCTGAATGCATAGACGTTTAATGACTTTCTTCTAGGGGAGACACGTGGTGTGTCATGCAAGGAAATTGGACACTGCTGGTAATGCAGCAGTCCTCAGAGTACATAACATGCAATATGCTGCTTGACCATTTTAAAATTTGCAAAACCTTAAAAAGGGGTTAACCTTCAAAATGGGTCTTTTGTTTAGTTTACACTTATAATTGATTTTTAAGAAATATGACAGGGACTGCAGTGTATTCCCTCAGGTATAGCTGAAAAGTTGAATCCAAATACTTTTACCAAGGTACATTTTAGGAAATTTACCCGAGGGGATTTTTAATGCTCGGACCGGTGAAGCAGCCATTTGATGTGTCAGAGCGGGTGACCACCGGACTCCAGGTCAGTGGGACCGAGAGGGATGGGAAGGGGGTCCAGTGTTCACCTTATAGATTTTTCCATAAAAAGGTAAACTTACCCTTTAAACCCCATAAGGCAGGATCTTTGTAGACTCTATATTAAAGTATTTAGCAAAAAGATTTTAAAACCAACCATGCAATAGTTCTCTAAACCTTGTCAGAAGCAAGAACTTTCTCAGCTCAGGAGACTTAGGTTTGACAAAAAAGGTGGAGTGCATTCACAGTCCCTTTGAACTTTTCTTTGTGGATGTCCTAACTGTGCTTTTACCGCCCACTCTAAAGAACACAAAATTATTGTCCTTCTGAAAACAAACGGAAACTGAGGTTCTACAAAGAATAATTATTTGACAGCGGGTTGGATTGTATTACCCATCCACCAAAATAAGGCGTCTAGGACAGCCCCACACTGCTAAACTGGTTGAAATTTGATCTTTGTATGGTCCGCTTAAGATTTTGTTTTAACATTTAATTTTTTCTTGCACTTTTTAAAACACCAAGCTAATAATGATTCCAGATCTGAGGAAGTTACCAGATTTCTGGTAATCAGAAACCAGTCCATATTCGCCAGACTGGCCAAGACTGATAACTAAGCAAATTTGAAACAAATTTGAAACAGATGGGCTATTAAAGATGACTACTTTTATTTCTAAAATTTGGAAAAAAAAACACAATGGTTCCTTGGTGCTGATATTTAAAGTACAGATTAGTGAAGCAGTCCAGAATCTGTTGTCTCAGACCTTCAAAATAAATGTTATTCACAGCAATATTAAACCCAAAAATGTAACAATTGCAGCTGACGGATTATTCGTATTTTTTAGGCAATTATTTTGTACTACATGATGATCTGGCCAGTAACACACCTCCTGTATTAGAGTGCCTCCACTCTGGATAAAGGAGCACATGGGGCACCTTTGGATAGCAGCATTGTTAATCTTGGGGAAGTGGAGTGTTAGGTGGAATAGCAGATTTTGATACACTAACAAGGTGAAGCTGAACTTCGATTCTCATCTGATGATCCAGACAGCAAGTCTGTTTTTCAACAGAAAAGCTCTCAGGCAATTACAGTGATGAGAAATCATTTAACGCGAACAAAGGTGCTTAACCGATCAGCTTTTAATTATTTACAGTAAGTAAAACCTTTACCCCGGCGGGGGTTATAAAGTATTAGCTGGAATTTGACCTAAATTTGTTAGTGCATTCACATCTACTAGTGCAGGTAAAGGGTCCCCTTCCCCACAGACCGGGAATGCTGTGGAAAAATCTGCCCTCTGTGTTCCTTCAGCCATAGGGGTCTGTATAACTCTGGTGGCATGTCACTGGCAAGATTACAAGAGGGGGAAAAGCCTACAAAACGAACCCAACTGCAGGGAGGTGGTAATGACAGGTTCTGGGGTTATGATAAGATTTCTCATTGTCTATTCTCTGCAAGATTTACATGAAAAATTACCCATTTTTGAATCAGATGGCAAATCACGTTTCCTCGTTTACTAGATGGTGGTCAAACATAGAAGTAGAATCTGGCTACCTTGAGGCTTGTCCATTAGCCAGCCATCACATATACACGCATGCCATGCTCAGCTCAAAAGCACAGGTTTACATTTCGTGGAGGCAAGGAGTGAAGCTACCAGATGTCAATGGGCAATGATCATATCTATGGCCAGCTTACCAACAAAAATATATTTTTTTTTTAAATGACTGAGTGTAAAGCAAACCTTATTAATTGTCACTGTAATCCACGGCTTTTTTTTTTTAAAAAAAGGACAAAATAATGGTTTGGCAGAGGGATCTAAAAGTCCTTTCTTTGGTTAGGATAAACCTATTTGAAAGTGGAAACCCCTTTTAAAGGAAGCATGGGTCTAATCAGAAAAATATTTCAAAGCACTAACAAAGACCAACACTTCATGCTCTCAGTAAAGGCTTTAGTTCAATGGATAAATCACGCTTAGTTGCAGAGAACAGTAAGGTACCAACTTATATTTTGCTCAACCATCATGCAAGTACATAACATGGATTGCAAAGACTATCAAACGTTGCATGACTTACCACATCGCTGGAGCTAGATAGTGTGGAAGAAGAGGAAGACAAAGGACCAGATGAATTGGAGGAGTGTTTGCCAAGAGCTTCAGAAGTTTTATTCTTGACTTGTCCAGGAGGAGTATTCTGACCAGACACGTTGTTGTTACACTTGTCTAAATGATGCACATCCACTATTAGGGTAACATCATTGCCTGGACATGGTTAAAAGGGAAAAAAAAAACAAAAAAACATAAGATTCACAAACTACTAAATGTCCTATCAACTCAACTACAAGATAGATATTTATTCACACATTTTTTGAATCAGTACAAGACAAGATCAATGTGAGTGGAGCTTCAAAAGGAAAAGACAAGTGGGAAATATAGTAGGGGTATGCAGCACGCCCACTAATCTGAAGGATGAGGAGGAGTTGGACCTCAGGCAGCATCATCATAATGGAGGTTTTCAACTATCCAGATATTAACTGGGTGGAGAGGACAGCCAACTTCCGTCATTTCCTAAAAAAAATCTTAGAGGACAACTTCATGTCCTAATACGGGACAACTTGGCAACCAAAAACACAGGATAATTACATTCTGCAAAAATCTTAGGAAAAGAAGGCACCAAGAGTAGAACGAAAAACACAACTTTTCTGCGCTCATTACTACAAGATATTAAAAATGGGACCAAATCCTAAAAACACTGCAGAACATTGAACACTGAGGAAAAAATGAGAATACTTTGGGAATATTTTAAATATAAAGGTATCATCCAGTGTATTCCAATGGGTAATATAAAAATGTAAAGGTTAAAACCAGAGTGGCTAACTTTAAATGTAAAAAGACATTAAAAGCGAAAAAAAAAAAAAAAAAAAAAGGCAGGGGAGTCATTGTTAGCATTCCAACACTACAAGGAATGCAATAAGTAATGTAATAATTTAATCAGAACAGCTAAAATAGACCACAAAGGGCACATAGCGGAGGAGAGTAAAAAAAAAAATCCCAAGATGTTTTTTATATATATATATATTAAACAGTAAATACATTTTTTTTTTAAGTAAGGTCAGAGCATACTGGCCCCATAAAGGATGATGGGAAGACAAAGAGTTTGGTGTTGAGGCCAAATAATTCAATCTTGGTGTCATCTGAATACATTAAATCTTTCCTTGAAGATTCTGAAGCCAGGTGGCAAAAGGTGTTATGGTGAGAGGAGACTAAAATTTTATTATTTGGCTTCAACACCCAACAATATGGCAGAAATCAAATACCACCCAAAAAAAGGATTTTTAATAAACAGCTTACCTGTAAAATCCTTTTCTTGAAGTACATCACGGGACACAGAGCGCATAGCCATTACACTTGGGTTATATGGGTACCTTCAGGTGTGGACACTGGTGTAATCAATTTCACAGGAAGTTTCCTCCCTATATAACCCCCTCCCACTGGGAGTGCTTCAGTTTTGTAGCAAGCAATTCCTCCGAGGTTACACAATGTTCCCCAAAAGAGGGGTGGGAGCTCTGTGTCCCGTGATGTACTTCAAGAAAAGGATTTTACAGGTAAGCTGTTTATTAAAAATCCTTTTTTCTTTATCGTACATCACGGGACACAGAGCGCATAGCCATTACACTTGGGATGTCCTAAAGCAATGCTCTATGAAGGGATGGAGACCGTAAGGCCAAGAATAGCCAAATAAAAACATTATCAGGAGAAAAAATAGCTCCACCAACAGAAAAACAAGGGGGCGTGAACCGGGCCAGAGGATTCTATACTGCTGCCCGTAGGACCGCCTGCCCAAATGCTGCGTCCATAGCTTTTGCGACGTCCAACTTATACAATTTAATAAACGTATGTACAGAAGACCAGGTTGCCGCTTTGCAAACCTGTGCCATAGAGATCTGATGGTGTGCCGCCCAAGAGGCACTCATGGCCCTCGTAGAATGGGCTTTAACTGATAAGGGAGGTGGAATGCGTTTCAGACCATAGGCCTGAAAAATCAGCTGCTTAATCCACCTAGCCAAGGAAGACTTGGCAGCCGGCTGACCCTTTTTGGGGCCATCCGGAAGAAGAAAAAGCACATCTGTTTTCCGAATCTTCTCTGTAGCCCTGAGATAAACCCTCATGGCTCGGACCACGTCCAAAGTATGAAGCAGTCTTTCCTCTCTGGACTGGGGAGTAGGAAAGAAGGATGGTAGGACTAGGTCCTGATTCAAGTGAAAACTGGATATGACCTTAGGAAGGAAAGAAGGTTGAGGCCGCAGAACCACTCTGACCTTATGCCGAATCAGGTACGGTTCCCTGCAAGACAAGGCTGCCAGCTCGGAGACACTTCTGGCCGAAGCCATAGCCACCAAGAAAACCGACTTTCGGGTTAGCAGCACAAGAGGGATTTCTATCAGAGGTTCAAACGGTTGTCTTTGTAAAGCTGACAAGACGAGTTTTAAATTCCAGGGGCAGAGGGGAGCTCTAATAGGGGGATTTACATGCAAGACCCCCTGCAAGAAGGTTTTCACAAGCGAATGCGCGGCCAAAGGCCTTTGAAACCATATCGATAAGGCAGACACCTGCCCCTTTAGAGTACTAAGAGCTAATCCCTTATCAACGCCAACCTGGAGGAATCGCAAGATCCTGTCGATAAAACTTACGAGGATGCCCTCTTTGAGACTCGCATCACTCCCCATAGGTCCTCCAGACTCTGTAATAGATATTTCTAGAGACTGGTTTCCTAGCCAGAATCAACGTAGATATGATCTGGGCTGAGAGGCCTCTGCCCTTAAGAATTAGGGATTCAGCCGCCAAGCCATCGAATCTAGCTGCTGTGAAGCAGGGTGGCATATCGTGCCCTGAGATAACAGGTCTGGGCGCAGGGGGAGTGGCCCCGGTGCCCCCACTGACATCCTCACGATGGGCGCGTACCAAGCCCTCCTGGACCCGGCTGGGGCCACCAGGATCACAGGCCTGCGCTCCACCCTGATCCTTCGTAGAAGGCGGGGAATCATCTGCAGTGGAGGGAACGCATACAGGAGAGACAACTGGTACCAGGGGCAAACCAACGCATTGGTCCCGTAGGCCGAGGGATCCCTGGCTCAGGATACGAATTTGTCCAATTCCTTGTTGACTCTCGTTGCCATGATGTCTACATCGGGAACTCCGAATCCTTGGCAAATGTCTTGGAATACCTGGGGGTGAAGAGACCAATCCCCCGGGAGCAACTGTTGAAGATTCAAAACTCTGCTTGAGAATTGTCTATCCCTGGGATGAACACTGGCGAGATGCAGGGTACATGGGCTTCGGTCCATGAGAAAATCAGGTTTACTTCCCTTTGAGCCACTAGGCTCCTTGTGCCCCCTTGGTGGTTTATGTATGCCACCGCCGTGGCATTGTCGGACTGTACCCTTACTGGTAGACCCTGAAGGGGGAGAGTCCAGACGACCAGGGCCAACCGAGCAGCTCTGATCTGTAGGATATTAATGGGAAGCAGTCTTTCTGCCTCCTATCACTGTCCCTGCTGGGTCAGTCTTCCTAAAATTTTCCATGTGATGGGGCAAAAGGATTTCCCCTTTGACAAATATTGAGGGACCAGCCACCAGAACAGGCTGCGCCGGACCCCTGAGAGAATTAACGGACTAGTGCCTGCATGGACTTGTTTCAAGCAGAGAGAATGGCTGCCTGGAGAACTCTGGTATGGATCTGGGCATAGGGCACTGCTTCGAAGGCGGCCACCCTCTTCCTCAGCAGTCGTATGCCTAGGCGAATAGTCGGCCTCTTCTTGCCTAAGACTATTTGAACTGTTTGAGTCAATGACCTGACTTTTGCTTGAGGAAAAAATATCCTCTGGCCGACTGTATCTAGCCGAAGGCCTAGAATTCTAACTGTTTTGTGGGTTGCAACCTCAATTTTTCTTGGTTCAAAATCCACCCAAACTCCTTGAGATGCCGAACTGTGCGGACTACTGCATGATTGAGGTTGGAAGCTGATCTGTCGATAAGCAGGAGATCGTCCAGGTATACCAGGAACAAAATGCCTTCTGTCCTTAGGACGGCCAGCGCCGGGGCTAACACCTTTGTGGATACCCGCAGAGCTGTTGCCAACCCGAAAGGGAGGGCTACGAACTGGAAATGACGTTGATCTATCATAAAATGAAGAAACTTGTGATATGCCGGGTAGATTGGCATGTGCAGATAAGCATCCTTTAGGTCTATAGATGCTAGAAAGTCGTCATGATGTAGGCTGGTTGCCACCGAACGTATGGATTCCATACGAAAGGTTTACATCTTAGAAAGCGATTTAGGCGTTTGAGGTCTAAGATAGGCCTGACGTCATCATTGGGTATTTATAAAAAAGGTTGGAATAGAATCCCAGACCCCATTCCTGGGTTGGTACTTCTACAATTACTCCTTGGAGCCAGAGGCGATTCAATGCCTTTACGAGAGAGGCCCTCTTTAATGGGCCGCTTGGAAGACTTTGACCCCCGAAAATGAGGAGGGGGGACTTCTCGAAACTCTAGTTTGTAGCCCGTGGCTACCACGAACCGAACCCAAGAGTCGGGAATTCTGGCTTTCCACACTTCGGAGAAAAACCGAAGTCTTCCGCCCACCCAAGAGAGTGGGGGCGCCCCTTCATGAATCTGACTTGATGACAGGTTTAGCCGGCTTGCGAGACCATGGCCTCTTGTTTGCCGCGGCTTGTCCCTGTGGGCGGCTATTAAATGTTGAACGCCCGGGAGGCCGTCGATACTGACGGGAAGCTGAAGGGGCCGAGCCAGTAAAAGGCCCGTCGCTTAAACGTGGGCCCGCGCGGTCTTTTCTTGACCGGTAAGGAAAAACTTTTACCACTTGATATGGTTTGGATATATTTATCTAGGTCTTCACCGAATAGTCTTCCACCCTGAAAGGGAAATCCTGCTAAAAGTTTTTTGCAGGGTGCCTCTGCTGATCAGTTCTTTAGCCACAAAAGACGACGCATATGAACCAACAGCAGAGATAGACGGGACGCCCGTTGAACGGAGTCCTTAATAGCATCTATTGCAAAGCAGAGAGCCCTTGGGAGGTCTGCTAATTCACGAGTCTGCTGAGCCGGCATGTCCTTTTAACAACTGTTTCTTTAAAGCCTGACAAACGCCAATGGCTGCCACTGCTGGCTGAACCACGGCACCTACTGTGGTAAACGAAGCCTTCAGTAGGGTCTCCAATTTTTTGTCGGCCGGATCTCTGAACATCTGGACATTTCCAACCGGACAGGTCAGGGATTTATTCACGCAGGAAATGGTCGCGTCCACAGTAGGGAGTGCCCATTTCTTTGCAAATTTTTCTTCCATAGGGTAGAAAATAGTGAACCTTTTAGGAGGGAAAAAGATCCTATCAGGTCGAGCCCAATCCTGAACAAAACACGCTCTCCAGAAGGGGGTGAATTGGAAAAGACACCCAAGTTAATGGTGCCTTTAAAGAACCTAATGAGGATACTGCAGGGGCTAATAGTTCTGACACTGGAAGTTTTTTAAAAGCAGTGCAAACAATATCTGTCAGAGACTGGATCCACAGGCTCTCCGCTTGAGAAGCCAAAAAAATTTATCTAGAGTGGAACCCTCCATGTCTGACCCGTCGGGACTCTGGTCCGCTTGATCCCCTTGTGGGTCCTGTTCCTCCGGCGAGGAGACCCCGCATCTGAAAACACCAATCTAGGTGACGGGGATCTAGCCCGTTTGCCACCTGGCAAAGAGCGGGCAATCAAAGCCGTTAACCTTTCCTCTAGCCCACCCAGGGTGGTCGCTAGCATTTCTTCCGTTACGTAAACGGAAATAGGTGGATTGGGGGCCGCCTCTGCCCCCAGCACCCTCAATGGCTCCTGTAAGATGCTACTCGGTGGCCTATCTAGCGAGGGTGGGACCATCCTGACCCAAATCCTCTGACCCCGAGACTTGTTCTTTGGCACCCTTTGCAGCCTTAGCTGGTCCTGATCCCTTGGGAGCCATTGCACAACCTTGAGACACCCCTGTAGCCAACACCCGACTGTTGTAGCTAGGAGTGAACAAATAAGAACAGGCTATGGAAAAAAATATATATATATTTTTTTTAAATTTTTCCACGCTCTAGAATGTGGCAATACCTAGGAAACCCTGTGAGTATTGCAACACCAATGCCTGTTAGCTGGAGCCCAAGGTAGACTCGGATGCTTCCGGATCTAAGGCTGAGTCCCTTTAAGAAAAAAACCCTTTTTTTTTTCTTGGTCAAAGTGGACTTTAAGTCCTGACCTGAAGATCCACCAACCGCCACTAGGTGTCACTGCATGCCAAAAAAATGGCTCAGCTGCGCGCTCTGTGTCCTTTCTCCACCGCTCTCAGAAGGGAAAGACCAGCCGGCCCGCCCCCCCTATGCACGAGGACGCCATAAAAGACGGCGTGCACACGCGCGCGCACCCTCCCCACGCTGAAATCAACATGGAGGAAGCAGGGAGCAGAGGAGAAGTATGGACCAACGCCAGCAGCCCAAACTGACACCAGGTAAGCACTAATTCTCAATGTAGTGCACACATAGAGGAAGCTGTCCCCATAGGCTTCCTAAGAAACAGCTGTCCCCATAGGCTTCCTAAGAAACAGGAGTTTCACCAGCATTCCCTCTTTATAGTACGTGGGGGCTGCAGTATCCATGCTAACAGGCAAATCTGGGGGGAGTAGCAAAATATATATCTTAAACAAGCATACATATATCTACATGTTATCTGGGTAAACATTAGTACATCCCATCCTGCCTCAAAAGACATAGTGGAGATAGTGGCTGATGCACAAGCATACCATTAGCCAACCCAGAACCCCCAGGGGGATACCTACTGTCGAACCAAGTCCCGCAGGTTCCCTCTTACCTGCTCCACGCCGCAGGGTATTGCAAACTGCAAGAGGCCCAGCCTTCCCCCATCTCCGTGGGTATTGTCTTGGACCTTCAGGGACCGGGGTCCTGTGTTTAAGGAACCCACACCCCTGGACCTATATAGCATCCTGGCATCAGTGGCGTTTAGTTCTTGGAAGAGACTAAGGCACTGGAGCCCAGAATCCAGCCCTCCAAGGAGAGGCATTATAGGCAAAACCCCACTCCAGCAGGGCCTGGGTACTGTACACCTGGGCTTTGAAGCACTTCGGACGGATCCGGCTAGCTATCCTGGGTCCCGAGACCTCCGAGGGACAGCTAGACGTGACCAACACCTAAGACACTGGCGAAAAAACTGAAGCACTCCCAGTGGGAGGGGGTTATATAGGGAGGAAACTTACTGTGAAATTGATTACACCAGTGTCCACACCTGAAGGTACCCATATAACCCAAGTGTAATGGCTATGCGCTCTGTGTCCCGTGATGTACGATAAAGAAACAACACCATTACCTACAGTAAAGCATGGATGTGGTACTATCCTGTTATGGGGTATTTCTCATCAAATTTAGCTGAACATGATTTCCCCCCAAACTTTTTTTTTTGTTTTTATTTTATTCTGACATGTTGGTGTTATATTTTTACTTGGATGTTATACAGTTGGATAAAAAAAAAAAAAAAAAAAACACGTCTATATTTCAGGTGGCAAATCAACAAAATGTGATTTAAAAAAAGGGGGGGGGGGGGGGTGATTCTTTTCTACCCATTGTAGGTGTACTTGGAGTCTTGTCCCCCCCGTCCCCCCCCCCGTTCTGTGAAGATAAATTCTCAGTGGGGAAACTAAAAAAAAAAAAAAAAGGTAAATTGTAAACTCCCCCTCATGTACTAGATTGGTCTCCCATATCGGACACTAGTAGGGAGCTTTTAACCCCGCTTACAGACGAATAAATTGGTTAATAGTTCCCTCAAAGCATCGCTGTCAAAGTGCTCTGGCAGAGGTACCCATTGATTCCAATGGCGGGGCGGAGAGGTGTGTTCACTGCTCCTGCACCGCCCAAAAGATGAGGCTTACAGGACTTTTTCTAGGGTCCTGCAATCACACCACTCCAGAGCTAAAGCTTTAACACTGGGGATGCATGGGAGGCATTTTTCAGGCGCCATTTTTATCCGTTTAGCACCTGAAAAATGCCTCAGTGTGAAAGTAGCCTTAAGTCAACTATGCACACAGATTTCAGCTGTCAGTCCACAGGTTGAAAAGGAGAAAATTGCCGATTTCCCATCCACACAGCATGGATAGAGGAATCCCGACTGCTGGCAATTTTATTCAGACAGCCACAGCACCTGCAGCTGCTGACATTTTGACCCATGACTCAAATTTTGGCCGATTCAGCAGGAATAAGTGTATGGTTTTACTCCGCTTGTGATTTCAAATGCTTTTTAAATTAGGCAGAACAGGAACAAAAAAATAAAAATCACACGGATGAGGAGAAATCTAGTCTAAAATTGGATAAACTAAAAGAAAAGAAAGATGTATTACCATTGTATACTGGTTCAGATCTATTTTTCTGCCCCCACTTCTTCGAAATCCAGTCTCTGTAAGCCACCACTTCTTCAGTTACTCGAATAATACGCCCTAAAATGCTGTAAAAGATATATACACTGCTTACTTGTCTAATGCATATTTAAAAACTATTCTGAACAAAAGACATGTCTTTAAACATTGCAATTGTGTGCCAGTCAATAAGAGTTTAACCAGTTGTCCTCCGCCCACCGTCAAATGACGGCGGGCGGAGGCCTCCATTGTCCTGACATCACGTCATATGACGTGATGTCCTTTTAAAGCTGGGGGCGGGCGCGCGCCGCGCACCCGCCGCTCTGCTGGGATCGCCGCCGGGCACACGCGATTACCCAGTAACTGAGCGGGGACGTGGAGCTCTGTATGTAAACACAGAGCTGCACATCCCTGTCAAGGAGAGAGGAGACAGATTGTGTTCCTTGTACATAGGGACACAATCGGTCGCCTCCCCCAGTCACCCCCCCTCCCCCTACAGTTAAAACACTCATAGAACACACATTTAACCCCTTCCCCGCCCCCTAGTGGTTAACCCCTTCACTGCCAGTCACATTTATACCGTAATCAATACATATTTATAGCATTGTTCACTGTATAAATGTAAATGGTCCCAAAAATGTCAGAAAAGTGTCCGAAGTGTCCGCCATAACGTCGCAGTCCCAATAAAAAAAAAAAAAAAAAGCCATAAACTATCCCCTATTTTGTAAACACTATAAATTTTGCGCAAACCAATCGATAAACGCTTATTGCATTTTTTTTTTTTACCAAAAATATGTAGAACAGGTATCGGCCTAAATTAAGGAAAAAAAAATATTTTTTATATATTTTTTGGGTTATTTATTATAGCAAAAAGTTAAAAATATTGCATTTTTTTCAAAATTGACGCTCTATTTTTGTTTATAGCGCAAAAAATAAAACCGCAGAGGTCATCAAATACCACCAAAAGAAAGCTCTATTTGTGGGAAAAAAAGGACGCCAATTTTGTTTGGGAGCCACGTCGCACGATGCGCAATTGTCAGTTAAAGCGACGCAGTGGCGGAAGCTTAAATTTTGTCTGGGCAGGAAGGGGGTGTAGGTGCACAGTAGGGAAGTGGTTAAGGATTGGGTTGTAATTTTAAATAACCATACTTTTTCAGTACAGTTGTCCTTAAAAAGCAGCAGCTCCCCTTCCCAAAACAATTCCTGTAAGCCTGCCACACACCCGTCCATGATCCAAACATGTTTGGCCTCTTCGCTAAACATTTCCTGATCTAGCTGTGCATGCGCAGTAGACTCCCTATTCATTTCTATGGGAAGGCTATCAATCATTGGACTTGGCTGACTGTGTTACAGTACATAATAAACTTTCAAAGAACTCAAACATAAACTTTAAAGTGGTATGAAGTCTAAAAGCAAAACATTGCAGCTGACTAATTTTTGGATGCTTTAGTTCTCTCTTCGGCTTTTTCACCTAGTGATCCTGCCAGTAATTTCTGCAATGACCCAGTAAGGTGTAAAAAAATAAATAAAAGGAGTAAATCAAGAAGCACATTAAGGTCATGGAAGGGCCTAGACAGTCTCCAGACCATAATTCTACACAAATTGTATGGAGGAAGCTGAAACTTCGAGTTGCCAAGCAACAGCCAAGAAACATCAAGGATTTAGAGAAGATCTGTGAAGAGTGGAACAAAATCCCTCCTGTGATGTGTGTAAACCTAGGTCACCAACTAGAAGAAACGTCTCATCTCTGTGCTTGCCAACAAGTGTTTCTCCACCAAGTACCAATTTTTTTTTGCTTGGGGAACTGTAACTCAGTTTGTAACATTTGTATCGTGTTTTTTCTGTATTTTTGGTTGATATTCTGTCCCATTTAAAATACACCTATGATAACAATTAGACCCTTTATTTCTATGTAGGTGGGAAAACAGTACTGCAAACAAGCCACAAGAAACCAGGATAAGAATCTGAACAAAAGTGATCAGATGACAGTCTGAAGCACATCGAGGCTGAAGCTTGAGTCAGCCAAGGCATGAACATTCACCTGGTAGAACTTTTGGGAAGCAGGTGCTTGATGCTGAAAACCCCATGAGACACAAACAGGCTCTGATAGAAAAGGGCATTTGCCCTGGAAATGAGTTGCCTGATCCACTTTTCAATGGTGGAATGGGAAACAGGATGCCCTCTTCAAGGGCCCCCACACAAGACATACAGGGACACAGTGCCCCGATTCCACCCATGATTTGAGCAGACATTGGATGTTGGACATTCAGGGCGAACACTTCATTGGTAGATTTAGGCCCCTCTGTGGATACAGACTTATGCCTGGGCCATTTGATATAAATACCAAGGTTTTACTACATATCTAGCCGTATAACAAGGATTACATCCAATAACTTATTTTGCATAGGAATCTGCTGCTGTCCATTTATCTGCTTTTATTACAAAACATTTTGGGTCCATGTCATACGCCCAAGTTAGCAGCCAAGATGATTTATCAGACCACAAAAATGTATGTATGTGTATATATATATATATATATATATATATATATATATATATATATATATATATATATATACACACACACACACACACACACACACATATATATATACATATATATAGTAATTTTCTAGCAATAAAATGTTACTAAACCCACAAACGGTAACAATCTGTCTGTATATGCAGCATAGCATGCTTGTTATAGTCACTGTGGAACTTAAGGAGTAAATCCTCTGCATTGTGTAAAAAGCCTGTTCTATCCTGTATGCATAGATCCTTCCCTCCTGCACCGTCTATCTGGGGAAAGCCTGTTCTCAGCGATAGCCAGGTCACACGATCTTGACATCACACATGTGGGCGTGTATACAGGCTGCAGTGGAAATCTCCTCCTACCTGAACGCTCAGCACTGGATAAATTGTGCTGTGCATCATGCAAACATGGTATATAGATCATACAAAAAAGGTATACAATATGTACTTTCACACACTTGTTAGAGGTGGGAGTCCAAGTATCTGGTGGAACATATTTGCCCTTCAATGGAATAGGCTATTTCTAAAAATTATTTTTCATACGATAAATGTCAGCAAAATGCTTGAGTGATGTACACTCTTCTCTAGGTAAAGCCAGTCCTAACAAAGTGGACAATTAATCTATACGTGTATAGGAAGTCATTCTTGACATTGCCAGTCAAAGTGCCTATAGGGCCTTGTTTAGGCTGTGGTGAGTCATGTGCTGCTAAGGTAGAGTCAATATGTCCACAGCTCATACCTCAAAACAGATTGCTCCAAAATATCCTCAAGCATCCAGGGGGAATAGAGAATGTTTAGCATTTTTGGTCTCTGGAAACCAAAGGTTCTATAAGTGCTAAGAATTTTCTGAGAAAGTGGTGGAGAATAGTGCTTTTGTCAGATAGGCAACATGTTGAGTGCATGAGGAAAGGCCAAAAGACAGATAAGAGGGATAATCATAAAGAGACAATGCTTTGGGCAAGGGAACATCATCCCCATTGGTGGTTAAAGTTTCCCTTAGGCTGTCTGCAGAAAACTTGCCATTTATCCCTCAAGACCCTTGCGCCTATGATCCACCACTGCCAAATGAAGGGATCCATGTGTGGTACTCAAGGTTATGGAGTGCAGAACGGATTAGGTTGTACTCGGAAATAGGAGCCGCTATGTCGACAAGACAAAATAGCATGGGTGATCAACACCCAAATCTTCTGCCTGTAGACCTGCACAGTGTGCTACATACTGTGGATCGTACTAGTAAAAGCCAGAAAAAAGTGTAGATGTACAGGAAACCCTCACATTTTTTCAAAACAAATTGACGGATTGGAGGATCAGGCTTCACCCACCCCAGTGGGCAAACACCCCCCCCACCCCCTCTCCCAAAGGATCTTCAGGGTTTGGGAATTATAAAGTTGGACCATTGCCCTAGACCTGCATAGCATCCCATGGCTAACTCCACACACTGCAATCATTACAGGCTGACCTCACAGTGGGATCCAAGTATGGTCCTCAAGGTTCTCAACACAGACAATCAATCTATAAAACTGCTATATAGCTTAGGGCAAAAGGAAGTTAGATCTTGATATCATTGATTTCATCAGTGAAAATTGAATGTTAAAAAGAAGAAAAAAAATAGAAGCTCCATCACCTAAGGACACCCAAGCAAAAGCTGGAGTCTAATGGCGTATTCTGGGGGAGACAGCCCTAAGAAAGTTTTTTTGCCAGTTTTCAATCACAAGAAGGTAGACAAGGTATGAAGATAGTAGCAAAGAGCAAGCCACTCTGATGTTCCAGGAGTCTGAGAACCCCCATTTGCAAGGACAATCTACCTCAGATTATCTAATGTGCAAACAATTGGGGAACATTTTTTCTGCTTACCATCCACTGAATCTAGAAAAAATTAAATAAAAAATGGTACCAATTTGTTGGTTCTGCTTGATGTATCTATACACAAGACACTTACCTTTCAGATTCATTGTTGGGGTAATACTTGGCTATAGGTGACACTGCATGGCTTAAGACAACATATGCATAATCAAAGGCCTGTTTCACCTGCATGGCTCCATATGAACTACGACCCACATCATTGCCTAGGAGAAGGGGGGGGGGGGGGGGGGGGGAGAGAAAAAAAATCCAGCTCTTCAAAATGCTGCCACAAGCTTTTGTTGAAGAAAATTGAGAGAGAGAGAGAGAAGCAAATTTGGTTAAGTGCAGTAATAAAAGCTGTGCACCTACCAGGCTGCAATGGATCTTCAATGTACAGCATGGATGGCCTGTATCCATCCAACATACTTTTTTGTACCTCGTCTTTAGCTACATATGAGCCACCATCTTTAATGCGTATTCCAGTTTTTAAGTAGTTAAAATGCCTCCCATAGAGCTCAAAAAACTCTATTAACAAAACACCATAGTTGGCGTTCGGGCTGCAGGCATCTTCTCTTGGATGCAACTACAGAAAGAAAGAAAGAAAGAAAGAAAAAGAGAAAATCTTTAGAGACCCAAGGATTACAAATGTTCCTAGTAAATGATTCAAGTCAGGATAACATTACAAAAACCACAGAATAGCTTTTTTAGTTACAGGTACTAAATGGCTCTAAAATCCAAGTGCACAAAAAAGCTAAACACACAGATACATCACATTAACACCTATTGGGATATCTTACCTGCAGAAAACTAACAGCCATTAAAAAGAGACTGTAGGAGCCTATTCCCCCTGTAAACACTTCATTAAGGTCTCTTTGTAACAGAAACTGCTTTAAAACCAGCACCAAGTATGGAAGGACTGGATATTTCTAAAACACAAAAAGGAAAAAGAATGCAACATTTAAGTGTGATAGTTTAATAACGTAGTCAATGTCATTACAGAAGATAATGGCTACAATTCAAATCACAGGCATAGCAGAATCTTTCTGGCAAGTCTCATTTTGGCCCACAAAAGAGAAATATTGGGGTGTGACCTCAGACAAAAGATCAAATATCACTTAGAATCAGTTCTTACACACCCTATAAACCAACCTCTCAACCATTTAAAAGTTGGAAAGAAAACTCCCTGCAGGTCCTTTCCTGTAGGTACCACAATGTCTAAAGGCAACTCCCGGATCTAGTTTTGCTACCAAAAAAAAGGGAGTTGATCAGGTACCTCACACTACATGTAAAAAGCATGGTGGAGGCGATTTAAATCATAAGTAAAAGGGCTTGATTTAAATCCACTCAATTAAAAAACAGTGTCTCAAGAGTAACGCATCTCTATCCCACAACAGCTCCTCCTCTAACCTGCGGTAGGCTCACCGACAGACTCATTCACTTTAATGGGACAGCTGGTGATACGGCAGTGACACAACAAGGTGAGGGATGTGGTGGCAGCAGATGAGTGGATGCCCGTTAACAGGCACTGCCATAATTGCTCTGAAATGACAAGTGCTTTTTAAACATAAGGACTTATTCTTGCTTATTTCTATATTTTCAAACACAATTAAGGTTTCCCATTTAGAATAAGCCATTAGGTTAGTAAAACATTGCTATCAGGACTGATTCAAATCATACAGTTTGTAGTTTTAATAGATTTGCAAAAACAATGGGATAAAGGGATATTCTGGAAATTTGTTTTATTTCATGGTTACAGTAAAATTGTGTGAATGCATGTCATCTCAGCTTGTAAAGCTTGGATTCATTGAATGAGTTTACCAAAAATGTACAATATTGCAGACTACACAGCCTCATGCTACTTACTAAGCTCCATTTCATGCTGAACAAAATAAATTAATGCATCTTAAAAGTGTTACTAAACCCAGTAATATAAAAAAATGTCACTTAATCCACGCACAGCTTATAAATCTTTTTACATTAAAATACTGTCACTATATACCATTTGGCTGATCTGTATACCATGATCATGTGATAAACTGCAGGGTTTGCCCCAGAGTGTTCAGTTAGGAGATTTTCACTACAGCCCGTGTCCTCGCGCTGTTATGGGAGGCGGATCATCCATGAATCCAGATGTGACATGCCACCCACTGTGATCTTTAGTTACTGGGTATGGAGAAGGGAGGGACTGGGCTGTCATTTAGAAACTGCATATACACCCCCAAAATGTGTGATGTCAATACTATGTGAACAAGTATGTTGCGTCTAAATGAAATAAACAGTAAATAAATAATAAATAAATAGGCCAGTCTAAGAGTCACAAACATGACACAATAGTGAAAGTTTGAATGCGTTGTCATCAAATTCCTCCACCTTGTGCGACCACCACCAAAAAAAAAAAATAGGATGTGCCCCTACCGAAGAGTGTTGGCCACCTATTACGGTCAACATAGGTATGCATGTCTGGAAAAACTCCACATCTGTTAAGAGGTCCACTCAAAAGAAAATTCAAGCCACCACAAGAGAATGAGGCTTCTGGAAAAAGAAACCTGATGTTCCCCAGAGGTGGCTCAAAGTTTCTGCTGAGCGGACCTCTTCACAGATGGAGTTTTTCCCCAACATACAAGCCTTTGCTGACCCCCTCACGGAATAGATGGTCAACACTCTTCGGTAAGGGCACATCCTATTGTTTTTGGTGGTGGTCGCACAAGGTGGTGGAAGTACCACACAACATTCAAACTTTCACCATCATGTCACGTTTGTGACTCTTGGACTCCCTTGTTTATATTTACTGCTCATTTCATTTAAGTGCCACACTTGTTCACCCATTTTATTTTTGTGATGATATCTCACTTGATTGTTGCAGCTGCAATTTTTGTTCATCATAAGCTCAGTTTGTTTTTAATGTCAATACCATGTGACCTGAAATGCTCAGCTCAACAAGGAAATGTTCTCTCCAGCAATAGAGACCAAACTGAGCATGTGCAGCAGGACTACTCTGTCTCATCTGAACTTGCCAAGAGACCCTGCGGGGGGGGAACCATCCATACAGGCACAAAGAGCCTTTTTACACAAAATACAGAGGACTAGCCCCTTAAGTTCCACAGTGCAAGCATGCCATTCTGCATACACAGATTTTAAAATAGAAAATGTATATCTCGATACTTTTTTACTCCAAAAGCATATTAGAATTTGATTAAAAAAAAATAGAAAAAAAAACAGACATTAATTTTCATCCACCCTGTGTAAAAATGATTGAGTGACTTCACAGCAACCTAAACCACTTCTATCACAAATAACAGTATCTCCACAAGCTAGAACTCCCTGCAGCCAGACAAGATACATCAATGCAGTGAATACCTTACAACTCAAAATCTAGGGCAGTCAGTGTGGGACAACTAATAAAATTCCCTTATTTATATGTAAAGTAAGGTACTTCTTCCTTCAATACGCAAAAGTAATTTCTGGTCATATAGAATATAGTCATGTGTAATAAAACCAAGAAAAAAAAAACACACTAATGCTTCCCTAAAGGCATAGAACATATTGTCCTGAATAAAGACTTATATAACGAACAGTTCTTCGAAAAAAAAACCTTCAATGGAAGTCCACTACTCTGTCGCCACCTTATGTCCAAGTAAAGGAAGTACACTGCGCAGAGTGATAGGACAACACCTGTAAAAGTTAAATCTGAAATATAGCAGCTCATGGTGAAATAAAAGGGCTGCAGGGTGTGTCACTGTTAAAGCTGAAATCCAGAGAAAATTAAAATAACTACCCCTACAGTGAGGGTAATCCTGTACTGCAATAGTAAAAAATAAGATTTTTTTTTTGTACTCACCGTAAAATCCTTTTCTTTGCCGTCCATGGACAGACAGCTCCTTTAATCTTGACATTTGGGTTAGGTTTCCTCTCCTATGAGCAGGAACATAGCCCAAATGTCAAGATTTAAGGAGCCGTGTCCGTCCATGGACGAAAAGAGAACGATTTTTACATTAAGTACAAAACAGTTTTCTCCATTATGAATTGACAGCTGATAGTAAGAAACCTAGGGACATCTACAAACAGTCCAAACTGAGGGGTGGGCACATCAACACAGCTAAACCAACCTAACAAAAAGATCAAAAGGACATCCAAAGGCATTAAACAGCCATTTGCAGAACCTTTCAACTGAAATTGGGATCTGCAGAGGAAAAAAAGCACACTGAACCTGTAAAAAATAAATGCAAAAAATGTCTAAAACACTCACAACCATCGTAGAATGGGCTATAGCAGGTAAAGGAGGCACGTCATCTTTCAAATCACAGGCTTGCACAATAACCAAATCAAATTTTCAATAGAGTGGCTCTGGAAGCCAAAGAACCTTTTTGGTCTTTAAGCAACAAAAAGGGAATTTGTCTGCTAGGGAAACATTGACAGAAATGTATATGCCAATGGCTTTCTCCACAAGCTGGCACTGGAGAAAAATGCCAAACAGAGGGAAGGCATCACACAATCCTCAAAGTAAAATGCAGAAACCCCTTGGTTTAAAAGGGAGCTCTTGGGCTGTTCTTGCATAAAGACAAGCTTGGTTTGTGACCAAGAATCCAACCAGTGAAAAGTTTTCCATGCTTAACCTTGTGGTAAGATTTATGTTCAATGTGGTCAGATTAAAGAATCTGAAATGCTCATCTCATAGAACTTGGGTTTCAATACCCAGAATGTCAAGTTAGCAAATGAGCAGCAGAATAAAAGAATGTGTCCTTGGGATAACAGATCTAGCTAATCAGGTAGAGGCCACAGAGCACCACCAGCCTCCATACCACACTTGAGGTGGTAACAATGTGCACATCCTTACAAAGTAGAAATACCCTGGAACACCACAACACGGAGAGACAGTTCCCACTGCTGCAAAAAGGTGTTAGTTTCTTTAAACCCAGGAATGCGTACTATGGAACATGAGGTTCTTGCCCAGGACCAGATTTATGCCTCGTACACACGATCGGATTTCCATCGGACAAAGCCATGGAATTTTGTCCGAAGGCCGTGAACTTCTTCTGCATACAAATGGCAAAACTTTGTTGGCTAACAGACAAACTACCTGCTTTTTCGACATGACACATTGGTTGTTGGAAAATATTAAAGCATGCTATCCCACATTTGTTGGAAATTTAGACAATTGTTCAATAGAGAGTACAAACAGTGAGATTATCCGACAAAACCCTGCCATCATACAATTCCCGTCGGGAAAATCCGCCACTGGAAAAACAGATTCCCTCAGGATAAACACAAACCCAGCAAAAAAAAAAAAAAGTAAAAAGGGCAACAAATCATTGCCAAACCTTAATTAAAAAAGTAAAGATAAACCTTAAGATTTTAAGGCCTCACAGCACACAACGTTCGACAGAACATCGGTGGTAAAAAAATAAAAAAAAACACACACCAACTCAGGGACCTAAAAGGGGGGGGTGGTCCCCCAATAACGCAAACCCTCCATTAATTACTCACAGAGCGAGTCTTCAGCGATAGGAACTAAGAACTGCCACCGCTCTGGTCACAATAAACTGGCATGACCTGAATAGCAGAGTCCCGTGCTAACTGAAAAACAGAAGTGTCACTGCCGATGGCAGACTCATTGCAGACAGAACGTCCCAGCACAGCCAACTGTACAAACTCAAATGGAATCTTCAGAGAGGGGTCAGGTGAACTGCCACTGCTCAGGTCCTGACCCTCAGCAAAAAAAAAAAAATCCCCAGATAAACTGGCCTGACCTGAGGAGTGAAGTCTTGTGCCCCTGGAACACAGAAGGAAGGTCATGACCACAGGACTAATACAGAGGAAACCCCAGTATACAAACTGAGAAATTCTATGCTTAAGTGCCAATAGAGAGAATTCCAGCAAGTTGATCGTAGATAGCTATTCGCCCAACAATTTGGGGTGTTCACGGCAAATTCGAAAAGCCACGAATCACCCTTTAAAAAAGTCATGCATGTTTCCTGCACTTGGAAAAAAATTTAAGGAAAAAAGTCATTTAAATCTACTCGCAGCTGTAATGAATTGTTCGGTCCCGGCAATACAGAAAAAAGGTCATTAAAAAAAAAAAAAAAGAGGAAAAGAGCCCCTCATGTTGATGGGGACAAGGGCCTCATCCCCACAACCCTTGCCTTGTGGGGGTCTGCGAGCGGGGAACGCCAGATCCCGCCACCGCCCCCCATGTGAATTGGTAAAGGGGTAATATATGTTAAAAACCAAAAGAGGAAGGGTTGTGGGGATGAAGCCCTCGTCCACATCAACATGGAGACATCGCGCTCTCATCCCTTTCCTGGATGGGGGTGGCGCTCTCGTCCCTTTCCTGCGGCCTGCCAGGTTGTGTGTTCAGATAAGGGTCTGGAGAACCCAACTCTTTTTTTTAAATGTTTGTATGGTATGGCTCTTTGGGGGGGAACCAGACTCCATTAGAAAACAAAGAAAGACCGGATATGGAATTGGCATTTTTATTTGGTTCGGGGTTTCCCTTAATATTCATACTAGACCCAAAAGGGACTGGTAATTGACTAAGGGGGGGGGGGGGGGGGGGGGGGGGGGGGGCATGCTGCTTTTTTTCCCCAATGACTTATCTGTATTGCCGGGATACGACAATTCATTATAGCTTTAAATGACTTTTCCCTTTAGAAATGTCATTTTGAATGAATGAATGAATGAAAACTTGTATAGCGCGGCACATGCTAACTGAATCGCCTATGGGCGCTTCATTCATTCATTCAAATGTCATTTTGTGCAGGGACTTTTTTTTTCCACAAGAAATGCAGGGACTTTTCTAAGCATGGGAAACATATGCTACTTTACAGGTATACTATAGACACCCCTGCAGGTACAAAATTTAAAGGAATATTTCACTATTGTTTTACTTTAAGCATTAAGATCACTGCTCCCGAAAAAAAAACGGCCATTTTAAAAAACCTTTTTTTTTTGCATTGATACATCCCCAAACACTTTATGACAATAACTTGTATATCAGCCTTTAAAATTTGCACTTAAGATTTTTGATGTTCGCGTCCCATAGACTTTAATGGTGTTCGCATGTTCTGCTGCAAACTGAACCGGGGGGGGGGGGGGGGCGTTTGGCTCACCCCTACTGGAGACATGCTTGGCCAGTCCATCACCTTTACTCTCAGCTTCTTTAGCAAGGCAGTGGTCATCGTGAAGGTGTGTTTGGGGTCGTTATCAGAAGGGAGGGGATTCTGCTCTGCTTCAGTATGTCACAGTACATGTTGGCATCCATGGGTCCCTCAATGAACTGTTGCTCCCCAGTGCCGACAGCACTCGGCTCTCTTTGTACTCCTCACCTGGTTGCCGCCACACACCCTTGACACCATCTGAACCAAATAAGTTTATCTTGGTCTCATCAGACCACAGAACATGGTTCCAGTAATGCACATCCCTAGTCTGCTTGTCTTCAGCAAACTGTTTGCAGGCTTTGTGCATCATCTTTAGAAGAGGCTTCCCTCTGGGACGACAGCAATGCAGACCAATTTGATGCAGTGTGTGGCGTATGGTCTGAGCACCGAGAAAGGCAGACCCCCCTCCCCTTCAACCTCTGCAGCAATGCTGGCAGCACCCATACATCTCTTTCCCAAAGGAAATTGGTTGACCATAGTGAGACCGGTTCTGAGTGGAACCTGTCATGTTAAAACACTGTATGGTCCTGGCCACCATGCTGATGCTTATTAGGCTTCAGGGTTTTGGCAATCTTCCGATAGCTTAGACCATCTTTATGTACAGCAACAATTCTTTTTTTTAGATCCTCGGAGAGCTCCAGACAATGAGGTACCATGTTTTACTTCGTGACATGCGTGAGAGAACCAGGGTGGATATGAAAAAAATAAAAATAAATTAAAACCGATTTTTGGGTTTTATATCAAATTTATTTTATTAAAATGCTTAAATGAGTAAAAATCTATCCAAAAGATGTATTTTAAATCGAAAACTATTAATAATTTAGTTTATGCAGCATGAAATGGAGCTTAGTTATATAGCATGAGGTTGAATATTCTGCAAGATTTACATTTTTGCTTAACTCATTCAATGAATCCAAGCTTTGCAAGCCGAGATAAAAAGCACTGCATTGATACATTCACACCATTTCACAGTAGCCATGAGATAAACCAAAAGGTCAGGAATATTCCTTTATCTCATCGTTTTGCAAATCTATGTACACTAAAAACTGCATGACTGAATCGGTTCCGACAACGCTGTTTTACTAACCTGACTTACTATTCTAAATGGGAAACCTTCATTGTTTGCAAGTATTAAAGATATTAACTACTAGCAAGAATGAGTCTTTACATTTAAAGAGCACCTTTAATTTCAGATCGATCATGGCAGAACCTGTTAATAGGCATCCGCTGTTGTGGGACAGAGATGACAGTTGCTCTTTAAAAATGTTGATTTAAATTGAGTTGATTTAAATCAAGCCTTTTTACTAGTGATTTAAATAGACTTGCTTTAAATAAAATCCACCCTGGTGATAACACCAAATTTAACACATCTGCTCCACATTCACACCTTGTAACACCGAGTCACAACACTGGGAATGGAAAATGGCTAATTGGGCCCAATTTGGACATTTTCACTTAGGGTCCTTTCACACGTGCGGACCGTTTTTTAGATCATTTTTCTTTATCATCAGTTGATCCGTTTTTTCATCCGCTTTTTTTTTTGGTTAGAACTTTATTTAATCAGCCTTTTGAGGAAAAACGGATGTTAGCGGATCGGATGTTAACGGATCATCCGCTAACATCTGTTTTTCGGCCGTTCCGTTTTTTGACGGAAGAAAAAAAAGGGTTTTCTTCCATTCAAAAAAAACAGAGCTCAACGGAGGCGGATGTTAACGGATGCTCATCCGCTAATGTACGATATCCCAGAGGGAAGCATTGCGGTCCGTAAACGGACGTCTAAAAAACGGATGAACGGTCGGCACGTGTGAAAGGACCCTTAGAGGTGTACTCACTTTTGTTGCCAGAAGTTTAGACATTGACTGCAAAATGTACACGGTTAAACAAGCTGTACACTCACTACTTTACATTGTAGCAAAGTGTAATTTCTTCAGTGTTGTCACATATTTTTTTTCCACATATCACTTGAGAGAATATCAAAATGTTCAAACAAACACTATACAAACCTTAATAAAATCCCTGATAAGCTGGGCTGCTTTTACCCCATTCTGCACGTTAAAACTTATGTCTACTTTTACTTCAGTATAGGAATCTGTCAGTTTAATAATCGGTACCTTGAGGGGGAAAAAAGAAAAAAAAACACAAAAATTACAGGAAGCAGGGGGAAGGGGGTGTAAAAGAAACTAATGAAACACATTCATAAATAGCATTTCATAGACTAGCACAGAAGGGGAAAAAAAAAAAAAACATAGTTCAATATTTCACTTGTCCTTATAGTATAGAGTTGGTTTCTATGGGACACTGCACTGTGCTTACATGAGAAATGAAATGATTATGTGCAGTCTGACACTAGCTCAGTTTAGGGGGATGAAAGTTCCTTTGACAGAGTGTAACAGGATGACCCGTGACGCCCAGAGACTTTTGAGGGATGGGGGGGGATACTCCTGTGCCAGCGGCACTAAGGACTCTTGGTCTAAGGTCACCCTGTGCCCTTTTTGAGCATAGGGTGGCTGATGAATAATTCATATATTGCAGGATATCTTGAGATATTACAAGTTGTTGGTTAATGTTGACCCCCACTAGGTCAATAGACTCCTAAGATATTCCATTGTCCATTGCGTAAGGCTGTAGAGGTGTCAATTCAGGTCTGCTCCTAAGACTTTCATTGTGTATAGATGTGTTGTGACTAAAAGGTCAGACGTCTTTTCAGGTGTATTAAATTAGCATGTCAATTATGTTTAGTAAAGGAATGACTTGTCAAGCTGTAGTAATTACCTCCACTAATTGCGGAGACGGGACGTCTGGGGGATGACTAATGATTAGCTCAACTGGATGTAATTATCTAAAATAATGTGATTGAAGCCCCCATGGTCTGAAGCTGGGGGTGGAGAGTTTGATTGTTCCTGTGATTACTGAAACATGCCTTGTACTGTATATAAGAGAGCTAACCATTAAAGAGTTTATTCATACATTTTGAAACCAGTACTGTGTCTCGGTTATTCTGGGAAATGGGATGGATCGGGTTGTGTCTACACTGATTGTCAGAGTGTCGTATAAGCTGTCTTGGGTTAATGGAAGATCGTAAACAGTGGTGACAGTTACACAGAGCACAACTGTCTACCAACATTGATGACATGTGCTGGGCATTATATTACTGCTTGCAGCCAAGTGCAGACGGACGTTCCTGTCTGCCACCATTTTCATCGAGATATGGAACTACACACAAATCAGAATGGTGAGCTTACAAGTGTTTAGTTATGTAGCTTACAGTATAGTTTCAGAATAACTTGGTGTAAACTATTTTAGCAAGGCTTTAATAACAGGACGGCAGAACCAGTGTAACAGAGCTTTGCACAACATGGACTTGCACCAAAAAAAAAAAAACTAACATATCGCAATTTACATATAAACTCTTAACATGGCGACATTGGCACACAGTTCAAACATAGTCAATAGGTTATGGCAGCCATAGCGTTACATGGTCTCTCCATATTTTTGAAGCCTTATATACAGGACTATAAACTTGCATACAACACACTGCCTGTAGCCTATTTACAAAAGCACAATGCACATAACCACATGTCAACATGCTGTGGTGTATACAATTAAAGTAATGTTGAAAACAAAAACATACAACCCAAGCAATGCACGGAACTTATTTCACTGGCCTTATAGAATGCCCACCAGCTGGTGCATGCAACATGAAGCATTCCCTAAATATATTGCTAGTCTTTGGTCAGCAATTTACAACACTGAACATGCGTGGTGAAAATCATAATTCTCGACTTTACTGCATGGCATACAAGAAATTTGGGCAAAAGAAAAAAAAAAAAACTTGTATTCTATAGCTTCATGCAAACAAATCTTACATGTGCAGATGTCCACCATCTTTACAAAGACATATTGTCCTTGTTTTAAATGTTGCCGAGCACAATATTCTTGTTCTCCAACCAATCCACTGTATTTCTCTAAACGCAAGTCACCATCTTGCAGACATACAGCAAGACAGTCTCCCACATGATTAAGCTGTGTTGACACATGCGGCGGCCATGGCTTACAGCAGGGCCTCCGGTATGTCCCTGTTCCTGCTTTAAATCGCACCCAGAGGCAAAGACAGGCCGCAGCCAGGGCCGGCATTTGGGGTGTGCGAGCCAGGGCAGCAGGAGCGCTGTGCTGCAATCCAGAGGCGCACTACGGGGGGGCGGCGAGCCGCCCCCAGTACCACACACTGGGGGGGGGGGGGGGTGTGTCAGACCGACACCCCCATCTGCGATTGTATTACACCCACGGTGGCAGCGCCGCGGGTTTAGGCAGCGGCACACTGGCACAGGCAGGGAGAGGCGAGCTAGGTACAGTGGTGGTGGGGGGGGGGTGCAGGGTTACACCGCTGCACCTACCATCCCCTTCTCTTGCAGCCACGGGCTGCCTGTCTGTGCGATCCTGGATGTCACACAGGCACAGCCGAGTGAAGCCGCCTCCCCCTCTTCTCTGTGTTTATGTGTAAACAGTGGGCGGAGGCGACTCTGAATGGGCGGGTCTGCATTGAAGCGGTGGATACACTGAAGGGGGGTCTGCGTAACATGCAGGGGGTCCAGAGCTGCAGGGTAATGTAAAGGGGTCCAGAGGCACAGGGTGCTGTGTAATGTAAAGGGGGGCAGGGGGCTGTGTAATGTAAAGGGGTCCAGAGAGACAGGGTGCTGTGTAATGTAATGTTGAATTAAAACAAATTATTCCTCTTTGTGTATGTTTAGGTGACCAGGGGGGAGAGGGGTGAAGATGGGGGAAGATGGGGGCGCCACAGGATTAGCTTGCACAGGGTGCCTGAACACCTAAGGCCGGCCCTGGCCGCAGCCACCCCAGATGTGTGCACTGGCTCTATTGAGAGCCGTTCACACTGTCCTGTTATGCAACTTGAATGTAGGAAAACCTGCAACCAATTCACTTAAAATGTGAACCCAGCCTTAGAGAATTCATATAACACAACATGCAAGATACTGCATCTCTCAATTACTGTATTTATCGGCTATACCGCGCACTTTTTTCCCCTTAAAATCAGGGGGAAATTGTGGGTGCGCGATATACACCAATACTCTGTTGCAGCGGTGTTCGTTTTTGACTCGGGCGCTGAGCGCCGCAGCCTAGAGCCAAGCGTACTGCGCACTCGGCTAGGCTACAGCCACGCGAGAGAAGCGGAACAAACAGGAAATCCGGCTCCTCTCGGCTCCGCGCCCAATTCAAAAACGAACACCGGGCAACATGTGGATGGACTGGACGGACCCCCCAGATGGACGAACCCTGCGAGGAAATCACAGACAGACCCTGCACACGGCCGCAAACGGATGTCGGGCAAGACACCAAAACTGTAAGTAAATCCTTTTTTTTCCCCAGGAACTTCCCTTCTAGATTAGGGGTGCGCACTATACACCCCTTCAAGCTATAGGCAGATAAATACGGTATTGTCTTGGACCAAAAGAACTCTGCTCACTTATGTCAATAAACCTTCCTCACGCAAATGGTTACAGAAGTTCAAGATGGGGATTGATGCAATACATGGATGTGATCTATGAATCAAACTAGGCGATACTACAGCTATATTGATACACATGGCCCAGGCATCACTATATAATCCATGATGTTTCACCTGTGGGCTCAAGAGCCTTTTTAGTTTTTGTTTTAAATGGGATCTCTTTCAATAACACATAGTAACAAAAGCAACTCCTATGAAATATAACCAGATATTTAGCTATTTGCATATGTAAAAAAAAAAAAAAAATCAAAATGTTCTCCTAAAAAGGATCTCTCTCTCTCAAGGAAAACTTTTGAAACAGAGCTCCTGGGATATTGATCTGGTCAGTTAAGTAGCAGAGGGGGAGGGGTGTATACAGAGAGGGTTGTTAATCAGTTTTAGCTGCTTTGATAATTGAAATTAACAGGTCCACTAGATGGGCAACAATGAGACGACCTCCAAAACAGGAAAGATTTTTCAGGTGGAGGAGTCTGATATTTTTTCCCTACTCATCTTTTCTGACTGTTTGTCACTAGTTTTGCATTTGGCTAGGGTCAGTGTCACTACTGGTAGCACAAGGTGATACTTGGACCTTTAAAGGTTGCACAGGCAGCCCAAATCCTCCAGGATGGGACATCAATACGTGTCATTGCCAGAAGGTTTGCCGTGTCTCCCAGCATTGTCTCATGAGCATGGAGGAGATTCCAGGAGACCGGCAGTTACTCTAGGAGAGCTGGACAGAGCCGTAGAAGGTCGTTAACCTATCAGCAGGACCAGTATCTGCTCCATTGTGCAAGGAGGAACAGGATGAGCACTGCCAAGAGTCCTACAAAATGACCTCCAGAAGGCCACTGGTGTGAATGTCGCTGACCAAACAATCAGAAACAGACTTCATGGGGGTGGCCTGAGGGCCCAACGTCCTCTAGTGTGCTCTGTGCTCACTGCAGGACACTGTGGAGCTCGATTGGCATTTTCTTTTGAACACCAGAATTGGCAGGTCCACCACTGGTGCCCCATGCTTTTCACAGATGAGAAGGTTCGCCCTGACCAAGAACCGAGTACCCTTTTCATTTTTAGGGGCCACTCCCTTGGACCTGTACAGCACCCTGCAGGAATGCCTTAGCACTGTACTGTCCAGGATTCCACTTCGCAGGGTCCAGTGCCCGGCAGCAGCTTACAGGCAAAACCTTGCAGGATCTTAAATCTTATTTGCAAGGCTCGGGTAGCATTTATCTAAGCTGTAAAGCCTGTGTCAAATGGATCCGATCGGTCAATCCTTTTGATACATTTTTGGAACAGTTTGTGGGAATAGAGACCTGGAGCTCAGACAAACGTGTCATCTACCTTCTAGACACTGGTAAAAAAAAAAAAAAAAAACACACTGAAGAAACTTCCTGTATGGAAGGGGTTATATAGGGGATCACTTCCTGTCTAAAGACCTTGGTCTACCAGTGTCCATTCACCCAAATGATGGAGTACAGTATAACCCAGAAAGTAATGAATATTAGCCCGACTGTGTCCCATGATGTGTGAAAAAGAAATATGCAGTTTGAAGGGCAACAAATTTCTAACTTCAGGAAAAAAAAATTCACCCTCAAAACAAAGAAAAGCTGAATTAGGGGGGCAGGTATACAATTTCCATAATGAACTCTACATATGGATATCTATTTAAAGACCCTGTCACCAGACCATTAGTTTTAAAGCGGAAGCTTAGTTAAACATGTTCTCAACAGCTTTAACTGCATCATCTCTAAGACAGCCGTGCCCAGATGCTGTTAATCCTCACAGTGCCAAAAATTCAGCAGGCAAGGCAGACCTACAGTTAATTTTTTTTAATAGAATTTAGCATTCTGCACATTGTGGGACATTCATTAACAACTTGCTTACTAGGCACATATACCCCCTTCCTGCCCAGGCGAAATTTCTGCACTGTCACACTTTGAATAATTGCGTGGTCGTGCGATGTGGCTCCCAAACAAATGTACGTCCTTTTATCCCCCCACAAATAGATCTTTCTTTTGGTTTGTGCAAAAATAGGGGATATGTTTTTTTTTTTAACTAGCAATAGCGGTTATCTGAGATTTGTGTCAGGATTGCGATATTACAGCGCACACATCGGACACTTTTAACCCATTCACATTTATACAACAAACCGTGCTATAAATATGCACCGATTACTGTATAAATGTGACTGGCAGGGAAGAGGTTAACACTAGAGTGTGATCAAGGGGTTAATGTGTTCCCTGGGAGAGATTCCTACTGTGGGGTGGGGGGGACTGACTGGGGGAGGTGACCGATGGTTGTCCCCATGTAAAAGGGACACAATATCGGTCTCCTCTCCCCGACAGTACGTGGATTTCTGTTTACAGAGAGATCTACATCCCTGGCTCTGTAACTGCTGATCGCGAGTACCTGGTGAACATCGCAGCCGCCAGCGCCAGCGCCCCCCAGTGGCGGGGAGGAGGCGAGGACGTCAATAGATGGCCTCCCGGCATTGTAGAGTCACCTTGTGGCCGTCATGGCAAGAGGTTAAAAGGTCAGTAAAGTAAACTACAGATGCAGTACTTTGCTCCAAAATATAAGTGTAGAAGCAAACCAAAATTCCTCCTTCCTTATTCGTACATTACAGGACTACATACTCCTAAACCGTGGGACATCCAAGAAACTAATAAGAAAAGTGTGCAACTATGCAAACAAACTGCGCTTACAGGCCCAAATGGGTGTAAAGAAAAAACTACATAAAAATCTTGCAGCCAAATGCTAGCTGCATTTGCAGAAAATTGGACGTTCACCTGGTGTTGAACTTCCAGAAAGTAGGAACAGAAGACCAGGTGGCAGCCTTACACCGTTAGGTATTTGGCACCGGGCCTTTGTAGCCTATGAAACTCCTATAGATCTGGTTTAGTGTGCATGCAAGAGGAGGTTTTTGCTTCAGAGCAAGCAATGGGGTTCCTTAACCACTAGCCGCTGTCGTTCTACGGCGGCAGGTCGGCTCTCCTGGGAGAGAGCCTGTCATGCTACGTCGGCTCTTCTGCGGCCACTAGGGGGCGCGTGCGCGCCGCCGGCGGCCCGCGCACCCCTCGCTCGCCCCCGAGTCCCGCACCCTGCAGGTACAATCGCCGCCAGGCACCCGCGATTGCACGTTACAGAGCGGGGAACGAGAGCTATGTGTGTAAACACATAGCTCTCGTTCCTGTCAGCGGGGGAAACGCTGATCTCTCATTCCTGTCAGCGGGGGAAACGCTGATCTTCCGTTCATACAATGTATGAACAGAAGATCAGTGATTTCCCCTAGTGAGGCCACCCCCCCATACAGTTAGAACACAAACAGGAACACACTTAACCCCTTCCCTGCCCCCTAGTGTTAACCCCTTCACTGCCAATGGCATTTTTTAGTAATACAATGCATTTTTATAGCATTGATCGCTATAAAAATGCCAATGGTCCCAAAAATGTGTCAAAAGTGTCAGAAGTGTCCGCCATAAGGTCGCAGTACTGAAAAAAAAAAAAAAAAAAAACACGCTGATCGCCGCCCATTACTAGTAAAAAAAATAAAAGGCATAAAACTACCCCCTATTTTGTAAACGCTTTAACTTTTGCGCAAACCAATCAATAAATGCTAATTGCGATTTTTTTTTTACGAAAAATATGTAAAAGAATACATATCGGCCTAAACTGAGGAAAAAAAACTTTTTTTTTATATATTTTTGGGGGATATTTATGACAGAAAAAAGTAAAAAATATTGCATTTTTTTCAAAATAGTCGCTCTACTTTTGTTTATTGCGCAAAAAATAAAAACCGCAGAGATGATCATATACCACCAAAAGAAAGCTCTATTTGTGGGGAAAAAAGGACGTCAATTTTGTTTGGAAGCCACATCGCACGACCGCGCAATTGTCAGTTAAAGCGACGCAGTGCCGAATCACAAAAAGTGCTCTGATCTTTGAACAGCAATATGGTCCGGGGCTAAAGTGGTTAAAGCGGAAGTTCAGCCAAAAACAAATTCTACATCTACTGGCAGCCACATTCGAAGACCAATTTATCTCTGTAAAAGCAAAAAATAAAAAAATTCGCTATGCATACCTTTCTGAAGCCAATATGGTCTCCAGCAAAAGATGCCATGTCCAAGAGACAGCCGACATCAGCTGGGAAAAGCTTTGGGAAGACTATGGGGCTTCTGTTGTCGGCTGCCTTTCCTGCACACGCCTACACAGAGAAACTGACAGCTCAGTGTGGTACAAGACCACAGCGGCTGCAGAAAAGGTATGTATATCGATTTTTGCTTTACAGGGCTGGATAGATTAGTCTTAGAATGTGGCTGCGAGTAGGTTTAGCATTAGTCTTTGCCTGACCTACTTCGAACTTCTCTGCGATGGTGGATTTTTAAGCAGAGTGCTCCTTGTGAGATCCTAAGGTTCGAACAAACAAGGAATTCATTTCTCTGATGGTAGCAGTAGCTTTTAGGTATAAAACCAATTGCTCTACATCCAGACAACATACAGAAAAACATTTTGGGTGCTTATCAGCAGGGCACAAGTATAGCCAGAAAAACTTCCTTATTGAGGTGCAACACCACCCTTTGGAAGAAAGAATGGCTTTGGGCATTAGACAACCTTTTTTGTGCAAAGTATAGGAAAATGCTCTTTAGAAGAAAGAGCAGTTAGGTCAAACATGTTGATCGACATGATGGCTACCAAAAATACTACATTGCTGTCAATCTTCAGGAAAGCATCCCTGATGGGTTCAAAAAGTGGTTTCTGTGTCCATTGACACAGACAGCAGGACACGGCCTGCCCCCGACTCCCATGTGACTCGATTTGATTGACAGCAGCGGGAGCCAATGATGCCATCTATTCAATGGAGGACCCGAGACAGTGGCACGAGCTGCTGGGCTCATTTTCATTGTTGAAAAGATCGGGTTCAGGTAAGTACAAGGGGGGCTACTGCACCACAGAAGATTTTTCAGCTTAATGCATAGAAAGCCATAGGGTGAAAAACCTCAGGGTTTACACCCCCTTTAAGCCCACATTCACATCAGGCCAATTTGGCATGCGATTCGACATGTCAAATCACATGCCAAACTGTCAGCAATAGCACGGTTAGGATCAGCGCGAAGACTTTGCAGCGTTGCACCAATTCCCAAAAGTAGTCCCTGTACTACTTTAAAGGCAAACTTCAGGTAGGGGGGAATTGAATAGACATCTGTGCATGAACCTGCACAGATATCTGTCAAAATCACCCCCCAGGTCAGACTGCATTGCTGGTGTGAAATCCTGCAAGTTCAGCTGAACTTGCACAATTTCTAACCCGCAGTCAGCGTAAACCTAGGCTAAAATTGTAAAGGCTCATGTTTTTTGTTTTTTAAATGGACATACATATTATACTTGACTCCTCTCTGTGCAGTTGGTTTTGCACAGAGCAGCCTGAATCCTCCTCTGAGTGTCCCCTCAGCCAGCAGCTGGCTTCAGGGGTGCACCCAAGACGAATCAGAGCTATGTGTATCCAGACACCTGGCCCCGCCCCCTATCTCCCCTGATTGGCTCACCATCAGCCCACAGGAGCCAATGGTGCGGCTGCTCTGTCTCAGCTAATCAGGAGAAGTGTACTGGATGGCTAAGTGGATCATGGACATAGCTGGAGATAGGAGCTCAAGAAGGTAATTGGGGGGTGCTGGGGAGGCTGCTACACACTGATTTTTTTGATCTTAATGCATAGAATGCATCAAGATTAAAAACATTCTGCCTTTACAACTCTTAACGGTGTTTAGAGACAAGTTCTAGTCAAGGCCTGTTTGAAGGATAGCCAGAAGTCGAGGCACAGAGTAATTTGGGACTGAAATAGTTGCATCCACACCTGGTAAAACTATTACTTCCAGGTGCGATAATTCCTACCCTGCTGAAAAAAAGCAAAGCCTCTACCAGAGAAATCTGACTCCGCAATCCCCCCTATCCTTTCAAAAGCCTAGGTCTTAGATCTGTGTACTAGGTTTTAATGGGCCAATTGGAACTACTTCTCTCCTCTCCATCTATTTTGTGGAGCAGAGGAGGCAGAATTCACACTGGAGGAAAGAGACAGTTCATCTTGATCTCAGACCAGGATTATCAGAGCACCCGCAGCCAAGGATAGAGGATCCCCGATTCTGGCAACAGAGACTTCTTGCAGTTTAATCTGAGGGCCATGATGTTCCTATCTGTTTTCTCTCATTTTTAGTACATTAGACTGAAAAGATAAACCTCTTGGTGGAAGTGGTGGCTTAAGATAGTCCACCTGCCAGTTATTAACTCGTGACATTGACCACAGAAATCGGCACAGTGGGATTGGACATAGGACTGTCCATGAGAGAATCTGGTTTGCTTCCTTCAAGGCGGCCAGGCTCCACATGCCTCCTTGATGTCGATATATATCACTATTGTGACATCGTCTGATCGCACTCAGGTGGCGTGTCCCTTCATAAAACAAGGATGTTCTTGCTTGGCTGGATAGAAGCATGAGTAAGTCAATGGAAAGAGCCTGCTTTTTCATGCCAAAACATTGTGGGAGAGTTCTTAAAATTGAATTGGCGAAAGGTATTGCATTAAAAAGGAGGCTACCATTAGGCACAGAACTCTCATGGCGAATCTCACAGGGGGGATTGCTCTTGGATCTCAGTCGTAGATCAAGAGCTCTTGAAGAAAAGTATTTTTCTTGTAGAAAAGAAAATTCTAATTTTCAATGTGTCTGGGACCAGACAAGTATTCTTGGTAAATAGAATTCTGGCTGAAGAGAAGACTTGTAGAAGTTTATCACTCGGGCAAAGGCTTTCAGCAAGCCGAATCGTATTAGACATTTTTTGAGAGCTGCGAGGGAATTGAATCTTTCTGAAGAAGGTTGTCCAGATAGCAAGCAAGGTGCCAAGACCTTTGAAATGAATACCATAGGCCCAGGAAGCAGTGAGTAACTGGAAGGGTTTTTTCTGCCACTATGAAGCATACTGCTGATAAGGTGAGTAAATGGGAACTTATGGCTCGGCATCTTTGATTTCCCACAGATGCCATGAATTCTCCTTGGCTCAAAGAGGCAATTGCTGACCTTGCAGATTCCATATAAAACTTTGCAATTTGAAGGAGTTTTTTGAATTTATGTTCGGAACAGGAAGAACTCCTTCATTGGACTTTGGATACCATGAATGGGTTTGAGCAGAACCCTTTGAACTTGTCTTGGGGCAGTACCGACGCAACTGCTTCCTAGGACAAAAGGTTCTTGGGTAGTTTTTAGCTGGGTTTAAAGAAGAAAGTGGTGAGGTGGTAGAATCTTAACCTCCAGCTTGTACCCTGTTGAAACTGATTCAACCCACTGGCCTGGAACATCTGTGATCCAGAGAGAAGCAAACAGTCATCAACAATTAAGACAAGTGGGTGCTCCATCATTGTGAAGAGAGCTTTGGGGAAGGCTTGGTGGCCTTTGTAAGCCAAGTTTTGGGCCAAAAGGAAAGGCTGAAGTCAGGTCTCTAAGTTAAAGCCTGATTGGAGCAGACAAGAGGCTCTTGGTTTCAAGAGTTAGGAGTTGCTGAGAATGTTTTTTTTAAACCTGCCTACCTGTGACCTCTTAAATAAATGGCCCACTGCCTCACTAGATGTGTTTTTTCCTTGGAGGAAATTGAAGGTATTCATGTAAAAAGGACCTTTTGCAAACAGCTCCTGCTGTCCCAACTTTAATCCATAAGATACTGAACGTGTGACTGGGGAATATATACTTGAACACATTACAAAACATTGTCCCATTTATACAGCAATGAAGACTTGCCTGTCCATGACACTGGACTGAATATAAAAGCCCAGGCTTTGCCCGTCACGATGGGCATACCCCTGAAAAGTGCTTTTCAGGGACTGGGTTTCATAGTGATAAACTTCAGGCCTGGACCTGTAGTGCACCCTGCAGCTGACTTAATATGTTGCACCAAGTACCAAGGCAAGCACCAATGCAGGATCCAGTGCCTGGAGCAAAATTACAGGCCATCCCCACAGCGTGGGGTCTGGTTATGGCTCCCAAGGTTTTACTGAGGTTGCACTGGTCTGACTACACAGCTACTGTACAAGCATTAGAAGACATCGAGGAGTTGATTACCTTCTTTGAATGCTTCAAAGAAAGAAAATGAATAAGTGAAGCTGTTTTTCTCTACAAGAGGTTCATCACCTTCAGACAGTACATATTATATCATAGTATTTTTTTATTGGCGCCATTGACAGCCGAGTAAACCAAAAGGGACGTAGTTTCCAGCTTCCTTACAGTCTTACTCTAGACAGCAGTGGGACGGGAGGCAGGGGAAGAGCGGTAGAATGGGGGAGGGGTGTCCCATCTCGCTCCTTGGGGGTTAACCGCAGAGCGGCCTTTAGCTGCATCGGTTGTTATCCCTGAAGGGCCAACCGCCAGCTCTTAAAAAAAGGCAGATGCAGGCATCATCCTGATATAATCCCTTAAAACCAAAGCCGCATATGTGCATACGGCCGGCGCTAAGGGTTTAAATATAAATAATTTTGAAATTTGTAAACTTGGTTTGTGAAGTCACTCAACTTTATGATGCATTTGGACTTTGCCATATTTAAAGGTCTAAAATAGAAACCCTATAAATCCAGAGTCGGGTTTATTTACTAAAGGCAAAATAGACTGCACTTTACAAAAGGCAGTTTCATCAAACGTTCCTCCGGTTTACAGGTTTGACCCAGGCTGTATGTAGAAGAAAAATTCTGTATATTCATTGTCTTATGTCTTAAACTACAACCATGATACCTCTAAGATTTTGTATTTCTCTTGTCTCATGATATATTGTAGCATATATTTTTGCACCCAATAAAAACATTTGTAAAAAAACAAAGGCATTTTCACCTTGCAAATGTATTTGCTTAAGAGCTTAGTAAATGAGATTAACCACTTAAGGACTGCCTCCTGCACATTTACACCGGCAGAATCGCACGGCTGGGCACAGGCACATACCTGTACGTCCCCTTTAAATGCCCAGCCATGGGGCGCGTGCCCACAACCCGGTCCAAAGCTCCGCGGCGGCGGGACCCGATCACCGGTGTTCCGCAATCGGTCACAGGAGCTGAAGAACGGGGAGAAGTGTATGTTGACACACCTGCCCCCTACAGTTTAGAAACACATGAGGTCACACAACCCCTAAAGCGCCCCCTTGTGGTTAACTACTAAACTGCAATTGTCATTTTCACAGTAAACAGTGCATTTTTATAGCACTTTTTGCTGTGAAAACGACAATGGTCCCAAAAAAGTGTCAAAATTGTCCGATGTGTCCAACATAATGCCGCGAGCACAAGAAAAAATAAAAAATTAATAAAATTGCCATAAAAACTATCCCCTATTTTGTAAACGCTATAAATTTTGCGCAAACCAATCAAACGCTTATTGCGATTTTTTTTTAACCAAAAATAGGTAGAATATGTATCGGCCTAAACTGAGAAAAAAAAATGTTTTATATCTTTTTTGGGGGTATTTATTATATTTTTTTCAAAATTGTCGCTCTATTTTTGTTTATAGCGCAAAAAATAAAAACCGCAGAGGTGATCAAATACCACCAAAATAAAGCTCTATTTGTGGGGGAAAAAAGGAGGCCAAATTTGTTTGGGAGCCGCATCGCACGACCGCACAATTGTCAGTTACAGCGACGCAGTGCCGAATCACAAAAACTGGCCAGGTCCTTTATCTGCGTAATGGTCCGGGTCTTAAGTGGTTAATGGTGTTGTAAATGTTAATTTTTTATTTTCTAAATAGGTTTCCTTAAGCTCGTGCATTGTTGGTTCACTTACCTTTTCCTTCAATTTACCTTCTAAATATTTTTTTGTCTGAATTTCTCACTTCCTGTTCCTCCTCAGTAAGCCTCCCCCCCCCACATCATCCGAGCCATTCTGGCTGGGGGTTCTCAGCGTGCTTGCCCCTCCCTTGGGACTACACCCCTGTGGGCAGATGCTGTGAACGTTCACAGCATCTCCCCGCAGGGATGTACTGAGGAGGAACAGGAAGTGAGAAATTCAGACAAAGAAAAAAAAAAATTTAGAAGGGAAATTGAAGAAAAGGGTAAGTGAACCAACAATGCACTAGCTTAACCACTTGCTTACTGGGCACATATACCCCCTTCCTGCCCAGGCGAAATTTCAGCTTTCAGCACTGTGTCGCTTTAAATTAAAATTGCGCGGTCGTGCGACGTGTCTTACAAACAAAATTGACGTCCTTTTTTTCCCCACAAATAGAGCTTTATTTTGGTGGTATTTGATCACCTCTGCGTTTTTTTTCTGCGCTATAAACAAAAAAAAAGCGACAATTGAGAAAAAAAACGCACAATATTTTTTACTTTTTGCTATAATAAAAATCAAATTTTTTAAAAAATATATATATATTTTTTTCTTTGTTTAGGCCGATATGTATTCTACATATTTTTTTTTACTAGTAATACGGCGATCTGCGAATTTTGTCAGGACTGCGATATTGTGACGGACACATCGGACACTTTTGACACATTTTTGGGACCATTTACATAGCGATCAGTGCTATAAAAACGCACTAATTACTGTATAAATGTGACTGGCAGTGAAGGGGTTAACACTAGGGGGTCAGGAAGGGGTTAAATGTGAGTCCTGGGTGTGTTCTAACTGTGTGGGGGGAGGGGGGTGACTGGGGGAGGTGACCGATGCTGTCTCCCTATGTACAAGAGAAACAGCATCTGTCTCCTCTCACTGACAGGACATGGAGCTCTGTGTTTACACACAGAGCTTCACGTCCCTGCTCTAAAACTGCCGATCAGCGGGTACCTGGCGGACATCGCGACCGCCAGGCCGCAAGTGGTTAAAAGGAACCCATTTAGAAAATAAACAAACCTTTACAACCCCTTTAATGGGTGAAGAGTAGCAGCGAAATCACCTATATCCCATTTCTTGTACATGAACAGTCCCCATCGCCGAGACGTGGAATCCACTGTCAACGATATAGTTTTCCAATGTATAAAGAAAGTCCAGTGTCCCCAGCCATCCCCTCCACCACCCATAAAGGAAACTCAATGGGTATCCATATATCACACCCCTGTAAGTTGAAGGTAGAAAGATAATACCCCAGGTCTACAGTTATGAATGCATACTTACAAGTGAAATTCTGCCTTGGTGGAAAACAGGGTGTAGAGTAGCTGAAGCGGTTTTGGTTTTGCCAGTTACACCCAGCTTTATCACAGGCACTCCAATTGTCCTGTGCTACCGCTAATTGGGGCCAGGGTAAAAAAAAAAAATGGCAAATGGGAATATGGGATCTGGGTAATTTCATAATCAATTCTGAGGTAATAAAGTGTGCATCCATTTTCCACCTGTTAAAGTTTCTTCTATTAGATTGGGGATAGTTTATATATTCAGAAAGAAAGCAGTGGATTGCCAACTAGATACAGCCCAATACTGGAAAAAACACAACAACTTGTGTTGGGCAATGTAATTATTAGAGGTCTTGCACTACACAAGATGTTTGTATACACTAGGTGCGAGTCCTGGTTTAATAAAAGGTACAAGTTAAACCTAAAATAGTTTTACAAAATAAATGGTCATTGAGAGGACAGGGCAATACTTAATTTTACTGCGTTTTTATGCGATACTGTTAGGGTGAAAACCGTGTTTCTCTCTAAAAATATACAAAATCCTGCACAAGCCCAGTAGTAATATGTATGGCTACATAAACAAAAAGTGCAACTAACCGTGGCCTTGTCAAGAACCTTAACAGAGTTTTCGTCGGCCACTTTGTGCTTCCGCAATGCCTCTTCAAGTGTCCACAGTGGCAAGTTCTCCCATTTTCCAAAAACGACTAGGTCAATGTCACTGTAAGCAAAGCACATCCATAGACATTAAGTTTTCACTTACAAATACATGCAATAGTTTAAATTTCTAAAAATATCAACAACAAAAAAACACACACTTGCTGTATATACCCAAGTTGCAGACAAAAGGAGCGTCACACAAGTCTTGAGTCTGTGCAGCTCAACAATTTAAATCCATAAAGCCGTAGAATAAGTTGCATATAAAAAAGGACATGCAACACCCTTAAACGGAGAAGTATAGCCAAAGCTTTTTTTGTCTGTAATTCTCCTGGGGATCACAGGAGTGCGCAGTTCATCCAGCACTGCTGTGACCTGCTATTAGCCAACAGCAAGCTAAAGCCCACCGTTGGCTGGAGTCACTCAGCCGGTTCCAACCAAGGAAAGATCCAGGCTTTACAGTCAACATCCATCCACTTGCCTGGACTGGCAAAAAGCTCTCAGCACGCTGCTGGGAGACTGAGCCAGCTGCTCCTGCCTCCTCCATAGCCCAGTGCTCCAGTGAGTACTGGAGGGGCAGAGCAGGGAGCTGGTGGCTCAATCACCAGCTCTCTACTCAGGGAAGACTGAGAACTGTTTTCCAGCAAAAAACGCTTAATACTGGCAGGGAGGGGGGGATTAAAATCAGCTTATATTTATTCATGCAAAGTCTTTACCCCAAAAAAGGAAAAAATGGTTTGCTGTAACCGATTATAAATGGATGCAGCCACCACTTCTAATGATTGGCAAGCTGCAATCCATAACCTTCCATTCGGCCACCACTAACCAATGCTCACAAGCAGAAACTGCTGCATTGGGCAGAAAAATGCATGAAGACTAAAATTCAAAGAGTTCTGTTCACTGATGAGTGCTGTGCAACCCTGGATGGTCCATATGGATGGAGTAGTGGATGGTTGGTGGACAGCCACCCTGTTCCAACAAGGCTGCTTCGTCAGCAAGGCGGTGATGGAATTATGTTTTGGGCCGGAATCATGGGAAGAGAGCTGGTCGCCCCCTTTAGGTACCCCAAAGGTGTAAAGATGACCTCTGCAAAGTATGTGGAGTTCCTGACTGACCACTTCCTTTCCTGGTACAGAAGGAAGAACTATGCTTTCCATAATAAAATCATCTTCATGCATGACAATGCACCATCTAATGCTGCAAAGAATTCCTCTGCATCAATGGCTGCTATGGGGATAGTTGAGAGAAAGTCATGGTGTGGCCTCCATCCTCCCCTGACCTCAATCCTATTGAGAAACTTTGGAGCATCCTCAAGCAAACGATCTATGAATCTATGAGGGTGGGAGGAAGTTTACATCCAAACAGCAGCTCTGGGAGGCTATTCTGACATCTTGCAAACAAATTCAAGCAGAAACTGTCCAAAAACTCACAAGTCCAATGGATGCAAGACTTTTGATTTCAGTAAATATGCTGCAAACACAGCAAAACACCTCAGAATACACACATAGCACACACACACAAAAAAAAAAAAAAAACAATCAACTTTTAATCCTAAATCCAACTCCTACCATTATATAGAAGTCTTTAAAAAAAAATAGAGAAAGAATTTAAAAAAATATACAACCTCAGAAAAATTTAAAACAGGACAAGGTATGGCAAGGCATAAAAAAAAAAAAAAATCAGAGTAACGAAAAAGACGTAGTGGTGAGACCAGCGGATAAGGGGGAGGTCTGGTTATTCTGACCAAACCAAATTATGTGGAGGAATTAAATAGGCTGGTCAATGACATCACCAAATACAAATCTTTGAAAAAGAACCCCAACAAAGAGTTAAAAACGAAATTGAGAGAGTTTCTAAATCGTGGTATAGCAGACCACACAACAAAACAAAAAGGGAGATATATGTTGCCAAAAGCACAGAGAATTCCAGTAATTTACTAAGTCCCAAAAGTACACAAGAATAAAACCAAACCACCAGGGAGGCCAATCATAAGTGGCATCGACTCGATACATTCTAGACTGGGGGGGTACCAGGATGTATTCCTGCAGCCCTTCGCGGCAAAAGGAGAAGGATTCATTAAATACAGCAAGGATGTCATAAACCTACTATCAAAAATTAAGGTAGATGACTCCATGTTGCTAGTCACCATCGACGTGGAGTCTCTATACACAAACATCAAGCAACCTGATGCGCTTTCAGCCATCACATGGGCCTTAAAACATCAATCTGAACTAAAATTGAAACAAAGAAGAAGATTTATCCTAGAGGGCTTGAGAATGGCCATGGGGAATCATTTCTTCTGGCACGACCACTATTACAGCAAAACAAAAAGGAGAAGCATGGGGAATATGCCCCAAGTGGTGCCAACATATTCCTAAACAAGTAGGAAACGTTAGAATTTTTGGAAGAGGTTGGTCACACCTCCTGACCTACAAACAAATCATAGACGAGCTAGAGCATATTAACAATAATCAATATGGAATTGCATTTACGGTTAACATACAAACTAATTGTACAGTTTTTAGATTTGGAGATTTTTAAAGGTAGGCAACCAACTCCACGCTAAAACGCACTTTAAGGATACAGATAGAAATGGATATATCCCATACAGCAGCTGCCATCACTCACAATGGAAGCAGGCCATACCAAAAGGGCAATTTATTAGAATTAGAAGAAATTGCAGTTCCATAGAAGATTAGGTTATACAAACAAATATTCCAATTAGTAGGTTTATGGACAAGGGATATGAAAAAATAAAATTGGAAAAGAGCAGGGACATAATTGGAAGGATAAACCGAGACAATATATTGAAAGAAAAAATTGAAAAGAAAGACGAAAACAATGGTTTAAACGTTTGTAACAGGATTTAACATGGAATTTAAAGCATTTTAAGGTATGATACAAAATATTGGCCTATAATTCTGGAGGACCCCCAATTAAGAGGTATACCACGAAAACCCACTTTTTTGTACAGAAGGGCAAGGAGAATTCGGGACAATATTGTGAAAAATAGGATTTTTGTACTCACCGTAAAATCCATTTTCCTCCGAGTTCATGGACGGACACAGCAGCAATTGACCTTGGGGTATTATATCCTTCCTTCCAGGAGAGACTAGGCAGAAAACAGCACTTTGTTTTTAACACTTACTTTCCTCAGTACAGCTCCTCCCAGGGGGTGTGGTCCCCCGGGTATAATCCACTCTCTGACTCAGCAGCTCCAGTTCGTAACAAGCAGTACAAACAAAAGGAGGGGTGGGTGCTGTGTCCGTCCATGAACTCGGAGAAATGGATTTTACGGTGAGTACAAAAATCCTATTTTCTCTTCCGTTCATGGGCGGACACAGCAGCAATTGACCTTAGGGACGTCCCCAAGCAGTGACAAAAAAGTGGGGGGGGGGGGGGGAGAAACACAGCAAATTAAAGCTTCACCCCAAACAAACCAGAGTTCAACGGAGGAACTTCAACCTTAAGCAACCACCTGCAAAACCTTGCGACCAAAAGAGGACTCCTGCAGATGCACTCACATCCACCTTGTAAAACTTGAAAAGGTGTGGGTTGACTACCAGGTCGCCGACTTACACACCTGTAAAACAGAAGCTTGATGGCGGAAAGCCCAAGGAGGTATCGATCGCTCTGGTCGAATGCGCTGTAACCAGAAAGGAAGGTGCCCGCCCCTTTAGGGCATAGGCCTGGAGCACGACCTGTCTGCTCCACCTAAAAATGGAGGCAGACGAGACCCCCAGGCCTTTCTTAGGACCAGTCACTGACACAAACAGCGAGTCCGATCTCCGAAAACTGAGCCGTAGCAGACAAGTACGCCCGTAGGGCTCGCACCACGTCCAAGGAAAGTAACGTGGCCTCCTTCGAGTTCTTTGGTTGAGGACATAAGGATAGTAAAACAATGTCCTCATTAATGTGAAAATCCGAAACAACCTTCGAAAGGAACGATGGCTGTGGCCGCAGCACCACCTTATCCTTGTGGATGACCAAGTTAAAGAGCCTTGCAAGACAAGGCCGCCAGATCAAAAATTCGTCTGACCGAAGTAATGGCCATTAGGAAGACCACCTTCTGGACAGAGTCAACGGAGGAATCTCCCCAATGACTTCAAACGGAGCCCTTTTGAAGCACCGACAGGACCAAATTCAAGTCCCATGAAGGCAGTGGAGGACGCACAGGAGGGGCCACATGCCTGACCCCCTGTACAAACGTACGCACCAGGGAGTGCATCGCCAACGGTCGCTGCCAAAAAACAGCTGCCGAAATCTGACCCATAACCGTACTTCAGGCGAGAGCTTGATCCACTCCCTGCTGTAGGAACAGCAGAATCCGGGACAGCACATGTGCGGGGGTGCCATTTCATCTCTGCACACATAGAGATGTAGGCCTTCCACGTACGATGGCAAATCCTACGTGAAGTAGTCTTCCGTGCAAGTAGCATGGTAGAGATCACCAAGTCCTACGGACCTCGGTCCTTCAGCATCTGGCTCTCAACAGCCATGCCGTTTAAAGCCAGCGACTAAAGCAGGGTGAGAAAAATCGGACCCTGTGACAGAAGATCTACTCTCAGGGGTAGAAGCCAAGGGACGTCCGCCACCAGATGCACCAGGAACGGTGCGGCCAATCCGAAGCGACCAGGATTGTTGGTATCCTCTCCGCTTTCACTCTGCGCAACAGGCAAAGGAGAAGCTTCAGAGGAGGGAAGGCGTCGATTAGGCGATAGTGACCCCACGGTGCCACTAACGCGTCTGACGCGTCCGCCCAAGGGTCTCTTGACCTGGCCACGCCTGGAGTGCCCCATTGTTGGCACAAATCTGAAACCCTTCCAGGTGCCACGACCATTTTCCCTGGTCCAGTGTTTGGCAAGAAAAACTTGCTTCTGAGGAATCCAGGACCAACCCCAGGTATTACAGTCGCTGAGACGGTACCAACATTGACTTCTGGACATTCAGTAGCCACCCGAAACTTTCGGGGGGGCTGGCAGGTGATGGACACATCCTCTCCTAATTCTGAGCTTAAAGAAGCTCTCAGGATAAGGTTGTCCAGGTATCCCACAATAGCGATTCCACGCTGCCTTAGCAGGGCCAGAATCGGAGCGAGCACCATTGTGAAAACTCGTGGTGCCGAAGCCAGGCTGAAGGGGAGGGCCACAAACGGAAAATGGTCCTCTGACCGCAAAACGTATCCAAGGACGCCATAAAGTTCCCCTGATGGAGAGCCGCCACTACAGAGCGAACAATTCCATCCTGAATCATTGCACTTTGACAAAAGAGTTAAGGGCCTTGAGGTCCAAGATTGTAGTCCCCAAAAAAGGAAGGGGTCCATCCAAACAGATTGGAGTAAAAAAAAAACTGAAACCGTTCCCTGAAGGAACCGGTACAAACACTCCCCTGACCAGCAGATCCTGAACAGCCCCAGACAGGGCCACCCGGCATACCGGAGGAAGCTGGAGGTTGGAAGGACAAATCTGTTTGGTGGACGAGAGAAACTCTCTTGTACCCCGAGGAAACTACCTCGCAAACCCAGCGGTGGGAAAGGAGGGATCTCCACCGAGCCACGCATCTGCAAAGTCGGCCGCCCACCCGAGTGTCAGGCGGGGGCAGACCTACATGCAGAAGCAGGCTTGTTAGACTACATGCAGGTGCGCTTTTAATCTACAGCGGGCGCCTTGGCACCCTGGAAAACATTTTCCTGCTGCACCTGGGGGGGTGGCGAAAAAACGCTCGGGGGAGGTAAAGAAGGGACCCTGCTTATGATGAGGCTCCTTAACCTTCCTGGATTGTGGGAGCAGAGTGCTCTTACCCCCTGTAGCATCAATAATGATGTCATCCAGGAATGCCCCAAAAAGCCGTTCACCCTTCAAGGGCAAGTCCCCTGAGGACCTTTTAGAGGATTGGTCCGCAGACCAACACTTTAGCCACACAAGGTGGCATAGTACCAGGCGGAGGAGGCCCTGGAGAGCAAGGGGTGCATATCCAGGGCCAATTCAGAAGCAAACTACAGGCCCTGCACCAACTGGTCAGCCAGGCTCACACAGAGCTCAGAAGCATTATGCGCCTCCAGCTCCCGCAGCAGGGACTTTGCCCGCTCGGTAGTGGTCTGTGAAACTAGAGCTCTGGACAAAACCAGTGTCGCTGCCTACCCCACTCCTGTGAACATGGAGCGGCCACAGCTACAGCTCTCCCATCTGCGGGGTCCTTAAAGGCGGGAGCCCCTTCCACAGGTAACGTGGTAGACTTGAGCAGTCTGGACACGGGGGGGGGGGGGGGGGGTACGCTGACGGAGGACTTTTTTTTTTTTTTTAAAGTCTTCCTCAAAAGGATAAGGGACCGCAAAGTATGTCGGACGATCCTATTCCTTGTATGACATTTTGTCCAGGTATGGAAAACAAGGAAACACTTTTGCGGTGCAGGGCGGCTTGTGGAACCCAAAAGGGACCGGCATCTCTGATGTTTCCGCCGTCCAAGGTTTTGAGTATCCTGCACCACAGTAATAAAGGCTCCACCAAAACGCCTTATCAGCGCTGATCCTGAAGCAGAGTCATCCTCACTGACAGTGTGGGCTAAGCCTGCATCATCTGATATGACAGAACCAGAGCCAGCAGTAGGGTCTGGTTCTGTGTCAGAGCCATCCCCAGAAGCAGGGAGGGTGTTTTTACCCCCCTTCTGGCCACTTGTCGTTTCAATCCTGGCGATAAACACCTAAGGGACTGCCGTATGGGCTCTACAGAGATGGCAGGGGCACTAAGGGTTAACTCAGGCATGGTTGGGGTAGAAGCCTTTGGATCAGACTCTATGCTGACCCACCGCTATGCCGCCCTAGTACTGCAAGGCAGAGACCCACAGGCCACCCTCCCGGCCGCAAAACAGAGACCAGGGGACCCGCAGGGAACTCACCACCCGGTCAGGCTGTAGTGCTGCTGAGAGTGCTATCCGCTCTGCGCCGTCTCTCAGGAAGCAATTTGCGGGCTTTTGCGCCGCTATTTCGGGCACTAGAGGCCAAGACTTTCCCAAGATGGCCCCCGAAATGCAAAAAAAGGATTTTTAATAAACAGCTTACCTGTAAAATCCTTTTCTTGAAGTACATCACGGGACACAGAGCGCATAGCCATTACACTTGGGTTATATGGGTACCTTCAGGTGATGGACACTGGTGTAATCAATTTCACAGGAAGTTTCCTCCCTATATAACCCCCTCCCACTGGGAGTGCTTCAGTTTTGTAGCAAGCAATTCCTCCGAGGTTACACAATGTTCCCCAAAAGAGGGGTGGGAGCTCTGTGTCCCGTGATGTACTTCAAGAAAAGGATTTTACAGGTAAGCTGTTTATTAAAAATCCTTTTTTCTTTATCGTACATCACGGGACACAGAGCGCATAGCCATTACACTTGGGATGTCCTAAAGCAATGCTCTATGAAGGGAGGGAGACCGTAAGGCCAAGAATAGCCAAACAAAAAATTATCAGGAAGTAAAGTAACTCCACCAACAGAAAAAAGGGGGCGTGACCCGGACAAGAGGATTCTATACTGCTGCCCGTAGGACCGCCTGCCCAAATGCTGCGTCCGTACCCTTTGCAACGTCCGACTTATAAAATTTAGTAAACGTATGTACGGAAGACCAGGTTGCCGCCTTGCAAACCTGTGCCATAGAGATCTGATGGTGTGCCGCCCAGGAGGCACTCATGGCCCTCGTAGAATGGGCTTTAACTGATAAGGGAGGTGGAACGCGCTTCAGACCATAGGCCTGAAAAATCAGCTGCTTAATCCACCTAGCCAAGGAAGACTTGGCAGCCGGCTGACCCCTCTTGGGGCCATCCGGAAGAACAAAAAGCACATCTGTTTTCCGAATCTTCTCTGTAGCCTTGAGATAGACCCTTATGGCTCGAACCACGTCCAAAGTATGAAGCAGTCTTTCCTCTCTGGACTGGGGAGTAGGAAAGAATGAAGGATGGTAGGACTAGGTCCTGATTCAAGTGAAAACTGGATATGACCTTAGGAAGGAAAGAAGGTTGAGGCCGCAGAACCACTCTGTCCTTATGCAGAATAAGGTATAGCTCCCTGCATGACAAGACTGCCAGCTCGGAAACCCTTCTGGCCGAAGCCATAGCCACCAAGAAAACCAACTTTCGGGTTAGCAGCACAAGAGGGATTTCTGTCAGAGGTTCAAACGGCTGCCTTTGTAAAGCTGACAAGACCAGATTTAAATTCCAGGGGCAGAGGGGAGCTCTAATAGGGGGATTCACATGCAAGACCCCCTGCAAGAAGGTTTTCATAAGCGAATGGGTGGCCAAGGGTCTTTGAAACCATATCGATAAAGCCGACACCTGCCCCTTTAGAGTACTAAGAGCCAACCCTTTGTCAACGCCAACCTGGAGGAATCGCAAGATCCTGTCAATAAAAAAAACTTTCGAGGATGCCATTTTTGAAACTCGCACCACTCCACATAGGTTCTCCAGACTCTGTAATAAATATTTCTAGAGACTGGTTTCCTAGCCTGAATCAACGTAGATATGACCTGAGCTGAGAGGCCTCTGCCCTTAAGAATTAGGGATTCAGCCGCCAAGCCGTCAAATTTAGCTGCTGTGAAGCAGGGTGGCAGATTGGGCCCTGAGACAGCAGATCTGGGCGCAGGGGGAGCGGCCACGGCACCCCGACTGACATCCTCACGATGAGTGCGTACCAAGCCCTCCTGGGCCAGGCTGCGGCCACCAGGATCACAGGTCTGCGCTCCACCCTGATCCTCCGTAGAAGGCGGGGAATCATCTGCAGTGGAGGGAACGCATACAGGAGAGAAAACTGGTGCCGAGGGATCCCTGGCTCGGGATATGAATTTGTCCAACTTTTTGTTGGATCTCGTTGCCATAATGTCCACATCTGGAACTCCGAATCTTTGGCAAATCTCTTGGAATACCTGGGGGTGAAGAGACCACTCCCCCGGGAGCAAATGTTGACTCAAAAAAATCTGCTCGAGAATTGTCTATCCCTGGGATGAACACCGCCGAGATGCAGGGTACATGGGCTTCGGCCCATGAGAAAATCAGGTTTACTTCCCTTTGGGCTGCTAGGCTCCTCGTGCCCCCCTGGTGGTTTATGTATGCCACCGCAGTGGCATTGTCGGACTGTATCCTTACTGGCAGACCCTGAAGGGGGAGAGTCCAGGCGATCAGGGCCAGCCGAACAGCTCTGATCTCTAGGATATTGATGGGAAGCAGTTTTTCTGCCTCCGACCACTGCCCTTGCTGGGTCTGTCCTTCTAGAACTGCCCCCCAACCTGACAGGCTGGCATCCGTGGCTACTATCTTCCACGTGATGGGGCAAAAGGATTTCCCCTTTGACAAATTTTGAGGGACCAGCCACCAGAACAGACTGCGCCGGACTCCTGGGGAGAGCACTAAACGGACGATCTAACGCCTAAATGGACTTGTTCCAAGCAGAGAGAATGGATGCTGGAGATATCTGGTATGGATCTGGGCGTAGGGCACTGCCTCGAAGGCGGCCACCATCTTCCCCAGCAGTCGCATACATAGGCGAATAGTTGGCCTCTTCTTGCCTAAGATCACTTGAACTGCTTGAGTTATTGATCTGACCTTTGCTTGAGGTAAAAATATCCTCTGGCAGTCTGTATCTAGCCGAAGGCCTAGATATTCCAACTGCTTTGTGGGTTTCAATATCGATTTTTCTTGGTTCACAATCCACCCGAATTCCTCTAGATGCCGAACTGTGCGAACTACTGCATGATTGAGGCTGGAAGCTGAGCTGTCGATAACCAGAAGATTGTCCAGGTATGCCAGGACCAAAATGCCTTCTGTCCTTAGGACGGCTAGCACCGGGGCTAACACCTTTGTGAATACCCGCGGAGCTGTTGCCAACCCGAAAGGGAGGGCTACGAACTGGTGATCTATCATAAAACGAAGAAACTTGTGATGTGCCGGGTAGATCGGCACGTGCAGATACGCATCCTTTATGTCTATAGATGCTAGAAAGTCGCCTTGATGTAGGCTGGCTGCCACCGAACGTATGGACTCCATACGAAAGGTCTGAATCTTTAGAAAGCGATTTAGGCGTTTGAGGTCTAAGATAGGCCTGACGTCGCCATTGGGCTTTGGTATTATGAAAAGGTTGGAGTAGAATCCCAGACCCCATTCCTGGGTTGGTACTTCTACAATTACTCCTTGGAGCAAGAGACGATCCAATGCTTTTACAAGAGAGGCCCTCTTTAATGGGTCGCTTGGAAGACTTGACCCCTGAAAATGAGGGGGGACTTCCCGAAACTCTAGCTTGTAGCCCGTGGCTACCACGGACAGTACCCAAGAGTCGGGAATTCTGGCCTTCCACACTTCGGAGAAAAACCGAAGCCTTCCCCCCACCCAAGAGAGTGGGGGCGCCCCTTCATGAATCTGACTTGATGACTGGTTTAACCGGCTTGCGAGACCATGGCCTCTTGCCTGCCGTGGCTTGTCCTTGTGGGCGGCTATTAAATGCTGAACGCCCGGGAGGCCGTCGATACTGACGGGAAGTTGAAGGGGCCGAGCCTGCGAAGGCCTGTCGCTTAAACGCGGGCCCACGCGATCTTTTCTTGACAGGCAAGAAAGAACTTTTACCACTTGATATGGTCTGGATATATTTATCTAGGTCTTCACCGAATAGTCTCCCACCATGAAAGGGAAATCCTGCTAAAAGCCTTTTGCAGGGTGCCTCTGCTGACCAGTTCTTCAGCCACAAAAGGCGACGCATATGAACCAACAGCAGAGATAAACGGGACGCCTGTTGAATGGAGTCCTTAATAGCATCTACTGCAAAGCAGAGAGCCGTTGGGAGGTCAGCCAATTCACGAGCTTGCTGAGCCGGTATGTCCCTTAATATCTGTTTAGTCTGATCCTTTAAAGCCTGTAAAAACGCCAATGGCTGCCACCGCTGGCTGAACCACGGCACCTACTGTGGTAAAAGAAGCCTTCAGTAGGGTCTCCAACTTTGTCGACTGGATCTTTAAACATCTGGACATTTTCAACCGGACAGGTCAGGGATTTATTTACGCAGGAAATGGCTGCGTCCACGGTAGGGAGTGCTTATTTCTTTGCAAATTCCTCTTCCATAGGATAGAGAATAGTGAACCTTTTAGGAGGGATAAAAATCCTATCAGGTCGAGCCCAATCCTGAAAAATCACGCTCTCCAGAAGGGGGTGAACCGGAAAAGACGCACCACTCAACGGTGCCTTCAAGGAACCTAAAGAGGATACCGTGGGGGCTAATTGTTCTGACACTGGAATTTTAAAAGCAGTGCGAACCATATCTGTCAGAGACTGGATCCACAGGCTCTCCACTTGAGAAGCCGAAAAAATTTCATCTACAGTGGAACCCTCAATGTCTGAACCGTCGGGACTCGGGTCCGCTTGATCCCCCTGTGGGTCCAATTCCTCCGAAGAGAGGACCTCTGCATCTGAAAACACCAATCTAGGTGACGGGGATCTAGCCCGCTTGCCACCTGGCAAAGAGCGGGCAATTAAAGCAGTTAACCTTTCCTCTAGCCCACCCAGGGTGGTCGCTAGCATTTCTTCCGTAACGTAAACGGGAATGGGTTGATTGGGGGCCGCCTCTGCCCCTAGCACCCTCAATGGCTCCTGCAACATGCTGTTCGGTGATCTATCTGGTGAGGATGGGACCGCTAGAGCCTGGCCAAAATCCTCTGACCCCGATGGAGACCCCTTTAGTTTTTTGGTACCTTTTGCAGCCTTAGCTGGTCCTGATCCCTTGGGAGCCATTGCACAACCTTGAGACACCCCTACAGCCAACACCCAACTGTTGTAGCTAGAAGTGAACCATTAATAAGAATAGGCTATGGTAAAAAATTTCAAAATTTTCATACGCCCGAGAAGGCGGCAATACCGAGGAAGTCCTGTGAGTATTGCCACACCAATGCCCGTTAGCTGGAGCCCAAGGTTGCACCGACTCAGATACTGCCAGATCTAAGGCCGAGTCCCTTTAAGAAAAAAAACTTTTTTTTTTTCTGGTCAGTATGGAGCCAAGTCCAGACCTGAAGATCCACAAACCCCCACTGGGCGTCACTGTATAGCCAGAAATGGCTCAGCTGCGTGCTCTGTGTCCTCAGCCTCCTCTGCTTTCAGGAGGGAATGACCAGCCAGGAAATGCTTTGCTGCTTTAACTGAGACCTGACGCTGCTGGCCCGCCCCCCCCACGCACGCTGTAAAAGGCGGCGCGCGCGCGCCCCCCCCCACGCTGAAACCAACATGGAGGAAGCAGAAAGCAGAGGAGAAGCCTGGACCAGCGCTAGCAACCCAACAGACACCAGGCAAGACACTAATCTTATTGTAGTGCACACATAGAGGAAGCTGTCCCCATAGGCTTCCTAAGAAACAGGAGTTTTGCCAGCATTTCCTCCTTATAGCACGTGGGGCTGCAGTATCATGCTAACAGGCAGATCTGGGGGGAGTAGTAAATACATATCTTTAAAAGCATACATATACCTACATGTTATCTGGGTAAACATTAGTACATCCCATCCTGCCTCAAAAGACATAGTGGAGATCGTGGCTGATGCACAAGCATACCATTAGCCGACCCAGAACCCCCAGGGGGATACCTACTGTCGAACCAAGTCCCGCAGGTTCCCTCTTACCTGCTCCACGCCGCAGGGTATTGCAAAATGCAAGAGGCCCAACCTTCCCCCATCTCTGTGGGTATTGTCTTGGACCTTCAGGGACCGGGGTCCTGTGTTAAGGAACCCACACACCTGGACCTATATAGCATCATGGCATCAGTAGCGTTTAGTCCTTGGAAGAGACTAAGGCACTGGAGCCCAGAATCCAGCCCTCCAAGGAGAGGCATTATAGGCAAAACCCCACTCCAGCAGGGCCCGGGTACCGTACACCTTGGCTTTGAAGCACTTGGGACGGATCCGGCTAGCTATCCTGGGTCCCGAGACCTCCGAGGGACAGCTAGACGTGACCAACACCTAAGACGCTGGCGAAAAAACTGAAGCACTCCCAGTGGGAGGGGGTTATATAGGGAGGAAACTTCCTGTGAAATTGATTACACCAGTGTCCATCACCTGAAGGTACCCATATAACCCAAGTGTAATGGCTATGCGCTCTGTGTCCCGTGATGTACGATAAAGAAAAAATCATGCAGGCCACAAGAAAATGGTCGCCGACATAATGGAGGCCATACACGTGTTTAAAGAAACAATGACACCGCAGAAAACACAGCCCAGCACACACAGCAACCCCAGTACAATAATAGCACCTCAGAGCAGCACAGCCCCCGTAGTGACAGAGCCCCAGGCGGACCCCCCGCCTTATAGCCGCCACCCAAAATGGGGAAGGAGGGAGAGGAAGGGAGAGAGGAAAGCAGGGCCTCATTCGACCTCCCCAGGAACGCACCAGCCGTACCACCTTGCCAGAGCAAGGGGACACTACTTACCCGTCCTGCAACCACCGGCTGGAGGCATTCTGGACAGAACCAACGTCCGCTAAAGGACATGGCTGTCGGCCCGGCACACTGTGACAAAGCCATAGAGATTGGTCATATGTGTGCCTTGGAACATGTAGTTCACCGGTCACCCCTGGAGCAACGGGCCAGCACACGCTTGATGGCCGAACATGGGGGGGGTACTACAAGAATCGATGATCCAGACTGTCACCCAGTTGGCAGTTGATAGTAGATCCCAGGATCCAAAAATGCAGGAAGAAAACAAATAAAAGCGAGGAAGAAGAAAAAAATAAAAAATTCCATAGCACATGGACTCCAGAAAGGCCATGTCTTCTCCCGACGCTAGGCAGAAAAAAACTGGAGCTGCCGAGTCAGAGAGTGGGATATACCCGGGGACCCCGCCCCCTGGGAGAAGCTGTACTGAAGAAAGTATTTTAACACTTGAAGTGCTGTTTTTTCTGCCTAGTCTCTCCTGGAAGGTAGGATATAATGCCCTAAGGTCAATTGCTTCTGTGTCCGTCCATGAACGGGAGAGGAAAAACTTTTCACAATCTTTTTGCCTATATCAAGAGGTGTTTACCGAAACTGCAGCAGATCACTAATATTTTTTGATTATAGATGAGCGCCGGTGACAATATATACACAAACACAGCAAATGACAATTTTTAGTTCTTTACAACCTATAAAGTGACTGTGCGTAATGATTTGGAACAGTGCATTGTAAGTTTATTTTGAAAAAATTAAATCATTATGATGTACTAATAGTACAGAGATCAGTACCTAAGAGGATGGCTTAAAATACACAAAAAAAAAAAAAAAAAAAGAAGAAGAAGAAGAAATAAAAAAAAACACCCCTTCAGAAAAATCAGTTTTAAAAAAAAAAAAAAACACTAACATTACACAAACTAGTTGGGATTTACACAGACCATCTTGACACTGGTACGATATTTCTTCTATATTAAATACTTGCAAAAGGTGAACTGAACACACACAAACTATACAACTTACCTGGTAGGCAAATAAAGTCCCGTTTTGAAACTCCCAAATATTTGAACCTGAAAAACGAATATTATATAGTCAGGAAAGCTGTATTGCTTTACAAATGCCAGGGTTAGTTGCAATGGCCAAATGTTATGATCCTTGAAACCAGGGAAAGATTTATACAGAACGGATATGCCTACAGCAGGGGTGCCCAAAACCAGTGGCCCGCGACCCCCTGCTCTGGGATGAAATAAAATAGATTATTTAAGTTTATTACTAAAATCACAGTGTATATATGGGCATATCTGATCTGCAGTGATTATTGGGCTGTTTTCAAACTGATCCACAGTTGCAGAGACGTGCACATGTGGGTTACCCGAACTGAGCCATAGACTTCCATTACCTGCGAGTTTGGTGTGATGAGCGTAGAGTGGGCTCTATACAGACAAGTGGGCTGCCATCCACCCGCTTCACTCACTCATTGTGGCCCGTGACCGGTTACCAAGTCGCTTAAGTGGCCCTTGCTCTTCAAAAGGTTGAGCACCCCTGGCCTACAGCCTACGTAAACCACACTTCCTTCCTGCTAAAGGGTGATTAAACTAAAATAATGTCTCAATGTATACCTGCAAGCCTTTGGTATGTCAGAGTAAGGCAGCCCATAGATTACATTTTTAAGCCTTTCACCACGGTGTAGAACTGAGGTCAGGGAAATGGACTTCTAAGAGTAATAGGAGTTTGGAGCAGCACAGATAATTAACAGGTAGTGTCACGGAAGGTCCTTGCATCTGGACCGAATGCTTCCGTCAGATACTGCTTCTCATAGTCTGGACATAGATACTGGATATTTTAGCTGCCTTGAAACACACAACGAGACGAGACTTGTATGTGTGCCAAGTATGAAATGCTTTAATGGTACATCTCTTGGTTTATATCTAGTTACAAGCTTGCGAGTAGTCAAAGGAACAATGGAACTCTCCGCCCCCTCCTTACACAGGGGGGCTTCAAGGTAGACACTTTGGCACCAGTCTAAAGAAGTCACATTCCTTTATCAATAGAATTCAATTAACCTTTAGAATAATACTCAATCACAGATAATCTTATCAGTATCTAGACATTTCGGCACCGCAAAGCTTGACAAATTCCCCTGACCATAATTGACATGCTAATTCAATACACCTGACAGGAGACTGCTAACTTGTAGTACAATACACAAAATAGTCAATTAGCTGGAGAAGAGAACATTAGCATTTGCAGTATGAAAGAGTCACTCTACAATTAACACTTTGAGCTCAGAATTAAACTTAAAATAGCCCTACAGATATCTCAGAATATAATGTGGATAATCCATACCTAATAATCCTATCTCAGGTAGTCCAAGATATCATTCTTCCATTCATCCTACGGCCCTAGTGGTCATAGGATGATTTTAGACATAGGAGAATCTGAGTCTGTCACAGGTAGCCTACTGAAAGGCACAGCAAAAATTTAAGATAAAATATATTCTAACCTTATCAAAATATTAGAGGCAATTAAAAGTAAAATCAGTCAGTTTTGCGGTGTAAAGAATAATACCTTTTCTGTGCACCAAATAAATGTTATGAGACTATGTGGTGTTGCACCAAGGACGCAAAAATGGCATTAAAAAGTGCTATGCGACAGTTTCTATAAACATCCAATCATGCCAGAGAAAGCATATTCAAATCTGATGAACCACACAGTGCAGCAAATTGATGAATTAGTGTGTGCCACTTTCCCTAATCAGGCATACGGAAATTGGCGCATTTTTCTGTGTGCACCAGTCAGTGTTATTCCCCCTCAATGTATGTATAGACTTGCACAAATATTTGATGAAACATGGAGAAAATTATATTTATTTATTATATATATATACACACACACACACACACACACACATACATATACACACATACATATACACACCAAGAGCATTATACTCACATCTGCACTTGGCCAAAGCTCCTTAATGACATTTTCAATCCTAGTAACAACTTCCATCCGCATTCTTTCCTCTTCTGGCCTAGGGGACATGTATTTGTAGAAGTCGAGGATTTCTTCATGAAGACTGCAAAAATAATAGCACTTTCAATAAGAAGTCAAAATCAAACCGTATCAAAAGCAATGTGTTTTTTTTTTTTTAAAAGAAGTGCGATATTATGTTTAGAAAAAAAAAAAAGGAACCAATTTAAAAGTTTTGAATCAACTAAACATAAAAAAAAATTGCGTATAAACATGTCTAGACAACAGACATTCGATTTCCGGGCTGGTCCAAGCAGCTTTGCTGGGGAAAATAAAACCTGTCACAAAGTACAATAGCACAACTTTACACACATCACCACTATGCAAAATGGTTCCATCCCCCAGCTCATACAATGCTGCCAGGTTCAGTGGTGATGTAGGGCTAGAGGATAGGACCACAGTGACTAGAGATGCAGGCATTGACATTCCTAGAAACGTGAAATGCCAAAGTCTTTGCTGCCTGGAAACAAAGCAAAGTTAAAAGGCCAAGTTCGCCCAAAAAACAAAACAAAAAAAAACTAAGTGTCAGTGTACTAAGAGTGCACTGATGAGAAGTCTGTCTGCCCAAGTAGAAGTGGGACTTGTAGTTCGTTCATTCATAGATCTCTAAATTAATGACATGGCTGTAGCCCCGCACAACCATGCCAATTTGTTAGCAATTTTTTTCTTTTTACATTTAGTACCACCTTTAGAAGACACAGCGATGTAGGACAAGCCAGAAGATCCACCGTGGAAGAAGAGCTTTCAGGGCGGTTGCTATTTTTTCTATTTTAAGATTTTTAGGGATATGTGTATTAAAAAAACACCGGGTAGAACTGCACTTTAAGTGGTTAATAGAGCCAAGTGCCATGAGGATTATTTGTTTACAGCCTGACAGGAGCACTTAAGGGCACACTGTCACAAAAAAACAAAACAAAAAAAAAAAAACATATTTCACGTTTATTAAAAAAAAAAAAAAAAAAAATACAAAAATTTATCCCATAAACTGAAAAATATGGCCAAACACCAATTTCCAGCTCAGCTGTTGCAACATAATTTAAATATTTTTCAAAACTCTTTTCTAATCTTCTGGTATACGTTACAACCTGGTTGTACAATCTCCTTAAAATGGTAACAAAGTCATGAACAAATCCATTGCAGGTTACCAATTCTTACATGTGGTGGCTGCATTTGTTTTATATTATTAGGCTGTTTCCCCCTTTTGTCGAGGCCAGTATTTATAAAAAAAAATACAAATTCAGTCAAGGCACCTTTTAGAATTGTGCACAATCCCAGGGAACACCAGTCTAAGAGCCCTTTCACACTGGGCGGTAGGGGCATCCGCAGTAAAGCCCTGCCATTTTTAGCAGCACTTTACCATCATATGTCGCTGCGCTTTTAAACCCCGCTAGCGGCAAAAAAAAAAAAAAAGAAGGGTTAAAACCACCTGCAAAGCGCTGCTCCTACAGCACCTTAAAGATGCAGCTAGCAGGACTTTAACTGTCCTGGCAGCGCACTGGAATGAAGGGAGCAGCTCTTTCAGGGCATTTTGCAGGCAATATTTTTAGCGTTAAAGCACCTGCAAAGCGCCTCAGTGTGAAAAGAGTTCAAGGGCTCAGTCACACCAGAAGGTGCGTTCAAGCGCACACATTTATGCTCACTGTGTCTATTTAAAATCTGCTGCTCTCTGCTTAAGAAACACAAAAAGGTTCTAGCATGACTTGGGCTTCATGCACACGGGGCATTGGAAAAAACTAGCTGCAAAGCTACTACCAACACTAGAAATAAGCAGCTGTAAAAAACGTACTTTTAGTCGCTTTTTACATTGGCGTTAACGCGTGTTTAGCCACATTTGTTTTTAGCAGAGTTTCTCTGCCTCACGGGCATGCAGCCTGGCCGGTCAAGAAAAGGGAGTGACAAGCGACAATACCAGCCCACACGCCCTCAATATGGGGGCAGGGTGGATTTGATTAGGGTTTTCAGACGAGTGGTCTGCCTGACGGACTTCACTTTGTTCAGCGGGGATCGATATGCTGATCCCGCTGAGCAGGCAGCTGACAGGTTTGTCTCCACTCACTGTACCGAGACAGACCTGTCAAAGCCCTGCTCTCCTCTATGGGGAGAAAACAGATCTGCCAGACAGATCGGTTTCCAGCCATCTGGATTTCAGGACAGGATCGGAATGCAGCAGGTGTCAGCGGACAGGTTACTGCTGACATCCACCGCACCATAGAGGTTAAGAGAGTTTTGGATCAGGTTTTCCTGAAAAACGATAGGCGGACCCGATCAGAAAGCCTGTGTGAAAGGGGCCTTAAAGCAGAGATCCACCCACCGCTGCAGTTTTTTGTTTTGCCCCCATTTTGTCATGGGGTTCTTTTTCGAGATGCATACCAGACTAAAGGGGCCTAGACATGAGTAGTCTGAAGAATAGGGGGGGGGGGGGGGGATATTCAAGCCTTGTACAGTCCAATCTGAAAAGTGTTCCTTTAAATTCCAGTGTACAGAAAGGAGGGAGAGCACACATCTTACACCCAAGGTTGCCACCTCATCCCCTTAAAACTGAACACATTACACAGGTTCTGTGGACGAGTAAGGTGGTAAAATCACTTGGTGCCCCATAATTCATACGTGTTCGGGTTTAAAAGGGATGAGGAAGAGAACTTGTCTTGAAATCCGGTGCCCCATTGGGACCTACGCCTAAGCAGGCTGCGGGGGGAGCCCGGGGGGTTTCTCCCCTGTATGGAGGTATGACGGAGGTCTGGTGGCCCCCCTCCTGGGCGGGGATGCCTGTTGGGATCCTGCTGGCCTAGGGGTGGAGTTATGCCCCAACGCCTTTGTTGAGAGCCATAATGAGGCCCCATGTTGTCACCGACATGAAATTGCAATGCAATGTGTTTCTCGCCCCCCACTCCCCATTCCCTTTCCCATGTTTCCCCAGTTATGCTGGGGAGTTTTGTTCTTCTACTCAAATGATGTGATTGTTCATGTTTTACTGCAATATATAAAAATAAAGATTATATAAAAAAAAAAAAAAAAAAAAAAAAAAAAGAAGAAGAGGGGATGAGGAGGCAACTCTACTTGCACCTCCTTTCTTCTCTTGTCACGACTTCTGTTGGCAACCCAGAATGCCATGTGGATCCCACAACCTGCCCTTAGCAACCACAGTGGTCATAGATTGGTAGGACACGGGTAGCAGCTGGCTAACCCTGCATTTTGAGTTGCCGACAGAAGTGACAAAAACAAAGGAGAGAGCTGGGAGGAGGTGCAGGCTGTCCCCTCTCCCTCATCTCTGTACACAGGAGTTAAGGTGTTACTATACCCAGGACCTTGCATCCACGATTTCTGGTCTCCCACAGAACAAAAAAATTCTATTATTTTAGTAAATATAAATTGTCAAATACCTTTGTTATTCTGCACTGACCCTCTCTGGACAGTGCCTATTGGCCCTGCACTGATAAAACGCACCCTCCCGGAAAAAAAAAAAACTCTAGCAATACATCCAACAACTGAGCATGTGCAGACTGTCTCCTGGTTTTGTATCGTCGGGAAATATATTTGGGACAGTGGAATGAAGAGAGAATCAGGAGATGGGATCAAACCGCCTTTTTTACACAATGTAAAAGAACCCCGTAGGTTCCACAGGGAGTATAACAAGGATGCTTTACTGCATATACAGACTGATTTTACGGTTGTAAGTTTACAAACACTAAAAAACGGAGGAATGCTTCCAGATGGGAGTGTACAGGGGTTTTATGTCATTTTGCTGTGGCACAAAAAAAAAAACCTAGTCTGATCTCCAGGTGAAATTAACAGGAAAAAAAATAAATAAAATACAGCCACCACATTTAAAGCCCAATTCCAGGAAAGCTAAAAAATGGGCATACTTGCAAGGTTACATGCCTGGTTCCTGCCAATGAATGAAAATTATTTCTACAGAGCGCTTCCTGAGAGAAATTACTTTTTTCAGACAGCAGCACCAACTATCGCACCCCACTAATTCTAAAAGAACAGACTAGTCAAGAAAGGATATGAATACTATGAAGTATGGAAAATGCATAACAGATCTTAAAGATTTGCATACATTCAATGCATTTAATTGTTGGCTTAAAAAAAAAAAAAAAATTATGCCGATCGAAGAAAAATAGATTTCAAGTGTATTCAAAGTTATAATAAACCACTTGGGGTGTGCATGCACAAGCACAGCAGAGGTTAAAAAAAAAGACTATACATTTAAATCCCACCCAAAACTTTGTTTTCAAATAAGGTTTTTTATTTTAGAGTAGGAAGGGTTTGAACTTCTGCATTGTATTTATTGAAGTTGGTTATAGGCTGCATTCACATTACAGTGTTTCATGAATGCTCACAGAATCGTGCTGCACACCTGTGCATTTTTGCAAGTTGTCATGCTATACAAATAAGGAAATAGGGCAGCTCATTCAGGTCAAAGGGCTATTTTTATAAATGTCAAATGTTCCAAAGTAGCTTATGTGCCTTTGAGCTCAAGCGTAACTGTTTTGCAAAAAAAAAATAAAAAAATGCGTGTTTGGGAATACAGGAAGCGGCAGGTTTAGGGAGCAGATTACACAGCACAAGCACCGTGTAATCTGCTTTAAGGGACCGGATCTGAATTTTTTTTGGGGTTAAACGTACACCAAGTCATATCTTCCATAGAAGGATGAGAACTAGGCAGCACAATGCTACACGCACACCAAGTCATGTCATACATCGAAGGATGAGAACAAGGCAGCACAATGCTACACGCACACCAAGTCATATCTTCCATAGAAGGATGAGAACAAGGCAGCATAATGCTACACGCACACCAAGTCATATCTTCCATAGAAGGATGAGAACAAGGCAGCATAATGCTACACGCACACCAAGTCATATCTTCCATAGAAGGATGAGAACAAGGCAGCATAATGCTACACTCACACAAGTCATATCTTCCATAGAAGGATGAGAACTAGGCAGCACAATGCTACACGCACACCAAGTCATGTCTTCCATAGAAGGATGAGAACAAGGCAGCATAATGCTACACGCACACCAAGTCATATCTTCCATAGAAGGATGAGAACAAGGCAGCATAATGCTACACGCACACCAAGTCATATCTTCCATAGAAGGATGAGAACAAGGCAGCATAATGCTACACGCACACCAAGTCATATCTTCCATAGAAGGATGAGAACAAGGCAGCACAATGCTACACGCACACCAAGTCATATCTTCCATAGAAGGACGAGAACAAGGCAGCATAATGCTACACGCACACCAAGTCATATCTTCCATAGAAGGATGAGAACAAGGCAGCACAATGCTACACGCACACCAAGTCATGTCTTCCATAGAAGGATGAGAACAAGGCAGCACAATGCTACACGCACACCAAGTCATGTCTTCCATAGAAGGATGAGAACTAGGCAGCACAATGCTACACGCACACCAAGTCATGTCTTCCATAGAAGGATGAGAACTAGGCAGCACAATGCTACACGCACACCAAGTCATGTCTTCCATAGAAGGATGAGAACTAGGCAGCACAATGCTACACGCACACCAAGTCATGTCTTCCATAGAAGGATGAGAACTAGGCAGCATAATGCTACACGCACACCAAGTCATATCTTCCATAGAAGGATGAGAACAAGGCAGCATAATGCTACACGCACACCAAGTCATATCTTCCATAGAAGGATGAGAACAAGGCAGCATAATGCTACACTCACACAAGTCATATCTTCCATAGAAGGATGAGAACTAGGCAGCACAATGCTACACGCACACCAAGTCATATCTTCCATATAATTATGAACAAGTTCCTCTGTATTCTTCGCAGTCTATGCATGCAATGTCAAATTGAAAGAGCACACAAAATGTGGGCTACACAAAGTGCTGCCAGGCCAAAAATTCATAGTGACAGATTCTGAAATGTCCCAAGCAGAGTGAAAACAATAGCTGGATAAACTCTGAGGATAAGTACAACAGAAGGGACCTCATCACAAAGCAAAATGATATAAACCAGGGAGCAGAGCACACAGAAGGTTACTATGACGTATGCACAAGACCAGCGATAACCCACTAGAATACTATTACATATTTGCTGTACAAATAACAGGTGCAGAAGCACTTTAAAAAGCTTCACAGATTGGGGCTTCATGTACACTGCTGCTGGTTAACGGACGTTTCATTTTTTGCAACAAAAGTGAAAAAGAGCAAACTTTTTTTTTTACAAAAAGGTTTAGTCTAGTTTTTCAAATACTGTATTTATTGGCATGTAACACTTTTACACCCTGAAAACAGCGTGAAAAATTAGCACAAATTATACACAAATGTAGTTAAAAATGTCATGGTACATACTAGAGCTGCACGATTAATCGCGAAGTGATCGATTGTTTGAAAAAGCGGAGTGAAAAAAAAAGTGAAAAGTAAGCAAAAAATTATAATACCAGCAGGCATTATGAATGACACTGCCTGACGGGGGGGGGGGCTATGAGACACAAGTCTGACAGGCCCCCCTCCCAGCAAAGCAGAGTTTGTGTCTCTTTGCTCTCCCTTGTCAGGCATCAGTATGTGCACTAGTCTTAACCACTTCAGCCCCAAAAGGATTTACCCACTTCCCGACCAGGCCATTTTTTGGTGATACTGCACAGTGCTACTTTAACCGACAATTGTGCGGTCATGCGACGCTGTATCCCAAATAGAATTGATATTCCCTGTGTGCTTTCTGTGTGGGGAATGCCGACACTAGACAAAGACATCCGTGTTCTCGATTAGTAGGAATCGCAGATCTTCCTCTGACAGAACGACAGTCTGCCTTGTTTACATAGGCAGCCCGCCATTCTGTCATTCCTCCGAACAATCACGGGTGGCCAGCGGCTGCCAGACCCGCAGATTGGTAAACGTACACACCACCGATACTACCTTACTTTTATTTTTTTATTTAAACTTGGGCTAAAAGAAAACCACTGCAGTGTGGCATTCCAACAATGCACTCTAGCCTGCCCCAAGTTAACTGTAATTGTACACCTGGGATAGGCTGTGTCCGAGGGACGTACCTCATGCCACATCGCCACGATGCGGGCCCCCATGAGTGGCGAATAGCAGAGGACGTCATATGATGCTGGCTCAGGATGGGAGAGCGTTGCGGCGGGTGTCATGACTAGTGGTTAAAGAACATGTAAAGCAGGGTTCGGCGAACCCCAAGCGCAAGGTCACCCTTGCGACTAGAATTCGCGACCTGGGGCATCCCGTGTCTCCAGGCACCCCCGTCGCACGATCATGTCAGCCGCACCGGCCACCGGTAATTGAGGCCGCGGCCTTCTGCAGGCTTATGCTTTCTTTCTGTGATCTGACACCATCTTGTGGTGGCCGTTGGTATGACAAGACAACCAGCAATTCTAATGTTTTCACTGCCATACCCTTCCCTCCAATTAGAACCCCAAAAAAATATATATATATATATATATATATATATATATATATATATATATATATATAAAAAATTTAAAACAATTAAGTTAGCCCAATTTTTTTTTATATTGTGAAAGAGAATGTTACACCGAGTAAATTGATATCACACATGTCACGCTTCAAAATTGCATCCGCTTGTGGAATGGCGACAAACTTTTACCCTTTAAAATCTCCATAGGCGACGTTTAAAACAAATTCTACAGGTTGCATGTTTTGAGTTACAGAAGAGGTCTAGGGCTAGAATTATTGCTCTACCAATCGAAGCGATACCTCACATGTGTAGTTTGAACAAAGCTTTCATATGTGGGGGCTACTCACGTATGCGTTCGCTTCTGCGCGCGAGCTTGGCGGAACGGGCGTGCGTTCCTGGCTCCTAACTTTTTTAGCTGGCTCCTAGATGCCAAGCAAAATTTGTCAAGCCCTGATGTAAAGGTTTGCTTAAAAAAACAAACACAAATCCATGTCATACTTCCCTCCTGTGTGCAGTTCATTTTGCACAAAGTGGCCCCAATCCTCCTCTTCTGGGGTCCCTTAGCAGGGCTCCTAGCTCGTCCTCTATGAGTTACCCTCACACAGAGAGCAGGACTCTGACCAAATCATTGGATTTAACTAACAGCAGCAGAAACCAATGGCTGCGCTGCCGTCTATGCAATCAGGACCCGAGACACTGGCTGGAGCTGGTGTGCTTGTCTCTGTCGCTGAAAAGACCGGGTTCAGGTAAGTAAAAGGGGGGCTCTGGGGTGCTAATGCATTAAGGTGAAAAACCTCTTGTGATGCAGCAAGGTGAAAAACCAAGGGTTTACAACCACTTTAAAAATGCCTGAAGTGTAAAATGTATACCTCTTCTACTTCAAGAAAGGTTAAAAGGCCAAAACCACTAATATGGAGCCTGAGGCTTGTCAAAGTTTAATCCAGCAGGATAAACTGCTTGGAAACATTCCTTTTTGTTGCTTATAAAATAGAAGCTTTGTGAATAGCTAAATAACATTGCCAGTATATGGGACAAATACCTTTCCATATACAGGACTTTTGATCACTTAGGAACAATTACGTGGAGAATTTCTAAGATTCACCCAACACAAAAAAAAAAAGGGGGGGGGGGGAAACAAATTTATTAACAATATTTTTTTTACAATTTTAACATTAATGCATTCTCTGCATTAAAGATAATAAAACACACAGACATCCTAGCCCCCCTGCTGCCAAGCGCTAAACCGACTGCTGAAACTGATCCAGATGCGGTCTCTGGCATCTCCTGCTTTCATAGGAGACACTTAGGGCAACAAAGGCATAGGCTACAGATACGGTCAGTCAAACTCCTGCAAGGCAACAGCTTACAGATGCTGTGCACATCTATTGACACACATAGCCCAGCTTGTGAGCACACATGCAAGGGGAGCTTAGGTGCCACGGTTTGTTAAAGGGGCAGCCAGGGTGGGGAGTAGCCGCCAGTGGGTACTGCTAGAGAAGGGGGAACCTCTGTGCAATATCATTCTACAAAGATTAATAGCGATACATTAGAGATATATACAGTTATTCTAAGTTTACATACCCTGACAGAATGATTTCTTGGCAATTTTTCATAGAATACGATTGATCACACAAACATTTTTCACTCATGGTTAGTGTTTGGCTGTAGCAATTTTTTATTAAATCAACTGTGTTTACTCTTTAAATCATGACAATAGGAAGTACCCAAAGGTTTCCATAGCTCAGTTCTTAGCTTCAAGTCTTGTGGCATTTGTGGATGAGGTTCTTTATCCTCAAAGTATCCTGCTTACAATCTGCCAGACAGTACAGAGACAAGCCTCAAACCTTCTGGCAAAGTTAGTGAAAAGACCAAAATGATTATTATATATACACACACACACACACACACACACACACACACACACACACACACACACACACACACACCCGATCCTGACCTCATCCTGGGGCCCTAAGCAAAGGGGGGGGGGGGGTTCGCTGCAGACAGTGACATGTCGGATTAAAGTTGAGAAGCGGGGTAGTGAGTGTTCTGCTGTCGGAAATGCTGTCGGAAATGACATCTTACATTAGAGTGAGAAGCAGGGGGTGCCGACTTCTTACCTCTTCTCCCATGCAGTCAGCAAGTTGAGGGGCTGAAAATTACTTCTCACCAGAGACGGGGCCTCTAGTAATTTGGAGGGCCCTCCGCAGGGCCCTAAGCGGTTTGCATAGTGAGCCTATAGGGCGCATCGGCCCTAATATATATATATATTATACATACACACCGTTTGCGTAAATCAATATATGCTTATTGCGATATATTTTACCAAAAATATGCATCAGAATACATATTGACCTAAACTTAAGTACATTTTGTTTGGGTACATAGTGCAACTGTCAGTTACATTGACGCAGTGCCGTATAGCAAAAAACGGCCTGGTCATTAAGGGGGAAAAAATCTCCTGGGGCTTTTGTGTTTAAGAGTCTGTGCAGGAAAGATCAGCATCTGAACCTAAAGAAGTTGGAGGTGATATAAGGCATTACAATTACATCTGAAGCAAAATGTTACCAGTATTGTATATATTTAAAAATGATATCAGGAAATGGCTCTTTCAACATAAGAATGAACCAACACACACCAGCATATCTACCAAGGCCTGGCTGAAAAATTATGAAACGGAAGCTTAGAAAATAGCCTAATCAAATCCCTGAACTAAAATACCATTGAAATTTTTTAGGGTGAGGATAGTTTATGGCAAGGAAATCTAGCAGCACTAGAAAGTTTGGTCCTTCGCACCATCAAGTGTATCAATCTAATCTAAATAATGTGGAAAATTGCTGCTAGACCCAACTTGTACACAGTGCACAAAAATGGGTAACGAATAAAAAAAAAAAAAAAAAAAAAAAAAAAAAAAAAGTGATCAGCGCAACTTTCTAACAGTAAAACACACACACGCTAAACTGACTAATAAATCATATGCAAATATCTAATAATCATACCATGCAAAACAACATGACTGCAAATAAGGAAAAAAAGTCCAAAATAACAGATAAGAAAAGTGCTGAAGTAACGTCCACAACATTTTATGTAAACAAACAAATAAAGTGCTGAAGTGACTAATGAACGTAGTCAAAAACTGTGTCTTCTATAGGGAATCTTCATGACTACCACTTAATGCTCTCTGGACACTTACCTCAGTAATGAGTATATAAAGCCATGAGGATTTCCTTAAAGCGGAGTTCCACCTAAATATGGAACCTCTTGCTTTTTGGAACCCTCCAGTGTCACATTTGGCACCTTTCAGGGGGAGAGGGGTGCAAATACCTCTCTAAGGCCCCTTTCTACTGGTCTTTGAATCCTGTAATGGCAGATGGTGTCTCTTCAGGAGTCAGGCATATAAAAAGGGGATAAAGAAAAATCTCCCATAGTGCAAAACGTATAATAAATGTAGGTTTATTTAACCAGCCAAATGGGCACTTACAGGGAAAAAAAAAAGTTAAAAAGTTTAAATAAACCGACTTTTATTATATGGTTTGCATTATTGGACCTTTTTCTTTATCCCCTATATATGCCTGACTCCTGCGAATAAATCACGCTGGAGAATTTAGAAGCCATCATCTTTTTTTGGAACACATAACCTGGAGACACCACCTGCCATTACTGGATTCAAAGACCAGGAGATCTACCCCCGTCCCCCCGTTAAGGAAATCGTCAAGGAGATACATACATACATACATACATACATACATACATACACTCACTCCTTACTGAGGTTAGAGTCCAGAGAGCATTGAGTGGTAGTCACAAAGGTTCCCTATAGAAGACACCATTTTTGAATCTACATTAATCACAGTCACTTCAATACTTTATTCACATAAGATGTTGTGGACGTTACTTCAGCACTTGTATTCAGTTATTTTGGACATTTTATTGCTCATTGCACAGTGATTTTGGCATTTTGTACAGTTTGATATATTGCTCATTTTGCACAGTAGATACTTTTCATACGATTTATTAGTCAGTTTAGCACATACATGCATCTAGCAGCACTGCCTAAGCAGACATTCAAGTTTGAGGCAGTAGGCAAAGAGAAAGCCAATTTGCAGAAAGAATTCAATCTGCCTGGAGTTTGCATGTCCTCCCTGTACCTGCGTGGGTTTCCTCTGGGTACTCCGGTTTCCTTCAACACGCTAAAGACCTGCTGGTAGGTTAAACCGCATTCTGTCTAAATTGGCCCTAGTATGTATGAACGTGTGTTAAGGACCTTAGGTTGTAAGCTCCTTGAGGGCAGGGACTGAATGTACAAAATATATGTAAAGCGCTGCGTAAAATTGACGACGCTTTAAGTACCTTATATAAAAAATAGTAAATAAATTTTTTCAAAGTATTGTTTGAAAGAAGTTTTGGGGGACACACACAACCTTCGTACTCATCGCCACACTGCAGCCTCAATTGCAGGTATTACTAGAGATGCACTGAAAATCTTAGTCACTGAAATATCAACCAAAAACAGTGCAATCTGCATTTTGCGGAAAATGATGGCACCGAAAACACAAGATTTTGTCACAATTTTACCACCATTTTACGGTGTTCATTGTGCGTTTTTCGAAAATCATGTGACAAAAAAAAAAATATATGAATAAAAGCATCAAAAACATAACATGGGTGCGTTATTGATGTGTTCTTGTGGCATTGTTAATGCATTTCAACGGGGACTTGTGTTTTTTTAACCGACCAAAAATGCAGCCAGCAGGATTTTTAACACCAGAATATTGTGAAGACATGCCTCTAGAGCAGTGTTTTTCAACTCCAGTCCTCAAGGCACACCAACAGGTCATGTTTTCAGGCTTTCCATTATTTTGCACAGGTGATTTGATCAGTTTCACTGCCTTAGTAATCACCACAGCCATTTCATCTGAGGGAAATCCTGAAAACTTGACCTGTTGGTGTGCCTTGAGGACTGGAGTTGAAAAACACTGCTCTAGAGCATGCCCCCATAATTACTTACACTTTATTAAAGGGGTTGAAAAGGAAAAAACTATATATGTTTTCCCTAAATAGCTTCCTTTACCTTAGTGCAGTCCTCCTTCACTTAACTCATCCTTCCATTTTGCTTTTAAATGTCCTTATTTCTTCTGAGAAATACTTACTTCCTGTTCTTCTGTCTGTAACTACACACAGTAATGCAAGTTTTTCTCCCTGGTGTGGAGAAAGCCTCAGTGTCCGTCAGTGCCACCTCTTAGTGCCCATCTATGCCCAGTGCCCATCAGTGCCACGCCTCATCGGTGCCCATAATTGAAGCATAAAAAACGTATTTAGAAAAAAAAAATGTAATGTCTTTTTTTAGTTGTTCCGCAAAAAAAAAAAAAAAAAAAAAAAGCTTATTTGTGGGAACAAAATGATAAAAATATTATTTGGGTACAGTGTAGCATGACCGCGCAATTGTCATTCAAATGGCTTGGGCAGGAAGGTGAGTAAGTGCCTGGTATGGAAGTGGTTATTGTTCTAAGAAATAGGTTTTATTCTTATAAAATCATTACCAGTAGGGTTGTCCCGATACCGATATCGGTATCGATTCCGAGTATTTGCGGGAGTACTTGTACTCCCGCAAATACCCCCGATACCAAAATAGAATACTTTCCCCCCCCCCCCCCCCGCGCCGCTCGCCGACCGACGCCGACCGCCGCTAATCCCTGTGCACCTTGTAAACTTGTAATACCCGCGGCGCCATGTATAGACACGTGATTGGACGGATCCATCCAATCGCGAGCAAGGGGGGAGTGTCTATACACAGATATGTGCATACACTGCCCCCTTGCTCGCGATTGGACGGATCCGTCCAATCGCGTGTCTATACATGGCGCCACAGGTATGCGTTGCACGTGGATTAACCCTGCAGCAGCGGCGGCGGTGGTATGGGGGACATGACATGGCTGCAATATGTGGGGGGACATGGCTGCATTTGAGGACACGTTTAAAAAAAGTATCGGTATTCGGTATCGGCGACTACTTGAAAAAAAGTATTGGTACTTGTACTCGGTCCTAAAAAAGTGGTATGGGGACAACCCTAATTACCAGGCAGGTAAACGTCTTGCAGGGACAGTTGCTGGGAGCTTATTTCCTATTGGTACAGGAACTCTCCCAGAACTACCTCTCAGGAGCCCCTTTCCCTACACACAGGGCGTGAGCGACCTCTTGGTAGGCAAGGCAGAAAAAAAAATTGGGAGACAAACAAATGTGTGCACATGGAATGAGACACCGGGATGAAGGAAAAGTGGAGGAGTTCTGTAGTCCAGCCAGGATCTCAATGCACCAAAGTTAGAAGCACAATGAATCTCTAAACAATGTGTTCTGCATCATAAATTTTTTACTAGCTTCAGATAAATAAAACGTGCTTGCCAACTACTGACATTTCCAGAGTAAATAACAGTTTTGTATTCTCCATTGTTTACTTATTTAAGTTCAACTTTATTATAAGTCTCCCGTGCTCAGTACAGGGAGGAAGAAATTCATGACTAAAAATTACAAAGGACCATATTCAATCTTGTGAATCATTTGTGTCTCAGAAGCAAAAAGGGAAAGGTGCCACTTATGAGTGGAATATGTACCCAATAATTTTCATAAAATCTCAACTTTATTGTGATATATTTCTCATCAAGAACAATCTATATAGATTAAAATAGCCTCCTTTACCTTAGTGCAGTCCTCCTTTACTTACCTCATCCTTCCATTTTGCTTTTAAATGTCCTTATTTCTTCTGAGAAATCCTCACTTCCTGTTCTTCTGTCTAACTACATGCAGTAATGCGAGGCTTTCTCCCTGGTGTGGAGAAAGGCTCTTGGGGGGGGGGGGGGGGGGGGGGGGCGGCAAGCAGGCAAGTCAGGACACTCTACTTTGCAAATAGAGAAAGGAGCTGTGTGTTAGTGGGCGTCCTGACACTCCTGCTCACCCCCTCCCCCCTCAAGAGGCTTTCTCTACACCAGGGAGAAACCCTTTGTATTACTGTGTGGAGTTACAGACAGAAGAACAGGAAGGAAGGATTTCTCAGAAGAAATAAGGACATTTAGGCCGGAATCACACTTGTGCAGTGCGAATTTCAGCTCTCTTATCTTTGCAGGGAGATAACAGAAGTGTTCAGCAGATTAGCTCAGTTTTAGCTGCGAATTTGGAGACCTGGAAGAGGTTACAGGGGAGAGGAGAGTGGGGGGGGGGGGGCAGTGTATTGGGCTGAATGAGAGAAATTTCTGAAGAGAAATGAACACATCTGCAAATCAGCTGCGTACCCATAAATGATTATGGGCCTGAATTTGCACCTGAGCCACACCGCAAGGCATAAAATACGCACATGTTTTTTCGGTAATGCGAATGCATCACACATGTGAACCAGCCTCATAAAAACAATGTATTTGGAAATGTTCTGCGTATTGGATGCGGTTTAAGCCACACTCGATTCGCATAGTTGTGAATCCGGCCTTAAAAGCAAAATGGAAGGATGAGGTAAGTGAAGGAGGACTGCACCAAGGTAAAGGAAGCTATTTAGTAATAATAAAAATAAAAAATAAAAACCTTTACAACCCCTTTAATCATATTGAAGGTCCCTTGCAACAAAACGCTTGCAGTTTGTTACTTTGATCTTGCGCACTTCTTTACACAGAAGCCTACAGGATGAAGAACCTTGCGATTCAGGTAAATAAGCTACAGAATTACCAATACACTAAAGCTAAAACAGATATTAAAATCTAGAAAACTCGGTGCTATCAGTAGATAGATTTATTAGGAATAATGAAGTTCATGTCTCAGTGTATAATAAGGTTAGATGCACACTACTGTGTTTTGTGCACGCAGAGTTTGCATAGGCACAGCAGCCCATTCATTTGATTGCAGGTTCATGCACCCAAATAAAGAATTATATACAGTAAAACCTTGGTTTGCGAGCATTATACGTTCCAGAAACATGCTTGTAATCCAAAGCACTTGTATATCAAAGCATTTGTGTCTTGTTAATGTCTTGTTATAAGTGTAGCAGTAGCATCATATCACAACTGAGTATAAAAGAAGAGAGGCGCCTCTAAGTGTAGCAATAAGTTGCTAAATGTTGTACCTTCATTAAATGTAACCATATTGCTACACTTAGAGGCTCCTCTCCTTTTTTTATACTCAGTTGTGATATGATGCTACTGCTACACTTATAACAAGACATTGCTTGTATTTCAAGGCAAAATGTATTAAATAAAAATGTTGCTTGTCTTGCAAAATGCTCTCAAACCAAGGTATTACTGTCCACATGTTCCTGCAACGGGGCCTAGACATAATCTAGCAACGATGCCAAAATTGTTGTAAATGACACATTGGACCAAATACAACGATTCAGGATATTGTTACAGTGCAGAAAATAAGTATTTGAACACCCTGCTATTTTGCAAGTTCTCCCACTTGGAAATCATGGAGGGGTCTGAAATTGTCACCGTAGGTGCATGTCCACTGTGAGAGACATAATCAAAAAAAAAAATCCAGAAATCACAATTTATGAATTTTTAACTATTTATTTGTATGATACAGCTGCAAATAAGTATTTGAACACCTGTCTATCAGCTAGAATTCTGACCCTCAAAGACCTGTTAGTCTGCCTTTAAAATGTCCACCTCCACTCCATTTATTATCCTAAATTAGATGCACCTGTTTGAGGTCATTAGCTGCATAAAGACACCTGTCCACCCCATACAATCAGTAAGAACCCAACTACTAACATGGCCAAGACCAAAGAGCTGTCCAAAGACACTAGCCACTTAATCACCGCCCTATAGCCGAAATACGGCTATAGGGCGGTTCCTGTACTCTAACAGGACGTCCATGGACGTCCTCCGTTAGAGTCAGGTGTGCGCGCCCAACCGGGCGCGCACACGCGATCACCGGTGCTCACCGGGTCCACGGGACCCGCAGCACCGATGATCGCGGTAAGGAGCCAATGGCGGCGGCTCCTTACCACGTGATCGCGCCGTCCAATGACGGCGCGACCACGTGTGTAAACAAATCTGACGTGCGTCAGATCCGCGCGCCCGAGCGGGCGCGCACACGCGGTCACGGCGCTCGGCGGGTCCACGGGACCCGCAGCGTCAGTGATCTCGGTAAGGAGCCAATGGTGGCGGCTCCTTACCACGTGATCGCGCCGTCCAATGACGGCGTGATCACATGTAAACAAACCGCGTCACTTGCTGACGCCGGTTCTTCCCTCCTCTCGCTGTACCGATCGGTACAGCGTGAGAGGAGAGCGCGGATGGCTGCAGCAGTGTGGGATGGATCTGTGACTATTGCAGTCACAGATCCATCCATCCCTGCTCAGCCATCCCTGCATTAACTCCTTCCTTCCCTGCGCAAAACTCTGCATAACCCCCCCCGCAATACTCTGCATAACCCCCCGCGCAATACTCCCCCGCGCAATACTCCCCCGCGCAATACTCCCCCGCGCAATACTCCCCCGCGCAATACTCCCCCGCGCAATACTCCCCCGCGCAATACTCCCCCGCGCAATACTCCCCCGCGCAATACTCCCCCGCGCAATACTCCCCCGCGCAATACTCCCCGCGCAATACTCCCGCGCAATACTCCCCCGCGCAATACTCCCCCGCGCAATACTCCCCCGCGCAATACTCCCCCGCGCAATACTCTGCAATCGTTTTTTTTTTTTAGGCTTCCCAGCCTAGAGGGGAGATGTGGGGTCTTATTGACCCCATATCTCACTGTAAAGAGGACCTGTCATGCTATATTCCTATTACAAGGGATGTTTACATTCCTTGTAATAGGAATAAAAGTAACCAAAACATTTATTTTTGGAGAAAAAGGTGTCAAACTAAAATAAATAAAGTAAAATGAACAATAAAAAAATAAAAAAAAAATTACAGCGCCCCTGTACCCGTGTGCTCGTATACAGACGCGACCGCACACGTAAGTCCCGCCCACATATGAAAACGGTGTTCAAACCACACATGTGAGGTATCGCTGCGAACGTTAGAGCGAGAGCAATAATTTTGGCCCTAGACCTCCTCTCCAACTAAAAAGATGTAACCAGGAAAAACATTTAAAGCGTCGCCTATGGGGATTTTTAAGTCGCGTAGTTTGGCGCCATTCCACAAGCGTGTGCAATATTGAAGGGTGACATGTTGGGTATCTATTTACTCGGCGTAACTTCATCTTTCATATTATGCAAAAACATTGGGCTAACTTTACTTTTTTTTTTTTTAAGCACAAAACTGTTTTGTTTCCAAAAAAAAACGCGTTCGAAAAATTGCTGTGCAAATACAATGCGAGATAAAAAGTTGTAACGGCCGCCATTGTATTCTCTAGGGTCTTTGCTAAAAAAGCATATATAATGTTTTGGGGTTCTATGTAATTTTCTAGCAAATAAATGATGATTTTTCCATGTAGGAGAGAAATGTCAGAATTGGTCTGGGTGTTCCAGAACGCCTGATGGCGTTCCCTGCATGTTGGGCCTCTGTATGTGGCCACGCTGTGTAAAAGTCTCACACATGGGGTATCGCCATACTCGGGAGGAATAGCAGAATGTGTTTTGGGGTGTAATTTGTGGTATGCATATGCTGTGTGTGAGAAATAACCTAATAATATGAACATTTTGTGGAAAAAAAATTAAAATAAAAAAATCTTGATTTTGCAAAGAATTGTGGGGAAAAAATGACAACTTCAAAAAACTCACGATGCCTCTTTCTGAATACCTTGGAATGTCTTCTTTCCAAAAAGGGGTCATTTGGGGGGTATTTGTACTTTTCTGGCATGTTAGGGTCTCAAGAAATGAGAGAGGCTGTCAGTACATCAGATGTGATCAAATTGATCAATTTTCAGTAATTGGTACCATAGCTTGTAGACCCCATAACTTTCACCCAGACTAAATATTATCCAATTTTTTTTTTTTTTTGTTACCAAAGATATGTAGCAGTATACATTTTAGGCCAAATTTATGAAGAAAAATTACTTTTTTGCAAAATTTTATAATAGAAATGAAGAAAAATTCATTTTTTTACAAAATTTACGTTCTTTTTTCATTTATAGCGAAAAAAATAAAAACCGCAGAGGTGATCAAATACCACCAAAAGAAAGCTCTATTTGTGGGAAAAAAAGGACAAAAATTTCATTTGGTTAGAGTGTTGTATGACTGAGTTATTGCCATTCAAACTGTGAGAGCACCGAAAGCTGAAAATTGGTCTGGTTATTAAGGGGGTTTAAGTGCCCAGTGGTCAAGTGGCTAGAGACAAAATTGTACACCTCCACAAGGCTGGAAAGGGCTACTGGGAAATTGCAAAGCAGCTTGGTGAAAAAAGCTCCACTGTTGGAGCAATCATTAGAAAATGGAAGAAGCTAAACATGACTGTCAATCTCCCTCGGACTGGGGCTCCATGCAAAATCTCACCTCGTGGAGTCTCAATGATCCCAAGAAAGGTGAGAAATCAGCCCAGGACTACACGGGAGGAGCTGGTCAATGACCTGAAAAGAGCTGGGACCACCGTTTCCAAGGTTACTGTTGGTAATACACTAAGACGTCATGGTTTGAAATCATGCATGGCACGGAAGGTTCCCCTGCTTAAACCAGCACATGTCAAGGCCCGTCTTAAGTTTGCCAATGACCATTTGGATGATCCAGAGGAGTCATGGGAGAAAGTCATGTGGTCAGATGAGACCAAAATAGAACTTTTTGGTCATAATTCTACTAACCGTGTTTGGAGGAAGAAGAATGATGAGTACCATCCCAAGAACACCATCCCTACTGTGAAGCATGGGGGTGGTAGCATCATGCTTTGGGGGTGTTTTTCTGCACATGGGACAGGGCGACTGCACTGTATTAAGGAGAGGATGACCGGGGCCATGTATTGCGAGATTTTGGGCAACAACCTCCTTCCCTCAGTTAGAGCTTTGAAGATGGGTCGAGGCTGGGTCTTCCAACATGACAATGACCCGAAGCACACAGCCAGGATAACCAAGGAGTGGCTCTGTAAGAAGCATATGAAGGTTCTGGCGTGGCCTAGCCAGTCTCCAGACCTAAACCCAATAGAGAATCTTTGGAGGGAGCTCAAACTCCGTGTTTCTCAGCGACAGCCCAGAAACCTGACTGATCTAGAGAAGATCTGTGTGGAGGAGTGGGCCAAAATCCCTCCTCCAGTGTGTGCAAACCTGGTGAAAAACTACAAGAAATGTTTGACCTCTGTAATTGCAAACAAAGGCTACTGTACCAAATATTAACATTGATTTTCTCAGGTGTTCAAATACTTATTTGCAGCTGTATCATACAAATAAATAGTTTAAAAAAAATCATACATTGTGATTTCTGGAATTTTTTTTTTTTGATTATGTCTCTCAGTGGACATGCACCTACGATGACAATTTCAGACCCCTCCATGATTTCCAAGTGGGAGAACTTGCAAAATAGCAGGGTGTTCAAATACTTATTTTCCGCACTGTACATAACGGCATTTTGTAGACCAAGACCTTTATTTGAGGGATTACCTCGGTGAATATTTTAGCTTCTATTGAAGCTGAACATTTTTTGGATACAGCGGTCAGTCAAATAATTCACCTCTAATGAAAAGTATCCAATTCCCTGCTGGCTTTAGTTTACTGTACCGATCCTCTCTTCATGTAATACTGGATAACGGAGCAGTGATCTTCCATTGTTTTCAGGGATGGAGGTGCAGCTGCAACCGTCAAGAGGTTGTAAACTACTACTAGCTCATTCTGAAATGCTTACCTTAGAACGATGCCCTGGATCGGAGTCGGTCCTCCGAGTACATCTTTCACCAAAGTTACTTCCAGGTTTGGGGTGCTATGATTGGCCGAAGCCGCTATGACGACACTGCCCTTGGAGCCCCCGGCCGCCGTACGACGCACAGGGGACATTTCTTCAGTGCATTCTATCCTTCACACTCGCTCCTCTACCCTACTTAATTCACAAAACACATTTTTACAGAAGGCAGGGCATTCATTGATCGGACAAGGGGGAAATCCTAACATGCATTTGCCCCTCCTCCATCCACAATTTTTTTTTGTGAATGGTCAGAGAAAGAATAAAAAGGAAGGACAAAACAACTGGATCTCTTCACCGTCACAGCAGCTCAACCCTGCAGCACCACCAGATCACCACTGTTTATTATCCTTGAAGGCAGGATTTCTACATTAAACAGCATCCAGCCGGACATATAATTCTCTTCATAACAGCAAATTTGACTGATGCTGTATCAGCCCTAAAAATTTGAATAGTTTGACTTTAACTGACCAGCCGTGCATTCACACAGGTTTAACATGTGAACCAGCACAAGCGTGCTTCATTCTGCGCACGTTCACAAACCCGGTAAAGAAAAACACCAATGTCAAGCTTGCAGTGCCATTCATGGTTAACGGCACCCCAAATGTGGCAAGAAAAAGAAAAACAGTTAAAAACAAATAAAGAACGAGACTCATAAAAAGGTGCATGAGCTTGTTTGCCACTTTAGTAATGGCTGCCCTATTCGTAAAGCACATGCTACATAGTGTGAATGGGGGCTCATAGCCAATGGTACAGGGCAAAGCAAAACTGGTAGCTTGCCAACTCAAGAGTTTGGGAAAGTCCTTAGTCCAGTTTAAGCTCCAAACCTGCTGACCAGAGATTTTCCCTCCCAGTAGCAAATGGGAGAAGGGGGGGCGGGGGATAAGCTATTTCAGGGATCGGTTTTAACATGAACTTGTCCGGCATATATATATATATATATATATATATATATATATATATATATATATATAAATAAAATAAAAGGGAAGACGAAGCGTAAATAACTTTCTTTGCTATGTAAAGTAGCAGAACTTTGCATTTTGATGCTAGGTACACTAAGATCTAATAAAAACACTAGAAAATGACAGCGCTCAGGACCTCTAAATCAGTGTTTCTCAACTCCAGTCCTCAAGGCGCCCCAACAGGTCATTTTTTCAGGATTTCACTCGTATGAAACAGCTGGGGCAATTACTAAAGCAGTCAAATCACCAGTGAAAAATAATGGAAAGCCTGAAAACATGCCTTGTTGCGCCTTGAGGACTGGGAGTTGAGAAACACTGCTCTAACTAATGCAATATTATTTCAAAGTTCCACTATAAGGTACACTGTGATAAAACCCCAAGAGCTTCATACTCAAATCATTTATTAAAGCCACAGTAATAAAAACCATGAAAATCATAAAGTTATAAAAAGCAATTAAAATTTAAGATTGAGGCATCCCCGCTTTCTACATTGGAAGATATCTATCCTGTGGTCAAAGGAAGATCGGATGTCTGTAAAAAATGTTCCCCCCCCCCCTCGAGACTTAAAGGGGTTGTAAAGACAAAAATATTTTCCTCTTAAATTAAAGTCTGACAGTAGCTGATAAAATAAAAAGTAATGTTTTGCATTATAACTAGTTTGATACCTGTTGAAATTGAGCCGTTTTATTCACCTCTGTCACTCCTGAATCGTTGTTCTCACTGACTTCCTGGTTTGCGGTGCGCATTCATTCTTGCTACATCACGACCTAATGGGAACTACAGTTCCTATTAGGCTTAGCCTCCATGCCTATGAGGGTTAAAAGAGCATCTTCACGCAGGGCTGTAATCATAGGCAGGGGGTGAGCACATTCTGCTTTCCACCATGCAGATGCTGGTGGAAAGCAAGAAGAGGAGAGACAGGAAATGGCATTTTCAAAACTGGATTACTCTATTTTGGAGGTCAAAAGGAAAAACGAGGTAAGTGATATTTAAATGCTCTAGCTTACAGCAATCAATTGATCTAATAAAAAAAACGAACCTTTAGTGTTCCTTTAACTTGCTTGGAGCCATTAGAGTTGCACCGATACCGAGCATTTGCACAAATGTTCCGATGCCCAAAGCAATACCTAGCAAGTTGGGGGACGATCTATGCGGCCGGTTACAGGCACGATCTCCCTGTATAGATTTCAATAAAGCAGCTGACAGCCGATTCTCCTGTCCCTCCCACAGCTTTTAGCTGCTTTATCTATACTGGGAGATCAGTGCTTTTAACCGCCGTACCGATTATCCCTAGACTGTCCCGTGTTCCTCTCCCTGTCCTCCTTGGGTAAATATGTCATTTACCAGCTCCTTCCTTTTTTGAATGCACAGTGATCACCGACTGTCCATTCATAACTGAGCATCGTAAATTGTGTTTACAATGCTTCAGTTTATCAATAGAGGGGAGTTAGTCTCATCTCCAGTCATTTTCAGTGCAGTTTAGAGAGAAAGGGACTGGAGAATCCATGTTCTCAGTCCCTTTCCTTGTCTCAATAGTGGAGATGTCAGGGGTGTACTAATAACAGGGTTTGACAAATTTGCTTGGAATCTAGGAGCCAGCTAAAAAAGTTAGGAGCCAGAAAAAGCGCCCCGTCCCGACGAGCTCGTATTCAGAAGCGAACACATACGTGAGTAGTGCCCGCATATGTAAATGGTATTCAAACCACACGCGAGGTATCGTTAGAGCGAGAGCAATAATTCTAGCTCTAGCCCTCCTCTAACTCAAAACATGCAACCTGTAGATTTTTTTTTTAAACGTCGCCTATGGAGATTTTAAAGGGTAAAAGTTTGTCGCCATTCCACAAGCGGACACAATTTTAAAGCGTGACATGTTGGGTATCAGTTTATTCGGCGTAACATTATCTTTCACAATAAAAAAAATTGGGATAACTTTTTTCCCAAAAAAAGCGCGCTTGTAAGACCGCTGCACAAATATGGCGTGACAGAAAGTATTGCAACGATCACCATTTTATTCTCTAGTCTCACAGTGGTGACGTTTGATGGCATGGCACCGTGGCTGCAAAGTGAACAATATCAATATCCCTTTGCCCTAACTCAGTGGTGCTAGTGTGAACCATAAGTGCAACAGTCCTATAAATTATGGTTTTAAAATGATGATTTTTTTGGCTTCTCTTTACCTGCTTTTGGCGCTCTGTGTGATCATGTGCAGCCTCCAGCCAGCTCCTTCCTATGACTCCCCCCACTGGCAGTGACGTTGGTGGCAGCGCCCCCCTCGGAGGAATTCCCCAATCCCCGGGGTGAGAGGCAGTCGGATGCAGAGCGCCCGCAGCCTGTGCTCTCCGCTTGTATCATCCCCGACCCAGTTCAGCCACCTCGAGGCATAGGCCGCAAAGCCACGGCCTCAATTAGCGCCACTACGCGATCGCGGGGGTGATGCGCGGCGATGAACACAGGATACCCCAGCTCTGCTGCCATGGGCACTAGGTCGATAATTCTAGGCGCAACGGCGACCGGAATTTGTCGAATACTGCTTAACGGAAATTATATATATATATATATATATATATATATATATATATATATATATATATATATATATATATATATATATATATATATATATATATATATATATATATATATATATATATATATATATATATATATATATAATAAAAGTAGAATTGTAAAAATAAAGCCACTGAATGTGCGGCTGTGAAGAGGCTGAGTGGGTGGCCGTGGGCTCCAGGAACAGCCCAGCTGGGCAGCCACAGGCTTCCAGGGGCACACCTGCTGGGCAGCCGCAAAACAGTTGGTAGAGTGGTGCGGGAACAGCCCAGGATTCGGTAACCCCTGACAAACATCATTTGACCCCCCCCGAGGGGGTCCCAACCCCCAGGTTGAGAACCACTGCTTTAATCTTTCCTCATAGCTGAGCTCCTCCATGCCTCTTATCAGCTTGGTTGCCCTTCGCTGCACTTTCAGAGACCGCAGATATCCTTTGTGAACTGGTGCCCAAAAATCATTTTGGAGGTCTAAACATCTGCTTATACAGTTACATTGTTTGGGGGGGGGGGGGGGGGGGTCCACCCTATATGTGCGTTTTATGTCAGCATTACATCATTATGCCTGTATATCAAGGTTGTTTAGGTGCCCGAAATATAATATATCTATCTATCTCTCTCTCTATCTATTAGGGTTGTCCCGATACTAGTATCGGTACCGATGCCGAGTATTTGCGGGAGTACTTGTACTCCCGCAAATACCCCCGATACCAAAATAGAATACTTCCCCCCCATATTGCAGCCATGTCCTGTCCCTCATACTTGTAGATATGATGCCGCCGCTGCCGCATACCGCCGTTAATTCCCCTGCATTATAGCGTAGCGCGCATTACAAGCTATCGTTTTGAATACTTGTAATGCCCGCGCCGCCATGTATTGACACTCCCCTTCTCAGGATTGGACGGATCCGTTCAATCCTGAGCAAGGGGGAGTGTCTATGCACGAATCCACGTATAGACACTCCCCCTTGCTCGGGATTGGACGGATCCCTCCAATCCCGAGAAGGGGAGTGTCAATACATGGCGGCGAGGGCATTACAAGTATTCAAAACAAAAGCTTGTAATGCGCGCTACGCTATAATTCAGGGGGATTAAAGGCGGTATGCGGCACCATCATATCTACAAGTATGAGGGACAGGACATGGCTGCAATATGGGGGGGGGGGGGGGGGACATGGCTGCATTTGGGGACACATTTAAAAAAAAGTATCTGTATTGGCGACTACTATCGGTACTCGGTCCTAAAAAAGTGGTATCGGGACAACATACACACACATATATATATATATATAATAATTTATTTTTATATTATTAATAGCTCCCTGCTGAAACCATTGCTTGTGGAAGATATTTCCACATTCTTACCGCTTTTACGGTAAAGAACCCTCTACGCAGTTTAAGGTTAAACCGCTTCTCTTCTAATTTTAGTGAATAGCTACGCGTTTTATCCCTATTGTGGGGGTCACCAGTACGGGATTTGTGAATTGAAATCCTACCCTCTCTCAAGCGTCTCTTCTCCAAAGAGAATAAGTTCAGTGCTCACAATCTTTCCTTATAACTCATTTCCTTCAGTCCGTTTATTAGCTTTGTTGCCCTTCTCTGGACTCTAGTTCCAGCACATGCCTCCTGAGGACGGAGGACTGGTGCCCAGAATTGGACAGCAATAGGATGGATTGTATAAACAGATCCTCACATTACAGAAAACAAGACAATCTGATAGATGCAATAAGCCATGGTTAGCAGATTTCTGGATTTTCAAGCCCAACCTTCTGAATTTCCCAGGAGGTGTAGTGTGAAGGATGAGTGGAGGGTGTAGGTACAGTGCATCTGGAAAGAATTCACCTTCACCTTTTCCTCAGTTATTACAGCCTTATTCCAAAATGGATTAAATTCATTATTTTCCTCAAAATTCCACAAACAAATACCCCATAATGACAAAAATATAAAAATAAAAACTCATGTACATAAGTATTCACAGCCTTTGCCATGACATTCAAAATTGAGCTTGGACGCATCCTGTTTCCACTGATCATCCATGACACGTTTCTACAACTTGAGTCCAGCGGTGGGAAATTCAGTTGACTGTACATGATTTGGAAAGGCAAACCGCTGTCTATATAAGGGCCCACTGTTAACAGTGCATGTCAGAGCACAAACCAAGCCATGAAGTCCAAGAAATTGCCTGTATACCTCACAGATGGGATTTTATTGAGACACAGATCTTGGGAAAAAAAAATTGCAGCATTAAAAGGTCCCAATGAGCACAGTGGCCTCCATCACCAATAAATGGATGAAGTTTGGAACCACCAGAACTCTTCCTAGAGTGGGCCACCCAGCCAAACAGTGATCGGGGGAGAAAAGCCTTAGTCAGGGAGGTGACCAAGAACCTGATGGTCACTCTGACAGAGCTCCAGCTTTCTCTGTGGAGATAGGAGAATTTCCAGAACCACCATCTATGCAGCACTCCAAACACGCCTGTATGGTAGAGTGGCCAGACAGAAGCCACTCAGCAAAAGGCACGACAGCCCGTCTGGAGTATTATTGTACGGTCGCTACGAAAGAGGTCTTTTTAGTCCGATTTTCTGATTGTGTGGTCAAGGCGCATGGCATGTGTTACTGGGAACGACTTAAATGCTGAATGGATGGTGTAGGACTGTAGGCAGACCCTCAGGTTACAGAGAAAGATGTGGTCTGACAGATGAGATCTACAGATTGCTGGGATCATTCCATTTCCAAACTGAACTTTCCCCAGAAATGGTGCATCATGAATGGATTGGTAGGCCCTCAGGTTACATTCAGATGATCAGACAGATATTTCATGTCTTCAGGAGGACTAACCCTATCATCTCCTCACTGTATTATAATTTCGGACAATAATTAAAGACTTTAATAAAATGTCAGCGGATAACAGTGATCACGCATCAGCACATTTCCCAGGAGTGATGTGAAGAACGAATGGAGTCCTCATGTTAAATTCAGATAATCTGACAGATGTGATCAGCTGTATGACTATGTCAGGTCTTCATGGAAACTCACCTTATGACAATGTCACTAATGGAAGACAGTACTTGATTTCTGCACAAACATCAATAAATATACAAAACACAAATACATATCAGTTGAAAACCCCATCATATCCCCTCCATGGTCTTCCCCTGTATAATGTAATTAATGTTTTTGGATGATCTTTCTTCAATAAAACAATTATTGAACGAGAAAACACCACCAGATCCCATCTGTCATTTCAGCAGGTCTCCCCAGGAGTGCTCTAGTGTGGTCGGGTCTGCAGGCCCCTACGTAAAGATCTCGTGCCGATCTTTGTGCTACACGTTATCCCTTAAAGCGGAGGTTCACCCTAAATATAAGCCCTCCCATGTGATCCAGCATACTGGCGTCAGCATGCTGTTTTTTTTTTTTTTAAATCCATGTACTTACTGTCTTATGCAGAATTTTATTTTTTTTACCCCGCGGTCGACGGCGCCAGTATAGCGCGTCACATCTTACGAAAGTACCCGAAAAGGTAATCTCGGCGAAAATGCGGCGCCTGCGCACAGACCTAGGAGCTGACTGCGCAGGCGCCGTATTTCTCCGAGTCCTATTTCGGCGGGCGTGACGCGCCATAGCCGTAGGACTCGGAGAAATACGGCGCCTGCGCAGTCAGCTCCTAGGTCTATGCGCAGGCGCCGCATTTTCGCCGAGATTACCCGAGTCCTTTTCGGGTACTTTCGTAAGATGTGACGCGCTATACTGGCGCCGTCCACCGCGGGGTATAAAGAATAAAATTCTGCATAATACAGTAAGTACATGGATTAAAAAAAAAAAAAACAGCATACTGGCGCTGACGCTAGTATGCTGGATCACATGGGAGGGCTTATATTTAGGGTGAACCTCCGCTTTAAGCCCCATACACACCATTAGATTTTCTGCAGACTTTTGTCTTCAGATTTACCAAAACCATGTAGTGCAAGTGCCTGCCTGACTGCATACAAATTGAAACTCAAACTTATATGGTTTTGGTAAATCTGAAGACATAAATCTGCAGAAAAGCGAATAGAATAGTATGTATGGGGCTTTACACCTGAGCGTATCATTTGCAGGCGGAAAGTTAAGCAATTCTGTACAGGTCAAACAGTCACCAATGTAAAAAGCAGAAAACGAATCTGCCTAAAAAGAAGCTCATGTACTTTTTTCGAACATCAGGCAACAGAACACTCAGACATGAACAGGGCCGTGTAAATGAACAGGATTTTGCTGGTTGGGCGTTTCGGAAATTTTGAGGTGAGTTTTATGAGTTGAAAACTCTCAGGTGTGGATGAGCCCTAAAGCTCCATACACACCATCAGATTATCTGAAGATTTTTGTCTTCAGATTTACCAAAACCATATAATATATGGAGGTCAAACCTTAGGAGTTTCAATTCGTATGCAATCAGGCAGGCACTTGCACTACATGGTTTTGGTAAATCTGAAGACAAAAATCTGCAGATAATCTGATGGCGTGTGTATAGGGCTTTATAGCACCAGCAATTTGATGGCTTGACAGCTTGGATAAGAACACAAGCAACGGTGGAAGTTATTCACAGCATGCTTGGAATGAAACCTTCTAATTGATGGGTTTAATTCCCCTTTAAAGGGGAGGTTCCCCTAAAAAGAAACTTTTAACATTGCCTGTCTCTTCTTAATAACATGTAGAATCGGCTGGTAGTTTAAAAAAAAAACGTCTGTACATACCATTTTCGGCATGTAGTCTCACCGTAGCTTCCGGGTCTGGCGGCCGGGGATGGGCGTGCCTACTTGATTGACAGGCATCCGATCGACGCATACAGCACGTCACGAGATGCCGAACGTTGGTGCGCATGCACCGTATAGAGCCACACCAACGTTCGGCTTCTTTCGGCATCTCGTGACGCGCTGTATGCGTCGATCGGATGCCTGTCCCCAAACATCATACCCGGAAGCGGCGGTGAGAGTACATGCCGAAAATGGTATGTACGGACGTTTTTTTTTTAAACTACCAGCCGATTCTACATGTTGTTAAGAAGAGACAGGCAATGTTAAAAGTTTCTTTTTAGGGGAACCACCCCTTTAAGGAATGTCAGTTTAATGTCACACACCAGCAGATCCCATCTGTCAGATCGGCAGGTTTTCCCAGGAGTGTGAATGAAGTGGCCGATCCTCATACTCTGCTATGACAGATGTGATGGGATGTCATGTCTTCCCATAGGAACTCACCCTATGACCTTGTGACATACAAGGTAAGGACATAACCTGATATCTGGGGGGACATGCATTACTATATGTCAGTTGGCAGCAGTGATCACTGCCCACCACATCCTAACTGTCAGATCAGCAGGTCTCCCCGAGTATGGTGGCCGACATGCTGATCTGGCAGATGTGATGGTCTGTGGGGGGGGGTATAATAAATGTCAGTGGGGATCGGACAGATGACTCACCCTATGACCTCTTCGCTGTAGTTGCGGCTCTTCCATGGAGTGCCGGTGTAGGCCCCCCCGGTGGTATTGCCGGGTGTAGAGTTTAGCAGGCTGTAGTTGAGGCCGAAGGTGCTGGCTTTATTGTCCCTCTTCCTCTTGTTGCTGTTGGTGTGATCGTTCCTCCATCCCCCGGGGGGACTCTGGTTCTGATTATTATTGGAGGTCTCTAGTGATAGAAAGTCCCCCTGCTCGCTCAGCACTGTGGTGGGCGGCATGGTGGAGGCCTGAGCAGCGCTGCTGTCCCGGTACATGTTGGCCTCACCGGCCGAGGAGCTGGCAGAGGAAGATCCGCTGTGTGCGGGGGAGGCCGGGCTGTTATGGTTGAAGTAAAGGTTCCTGAGGCCTTGCGTGGTCTCCCAGATCTGCATCCACAGGCTATTGGAGGGACCGAGCTGCTCTGGCTGGAACCAGGCGATCCGAGGATCCATCAAACGGAGCCTGGGCCCCCTGATCCGCCTCCCGCCGGGGCTGCCCCGGATAACGCCTGAACCGCTCCCTCCTCTTGTATAACGTGCTTTTACGGCTCCGAACAACGGTCCGTTATCTAACGTCACCACCCTCCCCCCTCCCTAATAACGTCCCTTCTTCTCCTCCCGGCCGGACACCTCTACTATCCACTATCCGCCCCCTACTAGGTGCTCCGGGTGTCACCACACCACACACCGATTAAAAAAAAAAAAAGTAACGAACAAGGCGGCTGCTGTTCTGCGTTCCGAAGGCGCCTCTGCCCGGTTTCCCAGGCCCTGGAGCTTCAAGGCCGCTGTACGTATGGGGGTCCCATGTTCACCCGTGTGCTCTCAGCCCGCTGTCACATCGGCCACAGCAATGGCGCCTCCTCCCTCCTTCGTTGCTTCAGCGCGCATGCTCTGTTCTACAGAACTCGACTCCGCCCACCCCGTAAGAGTTGAACTGTAGAGAGCTGCCTAGACATTGCGGTCTTCTCCCTCTCTGTGCTAAGCCAATAGCGCTGCGTGGTGGGCGTGTTTTCAGTGATGTCACGTGGCCAAGGTGCAAACGAGATTTAAAGAAATGAAACTAGAGAAAAAAAAATGTTCGGCGTGAGGTGAAAGGTGACCTAGGTAACTAACCTAGGTAAAAAACCTTCTGTGTGTAGCACCTCCTAATTATCTAATACCTATCTCCAGCAATGTCCACGATTAAAGGAACACTAAAGTCAGGAATATATATATATTTTTTTTAAATAACAAACATGTTATACTTACCTCCACTGTGCAGCTCGTTTTGCACAGAGTGTCCCCGAACGCTGTCTTCTGGGGTCCCTCGGCGGCTGTCTCGGCTCCTCCTCGCAAAAGCTTTCTACTTTCATGCGAGGGCGCTCGCACGGTGGAAAGCTTTTGCGAGCGCGCTCCCGTGATACAGCGGCGGCCATAGCCACCGACTGTATCACTCGCCCCCGGCGCGCCGCGTCATCCGCTGTGATTGACAGCAGCGCCAGCCAATGGCTGCGCTGCTATCAATCCGCCCAGCCTAGCCAATCAACGGCCAGGCTGGGACCTGAACAGGATGACATGGACACGCCCGGCAATTTTTAATGGTCAGGTAAGTAAAACGGGGGCCGGTGCTGTCAGATAGGATGCATTAAGGTAAAAAAAAACTTTTACCTTTACAACCCCTTTAAGGATGAGAAAAATTAGGTTTTGCTTAGGGTGTCAAAAATCCATGCACCAGCCCTGCTGCTGCGTCTCTGCCAATCAGGAGAGTGTCAGATGGCTAATACACGCGTGGATAAGGATGAGCTCTGGCGTGTTCGCACAGTCCATGTGCAGAACCCGCCAGGAAGTCGTCGCGAGCTGTGCTAATCACAGGCAGAGAGAAATTTCCCGATCTCTGAAGCCGGGCATTGGGAAATGTCTCTCTGCCTGTGATTAGCACAGCATGGTGCTGACTTCCTGGCGGGTTCTGCACATGTTTGCTTGCTTGCTGCGCCTCTGACACTGTTGATACGGCTGCCTGCTGATGCTTAGACTTAGGTGCTTGCTGCAGAAAGAAGAGAGTAGGAACACCAGTGGCTGGGCGCCCTAGGCAGCAGTGCACGGCTGCGCCCTAGGCGGCTGCCTAGTTTGCCTAGTGGTAACGCTGGCCCTGCGCAGCAATGGTGCCATTGGCTCCGTGGCTGTTAATTAAAGTCAGTAAGCCAATCGGTAGGGGGTGGGGCTGGGAGCTCAGCCCGGGTGCCCCCTTAGCAACCTGCTTACTCTGGGGGCACTCAACAGGAGGGAGGAGCCATGAGCAGCAAAAAGGGACCCGAAAAGAGGAGGATCTAGGCTGCTCTGTGCAAAACCACTACACAGAGCAGGTAAGTATAACATGTTTGTAATAAAAAAAGAAAAGTACAAACAAGAATTTACAATCACTTTAATATTAACCTCTGTATGCGGTGAAGCACTTAGTCACCTATGTATCAATATAAACCTCTGTATGAGGTGTAGAGTGACCTATTTATCAATCTGAACCTCTGTGTGAGGTGAAGGGTCACCTATGTATCAATATGAACCTCTGTGTGAGATGAAGGGTGACCTGTGTATCAATATGAACCTCTGCACAGAGGTGGAAGGTCATTTACGTATCAATATGAACCTATGTATGAGGTGAAGTGTGACGCTTGTATTAATTGTGAACCTCTGTAAGCGGTGGAAAGTCACTAATGTATCAATGTGAACCTCTGTATAAGGGGAAGGGTGTAAATGGCGCTCGTCGCCGCATTGCTTTCCACGATGGAACACATACGGCAACCGCGCACTGATGTCATCGTGTGACGTCATCGATTCTCATATATAGAACAGCGTGTCTACTACACGCTGTTCTATTATTGTCGGCCGTAGCCGGCCTGGCTTCAAATAAACTACAGGTACTATCTATCCCTAAACTGGAAACCATCCCACGCCTGGATCTACGCTGCAAGCTTACTAAAGTTGCTGCGGACACCCCAAGATATCCCCCACCAGGAGACCCTCCATGAAAGAAACCCATAGCTGCCACACTACCTTGGTTGCTGAACTACTTTCATCCTCTGTAAACGGATAAGTACCAACACTATGTTGCATTTACTTCTTTAGAATTACGCGGTTCACATATACCTTTTTCTAGTACTGTATTTGAATCTGCCACTACTTGTACTACAGTAACGGTAGGGATTACTTAGTGCACTTTAGCTGACTGCTATGCTATATCTTAAAAGGGACATACACTCTGGATTCATCTGAGCTATAGTTGCCTCTCTCAAATATTTGCCAATTGCATACAATAATTTCATATGCTATGTGCTTGACATTCGTTGTTACTTGTATACGGGCTTCCGCCCTAAAATATTGAACACGTCCATTGAACTTTTTTTTCACTAAGGTTGAAGATATGTGGTAATACCTCCACCCTTAGTGGCTTAACGCATTCTTGTGTGTGAGATGATGTAGTGTACCCCCAAACTCCTGTTCTCTAATTGGAGTGACGCCTGGGGTCCAGTACTGAAATTTCACATATCATAGCGACGTGCATTGAAATCTTCCCCTAACCACAGTTGTGGTTCACTCTCGTTCACTGTAGTTTGTGACAAAGGGTGACCCATGTATCAATATGAACATCTGTATGAGGTGGAAGGTCACCTATGTATCAATATGATCCTCTGTGTGAAGTGAAGAGTGACCTATGTATCAATATGAACCTCTGTGTGAGGTGAAGGGTGAACTATGTATCAATATGAACCTCGGTGTGAGGTGAAGGGTGACCTATGTATCAATATGAACCTCTGTATGAGGTGGAAGGTCACTTATGTATCAATAAGAAACTCTGTGTGAGGTGAAGGGTGACCTATGTATCAATATGAACCTCTGTATGAAGTGAAGGGTGACCTATGTATCAATATGAACCTCTGTATGAAGTGAAGGGTGACCTATGTATCAATATGAACCTCTGTATGAGGTGGAAGGTCACTTATGTATCAATAAGAACCTCTGTGTGAGGTGAAGGGTGACCTTTATCAATATGAACCTCTGTGTGAGGTGAAGGATGGCCTATGTATCAATATGAACCTCTGTATGAGGTGGAAGGTCACTTATGTATCAATAAGAACATCTGTGTGAGGTGAAGGGTGACCTATGTATCAATATGAACCTCTGTGTGAGGTAAAGGGTGACCTATGTATCAATATGAACCTCTGTACGAGGTGGAAGGTCACTTATGTATCAATAAGAAACTCTGTGTGAGGTGAAGGGTGACCTATGTATCAATATGAACCTCTGTGTGAGGTAAAGGGTGACCTATGTATCAATATGAACCTATGTATGAGGTGGAAGGTCACTTATGTATCAATAAGAACCTCTGTGTGAGGTGAAGGGTGACCCATGTCATGTTCAAGAAACCAGTGGTGAGATGATTTGAGCTTTGTGACATGATGCTCAAAGTAGTTGTAAGGCCCCGTACACACGACCGAGTTTCTCGGCAGAATCCAGCGAGAACCTCGATGGGAGACGTATTCTGCCGAGAAAACCGGTCGTGTGTACACTTTTCGCCGAGCATCCCGTCGGGAAGCTCGTCGAGCCAAAAAGAGAGCATGCTCTGTAATCCCTCGTTGTTCTATGGGGAAATTTGGCTCGATGAGCTTTTCGATAGCTGAACGGGAACCTCGACGGGCGGAACGATGAGTTTAGCACAACGAGTTTCTCAGTCGTGTGTATGCGGCCTAACGGTCACCACCGTTTACGACCTTCCATCCAACCACGACAGCGCTTGTCTGACACACTGCGACAATCTTGCATACACGATCCATTCCATTTCCCAGAATCAAGACAAGACTCTGTACTTGTTTCCAAATGTATGAACACTTTAATGGTTTCTTCTCAGCTTTTTATACAGTACAAGATGTTACAGTTAACCACTTCCCGACCGCCCACCGCAGGTATACGTCGGCACTTTGAGGATGGATATCTCGGTAACGGCAGCAGCTGCTGCCACAACCGAGATATCCATCTCTTCTGTGGGCGGTCGGGTAAACGATAATGGCGGTCTCCGCGGCGGAATCGCCGCGAGATCGCCGTTATCGGTAGCGGACGAGCGTCCCCCCCCCTCCCGCTGCGCTCCCGCACTCTCCGCCGCTTACCGGAGCCGTCGGTAGCGGCGGAGGCGATCGGGTGCGCTCGTCTGGTCAGCGGGGATGCGAGTGAGGGAAAAAATTTCCCTCGTCCATCCCCGTAGCTCTGCTGGGCGGAAGTGACGTCAAACGTCATTTCCAAACAGCGTCTTAAAGAGACATTTTTTTTTAAATGTCATTTTTTTTTTTGCATTTTAGCCTAAATATGAGATCTGAGGTCTTTTTGACCCCAGATCTCATATTTAAGAGGACCTGTCATGCTTTTTTCTATTACAAGGGATGTTTACATTTCTTGTAATAGGAATAAAAGTGATAATTTTTTTTTTTTTTTAATTTTAGTGTTAAAAATTGGTAAAATTAATACAAATAAATACGAAAACAAAAAAAAAAATTTTTTAAATCGCCCCGTCCCGACGAGCTCGCGCGCAGAAGCGAACGCATACGCGAGTAGCGCCCGCATATGAAAACGGTGTTCAAACCACACAAGTGAGGTATCGCCGCGATCGTTAGAGCGAGAGCAATAATTCTAGACCTCCTCTGTATCTCAAAAAATGCAACCTGTAGAATTTTTTAAACATCGCCTATCGAGATTTTTAAGGGTAAAAGTTTGACGCCATGCCACGAGCGGGCGCAATTTTTAAGCGTGACATGTTGGGTATCATTTTACTCGGCGTAACATTATCTTTCACAATATGTAAAAAAATTGGGCCAAATTTATTGTTGTCTTATTTTTTTATTTAAAAAAGTGAATTTTTTCCAAAAAAAGTGCGCTTGTAAGACCGCTGCGCAAATACGGTGTAACAAAAAGTATTGCAATGACTGCCATTTTATTCTCTAGAGTGTTAGAAAAAAAAAATATATAATGTTTGGGGGTTTTAAGTAATTTTATAGCAAAAAAAAATGTTTTAGTCTCGTAAACACCGAATCTGAAAAACAGGCCCGGGGCTAAAGTGGTTAATCACAGGACAATGCAATCTCCACCCCCCCTATTCACACACTGAGGCTAATTATCTAATCAGTAGCTAGACATTTGGGCACCGCATCATCAATAGACTTCAATTAACCTTTTGAATAATACACAATCACAGATAATCTTCACACATACAAGGAACCTCAATCACATTCTAAAAGGCATTCAGGTAAGCTAATTATCTCCGAGACATTCCGTCTCTGACACATCTATTCACCTGCAGAACACAATGGAAAGGTATTTCATAAGCCCGGCTTCACTTAGCTTTTTAAAAGCCTATTATACAGAGGGATGAGTCACTGTCTTGTTGACCTGGTCTCAAGTCAACATGAACTCCTTGTAATATTCCAGTCCTGCAATATGAATGATTATTAATGTCCCATCTCATGTAATATATGAATTATGATCCTATTAGCCACCCTATGCCTACAAGGGCACAGGGTGGACTTAGACCCAGTGGCTATTAGTGTCCCTGGCACAGGAGTATCTCTCATCCTTCCAAAGACTCTGGTTGTCACGGTTCATTCCGTTACAGTAGCCATCAGAAGATAGGTACACTGTAGTCATAATGGAATGGACATGGTCAGCAACAATACTCAGGTAGGCCATGGCATTTAAGCGATGCTCAGTTGGTACTAAGGGGCCCAAAGTGTGCCAAAAAAATATTTCCCACACCATTACACCACCAGCCTGAACCATTGATAGAAGGCAGGATGGATCCATGCTTTCATGTTGTTTACGCCAAGTTCTGACTCTACCATCTCAATATCGCAGCTGAAAACGAGACTCATCAAACCAAGCAAACGTTTTTCCAATCTTCTATTGGCCTATTTTGGTGAGCCTGTGCGAATTGTAGCCTCAGTTTCCTGTTCCTAGCTGACAGGAATGGCTTCAAGGTTTGATGTGTTGTGCGAGATGATCCAAGATGGTATTCTGCATACATTGGTTGCAGCAAGTGGTTATTTGACTTTCTGTTGCCCTTCTATCATCTCAAACCAGTCTGCACATTCTACTCTGATCTCTGACATCTACAAGGTCTTTTCATACACACAATTGCTGCTCACTGGATATTTTCTCTTTTTCAGACCATTCTCTGTAAACCCAAAAGATAGCTGTGTGTAAAAATCCCATTAGATTAGCAGTTTTCAATATTTGCTGAAGACAAAAAAGGGTTGACAGCGCTCAGGAACCTTACTTTTTCTTTTTGTTTGGATTATATTAATATTTGCTGCCGCTTGGAATGAGGTCATCACTCGCTCAAAGAAAAAAGGCACACATGCTTCTTTTATAAGAATCCTTAACCATAGAATTACATATGGTACAATATGATTTGTTGTCAAAAAATATGTCAATGTAATTAACAAATATACAAATAATCAGTGTCTGCAGGTCTGGAACTGTCTGATCAATATACCAGTGAACTTTACCCCAGTATACTTAGGACCAACGTACAAATATGAAGTACAGAGGTCATCTAGAGGTCAGCTTTTAATTATGCATATAATATATCATATTTCTAGAAATAATAACTGTTGCTTAACCACTTGAATGACGGCTACAGTGCAGCTCGATAACTCTGGGAGGGCGTACATTGACGTCCTCCCAGAATCATGCTCCCACGCACTCCCTGGGGCACGCACATGGGAATATCCATGATTGCCGGGTCCAGAGGACATGGCGCATTACGGATCATGATAAATGACCGCTGACAGTGGCCATTTACCACGTGATTGCTCCACTAAATGACGAAGCAATCACATGTAAACAAACCCGCGTCATGTCCGGTTCCCCTCTGCCCTCTCTGTACCGATTGGTACAGTGTGAGAGGTGAGGGGGAGAAATCGGATGCAGCAGCGCTGAGGGCTGCATGTGTAGTGCCCACAGCGCTGCTCAGTGACAACTGCAGCATCAGCTAATCAGCCATCCATCCATACTCAGAAATCCCACCATCCATAATCCCGCCATGCATTTTCAGCAATCCCACCATGCATTTTCAGCAATCCCACCATGCATATTCAGCCATCCCGCCATCCATACTCAGCCATCCCGCCATCCATACGCCCACCATCCATACTCAGCTATCCCACCAGGGCCGCCATCAGGGGGGTACAGGAGGTCCCCAGGGGCCCGGATGGCAACCCCCATTTTTCTTTTCTTTTTTTGCAAGGGGCCCGGAGGTCCCCAGGGCCCCCAGATGGCAACCCCCCTTTTTTTTTTATATTATTTTTTATATTTTTATTTTTTGTTTTTATTAAAGGGCCCAGACGTCCCCAGGGGCCCGGAGTTCCCAGGGCCCTGGATGGCAACCCCCCTTTTAAAAAAAAAAAAATGTTTTATGTTTTTTTATATATATATATATATATATTTTTTTATTATTATTAAAGGGCCCAGAGGTCCCGAGGGCCCTGGATGGCAACCCCCCCTTTTTTTTTATTATTTTTTTTTATATTTTTATTTTTTATTATTATTATTAAAGGGCCCAGAGGTCCCCAGGCCTCTGGATGGCAAACCCCCCCCCCCCCCCCCGTTTTTTCTTTTTTATAAAATATTTTTTTTAATTTGATTTTTATATATTTTTTATTTATTTTTTATTTTTATTAAAGGACCCAGAGGTCCACAGGGGCCTGGATGGCTAACCCCCCTTTTTTAAATATATATTTAAAAATTTTTGTTTTTTATATATTTTATTATTTCTTTTTATTAAAAGGGCCCAGAGGTCCCCAGGGGCCTGGATGGTTACACCCCTTTTTTTTTATATTTAAATATTTTTTTATACATATATTTTTTTATTTCTTTTTTTTTGTAAGGGGCTCAGAGGTCCCCAGGGCAACCCAACCCCCCGCCCCCAATTTGTGGAGCCCCCCCGCTTCTACATTTGAGGCAGCGCCCCCCTCCGGTTCTCTGATACAGGGGGCCCATGCTTGAAGCTGTGTAAGGGGCCCCATAATTCCTGATGGCGGCCCTGCATCCCACCATCCATACTCGACCATCCAAACTCCAGCCATTTATACTCAGCCATCCCACCATCCATACTCGGCCATCCATACTCAACCATCCCACCATCCATGCTCCAGCCATCCATACTCGGCCATCCCGCCATCCAAACTCCAGCCATTTATACTCAGCCATCCATACTCGGCCATCCATATTCAACCATCCCACCATCCATGCTCCAGCCATTCATACTCGGCCATCCCACCATCCATACTCCCGCCATCCATACTCGGCCATCCCGCCATCCATACTCGGCCATCCCACCATCCATACTAGGCCATCCCACCATCCATACTAGGCCATCCCACCATCCATACTCCAGCCATCCATACTTGGCCATCCAGCCATCCATACTCGGCCATCCCGCCATCCATACTCGGCCATCCCACCATCCATACTCAACCATCCCGCCATCCATACTCCAGCCATCCATACTCGGCCATCCCGCCATCCATACTCCAGCCAGCCATACTCGGCCATCCCGCCATCCATACTCAGCCATCCCGCCATCCATACTCCAGCCATCCATACTCGGCCATCCCACCATCCATACACGGCCACCCCGCTATCCATACTCCAGCCAGCCATACTCGGCCATCCATACTCGGCCAACCCCACCATCCATCCTCGGCCAACCCCGCCATCCATACTCGGCCAACCCTGCCATCCATATTCGGCCAACCCCTCCATCCATACTCAGTCATCCATACTGGGCCGTCCCACCATCCATACTCAGCCATCCCACCATTTATACTCGGCCATCCCACCATCCATACTGGAAGTTAACATGTCCTACCCCAGAAGTGCTTTTATGGATTGCATCCTGATTCTTTCTGGGAACTACAGATCCAAATTCCTCGACTGACTACAGGTGGGAGCACTCCACCATCAATCTCATCAATCTACTGAGCCTGTCTGACCCCCTGGCTAGTCGGTAAGCCTTCAATTTATACTTTGGTGGAGGGTGTCTTCACATATCCATCTCCTCTTTACTTGATGAGGACAGCAATGATGGACACTGTGGGATGGCACTGATGGACACTGAGGGGTGGCACTGATTAATCTATGTTGCCAGTCAGTGCCCATTTGTGGGCACTGATTGGCATCTTTTTTTTACTGGCACTTTTTGTCTCAAATTAACATACATGTGTTTTTGCTTTACTGGCTCTTTTCCAAGTCTTGTGTGGTTGACCAATAAAATTCGAAGCAAATTTTTATTAGGGCTGTTACTGATTAAAATTTTCGTGTTCGATTAATCGTTTTTTTTTTTAAATCGATTAATCAACTAATTTCGATTAATTATAACGCACATACAGATCCAACTACTTTTAGCTGATCTCCTTGCATTGCAACTCTGCATTAGTCAGTGGTAAATGTGATATACACTATATACAATCACCCGACACTAGTTTGTTTCCACAATCCATGACTTAACTTTTTAAGTTTACACAAATACGTTTTAAATTCAAACTGTAGCACTGACGTAGGTAATTTGTTCGTATTAAACTTTAGGAAAAACGTAGAAAGTTAGTTTAACTTTAATTATAAAACATATTTAGTATATTGACTTTCAGTCATTTTATAGTAGGCAAGTATAGGCATCACTTTAGCCAGTAACGCAGACATACCAGAGTGTTTACATTTTCTGGAAGCAGACATGATCGGATTTTATTGACAATATACTCTGAAGAACTGAACAGTCTTTCGCACGGAACAGATGTTGCCGATACACAAAGAATTGTCTGCACAAAACTGCTTAGGACAGGAAATAACAATGGTTATTTTTGCCCCCTTCCCCTGATGGAGCCTGATGCATCCTCCTGCTCCACAGATGCAAAGGTACCTCAATACAATGGGTGCAGTTTACTCGCATTCCCGCAGAGTAATGCTGCGTACACACGGTCGTTTTTTGTGATGAAATAAAATGACTTTTTAAAAACGTAATTTAACCACTTAACCCCCGGACCATATTGCTGCCCAATGACCAGAGCACTTTTTGTGATTCGGCACTGCGTAACTTTAACTGACAATTGCGCAGTCGTGCGACGTGGCTCCCAAACAAAATTGGCTTCCTTTTTTCCCCACAAATAGAGCTTTCTTTTGGTGGTATTTGATCACCTCTGCGGTTTTTATTTGTTGCGCTATAAACAAAAATGTAGCGACAATTTTGAAAAAAAATCAATATTTTTTACATTTTGCTATAATAAATATCCCCCAAAAAAATATAAAAAAAATTATTTTTTTCCCTCAGTTTAGGCCGATACGTATTCTTCTACATATTTTTTGTAAAAAAAAATCGTAATTAGCGTTTATTGATTGGTTTGCGCAAAAGTTATAGCGTTTACAAAATAGGGGGTAGTTTTATGGCATTTTTATTAATATTTGTTTTCAGTACTGCGACATTATGGCGGACACTTCGGACACTTTTGACACATTTTTGGGACCATTGGCATTTTTATAGCGATCAGTGCTATAAAAATGCATTGGATTACTATAAAAATGCAATTGGCAGTGAAGGGGTTAACTAGGGTTGTCCCGATACCCGTATCGGTATCGGGACCGATACCGAGTATTTGCGGGAGTACTTGTACTCCCGCAAATACCCCCGATACCTAAATAGAATACTCCCCCCCCCCCCCGCCGCTGCCACCATGGCCGCATTGAAAGCCACCGCCGCCGCATGGGTTAAACAGCGTGCGGGAACATCACAGCTTTCATTTGAATAGCTGTAGTGTTCCCGCTGCGTATAGACACTCCCCCTTGCTCGGGATTGGATGGGTGATCGTGATCTGTCCAATCCCGAGCAAGTGGGAGTGTCTATACGCGCGGGCAAAACAGCTATTCAAATTAATCTTCCTTCCCCCCCCCCCTCTGTCTGTATTGTTTTCTAATACAGCCCGGCTAGATCTGTTCATCAGTCACAAAGCAGGGACCTTGCCAGGCCACAGCACCATCATCATTCATCTTCCAGGTCCAGATGTGACTTCCCGTCTGGGTCCAACCATCACAGGGGACGCTCACATTCCCCCTCTAAGCATAAGAGATGTTCCCATTCCACCTCGAGTCACCGCTACCACCACCGAAATAGTCGCTCTGACCATAGAGCATGCTGGGGATGTAAGATTAGAATCCCAGAGGGCAAATCGCTAGACGACCCATGTTATGCCCGAGCGGTCGGTGAGAAAGAGACGGAAAAACAAAATCTTGAGTCTCTTGTTAAAAAACAGCCCAGCAGACAAATCTGATCAAATCGGTCTGTCAGATCGATTTGAACAGATTTATTTGGTCGTGTGTACGCGGCCATAGACCTCACGTTCCTCGACAAATTCATAAGGCACGAGAAATTCAAAATGGAATCGCTTTCGACCATCCAGAAAGTAGTCCAACCAGGCGACTGGTTAATCTCCATAGATTTGAAAGACGCGTACTTGCATGTCCGAGTGGCGGAAGTATTCCACAAGTACCTGCGGTTCCAGGTCGGTCAGGAGTACTTGCAGTTCATATGTCTTCCATTCGGATTGTCGACTCTCCGAGAGTTTTCTCAAAGGTCCTGTTGGCAGTAGTGTCTCTTATCAGAACAAAAGGGGTACCATTACCTGGACGACCTGTTAGTACTGTCTCAAGACAGGCAACAACTTCTAGTCCACATGGAACAGGTGATCACCACTCTATTGGAATTCGGGTGGCTCTTGAACCGAGAGAAAAGCCAGCTAGAACCGACCCAGTGCCTAATCTACCTTGGAGCCCAGTTCAACACCATAGAGCACACCATCTCTCTTCCAGAGGAGAAGATCCCACTCATTCGGGAAAGAATCTCCCTAGCCCTAGGCTCCTCAAACCTGAGAGCTTCACATTGCCTCAACATAATCGGCACAATGATGGCCACAGCACCTATGGTCAAATGGGCAATGTGGAGGCTTTGTCCCTTCCAAGCGGGCTTCCTTCGGAAATGGAGGTCGGAAGACATGAGTCAGTGGATTCGGATCACTCAGTTGATGAAAATCAGTCTCCTTTGGTGGCTCCAACACAAAAACCTGTTGACATGCCACTCTCTTGTTCCCATCCAATGGGTGTCTGTTACTTCCGATGCCAGGAATGCGGGCTGAGGGGCCCATTGTGGCCAAGAATTGGCACAAGGCAAGTGGGATGCCCGGCTCCACATTCCAGGTTCAAATATTCTGGAGCTTCGTGCAGCATGGTGTGCCCTTCAATCTTTTTCTCATCTCCTGAAAGGGAAATCAGTTCTCCTCAAGATGGACAACACCATAGCTGTGGCGTATGTGAAGAGACAAGGGAGCACTCGGAGTTCCGCTCTTCTCCAAGAGGTCGAGCCCATCATGTCCTGGGCCCAAGGGAATCTGCTCAATCTGTCAGCAGTCATCATTCCAGGGGAGCAGAACATTCAAGCGGACTTCCTGTCTCATAACAGTCTAGACAACAACGAATGGTCACTGCATCCACAGACCTTCAAGTGGATCCTATCGTTGGGAATCGATCTCGAGGTGGATCTGTTTGCATTACCCTGCAACCACAAACTTAACAAATACTTCACTCTAGTTCGTTGCAGTCAAGCTCTCGGAGTAGATGCTTTAACGAGTCAGTAGAACTTCAACAAGGCGTATGCCTTCCCTCCACCTCCGATCATTCTAAAATTCCTTCAGAGGCTTCAATTGGAGACGGTCGAAGTGGTGACAATAGCACCCTACTGGCCGAGCAGGCCGTGGTTTCCCATCTTGTATAAGATGAGCTTCCGGGAATCCGCTGCCTCTCCCTCTCAGACCGGACCTTCTTTCTCAGGGGGTGACCCTGCACCCCTGTCCAGCGATACTGAGACTGATAGACTGGTTCTTGAAAGGGAGAGGCTAGAGTCTCTCGGTTGTGCTTCGAGAGTTATTTCTACCCTCATGAGTTCCAGAAACCCTAATAACAACAGAGTCTACAGTAGAATATGGGCCAAGTTTGTTAATTTTTCTACTTCGGCAGGAAGATCATTTAGATACCCTGGAGTCCAAGACATCCTCAGTTTTCTCCAGTCTGGCCTGGATCTTCCTCTGTCGGTTAGTTCTCTTAGGCCTCGTACACACGAGGCAATCTATCTGTTCAAATCGGTCGGACCGACCGATTTGAACAGATCTGTCTGCTTGGATTTTGGTTTGCTCGCGTGTACACACGAGCAAACCAAAATCCCCGCCAGCAGACAGCGCGCTGACGTGGCGGTGACGTTGACGCCGCCACGTCATCGCACCAGGAAGTAAAACACTTCCACGCATGCGTCGAAATCATTTGGCGCGTGTGCGAGAAGACATGTCTGCTGGTTAGCGTACTAACCAGCAGACATGTCGGGCAGACGGGTTCCCAGCCGACAGATTGGTAAGCATGCTTTCAAATCTGTTGGCTGGCCAAATCCGTCTGCTCGCCCGTACACACGATCGAATCTGTCTGCTGGGATGGTCTGGCAGACCGTTTCCAGCAGACAGATTTGGTCGTGTGTACGCGGCCTTAGAGTGCAAGTATCAGCTCTGTCAACCTTTTCGGGAACAGCATGAGCAACTCACCCATTGATACGACAATTCTTTCGTGGGGCATCGAGACTCAGACCTCAGAGGAAACCTAGATTCCCCAAATGGGATCTTCCACTCGTCCTTGATGCATTATCAACTCTCAACAAAACTCTCAACAACAAAGATCTGTCAATGAGGGACTTGTCACTAAAATTGGCCTTTTTGGTGGCCATCACCTCAACCAAAAGGGTATCGGAGATAAGCTTTTTGGGAAGTCAGGAACCCTTTCTGAATTTCTTTCCGGACCAGGTGGTCCTTGTTCCCATGCTTTGGTCCAAGCCAAAAGTTACTTCCGTGTTTCACAAAAACCAGGAGATAGTGCTTCCTACATTCAAGTCTCCTGATTCTACAGATGTACATCCTTTGGATGTGGGTGAAATGCTGAGAGAATACTGACGAGTCACTTCGTCTTTCAGATGTTCCAATCATCTGTTCTTATTACACTCTGGCAGCAACAAAGGAAAATGTGCTTCTTCAAAAACGATAGCGGCCTGGATTGTTCAAGCTATTCAACAGGCTTACAGGGCAAAGGGCTTGGCTCCTCCAGAGGCGGTGACGGCTCATTCCACCAGAGGCATGGCGACCTCATGGGCAGCAGCTCGACATGTGGCTCCTGATGTGATATGCAAGGCAGCTTTGTGGTCTTCGATCAACACTTTCATGTCTCACTATTGTATAGAGCCTGCTTCCCTTTCTTCTGTTAATTTTGGCTTAAAAATCCTGTTAGTTGACCGGAAAGATTACATTTTTTTGTGTTCAGCATACCCACCCGTGTGGATTGGCTAGTTATTTCCCACACGTAGTCTGCCATTGAGTCTGTCAGGAAAACAGAAAATTTATTACCAAATACTTACCGTAATTTTCCTTTCCTGATAGACTCCATGGACTCTATGAATATGAATATAAGAGTTGGACTGAGAGTCGGCTAGTTACGGAACACCATCCATGGAGGTGAGCTCAAATTTATGGGTAGGGGGTCCTATAGCAGTGGAGAGGAGGCGGGGTTAACCCACACGTAGTCTGCCATGTAGTCTATCAGGAAAGGAAAATTCCGGTAAGTATTTGGTAATAAATTTTCAGTTTTTTTCTTCCGTCTGCAGAGCGGATCGGATGAACACGGACAGATGGTCCGTGTTCATCCGCTCCCCCATAGGGGAGAGTGGAGAAAAAACAGGGCGGTCTCTGCACGGTGTGCGGGGACCGCCCTGTCATCCGATGGCTCAGCGGGGATTTACAGACACACAGAGGCAGATCAATACTGATCCGCCCCGTGTGAAAGGGCCCTACGTCTCACTGTCCAGTGACGTCATGAATTTTGATCAATCAAAAGAATTTAAGATTAATCGAGGAATTAATCTTTAATTTCCCCAGCCCTAATTTTTATGTTTTATGTGTATTTTTTATGTATTTGTTTTGCAGATGCATTCTCAATCTAAATGCAGTTTACTCTCCTTCCTAAACAATTTTACAGGAACAGATTTCCCAGCTGCACCTTAAGGAGGCTAATTGGAATGGAAAAACAAAAATACAGCTACTTTAGAGCAATGGTTCTCAACCTCACTCCACAAGTAACAGGCCATGTTTCAAAAAGGGGCCCCCTATGTGTATTGGGTATATTGTACCCCTACCCATTTACCAGGCCCTTCCCCTGGTGACGGATATTCAGTATATGAAGAGACTAAAGTGGAGTTACACCCAAAAATGAAACTTCCACTTTAAGCGAAGGTGAGCCCCCTGACATGCCACATTTTGCATGTAATTTTTTTGGAGAGGGAGCGAAAACCCTCTTTTTTAGAGGGCTCCAGCTCAATGGCATATCAGTGCCCTCGATAGTGGAAAAGGTATCGCAGACGATACCCTGTTATATCTTAATGATCCTAATGACCTCCAGGGCCGCCGCTAGGGATTGATGAAGTAATTTGGTAGGCTCTTGTGTATCAAAATTAATTGGGACAAATCAGTGCTGTTCCCCTTGAATCCGATAGCACCCCCCTCTAATCTACTGACCCCTCTCCAGTGGGTAGATAAATGAAAATACCTGGGTAAATATATCCAAAGATATATGTTCCCTTGTTTCCCCCTCTCTCTTCTCACTCCCCCTATCTCCGCTAATCTTAACTAACACTGGGATTTCTCCTCCCGCAGGCTGCTGTATTTGCTGTGCTGATGATGATGATTCTTATACTTGCTAGTTAAGTTAGAAGCTCTTGTATCCAATGTTCCTTACTAGTTGAATCTCTGTTTAAAGTCCTTGAGATACTTGAGCAAATCCATGTTAGATAAACTTTCTGTAGAGGTTGACAAATCCAATAATAAAAAAATGATCAGTGTAGCCCAGCACCATTAATGAAATACAATAAAACAATCCAAAAAAGTTCCATATAAATTATAACATTTATTGTAAACAACAAATGAAATCCTCCGTGGATAAATGCACAACATCAACTACTTGAAACACTTTGTGCTTAAAGCGGCGTTCCTACTAAAAAAAAAATATATATATTAAAAGTCAGCAGCTACAAATACTGCAGCTGCTAACTTTTATTAAACGGACACTTACCCGTCCCACGGTCCAACAATGCGGGGGAACAAAGCCACCGCTTGTCTCTCCCTCCTCTCCACGGCGGCGGCATTGTCACTGTGGGTGCCTGGCTGTGACTTCACAGCCGGGCATGCACGAGCCGCGCTGCGCACCGTGACTGGCCGAGCAATCAACAGGGTTCTTTGACGTGTCCCAGATAATTGCCGAGAGGGAGGGGGAGAGGTGAACTTCCTGCCGGCGTTGTGGTGCCCTGTGAGGAAGTGGAAGCTGTAACCCTCATTGCCAGTGGCTCAATAGCGAGAGCAAACAGGATGGGGAAGAGAGGTTTAGCCCTGTCTAGTGCCCCGGCAGAGTGGGAAAGATGCAGACAGAATGCCATTCATGCGAAAACATGGTCATGGGGTTCGGAGTATAACAGCTGTAGCAATGATATATTGACCAAACTCAAATTTGTGCATTACCTTTCACAAATAATCCCAACCCACAGAGTCAAATGCTTTTTCGGCATCCAGGGAGACAACCATCTCAAATTAATATCAGTGCCTTTACCTGGCATAAAGCCTGTCTGATCCCTGTGTATCAAGGAAAGTATTATTCTATTAAGTCGGTTGGCTAAAACCTTTGTAAGAATCTTGGCGTCCACATTTAGTGGGGAAATGGATCTGTACGATGAACAGAGGTCCGGATCTTTCCCTGGCTTGGGTATAACCACAATAACAGCGCGCAACATAGAAGGTGGTAGCAGAGCATCTTTAAGGGATACCAGCAATATCTCCCTAAATGTGGACGCCAGGGATGCACTATGAGTTTTAAAGAATTCGGCCAGGAGGCCATCCTCCCCAGAAATCTGACCCGCTTGCATGGATGTCACCGCAACCTGAATTTCCTTCAGAGCGAATGGGGCATCCAGGCCCGACCAGGCCTCTGCAGATAGCATGGGAAAATCAATAGTCGCCAAAAAGGAGTGGAGTTCAGCCTGGGATTACCCAGTCCTGGAGGAATACAAGTCAGCATAATAAGAGGCAAAGCAGAAGTTAATTTCTCAAGGGTCCGATAGCAATCTCCTTGTGTTTTCTCTGACATTGGCCACATGTGCAGATATTGCATGTTCCCTGGAGAGCCATGCAAGCATGCAACCCGTCCTCTTCCCCTGCTCAAACACCCTCTGTGATTGGTAAAGCAATTGTTTTTTGGCAGCCGAGACTCTAAGGAGCTGAACCTCCCTCAGAGCTGCAAATAGAGCCACCCCTGTTCTCCCCAGTTGCCACATACTGGGCTTCCAACATCTGGGCAGCAGCCTCAGCCGGGACAAGGGAGGATCTATGACCTGAGCCAATAGCAGACTGGTACTGTCCCCTGATATAAATTTTAAAACTTTTAAACCCAGAATGGGCGATATCTCCAAAGAGGGGTCAGAAGACCAGTACGACAAAATGGCCGATTCTGCAATTGGCTCCACCCATTCATCTGAGACCCAGTACCTGGAAAGTCGCCATAGACAGTTGGCCGGAAACACTGACTTGTAGTCGCAATAAGACAGGAGCATGGTCTGAGATACCTCCCGTACCCTAGCCAAGGTTTCCGACATATATGAGATCAATACGAGACATAGCGACATACATGGCTGAATTACAGGTGTATCCCCGGGACAGGGGGTGTTTCCACCTCCAAACATCCATAAGACCGACCGCAGAGGCCCAGCGAGAAAGTGGAGGGTCTATAGCCTGATCCTGCACCATTTTATCTACATTAGGACATGGGACCATGTTGAAGTCCCCAATCAAAACAACCGCAGAGGCCGGGAACTCAGCCACCAGCTGCGCTATCTTGGTGAGGAGACTAACTGTGGCCGGAGGGGGAATATGACTTGATCCCAACCTGCAGCCAGTGATTGATCCCTTGGCTTGTTTACTGACCACGTTGCCGTTTCATCTTTGTCTGTTTTATGCGCTATTGGACCCCGCCTTGCTCACATCCTGGTGGGGCAAACTTGAGGACTGCGACCTGGTACTAGCTTGCAGCTACATCCATCTCCACCATCAGGAGCTCTGGAGAAAACCAGCTAGTACTTAGACCCCTCATCTAAGGGGAGCCTGTGTCATCTGCCAGAAGTGACTGCCTGTATGTCTGTTCTGCCACTGCTATTGCAATTGGTCTTCAAGCCCGAGGCCTGATAGTGACAATATGGGCTGCTTAGGAAGAAAAAAAAACACCACAATAGCTATGTTTGGTCCCAGGGCTATATTGTGCGCATTAATAGTTCCCACAAGTGAGCCTGTCTCGTTCCAGCATATCAGAAGCCGTAACGGAAATTGATCCAAGCCGGTCTGCAAAGAGCATAACATTCAGTGTGGATAACTGCCAACCTGGTGGAACATATAGGAGTGGTATCATCTGGTCTAGGCCTGGGGCACCAATTTAAGTCCCAAGTGTTCAGCATACAAGCAGGGTATATCGGTAATAGACGCTCCTTTGCAAAAAGCAGTAGTTACAGCTATCCCGTATGTTGCACGTGGAGAAAAGCAGTAGTGGTAACAAGCCATATACAACTGCCATGCATGGTGATAGCAGCAAGAGGGTCTGTTGGCTACTGTGCCTCCAGGCCATATGGGAAGCCCTTCAAAGCCGGGCAGTAAGGTACAAAGCTTCTCTGGGGGGAAAAAAAACACACTAATACCACCATAGCATCAGTTAAGTCAATGAGAAGACATATAGGCATCTCAAACATGCTGGCCGGCCGGCCGGCCGGCCAGCCCGCCCCGGGACATAAATTAGAAAAATGGAAATGGACTATACCAAAAGGTACTCACAAAGCCTTATTCCAGCGTGGGATCAGGGGAACCAAAGCTCACAGGCAGGGTAGGGTATTGACCCATTGTGCGGCCTCCTCCGGCAAGGTGAAAAAACTGTCAGCTTCATTATCAACCACGCTCAGGCGTGCAGGAAAGAGTATGCTATATTTTATATCCCTGGAGCAGAGGGACTGCTTGACTGCGTCAAAGGACTTACAGAGCTTCTGCGTGTCCGCAGAGAAGTCAAGGAAGAGCATGAGCCATGCAGCTTAATGATGTCTACCATAGTAGGCGGCATTCTGTGGGCCCGCTCCACCACAAAGTAAGAGGAGAAGGCTGCCTGTGGAAGAGCATGCAGAGAAGGCGCTCAGTAAAGGCCAGTGTGTCCGAGCCTTCCACTCCCTCTGGCAGGTCGATGATCCGGAGATTATTGCACCAGTACCGGTTCTTGGCATCCTCAGCCCTGGATTCCAGATGCATCAGTCTCACCTAAATGAAGTGCAGGGTGGCTGAGTGGTCTCATCCATCCAGCGGTCAATTTTTTTATTGTAGTCTTTTCACATGAGACCCATCTCTAGTTGCCGGGAATCAATCTTGGATGTGAGCGCAGTCTGGCAGTGATAGCCTGCATCAGGGCTGAGAAGTTGGTTGCTCTGTGAGAGCCGGATCAGCGTCTGTGGTCTGTGTCACCATGTTCGAAGCTCCTGCCACGTGTGCGGCTGCATCGGCGGACTTAAAAGGTGTTTCTTTATCGTACATCACGGGACACAGAGCAGCATAGTAATAACTAGGTGGGTTATAGAGCCTACCTTCAGGTGATGGACACTGGCAATCAAGACAGGAAGTTCCCTCCCTATATAACCCCTCCCTTACTGGGAGTACCTCAGTTTTTTCGCCAGTGTCTTAGGTGTTGGTCACGTTCGCAAAGCTCTTGCTTAGGTGGTCCTGTTTGGACTAAAGCAGGCTTGAATTCCGGATCTGTTCAAAGTGCTTCATAGCCAAAGTGGACCGTACCCGGGCCTCGGTGGAAGAACGAGGTTTGGCCTATAATGCCTCTCTAATTGAGGGCTGGACTCTGGGCTCCAGAGCTCTGGTCTATTCCATGGCTAAATGCTTTTGATGCCAGGGTGCTCTATAGGTCCAGGGGAGTGGTGTTCCTACTGATGGACCCCGGTCCCTGAAGGTCTTTTGGCAATACCCACGGTGAGGGGTGAAGATTGGGCCTCTTGCTTAGGCAATACCCTGCAGCGTGGAGAGGTAAGTGGGGGGCCTGCGGGACTTGGTCCGACAGTAGGTCCTCCAGTTTATTCGGGGTCTATGGGTGGCCTGTTATGCTGATCGCAGAGGCAATGTTGACCACTATGTCTATACTAGACAGGATGGCTGCTATTCCCCATATGGTTATCCCCTGGCCAATCCTACATTTCTACTTGCATGGTTGATTGTTAAGTTTAAACTGTTACCTGTCGGTTCTCTTCTTTCAGCCTGGGTTAAATTGCTGAGTCCTGGATTGTTTTTCCTGCCTGGGGCAGTCACCCCCTTCCTCCTCGCTGGCCTCCGTCTGGGCGTGCGCGTGTGTGCGCATGTGTCATCTGGTGCGCGTCTGTAGCATGCCGGGGCCTTGTGTGTTGTGGCGCGCGTGTGCGCGCTTTTGGGGGGAGGAGCGGGATGTGACGCCCACCCAGATGCAGACATCCAGTGAGTTTAAAAGCTCAGTTGTGTCAGTCTGCAGGTGGGACACAGAGCGGAAGCTTACTCCTGTAGCTCTGAGAACCTTTGGTGGTGTGGACTCAGCAGAGAGAGCAGTCTCCTTCAGCGAAGACTCCCCTTTACCCCGAACACTCGGTTCCTCAGTAGGGTGTATTGGATTGGCCCGGTAGCCCAGCAACAGTGACTTGGTAACTGTCCAGACAAGGAGGACTCAGGGATTATCCTTAGAGTGATCCTTTTCTTGTCTGATTGGTGGGTGTCCTGATAAGCAGTCCTCCAGACAGGGACATGGCTCCTAAAGGGTCTGGGACAGCAAAGACCCCCAAAAATGCAAAGAAGCAAAAGGGCTCCCCATCGGGATCCGAGGATCAGGGACAAGACTCTTTGACACCCTATTCCCCTGAAACACCAGAGTTGGGCCCTCCGGTTGAGCCATTGGGTTCTTTAGGGGCTATTGCCAGCCTAGCCCAGGCACCCCCTGTCTATGTTACAGAGGAGGTGTTGGCCTCCACCCTTGGGGGATTGGAGAAGAGATTGACTGCATTAATTGCAGCCGCTTTGCCCGAAAGAAAGCGGGCCAGGTCCCCCTCTCCAGGGGTACAATCCCTGGACAGGGAGGATTTCCTCTTAGAAGGGGACCAGGCGGATGAACCAGAGACAGCTGATTCGGAAGAATCCACCTTAGAGGAGCCTTTCTCTGCCACTCAGGCGGAGAGGCTTAGGGTCCAGTCCTTGACGGACATGGTGCATTCAGCTTTTAAGCTGCCCCGGCCTCTGCCGGCTGTCAGCACAGTCTCTTCATTGGGTTCCTTAAAGGTTCCACAATCAGGTTCAGTGTTCCTGATACATCCTCTCTTGGAGGATCTGATGTATTAGGATTGGTGTCACCCGGACAAACTTTTTGTAACCCCAAAGAGATTTTCTGTCCTTTATCCGATGGAGAAGTTCACAAAGAAATGGGCAGTCCCCGCAGTTGATGCAGCGGTGTCATGTGTCAATAAAAATCTCACCTGCCCGGTGGATAATGACCAAATGTTTAAGGACCCGGCTGATAAGCATCCTTCACCACAGCAGGGGCAGTCATTCAGCCGGCTATAGCGGCCATAGGGGTTTGTCAGGCTTTGAAAGACCAGACAAAACAGATCCTAAGGGATCTCCCACCTCAGCAGGCTCAAGTGTTAGCCGATTTGCCTAGGGCCTTGTGTTTTGCCGTGGACGCCATTAAGGATTCCATCCAGCAGGCTTCCCGTCTTTCCATGGCGTTGGTCCATATGAGAAGACTTATATGGCTGAAAAATTGGCCAGCTGAGACCCCCTGCAAGAAACTCCTAGCGGGGTTTCCTTTTCATGGTGAAAGGTTATTTGGTGACGATCTCGAAAAATACATTCAGAAAATCTCTAGCGGTAAGAGTACTTTATTACCGGTAAAAAAGAGGATCAGGGGTCCCACTTTTAAGCGACCCCCCTCTCCGGCCCCGGGGGCGTCTACCTCTCGGCAGTATCGACGGCCTTCTGGTAGACCGGGCTCAGGGGGCAGACCACAGGGTCAGGTTTCAAGTAGCAGAAGGCCTTGGACCCGTAAAACAGGCAAACCAGCCCCTAAAGCATCCCTCTCTCTGAAGGGGCGCCCCCACTCTCTCGGGTGGGGGGAAGGCTCCAGGGTTTTTCAGAAGCCTGAAAGGAAGAAGTCCTCGACAAATGGGTTCTTTCCACAGTTTCCTCAGGCTACCACCTGGAGTTTCGGGGATTCCCCCTCCCCGTTTTCTGGTCTCAAACATACCAAAAGACCTAGGAAAGAGAAGGTCTCTTCTAACGGCCTTGGATCGCCTTCAACATCAAGGGGTGATCGTGGAGGTACCAGTTCCAGAACAGGGACTGGGTGACTACTCAAATCTTTTCGTTATCCCAAAGCCAAATGGCGACGTGAGGCCAATTTTGGACCTGAAGGGCCTAAACTGGTTCTTAAACATCCGGTCCTTCCGTATGGACTCGGTCCGGTCTGTGGCGGCGGCAGTACAAGGCAAAGATTTCCTAGCATCCATCGACATAAAGGATGCATACCTGCACGTCCCGATATTTCCAGGCCATCACAAGTACCTACGCTTTGCGGTGGGTCACCAGCATTTCCAGTTCGTGGCCCTGCCCTTTGGGTTGGCCACGGCTCCCAAGGTTTTTACAAAGATCCTGGCCCCCTTGCTGGCCAACTTGAGAATTCGGGGAATCTCGGTGATAGCGTATTTAGACGACCTTCTGTTAACAGATCGCTCAGCTCTCAAATTAAAGAGAGCAATTTGCATATCAGTTCATTATCTCCAGTCGCTTGGCTGGGTTATAAACGAAGACAAATCGGTCTTGCGACCAACAAGACGATTGGAGTATCTCGGCTTGCTGTTCGATACAGAAAGCCAGAAGATTTTCTTGCCTCGACCCAAGATCTACAATCTATGGGCATTGATTCGGTTCGTCCTGAGCTGAAGAAGACCGTTTGTTCGCCTCTGTATGCAGCTGTTAGGGAAACTGGTAGCCACATTCGAGGCGGTGCCTTACGCACAGTTCCATTCAAAAAGGCTGCAGGCGGCCATCCCGGCTGCTTGGAACAAGCAGACTCAAGCATTAGATCACCCCATGTCTCTTTCTCCCCTAGTCCGACAGAGTCTATGCTGGTGGCTATCGCCCCAAAATCTCCAAAAGGGGAGATCCTTCAGCCCAGTCATATGGGAAATAGTGACAACGGACGCCAGCCTGACAGGCTGGGGAGCGGTAATGGGCAACCTATCCCAGCAGGGAACGTGGTCAGTTTCAGAAACACTCTTGCCCATCAACCAGTTGGAGATTCGAGCCATCCGGCTAGCCCTGAGGGCCTGGACAGCAGAGCTACGCGGTTGTCCAGTCAGAGTGCAATCGGACAATGCTACTGCCGTTGCATATATAAACCATCAGGGAGGCACTTGGAGCCGGGCGGCCCAGAAGGAGGTCGATCAGGTCCTCACTTGGGCAGAGAGGCACATACCCTGCATTTCAGCAGTTTTCATCCCCGGCATAGAGAATTGGCGAGCGGATTATCTCAGCCGCCGGCAGATCTCGCCAGGGGAATGGTGCCTCCATCACCAGGTGTTCCAGGATATTTGCAGCAAATGGGGGATGCCAGATGTAGATCTGATGGCGTCCAGATTCAATACAAGGCTTGACAGGTTTGTATCCCGATCGAGAGACCCGTTAGCGTGCCAGACAGACACACTAGTGTGTCCTTGGACCCGCTTCTCTTTGATCTACGCCTTCCCGCCAGTTCGACTTCTGCCCCGGCTCCTCCGCAGGATCTGGATGGAGGGCAAGCCGGTTATTCTGATAGCCCCAGCGTGGCCCGAAGGTTGTGGTATACCCTAATCGTAAGGATGTTGGTAGGGGACCCATGGCCCCTTCCGCTTCGGCCAGACCTGCTAACTCAGGGCCCGATCTGCCACCCTTCCTTACCGTCGTTAAGTTTAACTGCTTGGCGGCTGAATCCTACATTTTGAAGAGAAGAGGAATCCCTATGTCGGTGATACCCACTTTGATTAATGCCAGGAAGCCTGTGTCAAGATTGATCTATTACAGGGTATGGAAGGCCTACGTGGCCTGGTGTGAAACCAAGAAATGGCACCCTCGCAAGTTCGTGGTCGGTAGGATTCTGAAATTCCTTCAGTTAGGGGTGAACATGAAGTTAGCCATCAGCACCATTAAGGGGCAGATTTCGGCTCTATCCGTGTTCTTTCAGAGGCCGTTAGCCACCCATTCTTTGGTCAAGACTTTCCTACAAGGAATCTTGCTGGTTAATCCCCCAGTTAAAGTTCCCTTGTGTCCTTGGAACCTAAACCTGGTCCTCTCGGTTTTGCAGAGACAGCCCTTTGAACCTTTGAGGGAAATCCCCTTGGTTCTACTTACTAGGAAGCTAGTGTTCTTGGTGGCCATATGCTCGGCCAGAAGAGTCTCTGAGTTAGCTGCTTTCTCTTGTCGAGAACCGTAGTCATCCACAAGGACAGAGTTGTCTTACGTCCTCATCCATCCTTCCTCCCGAAGGTGGTATCGAGTTTCCATTTAAACCAGGATGTCATCCTTCCCTCCTTTTCCCCTAATCCGGCTTCTGGCAAGGAGCGATTGCTACATTCTTTAGATGTGGTAAGAGCGTTCAGAATCTGAGGGCTACTGCCCAGATCCGTAAGACGGACGTCTTATTTGTTTTACCAGATGGACCTAGAAAAGGCCAGCCGGCTTCTAGGGCCACTATTGCCAGGTGGGTCTGGCAGACCATCTCTCAGGCCTACGGATTAAGGGGGAAGGACCCCCCAGAGTCTATAAAGGCTCATTCCACCAGGGCAGTGGGCGCCTCTTGGGCGGTGCACCATCAGACCCCCATGGCTCAAGTCTGTAGGGCGGCGACCTGGTCGTCGGTCCATACCTTTACAAGGTTCTATCAGTTAGATGTTACACGGGGCTCGGACCTAGCCTTCGGGCAAGCGGTCCTGCAGGCTGCTCTTTAGATCCCCGGAGCCCGGGGGTACCTATATTAGTACTTCAATTTTCTTCTAGTTTCCCTCCTCTCAGTAGGCATTGCTATGGGACATCCCACATAGTTATTACTATGCTGCTTTGTGTCCCGTGATGCACGATAAAGAAAAAGGGATTTTTATAACAGCTTACCTGTAAAATCCTTTTCTTGGAGTACATCACGGGACACAGAGCACCCCCCCTCTTCTTGGGGACGGGGGGACCTGTATTGCTTGCTACAATACTGAGGTACTCCCAGTAAGGGAGGGGTTATATAGGGAGGGAACTTCCTGTCTTGATTGCCAGTGTCCATCACCTGAAGGTAGGCTCTATAACCCACATAGTTATTACTATGCTGCTCTGTGTCCCGTGATGTACTCCAAGAAAAGGATTTTACAGGTAAGCTGTTATAAAAATCCCTTTTTCTTTCAGTTGTTGGTGTCCTGACTGATTTCTGCTCCTTGTCATCATCTGCCAGGGCTTTCAGGAGAACCCGAAGGTAGGATTATATGTGCCCAGAATGGATATACAGGATATTATTCCCTCCGTGGCTGCGGAGCTCTGCACCTAGACATCTGTCCTGTTCACCATCTTGGTCACGCCCCCTAAAGACTCATTTTACTTTAGCACCAATATTTGTACATCCTATCCTGAACTTCCTTGTATCATGGAACTGGATGCTTCAGACTCTGCCATGGGAGCTATCCTTTCTTAGCAAAAAGGAGAAAAGATGCAGCTTCATTCTTGTGCGTATTCTTGTTTAATGTCGTCAACCGAAAGGTGTGGAGTTTTATGCTAGAAGGTGCTATTCGTCCTGTACCGGTCCCCACTTATCATAAAAAATAGGATTTTTGCACTCCCCGTAAAATCCTTTTCTCTGAGTTCATGGATGGACACAGCCTTAATCTTGACAAAGTGGGTATTAGCCTTCATTCAGGAGTGACTAGGCAGAAACTTCTACAAAGTGTTAAACACATCACACACCATACAGTACCGCTCAGGGGGCAGTCCCTCTGGGTAATACCCCTCTCTCTGCATCTCGCAGATCAGTTTGTCAAAAAACAGTACAAAGATAAAAAGGAGGGGTGGGTGCTCTGTCCATCCATGAACTTTTTTTTACGGCGAGTACAAAAATCCTATTTTCTCGTTTGTTCAAGGAAAGACACAGCCTTAATCTTGACAAAGTGGGACGTCCCAAGGCAGTGTTAAAAAATGAGGGGTGGGAACAGCATTAAAAAAAAAAAAAAAAAAACCCACTTCATCCCCAAAAAAAACAGAGCTTCAACTGCTGAGATGCAATGCTAAACAGCCGCCTGCAAAACTTTGCGGCCAAAAGAAGCATCTGAAGATACACTCACATCAACCTTGTAAACTTTTGTAAAGGTGTGAACCGACAATCAAGTTGCCCCCTTACACACCTGGGAAACAGACGCTTGATGGGCGCATGACCCTTTATGGCGTAACCCTTAATCACAATCTGTCAGATCCACCTCGAGATGGTGGCCGACAAGACCGCAAGGCCCTTCTTAGGACCAGCCACCGAAACAAACAGTGAGTGTGACCTCCGGAACAGAGCAGTAGCAGACAAGTATACTCTCAGAGCTCAGACAACGTTCAAGAAATGCAATGCCGGAAGATGGAAGTACAATTTCCTCATTGTGATCGAAGGTCGAAACGACCTTAGGAAGAAAGGAAGGCTGCAGACGCAGCATAACCTTATCCTTGTGGTAGATCAGATAAGGAGACTTGCATGACAAGGCCGCCAGCTCAGAAACCCATCTAACTGACGTAACAGCAACCAAAAAGACCACTTTATGAGAAAGTGTCAACAAGGGAATTTCCCTAATGTTCTTAAACAGTGGTTTCTGAAGCACCGAGGGGACCAGATTTAAGTCCCACGGAGGTAGTGGAAGATGGACCGCGGGGCCACATGCTGAACCCCCTGTACAAACGTACTCACCAGCGAGTGAGCCGCCAGGGGTCATTGAAAAAAGACAGTGAGGGCAGAAATACTTAAAGTACTTAAGGCAAGCTTTTGGTCTGCCCCCCGCTGTAGGAACAACAGGACTGGAGACCAAAGAAGTACGCGGATGCCACCTTATTTCCTCACAATTGGATATATAGGCCTTCCAAGTGCGATAGTAAATCTTCCTAGAGGATATCTTCTGAGCCCTCCTCATAGTAGAAATCACTGAATCCGACAGGATCTGGTCTCTTAGCACCTGGCTTTCAATAGCCATGCCATTAAAGCCAGCAACTGTAAAGCAGGATGAAATATGGGACCTTGCGACAGCAGGTCCTCTCTCAGTGGTAAACGCCACGGGACATCTGTTACTAGACGCACTAGATCGGCGTACCAAGGACACCAAGGCCAGTCCGGAGCAATTAAGATCATTGGGATCCCCTCTGTCTCCACTCTGCAAAGCAAATGAGGGAGGAGCTTCAGGGGAGGGAAGGCATATATTAGCCGGTACTGTTGCGTCTGCCCCTGGGTCTCTTGACCTGGCCACAAACCACAATACCTTCCGATGGGCTTCTGGACAGAATTTCCTTCTGCAACACTCGAGTGTGAAATTGAGCATACGGTACTGCCTCGAAGAAAGCCAAAAAATCCCCTGGATGGAGGGCAGCGACAACAGAGTGAACCCGACTCCATCTGGAATCTTTGTGCCTTCATAAAGCAATTTAGGGCCCTGAGATCCAGGATTGGACGAACCCCCCTCCTCCTTTGGTACTACTTACAGGTTTGAGTAAAACCCTGCGTACCAACAGATCCTGAACTGCGCCAAACAGGGCTGTCCGACGGGTCGGCTGAAGCTGGAGGTTGGAGGGAAAAAAATCTGTTTGGTGGGTAAGAGAGAAACTCTATCTTGTACCCTGAGGAAACTACTTCGCAAACCCACCGGTTGGAGATCTGCGATGTCCACCGGGTCGCAAATTCGCGAAGATGTCCCCCCACCTGAGAGATGGATGGGGGCAAACCTTCGTGCACATGTGGATTTGTTCGCAGGCTTGTTGGGCTTGCGAAACCAGGGTAGCTTCTGTCCCTCAGCAGGCGCTTTATTGGCCTGGGATCGTTTACTGGGCGCGCTGGGCGGACGAATAAAAAACGCTTGTGCACGGTGAAGTAGTGCTCTTGCCTACGAAGTGGCTCCTTACCCCTTTTAGATTGTGGGAGCAGTGTACTCTTAGCCCCTGTGGCATCTTTAATAATGTCGTCCAGGGATGCTCCAAAAAGTCTGTCGCCCTTAAAGGGCAAATCCATCAGGGCCTTCTTGGAAGATTGGTCCGCAGACCAACACTTTAGCCAGAGCAGATGGCGTAACACCACCGCATAACTTGAGGCTCTGGCCAGCAGAGGAATGGTGTTCAAGGCTAATTTGCAGACAAATTTTAGGCCCTGTACCAACTGGTAGTCTAGCGCTACCTCGTCCGAGAGAGCCTGACGTGCTTTTAACCCATTGTACAGCATCTTTGCCCATTCAGTGAGTGCCTGTGACACCAGGGCATCAACTATCGTTGGGCGCACAGCCAAGCCCACCACTTTGTATAGATTGCGGGAGACCACCTCAGATTTCTTGAAAGCAGGAGCCCCTTCCACCGGAATCGTGGTTACCTTATTTAGTCTGGACACAGGAGGGTCCACTATCGGAGGAGAGGTCCATTTTTTCAGGAAACTCTCCTCAAGAGGATAACCCACCGCCAAATTTTTAGGGACATTTTTCTGTGGTTTGTCCCATTCCTTGTATAAAAGTTTGTATAAATAAGATACACAAGGAAACACCTTAGCAGTGCCGGTCGGCTTACCTGTTGCTTCCGCAGACTCCTCTATTTTTAGAGCATCTCACACTGCCATGATAAGATCACCTACCAGAGCCTTTTCGCGTTCTGACCCGGATCCGGATTCTTCCTCACTGTCCGGCCGATCTTGGTCCGCATCCTCAGATACGTCAGAGCCAGGGCCATGAGCCATAGCTGGACCCGGCTCTGCACCTGAGTTGTCCACAGAAGATAGCGGGGGAGAGGGCACTTTTTACCCCCCCCCCCCGTTTTCCCATGTGCCGCTTCCACCATGGCAACAAAAGCATCTAGGATGGCTGACCTAGCGTCTGATACATCGGGTGCAGGGGCATCAGTTGCTAGCTCAAGTGTTTTTTTAGAGGGGAAAAGACGTCTGCTTCTGATGCCATGCTGACCCACGTGCCCGACACCCACAGTAACTCCAAGGCAAGGTACAACAACCCACCCTCCTAGCTCCGAGAGAGATAAGGGGTTCCCCCCCAGAGGACTCACCACCCTTGAACAGTATAGTACGGCTGCCATCCGCTTCCTACTTGAGCTGCTTCCTTGTCTGCAGAGTGTGTCTGCAAGCTTGTGCCGTTTAAATGATGTGATATGGCGTGGACCGCGAGAAAATGGCCGCTGAGAGGCAGATAAGAGGCAAAAACACAGCATGAACCAGAGTACAGCATGGACCACATGCACAATGGCCGCCAATTAGCAGATAGTGGCCAAACACAGCGTGGAGCACAGGCAAAATGGCCGTCGAGCGCTCAAAAGAGGCCAAACAAGGCACGGACCATAAAAACATGGCCGCTGAGTGGCAGATCGAGGCCAAACCCGGCCGCTGCGACTTGGCCCTATAGACCGGTCATATGCTTGCCCTGGAGCATGTTGCTCACCAGCTACCCGCCGAGCGACGGGCATGTCATGGACGGCCCAGCACATAGCTACGGTTGGCACACACTCGATGGCTGAAACTGGGGAGACTACAATGATCTGGGATCCAGCCCGTCACTCAGTCGACGGTTGATTGTAGATCACAGGAACAAAAAAAAAAATCCAATTTGGAATAGCTCTCCAGGCCTATGGGCCCGAAGGGAGCCATGTCTTCTCCATAGCTAGGCAAAAAAAAAAACTGAGCTGCGAGATGCAGAGAGAGGGATTATACCCAGAGGAACCGCCCCCTGGGCGGTACTGTATGGTGTGCGATGTGTTTAACACTTTCTAGAAGTTTCTGCCTAGTCACTCCTGAATAATGGCTAATACCCACTTTGTCAAGATTAAGGCTGTGTCCGTCCATGAGAAAGAGAAATTCGGAATAAATTTGTTCTACCAAGAGATTGTTTTCTAGACACACACAGTTTGTGTTCTCTCTTCTTTTCAAGATTCAATTTTATCATCTTATATTGACCTGGGTCAAGGAATGTTAAAGGGTCACTAAAAGGAAAAAAAATGTTGGGCTGAAATGACTTTTTACAGGGTATAGAGACATAAAAGTTAACTGATTCATTTTAAAAATGATTAAAAATAGATAAAAATCAATCATATAATCAACCTACATTTCTAGTTTCATTTTTGCTGTTATTTCCTGTCTCTCTGATGTGCAGAGCCAGAGAGCCAATAGAGGGCAGTGATGGTTTGTCTAAAACCCATCAGCACCAACCCAGTTTCAGTTTACACAATAATCACACCTCCTTGATTATTGACCACAGTGAGAAAGCTCCCAGCACTGTGGTTATAAGGAAACAGACAACCAGGAAGTGTGGAGATCAGAGCAGAATTACAGCAACATCAAAGCAAAAAACGAACAATGAGGACATGAAAACAGCACTGCAGTAAGGTAAAGGAAGCTATTTAGCTAAAAAAAAATGTTTTCTTTCGTGACCCTTTAAAGCTAAGGCTCACTCTAGGAAAGCAGCTCTGAATGTGCAATCCTATTTCAAAAGAATGTACTTTATGTTTCAAGACATTGAGTAATCTGAAACAGTGGTATGAGAATGATCTATTCCTCAATCATCCTCATAAGAACATGAACCTCAAATACAAAAACTACTTTTGGACACAATCACATTGACCCTATGTACCGGAATCTGCTCAGGTTGAAGCCCTTAGGTTGGTTCAGTCTCCTATCTCAAAGAATGCCTATTGCAGAGAAACGCGTTGGGCTAAGCTATATCTGTGACATCATCTCGCACCAGCATGCCAATGGGACCCACGGACATGCAGTCCAGATTGTTTTAAGGTGGGATCTCTCGAAATTAGAGCTTGTACCCTAGGGATACTGTGGAAACTACCCACTTGTCCTGGATCTCTGTCTGCCATGCAGCCGAAAACTGCCGAAGCCGTCCCCCGACTCGGCCAAGTGGGGGCACCTCTTCATAAAGAGGCTTTGGGGTTTTGCGTATTATCTTTTAAACCCTACGTCTTCTTGTTCTTCTGGGCTTGGCTTTCTTTAGCCTTTGTGGCTGGCGGAAAATGCCGTCGCAACTGGCTGGAGGCAGACCTTCTGGGAGCCAGGAAGAGAGAATATTTAAAACGAGGACGCCTGTTTTTCGACTTTTCTGACAATAGGGGAGTCTTACCGCTCAATATCTTTTGGATATATTTTTCCAACTCATCCCCAAACAGGCATTCGTCATGGAAGGGGAAACTGGCTGTAACGGAATGACCTGTGGCAACCAGAGACTTTGGAAGCATGGGGGATACTCCTGTGTCAGCGTCACTAATAACTTTTGGGTCTGAGTCCACCCTGTGCCCCTTTGGGCATGGGGGTGGCTAGTGAATCATACTTAATGTATTGTAGAAGATGGGACATTACTGACAGTTAATTGCAGGAGATACTGGACATATTACAAGTGGTTTATTTTGTCCTGACTAGGTCAACAGGACAATGACCCTTCAATGCTTAGCTCAGGCTATTGAAATGCTAAGTGGAGCCAGCTTGTGAAATACCTTTTTATTGTGTTCTGCAGGTGAATAGCTGTTGTCAGAGACAGGACGTCTCTGGGAGATAATTACCTCAACTAAATGTCTTTTAGAATGTGATTGAAGTTCATTGTATGTGTGTTGTAGTTAGCAGTCTCCTGTCAGGTGTATTGAATTAGCATGTCAATTATGTTAAGAGGAACTTGTCAAGCCAGGCTATCTAGATAATGTCATTCTGTTACAATTAGTAATTGGCTCATGTTAATTATAGCCCGTTGACGAAATGTCTGGATACTAATTAGCCCCAGTGTGTGAAGAGGGGGGTGGAAATTTCACTGTCCCATGCTTGTAACTGTATAAAAAGCTGAGAAGATACCATTAAAGTGTTCATACATTTGACTCAGAACACAGAGCTGTCAATCTCGTGATTCTGGGGGGAATGGATCGTGTATGCAGGATTGTCGGAGTGTGTCGGATACGTTTTTCGTGGGTGGATGGAAGGTCGTAAACGGTGGTGACCGTTACACTGGCCAAAAGCATTTTGCATGGAGCTTCCGCTGACCAATGCTTTAGCCAAACAATTCTGCACCAGCTGAGTGTGAAGCGACATGCTTGCTGAACAGCATCCACTGTAAAACATAAGGCCATAGGCAGATTCTCCTAAAGTTTAATCTGTTCCGAGGCAGATCTTTCAGCCCATTTTACTTATTCCTTTAGGACCGGACACATACCAACTGCTGCCACAACAGGTTGGACCACACCACCAGCCAAAAGGAAGGAAGACTTTAGTAAAGATCACAATTTCTTTTCAGAAGGATCTTTAAATACTTCGGCATAGTCCACCGGACAAGTCAGGTTCTTATTTACACAAGAGATAGCTGCATCTACAGAGGGCAGACTCCACTTCTTGGTAAATTTTTCCTCCATAGGATAAAGAACCTTAAATTTCCTAAGAGGTGAAAAACGAACAACATGCACCCTGCGGGGATCTTAACCGCTTAATCACCGCCATATAGCCGAATTACGGCTACAAGGCGGTTGCTTAAATCTGGGAGGACATCCATGGACGTCCTCCCAGAATCGCGCACACGGATCGCGGTAAATTGCCGCCGATAGCGGCTGTTTACCACGTGATCGCTCCATCCAATGACAGAGCGATCACATGTAAACAAACCGGCATCATTTGATGACGCCGGTTCCTCCCTCCTCTCTTTGTACCGATCAGTACAGTGTTAGAGGGGGGAGCGCGGGTGTCGGCAGCGCTGTGGCTGGATCTGTGACTATTGCAGTCACAGATCCATCCATCCCTGCAACCCCCTGCAATACTCTGCATTACCCCCAATACCCCCCCGGCAATTACTCTGCAATACCCCCCGGCAATTACTCTGCAATACCCCCCGACAATTATTCTGCAATACCCCCGCACCAATACTCTGCAATACCCCCCGCACCATTACTCTGCAATACCCAGAAAATACTCTAGGAAAAAAATGTGTTTTAACCACTTCCTGCCCGCCGGCCGTCATGACATCCTTGACTTTGTGTAGGGATATCTGAATGATATCCTACAGGCATCATTCAGATATCATCTTTCACCTGGCGATTCCCTACACCATAAAAATGACCATTGCGGCTGTTCCACCTCTTGATCGTTCTTACGGGAGGCGAAAGGGGACGTCCCCCCTCCCTTCGCCCTCCGGTGCTTCTTCTGACTCACCACTACGATCGAAGCCAGGATCTTTTTTTTTTTTGTCAGGCTTCCCAGCCTAGAGGTGAGCTGTGGGGTCTTATTGACCCCATATGTCACTGTAAAGAGGACCTGTCATGCTATATTCCTATTACAAGGGATGTTTACATTCCTTGTAATAGGAATAAAAGTGATCAAAACATTTATTTTTGGGGAAAAACGTGTCAAACTAAAATAAAGTGAAATGAATAATAATAAAAAAAAAAATCATTTTTAAACGCGCCCCCTGTTCCCGCGTGCTCGTATACAGAAGCGACCGCACACGTAAGTCCCGCCCACATATGAAAACAGTGTTCAAACCATACATGTGAGGTATCGCTGCGAACGTTAGCCCTAGACCTCTTCTCCAACTAAAAAGATGTAAGCAGTAAAAATATTTAAAGCGTCGCCTATGGGGATTTTTAAGTAGCAAAGTTTGGCGCCATTTCACGAGTGTGTGCAATTTTGAAGGGTTACATGTTGGGTATATATTGACTCGGCCTAACTTCATCTTTCATATTATGCAAAAACATTGGGCTAACTTTAATGTTTTTTTTTTTTTTTTAAAGCACAAAACTGTTTTATTTCCAAAAAAAACGTGTTTGAAAAATTGCTGCGAAAATACCATGTGCGATAAAAAGTTGCAACGACCGCCATTGTATTCTCTAGGGTCTTTGCTAAAAAAAACATATATGTTTTGGGGTTCTATGTAAAATTCTAGCAAATAAATGATGATTTTTACATGTAGGAGAGGAATGTCAGAATTGGTTTGGGTGTTCCAGAACGCCTGATGGTGCTCCCTGCATGTTGGGCCTCTGTATGTGGCCACGCTGTGTAAAAGTCTCACACATGGGGTATCGCCATACTCGGGAGGAATAGCAGAATGTGTTTTGGGGTGTAAATTTGTGGTATGCATATGCTGTGTGTGAGAAATAACCTGCCAATATGAACATTTCTTTAAAAAAAAAAAAATCTTGATTTTTGCAAAGAATTGTGGGAAAAAATTACAACTTCAAAAAACTCACAATGCCGCTTTCTCAATACCTTTGAATGTCTTCTTTCCAAAAAGGGGTCATTTGGGGGGTATTTGTACTTTTCTGGCATGCTAGGGTCTCAAGAAATGAGAGAGGCTGTCAGTACATCAGATGTGATCAAATTGATCAATTTTCAGTATTTGGTATCATAGCTTATAGACCCTATAACTTTCACCCAGACTATATAATATCCCAATTTTTTTTTTTTTTCTTTTACCAAAGATACAGTGCGCAAAATAAGTATTTGAACACCCTGCTATTTTGCAAGTTCTCCCACTTGGAAATCATGGAGGGGTCTGAAATTGTCATCGTAGGTGCATGTCCACTGTGAGAGACATAATCAAAAAAAAAAAAAATTCCGGAAATCACAATTTATGAATTTTTAACTATTTATTTGTATGATACAGCTGCAAATAAGTATTTGAACACCTATCTATCAGCTAGAATTCTGACCCTCAAAGACCTGTTAGTCTGCCTTTAAAATGTCCACCTCCACTCCATTTATTATCCTAAATTAGATGCACCTGTTTGAGGTCATTAGCTGCATAAAGACACCTGTCCACCCCATACAATCAGTAAGAATCTAAACTACTAACATGGCCAAGACCAAAGAGCTGTCCAAAGACACTAGAGACAAAATTGTACACCTCCACAAGGCTGGAAAGGGCTACTGGGAAATTGCCAAGCAGCTTGGTGAAAAAAGGTCCACTGTTGGAGCAATCATTAGAAAATGGAAGAAGCTAAACATGACTGTCAATCTCCCTCGGACTGGGGCTCCATGCAAAATCTCACCTCGTGGGGTCTCAATGATCCTAAGAAAGGTACCTGAAAAGAGCTGGGACGTCATGGTTTGAAATCATGCATGGCACGGAAGGTTCCCCTGCTTAAACCAGCACATGTCAAGGCCCGTCTTAAGTTTGCCAATGACCATTGGGATGATCCAGAGGAGTCATGGGAGAAAGTCATGTGGTCAGATGAGACCAAAATAGAACTTTTTGGTCATAATTCCACTAACCGTGTTTGGAGGAAGAAGAATGATGAGTACCATCCCAAGAACACCATCCCTACTGTGAAGCATGGGGGTGATAGCATCATGCTTTGGGGGTGTTTTTCTGCACATGGGACAGGGCGACTGCACTGTATTAAGGAGAGGATGACCGAGGCCATGTATTGCGAGATTTTGGGCAACAACCTTCTTCCCTCAGTTAGAGCTTTGAAGATGGGTCGAGGCTGGGTCTTCCAACATGACAATGACCCGAAGCACACAGCCAGGATAACCAATACTTATTTGCAGCTGTATCATACAAATAAATAGTTAAAAAAAAATCATAAATTGTGATTTCTGGATTTTTTTATTTTTTATTATGTCTCTCACAGTGGACATGCACCTACGATGACAATTTCAGACCCCTCCATGATTTCCAAGTGGGAGAACTTGCAAAATAGCAGGGTGTTCAAATACTTATTTTCCGCACTGTATGTAGCAGTAAACATTTTAGGCCAAATTTATGAAGAAAAATAACTTTTTTGCAAAATGTTATAATAGAAATGAAGAAAAATTCTTTTTTTTTTTTTACAAAGTATTTGTTTTTTTCATTTATAGCGAAAAAAAAAAAAAAAAACGCAGAGGTGATCAAATACCACCAAAAGAAAGCTCTATTTGTGGGAAAAAAAGGACAACAATTTCATATGGTTACAGTGTTGTATGACCGAGTTATTGTCATTCAAACTGTGAGCACCGAAAGTTGAAAATTGGTCTGGTCATTAAGGGGGTTTACGTGCCCGGTGGTCAAGTGGTTAATGAACCCAGGGAGGAGGCAGGTGATTCACGGAGGGTAACTTAAATGTAGAGCGTACTGCTTCAGTATAACATCGCACCTGAAATCTCAGAACCTGGGAAGCAGAGAAAGTTTCTTGCGATATCCCTTATCCCTCGGACTCCTCATACATACTTATCCCCTGATGGTGTTACATCATCCTCATCCTCGACATTTTCTGTAAGGAGATCTAAAATAACAGAAGGAGGTCTACTTCGCTTTTTGTCCTTTTGTGAGGGCTATGTGATTAAAGTAGCAATTCTCCCTTCTAAGTTGTTCAGGGCTGCCAGGAAAGTGTCCTCAGTGACATATGTAAACAATAGCACCACAGGAGAGGCTGCTACTCCTGATAGAGGCAATGGCTCATCCTGTACAGGTGCGTCAGATATTACAGAAGAGGAAGGTACAGAGGAAACACGGCTAGATCCCCGTCTCCTGTGGCAATGCTTTTTGTCCCTGGAATTTCTTCTTTGGAAAGACATATTACTAAGCAAGGCCAAGGTACCAAAAACGCATATACTACTGTGCTAGTTTATTATTTAACATTAAGTCTGCAACTAGTAACACAGTTTCATGCTGGAGTGGGCGTCTAAATTTGGGAGTGCTCAGCCAACCACAGAGATCTTAACTGCCCTTTTATGCTGCTGTGTCCCTTCAGGAGAGAGCTCCAGGCTTGTGAGGCTCCTTAACGACTTCCTGCCTGTTTGATTGCTGCGGGAAAAGCATTCCCGCGCACGTGCGTGACCCCGCCCCCTCCTTGCCGTACACCATAAAGCGCACCCCAGTGCGGGACCTAGGGGCTGATGCCGGCAGTCTAAGATGAAGGAAGATCCCTCTGACCATTTGACTGAGAGGAGGGAAGTGACGGCCGTCCATGGCAGAGCTCTGCAGCGGAAGGAGTGTGCTGGCTGAAGGACCCGACACTGTTCTGGAGCATGGTGAGTGAAATTTAGCTCTTTACTCCCTCTAGTGGTGGTCAAAAATAACACACCTATCCAAAAAGTAGGAAAGTTCCTTAAAGGGTTTGTAAAGGTAAACATTTTTTTCCCTAAATAGCTTCCTTTACCTTAGTGCAGTCCTCCTTCACTTACCTCATTCTTCGATTTTGCTTTTAAATGTCCTTATTTCTTCTGAGAAATCCTCACTTCCTGTTCTACTGTCTAACTACACGCCGTAATGCGAGGCTTTCTCCCTGGTGTGAACGCCCCTTCCCCCCCCCTCAAGAGGCTAGCAGGAGTGTCAGGACACTCTTTGCAGATAGAGAAAGAAGCTGTGCGTCCTGACACTCCTGCTCGCCCCCTCTCCCCTGAAGCGGCTTTCTCCACACCGGGAGAAAGCCTTGCATTACTGTGTGGAGTTACAGACAGAACAACAGGAAGTAAGGATTTTTTAGAAGAAATAAGGACATTTAAAAGCTAAATCGAAGGATGAAGGGAAGTAAAGGAGGACTGCACTCAGGTAAAGGAAGCTATTTAGTTTTTTCTTTTACAACACCTTTAGGCTTCATGCTTAGGACTCTTTCCTGGCTTACCTTATCCCCGCTGTAGGTTTTCTGCTGAGACCAGACAGAACCAAACTTCACCCTTCACAGCGGGTATGTGTGCTCCAGCATTCAGGGATATGGGTTCCTATTTAAAAGAGACCTCTTTCCTGGGCCTTGTAAAAGTTTCTGCCAGGACTTTTAGCGTACAGTGTAGCGAAATTGCTGGACCCTAGAGTCCCAGTCCTCCGAAGAGAGACATTACAGGCAACACCTCGTTCACAAGGCCCGGATACCATCCAGTTTTGGCGTAATACTTTATTGTCCCGTGGTGTATAATAAAGAAATATATATTTGTGGATTTTAGGTAATCTTCAGGCCTAAAAAAAGGAAAATTTATATGAAATACTTACCGTAATTTTCCTTTCCTGATGGACTCCATGGCAGCCTACGTGTGGGTTAATCCCGCCTCTCATACCTCATAGGACCCCTCTCCCATAAAGCTTTGCTTCTCACCATAGACTGTGTTCCGTAATATAGCCTACTCCAGCAAAGGGAGGGAACTCCTGCTGCCATGGAGTCCATCAGGAAAGGAAAATTACGGTAATTATTTCATATACATTTTCCTTTTTCCTGACAGACTCCATGGCAGCCTACGTGTGGGAAATAACTAGCCATACACACCTGGGTGGGCAAATGCTGGTTAAAGAAAACAAATTTAATTGACATTGTCAACAGAAAGAACATGTAAACCAAAATTAACCGACGATGAGGAAGCCGGTTCTACACAATAGTGCGTCATAAATGTATTTAACGACGACCAAGAGGCTGCTCTGCAGATCACTTCTGGGGACACGTGCCGGGCCGCCGCCCACGACGTGGCTACGCCCCGAGTAGTGTGCGGTTACCGCTTCCGGAGGAGCCAAACCTTTCGCCTTGTAAGCCCCCTGGATGGCTTGAACAATCCATGCTGCGATGGTTCTAGAGGAAGCACGCATTCCCTTGTTTTTCCCATGGAAGGAAACAAATAGATGATCGGATTGGCGAAAAGAAGCTGTGGCTTCCAGATACTGCTTCAACACTTTTCCGACGTCCAAAGGATGAGCATCAGAGTCCTTTGAACTCCGAAAGGTTGGAAGGACTATCTCCTGGTTCTCATGAAAGACCGATGACACTTTCGGTTTTGAACCTAGCATAGGGATCAGGACGACACGATCTGGGAAGAACGTAAGGAAAGGTTCTTTACATCCTAATGACCCAATTTCGGACACCCTCTTCGCTGATGTTATAGCAACAAGAAAGACCACTTTGAGGGAAAGATCCTTAACTGATAATTGATTTGAGTTTTGAAGGTCTGAGAAAAAGTCCAGGACTAATGGTAGGTCCCATTTGGAAAATCTTGGCTTCCTTAAAGGCCTCAGCCTTATGGCTCCTCTAAAAAATTGTCTGACCAGAGAGTGAGTAGCCCAGGATACACCTGTGAATGCGGAGATAGCTGAAACTTGGACTCTTAATGAGCTGACGGATAAAGGAAGATCAAGACCTGTTTGGAGAAAGCCTAGAATATCCTTGATACTGGGGTTCGCAGGAGAACCACCCATGGAAGAGGTGTAGTCTGAGAACTTTGACCAAATTCTTTGGTAGATTTTATTGGTGCTTGGTCTTCTAGCGTTTAACAAAGTAGCGATGGCTCTGCTTGGACATCCTAATGTTTCCAACCTTTTCCTTTCAAGAACCATGCCATCAAGTGCAGGTGGGTTGGACATGGATGAGGGATCGACCCTTGCAACAGGAGATCCGGTCTAGATGGAAGCTGAACTGGATCCCGGAAGCTCAATTGGGACAGTAACGGAAACCACGGCCTGTTGGGCCAAAATGGAATTATTGCCACTACCTCAGCTTCTTCCCACCTGAGTCTCGCTAGGAATCGGAGGATGACTGGGACTGGAGGGAAGGCATAGGCTCTGCTGAATCTCCACTGATTCGTTAGGGCGTCTTCCCCGAAAGCCTGGGGACAGCGGTATCTGGTGTAATACTTCACCAGTTTGAAGTTGCGTGGGGACGCAAACAGATCCACTTCCGGTGAAAAATCCAGTGACAGGATCCAACTGAAAACATCGTTGTGGAGAGACCACTCGTTGTTGTCGAGAGATTTTCTCGAGAGGAAATCCGCCTGTAGATTCTGAGCTCCAGGGAGATATACAGCTGACAAATTCGACAGGTGTGTCTGTGCCCAAGACATGATTGGATTTACCTCCTTCAGTAGAGACAGACTGCGAGTGCCACCCTGTCTCTTGATGTATGACACTGCCGATGTGTTGTCCATCCTTAGGAGGACTGAGGACCCTTTTATTAGGTGAAGGAAAGCATGTAGAGCACAAAGGGCTGCCCGAATCATTTGGAATTGTGACTTCGAGTCCCACTGCTGGAGAAAACCCTTCTGGAAGGGTCACATCTTCCACTGTGCCCATTAACCATAGGGACTGTGGAGACCATGGTACCTATTATGTTGAGGCATTGCGAGGCTTTGAGAAAAGGTGTTTCCAGAGCACAACGAATCCTGTCCCGGACTACAGGGATTTTCACTAGGGGCAGCGAGATGGTACTCAGAGCTGTGTCGAATTGGGCACCAAGAAAGATTAGAGATTGTGTCGGTTCTAGATGACTCTTCTCTTTGTTTAGTAGCCAACCAAACTCGGTCAGAATGGATATGACCAGGTCTTTGAGGGATAACAGCTGCTCCTTGCTTTGTGAAAGTAGTAGCAGGTCGTCTAAGTAGTGATGCAGACGAATGCCTCTGATTCTGATCAGAGCCACGACTGCCAGCAGGAGTTTCGAGAATACTCTTGGCGATGTTGTGAGCCCGAAAGGGAGACAAGTAAACTGGAGGTGAATATTGCCTACAGCAAACCGGAGATACCTTTGGAATTCCACTGCTATAGGGACGTGAAAGTAGGCATCTTTCAGGTGTATGGACACCAGCCTGGCTGAACTGCTTGACGGATCGTGAGGAGCGACTCCATCTTGAATTTCTCTTTCTTGATAAAGGTGTTTAGATGTGTCAGATCTATCACTGGTCTCCAGGAACCTGACTTTTTTAGGACCAGAAAAAGTGGTGAATACATCCCTTGGAATCTCTCGGCTGTTGGGACGTGTATAGCAGCACCTTGAGCCACAAGTGAGCTTGTGTATGACAAGAGGACTTGTCTTTTCTCTTCTGAGCAAGGCATGGTTGTGGGAATGAACTGCAGAATAGGCGGGGCGATAGATGTCCAAGAATGACCTATAGATACGGTCTTGACGGACCAAAAATCCTTTATCGAGGCTGCCCAGATGTGCTGGAATTGAAGGAGGCGAGCCCCGACTTTTTCCGTCTGGGCCGACCCTATATCAAAAGGACTTAGGGGCCTCACGTCCACCAGAAGAGCTTTTTGCAGACCTTTGACTGGAGGGCTGTTTTTTTTTCCGCCAGTTCTTCCTGAAATCACGCCCAGGTCAGTACCGGCGGGCCTCCCTTGCCCGATCTTGATCCTGCCTGGGAAAAAATGTTCTCTGTCCATACGGACGTCGATCCTGGGGAAGGAAGCTTGACTTACCCCCAGTGGCCCGGGAAATGGCACTGTCCAACTTATTCCCAAAAAGGGAGAACCCTAAAAAGGGTATTTTGCACCAGGCCTGTTTAGAGGCAGGGTCAGCCACCCAAGGCCGTAGCCACAAGGCACGTTTGGCTGTAACAGAGGAGAGCATGACCCGTGACACTAGGCGAATAAGATCAAGGGAGGCCTCCCCCAAAAAAACCGAGGCCATTTTCAGTTCTTGAACTGGAATACTTCTGGCTAAGTCTTCAGGGACGCAGGACAACACAGAGTCCATCTCACCTGTCCAGGCCTCCATGGCTTTAGACAGGGCTGCAAGAGCCAAGGCTGGTTTACAAGCCATGCCTGCTGTAATATAGATACGTTTTAGATCAGTGTCTATTTTCCTCTCCAGACCATCCTTGAAGGAAACAGTGTCTTCCAGAGGGAGGGTGACATGTTTAACCAGTCTAATCAAGGCTGCATCAACAAGAGGGGCTGACTCTAAATGTCTCACCTCCTCACTCTTGAATGGGTACATTTTTGCAATTTTGGAGATTAAAGAATTTTTCTTATCTGAGCCAGACCATTCCTCTGTAATAACTTCTCCAAGTTCACCCAGAAGGGGAAAGTTTGGGCGGTCTTTCTTTAGCTGCCTGAAGTACTTCCTTTGCTTGGAAGGTGCTTCTACTGGATCTTCCCACTTTAAGGCGTCCTTAACAGCTTTAATCAAGGTTGGGACCAGGGAAAAGTCAAAGCCCGCTGCATAATTAATACTTTCCTCATCACTATCGGAGGACACGCTTGGGGTGCGGTTAAGCTGGGAGGGCCCCGGCACCTCAGGATTATCCTGTACAAGGAGTGGGGGAGGCTCAACAGGAGGGACCGATGCTTGGATGGGCTCAGAGCCGTTCAAAGATTCTTGGACTACTCTTCTGACCAGGGCTTCCACCTGCTGGTCTTCACCTCCTCTTTCCCTTACAGCACGGGAATAACATGGCTCACAGAGGGATTTTCCTTCTGGGACCTGAGCTCTGCATCCCCAACATGATTTCCTTCCAGAGTGACTGGAGTGGCGGTGAGAATGGTGACTAGATGTGGATCTAGATCCCTCTCTATGATGTTTAGACGATGACCTAGAGCTTCTAGAGTTTGAATGACGATGCTGAGACCGACTCTCATCATTATCTTCACATGCTAATGACTGACGAACAGACCTGGAGGGGCTGGAAAAAAAGGAAATAGAATACTATTTTTTAAAATGACCAAAACCTCATTGAAAAACAGGTAGAGGGAAATAAATTCCATCCTACCTGCAGCGCAAGGTTTGGCCACAGGGGGGCGGTGACATATCCATGGCAGGAAGCACACAGTACTGCAATAACCAATAGGACACAATCAGTAATCTGGCATATAGATAAAAACAGTGGAAGAAAGGCAGTGACATACACAGCCTCTTACCTTAGAGCAGCAAGACAACCCTGGACGCAGTGCTCAATGTTCAGGAATGTGCCACTCTCTAGCTGTCTGTGACAGCTATTTAAACTTGCCGCCTAATGATGACGTCACCGCGCACTAAACGCGCTTGCGCAGTGCTCAGCATCCCCGCTGAAGACCTCGCGCGCATGCGCGATCGCCCGGACTGGAACCCGCAGTCGCAACCAAGCCTCGTTCGCAAACGAGACCTGCGCATGCGCACACCATCGGGAAGCGGCGAGGCTGGAACGCAAATGCGTTCCAGCGGCCATTCCTAACAGGACAGACAACAAACACAAACTGGCTGCCATGAAAGCAGTAAGTAGAAAATGATACATTACCAACGATGAACAACCCACGGTCTTGCCTGGAAATAGGAGCACCGCTGCTCACTCTGCACGGTCTGGGGTAATGAGGATGGGGCCACCTGTTAATAATCAGGGCATATGGCCAAAACTCTGCTCACCTGCCAGTGGCAGGGTAGTGAGAATTTTAAAACCACCATAGACAATAAAAATGTCCATCCAGCTAATAGCTGAGATTTGTTGGACTTCCGGAGCCATAGTCAGTCGCTCTATAAGTGTGCACCACCAGGACTTTGGACCGAGGGACATCTTTCTTTTAAGGTAAAAAGTTTTACCAGGTCCTAGGAGGAGGACAAAAAAGGAACACAGTCTATGGTGAGAAGCAAAGCTTTATGGGAGAGGGGTCCTATGAGGTATGAGAGGCGGGAAATAACACACACGTAGGCTGCCATGGAGTCTGTCAGGAATTTTTTTTTTAAATGTGTGCAAAAACGACTTTTGCAGCGAAAGGGTTTTTGTCACTTTAAGGCCTCATGCACACGACGTCATTATAGCTGCTGTTTTGGGCTTCAGGTTTTTTCTGCAGCCAATAAACTCCCCAGCATATTATCCTATGTGTCCATGCACACATAGGCTGTTATCAGTATTTTTTTCAAGGGCGTTTTTTTTAGAACTAATGAATTTTAAGAGCTTTTCCAGCTGTAAGAAACACTGATACAAACTGAAAAAAGCGACTATTCAGCATTTGAGTGAATATAGAAAAATAAATAAAAACGCTGCTGCAAAACTCATTCTACAGCCAACAGTACTGCCATTTTATAACATTCTGTGTGCATGAGGCCCAAGGAGAAAATGATAAATTTTGCTGCAAATTGATTTTGTCAAAATGGGTCTCCAAATAAATGACTAAAATAAATCACTTGGCTCTAGTCTATTGCATCCCAAGACTAAGCTTTTTGACTCCATACACACGATTAGCGTTTCTGCAGATTTTGTCTTGAGATTTACCAAAACCATATAATAGGAGGTAAACCTTAAATGCTTTTTCACACGGGTGAACCGTGAATTCGTTTTTTCATCCATCCGTGTACGGAGTGATCCCCACTGATCCACCCCATGTGAAAGAGCCCTTAGACGAGTTTCAATTTGTATGCAATCAGGCAGGCCCTCGCACTACGTGGTTTTGGTAAATCTGAAGACAACAATCTGCAAAAAAAATCTAATAGTGTGTATGGGGCTTTAGAGGATCCCTACCTATAGGCAGATATATGTATATTTGTATCCTCCTTTTTCTATCCCTCTCTTCACCTAGGTCTTTTACCTTTCTCTTCCACAGTTCTCTCTTCCATGTCTTCCTACTCACATTTTTTGTCGTCTTTGAACCACTTCTTCTCTTGCTCTCACTATTGCACAAGATGGTTTGCAATTTTCAAAAACAGCAAATAGCAGTTCAGTGATTTTTGTCTAGCCTACCCTGGGCACGATCAGCGCTAGGGACACTTTCGCACATTAGTTCCTCATAGGATAGCTTCACATTACTCGCAGGTTCCAGAATCTCCGGCAGTGTTCCCATGATTTATAACTTTAGAATACTGTTATTTTTGATTGAAAATTTGCCTGAACTTGATGAATCTTTGGCTGTCAGATTGACATAATTGTGAACTATCTGCATTCTACGTTCCTTTTGTATGACTGTAAAACTAACATGATTACAATGTTCATTTTTTGCTACCTATTTTTTTATTACGACATCAACAGCACTTCTTCTTGCAATGTTACATGATAAAAAAACATAAAAAGGATAAGTGGACAAATGCATTTAATTTTTTTTAATGTTTCCATTATTAAACATTTATGTATTGCAACAACCCCAAAAACACAAAATGTAAAAAATAAAATAAAAATTTGAATATAATATATATATATATATATATATATATATATATATATCTCTTTCTGAAATGCATCTAAACTTCAGTTATTGATGGAAAAGTAAAAAAGTACAGCCAGCTACATTATACAATAAATATGGATGCAGAGCATCCTGCAGCAGAACCAATTAATTTCATGCACATTTTTGTAAATGCTATAGTTTTTATAAAAAAGACATCTCCCATGATTCTTATCAGTTACTTCCTGCAGTGGTAATTCATGTGGGAGTGATGTTACATGTGTTCTACCAAACACCCAAGGGTAATGCAGGGATGCTTAGAGAAGGTAGGACAATGCTTTGATTTTGCAATGGAAGCTGGGCCCGGGAACTCGGTGCTTCACCCAAACACAAAGATCGTCAAATTGGGACCCAGTGTGTGTTTTTTCTCCACATATATCCATCAGCACTGCTGTCGTTTTTTGTGCCCTTTTGAATAATTGCTGTGTTTTGGAAACACCAGTCTTCACCTTGGTCCTACCTACCAGCACCCCCTAGCTCTGTAGTTATTCAAAGTAGGTTCATTTATCTGCATGTCCCCCTTAGTCGCCACAGGGGACCTAAATTTCGGTGACGCTTGTCGTCATCTACTGGCAGGGGTTTTAGATATTGTCCCCGACGAAGCGGCAATAGACCACAAAACTAGTTGAAATGCTTTTCGTGACAATCCAACTGATTTTTTCCCTCTTGGGGACCATTATACTGGCGATATGTATGGATTGTCACTATGCTTTTAAATCGTACATGATAATGTGTGTTTAATTGATTTTGTATTAATAAAAACTTTATGTATATTTTACTATATAGGTGTTTCTACACTTGACTTTACCCATTTACCTGTACCGTAATAGTCCAATTGCCCCTGCCCCTTGGTGTTTCGGTTTGGGGACTAAAAATTCTGATCTTTATACATCTAAATTTCTTGCTTTAGAGGCTATACTTAAATTTCATAAAGTCAGATATGGTAACAGTATTCTTCTCTAGTCCTAAAAGGCGGGTGAGTGTTTGCCTGAAGGGACAGAGAAACTCCATAGGAGGGCAGAAATCAGAACAAGGAAGACTAGGAGCCTGTGGAGAGAGACTATAACCCCCAACCAGGTTGTTAGCCGTGTCTGAGCGGGACGGGCCTCTGACCTCTTTTCTCTACCCCTGCAACCTGTCATTTGCAGTGCTCAGTGTCTCCAAATGGGGTAGTTCGAACTTTCATGATAGCGGGAGCAAAAGAAAAGCCTTCTGCATCAAGCAATAACCCAGGTGGCATCCAAGGAATCCTATGCTCTGTGGGAGCTGGGGGGATAGCGATGCCAACCAGGAAAACACACACACCCAGAGGAAGCCCCGCAATATACAGATAGGGGGAACAAAAATGGCACTACATTTGGCCAGACTGGCATTTCTACAACATTTAAAGTGTCACAGCTTCCGCACCATTAAACCCATGGGGATCAAATCTGGCACACTGGGGACCAGCTTTAAAGTAGCTTAGCACTAGTTATTGCCAACACATGGAGCAGGATTAAGAGGACAAGTCCACATCCTGACCTTGGGCGAGTCTTCAGAGACATGGCTCCACCTACTGATGGTCTAGAAGCCTGAACTCAAATAACAACCTGCAGCAAACTTGGTGCAGCAAAGGGGGAAGGGTTAGAAAGAAAATGCCCTGGAGTTTTTTTTAGCCAGTGTCCAATCACCTGAAAGGTAGCTGGCTATAATCCTTGGTTATGACTATGGATCCAGTATACTGTTCAATTAAGAAGGTAAGGTGCACATTTCTACATTTACTAACCCTCAAACTGGTCACAGGTCTACAATAAAAAAATAAAATTAAAAAAAGCAGTTAGTGGTGTCTGCACATAGCTTTTAAAACCTTTGTTTATTTACCAGGAACCCTAAAATCAGGCCCACTCCGATAAGCAACTTTTATCACTTACCTGCAGGGTCAAAGACTTGCCTCTCCCCACCTTCTTTCTCCTATTGGCTTATCATTGTTATGAGCATCCTTACTACCTAATAAGAAGATGCAGAAGGCAAGGCGGCCTGGGTCAGGCCTCAACACTCCAGCAAATGTCAAAATTAATATAAAAAAAAAAAAAAGGGAGAACCCCAGTATTTCGGTCTCATGAGACAGGAAAATACTTTGAAAGGTATGTAAAAGCACTGGATCAAAAAAATGTGCATGAAATTCAAATTTGAAGTGGAACTAAACAACCAGGACTTCTGTTGCTGTGTGAAAAGGCACTACAAGTCTCAACATACCTTGCCAGGTAGGAAAGATCTTACATACTATTAGGCTGCCAAACCATTCTGGATCTTGTAGTTCCACAAGAGCTGAAAAACACAGCTTGCTTTTCACTGCTATAGGGAGATATGGATTAACCAAGGGTTGGCTGCACAGAGATATGAGGATTTTATAGGCAGACAGTGGCCATTATAACATTTTTAAAAAGGTGCAACAAGGTTTATTTTTTACAACTCAAATGTTGCAATTAAAAGGCAAATTTGGTTTCGGTTCTACAAGCTGAACCATATGACAGTATCACAAATAAAGATTATGCGATTTACAGTATTTTGATCCAAATATATCAGAGTTTATCAAAAATACTTATACCAAATAAACCTTATATAAAAATGGCGGCCAACGCTGCAGGACATTTGAAAATATGTCATTTTGTCAAGTCAGGGAACAAAATAATTTATTAAGCTTTCATGGGCTTTACAAAAAAAAGGGAGAAATGCACTCTCTATAGGCCCAAATGTACGAGTAACCTTTTTGGATGAAAATAATGCTGGTTTTCAATTAGCCTTTAAGTTTTTTCTCCACAGTTTGTAGGTAGAAAATGAAACGTCTAAGATTTGTTCTGACATTGTCCAGGACACACAACTGGTCTGTGCTATATTTCTCTTTGCCTTCTTTCCTAATCTGTAAAAAAAAATAAAAAATAAAAAAGATTTTTTGAAAATTAGCACAATTGCACAATAGCTAAAAGTGTTTACATTTGATGCGCCTATGGCAAATTAAAGTACTTGTCTCTACTTCTAAAAAGGGGCATCCGTTCATACTGCATTTCAGTTTTGGGTGCCAGAGGGTTTCTGTTAGCTTCTTACAAATTTCTGGGAGATTAGAGTACACAGCTATCTATAATATACAGCGGGTAAAATAAGTATTGAACACGTCACCTTTTTTTACCAATTTTTCTAGGTAGATACATTTCTAAAATAGGTACTATGGACATTTCAACATTTTCACTATGTCAGGACCAACCCATGCAATCCATACATACAAAGAAACTAAAACAAATAAGTTCAGAAATTAAGTTATGTGTAATAAAATGGAATGACACAGGGAAAAAGTATTGAACACATGAAGAAAGGGAGGTGAAAAAAAAAAGCCAAGACACCAGCTGAAAGCTATCCATCAGTTATTAAAAAGCAATCCTGCCCCTTGTCAGTGAAAATTAATATCAACTTGTTCAGTCTCAACTGATGGCCTATAAAAAAATAACTAAAATAAAAAGGCGTCTCATTAACAAGGTGACACACAAGAAACATCTCATGATGGGTAAAAGCAAAGAGCTCTCTCAAGACCTTCATAATCTTATTGTTGCAAAACATACCAATGGTATTGGTTAGAGAAGGATTTCCAAACTTCTGAATGTTCTAGTGAGCACTGTTGGGGCCATAATTCAGAAGTGAAAAGAACATCACATTAAAAAAAAAAAAAAAAAAAAGGCCACGACCAGTTGCTCCTCGCAAGATTTCTGACAAAGGAGTTAAAATGATTATCAGGAGAGCTTTAAAAAGACATGGCCTGTATGCACACACACCAAACAAGATTCCATTGCTGAAGAAAAAGCATGTTGAAGCACATTTAAAGTTTGTTGCACATTTAGACAAGCCTGTGAAATACTAGGGGGGATATAGTCTGGTCAGATGAAACCAAAATTGAACTCTTTGGATGCCATAATACACACCATTTTTTGAGGTCAAATGGCACTCACCACAAAAACACCAAACCAACAGTGAAGTTTGGAGGTGGGAACATCATGTGTGGGGCTGCTTATCAGCAAACAGTAATGACAAACTTAAAGCGGAGGTTCACCCTAAATATAAGCCCTCCCATGTGATCCAGCATACTGGCGTCAGCGCCAGTATGCTGTTTTTTTTTTTTAATCCATGTACCAGGTGGTTTAAACTGCCCTTTAGGTGTACTGCAGACAGAGATGCCAAGTTTGTCTCTGCCCAGTAAAGCATGTGTAGAGCCAGGTTCAGGAGAACCCTGCTCCTCGTGCCCCCCTGCCTTGAGACGTAAGCTACTGCTGTAGCATTACATAGCCGACAGTATCTGGACATGCTGACCCTGTATCGTCTCCTGGAAGGCCCAAAGCCCTAGGCAAACTGCTTTGAGTTCCCTCCAATTGGAGGATCTCTTGAACTCTTCCCTGGACCAGGACCCCTGAGTCAATTGACCCCTGAGGTGAGCACCCCATCCCCAGGAGCTGGCATCCGTAGTTAGGACCATTGTAGCGGGGAAGGACCACACTAGACCCTGACTCAGATTTGCGTGAGCCCTCCACCACCAAAGTTTCCTTTTTACTGAAGTTGGAACCCTGAGCTCCTTTTCTAGGGGTTCTCCATGCGTCCAATTCTGTAGAATCGCCTGCTGGAGACTCCTTGAATGCAGGCGGGCCCACTGAACCGCAGGAATGGAGGATGTGAGAAGTCCCAGGGTGGACATAGCTGCACGAACTGACACTGACAGATTCGTCTGCACTGCCTTCACTGCTGCCTGAACCTTGATTATTTTCTCCTCTGGTAGAAATAACCTCTCCTGGATGGAGTCTATTGTGTACCCCAAAAAGACTATGACCTGAGAGGGGACTAGATTTGACTTCTCTCTGTTCATAATCCAACCTAGGCCCTCCAAATGGGCCTGGGTCCTCCATAGGTCTTTGAGAAGCTGATCTTCCATCTTGGCGAACAACAGGAGGTCGTCCAAGTATGGAATTACCGAAACTCCTTCTAGCCTTACAGGTGCCAAGGCCTCCGCCACCACCTTCGAAAAGATCCTCGGAGAGGAGGAGAGACCGAACGGCAGGGCCCTGAACTGAAAGTGTTTGATCTCGGTTCCTGTCCTGATCGCTAGGCGCAGGAAACGCTGAGAAGAGGCTTTTATCGGGATGTGAAGATAAGCATCCCTTAGGTCTATCGAAGCCAGAAAGCAACCTGCAGGAAGGAGCCTTCTGACCGAGTAGATGGTATCCATCCGGAACCTCTTGTACTTGATTGACCGATTCAGGAATTTTAAGTTCAGAATCAAACGAAATTTTCCTGCCGTTTTTTTTACTAGAAACACGTGGGAGTAGCAACCCGCCCCCTGTTCTTGTTGGGGTACCGGGGTGATCACCCTCTGCTGGAGAAATTCCTCTAACAGCGACAACATTGCCCTGGATTTCTCCTGATCCTTGGGCAGCTGGGTCGCATAGAAACACGACGGTGGTTTCTCTGAGAACTCCAGTGCGTAGCCCTCTGCAATAACCTTGAGGATGTATGCACTGGAAGTCGTCTTTGCCCACTGTGGAAGGAACGACTGAAGACGTCCTCCCACAGCCGGGCGACCGTCACTGGGGTTTAGCGGGCTGGCTAGGGGAGCGAAACTACACCCCGGGTCTCCCTCTACCTCTCTGAGGCCGCCAGGACCTTCCACCCTGACCTTTTTGTATCTCTTTAGGATCTTGGGGCTGGAAAAAAGGACGAAAATTTTTCCTGGTCCGCGGTACTACCTTCTTTAAGGGGAAGGCTTTTTTCCTATCCGCCGTCCTATCCAGAACAGTGTCCAGACCGGCGCCAAATACCAAATCTCCATCGAAGGGCAGACCACATAACTTAGCCTTCGAAGCCGTGTCCCCAGTCCAGGTTTTGACCCAGAGAGCCCTCCTGGCCGAATTCACTAGGGCCGAGGAACGGGCTGATATTCTCACTGACTCGGCTGAGGCATCCGCCATGTAGCCTACTGCCTTCAGAAGAATCGGGAAGGACTCTAGCAACTCTCTGCGTGAGGTCCCAGACTCAATGTGACCCTTCAGCTGTTCCAACCAATGCTCAAGGTTCCTGGCCACTACTGTGGATGCCATAGCTGGTTTGAGGTTGGCCAGAGAGGCATCCCAAGCCTTCTTTAAGAGCGCCTCTGCTCTTTTATCTAGGGGATCTTTTAAGGTGCCCGTATCCTCAAAGGCCAAGTCGGTATTTCGGGATACCTTTGAGAACGCAGCATCCAGCTTAGGTTTCTTATTCCATACCTGCGCTGGATCCTCATCAAAAGGAAATCTCCTCTTAAGTGATCGGGAAAAGAAAGGAGCCCTCTCTGGGTCTTTCCACTCCCTTCTGACTGCATCTGACAATACTCTATGTACTGGAAAGGTTCGATGCTTGACTTCGTCTAAACCCTGGTACATCTTGTCATGCAGAGACAAATGAGTCTTATCCACCTTAATATTTAAGGTGGAATGAATAGTTTTTAGTAAGTCATCCACCTCTTCTAAGGATAACTTGTAACGTGAAGAAGATTCTCCTGTATCTTCTTCTTCCGCCTCTGACCCTGAGACTAGGCTGCTAGGCTCTTCCTCCTCGGACTCACTACCTGCCCCTCTATAATCCAAAGGTGCACTAGTGGAGGCCTTAGCTGCTGACCCTGACGCCGCCCCTCTGTCCAAGTAGGAGCGAAACGACTGAAAGGTCTCTTCTAGCTCTTTCCTAAAGGAAGAGAGCATCTCTTTGGGTTGTTCGGAGGCTGCACTAGTAGAGGCTTCCCCTTTGACTATGTCCGCGATGCATGCCTTGCATAACGGCTTAGCCCAAGACCCTTTAAGGGTTGCTTTGCAGGTAGCACACCGTTTCTTAGGAGGGGGCACTGCAATTTTTAGCTTCTCTTTAGCTTTCTGAAAAACACAAAAGACAACAACCCCATGTTTAACTTTTTGCGTCTCAGACCCAAACCACCACCACCACCACAAAACAGCCAGTGAACAAACACACCAGGTCCCATCACCGCTGTACCAAACAAACAACACTCTCCCAGGGACGTGACTAGGGTGAGTGAGGCAGGCTCCTCTCCCCAAAGGGGCAGTAGGAGGGACATAACAAGGAACCAGGTAGACTTAAACCGCTGTTTTCCTACCTGGGCCGGGCTGGTGCATGTGGCTCCTGCTCCCGCCACCTCCATTCTCCCAGAACGCGGCGATAGTTTGTGCGCCTCCTTTTGAAAAGTCCCGGTTAACCCCACCGCTGTGGGAACCGGAAATTGCACCGCCGAGGCTGCCCCTCCCTTCTGCATTCCAGCGGCCGGAACCGGAAGCCGCCACGCACCGCCGGAAGTCCCGCCTCCACCAGAAATGACGTCGCCCGCCCTCCGTACCGGGACATCGCAGACCCCAGGAGACCGGCATCTAACCGCCCCCAACATGGCCCGCAATGCCCAGCCTATTGGCGCGGAACCCCCGGCAGCCTTTACCCTCGCCAGGCTCGAGAAGAGGGGAGCACCGAAAACGTCCCCCACGCGTCAGGGGGGAGGTAGGGTCTGCCTCCTAAAGAAAAACAACCGATCGCAGGTATGCCTTTAATCCGTCTCCCCCTGGAGAGAGTCCAGCATCCTCCTGGTTCCCTGCAGCGCTTCCACCATGGCCGGAGGAAACACTACAACTGAGGCCATGGTGGAGGTGGGCGGAAGTTATAGCAGTGACTGCAGTGTTTCCTGGGAAGTGGGTGGAGCTGCGCTCTCTCCAAGTGCTGTCCTGAAAGACGAAGTGAGAAAACAGGGGTGAATAGATTTTTTTACATTCACTGTATATGCAAAGCTATGCGTAAATTGATGGCGATTTACAAGTACCTGTAATCAATAAATAGCTATTGTTTGCAACTTTTTTTCCCCTCAAATACTGGCCAGACATTGATAGATAGTCATATGGGCCAATATTAAAACCGCACAGGGCTGGAAACTCCACAATACAAAAAAACAAAAACAGAGAGAAAGAAAAAACTGCCGCTCCAGGTGAGTGCACTAAGCACTCAATGTCCTCTCAGAGAGCGCCGGCAATGCACAAAGCAAGACTCAGAAGAGAATATATGGACGGGCACACACCAAAAAAGGTAGCCTTTAATGGTAAAGGAAAAAGCACCACAACACACAGCAAGCAGTGGGGTATGTAGCCGACGTGTTTCACACTGAGGTCCAGCACTTAGTCATATGACTAAGCACTGGACCTCTGTGTAAAATGCATCAGCAACATACCCCACTGCTTGCTGTGTTGCGGTGCTTTTTCCTTTTTTACAATTACAGGCTACCTTTAAAAGGTGTTTTGGTGTGCGGCCATACCATATTTTCTTTTCCGAGTCCTAAAAAAACAGTGGTGATCAAATACCACCAAAAGAAAGCTCCAATTCGTTGGCTTAATGATTCGTTGGCTTAATGACCCTGATACATGCACATGATCGGGAGGGGACGGCCCGATGGGTAGGTGGGCTCGGAGAGATGGGTCATAGCGCTTTCTCAACTACATCACTAGATAGCGATGAGCTCTAGGGCTAGTAGGCGTCCTTCTCATGCACATCTCCACATGTATTCTAAAATGTTGGTGGTTATTCAGCTGTGTAGTTGCTACCTGAACGATATGTGCATTGTGTTCCTTTCTTCTTAATTTTGTATCCTACTACTGTATCCTATGTATGCACACCAATGTCTTTTTTTGTCTCAATAAAACCTTTGTTGAAAGTAAAAAAAAAAAAGCTCCATTTGTAGGGGGGGGGGGAGGGGGGGTTGGGATTACAAATTTTATTTGAGTACAGCACCGCATTACAGCGCATTAATCACTTTAAAGACCAGGCAGTTTCAGGCCCTTTTTGTTTACATGAGTTAAGACAAGCGCTGTTATGCGTGACCAATTCACAAGTCCACCTTTGCGTGCTAGCATGGAGGACAGGGGCACTTTGTATGGATCTCCGACTAGCTGGCGCATGTGCTGGCTAGTAGCTTAGGTCTCCCAGTGGGGTGGAGGAGAGAGAGAGCCGCGGAAGCAGAGAGAGGGGACATCTAAAAAAAAAAAATACAAATAAAACAGTACCCGGTTGATGGCTGCAGCCACTTAAAGTCAAAGACCATTCCAGGTATGCAATTTGGTGGCAAGTGGTTAAAGTAACAGTGGCTTATCGCAAAAATGGCCTGGACATGAAGGGGGTACATTTTTACAGAGGGCAAGTGGTTTTCGAGCAAGTTCCAAAACTGGGGACTTTCACAGTGGGGCAAAGTTATAGGGGGCACCCAGGGGGTGTGTCTTCTACAGCTTTGCCAGTGTCCAGTCAGCTGAAGGTACATGCCTATAAAACTTATGGTGCATGAATATGCTGCCTGTGCCATGTCCTGCACAAATAAGTTAATTGTTTTACTAATTTCAACACCTTTTGCGCTGGCCTGATGAGCTATAGATTACTCCATTTTATTAGCTGCTCTTCCTGCACTGTTGAAAGCCCAACTCCAGGCAGAAAACAAATGATTGTGTGTAGCGAGTCTGTGCCCACCCTGCAAGGGTTAATAGCTCATTTTGTACAGGGGAGAGGAGAACCTGTTTTACTTACCCGATCCATCAATCCCCAGCAAAAAGGCACTCCCCATGAGGATTTGGACTGTCCATCGGCATCCTCATGTCCACAGCAGGGCTATTGCCCCTGCTCTGGTCTTGATGATGCCAGGACCCTAGACCACTAGAATGTAGTGGTACAGAGGCTGCAAGGAGGAGCAGAAATTTAGAAAAGTATATTTCTACCCTCTCCGTTTTCACCTGATGTTCTGACCAGCAACACACCTCCTGTTACTCACAGGGCCACCTTTTGACAGCAGCATTGTCAGTCTGGGGGGTGGGGAGTATTAGATGTACTAGCAGATTTAAATACAAACAAATTGAAGCCAAACTGCAGCCAATTCTTTATAGGCAGTTAAACCAATGCCCCCCCCTTTGCAATAAAGGTTTTACATAAACCAAAAAAGGTTTTGCAGAAATGGTTTTACAGAAATAAAATCTGATACTTGTAATCTAATCTAATATTCATCTATTAACAAATGAATGAATGGATTGGGTCTCTGAGAATAATTGACACACACACACACACACACACACAATTGATTTTGAAATTTGACCGACCAAACCTTCAATTTCACTTCCTGTTCCTACAGAAAAGAATTTGTGTCTCGGAACCTTTTCGGAATTTTCTTTTCTTGCACATGCGCATTTCTTTTTCGATAACTTTTTTTAGAAAATCGTTCGTTTAAAAAAAAAAATATCCAACATGTCGGATTATAAAAATGTGATGGCCGCATGAAAATCGGCTGTTGCTGCAGTCCACCAACGAAATATATTGCGAAATATGAAAATTCTTAGATAAGATTTTCGAAAGAAAGTTCTTTCGAAATTCGACCCGTGTATGGACAGTATTAGTCTCACCTTTCCCCATGGCAAATTAAGTAGATAGGGTTACATTCTTAAGATATAAGAGTTTGCTTTAGTAAGATTATAAGTTCTTTAATATTACACTACTTCTTGATTAGGATATTAAGAAAATTCTGTTAAACGATTCTTGTCACAGCTTCTTACATGCCATTCCTCAGGAATGTTAATGCACAAGAGTCTGACCAACTACCTACCCTTGTGTAAAAGAGAGATTTATAATTTGTGGGCTTTCTGTGGAACTATAATGCTGGATGGGAGCTTTTGGTCAGAAATTCCGACCGTGTATGCGCCCCATCGGACAAACTCGAATCGTCTCTCACAAAACTTCTAACACGACTGATATTGAACTTCCCCTTTCTAGTGCCGTTGTACGTCACCATGTTCTTGACGTTCGGAATTTCCGACAACATTTGTGTGAGCGTGTATATGCAAGACAAGTTTGAGCCAACATCCCTCAGAAACGTATCCACGGCTTTGTTGTGAGGAATGTCCGTTCGTCTGTACACGGCATAAGAGTCAGCGGAACGTTAAATCAGCCTCTTTAGAATGGTGGGGGATGTTTGGATGGGTTTGAGTTGTGAAGTAAAAGCTAGACCAGAAAGACGGTTGGGCAGATGCAGACACTCTTGGAAACTTTGAAGGAGGCTGACAAACTACCTGGCCCAAGACACACACACACACACACAGACACACACACACACACACACACACAAAAAGATACATTTATACAATCTTCATTTCAAGAAGAAGAAACTTCTTGACGATTTATATTCTACATTTTGATATTGTTCTTGTAATATTTTATTATTAAAACTATTTGAGTTTTTACACTAGAACTAAACTGATTTTCTTGGAACTTAACTCATCAATATGAATTATTGAATATCGATTATTAATCTCGATATTAACAGTAAGCATCCCTGCAATTGCTAAATGGTTTGTGTCTTCTCTGCAACTGATACATTCTGCTGGAGAGCTTGTTTTTTGAAAACTAGACTTACTGGCTTGATCACTCACATCTAAGCAATGGCAAGCCGAAATATACAAAAATGTTTAATTTTGTGTCAATAGCACTTTAACGCTTACAGTGTGGGAAGAGCCCCACTGTAAAAAACACTTTATTTGCTCAGTGTTGGGCTGTAAAATAGAAAATATCAGTACTCAGTAATGGCAATACTGCAGGCTCATGCTGGCACATGAAACAAAGGGAAGGCATGGAGTGAGACATCAATAAAGACAGATTTTGTTTTTCACTGACTGCTATAACTCATTGAACAAGCATATATGGCTAGCATTGTATAATTAAACTAGATGAGCCTTTACCTTTGATTTGAAAGCTGGCTGAATTTTCTTTAGGGCTTGATGTAACTTTAGCTCCACAGCAGCCTTTTCTGCTTCATCACCATCAGCAAATACATCAAAAATGGCATCCAGTGCTCCCCCGGAAACCACCAGGGAAGAATCTTGACTCGCAACTCCAAGAAGAAAGTTTCCTATTAACTGAAGGAGGAGAGAAACTTTAGAACATAACAAAAAACGGTTTTGTGACACTTTACCCATTTGGAAAACCTTTCCACCCGTCTCTTCATGCAGGTTTCTCAGCACCCGCTTTTCCTGAAGAACAAACCCAAAAATTCTTCAAATGCACTAGCTTCCTCTTAACCTTGTTCCCTTATGTGGACCCAGTGAATTCTCTAATAAAACGGTTGATGGCCAGCATCTTCGGCCAACCCTTTATGTGAATGAATATGTTGGATCTACTTCTGAGGACATTTTTTATTAAAGGAAATTGACAATAACTGGGTGTGTTTTTATTTATTTTTGGAATTTTTTTTGGTGAATGAGTAGGGGGTACAATGTACCCCCTACTCATTCACATAAAGGATTGGCCGAAGATGCTGGCCATCAATAGTTTCAATTAGGAAGAGTTCTCACTGGGTCCACATAAGGGAACAAGGTTAAGGGTATTCTACTGTCCTGATGAAAGTGCAAATCCCATTTTATAAACTTCATACACAAAGTACAAATCTATGATGTCTATTTTTTTGTAAAGATGATACATTATCACTGTGCTGCAGTATAGTAACTTTTTTAGGCCCCTTTCACACATGCAGACCGTTGAGGCCCGCCTGGCAGTTTTTTTAGGCAGACCTGAGCAGACACTATGTAGGTCTATGGAGCGACAAATGTCAGCGAAGACATGTCAGCCGACATCCGATCCGCTAAATTCAGATGGCTGGAAACCCTATTTTCCATCCATATAGTGGATCGGATGAAAACGGACAGGTCATCCGATCCCCCATAGAGGAGAGCGAAGCTCTGACAGATCCATACCTGCACAGTGAGCAGAGACAGACCTGTCATCTGCCAGCTCTGCGGGGATCAATGGATTGATCTCTGCTGAGCAAAGCGGAGTCCGTACATGGACAAGCCCACGTGAACAAGCCCACGTTAAGGTGCCGAAAAGTCAAAGTAAAGCTCAGAAAAAATAAAAATAAATTGCTTTGTTTCAACATACCAATTATATATACCATCCCTTTTATTTTTTTGTTTACATATGAGCTGTGGCCCATATAGTGCTTATGTGGCAAGAGTTCCCTGGAGTTGTGTGCAGAAACACTTGTCTTGACATGACATGCATGCAGGGGCAGGTGATTGGTCCAAAATGTATACTGTCTGCATTCAGGGCTGCTCACCCACCCCTGTGTGCCATTATAAAGAGAGGCAAGTCACAGAACAACATTTTCTGAACACTAGTTTTAAAACTAAAGTCTAGTTAAAATAGATACACACACTTTAATTTTTGAAACATCTTTTTGTATTTGGGTTATATATAACCAGCGCTTTCATATTTAATAAATGTATTCATTTAGGAACCCTTTAAGCCAGTGGTCAACAACCATGTCCTCAGGGCTCACCAACAGGCCAGGTTTTTAAGATAACTGAAATACATCACAGGTGATATCATTTGCTGCTCAGTGATTGCAGTATAGTGGAACCACTGTTTAAGAGTTGCTTGGTTTGAGAGCATTTTGATTTGCAAGCAACTTTAAAAAAAAAAAAATCTGACTCGTTTAGCGAGTGTTGACTTGCAGACAAGACTAGCAGAATTCAAGCTACATAGGCCTGCAGTACCTCGGTTGGTCTGAGGTACGGGGCCGCAGAAAACGAGCCTTTTCGGCCATTTTCGTCGCCCTGGCGCCCTCCCACCTCTGCCCGCATTCAGTATGGCATTCCATTGAAGTCAATGCAGAATTAATTATTTTCCTTTCCATTGACTTCAATGGGAAAACTTCCTTTGATATGCAAGTACTTTGGATTACGAGCATACTGCTGGAACGGATTATGCTCGTAATCTGAGGTTCAACTGTATTCTAGTCTGCATCTCCCCAAGGTAATACATAAAACCTGGCCTGTTAGTGGGCCCTGAGGACAGGTTGATGACCACTGCTTTAAGCCTCTACCAGAGCACTCAACATGTGCACCCTGCCATCAGCAATACCTGTGTAAGTAAAAGAAAAACAAACAGTCGTAGAAAAGCATGGTAGACCTTATCCACGCTTTTAAAATTAAAAGTAATCGAAGTCCAGATAAACTGTACATAAATTCACTTAGTATATATCAGACAAAGGGGTCATTTTACGAAGAGTTAAAGGGCAAATAAAATGCAGCAAAATAGCCCTTACATTAAAATCAGTTTTGCAGTAATTGCCGCATATTTTCATGCAGTAATTTGTCACATTGAGCTCGTTACTAAGGATTGGGATCTCCGCTGACAGCATATTGTAAAGAAAACATGCCGGCAATTAAAAAATATGAAAAAAACAAAAACAGCGTCCCCCGAACCATATCGGGCCCTGCCCTCAATATGAAAATAATTCTGCCCACCCCCCAATGCACCTTGTCCCTATGTTGATGGGGACAAAGGCTTCTTCCCCACTAACCTGGCATGTGGAGTTGTGGACTGCAGGTGGGGAGCTTAGTGGAATCTGGAAGGGGAGGAGTCTTCTAGTGAGGTTGTCGGGTGGCCCCACCCCCATGTGAAGTCACTGGCCAGAAGCATACTCCTTTCCTTCCCTTAGCCATTAAAAAACCAGCAAGTGGAGGAGCAGGCAGTTGTCGAGAGCCTTCGTCGGGGCCCGGGAGGTTTTTTTTCAGGTCCAGCAGGTGTCAAGATTAATGTTGAATCTACTTCTGGGGACATTTTCTTTTTTTTTTATAAATTAATTTTCAAAAACCACACGCCTTTTGAGTTTTGCCATTGGGTTCCCAAGAACTGAAGGGCTTGGTATGCATTGGAGGGGGACCCCACGCTGGTTTCCCCCATGTTTTCATTACATTAAGCTTCCAACGGGGAACCTGCAGAAAGCAGACGAGTCTTCCATTGTAAGGAGTTGTAAAGGCAGAAGTTTTTTTTTTATCTTCATGCATTGTATTCAACAAGTTATATGGGCTCCGTATCTGAATGGACACATGGAGCTGCAACTTGGCTCCAGTGCCCCCGTAGGAAGCTGCTGACTGTGGGGGTACTCGACAAGAGGGAGGGGCCAGGAGCAGCAAAGAGGGACCCGAGAAGAGGGAGGATCTGGGCTGCTCTGCGCAAAAACCAACTGCACTGAGCAGGCAAGAATAACAAATAGGATTCTATACTTATCGTAGAATCTTTTTCTCGGAGTTCATGGACGGACACAGCCTTAATCTTGACAAAGTGGGAATTAGCCTTCCTTTAGGAGTGACTAGGCAGAAAGTGTTAACAACTTCAAAACTGAACAGCTGCGCCCAGGGTGCGGTCCTACTGGCTATATCCCCTCAGCATGCACCAAGCAGTTCAGTTCGTAGCAAGCAGTACAAACTTAAAAAGAGGGGTGGGTGCCGTGTCCGTCCATGAACTCTGAGAAAAAGATTCTACAGTAAGTATAGAATCCTATGTTCTCTTTCGTTCATGGACGAACACAGCCTTAATCTTGAAAAAAAGTGGGAAAGAGAAAGAAAGAAGGGCTGCGGCCACAGCACCACCTCTCGATTGAGTCGAGACGCTGGGAGATCTACGTCTGGTGTGCCCCATCTTGGGCAAAGGAGCTGAAACACATCCAGGTGCAGAGACCATTCCCCTTCTTGTGCCTCCTTGATGGTTGACATATGCCACAGCAGTTGCGTTGTCCGACTGGATGCCCCTGTAACCCCTGAGACCATGTTGAGAGGCACAGCCTGATTGCCTGAAGTCCAGGACCATCAATCAGCAAGTGGGAATCCTCTGGAGACCAGCGACTGAGTCAAATAAACCCCCCAAGACTCCGCCCCCAAACAAGGGAGGTCCTGACCAGGTGGCTTACCCGGAATTGATAATCCAGGGATGAGGGGCGCTTGTCCCATATGGACAGAATTTCCTTCTGTAGCACTCGCGTGTGAGATTGCACATATGGTACTGCCTCGAAGGAGGCCACAATGAGGCCCAGGACTCGCATGCAAAAGCAGAGTGACGACCATTTCTGGGGTGTCAACTGCCGCACCGCAGCCTGAAGGGTCTGCAACTTTTCCACAGAAAAAAAAAAAAGCCTTGCCTCTGAGGAGTCCAGAATCAACCCCAGATATACTAGGCGTTGAGTCAGTACCATTACTGACTTCTGAATGTTCAGTACCCAACCAAAGTGTTGGAGGGTTTGACAGGTTATAGACACGCTCCCCTCCAATTCTGAGGCTGAAGCAGGCCCTCAGAAGCAGGTTGTCCAAGTAACCCACAATATCAATCCCACATTGTATTAGTAGGGCGAGAATAGGGGCAAGCACCTTGGTGAACACCCTTGATGCTGATGCCAGGCCAAAGGGGAGAGCCACAAATTAATAGTGGTCTTCCCCGACCGCAAAGCGCAGAATCTCTGATGCTTTGTGTATATGGGGACATGTAAATAGGCATCCCTGATGTCCAAGGATGCCAGAAAGTCCCCTGGCTGGAGGGCAGTGATGACAGAGCAATCGATTCCATCCGGAATCTTTGTACCATCACAAAGCAATTGAGGGCCCTGAGGTCCAGAATTTGGTGAACACCCTCCTTCTTTGGTACTATGAACAGATTGGAGTAAAATCCCTGAAACCGATCCTGTACTGGGACAGGAATAACCACCCCGCGTTTCAGCAGGTCTTGAACTGCCCCAAATAGGGCTTACCGACGAGTCAGTTGTAGCAGGAGGTTGGAGGAAAAAAAAAAAAAAAAAAAATAATCTGTTTGGTGGGCAAGAGAGAAACTATCTTGTACCCTGAAGACACTGCTTCGCAAACCCACCGATCGGGTACCTGAAATGTCCACCGGGTTGTGAATTTGCGAAGAGTTTCCCCTACCCGAGAGATGGGTGGGGTCAAACCTTCATGCGGACGTAGCTTTGTCTGCAGGTTTGCAAAGCCAGGGACGTCTCTGTCCCTGAGCAGGCGCTTGTGTGCAGTAAAGGGCCCTTGCCTACGACGTGGCTCCTTCCCCTTTTTGGACTGTGGGAGCAGTGCTCTCTTACCTCCTGTAGCATCTTTAATTATGTCATCCAGGGAAGTTCCAAAAAGTCTGTCGCCCTTAAAGGGCAAGTCCATCAGTGCTTTTCTTGGAAGATTGGTCGGCGGACCAAACCTTTAACCAAAGTAGGCGGCGCAACACCACCGCCTGACCTGTCCAAGGCCGAGTCACAAATGAATTTTAGGCCTTGTACTAGTTGGTCAGCTAGGGCTACCTCGTTCGAGGAAGCCCGACGTAACCCATTGAGCAGCATCTTTTCCCCATTCCGCGAGTGTCCGAGACACCAGAGCCCCAACTATGGTTGGGCGTACCGCCGAACCCACTACCATGTACAGGTTGTGGGTGTTCGCCTCAGCCTTCTTGTCCGCAGGACTTAAAGCAGTGTTCCACCCAAAAATTGCACTTTCCGGTTCCTCCCCCCTCCGATGTCACATTTGGCACCTTTCGGGGGAGGGCAGATACCTGTTCAATACAGGTACTTGCTCGCACTTCCGGTGATAAATCTACACCATGTCCGACCCCTCCTCTGTCTTCTGGAAGAGGGACAGGTCCCAGAAACAGCAGAGACCAGCAGTGCAGCTCGTGTATGCGCAGTAGGGAAGCAGGCTGTGAAGCCGCAAAGGCTTCACCTCCCGATTCCCTTACTGAAGATGCCGACGCCTGCACTCCGGAGCCAAAGTACAGAGCCGAGGGACAGCATTGGCTTAGGACATCACCGGTGCCCTGACAGGCAAGTGTCCTAGTATTAAAAGTCAGCAGCTGCAGCATTTGTAGCTGTCGACTTCATTTATTGCTTATAGCATGTATTTAGGCGATATTTACCTTTACATTTTGCAGTAAATAATGCATCATCTTTATTTTTAGTTTTTTGTGAATAGACCGAATTCAATAATTTATGCAAATGAGTTGTGGTGCTATAAACACTCTGACAGTGCTACACCTTGCCATGTGTTAAAGGGGTGGTTCCCCTAAAGATAAACTTTTAACATTGCATTTCTCCTCTTAATCACATCTAGAATCGGCTGGTATTTAAAAAAAAAAAAAATCCGTCCGTACATACCATTTTCTTCATGTAGTCTCACCGCCGTTTCCGGTATGATGGTTGGGGACAGGCTTTCGATTGACGCATACAGCGCGTCACGAGATGCCGAAAGAAGCCGACCGTTGGTGCGGCTCTATACGGCGCATGCGCACCAACGTTCGGCTTCTTTCGGCATCTCGTGACGCGCTGTATGCGTCGATCGGATGCCTGTCAATCAAGTAGGCACGCCCTACCCCGACCATCAGACCCGGAAGCGGCGGTGAGACTAAATGACGAAAATAGTATGTACGGACGTTTTTTTTTTTTAAATACCAGCCGATTCTAGATGTGATTAAGAGGAGAAATGCAATGTTAAGTTTATTTTTAGGGAAACCACCCCTTTAATAGGGATATATGCCACAATGATGTAGGTTGGGGAGCTCCAGAATGGCTTTGGGTTCTTGAGGCTTTAAAAAAAAAAAAAACAATTAAAAAAAAAAAAAAAGTGTCTGCTACACACAATGGCATTGTAGGATGAATGATCCGTTTTTTTTTTTGGTTGCATACTAGTCTCATATCGCAAATAAGGAGGTTACTAAAGTTTTGAAAATTGTCATAATAATAAAAATTCAGAAGTGATGCGTTTTATTTGTATTGTATGTTCAGACAACTATACTGATTAAGCGAAAATCGTATGGTCTGGTATCATGAGAGGAAAAAAAAAAAAAAAAGAAGAAGAATATTCATGCTTGTCCAGTCCGACATTTTCACATTCAGATTATCATATAGGGTAATTTGTTTGTATGATCTTCTGATAGTTGTACAGGCCTTAAAGCGATAATAAAAGTTTGAACTTTTTTACTAATTTTTTAAATAAACACTTCATACTTGCCTCTGCTGTGCAGGTCGTTTTGCACAGAGTGGCCCCAATCCACGTCTTCTGGGGTCCCTTGTTGGCCGTCTCGGCTCCTTCCTGCATCAGATAACCTCCTCTAGGAAGCACTTTACCAAGGGGGTTACCTTGCGGGCATACTCCCGAGTCCATAGACACGAATGCAGTACTCAGTCCGCCCCCGCGTTAAACTTGATTGACAGCAGCACAAGCCAATATCTGCGCTGCTATCAATCTATCCAATAAAGACCCGAGAAGCCAGCGCGTTCGACACGGGACTTTCGAGGGCTCAGGTAAGTAAACCGGGGGGGGCTAGGATGCATGAAGGAGGAAAAAACAGGAAGTTTTACGACCTCTTTAAGGCCTGGTTCACACTACTGCGTGGGTTTGCAGCTCACATTTGCTCAGGCACGGCAGCCAAATCATTTAAATGGGTGGTTGCCTAAAATCAATACACTTAAAACAGAAATAAAACCAAAAAAGGTAACCAGATTATGTACACGATTCAGACCTACAGGTATAACGCCTACCCAAGAAGTAGTCTAGCGCTTAGATAAAGTTTAGTGGTAACTGTAATAAATCAAAGATTGTACCTTTAGTGTTTCTGCTGTGTTTTCACTCTTTGCCAGCACACTGCCTGTGATCCCAATAATACTGACAGCATTCACCCTTGTGCTGGTGTTATCGCTAGAGACACAACCCTCACCAAATTTCATAACTTGTTCTGGGGTCATACACTGTAAAAAAAAAAAAAAAAAAGCAGACAGCAGAAAACAGAAATAATTAACAGAGAATGATTAATTTTCCAGTATTTAAAAAAAAAATATATATAGAAATATATTTTAATATCATGTTGCATAGATACCTGTGGTATTTCTTTAGAAGCCATGGTCTGTAGCAACGCTCGCACAGCACTGCTTGCAGCTTCTAAAAATTCACCCTGCTTTGGAATATCTGAGGAACAAAACAGAAATATGAGAAACCTAAATATATCAAAGAGGATTTCCTTGTCCATTGAGGCAACAGGACATTTTTAACCTTCAGAATCTCCAACAGCAGACCACTAGAAAAAGTAGTGCACAGAATCACCCAAAGGACTTTTTGTATCCGAGGTTAGAATCAGCTAAGGTCTTCATTTCCACCTTGTAAAATGTGTGAACAAAAAGAACAAGGTGGCATTCCTGCACATCTGAGAAACAGTTTATGTGGAATAGCCCAAAGATTGATTCAGAGTACCTAGCAGAGCGAGTCTCGACAGGAAAGGCTTAAAGCGCAACTCCATTTTTGTTGAGAAAGAAAACATTTCCCTCTGGGTGATCCATGTACAAGGATTTTAACAAACTTTGTTGCAGATTCCTACCATTTGTTGTTTGAATCCATGTGGGAGAGTCAATCTAATCGAAGTGGTTTCATAATTAACAATCAGCTGCAGCTCCTGCATCCCTCTAGACCTCACCAAAAATTAAATTTTTATTGCAAGGGATGCCCGATATCGGACCTGTATCTTAGGGAAGACTTCTGGGAAAATTGGTGAGCCAATCACACAAGCAGGAAATTGTGGGAGAAATTTGGGAAAGGCCCCTTGCCGTTTCAACATGACTGTGCACCAATTCACAATACAAGGTCCATAAAGACATGAATGAGCGCATTACAGGCCAGATTACCAGGTGAAAACAAAAAAAAAAGGCCTAAAATAAAAAATAAAAAATGCAACCACCACATTTAAGGATCAGCAAGTTGAAACATGTACATTTTTAGAATTTGTGAAAGGAGTGGCTTTTTTTGATGGGTTTAAAAGTCAATTCCAGACGTTTGAGATGAGCAAGATTCTAACCCGTTTAACCTTTTTTTGGTCAAGGCACCTTTTAAAATTCTGCATAATGCTGAGGCACTGAATTCTATAAATGGGAAAAAAATGTTAAGCCCCTATACACACACGGCCGGGTTTCCCTGTTGGAAAAACTGCAGGGAGAGCTTTGGCCAGGAATCCCGGCTGTGTGTATGCTCCCTCGCAGTTTTCCCGACAGGAAAACTACCGGGAATACCGGCAGGAAAATAGAGAACCTGCTCTCCATTTTCCCGGCGGTTTTAAACTCGGCAGTTTTCCTATGGGGAAACACTGCGTGGGAGTATACACACGGCCGGGATTCCTGGCCAAAGCTCTCCCTGCAGTTTTCCCAACAGGGAAACTCTGCTGTGTGTACACGGGGAAACTTACCGAGCAGGTTCTCGGGTTTCCCCTCGGTTTTCTCGGTAGACTTTTTACCGCCGAAACTAGTGTTTTTACTTAATGCAACAACATCCACACATGTAGGACAACCAATATTAGAGGCGATTTCTTCCTCCAAAGCAAATACACCTTTGCATACTGGTACCGACTAGTATTCCAGTTTCTCTCCTTTGCTCATCTCTAATGTGACCCCCCAGTGCTGACAGAGGGAGGCACAGGAGGGTCAAACAAAGACTGCTGCGCAGGCATTCAACACCCTCCTTATCAACCGATGAGGTCATTGGTTGTTAGGACACCGGTGGCTGGAAGGTTGTATTGGTGCACAATGAAACCTAACTAAAAGGCAGGCTTGAGCCACCCGCTGAGTTGTATACAATTTGTGGGCAACTTTTTAGGCACCTCTGAAGAAACTTGGTACCCTGGTTGGAAAACACTGTTCAAAATTGGTTATGGGTTGGGACAAAAACACAGGTGCTTTACACTCAAATTCAAAATACCTACCCAACTGTGTGAAGGCTAATTGTGACAAGTGTTTAGAAAGTTCCTGTAATGCAGGGGCTCCACCCAGGTTCTCGATGTCCAGCACTGACAAAATGTTGTGCAAGCACGTCAGTGCTCTGCACTGCACATTGTAAATCCTGCAACACACCAACAAAAAAACACTGTTAGCACCAGCTGTAATCACTCATAGACAAAACCAAAAACAAGCAATAAATGACAAAAAAAAAATACTTTGTAATTAATGGCTTCCACGTTGCATTCTGTTTACAAATCTGCAGTGCATTGTCATCAGGGAACCAAGTCTTTTCGAATACCTAAAGAAAAAGAAAAGAAAGAACATAAAAGAACTGCAACAAATATAAAAAGTGAAGCTCCAACTTTGTACCCACCCCCTCCATCTCTTCTAAGACTACAATATAGTGTTCTAGCAAACTTTAGTTCCCATTCCTTGTTTCTAATCTAATGGTACGCTAAACACACTTTTCTTAAAGCGGATCTCCACCCTAAAGTGAAGATCCGCTGATCGGAACCCTCCCCCCTCCGGTGTCACAATTGACACTTTTCAGGGGGGAGGGGGGTGCAGATACCTGTCTAAAGACAGGTATCTGCAACCACTTCCGGCCCGCAGTCTCGGGCAAAAGACGGGTTTTTTGGCGACATCCCGTCGCCCCCCCCGTTGTGTGCTGGGAACTCTCAGCTCCCAGCACACAGCGGGAGCCAATCGCCGGGCGCAGCGCGACTCGCGCATGCACCATAGGGAACCGGGCAATGAAGCCACAGCGCTTCACTTCCTGGTTCCCTCACCGTGGATGGAGGGGGGAGCAGCAGGGTGACGAGCAATCGCTCCTCCTCTGCTGCGGACGCCGCTGGACTCCAGGACAGGTAAGTGTCCTAATATTAAAAGTCAGCAGCTGCAGTATTTGTTGCTGCTGGCTTTTAATATTTTTTTTCTAGTGGGCCATCCGCTTTAAGGACTGTTTAAATTTTGTGCAATTAGTGCATGCTTGTCACTTGAAGGAGAAGATAACATTTGGTAACATGTTACACCCGTATCCACGATGTAACATGTTACCAAAGAGCACCAGCCTGCATCCCTCTGGTCCCCCACCATGACAGTCCTGTCCTAGCAGGAAAGAAAGGGCATGAAAAGGTCTTTCAGATCCCTAGACTGCTGCACCGTCTACATGGGCAGTGACAGATAATTAGCCCAGTGGGAGGGGTGAAACGCGTCAAGTTAGAAATTATTTGACGACATGCCCGTTGCTGTAAGTGTATTTGTTTTTAAACTTTTCCAATAAACCAAGCAGTATTACTTCAATATCTTCATTGGTATATTATATACCACAAGGGGAAACTTGTAAATCTGAGAAGGAAGGAAATACATTTTTTTTTTTGCCCCACAGCATATTACATTGTGTGACCACAGATTAAAAAAAAAAAAAAAAAAGTATTACATTTCTCCCTGTACCTTTTTCGGGATTAAGTGATCAAGGAGTGCCGAGTGAACTTCAGCAGACAAGCATAGTGGAGTAAGAAGCTGGCCTCCATCAGCCACAGATTTCTCCAAGCTAAATTCACTCTCATCGCTGCTGGAGAGCCCTTCCCACTCGTCATCAGATGGTTCTGGGGATAAAAAAATAAATAAGTAAAAAAAAAAGTTAATTGATTTACTGAAATAAATGTTCAAAAAAAATAAATAAATAAATAAATAAAAATACAGCCATATCCCAAACATTATTGTATGAATAATGTGGCTCCAAACAACACGCGTAGCAAGTCTCAATCACGACTGCTTAGAGGGGTTGTAAACCCTCATGGTTCTTCACCGTAATGCATTCTATGCATTAAAGGGGTTGTAAAGGTTTGTTTTTTATTTTCTAAATAGGGTCCTTTAAGCTAGTGCATCGTTGGTTCACTTACCTTTTCCTTCCATTTCCCTTCTAAATGTTTTGTTTTCTGTCCGAATTTCTCACTTCCTGTACACAGTGTCTCCTCGCAGGGATGTAGTACCAAGGGAGGGGGAGAGCACGCTAACCCCCAGCCAGAACAGCTCAAATGATGGGGACAAGCTTACTGAGGAACAGTAAGTGAGAAATTCAGACAAAAAAAAAAACATTTAGAAGGGAAAATCGAAAGAAAAGGTAAGTGAATCAACAATGCACTAGCTTAAAAAGAAACATTTAGAAAATAAAGAAAAAACCTTTACAACCCCTTTAATGCATAGAATGCATTACGGTGAAGAACCTTTAAGCAGTTGTGATTGGGACTTACTATGCGTGTTTGGAGCAATTGCAAGGATGATTCTCAGTGAAATATAAAAACTCCCAACATTTCTTAAACTGAAGTTAACCAATTAAGGTCCGCCTCCTGCACATATATGTTGGCAGAATGGCACGGCTGGGCACAAGCGCGTACCCGTACATCCTCTAAGTGCCCAGCTGTAGGTCGCGGGCCCGTGAACCGGTCCGAAGCTCTGTGACCGCGAACCCGATCGCCGCTGGAGTCCCGTGATCGGTCCCCGGTGTAAACACAGCTTCCCAGTTCTTCACTGTGGCGCTGTCATGGATCGTGTGTTCCTTGATATAGGGAAACACAATCAATGATGTCACACGTCCAGCCCTGACCCCTACAGTTAGAAACACATATGAGGTCACGTTAACCGCTGAAGGGGTTAACTCCCAAACTGCAATTGTCTATATATATATATATATATATATATATATATATATATATATATTATATATATATATATATCCGCCATAATGTATAATGCGCCATAACGCCATTATATATGTGTCCGCCATAATGTCGCGGTAACGAAAAAAAAAAAAAAAACACACACGATGATCGCCGCCATTAACCACTTAAGACCCGGACCAATACGCTGGCAAATGACCCAAGGGGTTTTTGCGATTCGGCACTGCGTCGCTTTAACAGACAATTGCGCGGTCGTGCGACGTGGCTCCCAAACAAAATTTGCGTCCTTTTTTTCCCACAAATAGAGCTTTCTTTTGGTGGTATTTGATCACCTCTGCGGTTTTTATTTTTTGCGCTATAAACAAAAATAGAGCGACAATTTAAAAAAAAATGCAATATTTTTTACTTTTTGCTATAATAAATATCCCCCAAAAATATATAAAAAAACATTTTTTTTCCTCAGTTTAGGCCGATACGTATTCTTCTACATATTTTTGGTTAAAAAAATCGCAATAAGCGTTTATCGGTTGGTTTTCGCAAAATTTATAGCGTTTACAAAATAAGGGATAGTTTTATTGCATTTTTGTTAATTTTTTTTTTTTTTTACTACTAATGGCGGCGATCAGCGATTTTTTTCGTGACTGCGACAATATGGCGGACACTTCGGACAATTTTTACACATTTTTGGGACAATTGTCATTTTCACAGCAAAAAATGCATTTAAATTGCATTGTTTACTGTGGAAATGACAGTTGCAGTTTGGGAGTTAACCACAGGTGGCGCTGTAGGGAATGTGTACCTAATGTGTTGTGTTTACTACTGTAGGGGGGTGTGGCTGTAGGTGTGACGTCATCGATCGCGTCCCCCTATTACAGGGATGACGCGATCGATGCTCCGGCCACAGAGAAGCACGGGGAAGCCGTGTGTACACACGGCTCTCCCCGTTCTTCCGCTCCAGGGACGGATCGCCGCACTGCAGCGGCGATCGGGTCCGCGAATCCCGCGGTCCCGGAGCTTCGGAACCGGGTCGCGGGCGCGTGCCCGCGACCCACGGCTGGGTACTAAAACCAACGTATATATACGTTGATGTGCCCAGCCGTGCCATTCTGCCGACGTAAATCTGCAGGAGGCGGTCCTTAAGTGGTTAATAGTAAAAAAAAAATTTTTTTTTATAAAAACGCAATAAAACTATCCCCTATTTTGTAAACACTAAATTTTGTGCAAACCAAATCGATAAATGCTTATTGCGATTTTTTTTTTTAACAAAAATAGGTAGAAGAATACGTATCGGCCTAAACTGAGGAAAAAAAAATTGTTTTTTGGGGATATTTATTATAACAAAAAGGAAAAAAATATTGCATTTTTTTCAAAATTGTTGCTCTATTTTTGTTTATAGCACAACAAATAAAAACCGCAGAGGTGATCAAATACCACCAAAAGAAAGCTCTATTTGTGGGGAAAAAAAAAGGACACCAATTTTGTTTGGGAGCCATGTCGCACGGCCGCGCAATTGTCGTTAAAGCGACGCAGGGCCGAATCGCAAAAAACTGGCCAGGTCCTTTACCTGCATTTTGGTCCGGGTCTTAAGTGGATAAAGCAGACCGTTTGCATCATTGAACTCCCACAACCTTGCATTTGCCATTTTTTTTTCCTAGTTTTCTTTTTTGGACCACTCAACATTTCCGGGATACGTCTCTCGAGAAAAATTACAGCCCAGTCGCCCTCAGCCTACTGCGATAGGGAGTCTCAGCATAGTCACTTGAGGATGCAAGAGGGGTCCCTGTGATGTCTTGTCTGCAGGGGAGCCTCAGAGGAGGTTGGTCTGTCAACCTCACCAACGTTGTGAACCAAGGTCTCCTGGGCAAAAAAAGGTGCCACTAGTATTAAACATGTTTCTTCTGCAAGAAACTTGGCCAAAACTATCGGAATGGGGTGAATCGGTGGAAATGCATAGGCCAGACTGAAGGTCCAGGGTATCTGTAAGGCATCTACCTCCAAGGATTGATCTCTGACACAGCAAGCAGAAATTGGTGACTTTTGCATTCTCTTTGTTTGCAAATTAGTCCATTTCTGGGATTCCCCAGTGAGCCGTTATGAGGTTGAAAACTTCCATATGCAGAGACCATTCTTGATTCTAAACTAGTTGTCGACTCAGGAAGTCTGCAGTGCTGTTCTGCTCCCCCTTCAGGTGTATTGCAGAGATGGATTTTAGATATGTTTCAGTGGGCAGAAGTCTACGTTTTACTAACATTAGACGAGGACTTCTGGTAGCTCTCGGTTTGTTTACATAAGCTACTGCCGTCATAATGTCAGAGCGGACTTGAAGGTGGTGACCTTGTAGCTTGTCCTGAAATGCTAGTAGAGCTCTTAGTATGGCTGTTAATTTCTTCAAATTGGAACTTTTTCTCTTCTGTTGTCCACCTGTCCTGTGCCCAGTATGAGTTGAGATGAGCTCCCCAACTGCTCGCATCCGTGGTCAGAGTGGATGTGATAGGTAGGACCCAGAGAACTCCCTTGTTGAGGTTCTTTGTCCTTCCACCAGAGGGAACGTTTTACCTTGGTGGAGATCGATATGTATTCCTCTAGACCTTGGTCTTTCACCTGTTCCAAAATAAACCTCTGCAGGTCTCGCTGGTGGAACCTGGCCCATTGCACAGCTGGGATGGCAGTCATCAGACCAAGTGCTGACCTGACCTCCCTCACTGTATAATTGGGGTTGGTTTGAAGAAAAGACATCCTCTGTTTCAGAGTCGATATCTTTTCCTCCGACAAGACTATCCTTTGTTCTACGGATAAGATCTTGTAACCCAAGTACAGATTATTCTGTGTTGGAGTTGTTTTGGATTTTTTCAAACCGACGATCCACCCCAACTGCCTCAGGGCGAGTTATGTTAACTCTAAATGCTGACAGAGTTGTTTCCCCGAGTGGGCTGTGAGGAGTAAGTCGTCTAGATATGGTATGATTGAGACTGACTGAAGTCACAACGAAACCAATGCCTCTCCAAGAGCCTTGGAAAAAATTCTTGGAGATGACGACAGACCAAGGGCAGGGCTCTGCACTGAAAATGACACATTTGAGTCTGATCAGTCAACTTCTTTGACGGCTTTTTTACCACGAAAATGTGCAAGTAAAAACCGTCCCCTTGTTCCTGAATAGGGAATGGTGTCAATACCTCTTGATCCACCATTCCCCCTATTCGTAAGGGTAAAGCCCTAGCTTTTCCTGACTGACTTGGGAGTTTTGTTACCAGAACTTGGATGGTGGTTCGCGGAGGAATTCCAGCGCATAACCTCTTGATTAGGATCAGAACAAATTCGCTTGAGGTTATCTGTACCCATTGTGGGAGAAAGTACTTTAGTCTTCCTCCCACCAGGGACCCTGATGTCACTAGGACTAGGGGTCCCGATTGGGGCGGATAAAAAGTATGCCTCCTTTCCTTTGTAGGGAAAGATTTTTTTTTGTCCGCCGTTCTTCAAGGCGGTATCCAATCCAGGCCCAAAGACTAAATCTCTAGTAAAAGGGAGCGCTGCACAAACGTGTTTTGGACGCTGTGTCACCTCCCCATGTTTTCCTCTAGACAGACCTTCTGGCTGCGACTGAAAGCCGCAGATTTAGCTGTAACTTTAATGGCCCGTACACACGATCTGAATATCGTACGACTTTTTTCGCTTAATAGTCACAAGTAAAATGAAATAAGTTATTGAAGTCACGAAAAGTCACGATAATTCTCGTATGACAAAAAAAATAAAAATAAAAATCGGAAGTGTTGTAATGTATTTGTATTGTCGGACGACAACTGTACTGACTAAAATGAAAATCGTACGATCCGACATCGTACGAGGAAAATTTTCGCGCTTGTCCGATCGAATAATATCGGATGAACGTGTCGTGATCAGCTCTCGAAAGTAGTGTACACACGATCCGAAAATCGTACGATCCATCATCGGACGATGGTTTTCGTCCGATATTCGGATCGTGTGTACGGGCCAGAACAGTGTCAGTTGGAGTATAAGATGAAGCTAGTCACCTTGAAAAGAATTGGAAATGTTTTCAAGAGCTCCTCTCTAAGAATGCCTGCCTGTAAATGTTCTTGTAACTGACAACCAGAACTCCAAATTTCTAGCTACACAGGAAGTGGCTAAGACTGGCTTCAATCCTGTCATTGAAGCATCCCAGGCCCTTTCAAGACCATGTCTGTCCATTGGGTCCTTTAAGTGTCCCATATCCTCGAAGGCCAGGTCCAACTGCTTCGATACCTAGAACAGAGGGGCATCAAGCTTTGGATTTTTATTCCAGACTGCCTCTGGGTTTTTGTTTTTTTGGCTCGGCCCATTCTTAGCGTACTCTCTGACCTGGTTCGCAATGTATAGGGAACACTCTGGCCTTTTTACCCAGGGCTGCATACATCTTGTCATGCCTGGATAATTGAGCTTCTTCCGCCTCAAATTTCCAGTGTATATAGATAGCGCAGTTTATATTTTGCGACTTTGTTAGCTGCGGCCTGACCACCTCCTGGTCTGAGTCAGAAGATTCAGGTCTAACTAACACAGTGCTATGCTCCCTGACTCTACGGGGCTCCCTGTAGCTGGGTATTGTGGGGCTTGGTGAAGGGGAAACTGCAGCTGCGCTACTGGTGGAAGCAGATACATTTGCATCTGAAATTAAGTCCCTAAGGGTTTTAAGGTTGATGCCATCTCATCTTTTATGAGCTTAGGAACTTGGCCAATAGGGAGTCTCCTCAGATTTTAATAAGCCTGCAATACATTGCCTGCATAACGCCTTGTCAGAGCCTGAGGATACACAATTAGGGCACTTTCTGCGGCCTAACTTGTCTTCCCCTGAAGCCTCCTTAGCCTAAAACAAAAAAGGTAGATGACTTAGTATCAACCCCTTGACTCTCTAAAAGGCACCTATGCTGCAACCACCACTGCCGCTATTGCCGGGACAGTGCATCCGCCACCATGGGGTAACTAGTCCCAGCCACCACTACCAGCATACACAGAACCAGTACAGGGCTGGAGACCCGGAACCGTAAGTCTTGGCACACAGCGATGACACGATTCCGCCGGAAAATGACGTATAAGCGTCTCCGACCCCCACCACGACTGCAGTAAGGAGCTAGTAATGGACGAAACCCCTTACCCGCTCCAGGGAGAACCACGCCATTCTGCTACATGCTCACATCGGCACTGGAAGGGGGAGGAAACGAGTTTGCTCTGGTTTTGCTGGACGGTACCCAAGCCCAAACACCTTAAGGTGAGACTTCCCTGGAGCCAAATGGATAGAACCCAGTCCTCCTATACGGTCTCCATTCCCTGCAGGAAGTCCCTGAGAGATAGAAGTCCTTTCTCCTGTTCCTCTGGCAACATGTTCCTCCGACGGAGGAAACACAATGACTGACCAGGGACCGCCTTTTAAACTGTTTGGCAATGTGTTTCCTGTGTCGATGGGAGGGACTCCATCTCTCAAGGGCTGTCCTGGAAGACGACTGGGGAAAATGTATTCAGATATACCATAAAGTAGAAGGTTTAACTCAGGAATAGCTCTCATTCCAGAACGTCTGTATCCAGGGGCACTCACACCAGATATGCATATACGTACCTCGTCCAGTGTGGCAATGTCAGCAACTCTCCGGGGCCAAGGGAAAAACATGGTGACAGGGTCCCTATACCACCAAAATAGCAATTTAGAATTTTTCTCCTGGGCATAGCAGGAAAGAGGATTTATACATAAAGTAAAAGCTGGGTGCCACTCCTGGGGAGTGATCTTTGCCCCTAGACCACAACCTGGTAAAGGTTGGTAGGGTCCTACAAGTGTGTTGGTAGAAAGTAAAAGTGAATTCATTTTAGACATCAATTGGTTATTATGAAATGGTTTCCCTTCCTGCCATCTGATGGGTTTGTGTACAAGACCAAAGTAACCATGCCTTAATTAGTAACGTGCTGTACCCAATATCAGTGCGGTATAAACCAATCATTAGAAAAACTGAAAAATGTATTGTTTGTTTAGAAAAATACAAACCATTACTGCAGCACATGTTAACAATCATTTCCAGTGCAGATTTCTGAGCCACCAATAAGCAGGAAGCTTGCTTCAGCTCTTCATTTGACACCTAGAACAAGAGTAACACAAAAGGTCATATTGTTGTGATGATGGTGATAGTGCAGTGGAGAATATTTTCCCCATAAAATGAGCAGTGGAGAATATTTTCCCCATAAAATGAGCATTGTTATGTGGGCCTCTACCGATTCTGAATACACACCTGTTGCCATTTACTACACTTGTACTACAATTGTGCAGAAAGCCAATTTAACCACTTAAGGACCGCCGCACGACTCTGTACGTCCACAACATGGCACGTACAGGCAGATGGGCGTACATGTACATCCCCGCCTTACCGCGGGTCCGATCGGGACCCCCTCCGCTGCGTGCGACGGTCCCCGTGGCTCTGGGAGCGATCCGGGATGAGGGGGCAGCTGTTAGTTTTTTTCCGCCCCCTCCAGATCGCTCCCAGCCAATCCGCTTCCTCCTCTGCCTGAACTATAAACACAGGCAGAGGAGGTAGTGATGTCACCTCTCCTCCCGCCGGTATTTTCGTCCGGCGGAGGAGAGGAGACATCACAGTGAGTACACAAGCACCACACTGACACCTGTACACATAGGCACACAAATCCCCCACAGTCACAGTGTCACTAAATAGCAGTGATCATTTATTTACTGATCACTGCATTTAGTGTTAGTGCGACAGGCAGTTAGTGTTAGGTCCAGGGTCACCCCCCTAGTTAACCCTGTCACCCCCCTTTTGCCAGCGTCACTAAGCAATCGTTTTTCTGATCGCTGTATTAGTGTCGCTAGGTAGCTAGTTATTTTTTGAGGTTCTCCGCCATGTTTTTATAGCGTTAGAAATCATATGGGGGTACCCAACGCTATAAAAACATAGCGGCGAACCTCAAAAAATAACTAGCTACCTAGCGGCACCAGCGACACCACAAACAGCGATCAGAAAAACGATCGCTTAGTGACGCTGGCAATAGGGGGTGAAAGGGTTAACTCTAGGGGCAATCAGGGGTTAAAACCTATATTAGGTAACCCCATACATTTTCTAATAAATGTTTTAACCCCCGATTGCCCCTAGAGTTAACCCTTTCACTCCCTATTGCCAGCGTCAGTAAGCGATCGTTTTTCTGATCGCTGTATTAGTGTCGCTAGTACCGCTAGGTAGCTAGTTATTTTTTGAGGGTCGCCCGCCAGGTTTTTATAGCGTTGGGTACCCCCAAAAAATATGTTTTAATAAAGTTTTTAACCCCTGATTGCCCCTGGAGTTAACCCTTTCACCTCCTATTGCCAGCGTCACTAAGCGATCGTTTTTCTGATCGCTGTATTAGTGTCGCTAGGTAGCTAGTTAGTGCCAGTAACGCTTACACCCACCCGCAAAGCATACACCCAAAATACATTCTGCTGCTTCTCCCGAGTACAGGGATGCCACATGTGTGAGACTTTTTGGGAGCCTAGCCGCGTACGGGACCCCAAAAACCAATCACCGCCTTCAGGCTTTCTAAGGGTGTACATTTTTGATTTCATTTCTCACTGCCTATCACAGTTTTGAAGGCCATAAAATGCCAAAATAGCACAAAAAAAAAAAATTGACCCCATTTTGGAAAGTAGACACCCCAAGCTATTTGCTGAGAGGCATGTCGAGTCCATGGAATATTTTATATTTTGACACAAGTTGCGGGAATATGACAAACTGATTTTTTTTTTTTGCACAAAGTTGTCACTAAATGATATATTTCTCACACATGCCATGGTTATATGTGGAATTGCACCCCAAAATACATTCTGCTGCTTCTCCTGAGTACGGGGATACCACATGTGTGGGACTTTTTGTGAGCTTAGCCGCGTACGGGACCCTAAAAACCACCTTTATGTCCTTCGAAATCTTGAAGGTGGTGATTGGTTTTTGGGGTCTCGTACGAGGCTAAGCTCCCAAAAAGTCCCACACATGTGGTATCCCCGTACTCAGGAGAAGCAGCAGAATGTATTTTGGGGTGCAATTCCACATATAACCATGGCATGTGTGAGAAATAGATCATTTAGTGACATTTTGTAAAAAAAAATTTTTTGGTCATTATTCAATCACTTGGGGCAAAAAAATTAAATATGCCAACTCTCGGCAAATAGCTTGGGGTGTCTTTCCAAAATGGCGTCATTTGGGGGGGTTGTGTGCCATCTTGGCATTTTATGGCCTTCAAAACTGTGATAGGTAGTGAGGAGTGAAATCAAAAATGTATGCCCTTCCCCTGGGGAAGACAAGATTGCACTCTTTGCAGACGATGTCTTGTTTTTTCTAGGAGATGTTGGAACCACATTAGATAAAGTGATGCAAATGGTGGAGGAATTTGGTCAGTTCTCAGGCCTCACTATCAATTGGGAAAAATCCGCTTTGCTGCCACTGGATTCAGTTGATCTCCAGCTGTTGCCAAGTGCTTCCCAATTGAGTGAAATCACTAAATTCAAATATCTAGGGATTTGGATAACAAAGGACGTTACCGAATATGCTAATTTATATCTTACTCCATTATTACTGAAGTGGAAAAACAAAAGAGACATCTGGAAAAGACTTCCTCTGTACGTAGCAGGACGATGTAATTTAATAAAAATGATATGGCAGCCACAGATATTATATCTGCTCCATAACTCACCATTATGGATAGGACATAAGTGGTTCAAAAATATAGATTCGCCATTTAGAGAACTTATATGGAGGGGAGGTCAAGCCAGGATAAGTTTACAAACATGACAACTTCCTGTAAAAGAGGGGGGCATGGCGGTTCCACACCCAAGGCTATACTTTTTAGCATCACAACTGCAACATCTGGCGGGGTGTGGAACCGCTGAGGGAGTTTGCTCCAACAGCCGACTTTTGCCAACGGGAAATCCACACAAATTGGTGGTGGAAGCCCTAGAGGCAGATTTTTTTGCCACAAATATCCAACTACAAAATTATTCAGTAAAGTATGGCATACAACAAAAGCAATATTGGGGTACGTTGGCCCAACAGAATTCCCCCCCCCCTCTGGAAAAATAATAACTTACAGGAATTAATAAGTATCGAGGAACCAGGGGAGTGGAGGAGAAAAGGCTTAATCAGACTAAAGCACCCGTTTGAAGGGAATATCATGAAGTCATTTCAAGAACTAGTAAGGGAGTTCAAAATCCCAAACAAAACATTCTACAAATACTTACAGGTCCGTCATGCTATTCAAGCACAATTCAGCTCCCAGACAGTTACATGGGCCCAGATCCCTGCCCAAAGTAACCAAGGCAAGCTCAGCCAAGGGCTTAATATCAGCAATGTACAACAATCTGTATGCTAGTGCAATAAGCAGAGAGGGTCCGTTCAAGAGTAAAGTGGCGTGGGAGAGAGACTTGGGACCAATACCATCGGAACAGTGGGATAGGATCCTTCAACAAGGTGCCCTGGTCAATTGCCCCTGCTCAAAGGCTGTTCCACCTATTCCTAGTACACAGGGTGTACCATACCCCCCATAAAATGTTCAAACTAGGGTGGAGGAAAAATAATGAATGCCCAAGATGTAAAGACAAAGGGGATCTTATGCATATGGTTTGGAAGTGCCCTAAATTATATGGCTTCTGGGTGGGAATTATAGAGAGGATAAATGATATAGTTGGATCCTCACTCGACCCAGTAGCTAGGATTTGCCTCTTGGGATGCATGGAGGATACTAGAGTACCGCAAGGCAGCCTCAAAGCAGTACTAAGATGCCTATTTCAGGCTCGCAAGATAATTGCTCAAAATTGGCAGGTGCAGCCCCCCCCCCCCCCCCCCCCGTCTATAGATAACTGGTTAGCAGCCATGAAATCAACAATTTCAAATGAAAAGGTGCACTTTACCAGACAGGGGAACTATGGTAAATTTGTTAAAATTTGGGGGCAGTGGCAGAGAGCGGTTGGGAACCCTTTGTAGAGGTACTCGATGCCAGTCTCTCTGGGTTATTTGGTTCCCCACTAGCAACGGTCAACACCTGACGGGGTACCGACGGGAGTCCCTCTAGGGGGCAGAATTTTTTTTACAGTAGGCCTCTGGTATCAAAAAACAAGACAAGTGGTATGGCCTTCTCACTTGATCGAGTAATAAATAGGTCAGTACGCTCCCATGGGCAAGGGGAGGGAGGGGAAAGGGGGGGGGGGGGGGGAGGGAGTTATGGACAGTTGACAAAGTAAACTAGTAGGATCTAGGTATTTCCCGTTTTATATAATATATATATATATATATATATATATATATATATATATATATATATATATATGAGCATGGGATGAACGACTATTTTTTCTCCATCTATGTATCTTGTTGCCATGCTGTTTGTGCGTGCAGTATATAAAAAATAAATGAATTGAAAAAAAAAAAATGTATGCCCTTACAAATCTTGAAGCCAGTGCTTGATTTTCGGGGTCCCGTACGCGGCTAGGTTCCACACATGTGGTATCCCCGTACTCAGGAGAAGCAGCAGAATGTATTTTGGGGTGCAATTCCACATATAACCATGGCATGTGTGAGAAATATATCATTTACTGACAACTTTTTGTATTTTTTTTGTCATTATTCAATCACTTGGGACAAAAAATAAATAAAAAAAATATTCAATGGACTCAACATGCCTCTCAGCAGTTTCCTTGGGGTGTCTACTTTCCAAAATGGGGTCATTTGGGGGGGGTTTTGTAATGCCCTGCCATTTTAGCACTTCAAGAAATTAGATAGGCAGTCATAAAATAAAAGCTGTGTAAATTCCAGAAAATGTACCCTAGTTTGTAGACGCTATAACTTTTGCGAAAACCAATAAATATACGCTTTTTTTTTTTACTAAACACATGTGGCTGAATACATTTTGGCCTAAATGTTTGACTAAAATTTTAGTTTATTCGATATTTTTTACTTTTTGTTATAAGAAAAATATATTTTTTTCAAAATTTACGGTATTACCAGTTAAAGCAGCGCAGTGCCAAATTGTAAAAACACCTCTGGGCATTTAGCAGCATATTAATCCGGGGCTAAAGTAGTTAAGGACTTTCCAAGATATAGGCTGGGCTCACACTAGTGTCAACACAGACATTGCATGCGATTCGCACCACATTGCTGTGCAGATTACATGCAATGTCTGCTGGATGCAAATTCAGCCAGTGTGTATAGCTGAATTTGCATCGCATTCAAACTGCAATGGTGCAGGACCCTTATTTTGGTCCGCACTGAAATCGGATCACATCAGTTATCTCATCCATGTGATTCGATTGCTGGACCATTTCACAGTACGCACTGCAATCTGCGAACCGGTATGAAGGCGTCATTAACTTTACATTGACACCCGCACAGAACCGAGCCTTAATGGTACACTTCCACATGGCAGCTTTGGTAGGTTTTGTCGTTTTTTTTTCCTCATTACGATACATTTTTTGCCTACCTCTTAAAGCTAAAGCCCAATAAAATTCCGCATTGCAAATGTTAAATTCTCTTTTTTTCGGCCCAAGGCACATTTACCTACTCTCACTCTGGTAGGCTCTTCCTTCCATTTCACCATTTCCTCTTATGCCGCCTACACACGATCGGAATTTACGACAAGAAAAGTTCAATGTGAGCTTTTGGTCAGAAATTCCGACCATGTGTAGGCCCCATCGGACATTTTCTGTCGGAATTAGTCTTTTCTCATTAGGGCTCTGACCGATGGCCTCAGCTGTCACAAAGGACCATCAGTCCTGCACTGTAAATGAGGATACCGAGGGCCCACCAGCTTTAACTCCAGTTAGATTTAAAATACACAAATGGATTCTATTCGGTATTTAATAATACCAGGGTGCATATAAAGCAATGATAAAAAAAAAAAAAAAAAAAATGTTTTGATGTAAAAAAATGATTTCATGGATTTTTATCATTTTTTTTTTAAATCACATGCCTTTGGGAGTAAAAATCCATCTAAAGATAGTTTTCTATTTAAGATACATTAATCAGTTTATTAAAAAAATTACCTGGAGTTTCAATTTAGCAAAAAAGTTCATTACATTTAAAAGGTTTCCCCCCCCCCCCCATTACCACATTTCTATCTTCCATTTTAGTTGCAGTCACATTGCTGACTTGATTTCACACAGCTATTACACCTGTATTTTGTCAATGCAAAGCCTATTAGATTTAGAGAAGTTTCAGAATTAGAACCTGTGAAGCGAAGCTAGTAGATGAAAAGAAGTCCTTATAAAATGTGGAATCCAGAGAGAAAGGGCAGTTTCTAAAGCGAGTCTGAATAGGTCATGTACCTGGATTTGATCTAGAATGCGAAGATGGCAATGGAAAAAAAAATAAAAAAAAAATAAAAAAGTATTTTGTTTAACCTACTGGATTCAAATCGGAGAAATCTAGCCGTCTCGAGCCTTTAATCACACCATCTGCAATCCCATCATCCTCAGTCAAGGCGCTTTCTTCAGGGCTTGCTGCAGCTTCTTGTGCCTCGGACTCGGCCGTCTTGAAACGCAGACTTTCAACTTCCTTCATCTTCACAATGAATTCCCCAGCATCCAGAGAGAGGACCTCTGACAGTATCCTCATTATAGCATTTATAGTGTCAGCCTGGCTATGTGGAGGAATCCTTTCTTTCAAGTTCCAAACCGTACCTGCGGAAGACATTTATGAAATAAAGAGTAATTAAAATGCCACGAGCAGAAAAGCAAATCCATAGAAAGCGATTCAGTAACTATAGGTGTGTGCAGCCTATTGCATTAGGGTGTGCACTTCAATGCTCAAGCACACTAAAGCATAGTAAACAGTGTTTACGATGCTTCATTTTGTGAATGTACACAGTGAGCGAGTGTGTTCATTTGGAAAAGGAAGGGGCCAGTAAATGACATGGGGGTGCAACACAGGGGAAAGCCAGGGCAGAGAGATTAGGGTGTGCCCAGGCATACCTGGCACATGCCTATGTCAGTAACCTATACACATGTTTATTCCAAAGCGGGGGGGTCTTTAACCTATGGCACTCCAGTGGTTTAGGAACTGAAATTCCCATCATGCCTAGTCATGTCTGAATGTCAAGAGTTTTACAATGCCTCATGGGAAGTGTAGTTCCACAACAGCTGGAGGGGCGAAGTCTGAAGATCTCTGTTCCAAAGGGTAACATTTCTTATGTATCGTGCTAGTTTGTTTTCCATCCAGCCAACAGGTGGGGGCTCTTGTTTCCTTTTAACATTGGTATCCTGGCATAGCCAGCCCCTCCCCCAGCCTACAAAAAAAAAATAAAAAAAATAACGCTTGTGTATTGCATGTGGACGTAAACCCGATTTATGACATTTGAGCTGGGCACATATCTGCAGTATTTTTTCTTTATCTCTCTTCAATGAGCTAAGCCCCATAACTCTCTCCTGAACTGTTCCTCTGTTATCCTGATAACACCTGACAAATTCTCAGACTTTTTAGATAAAAGCAGCCTGAATCTTTTGGGGGGGGGAGGGGTTGCTATAAAATAGATTAGCAGAGAGCAGGTCCTATTACAAAACACCTCCGAGAGCCTCTTCCTATGATGAGAGGGGTGAGTGTGCCTTTCCCCCCCAATCAGCCATGTTAGCCATCTTGGCTGTATGCCCAAACATCACACTCTGTGTTAAACGGAGAGAAAATCTCCTAACACAATCTGAACTTTCTAAACAGGATATAAATGTGAAGACAACAGATATGGATGTAGGGAGATTGGTTTCATCTCTGTATCATCTGAGGCTGTTCACTTCACTGGAGGTATTACATCCAATTTAAGATATTTATTACAGCAAATAACATCTATAAAACAAAGTGCTGTGCTGCAACCATTACATCATAGTAAAGTGCATATGTGATGAAACATCCATGTACAAAAAGAAAAGTCCCTTCCACACGGAAAAGCTACTGCTCCAATAATTTATTCAGTGTAGCATGCAGTGTGCTTCATTCACAAAACTTGCCTTCTTACTGTTAGGGTATGGTATGGGTGGGTGTACACAAGTGTGTGCGCGTATAATTAGATATCTGTCCATCTCTCTACACAGTGTAATGGTATACAACACACACACACACACACCTATATACCAAGTTTTTCAGCACTTTTTTGTGCTGAAAATGCCCCCCTCGGCTTATACCCGAGTCCCTTTTTTTGCGCCTGATCTCCCAGAATTTGGGGACCCAGTTCCAGCAGGCGGTGCCCTGGATCCCAAACTTGGCTCACACGTAGCCCCACCTTTCTCTACAAGTGTGAAAAGTTTGTTGTCCGAAGGACCTACGGCCAGGGAGAACCGATTTTTCAAAGCCGGGCACCCCTTCCATAGACTCCCATGTTAAACTGTCATTTCTCTGGTGACTGAGGACCTGGTACCGGCCGATCGTAGGCCCCCTGGACCCAGAACTTGGCACACATGTAGCACAATAAGTCCTCTACAAGTGTGCAAAGTTTGCGATCTGAGGGGTAATCGCTCTCTCTCTTCCCCGGAATAGATAAGCCAAAGCCTTCATCTCTTGAAGCCGACCACCACCAAAGACATGCTTACTGTGTGACAGGGACCTTCTAATTAAAGACTTTTCACTTGAAAAAATGAATTTTTCACATGGCCATTTCTTCACATAGGGACTTTAATATGATTTAAAGGGGTTGTAAAGTCTCTCCAATCCCCTTTGTAGATAATGCCATGTTCCCCAGTGTGTGATTTTTTTTTTTAAAGCCACTGTGTACCTTATTCCAGGTGATGGATGCATGTAAACTTACCATGGCTCAGCAGCCATGATAAACTGTGGTCAGTTTACAGAGGGGAGGGCAGAACCAGGCAACAAGGGGCCAAATTACACAGCACAAGCTCTGTGCTGAACAACATGCTTTAAAGGAGCATTTTTTTTTACAGTTACAAACATTTTAATTGTTACAGTGCAGCACCTAGTGCATAGAGAAATATACAGAACACTGTCATATTAGTAGGTAACAGTAGATGGCAGCAAATCCATAGATATATACACACAAATCATTCTGGCAACCCCCTGCCTTACTGTCCATGACAGCAATAAGGCAAGTTCTGCAAATGAAACACATTGCATGCCTCACTGAATTATTACAACGGTGGCTTTTCTTAAAATGATAGCTGGGGATTTAAAGCATAACTCATAGTCAACTTTTTATTTTTATACACCGCTCCTCCACCACCGCAAAGATTCTGTTTGCAGGACTTTTTCCAATGTCCTGCAAGCAAACTACCCCAGTGTGAAAGCACTCGGGCTCATACTGGGGCTGCAGGGGAGGCTTTTCAGGTGCTATTTTTAGCCCAAAGGCTTAATATTTATAATTAGGGCTCATTTCCACTGGCGTTTTTACAGCCACTTTTCTGAGCGTTTTTTGCAGCTTAAAAACGCCTGCCCATGTTAGTCTATGGCCTCATGCCCACCATGAAGTTTTTGAGCTGTAGATGGCCGAGACATTTTTAAGCTGCAAAAAAAAAAAAAAAAAAACACGCGGGACCAGTGCGTTCTGAAGCTCCAGCAATAGAGCTGTAAAAACGCCAGACATTAAAAAATGCTCAATAACGACGCTCAATAACGACGCGTTTGTAAAGCTCCAGCTCAAAAAAATAAAAATTTCTAAAACAAACATGGACAGGCGTTAAGCTCTAAAAAACTCTCAGAAAAGTAGCTGTAAAAAACGCCAGTGGAAATGAAGCCTAAGGCGGCGTACACACGATCGGACATATCCGATGAAAACGGTCCGCGGACCATTTCCATCGGATATGTCCGATCGGGAGTTTGATCCGATGGCGTGTACACACCATCGGATCAAATTCCCCGCCGCCGGACGTGGCGGTGATGTGGCGGTGACGCGGCGGTGACGTTGACGCCGCCGCGTCACCGCACCAGGAAGTAAAACACTTCCGCGCATGCGCCGAATCCATTCGGCAGCGGCGCGGTGGGGGCCGACATGTCTGCTGGTAAGTGTACTAACCAGCAGACATGTCGGGCGGACAGATTCCCACCGGATAGATTTCAAAGCATGCTTTGAAATCTGTCGGGTGGAGAAATCTGTCCGCTAGCCCATACACACGAGCTGAGATGTCTGCTGAAACGGTCCATCGGACCGTTTTCAGCGGACATATCCCCTCGTGTGTACGCCGCCTCAGAGTTCCATATTTATAACACGTAATAACCAAAGATACAGCATATAATGCATTAGGGCAGGGCTTTACATACTGTAATACATGGCTGTTGTGTGTAGGTTTGTGTCGTTCATATGAACTTCTAACTCATATACAACCCCTACATGGTAGACAAGCCATCGTCAAAGCTCAATTGAGCAGTTATTAGAACCTGAAGTGATCATCCGTTTACCTGCAACCAAAGTTTTTAAAAGTTGCATCTCCATTGTAGTTGCAGTGATGCCAAGAACAGATTCCAATGTCCGCAGGGAGGCAGCATCCAAGGAGGCCAACAATTCGGAGTTGTCTTCGGTGACTGTCTGTAGACAGTAAGCTGTGGACACAAAACAAAATGCTGTGCAATTATTCCTTTTCAGATAACGGTCTTTAACTTTAAAAATGAAAACAAAGGGTGTTACCTGCAGAGATTGCTAGTTCCATGTTAGTCGGGAACTTGCTTAGGCACTGGATAACAATTTCCACACAGTTTTCCTTGTCAAAGACTGATAAGGCTTTACTATTGCTTTCACTGTAGGGATGCAAGAGTGAGGAACCAGTTAATGTGCATCAAAATGGATTCTCAAAGCATACGTTTCTGATCAAGTAAATATGTTAATTGGAACAATACTTGTAGCAGGGATCCTTAAACTACGGCCCTCCAGCTGTTACAGAACTACACATCCCATGAGGCATTGTAACACTGACATTCACAGACATGACTAGGCATGATGGGAATTGTAGTTCCTGAACAACTGGAGGGCCATAGTTTGAGGACCCATGACTTGTAGGCTGACTTTCCTAAAACACTTATGCTGGCCATACAGGGTTCAGTTTTTATTATTCAGCCAGGCAGTAAAAAAAAAAAAAAAAAAAAAAAAAAAAAAAAAAAAAAAAACATCTTACCTTCCCTTACCCAACAATTGGCTGCATGCGCCGTTTGAAGCAAAATTTTACAACAAGGACGCTTAACGAGAAGTCGAGATGGACTTCCCATGAATGGGCACAGCCATACAAGGATCGTAATTTTGATCCATATATGGCCATCTTTCAGCCTATACGCAATACAAAGTGGCTAGGATAAATCCCTAACCATCCACCCGGCATTCCTTTAAATTATTCTGAACACCCGGGGAGGGGGGGGGGAGAAAGATTGGAGATCATATGTATGACCACTGTCACAGTAGTCACAAGACCTGAAGCTGGTCCCACGAGTACTCATCTTTACCCCAGGTCAGTGGTCTGATGCCAGGACATTTTCTACTCCCAGTTTGGCCCCATAAAGTTTGAAGGACAGTAAAATGGCTTTTTTTTTTTAAGTTTGGAGATCCTGCCCCAGACCAGCGACTATCTGGGACAGCTCAGTCCTTGTGCCGAGAGCATCCATGTGGCATGTGGGCGTAAAAGCGATAAAAAAAAAACCCCCACAAAAATTGTTACTAAATGATATATTGATCACACATGCCATGGGTAGATGAGAGAAAGGGAGGAGAAAAAAGAGAAAAAAAGAGAGAGAAAGGGAGGAGAAAAAAAAGAGAGAGAAAGGGAGGAGAAAAAAAAGAGAGAGAAAGGGAGGAGAGAAAAAAGAGAGAGAAAGGGAGGAGAGAAAAAAGAGAGAGAAAGGGAGGAGAGAAAAAAGAGAGAGAAAGGGAGGAGAAAAAAAAGAGAGAGAAAGGGAGGAGAAAAAAAAGAGAGAGAAAGGGAGGAGAAAAAAAAGAGAGAGAAAGGGAGGAGAAAAAAAAGAGAGAGAAAGGGAGGAGAAAAAAAAAGAGAGAGAAAGGGAGGAGAAAAAAAAGAGAGAGAAAGGGAGGAGAAAAAAAAGAGAGAGAAAGGGAGGAGAAAAAAAAGAGAGAGAAAGGGAGGAGAAAAAAAAGAGAGAGAAAGGGAGGAGAAAAGAAAGAGAGAGAAAGGGAGGAGAAAAGAGAGAGAGAAAGGGAGGAGAAAAGAGAGAGAGAAAGGGAGGAGAAAAGAGAGAGAGAAAGGGAGGAGAAAAGAGAGAGAGAAAGGGAGGAGAAAAGAGAGAGAGAAAGGGAGGAGAAAGAGGGAGAAAGAAGGAGAAAGGAGGAAAAAAGGAGGAGAAAGGCTCTCCTCCTTGCCAACGTCTGGTTGATTGGAGGCTGTCACACACAGCCCCCCCCTCTTTGTCCAGGAACTTTGATAGACAGATCACCAGTCCAATCTTGAGACAGGTGATCTGTCTATCAAAATTCCCCGGACAAGGGGGAGGGGCTTATGTGACGGTGCGTGGCGGGCAACACACAGCTATTAAAACGAAAGCGGTCATATTCCCGGGGCTCTAATCAACCAGGCGGCTGCTCTTCTATTTCTTCCCCTGCACAGGTAGGCTGCATCTGACAGGCACTGGTGAGGCCGATTTGATCTCTTGTATCATGGCTTCAGTCTCTGACCATCTCCTGTACCATGTCCCCAGTCTTTGACCATCTTCTGTATAATAAAATCATTTTTTTTAAAACAGTCATTTTCGGTATCCGTTTCGGCACTAAAGAAAACACCCCTAGTAAGCAGTGAATCCCCATTTTACTTTGTTAGAAAAAATGAAGGCGGTGATTGGTTTTCGGGGTCCTGCACGCAGTTAGGCTAACAAAAGGTCTCACATGTGCCATCCCCATACTCAGGAGAAGCAGAATGTATTTTGGGGTGGAATTTCACATATACTATCATGTGTGAGCAATATATCATTTAGTGACAACGTTGTGTAAAAAATAAAGGAAAATAAATTTTCCCGAAACTTTTGGCAAAATATAAACTATTTTGTGGACTCAACATGCCTCTCAGCAAACAGCTTCTGGTGTCTTTCCAAAAAAAAAAAGGGGTCATGGGGGGGCGGCAGGGGTTTGAACTGCCGATTTTATGCAAATATTAGAAGCTTATGCCACACATCAACCACTTGACAAAGCCCTTTCAGACAGACACTTTGTTTATATGAAAAAATAAATAAATTTGTGCTAGAATTACTTTGAACCCCCAAACACTAATATATATATATATATATATAATCAATCACACACAAACACACACATATATTAAAATGGTGGGTGTTGCAATTTTTTGGGAAAAAACAACAACTTTTTAATGCACTAAACACACTATATTGCCCAAATATTTGTTAAAATATAAAGGATGATCTAATGCCAAGTACATACATGTATACAGATACCAAAACACGACATGCTTTAAAATTGTCGCCGCTGCACAGTTGTGCACACCTACATACATTTTTGTTTTTTTCATGGTTAAAAAGGTTCAGTTTATTAAGAAAAAGAGCAAAAAAAAAAAAAGGGGGGGGCAAGGAGAAAGGCCACTCCCAGCAGCAAAAACTGACACCCCCAGAACCTAGGCCGTCCAAGGTAACCAAACGCTTCAAAATTTTTGGGACATTTCCTATTTAAGCAAGTCATCTTGTACAGTGGTAAGGCACTATTGATGGCATTTTCCCATAGAGGAGTTATCGTGGCGGGGGGGGGGGGGGGTACAGAGTTCCATTTAAGCAAAATATATATTTTTTGGGCATAATAAAGCAGGTAGGAAATCAAGTTTGGTGTATCTGGGCCTCTGGTCGTCGTCCTGTATCCCAAGCAGTGCCAATGCTGGAGACCGAGTCAGAGATAGCCCAAGGCACTCAATGGCTTCAAATACTGCATCCCAAAACTGTGCCACTATAGGCCAACTCCAAAACATATGGTAATATAAAGCCCTGCGCAAACTGTTTGCGCTGTATAAATCCTGTATAATATTATTATTGTTATTAAGTCCCCATGTCCAATCGACATTGAGTGCACAGGGGGTCCCTCTATGGAAACAGTCTGTGCAGCCACTGCGGAGTGTAGTACACTATGTAGAAACTTAGTTTGTATCAGCTTATCTCTAGAAGATATACAGTGGGGATCGAAAGTTTAGGCACCCTCAGGTAAAAATTTGTATGACGAAGCCATCATTTCCCAGGATGCACGACACTAGTACTGGCTGGATGGATGGTGCCGTGATGTCACCCCCGCAACCCCCCCCCCCTCCCCCTCTTGTACCGCGGCGCTCGGCAGGCAAATGTCACCCCGACCCCCCAGTGTGTGGCGGCCCGCCCCACACTTAGTATGCCTCTGGGTGGCACCGCCCTCTCAGAGGAATTCCCCAATCCCACGGGGCGAGAGTCGGAGCGCCCACAGCCTCTCTGCGCTCGCCTCGCTCCAGCCCCCTTTGAAGCATAGGCCGCGGCCTCAATTAGCGGCGATCCTCCTAGCGGAGATCACGGGTGGGGGCCGGATTAAAAGGTCTACCGGGCCGTATACGGCCCGCGGGCCGTAGTTTGGGCTTTGGGTTAAACACAGGCACTAGCAGGTATCTGGGCTGATCCTAACGCAGCATTTTTGGGAAAACTATACTATACGGATCAAAGATATGGATCCGTTCAAACACTACACTAGTAAGGGAGGTGTATGGTGTGTGCGTGGGTGTTAGTGCTACTGGCAGTAATCTGACGCTGTCTGGGATGGACACTGACCCTAACTGACACTAAAACTGTACTGGGGGAGGGGGGGGGGTTAAACTGACGGTTACAGTAACTAGCATCGGCCGTGACACCAAATACAGTGATCAGAAAAGAGATCGTACACTAAGAACACTGGTGACAGGGGGGGTGAAAGGGTTAAACCTTTATTAGGGGGTTAATGAATGGGGGTACCCTACACCTACCTGGGCCTACTAACTGCCCCAACACCGATTAGTGCCACCAGTACAATGATCAATGAAAAATCCGAGGTGCCGAGTGTGCCTATTTTTCCTGAGCATTGAAGGTCCCAATGAGCACAGTGGCCTCCATCAATCGTAAATGGAAGTTTGGAACCACCAGGACTCTTCTTATAGCGGGCCCCCCAGCCAAACTGAGCGATTGGGGGAAAAAGGGCCTTAGTCAAGGAGATGACCAAGAACCCAATGGTCACTGACTGAGCTCTAGCTTTTCTCTGTGGAGATAGGAGAACCTTCCAGAAGAACAGCCATCTCTGTAGCACTCCACCAATCAGGCCTGTATGGTAGAGTGGCCAGACATCTCTGGTCTGCTGAAACAAAGAATTAATTCTTTGGCCTGAACGGCAAGCGTCGTCATGTCTGGAGGAAATCAGGCACCCCTCATCACCTGGCCAATACTATTCCTACAGTGAAGCATGGTGGTGGCAGCATTATGCTGTGGGGATGTTTTACAGCGGCAAGAACTGGAAAACTAGTCAGGATCAAGGGAAAGATGAACGCAGCAATGTACCGAGACACCCTTGACGAAAACATGCTCTAGAGTGCTCTGGACCTTGGATGAAGGTTCATCTTTTAAACAAGACAACGACCCCACGCACCCAGCCAAGGTAACAAAGGAGTGGCTACGGGATAAAATCTGCCAATGACCTTGAGTGGCCCAGTCAGAGCAAAGACTTCAACCCGATTGAACATTTTGGGAGAGATCTGAAAATTGCTGTGCACCGATGCGCCCCATCCAACCCGATGGAGCTTGAGAGGTCCTGCAAAGAAGAATGGGAGAAACTGACCAAAAATAGATGTGCCAAGCTTTTGTAGCATCATACTCAAAAATAATTGAGACTGCAATTAGTGCCAAACGGTTTTAACAAAGTATTGAGCAAAGTGTACATGGGATTTTTCTTGTTTTTTTATTTTTATTAAATCTGCAAAGACTTAGAGGACCCCCCCCCCCCCGTCCTGCTGAGTAAACTATTCCCGTCGGTGTCTGACCTCCGCTGGAGGTGCCAGGCGGATAAGGGGACTTTGCTGCATGTCTTCTGGTCATGCCCGCGTCTGCGGACGTACTGGGGAGAGATCAGGCGAATCTCACGGACCACATAGTCCCGGATGACCCGGCATATTTTCTCCTGCATGCGAACGATACCCCTACACGCACATACATAACATCTGTCATTCGCCATCTATTGGACGCAGCCAAGGCGTGTGTTCCACTCTGTTGGAAATCGCCGCACCCGCCAACGGTAGCCATGTGGCTGCGGAAGGTGGAGGACCTTATCCTGACAAAACAGGATAGATGTGAACTCTACTCTCAGACCTGGCAACTGTGGAACATTTTCACGTACTCGGAGGAGGGCCAGGCCCTCAGGGGAGGTAGTTAGAGCTCCCCGGCAAGATACATGACACGAAGATGGATGGGCTACTTGGCTGGCCGCTCCCTGGAGGTGACGGCTGCCCATGCCCGCGAGCTCCCCCCCCCCCACACTCTTCTCTCTTTCTCCCTCTCTCCTTTTTCTCCCCCCTATTGTCCTCTGGGCATTAACTATGCTCCTATTCTCTCCTCTCACACTTAGTAAAAAGGAAAAGGAGGGAGGCTGGCCCGCAGGACCGCAGTGGCTCGACGCACCTAACAAATGCACATAGCTCAAGTGGTATCGGTCTGAAGACTTTGGCGGAGGCGCGGTGAGGGCGGGGGTTGTCCCCTCCGCTGCCCAAGCGCCCGCCACTGGCGGTGTATGTCATTACACATGTTAATTACCGACTAAAGCTGGAATATATTCATGTCAACCTCTTTTGCGATTGTGTCTTGTATTACTAATCTGCTGTAGTTCATGTGGACCAGTCTTCTGTTATGAATAAACAAACAATTAAAAAAAAAAAAAATCTGCAAAGACTTAAAACAAACTTCTTTCACGTCATCATAGGATATTTTTTTGCAGAATTTTGGGGAAAATAATGAATTTAATCCATTTTGGAATAAGGCTGTAAAATAAAAAATTTGGAAGCGTTGTGAATACTTTCCGGATGCTATATTATATACACATATTTTTTTTTTTTTCAGTTTAGCACTTTTTTGCAACAAAAATTCAGTGTAAATCCAGCATTTTATTGTTCATGTGTATTGGGATAGATATATATATATATATATATATATATATATATATATATATATATATATATATATACACATATACACACACATACACACACATACACACTACACTTTTTGTTTATTTGTTCTAAGGAATTTGGTATCACAAATTTCTGTATATTTTAGTGCAGGGTTGTGATACAATCATCTATGAACTATGTACAATGGGTTATTTCCAAACATTTCTGTGCAATGAAATGAATAAAAGATACAAGCTTACCACATATTCCACAGGACATTAATAGCCTCGTTCGCAATATCTTCGACATAGTTCTTTGGCAAGTCTTTGCCATTCGCTGACGGCACCAGGTTGGAATCTAAACCGGTGGAACACTGTAGAGTGAAACAAATTACACAACACAAGTTCGTGTTATTCTTTTTTTTTGTTTGAGAGATAGGTGATCGAGCCCATTAAAAATAACAGTCAACAATTTATCTATAACCTGGACAAAAGTAAATATGTACAAGAAAACCGCCCATCGACTCACTAAAAACTAGATTCCAGTGGCTTCACTTTGCCCTACATGCCCCATTAAAGATTTAAGAAGGCCCATAGGAAGCCAGGTACTTACTTTATGACACATAAAATTTAACTAAACTAAAGGGTTTATTTACTAAAGCTAGAGTGCAAAACCAGGCTCACTTCTGCATAGAAACCAATCAGCTTCCCGGTTTTATTGTCAAAGCTTAAATGAATAAGCCGAAGTTAGAAGATCGGTTTCTATGCAGAAGTGAGACTGATTTTGCACTCTCCAGCTTCAGAGAGAAAAAAAAAAAAAATATATCCCTAAAAGGGACAATTCAAAATGATGCACTGTAGTTGCATGTATCCACGGCTTCCCAGCGGGATAGGGGGCACGCGCCCGCTGTGTCACTCACAGAGCAGGGACGTGGATCTGTGCAAACAAACAGATCCACATGCTGTCAGGAGAGAGGAGACAGATCGTGTGTTCCTGACTTGGTCTCCTACTCAAGTCAGACCCCTCCCCCCACAGGTAGAATCACTCCCTAGGACACAGTTAACCCCTTGATCGCCGCCTAGTGTTAACCCCCTTCCCTGACAGTGTCATTTATACAGTAATCAGTGCATAGTGATCGCAACGGTCGCTGTATAATTGTCAATAGTCCCAAAATAGTGTCAAAAGTGTTCAATCTGTCTGCCGCAATGTCACAGAAAGGATAAAAAATAAATGTTAAAAAAATGGTTATTTTTACAGCATTGGCGGAAGTGAAGTTTTGACGTTGCTTACGCCCTGCAGTGATATGGAGATGGGCGGGGGCCCCATCTTCCCCTCATTAGTCTCCAGACCAGGGCATGGACAGGATTGCCTCTGCCGACAGCTCCGGTAAGTGGCGGAGGGCAACGGAGAGTGGCAGGAGGGGGGGGTGGGGGAAATCTTTCTCCTGTTGCCGATAAAAGATCTAGCGGCGTATCCGCCACAGAGACCACTTTTATTAAAAAAAAAAAGAGGATACCGGGGTTATGGTAGCTAGCTTCTCCCATAACAATGGTATTCATCTTCAAACAATGTATTCATGCGGCAGGCGGTCCAAGTGGTTAAGATGCAAACCCAGCAATAAAGATATTGAAAATTAACTAATAAGCCTGCTATTGCAATGCTCAGCTACAAACCTCTCTCAAAAGGGCAACCAATGGGGTCATGATATCCCGGGTCACCATGTCGTCACATACTTCAAAACCTCCACATGTGCTCAAGTTCCTTTAAGAAAACACAAATCAAAAGAAACAAAATGCAGTTACAGTTTTCTACAGCAAACTAAAGTGGTATTAAACTCAAACCCCAAATACAATATATTGAAGCATACCGATCATTAGGTGTGGTGGCTGAATTTGTTCTCTTTTTAAACCGCCCCCCCCCCACTTTACCTGGTGATCTGGCCAGTAACACACTGCACACTCTGGATGAAGGAGCAAAGTAGCACCTTTGGGACAACAGCATTGTCAGTCTGGGGAGGGGAATGTTAGATGTACTAGCAGATTTAAAATACACCAACGAACTGAAAACTGAACTCCAGCCAATATTTAAGGCTTCATGCACAATGCTGCTGTTAAACTCAAGTTTGATGGTGTTTTTTTGGCTGCCCTTAAACTCCCGTCTATGTAATCCTATGTGTCCATGCACACATGAAAGTTTATAGGCGATTTTCTGAAAGCCCTAAAATTTGCGTTCAGTAATGGCAACTCTGACAACATTAAATGTTCATAAACGCTAGGCACATTTAGCACTTCAACTTATTTCAATGGTCAGAATAAAAAAAATGTTTTGGCCAATTAAAAAAAACTCCCAAACGCTGATAAACTCACCTAGACGGTTTTGAAAAAATAAAAATAAAAACGCAGCTTAGGCGAGTGCACAACGTTGATTTTCTCCTGTCAGCATTTACAGGAAAATGTGTGCATGAGGCAGGTAATCAGTTTTTCCTTTTGGAAAAAAGATTTTACATACACCGATATGGGGGTGAGGGCCGCCAGATTAGACAGAGCCAGATCTCCTGTATACTTTGCTTCGCTCAGGTTTAGCTTGCAATACCCACATTGTGTGTACAGAACACCTTCAGGTTGCCATATTGCATTTTACAGAAAATATTACAGAGCTGCAGATTTTTTTTTATTCTAAATAGCTTCCTTTACCTTAGTGCAGTCCTCCTTCACTTACCTCATCCTTAGATTTTGCTTTTAAATGTCCTTATTTCTTCTGAGAAATGCTCACTTCCTGTTGTTCTGTCTGTAACTCCACACAGTAATGCAAGGCTTTCTCTCTGGTGTGGAGAACGCCTCTTGAGGGGGGGGAGCAAGCAGGAGTGTCAGGACGCCCATTAACACATCTCCTTTCTCTATCTGCAAAGTAGAGAGCGTCCTGACTTGCCTGCTCGCCCCCTCAAGAGGTATTTTCCACACCAGGGAGAAATTCTCGCATTACTGTGTGGAGTTGCAGACCGAAGAACAGGAAGTGAGGATTTCTCAGAAGAAATAAGGACATTTAAAAGCAAAATGGAAGGATGAGGTAAGTAAAGGAGGACTGCACTAAGGTAAAGGAAGCTATTTAGGAAAAAAAAATAAATAAATTCCTTTACAACCCCTTTAAGAAAATTGAGTTACCCTTTAAGCTTAAAAATTTGACCAACCTCCCTTACATAAAATCTAGCAAGCCAACGTTCTTACCGAAGGGCACCAGCTGCTGTTTCACGCACAGCCAGACTCCTATCAAGTAGCAAAGGTCCGAGGCATCGAACGGCATCTTTCTGTAGAAAAGAAGGGATGACTTGTTTTTGCTGGACAAGCTTGGAGATGTTGGCACATGCAAATTCTCTGACTTCAGGACAAGGACTCTGCAACTGAAAGAAAACAGACAAATCAGAACTTCCTGCAGGGTGAAAATGGCAATAAAAATTATATCAGAAAATGTGATCTTGATTAGAGTGTAGGGTGTACGATCATGTGGACAAAATCTAAGTGTCGGTGTCCTGCCGAGAATTTTCCCCTGGCATATTTTGCCCGCTCTCCCTGCGCCGCCACGCTCACAACAGACCTCCGAAAATAGCCGAACTTCAACAAGCTGTGAATAACCTTTACACGGCGCATGCGCTATGAGCACAATAGCGTGCCACACGCTGACGCACGCTCCCGATGCTCGCTCCACTCTGCAAGGGGGGCGGGTGTATTACAATTATATTGTGTAAGGGGCGGAGGGCACAAACTCCCTTAATCAACAGTGCAAAATCCACCCTTCTTTTCATACACCCTCCCCCCCTTGCAGACAATAAAATAGTAATACACAAGCCACGCGTCCTCCCAGCACGATTCTGGGAGGACGCAAATTTACGCCCTTTCGGAGTTATCTTGCCATCAGTCGGCTATGGCGTGGTCGGCAAGCGGTTAAGGATGAGCTCAAGCATGTTCACAACTCCATGTGCCCACGCCCGAGTTTATACGGTTAAATCTGAATGATGCCTGCAGCTGTAGGCATCATTCAGATATCTTTTTTTCTGCTGGGGATTCCCTGTCATATAAAAATCATAGCGGCTGTTGAGCCGCTTGATTGTTTTTAAAGGCAGTGGGGTGGGGGTGGGCCACCTTAGGATGCTTCTACCAGGTCACCCGTGCAATCAGCCAGTCAGTGGCAGCCGTTTATCATAGAGAATACCGCAGATCAGATGTTACCCAGCAGTCTCTATGACCTTCAGAGGCCAGGAGCCACGTTATGACATCACGTCTGGCCTCGTCAGATGTAAACACTGCCCTTTCTGCGGCTGGAATGCTAAGATTACGTTTTTTTTTGTAACAAGATGTCTGTAATGCCCTCTTCACTGTGTATCATTACTATGAAGGAGTATGGGGTGTAGCAAGATGGCGGCCATGGAACATCACTTCCGTTACCAATTCTGACAGGTCACCACATCTGACAGAACCCGGTGACTTGTCATACTCTGCTCCCTATAACAGAATGCTGCGAAAGTGCTGTGGCGGCCAACTGCAAAGCGTTCCAATGGATTTACGACAGTACACACCAGAGAAACCTCGTTAGGCATCCAGGCTCTTTCCTTAAAGCCGAGTTCCACCCAAAAATGGAACTTCCGCTTATCCCACTCCTTACCCCCTTACATGCCACATTTGGCATGTAATTTTTTTTGGGCGGGGGGGGGCTTCAGGAGGGGTGGGACTTCCTGTCCCACTTCCTCATTCCGCCGAGGGGCTGGTAAGGCGATTATGCTTAATCGCCTTACTGCAGACACTGACAGGTCCTAGGCGATCGCCTGTCCAATAGGACGGCGCAGGGCCGGGCTGCGCCGCGCATGCATGCGCAGTGCCGGTGGCGCATGCGCCAGAGTTGCCACCTCATCCCTTTAAAACCAAACACACTTGGTGCTTTACCTGCATTAAATTAGCCTCAGAACCTGTGTAATTCATATGTGTTCGGGTTTAAAGGGATGAGGTGGCAACCCTAGCATGCGCAGTGGGTGCCCGGCCGTGAAGCCGAAAGCTGTCACGGCCCGGTTGCCCACAGTAGCAATGAGGATGCCAGTCGGGGAGGGGGGGGAGTGGAGCGGAGCCCCGGCCGGCGCGTCGCTGGAACGCTGGAGCAGGTAAGTGTATGTTTATTAAAAGCCAGCAGCTGAGGAGCTGTGGTGGCTCAACGTGATTGGCACTGCGCTGACAAGCCATTCACCTCTGCAGCCAAGGGTTCGGATCCCGGTCTCGGCTACATGTGAATTGAGTTTGGTGGTCTCAGCCTGGCTCCCGGTGGGTGTGCTATGCAAGGTACGCCTGTGCTTAGTACGCTCAACCCCCCCCCCCCACAAAAATAACCACACTTGCACGCACACAAAATTAGTTTAACACACACGCACTTTGGCCATGCGGTCTCCTAAAATAAAGAGAGGCGAAGGACCTACGGGGCTGGCTGGGCCCCCTCACTCCCTCATAGGGGGGAGTCCCTCTGCCCAATTGGACTCCCAAGAGGAGCAGGTAGGGCGGGGTGAGTGGGAGGCCCCCCCCTCACACCTGCCATTGCCACCAGGGGCATGGAGAAGGATGGCGATTGCCTCCAGAGGGGGTCTCTCTCTCTCCTGGTGTGTACGGTCATAAATCCATTGGAACGCATCGCGCAGTTTGCCACTTCCTCACTTTCGGAGCATTGTACGATAGGGAGCCGAATATGACTCGGCATGGCGTCCCTTTTTTAAAGGGATTTCCTCTCACTTCCTGTTATGACTTTGGAGAGTTTTCCCATCACATATCTGTCCAATAGGAGATCAATAAAAAAAAAAAAAAAAAAAAAAAAAAAACACACCCCTTTTCTTACTCTGGCCAAAATAATAATAAAAGTTTTGCCATCAGTTGTACTTTCATCCAATGAAATGCACATTTCTGGCGTCACTATACTAATCAGAAGGAAACGCTGCCAATCCAAAGAGAAGGGGGCGGACCCTCATCTACTGATAACGTGCAGATGCCACCAACACACAGTAAACGTAGAGCTCCGCCCACAATTTTTTCTATAAATCAAGCTTTATTAGTTGCTCAGCGATAACAGAGCAATCACATGTGTTGTTGTTCCGAGTCGGTATGTAGCGATCTGTAGTACGTCATGCACAACATGTAAGTGATCCTGACTTGGACAGACATAGCACCCCTCCCGGACAATGGCCCCCTCCTCACACACACATGGGCTCAGGAGAGCTCGGAGATGACACCCAGGCATGCGATGTATAGAGATCACTCACTTTCTGTAGAAGATCCTCAGTATGCATGGACTCCCCCTCCGCCGGATCCTCGGGCTCTGCTTCTTGTTTGACAGCAGCAGGGGTAGGAGCATAGCCCGCTGCCTTAAATCTACGAGCCCGGCTCTTCCCCATGATCACTGAGAAAGGGGCGGCTCCTACAACACCGTACAACGTCATGGCAGCCTGACGCTTCTTTTTTTTTTTCAACCAAAGAACTTTATCAACAATTGTACATGTTACGCCTACAGATGGAGGGGGTCAGTGAGTGAAGTGATAGATCTAGAACAGGAATGCTGAAGGGCTGGGCACTATGTATAGATACACTATATGTTAAAGTGACCAGATTTTTAAAATGAAATCCGGGGACATATTTTTTCTTTAAAACAACCAGTGACTCTCTGCCCGTCGCCGCCCGCCTCACAAGTCTTATGCCGCGTACCCACGATCATTTTTCGGCATGAAAAAAACTATGTTTTTCGGCATCTAGAAAAAACGAAGTTTTTCCAACTTCATCATTAACCACTTAACGACCGCTGCACGCCTATTTACGTCCACAAAAGGGCACGTACAGGCAGATGGGCGTATATATACGTCCCTGCCTTCTAGGGGGTCCAATCGGGACCCCTTCCGCTGCGTGCGGCGGTCGGCTTACCTGCGGGAGCGATCCGTCTTGAGGGGGCGGCGGTTCGATTCTGTCCGCCCCCTCATGATCGCTTCCAGCCAATCACTTCCTCTGCCTGTAAAATGTAAACATAGGCAGAGGAAGTGATGCAGCTCTCATCTCGGCGGTATTTTCAAACCGCCGAGATGAGAAAGGAGGCACAAGTAAGTCTGCACAAACACTACACTGACACCACACACATAGGCACATTTAACCCCTTGCGATCAGCCCCCCCACCTCCTGTCACACTGTCACTGATTGCAGTGATCATATATGTACTGATCACTGCATTTAGTGTCAGTGTGACAGGCAGTTAGTGTTAGGTCCAGTAGCCCGCATACCCCCCCTAATAAAGTTTTAACCCCTTGATCACCGCCCTAGTTAACCCTTTCACTCCCTATTGCCAGTGTCACTAAGCGATCATTTTTCTGATTGCTGTATTAGTGTCACTGTTGCTGCTAGGTAGCTAATTTTTTTTTATTGCGATTTTTTTTTACTAAAGACATGTGGCTGAATACATTTTGGCTTAAATGTTTGACTAAAATTTAGTTTATTCAATTTTTCTTATAACAAAAAGTAAAAAATATAGTTTTTTTTTTCAAAAATGTCGCTCTATTTTTGTTTATAGCGCAAAAAATAAAAATCGCAGAGGTGATCATATACCACCAAAAGAAAGCTCTATTTGTGGGAAGTTAAGGACGCAAATTTTGTTTGGGAGCCACGTCGCACGACCGCGCAATTGTCTGTAAGAGCGACGCAGTGCTGAATTGTCAAAAACGCCTCTGGGCATTTAGCAGCATATTGGTTCGGGGCTTAAGTGGTTAAAACGACATTGCACACACACTATCGTTTTAAAAAAATGCTCTAGCAAAGCGCAGTGACGTACAACACGTACAACAGCACTATAAAGGGTAAGTTCCATGCGGATGACGCCACCCTTTGAGCTGCTTTAGCTGATTCCGTGTTAGTAAAAGACGATTTGCGCTTTTCTGTCTGTTACAGCGTGATGAATGTGCTTACTCCATTATGAACGATAGTTTTACCAGAACGAGCGCTCCCGTCTCATAACTTGCTTCTGAGCATGCACGGGTTTTTAACGTCGTTTTAGCCCACACACGACCATTTTTTACAACCCGAAAAATGACATTGTTTAAAACGTCGTTAAAAAATGCAGCATGTTCGGAAAAAAAAATTGTCGTTTTTCAGAACCCGAAAAATTATGTGAAGCACACACACCAACATTTTTTAAAAACAAAGTTTTTTTCATGCCGAAAAAATGATTGTGTGTACGCGGCATAACTCTTCGGGCCCCGGCTACTACTGGATGGGGAGCGGAGGAAGATCACTGGATGGGGAGCGGAGATAAGCAGGTGGCTGGCCAGGATTTGAGCCAAGACAGAAGAACATGCGAGCGAAGAAATATTCCCTCCGCTCCGCCCATCACATGATCATCAGAAAAGGGCACAGATAATGGGAAAAAAACAACCCCCCTATGCTAGTAGGCATGGTGGGGGAGGGGTGTAATTCTATATTTTTTTATTTTAATTGTGCACTTATTGTGTTTGAAATTGCCCGTGCCCCCTATTAAATCCAATCTGGGGACAAAACCAGGGACAGACTTGGTCAGGTGACAGTGTCCTCAATCAGGGGACTGTCCCCTGAAACTGGGGATGTCTGGTCACCCTACTATATGTCCAAAATATGTTGACAACTCTTGTAATTGTTGAGATTACGTGCACAAAGCCACATCCATATAGATATGGTCAGATCTGGGACATTTCCAAAGTCAATGAGCCTGAGATTGGGGCCCAAAAGTAGCTTATACAGCTCCAAACTGTAATGATTGCCCTTGTTTTGCCAGCATCTTGTCATGATTGCCCATCATGTTCAGATGCTCAGGGAAAAGATAAGAAACTGCCACGACTTCCAGTCATGCCCTACATGTTTCGTCAGATATGTTGTCATTGGGAGCTCTGAAGAAGAGCCCCCAATTATGTCATATCTGATGAAACATGTAGGGCGTGACTAGAAGTCACCACGCATGCGTGCAATTTGAACAGCATTCTGGGTATTGTAGTAATGAACGGTTTCTTGTAGCTTGTTCCTTCATTTGGTTACCAAAAGCAACTACATTCTTCTTGTGTTGCCAAGATAACCCTTCTGTAGTAGCTGAGCTTCATACTCTGTTGTGCTTTTCAGATACTGGTCCTTTTAGATAAACCAGAACCCACAGGCACCCTTTTGAATATTTTCAGACCAGGCTTGGAACAGTAATGTAACTTTACTGGAGAAAGTGCAGCATTACAGTTCAATATAAATGGCCTAATCCCTATTCTAACTACAATTGTGTGGCTGACCAGGCACACCTTAATGAGGTGATAGACCAACTTGGTATTCTCCATGTCCTCCAGAAACCTTGGTGCCTTTGACAGACTGCAAGGTGCAGCTGTCCCAGTACCATGAGCCGAGAGCACAAAATGAACCAACCAAGAGCCAGAACAGGGCGGTGTGAACGAGCTGGAGATTACATGCTGTATCTTGGGCTCTCTGTCCTTTCCATGCAGGCAGGTCTCTGTGTGCAGAGCCCTTGCCCCTTTTATTTACAGCACAGAGGAGAGGGCAAGGTTTAAAAAGACCAGGAACTGCAGAAAACATTCGCTGTGTAGGCAACCTGCCTATAGCCAAGTTGCCTACACATACAACAGTTGGAATAGAGCTGTGGTGGCTCAACGCGATTGGTGGTCTCAGCCCGGCTCCCGCTGGGTGTGCTATGCAAGGTACACCTGTGCTTAGTACGACCACCCCCCCCCCCCCTACAAAAAAAAAAAACACCACCACACTTGCACGCACACGAAATTGGTTTAACACACATGCACTTTGGCCATGCGGTCTCCTAAAAAAAGAGAGGCAAAAAGGACCTATGGGGCTGGCTGGGTGGGCTAGACCTCCTCCTTCCCTCATTAGGGGAGTCCCTCTGCCCTGTTGGGCCCCAGTTGGGCTCCCAAGTGGAGCAGGTAGGGCGGGGTGAGTGGGAGGCCCCCCCTCACACCCGCCATTGCCACCTGGGGGCATGGAGAAGGATGGCAGATTGCCTCTGGGGGGAGGGTCTGCCTACTCCCAACTCCTGCAGTCCTCTCTCGAGTTCACGCACAAAAATACACTTAAAAAAAAAAAAAAAAAGACCAGGAACTGCAGAAAACATTCGCTGTGTAGGCAACCTGCCTATAGCCAAATTGCCTACACATACTACAGTTGGCTTTATTTTAACAGAAGATGGCAGTTAAAAAATGACTACCTTTGTCTTTTACAGATAATTCCGTCTTATTTAGTAAAACAATATAAGTAAATATGTAAGTAGCATGTAATAATAAACTGCAATAATACTATCGTAGGTAAAAGTCTGGCATCAGAGGAGTGCAATTTCATTAGTCGTTATGGTTTATCACAGTTTTTTCCTTGTACTAGTTAATGAATAAGTTTGCAATCTGTAGGCTCATTGCATATAATATTTGAAACTGCGATAAAACTTGCTATACATACGTAGTGCAGCCTATTGTCTTATAGCATGAACCTGCAGATGTTTATTGTTAATCTATTGTTCCTGTATGAATACTTATTCATCTAAATATAATAAAGAACAAAATAATTATAAAGATGTTATGTTATTAAAACACAGATGAGCAAAATTGAGGCACTTCAGACAATTTCCATAAACTTGCAACTGTAGTCAGGATTCAATTCTCACGGCCTATCACTTTTGTGAATTCTTCCAGCTCCACTGAGTAAACAGCTGACACTAGTCCTTTCCCAAGATAATTCAGGCTCCCTTCTCGTTTGACCGTGTGTTTTATTGTGGGATACACATGGTCGAAGGTTCTACCACATTTCATTGAGGTGTGAGCCAGAGGAAGCTTTAGCGAATGCTTTGACAATTGAGGTGCCAATCCCATATAGAGCACTTCACTCTAGAGAATTGTGGAAATCAATTCTCTTGGCTCAGAAGGAAAGAAATAAATGCATTGGATTTAGTTTTTTTAACAGAGTGATACAGCACAGAAGCTGAAAATAGATGTTGGCTGTCCATGGTGTCACTGGAGAAGAGTATTAACTGCCATGTTCTGCAAATTAAAGATAATTTTCAGTATTTTTTATTACATTAACCACTTAAGACCCGGACCATTATGCAGGTAAAGGACCTGGCCAGCTTTTGCGATTCGGCACTGCGTCACTTTAACTGACAATTGTGCAGTTGTGCGACGTGGCTCCCAAACAAAATTGGCGTCCATTTTTTTCCCACAAATAGAGCTTTCTTTTGGTGGTATTTGATCACCTCTGCGGTTTTAATTTTTTGCACTTTAAACAAAAATAGAGCTGCATTTTTTTCAAAATTGTTGCAATATTTTTTACATTTTGCTATAATAAATATCCCCCCCAAAAATATATAAAAAAAACATAATTTTTTCTCAGTTTAGGCCGATACGTATTCTTCCACCTATTTTTGGTAAAAAAAAATTGCAATAAGCGTTTATCGATTGGTTTGCGCAAAATTTATAGCGTTTACAAAATAGGGGATAGTTTTATGGCATTTTTATTAATAATTTTTTTTTTACTACTAATGTCGTCGATCAGCCATTTTTGACAATTTTGACACATTTTTGGGACCATTGTCATTTTCACAGCGAAAAGTGCTATAAAAATGCACTGTTTACTGTGAAAATTACAATTGCAGTTTAGGTGTTAACCACTGGGGGGCGCTGTACAGGTTAAGTGTGACCTCATGTGTGTTTCTAACTGTAGGGGGGCGGGGCTGGACCTGTGACGTCAGTGATCGTCGTTCCCTATATTGGGAAACAGATGATCACTGACATTGCCACAGTGAAGAACGGGGAAGGTGTGTTTACACACACCTCTCCCCGTTCTTCAGCTCCTGTGACCGATCGCGGGACATCGGCAGCGATCGGGGCCGCGGGCGCGGTCACAGAGCTTCGGACCGGGTCGCGTGCACGCGGCCCACGGCTGGGCTCTTAGAGGCGACGTATATATACGTGCCTGTGCCCAGCCATGCCATTCTGCCAACGTATATCTGTGTTAGGTGGTCCTTAAGTGGTTAAAGTAGTATTACCCCCACCAAGAAATCTATTATATTGCAGCTTACCATTTTTTAGAAGGCAGTTTTTTTTTATTTTATTTCCACCTGTTGATTCAACCAGCAAGTCTGTTATTTTTCGTACCTAGCAGTCAGACAAAAGTGGCAGCTAAACGTTGGATGCAAACCGTTTATCACTGACAGGGGTGTTTACAATGGTCAGCTGTTTTCATTTGTATAAAAACCTTTATCCCAAAAAGGGAAAAAAAAAACTGTTGGTGTATGTGGTTAAAAAATGTTAGCAGAAGTTCAACTTCCAATTTTGTTAGTCAAAGCCACCTAAATCTGCTAGTAGGTACTAGGCGACCAAGTTAAAGCCAATTTTTTTTAAAGCCCCATTTACACTATTAGATTTTCTGCAGATTTTTGTTTTCAGATTTACCAAAACTATATAATTCGAGGTCAAACCTTTATATGCAATCAGGCAGGCCCTTGCACTACATGGTTTTGGTAAATTTTTGGTGTCAGTGGGAGTAGTGCCCCACTGTTGGTGTCAGTGGGAGGAATAGTGGCCCATCCGTGGTGTCAATGAAAGGAATTGTGCCCTCTCCTTGATGTCAATGAAAAGAATTGTGCCCTCTCCTTGGTGTCATTGTAAGGAATTGTGCCCCACCGTTGGCGTCAGTGGGAGGAATTGTGCCCCACCGTTGGCGTCAGTGGGAGGAATTGTGCCCCACTGTTGGCGTCAGTGGGAGGAATTGTGCCCCACCGTTGGCGTCAGTGGGAGGAATTGTGCCCCACCGTTGGCGTCAGTGGGAGGAATTGTGCCCCACCGTTGGCGTCAGTGGGAGGAATTGTGCCCCACCGTTGGCGTCAGTGGGAGGAATAATGCTCCATTATTGATGTCAGTGACAGGAATTATCCCCCATTGTTGGTGTCAGTGGATGGAATAGTACCCCAAGGGTCGGATAAAAGCAGGCAAAGGGCCATCACTTGTGTAAACTTTTAAGAAGAGGCAGCCGATTTCTAAGCAGGTTGTATAGTACAGATCTTGGTGGAGCAAAGATAAGTAAGCATATAGGGCCAGATTCAGAGAGCCCTTACGCCTGTCTAACTGGTGTTAGACTGGAGTAATTTCAAATTACGCGCGTTTTCTAGCTAGTCGAAAACCTCAAACCATGAATAGACGGCTGCGGGCTTCAATTCGACTGGATTAAGTGTTTGTACGCCTTCGGATCTACGCTGCAATAAAATTGCGGCCACTGGGTGGACTTCCCGTCGTTTTCCGCGTGGGGGTATGCAAATGAGCTTTTGCCGACGATCCCCGAAATTACGATCTTCAATCGCAATCTCTTACGGCACCTTTAGTCATCTTTTATTTGCGTAACACTATACCAGCTTTTTGCTGCTCTAATATTAGACAGCCCATGTTAAGTATGGCCGTCGTTCCCGCATCAAATTTCTACGTTTTCCGACGTCTTTTATTATTTTTAACGTAAGTCGTCCGGGAATAGGAATGTTCTTAAACGCCGCTACTCAAACAACGAATGACGTAACGACGTGATTTCGCGCAATGCACGGCGGGAAATTTCAGAACGGAGCATGCGCAGTTCGATCGCCGCGGGGACGCGCTTAATTTAAATGCTTCACGCCCCCCAATCGCGTATTTCGATTACGCGGCGAGAAATAGACTACGCCGCCGTAGCGTACGGGCAAAAATCTACCAGGATTCGGTGTAGAGCCTGGTAAAAATACGGCAGCGTAGAGTATTTCGATTACGCAGCGGAATATTAAGTGTATGTGAATCTACCCCATAGCTTTTAAGGTCTGTTGATGGACATCTAAGCAAAATAAGCATAAGTGCGCACCCTATACTATCATACATACTTACTGGAAAAGAAGAATACAGGAAGTAAAATTGAGTTTTTGTTTCTCCTTTAGTTTTAGCCTAATGTAAAGATGGCATGATAAAAAATAAAATAATCTACTGTAGAAGGTTAAATGGTGTAGGGGACAGGAGTGATAAATAAAAGTGTTGTATTTTGTATAAAACACTTACCTTGAACATAAAAGAAATAAAGAATACATATGGATGTTGGATGTCTATATGATGGCTGTCACTTTGAAAGTGTTCCATAGTAATAGAGGCAGGGGGGTGGGTTTGTAATAACATAGCAGTGTTAAAAACACTTACCTTTAGCCCACAAGTGTGCACATTGTCCAACCTGTCCCTGGAAACACACACATCATGCCCCCAGAGGAGAGGACTGACAGGTTGTCTGTCCTTAGTGACATGGTTAACAATTGCATACCTGTTCTTTCACCAAGAAAACACAGGGGATAGCTGCTTTTACTTTCCTTTTCCAGCTACAATGATCTGCATCTACAGACTGTACTGGGGAAGAGGTAAGGTAACTAGAGGGAAGAGGAAGCGGGCAGAAAGCATAGAAACTCCAGGGTCAGCCTCGCCTCACCTCCCCTCTGCATGTCCCTGCAAATGTGGCAAAAGAGAAAAGTGGTGTAGTATGCCGTGGCAAAGCTGTTAGCAGGCAAGAAGGTGCATGGTCAAGGATGCAGGGAGGCAGAGATGTTCAGATTTAAGAGGGCAGCGGTGGAGGGCTTGATGACAGGAAGATGCAGTGCCAAGGGTACACCCAATCTGGCATAGGCTCCTGCACCATATCCCCCACTGAGCTAAAGAACAATTGTAGTACAGGGAGGAGCGTCATTAAAATGAATTCACTTAAAAGTTTACTTAGCCTTTAGGCTCCCTTAAGCGTTGGCAGCTCATCACATGATGTGGAGTACATAGGAGGGGCTTCCCAAAATCAAAAGTAGTATTCTTTTTAAGCCCATAAAACCTGAGCTGCTTTATCGTTAAAGCCTATGATAATGAGACTTGAGATTCTTCGTGGTGCCAACTTTTCTGAAACTACAATGATTAAGTACCCTGGGCATTATTTCTGTGATGTCAATGGGCAAGATTTGTCATACTTGATAATAACATGTGGAGACAAGTGTTATAACAAAGATATCCAACAGGATTGTTTTTTAAGTGATGTATTCCATTAAATACTTTATGGTGATAAATACACACTTTTGTATGTTTTCAATTTTTAAACAATAAAGCTTTATTAATTTTAGCTATGCGTTGTTCAATATACAGAGATGCTTTATTCTATTTTAGATCTTAGAAAATATGTTTTAACAATGTTCATACTTTAACAATTTGTTCTAGGGTTAGTAGTGCTTTTAATATTGTGTTGTGCAAAAGTAAGCACGGTTTTATTTTTTGAAACGTCACTAAAAGGCATATGCGTAGTAGCATTGACATTTAAATGTGTAACCACAACAACCATGCCCATCCGGGGGGGGGGGGGGTAGGGATCTACCTGCCCAGTATGTGTGTGTGTATATATAAAAATATAAAAACACATATTTAACCACTTAAGACCCGGACCAATACGCTGGTAAATGACCCAAGGTGTTTTTGCGATTCGGCACTGCGTCGCTTTGACAATTGCGCGGTCGTGCGACGTGGCTCCCAAACAAAATTTGCGTCCTTTTCTTCCCACAAATAGAGCTTTCTTTTGATGGTATTTGATCACCTCTGTGATTTTTATTTTTTGCGCTATATACAAAAATAGAGCAACATTTTTGAAAAAAAAAACACTATTTTTTACTTTTTGTTAAAAAAAAAATCAAATAAATTAAATTTTAAACATTTAGGCCAAAATTTATTTAGCCACATGTCTTTAGTAAAAAAAAAAAAAAAATAAAAAAAAAATCGCAATAAAAAAAAAAATAGCTACCTAGCGGGAACAGCGCCACTAATTAGAAAAATGATCGCTTAGTGACACTGGCAATAGGGAGTGAAAGGGTTAACTAGGGCGGTGATCAGGGGGTTAAAACTTTATTAGGGGGGTGGGGGGCTATCCTGAACCTAACACTAACTGATTTTACACTGCCTGTCACACTGACACTAAATGCAGTGATTAGATCACTGCATTCAGTGACACTGTGACAGGGGGGGTGGGGGGGCAGATCGCAAGGGGTTAAGTATGTGTGTGTGTGTGTGTGTGTGTCAGTGTAATGTTGGTGCACACTTACTGTGAGGTGTTCCTCTCATCGCAGCGGTTGAAAAATACCGCTGCGATGAGAGATTACATCACTTCCCCCTTCCTGTGTTTACACAGGAGGAGGAAGTGAAACAAAGGGGGAGCGGAGCGCAGCGATTGGCTGGGAGCAATCGCGGGGGGGCGGGTAAACACCGACATCCGCCCGCTCGTCCCGGATCGCTCCCGGAGACACTGGGACCTCCGCACGCCGCGGAGGGGGTCCCGATCGGACCCCCGACCCGCTACTGGGCGAAGACGTAAATTTACGCCCTTGTGCCCATCCGTGCCATTCTGTGGCCGTAAATGTGCGTGCGGAGGTCCTTAAGTGGTTAAAATGATCTTTTATTCTCTAGATATCGCTTATATCCAATGAGCACATTAAAGTAGTACTAAATTCAATTTGTTTTTAACTTAATGCCTTCCCTGCATTAATGTAAAATAACACCACACTGCCTGTCTTACTCTGCCTGTCCCTAAACATTTACCTGGCTACATGTCACCACTGTCAGCTCCAGAATCACTTGCCTACTTTACAGGAGGAGTATGGCCCAAGCTCTTTTGGCCATACTTCTCATGTGAGTCACAGGAGTGCATTTACGTGTGCTCTCCTGTGAGCCAGAATCAGCCCACTGCAGACTAAAGCCTGCTGTGGGCTGATGTCACAGAGCCACTCCAGATTCTAGGAGGGGGGGGGGGGGGGATATCAAGACTATAATGTCTCAGCCTCTCAGCGAACTGAGCCAGCCACTTCTGCCCAGCGCTGCAGTGGGCACTGGAGAGGCAGCACAGAGAGCCAGTGACTAACAATCACTGCTCTCTGTTAAGTGAAGACTGAGAACAAAGCGATCAGCAGTCACATGATCACTCGGTTCTAAAGTTTGGAGCTGGCAGGAGACAGCTTGCATTGGCACAATGTTGCAGCAGGTAAGGTACTCTAAGTATATGTGTTTATTTTTTTACATTCATGTACCTTTGAGCAAAATCTAAAAACCATATACCAACAAATATGACTAAAATTATTCATTGCTTTTTTCAATTGCCCCCCCAAAATTAGAGAAGGCCTTGATTGGGGAAAAAAAAAAAAAAAAAACTTTTACCTGCATTAATGTTTACATACCTCGTATAGCACCCCAAATCTGTTATGCAATATTAAAAAGTCCCTGTTCTTGATAACTCAGGCCCTGTGCACTCAATCATAGGAACTGGTTGAGATTTGTTTAACACAGTACTCCAAGTTTCAGGCCTTCTGGGCTGTTGAATAAGATACATACTTACATAATACATTAAATATTCAAGCAATTTCAATAGCTGTTGTTGGTTTAGCACATTTAAATTATCCCCAGGTTAATTTAATGAATAATAATCACAAAGTTTATCCAGGTCTATAGCACTTTCTTGCAAAAATGCAATTTGATTTTATATTACAAAATGGAAAAAAATAAAAATAAATTAAGGATATATATATATATATATATATATATATATATATATATATATATATATATATATATATATATATATATATATATTTTTTTTTTACAAAAACAAGATATATACCGGTACACGTCAATGTATTCAGGCCATCTAACAAATTAGGACAATATCACAGCACTAAACTGACATTGGAGGTAGATTCAGGAACCATTCCCGCTGTGTCACTGTATCCTGATAGTGGAGAAGTCAGCTGGACACCTCTGCTATCAGAATACACTCATCAGCGCTGATCAAACTTAAGATTTTCAGCAAGCCTGTTCTTGAGCAGTCAATCAATAAAATGAATACTTTTGAACAGGACTGGCCATAGATGGATCGAAATTCAGCTGGTCCCTTCTGAACAAGGCAAATTTTGATCCATCTATGGCCAACCTTTCTTTCTAGGTTGTAATGAAATCAGATAAAACACATAAAATGCTTTATCGTTATTTTACATCTCACAAACTATGGTGTCGATCTCTTTGCCTACACCAAGTCTGTCATTGTATTTCCAATCATTTTCCTTTTTCCTTATTGGAAAATATGTCACTATGTAATACTGCGATAATGCGTGAATCAGTGCCAATTTTGTGACATAAAAAAAAAAAAAACACATACAATGCACATTTATTTGGAAGATTAGAAAAAATAAAACGGCAACAAAAAAACAAACACAATTTTTGTACCCACAATAAAACTAACTGTAGTATTTTATGATTGCTACATACTGTACAGGACTCCTGCAGTCATTATGAATACAGAGAGCTGTGTCCATCAATAAATGAAGAGAAATTTTTTAATTTCAGTTCTCAAATTTTACTCAAGCCCAGAGGTCCCTCAGTTCTCAAATTTTACTTTAGACTGCATTCACACACGATCGCAGGCGGAATCGCTGCAATTTCAAATGGTTGCAAAAATGCAAGGCACGTTTTTGCAATGCTATTACCTCTAATAGCACCCCAATCGCACTGTAGTTTTGTCGGGTTGCAATCGCAAAAAATTGCAACGTGGTTGCACAAAAGAAGCTCATGTCCCTTTTTGTTGCGATTTAATGAAAATCGTGGAGTGATTGGGGTGCCATTAGCAGTAATAGCATTGCAAACAGGGCAGGACTTAGGGTGGTGGGGACCTCTGGGCTTGAGTCACTTACGGGCCCCCACGGGACCTTTTTGCGCCCAAAAAGTTTTCTTTTAAGATCACCACTCTGATATGGTTTGTCCGCCATTACATCACTGTCTAATGCAGACAGGTTTTCTCAAAGTATTATAAAACAAAAAACCGCGCTAGGAAACCCCCTCCCCCCAAAAGGACTACAGGCTGCAGCAAGCGTGTGATAAACAGGAAACAATGGGATATAAAAAGCCGCGCCACACAAAGGTTGATAACACCAGTGTAAGTGATGGTAAAATTAATATAACACTAAAGTCCATTAACGTCCATAATGATTGAAATAATGATGAATCTCGGAAGCGATCCTCTGTGAAGTGTCACCAAACGCACACACGTCAGAAGGTGCACCCGCCACCACATGAATAAGCAGCTTACCAGAGGTCAGATCTATGTTAGCGTCTGACTATAACCCAGTCAACGGCCTTTAGATCCTTGAGGTTCCCACGATCAACTCGAGTAGACCAGGAGAGGGACACTTCTTAAACTCCTGAAGTCAAATGGCATGGTGTACCGCCTCCAACAGACACTCAGCGCTGATTTAAAGGGACCGCCGCTGGAGCTCAGTCAGCTTGTGTCAGAATTGTTCTTCAAGCCTGCCGGCTAGACACAAAGGAACTGGCGTCAGTGGAGCTGGCTGAGCGGCCTGTGATTGGTGGAGGTCTGAGCTACACCGACCTCCACCAATCACAGGCCGCTCAGCCAGCTCCACTGACGCCAGTTCCTTTGTGTCTAGCCGGCAGGCTTGAAGAACAATTCTGACACAAGCTGACTGAGCTCCAGCGGCGGTCCCTTTAAATCAGCGCTGAGTGTCTGTTGGAGGCGGTACACCATGCCATTTGACTTCAGGAGTTTAAGAAGTGTCCCTCTCCTGGTCTACTCGAGTTGATCGTGGGAACCTCAAGGATCTAAAGGCCGTTGACTGGGTTATAGTCAGACGCTAACATAGATCTGACCTCTGGTAAGCTGCTTATTCATGTGGTGGCGGGTGCACCTTCTGACGTGTGTGCGTTTGGTGACACTTCACAGAGGATCGCTTCCGAGATTCATCATTATTTCAATCATTATGGACGTTAATGGACTTTAGTGTTATATTAATTTTACCATCACTTACACTGGTGTTATCAACCTTTGTGTGGCGCGGCTTTTTATATCCCCAGGTTTTCTCAAAGGCAGTAAACGAGGCACTACGTACCTGCAAATAACAATAACCAATCAGCAAACCTCAAGAAGACTGACATTTAATTTAGCTAATTAAATCAAATTTTTCCTTGCAGGGCAGGGCCAGGTAAAAATGCTAGACCAATCAACAAACTTTAAATGAAAAATTAAAGAGGAAGTAAACTCAGCACTTCATATCAGGCTTTTCATGCCATGTAATGTGTAACATTATTTACAATATTGCCCAATCTAATATATGTAAAAACGATTCTTACTGTGTTTTAGTAATATTATTATAAATTCTACTTCCGAGATTAGGCCGCGCCTGCACCATCTTGTGTATGTATTTTTCTCCGAGTCCCCTGTGGAAATCACTTCCGCCTAGGGTTGCCACCTCATCCCTTTAAAACAGAACACATATGAATTACACAGGTTCTGTGGCCGATTATGGTGGTAATTAAACTCACTCTGTGCCTAATCTGCATTAGCCTGAGCCTCAGAACCTGTGTAATTCATATGTGTTCTGTTTTAAAGGGATGAGGTGGCAACCCTACTTCCGCCCCTTGCATACATCCCCTTGCTGAAATTTTCCACATGCGTGATTGTATTTTTACCCAGCCTCTTTCTTGACCGACGTTACTACGGCAACCAAGCGAGGATGCCAAGAATGACTCCCAAATCTTGTGTGTCTGCTAAGCTGTGCCGCTGAGAGCGTAACTCTCAGACACAGCATAATGTTGAAATGGGAATGGCACACACACACACAGAGTGTGCCGTGACTCAGTGGACGGGAAGCGCATGCGCTGGAGAAAAAAAAATATCAAACATTGCAGGACGAAATACAAGAAGAAAAAAAAAGTAAGAAGACTTTAAACAGGCAAGGGCCCCCTATTGGGTGGGGCCCATGGGCTTGAGCCCAGTCAAGCCCAATGGTAAGTCTGGCCCTGATTGCAAATGTGTCCACGTTTTTCAGCCATTTGAAAAAGTGGGGCGATTCAGTCTGCAATAATGTGCAAATGCAGCCTTAGATCACTGGGCTGATCTTTAAAAGGAGTTAAAGATCGTCACCCAAGAAATTCTGTGAATATTCACTTTAATTATTCAAACATGTGAAAAGCGTGAACAGAAATTTGCTGTTGATATATGGGCATTAGCCTTGTAATCAATATAACAATATGTCTTCAGTTAAGAAGGTAGTTACTCTAACAAAAACGTCACAAGTATCCAAGGGCCAACAAACTAAAAATGTCTTCATGTGTCATATCGGTTCCACTGAGAAAGTATACAAATGCTTAGATTTAGGTTTTCAAGATACTTTTTGTCTAATAAGTACAAAACTCATGTTTCATTTTTTGGCTTTAAATAATCTGATGATTCTCACACCTTTTACTTAATTACTATGAGTTGATTTAAGAAGAGAAAAAAAAATAAAAATAACACACCACCACCACACAATTTTTTTTTTAAAGTTCTAAATAGAATTGAACATTTTGTATTTGAGGACTGGAGATAAATAAAACGGTTTATTTAGGTTCAATAATCTGAAAACGCTATTAAAAACTTCTGGCAGTAATTGTTTGCAAGAACAAATACATAACCAATTCATAAAAATATGAAACCTGCTGAGCAGAAATATACTTTTATTTGTATTTAAAAAAGGTCCATTAAAAAGTAAATTTATGTAACAATAAAGTGATCAAAAAGAACAAAAACTATCTTACAACAAAATGAACTACAAACATATCTGACTGTCTGGACATACTGTACGCAAGTGAGGTGTATGAAGCCTAGTACAGTTGACTGTATAATATTGTAATGGTAATAGTAAGAATTAAAAAAAGTCACATTGCAACAGACCCAAGAATAATGTAAACACACATTTATGTACAGCTATGAATACATTATGTTATTGGTTAATAAACTAACCTTGTAAATTACTACAAGAACCCTACACAAGACATTTAGTAATAAATACCAGTCTGGTGGATGGGTACTCCAAATCGTCTGCTGACAGCCAACGCTTTCCTCTGCTGTACACTGTGTTTCTAAACTCACTACAGGACATGGACATAGTGTCTGGTGGGTAGAATCACAAAGAGCAGGATTGTCATATTGTAGGTGTAAAATTCTTCAACCACCATTGCTCTGCAAGAAAGCAAACGTGTGAGCCATCGCCCACCAGACTGGTAGATATTACTGATCTTCAGGGTGTTTATAGTTGTTTTTGCCTCCAGACAGGGTCATTTTAAAATTGGAGTAAGAATGACTAATGGCATGGTAAGAAAAATGGTAAATGTTCTCTTTAAAGAATAGGAGTTCTTTAACCAACTATACAAAGTTAGTGTTTTCAAGAGCTCTACCTTTATTTTTACTACCAAAAGTTTATCAATAATTCAGCTGACATCCGTTTTCCTTGTGAAGATGTCACACATCCTCTCCAGCTTACCACGACACATAGATAGGAGTGCCAACTGGAAAATCTTAAAAATTCTAATCAAGCCTTTAGTTTAAATCAGCTAAATAAATGCCAGGTACATAAAAAAATTAAAATTGTGCAGCGTCTTAGGCTGTCTATAGATGGGCGATTTTTTTTTGGATCAGCTAGCGGACTGATAAAAAAAACAAAACAAATACAAACAGATTCCCGATCCACGCAAGCGAGACGGATGGCGGACACCTTCCTGCTGTGCTTTTGTATTCTGACAGCAGGGACTCTTCCACTGTCAGAAACACTAATTAGTGCTGCAGCAGCTGATCAAATTAAAGTTTTCCAACATTCCCATTGGAAAATTTCTGTTACACCATCTGGTGTTTGACTTCTATCGAGCGAGTCCATAGATGGATCAAAATTTCTTCAGTCACTGCAGAACTAGTTACATTTTGATCTATCTATGGCCAGCTTTACAGCTGGCTTTATCTCTAAGGCTGCATTCACACCTGAGCGTCGGTTGTTTTTTGCCGGCGTTTTGTCGTGCGTATTCAAGCTTATTTGCGCGTTTGCATACAGCGTCGTCCGACGTTTTTGTACTTCGACGTTTTTTATTTTAGCCAATAGGAAAAATTATCATCTTTTCATCACTTGTTGCTATGTTGGTAGATTTTTTTTTATCTTCTGCCTGGGTGAAAAGTTCTATTGATTAGAGTGACAAAACGCCCGTAGCAAACACTCGTTGTCGCGCAAGTCACTTGAATCGAGCGTTTCCATTACTTTCTATGGGAAATGGAAACGCTCAAATACGCCCAAACCGCCCGATACGCGCGACAAAAAAAGGTCTGGGGCATGTTTGAGCTTCACGCGACCGGCGTTCGGCGTTAAGATGTGAACAGTCACCATAGACAATGTTATTTCATCCCTCCGGCATATTGTAGCGTCGCGCTTCAGGCGTTAAAACGCCTAGGTGTGAATGCAGCCTAAGGCTGCATTCACATCTGAGCGACAAGTAAAGCCGCGTACGCAGCTTTACTTGCCGCAATTACATTTATTTTTATTTTTTTCAAATCATCCCCATTGATGTCTATGGCCGAACGCCAATGTCACCTGAAAAAAAGGGTCCGGGACTTTTTTCAGGCGACAGGCGTTCGGCGTTTCAGAGATGTGAACCATCTCTATAGACATGAATGGGGATTCGCCCCTCCAGCGGCATGAGCGTCGGGCGACAGGCGATTTGTCGCTCAGATGTGAATGCAGCCTAAAGCAGCTTCAACCATGCAGAAAAGCTTGTGTCCTGCCAGCAGCTGCAGATTGTGACTCTGTGTGAAAGCATTGTTCTACCTGCAGAGGCCCAACATGCCCCCCTACAGAGTCAAACCTATGGCTATCCAATCAACAATGCTCATACTCTCAACCGACTGAAGAGCTCTGGTTCTGACTCAACAGAGTTCATATCAGACCTCTGCAATAAGATTGTTGCTTCCACAGAGAACGAGGGCCCATCTCTGCTGCTGCTGGTGACAGGCCTTTAGAAAGAAAATGAACTAAGGTTTTGAACACCCTTCATTATTAAGCATCTGTAATGTACAGTATTTAGTTTATTGGTTAAATAAATGAAGGTTTCTTTGGAATTCTAACAAATGAACCATGGGTATATTTGGCAAAGGGTAAACATAAACCTTTCTGAAGCAGATTAGCTAAAAACAGTGACCTGGTAAGAAAATAGCTGCAGAAAGCTTACTATATTCTATATCCTTCAAAAACAATTCCTCTCACACTGTTTGAAGGATAAGTTTGGGCAGTGCAGTTGTATACCATGGCAAAGCCTTTGGCATGGTTCAATGAAATCGATTAGATTAGAAGCTCAGACCAGATCCAGGCTAAAACACAGGCAAAAACTGAAGAGGGAAAGGTGAACTGCAGACACTAATGCCGTGTACACACAATCGTTTTTTCAGATGACAAAAAAAAGTCGGACAGACACGTTTTAAATGTTTCCGATGGAAAAAAAAAAAAAAAAACGATAGGAAATTCCGATTGTCTGTGTGGAATTCCATCTGAGAAAAATCCACGCTCTTGGCTCGTTGTATCGTTATACGTCACCGCGTTTTGTACGGTCGGAATTTAGTCTGATAGTGTGTATGCAAGACTGAGGAAAGTCAGCTTCATCGAAATTCCATCGGATTTTATTCCATCGGAAATCCGATCGTGTGTACGCGGCATTAAAGGCACCAACCTCTATTTATTGATCCAGTAACATGCAACCATTTTCCCTGCTGCAAAATATCCAGAGAAAATAAAATAGCATAGGCTTCATTTAACTTATTTATTTTCAGTACTTTGTGCCATATGCTCTATTTGATTAAAGTTTAATGAAAAGAAAAAAAAAGTCCCTGAAAATGCTACTTTGTACAATACTGTATATGAATGCATCTTTTTTGCTTACTTTAAGAACGTTGTAAAAAATAAATAAAAGTGAAATGATTACGTGAAAATTATGAACTGTAATTGCAGTCTTTAAGTAAAAAAACATTCAACATCTTCGCTGTAAATTTTCCAAGAGTTTCTGTTTTCATGTCTCAATGTTCCTTTTTGGCAGTAACGTGTCTTACACAAGACCTGATTAAAGAGAAACTGAAGATATTGTCCAATCCACTACTACCTTCAGATAATGCAAGAAAAGGGTCACTGGACATGCGGTCTTGGTTTAAGAATTAATTTCCCCGTCTGCAAAGACAAAACAAAAATAAAATATTAGTACAATGTACAAGTGTGAAATGTGTTAAAGTGCTTATAAACCTCATTCTATGCATTAAAGTGTTACTAAACCCACAACAGTAAAATCAGTCTGTATGTGCAATAGAGCTGCATGATTAATCGCAATCTCGATTCACCCCCCGCGATCTCCAGGCTGGATGACCCGAGATTTTCGGGTGCGGCCATAGGAAAGTCCCTGGCCATCTTGGTACACCCGGCGGTGACTGTCTTGTCAGGAATTGACGTTTTGTCGCCACCATCTTGCGCCACCCCACACTCCTGCACAATAATGTTAGTGAGAAGGGGGCAAGCAGACATCTTGTTACACCCAACAGAGTTTAAAATTTCACAGTTATTTTCAATGCAAAAAACGGAGCTTATGTGCTTAACCACTTAAGGACCCATTCACACCGATATATGTCGGCAGAATGGCACAATGACGTACCTGTACGTGTCTCTTTAAGCCAAGCTGTGGGGTCGCGAGCACGCCGCCGGCGGCACACTCGCAAAACCGGTCCGAAGCTCCGTGACCACGCCCCCCCCCCCCCCAATTGCCGCCGGTGTCCCGTGATCTGTCACCGGAGCTGAAGGACGGGGAGAGGTGTGTGTAGAACACACCTTCCCCGTTCTTCATTGTGCCAGTCTCAGTGATCGTCTGTTTCCCGATACAGGGAAAGACGATCACTGACGTCACACGCCCAGCCCCACCCCCCTACAGTTAGAAACACATATGAGGTCACAGTTAACCCCTACAGTGCCCCCTAGTGGTTAACTCCTAAACTGCAATTGACATTTTCACTCCATTATGTCCAATGTGTCCGCCATAATGTCGCAGTCACGAAGAAAAAAATAAATAAAAAAAAAACGCTGATCAGTAGTAAAATATATATATTATTAATAAAAATGCAATAAAAATATCCCCTATTTTGTAAACACTACAAATTTTGCACAAGCCAATCGATAAAGGCTTATTGCGATTTTCTTTTACCAAAAATAGGTAGAAGAATACGTATCGGCCAAAACTGAGGGAAAAGGTTTATATTTTTATATATATATATTTGGGGGATATTTATTATAGCAAAAAGTAAAAAATATTGCATTTTTTTCAAAATTGTCATTCTATTTTTGTTTATAGCGCAACAAATAATTTTTTTTGTGGGAAAAAAAGGACGCCAATTTTGTTTGGGAGCCACATCGCACAATTGACAGTTAAAGCAACGCAGTGCCGAATCGCAAAAAGGGGCAAAGTCCTTAACCTGCATAATGGTTCAGGTCTTAAGTGGTTAAATACAGTATATGTAAATCTGACCAACTGTTTACATGTTAAATTCTTAAAGCAGCAGCAAACCTTGCATGCTTGCTAATGTGACAGAACACCTGATTTTCACATTAAGTTAAATGTAAAAATCAGAGCTGTTCTTTCACATGAGCAACCATGTAAGGTCAGCAGCCGAGCCACACTGTCTGTATCACTGGAAATTGTATGGGTTACTATACAAGATATAGCTGAAGGATCAGAGCCTTTCTAGCTTTCATAACTGAACAAGCAAAAGATAGAAGGCTGGTTGAAAGACAGAAGCCATGCACATCGTTCCTGAATCTGGCTGTGCCAGTTTTCATCAATCCCCCCCCTTATGCTGGGGGTTAGGAGGATCAGCCCAGACACCTGCCAGCACCTGCCTTTAGCCCCTCTGCCCAGCCCACCCAAGTGCAGTATCAATAGATCACTGTCACTTACAAAACACAGCACACAAAACTGCAGTATTAGCAGAATCATTTAACTGATCCCTGCTAGCACTAAGGCCGCGTACACACGATCGAATTTGTCCGCTCAAACTGGTCCGACGGACCAGTTCAGCAGACAAATCCGATCGTGTGTATGGGCTAGCGGACATGTCCGACCGGCGGACAAATTTTAAAACATGTGCGGACATATCCTCCCGCACATGCGTCGAATGGATTTGACGCATGCGCGGAAGTATTTTTCTTGGTTCCTGGTGCGGTGACGGCATCAACGTCACCGCGCTGTCTGCCGGCGGGGATTTTGATCCGATGGTGTGTACACGCCATCGGACCAAAATCCGGAGGGGACATGTCCGCTGGAAACGGACATCTCTGACGATAGAGTCCCTGCTAAGCTCAGGCACACCCGACCTCGTTCTTCTGTTGACGAGGTGCAACAACGGCATGGTAGTACCCCACAGCCAACAAGAATGCAAAGACAGGCACGTAAAGGCCCTAGTGCCCTTCCTGATGAGTTTGCAAATTCTGATTGGCAGCTCCCCACTTCTGCAGCGCCTGTACTTCCACCGTTCACTGGCCAACCCAGAAATCAGGTGGAAACAGTGGATTTTAGTACCTTTGACTCTTATAAGCTGTTTTTCACAGAATATCTGTACAGATCTATTGTGGAACAAAACAATTTATTAGGGTTGTCCCGATACCACTTTTTTGAGACCGAGTACTAGTACCGATACTTTTTTTTAAATGTCATGTGACAGTGGCACAGGTTACGATGCTCAGTTATGTGAATGTGACATTAGCGGCTCCTACCTCCGCTCTCCATCCTCACAAATTGAGTGGGAGAGCGGCACGGATGGGGGAGAGGACTGCAAGGACGGGGGGGGAGAGAGAAGAGCGGCAAGGACGGGGGGGGGGGGGAGAATTCACAGAGCACGAGGGGGGGGGGACTGCACGGAGCACGGGGGGGAAGGAAAGAATGCACGGAGCACAAGGGGGGGGGGGGACTGCACGGAGCGGGGGGGGGGGGGGGGAGACTGATCGGAGCACGGGGGGGGGGGGGGGGGGGGAACTGCACGGAGCACGGGGGGGGGGGGGGGGGGGGACTAAATCGGTAATCGGGACATCCCTACAATTTATACACTGGTCAATTTATCACCACAAATCCAAATTTGACCCTTGCCAGAGAATTTGCCTGGAAACCTATCACGGTTCCCGAATTTAAAACCTTTCTGGGCCTATCCCTCCTCATGGGCATTACTAAAAAGGTTGAGTTGCGGTCATATTTTGGTTCAATGACCCAATTCACCATATGCCGTGTTCTGTTTTCATTAAAGAAATCCATTCAAGCAAACCTTGCGGTTAATGCATTTCAATGACAATGAACTCTGTCATTCCTGGGGGTGACCTGGAATATGATTGACTCTACAGAATTCAGCCCCTCATAAACCACTTCAACCAACAATTTGTAGCCTTGTTTATTCCTGATCAAGTTGTTTGCGTTGATGAGTCCCTGATTACGTTTTCTGGTCGCCTTTCTTGTAAAACGGTTTCTCCCTAGCAAGCGTGCCTGATATGGGGCCAAGATTTATATGCTCTGTGACAGGGCCACAGGCTATACATGTAGTTTTTTGGTTTATGGAGGGAAAAGATAGCAGCATGCAGCCCCGTAACTGCCCAGACTACATAGGGAGCAGTGGTATCATTGTTTGGGACTTGGTTTCACCCTTATTCGGAAAGGGGTACCACTTGTACGTGGACAATTATTGCACAAGCGCGACACTTTAGTCATCTTTTTGATTCTGGAATTGGTGCATGTGGCAGAGAGCGATCTAATCGCTGGGGCTTTCCCCAACGATTCATAGATTCCCGCAGTGAAGTGGAGGGAAACATGGAATGTTTTCATTCTGTCCTCCATTCACGCAGATACGACAGTCCAAATAACAACGGCGACAGTGTTGTTGAGAAGCCCCTCTGTGCACACGAATACAACATTAACATGGGAGGGGTGGACTTCAACGACGACATCCTACTTATTTGCCTGTTAGACCAGACGCTGGTATACTTATTCCAATTGGCTCCAATGAACACCTATGTGCTATACAAAGTGTTAGGAGATCATCACAGCCTATCAATTGCCAAATTGTAAAAAGTGCTCTGGTTATTAAGGGGGTAAATCCTTCCCAAGGCTGAAGTGGTTAAACATGCCGGTATAAAGTACAAGCATCTAAAAGGCAACAGTCTCTTGTAGAGACAAAACGCTTCTTTAAAGTGGATGTAAACCCCCCCAAATTTTTTTTTTTTTTTGATATCACAATGTAGAGTATAATATTTCCTATCATTTGTGCCCAGTCTTGCCACACAGAGTTAATCCAGCGCTGAGTAATCCTCTTATGTTCAGTGAAAACCAACAGCCTTCCAGATAAAACCCTGCCTAAATCAAAAAGTCCGGAATCTCTCTTCTTGCTTTGAGTGAGAGGTTATTAACAAATATAGCTAGGACATGTTTATCATATGTTATGTTTTGTTTATCATAACATGAGGTGATATAACATCATAACACATCCTAGTAATATACAATGAACTTTGGATCACCCCTTGTTATGATAAACATGTCCACGCTAGATTTGTAAATAACCTGTTACTGAAAGCAAAAACAGAGAAAACTGACTTAACCTAATTTGGCAGGTTTTTATCTGAAGTCCGGTTAATTTGCACTGGACTTTAAAAGAGGATTACTCAGCGCTGGATTAACTCTGTGTTGCAAGACTGGGCACAGATGATAGGAAATCGTATACTCTACATTGTGACATCAAAAAAAAAAAAATTTTTTTTTGGGTTTACATCCACTTTAAGGGTAAATAAAATACCACCAACTAAAATCATAGGCAGAGCATGTAATACTTACATCATCACATGACATGTTATACTCTGCTAGCACAGTACGACATCTTGCTGCTATTCTGAACCACTAGGTTAAAGAACAAAATCGAAAAATTGAAATGTAAATAAAAAATAAAAAAAATAAAAATAATTTTAATATTGCATTTCGGGATCTCTCAAAGCCTAGACTGTGACTTGTATGAATCTTAGGCTTCCTTATCATTAGATAATGGCCATACACAACCCAAGCTTTTGTCATGGGAAAGAAAAAATAAATGTATTTACACAGCTTATTATAGCTGCATTTTTTGGGGGGAAAGAAGAACAGTGTGATGGACTCATTTCACATGGCCGTTCAACCTGAGAAAATCCAGCCAGTAGCACATTTAGTTTCCTGGAGTGACGATGCTTACTCACTGAACTGCACCCAAGGGGGAGCGGCATTGTCACCCTAACACAGGTAGTGTGCAGAACAACAGAATACCTCCCCTTCTTTTAATGTTTTGTAGTGAATAGCGGTAAACTGGGAAGGACGACAACATGCTTGAGAGGGCACTACAGAATGCCCAGGACAGCACTTGATTTCTGGCAGGACTAACAGTTATTTTTGAAACTATCAAACAGATGCAACATAACACTTTCAACTCTATTTAATAGACCAAAAAGGAGCAAGAAACCTTTACCGTTATGCTGTACATACACTTTAACTCAGAAGGCAGCACTGAAGGGGGTTAGCGAACTGCTGATAACTTAATTGCCTGGCTGCTTCTAGCATAGGTCAATAATCGATAGCTTAAAGGGTTTGTAAAGGAATTTTTTTTTCTCATCTTAATAGCTTCCTTTACCTTAATGCAGTGCTGTTTTTTAATGTCCTCATTGTTTGTTCTCTTACCTCCACACTTCCTGGTTGTCTGTTTCCTGATGACCACAGTACTGGGAGCTTTCTCTCTGTGGTCACTAACTTCAATGGAGGTGCGATTACTGTGTTGCTAGTTTCATTTTTCAAACCATCACTGTTCTATGGCTCTGTATAGCACAGAGGCAGGAAATAACATGCAAAAATGAAACTAGAAGCAAAAATTAAACTAGAAACTACAGGTACATTATATCATTGATTTTTATCTATTTTTTATCGTTTTTTAAAAGGAATCAGTTAACTATTATGTCTCTATACCATGTAAACAGTCATTTCAGCAAACAAAAAATGTTTCCTTTACAAATCCTTTAAAAAGGAAAGAGGCAGTGGCTCTGTATTGTACACAGATCAATTTGCTAATGACCTGCCAGGAGAGGAGAGACCATCCTTACCTATATTGAGAGGGATGTAACCCTGTTACAATGCTAAACCAGAATGGCAGCCATTATGCAACAGGCAAACAACTACCAGCATACCAATTTATCAGAAACTTTATAACTGAAGTATGAACCACAAAGTTATTTGATTAATATGTGAATTACTACAAACTGGAAACTAGCTCAGCGTACAATATGGTTGCCATTTACTCCTTTATCCTGGAGCAGTTTGCATTGGTGGTTCACGCTGTGGCCACCTGTTCTTGAAAGTTCTGATTTGATATTATTCCATGTAGTGAAAAGAATCCTAAAAAAATGCTTTGCACAGCCCCCGAAAAAAAAAAAATTGAACGTTGCAGCACATGCTTACTTACCATTAACAGAAAAAAATAAAAATCAAGTCAAATAATTACTTACAGTATATTTTTCTGCCTCTGTCACTGTAATTTGAAGTATATCTACCCCCCCCCCCCCCCAAATGAAAAATATTGCAACCTGGCAGTTCTCAAATGAGGTGGCATATTTTTTGCAGGCCTCGCTCCTTTATTTTCACTTGGTAATAATGAAAAGAAAAATAATATTATTTTTGCTGTCTGCTTAGCTCACTGGACATAAAAAAGACACTGCATTTCTGGCAAGATTAACAGGTATTTTCTGTACTTGCTGAATATGTTCTTAGCCTGAAAATATAAACTAACACATCAACCACATCTAAGGATGGGAAAACTTCAGTTTGGGTTTAGTAGTTCCTTAAGAATGCTAGTGAATTTCATTTACCTTCATTACTTGCAATAGCAGTTTGCCAAGCAAAAGATTTTAATGGCAGTGGCAAACAGAATAATAAAAAGGATACATTGACGGTGCCACAACTCTCTTGTGTATACCAGCAAAAAAGAGTCCTATTAAAGTTATGCAGCTAATTGTAAAGAAGGGGTGGTTCCACAGCGATGTGAAGAATGACACCTGTTAAACAAAAAAGGACACAGCAGTATAAGTATAATAAAGATTACAAATAATGTTATGAATAATGCTTTTAAAAATGTATCAGAACTCTAAAATTTGACTACATTCCAGACAATGACATTTCTCCTCCTCCACAATCTGGGCCAGGTAGATTGAGACAGGAGTTAGAGAATACATATCGATTCTAGTGGAGAAAAAGTTACCGAAATGTATATTCAAATACAAAAAAACAAATCCTCACATCAAGTAAAAATATGTTGCATTTAAAACCATGTTTGGTGTATTGAAACAATAATATATAATTCAAACAACTAGTATAAAGCTATTGGTAAAGTCAGAATATGGAGTCATATCAAGCTACCCACATGCTTTAACAAGACATCTTAGGCCGCGTACACACAAGCAGACAGATTTGTTCAAATCGGTCGGGCCGACCAATTTAAACAAATCTGTCTGCTGTGGACATATTGGTTTGATCATGTACACACGATCAAACCAAAATCCCCGCCGCCAGACGGCGCGGTGACGTGGCGGTGACGTTGACGCCGCCACGTCACCGCACCAGGAAGTAAAACACTTCCGCGCAATGTGTCGAAACCATTCGGCGCGTGTGCGAGAAGACATGTCTGCTGGTTAGTACGCTAACCAGCAGACATATCTTCTCGCACACGCGCCGAATGGTTTCGACACATTGCGCGGAAGTGTTTTACTTCCTGGTGCGGTGACGTGGCGGCGTCAACGTCACCGCCACGTCACCGCGCCGTCTGGCGGCGGGGATTTTGGTTTGATCGTGTGTACATGATCAAACCAATATGTCCACAGCAGTCCACAGCAGCCGACAGATTTCAAAGCATACTTTGAAATCTGTCGGGTGGGCAAATCCGTCGGCTCGCCCGTACACACGGTCGAATCTGTCTGCTGGGACGGTCGGGCCGACCGTTTCCAGCAGATAGATTTGATCGTGTGTATGCGGCCTTAAAGTGGAGTTCCACCCATTTTTTTATGTTTGTCTGTGCTGCATGCCCTAATCTCATAGTGTTCAGAATGGACAATTTTTATTTATTTTGTTGCTTGTAAATACCTTTATTTTGTAGTCCTTCATTACTTCCTCTTGCTTATTAGCCTAGGCTATTAAGTCACAAGGCTATTTGCAAGGGTTTCTGGGATAGGCATCATGTTTCCCAGTAGTCCTTGCAAACCTGACTGAAACCTAGTGTGCAAAGTATGCAAAGCTGAAATCCAGGAAGTCATACAGTCTGGCTTTATAATGCCCACACTTAAAGCGGTGGTTCACCCTAAAAAAAAAAATTGTCTTTGTCTCCACTGACATTCAGCATACTAGCGTGAGCTACAGTATGCCTTTATTAAAAAAATTTGTGCTGTACTCATTTCAGACGCCGGCCAGGAAATAGGCGTTCCTATCAAGAGGGGAACATGATTGACGGCCGGCTATGGCGCGTCACGCGTTTCGAAAATAGCCGAAGTAGGACTCGGCTCTTCACAGCGCCTGCGCAGTCAGCTCCCAGTCTGTGCGCAGGCCCTGTGAAGAGCAGAGTCCTACTCCGGCTATTTACGGAACGCGTGACGCGCCATAGCCGGCCGTCAATCATGTTCCCCTCTTGATAGGAACGCCTATTACCCCGCGGTAGCCTGAAACAAACTAATAGATTACACTTTAAGTACAGCACAAAAAAATAAAAATAAAAGGCATACTGTAGCTCACGCTAGTATGCTGAATGGCATGGTAAAAAGTAGTTTTTTAGGGTGAACCTCCTCTTTAAGATGGCCACGGTCTATTTCTAGATTATTCCTCAGACAGGAGGCTCATATCTTATGCATTAATCTTTCTTTATTAATGCTCACAGCAGAAACAAAACTGATCAGTATTCAAGCTTTTCTAAAAATAACATGAAACAGAAAAGCTGAAACTTGAAAACTAGAAAGAAACTACGTTTCCCAGCAGTCCTTGGGTCTGTGACCCCTCCCTCTGGCCTCTGCATATAAGGACTGCTCCTCCCCTTCCTATTCCTCTTTCTTTCTGCTCACAGGAGAGACAAGTATGGCACTGCTGCTAGTTATCTGTGAGGTGTTTTACTTTTACTTGTACAAAACCTGTGTAACCTTATTATAACTTATTATTATTATAACCTAGTGCTTATTACTGAACATTGTTCGTTTATACACCGCTCGTTCGCCTTGTCGCAGCCGTTGGTCACACTGCGCTCGGCGCCCATTTCACCTCCCTCCCCTCTGCTCGGTGAGGAGGGGCGGGATCACGTTCCTCCCGCACGCGCGATTGGTCCACGATGACCAATAAGCTCGCAGCCTGGTCTCCTCTCGTCCCTGCGGCGTAATCTCGCGAGATTTCGCCCAGGAGACGGTTTTCTTCCCGCGCACCGCACGGCAGTGCGGACGGAGCTGAGGAGGTGACAGGAGCGGTTGCTGGGCTACTAATAATACTTAACATCTAACAGGTGTAGTACACCTCTCTCTGGCAGGCCCCCTCCTTCCCATAGGTCAGGTTCTGAGGTGGTGATTTATCATCACCCAGTTACTTAGCATTCTATAACTGCACTGCCAGAAGGCAATGTCTGAGGACCGCTCTGTCCCCTTGACGGGACCTGAAGTGCCTCTGGAGCCATCATGCATGCTTACCGCTGCACAGATTCAGGACCTGGTAGCCAGGTCTGTGCAAGCTGCCATGGCAGCCGTGGCGTTACCCTCGGGTTCACAACAAACTCCCAGGGTTGCCCCCACCGTAATTGAAGAACCTCTAGTAAAAAGAGGGAAATCCTCCCAAAAGAGGAGGCATTTGGCTCATATCGAGGACTCCCCGGCAGGGGAAGCAAACACTGTGCACAAGGCTCTCCCTCACCCGGATTGCCACCCCACGCACCCACCGGACCCCTTTCAACCCCTGAGCCTCAGGGAGTCATGCATGAGGCGTACATCTGCCAGGCGGAACAAACCGGACTCCTACCTACTCGACTCAGACGATATTTCATCTGACGAGTCCTCAGAAGCCGGATTCTCGGGGTCCGAGTACGATGACAATGATGATATGGGTGCTGGGTCAATGGCGATCCCACACGACGCCAAACCTGATATTCAGGGCAATACAATCACAGACGCTCTGGGAGAACCTCTCTTCCATCCAGATGCCATATCTCACCCGCGGTCGGGAGATTGGGCTCCCCTGCCCCGCGTGTCCCAATACGTGGAACTCTGGACCCGCAGATCACTGGATAGAGCTAACCGAAAAAAAAAGCGGGCGGAATGCCCACGCCCTTGCCTACCCAGTAAGGTGGCATGTACACCAGACATTGATCCCGTCTTATCTAAGTACCTGGCCAAATCAGGGAAATTCCCCAAGAAGGGGATAGATCGTTCATTCAGGAGCATCCAGGACCGGGTCCTCGACATGTTGGGCCCACTGACAAAAATCCTTAACTTGTCTGAGCAAACAGCTGCCTCAGCACAAGAGGTTGATGTGCAACAACTTCGGGGGTGGGCCCAGAGGGCCATATGCCTTTTAGGCAACGCCAACACGGCATGCTCCACGGAGCACAGACGCTCCATCCTCATGCGCCTGGATCCACAACTGGCCCACCTGGCGGAGACGGAACCGGGACCTTCTGCTGAAGGCCTACTATTTGGGGACTCCATTGTTAGGGACATTAACAAATTTGTGGGACTATTCAATAGTCTCGACAAAGCTCAATCGTCCCTCAAAAGGGCAGGCAACCAAAAGGTTTTTGCTAGGGCCGGCAGAGGTAGGGGCCGCTCTGCCGGCCGAGCTGGTTACTCCAGACCATTTAATAGGGCTCCCACCCAGCAACATTACGCTCAGACTCCTGCCTCCTATACCACGGTGGCACAACCCGCACCGTTCTTTCCACCACGCGGCAGACCATGGAGAGGACGTGGGAGCAGAGGTGACCCCAGATCCCGTCCATACTCCGGTAAGTCCTCTTCCGACTCCAAGTTTTTCCACCCCTGTAGGGGGAAGACTACGTTTTTTTATCCACGCCTGGTCTGCGATTACGGCAGACGCATGGGTGATAAACACAGTCACAGGGTTCCAGATAGAACTGTTGTCCTGCCCTCAACTGGGCATTATTCCTCCCCCCATTCGTTTCACTGCTCAGAACATTGCACTCATAGACAACGAGTTGGGAGAACTGATTTCCAAACAAGCAGTGCTCGAGGTAGACCCTCTCTCCCTGGGGTTCATAAGCAGTCTTTTTATAGTCAAAAAGAAGGGGGGAGGTTACCGCCCCGTGATAAATCTCCGGGCCCTGAATCAAAACGTCACATACCGTCACTTCAAGATGGAGGGTATCCATTGCCTCCGAGACCTCCTCCACCCGGGGGATTGGCTGGCAAAGGTGGACTTAAAAGATGCATATCTCACAGTCCCCGTACATCCGGAGTCACAACACCTACTCCGATTCAAATGGTGGGATCGCACGTGGCAGTTTACATGCCTACCGTTCGGGCTGTCATCGGCCCCATGGTGCTTCACCAAATTACTCAAGCCTGTGGTAGCCACGTTGCGGAGCAGGGGCGTTCGTCTGATTATTTACCTAGACGATATCCTTATCATTGCGAACTCAAAATCTCAGGCTCAGACCCACGTAGGCTGGACCGTACGTCTCCTGCAGGACCTAGGCTTCCTCATCAACATGGAGAAGTCTATTCTAGCACCATCCCAGAGCATGGAGTTTCTCGGTTTCCTGGTAGATACCAACCAGGCGGTCTTGCGTTTACCCAAGGCAAAACTTACTCTGATCCGCAAAGAGATCAGAGCAGTACTGCGCAAGCAATCCCTATCTTTATGGGTATTAGCCAGAATAGTGGGCCTCCTGGCCGCATCCATACAGGGCGTCTTCCCGGCCCCTCTCCATTACAGAGCCCTACAACGCCTCAAAATCCTTCACCTGAGACAAGGTCTCCGTTATGCAGACGAGATTCCACTCTCCGCAGAGGCCAGGACGGAACTGAAGTGGTGGCTCGGTCATGCCGTCGATTGGAACGGCAAGACAATCTTCAATTCCTATCCGGACGTCGTCTTAGAATCGGACGCAAGTCGGAGGGGCTGGGGCGCTCGATTCGGAGAGATTTCAACAGGAGGGATCTGGTCAGTCAGGGAATCCTTCCTACACATCAATGCCCTAGAGCTACTAGCTGCCCTCTTCGCGGTTCAGAGTTTTCTCTCGAAGAGATCAAACTGTTGCGTATTGCTACGCATGGACAACATTTCAGCGGTACAATACGTCAACCGTTTGGGGGGCACCAGGTCCAAAATCTTGGCGGATATCGCCAAGGCTTTATGGCACTTCTGCCTGGCCAGGAATATCGTCCCCATGGCGGAGTACATTCCGGGATCCTCCAATATCGTGGCGGACTGGAACTCCAGATACATTACCGATTCCAGCGAGTGGCGGCTAGACCGCTCGACCTTCATCTGTATCATCCATCTCTGGGGACCACTGTCCATAGACTTGTTCGCCTCCAGACTCAACCATCAGTTGCCCCAATTCTTCAGTTGGAGGCCAGACCCAACGGCAACAGCGGTGGATGCTTTCCGCCAATCCTGGACGGGGGGGGACGCATTACGCGTTTCCACCATTCCAGCTGATATGCCGGACCTTATTGCAGATCACTACCCAGGGAGCCAAGGTGGTGTTGATTGTGCCCTGGTGGCCAACACAACCGTGGTTTCCTCTTCTGTTGGAAATGGTCATCGACCTTCCCAGGGTCTTGCCCTCGTTTCCAGTCCTCCTTTCACACCCGTCCAAAGACATACACCCGCTAATTTCAGACGGCTCTCTGACCCTCCTAGCCTGCCTGGTCTCAGGATGCCAGACGCTGACGGAGGCCTTTCACAGTCAGCTAGAGAGCTTCTCGCCCTGGCCTGGGCCCCCGGGACTCGATCGGCGTATGGGTCAGCCTGGGGAATCTGGGTGCGTTGGTGTAGTCAACGACAGGCTGATCCGATACATACCCCTGTAGCACTTAAAGTGAACATCCTGGCAGAGGCTTTCGATACCGGTAGAGCGTACAGCTCCATTAACGTGTATCGATCAGCTATTTTGGCTTACCATCACCCTGTGGATGCCTTGCCGGTGGGTAGACACCCTCTCATTTGCAAACTAATGAGAGGTATCAAGTTTAAACGACCTCCTCGTCCCAAATACCTATCAACCTGGGACGTATCCAGGGTCCTAGACATGCTATCCACGTGGGATGACAATGAGAACTTGTCTCTCAAACATCTCACGTACAAACTTACGATCCTCCTCTGTCTTATCTCGGTCAAAAGGGTTTCAGATGTTAGAGCACTGGATATCTCCAGGCGACAATTTTCGCCCCTAGGAGTTAGGTTCTCGGTCGTGCGTAGGACCAAGACCGGCATTCAGTCGGTATTCTATCCTTTCTTTTCGGATCGTCCGCGCTTATGTGTCGTCAAGTGCCTGCAGGCCTATGAAACGCGTACCGCCGAACTTCGTTCTCCATCTTCGCCCCAATTATTGGTTTCCTACGTCCAACCTCATCGCCCGGTGACTTCTGCCACTCTAGCGCGCTGGGTCAGGTCGACTATGGACATGGCGGGTATAGATACCACTAAATTCGGCGCACACTCCACTAGAAGTGCAATGGCTACTAAGGTGGTCTCGGCCGGGGGATCTCTGTCAGATCTTCTACTGGCGGCGGACTGGTCCTCGGAGACCGTTTTCCGCTCCTTTTACTTCAGACCGGAAACACATGTGTCTATGGCCGCTTTGGGGTAATCTGATGTATATTGTCTTCTTTTTCTGTAAGAAATGCTAGCTTTGAACTTGCATAAGATATGAACCTCCTGTCTGAGGAATAATTCGAGATTTTCCTAGCTTGTGACGGAAAATATTGATTATATGAAGACAGGAGGCGAGTATCTTCCCTCCCTACCCTACCCTATTATGGTTCCTTCTACTCTCTTACAGGATACTGAACACGTTCGACTGCGTTCAGGAAGGTCGAAGACACGTTCCTTCTAACATGGTTTCGTTTCCAAAGGCCCGGTTGGCCGTAGAAGCTGTCGGTTGGTCCCCGTTGGGACGAATGTTACCCCGCGTACAACGGAACGTCTGGGATTCAGAAAAGGCCGGCCGGCCGAAGTCCCCGGAGTTGGGGGTACCAGAGACTGGTGAATCATTTTCAATTCGTTGGAAGTTCGCATGAAGAAAGAGAAATAGGAAGGGGAGGAGCAGTCCTTATATGCAGAGGCCAGAGGGAGGGGTCACAGACCCAAGGACTGCTGGGAAACGTAGTTTCTTTCTAGTTTTCAAGTTTCAGCTTTTCTGTTTCATGTTATTTTTAGAAAAGCTTGAATACTGATCAGTTTTGTTTCTGCTGTGAGCATTAATAAAGAAAGATTAATGCATAAGATACTCGCCTCCTGTCTTCATATAATCAATATTTTCCGTCACAAGCTAGGAAAATCTCGAATTATAAACTAATCTAAATGCTGTAACAACCTAACAAAACGGACCTTAGTTTACAGACTAACTTCACTAGAATACATTAAGCTTGTGTATTACAGGGGTATTTATATTTAAAAAGTGAAATTGCGGGTGGAACTCCCCTTTAACTTAATGTCAAGGTACTGTATACTTTGTATATATCTGCATTGGGGGTTTGGGTGACTGATATAGGAGATTAGGCATGTTGTCCTCCAATACATTTCCTAAAGTATCTGAAGTCTAGACGTTAGCAGGGACAGCTTTCATGTCTATTTGCACTAATGTACTGTGTTGGACGAAAGCTCTAAGAAAACACTTTCTGGTCTGTCAGAACTGCAGATTAGAATCCTGGTATTCAATATTGTGTTGAATTAAACAGGGAACTGTGGAGGGTATGGGAGCAGCTGGCTCAGGCTCTCAGCGGTGTGCTGAGAGGTTGAACCAGCTGCCTGCAAACCCTGGATCAGCTATGTGAAGTCAGCCACCAGTGGGCTTTAGCTCACTGTTGACCGATTCTGGGTCATAGTAGTGCAAAAATAAGTGAACTCCTGTGACCCAAATGCGAAATTTGCATTAACATAAGATTGCCAAAGATTAAGATAACACATTTTTGATTTTTTTGTTTAAAAAGTACCTGCTTCCACTTCCTCAATTCTGGCCTAGGCGAGGATGACATCAGTTTAGCCCTCCCTCCCCTGAGCCTTAAGCCTCCTGGGACACGTCACAGAGGGTTACAGGAACAGTCTCAAAGCACCACGCAATCTCGCACAAGCGCAGTGGGCAGCAGGCTGTGAGACATCAGGAAGTCACAGCTGGCTCTCACATTCAAAACGGCCTCACCGGGGGTCCAAAGCCTGGTGAAGAATCAGCTTCCGTGAAGACAGCGTCTGGATTCCATTGCCTGGTAAGTACCTGTTTGTAGCTGCTGATTTTTTATTTTTAGGAACGCAAGTAAAGTTCCAGTACAAAGAAATACAAATAGCATTTGAAAAGAAAAACAGAAATACCTTCTGTGTTTCTGGGTCTATTAACCAATTCCATGCGCCGGTTGCAGTACAAACGGAAACCACAATAAGAATCACTAAAAAGGGAAAAAGTTTAAAAGTTATTCATACCAAAATATCCATTCCAGAAACAGACATGACAGTACAGATCTGCGATGTCTATGCCATCTGGATAGGCAAGTAGTAGAACTTTAAAGTATATCTGTTAAGAGAATAGTATATAAACCAACATAACATTAGTAAGCATCAAAAACCACTGGTGCAGTGCCCTTCCCTTGTCAAACTACAGCATCCAAATGCAAACAAAAACCCTAAAACCAAAAAAAAAAAAATGGAAGGATCTCCAGGAAACTCTTGAGCTAGATGAAAGGCACTCGATAGCGCTTAAATCTTTCATGTGTCATTAATAACTCCATTATTGAGGCAAAGTATAAAGTGCTTTTGAGATGGTATACGGTACTGGCCAAAATTAGCTACCTATGTTCCAGGGGTGTTCACTGTGTTTACGGGGCTGTGGTCGAGAGGGGACGGCATATCATAAACGGTGGCAGTGTCCTAAGGTGAGGCGTTTTTTGATTAGAGCATTTGGGCTTATTTATCCCCTTACCAAAGTTATTCTCACAAAGACCCCTTTCACAATGAGGTGCTTTGCAGGCGCAAAAAATAGCGCCTGCAAAGTGCCCTGAAAAAGTGGCTCTATTCACTCCAGTGTGAAAGCATGAGGGCTTTCACACTAGAGTGGTGCACTAGCAGGACGGTAAAAAGGGTCCTGCTAGCAGCATCTTTGAGGCACTGTAGGAGTGGTGAATATGCCGCTCCCGAAAGTACCCCTGCCTATTGAAATCAATGGGCAGTGCCGCCGAACCGCCGAACCGAAAGCTTTTAACCCTTTCTCGGCTGCTAGCGTGGGTTAAAAGACCTCTGCTAGCGGCCGTATAGCATCACAAAAACGACCGTAAATCGCTGCTAAAAAAAGGATTTTTAATAAACAGCTTACCTGTAAAATCCTTTTCTTGAAGTACATCACGGGACACAGAGCGCATAGCCATTACACTTGGGTTATATGGGTACCTTCAGGTGTGGACACTGGTGTAATCAATTTCACAGGAAGTTTCCTCCCTATATAACCCCCTCCCAATGGGAGTGCTTCAGTTTTGTAGCAAGCAATTCCTCTGAGGTTACACAATGTTCCCCAAAAGAGGGGTGGGAGCTCTGTGTCCCGTGATGTACTTCAAGAAAAGGATTTTACAGGTAAGCTGTTTATTAAAAATCCTTTTTTCTTTATCGTACATCACGGGACACAGAGCGCATAGCCATTACACTTGGGATGTCCTAAAGCAATGCTCTATGAAGGGAGGGAGACCGTAAGGCCAAGAATAGCCAAACAAAAAATTATCAGGAAGTAAAGTAACTCCACCAACAGAAAAAAGGGGGCGTGACCCGGACCAGAGGATTCTATACTGCTGCCCGTAGGACCGCCTGCCCAAATGCTGCGTCCGTACCCTTTGCAACGTCCAACTTATAAAATTTAGTAAACGTATGTACGGAAGACCAGGTTCCCGCCTTGCAAACCTGTGCCATAGAGATCTGATGGTGTGCCGCCCAGGAGGCACTCATGGCCCTCGTAGAATGGGCTTTAACTGATAAGGGAGGTGGAACGCGCTTCAGACCATAGGCCTGAAAAATCAGCTGCTTAATCCACCTAGCCAAGGAAGACTTGGCAGCCGGCTGACCCTTCTTGGGGCCATCCGGAAGAACAAAAAGCACATCTGTTTTCCGAATCTTCTCTGTAGCCTTGAGATAGACCCTCATGGCTCGAACCACGTCCAAAGTATGAAGCAGTCTTTCCTCTCTAGACTGGGGAGTAGGAAAGAATGAAGGATGGTAGGACTAGGTCCTGATTCAAGTGAAAACTGGATATGACCTTAGGAAGGAAAGAAGGTTGAGGCCGCAGAACCACTCTGTCCTTATGCAGAATAAGGTATGGCTCCCTGCATGACAAGGCTGCCAGCTCGGAAACCCTTCTGGCCGAAGCCATAGCCACCAAAAAAACCAACTTTCGGGTTAGTAGCACAAGAGGGATTTCTGTCAGAGGTTCAAACGGCTGCCTTTGTAAAGCTGACAAGACCAGATTTAAATTCCAGGGGCAGAGGGGAGCTCTAATAGGGGGATTCACATGCAAGACCCCCTGCAAGAAGGTTTTCATAAGCGAATGGGTGGCCAAGGTTCTTTGAAACCATATCGATAAAGCCGACACCTGCCCCTTTAGAGTACTAAGAGCCAACCCTTTGTCAACGCAAACCTGGAGGAATCGCAAGATCCTGTCAATAAAAAAACTTTTGAGGGTGCCATTTTTGAGACTCGCACCACTCCACATAGGTTCTCCAGACTCTGTAATAAATATTTCTAGAGACCGGTTTCCTAGCCTGAATCAACGTACATATGACCTGAGCTGAGAGGCCTCTGCCCTTGAGGATTAGGGATTCAGCCGCCACAGCAGATCTGGGCGCAGGGGGAGCGGCCACAGCGCCCCGACTGACATCTTCACGATGAGTGCGTGCCTGCGCTCCACCCTGATCCTCCATAGAAGGCGGGGAATCATCTGCAGTGGAGGGAACGCATTCAGGAGAGAAAACTGGTGCCAGGGGCAAACCAACGCATCGGTCCCGTAGGCCGAGGGATCCCTGGCTCGGGATATGAATTTGTCCAACTTTTTGTTGGATCTCGTTGCCATAATGTCCACATCTGGGACTCCGAATCTTTGGCAAATCTCTTGGAATACCTGGGGGTGAAGAGACCACTCCCCCGGGAGCAACTGTTGACGACTCAAAAAATCGGCTTGAGAATTGTCTATCCCTGGGATGAACACCGCCGAGATGCAGGGTACATGCGCTTCGGCCCATGAGAAAATCAGGTTTACTTCCCTTTGGGCTGCTAGGCTCCTCGTGCCCCTCTGGTGGTTTATGTATGCCACCGCAGTGGCATTGTCGGACTGTATCCTTACTGGCAGACCCTGAAGGGGGAGAGTCCAGGCGATCAGGGCCAGCCGAGCAGCTCTGATCTCTAGGATATTGATGGGAAGCAGTTTTTCTGCCTCCGACCACTGCCCTTGCTGGGTCTGTCCTTCTAGAACTGCCCCCCAACCTGACAGGCTGGCATCCGTGGCTACTATCTTCCACGTGATGGGGCAAAAGGATTTCCCCTTTGACAAATTTTGAAGGACCAGCCACCAAAACAGGCTGCGCCGGACTCCTGGGGAGAGCACTAACGGACGATCTAACGCCTGAATGGACTTGTTCCAAGCAGAGAGAATGGCTGCCTGGAGATATCTGGTATGGATCTGGGCGTAGGGCACTGCCTCGAAGGCGGCCACCATCTTCCCCAGCAGTCGCATACATAGGCGAATAGTCGGCCTCTTCTTGCCTAAGATCACTTGAACTGCTTGAGTTATTGATCTGACCTTTGCTTGAGGTAAAAATATCCTCTGGCAGTCTGTATCTAGCCGAAGGCCTAGATATTCCAACTGCTTTGTGGGTTTCAATATCGATTTTTCTTGGTTCACAATCCACCCGAATTCCTCTAGATGCTGAACTGTGCGAACTACTGCATGATTGAGGCTGGAAGCTGAGCTGTCGATAACCAGAAGATCGTCCAGGTATGCCAGGACCAAAATGCCTTCTGTCCTTAGGACGGCTAGCACCGGGGCTAACACCTTTGTGAATACCCGCGGAGCTGTTGCCAACCCGAAAGGGAGGGCTACGAACTGGTAATGACGGTGATCTATCATAAAACGAAGAAACTTGTGATGTGCCAGGTAGATCGGCACGTGCAGATACGCATCCTTTATGTCTATAGATGCTAGAAAGTCGTCTTGATGTAGGCTGGCTGCCACCGAACGTATGGACTCCATACGAAAGGTCTGAATCTTTAGAAAGCGATTTAGGCGTTTGAGGTCTAAGATAGGCCTGACATCGCCATTGGGCTTTGGTATTATGAAAAGGTTGGAGTAGAATCCCAGACCCCATTCCTGGGTTGGTACTTCTACAATTACTCCTTGGAGCAAGAGACGATCCAATGCTTTTACAAGAGAGGCCCTCTTTAATGGGTCGCTTGGAAGACTTGACCCCTGAAAATGAGGAGGGGGGACTTCCCGAAACTCTAGCTTGTAGCCCGTGGCTACCACGGACAGTACCCAAGAGTCGGTAATTCTGGCCTCCCACACTTCGGAGAAAAACCGAAGTCTTGCCCCCACCCAAGAGAGTGGGGGCGCCCCTTCATGAATCTGACTTGATGACTGGTTTAACCGGCTTGCGAGACCATGGCCTCTTGCCTGCCGTGGCTTGTCCTTGTGGGCGGCTATTAAATGCTGAACGCCCAGGAGGCCGTCGATACTGACGGGAAGTTGAAGGGGCCGAGCCTGCGAAGGCCTGTCGCTTAAACGCGGGCCCACGCAATCTTTTCTTGACAGGCAAGAAAGAACTTTTACCACTTGATATGGTCTGGATATATTTATCTAGGTCTTCACCGAATAGTCTCCCACCATGAAAGGGAAATCCTGCTAAAAGCCTTTTGCAGGGTGCCTCTGCTGACCAGTTTTTCAGCCACAAAAGGCGACACATATGAACCAACAGCAGAGATAAACGGGACGCCTGTTGAATGGAGTCCTTAATCGCATCTACTGCAAAGCAGAGAGCCCTTGGGAAGTCAGCCAATTCACGAGCTTGCTAAGCCGGTATGTCCCTTAATATCTGTTTAGTCTGATCCTTTAAAGCCTGACAAACGCCAATGGCTGCCACCGCTGGTTGAACCACGGCACCTACTGTGGTAAAAGAAGCCTTCAGTAGGGTCTCCAACTTTTTGTCGACTGGATCTTTAAACATCTGGACATTTTCAACCGGACAGGTCAGGGATTTATTTACGCAGGAAATGGCTGCGTCCACGGTAGGGAGTGCCCATTTCTTTGCAAATCCCTCTTCCATAGGATAGAGAATAGTGAACCTTTTAGGAGGGATAAAAATCCTATCAGGTCGAGCCCAATCCTGAAAAATCACGCTCTCCAGAAGGGGGTGAACCGGAAAAGACGCACCACTCAACGGTGCCTTCAAGGAACCTAAAGAGGATACCGCGGGGGCTAATTGTTCTGACACTGGAAGTTTAAAAGCAGTGCGAACCATTTCTGTCAGAGACTGGATCCACAAGCTCTCTGCCTGAGAAGCCGAAAAAATTTCATCTATAGTGGAACCCTCAATGTCTGAACCGTCGGGACTCGGGTCCGCTTGATCCCCCTGTGGGTCCAATTCCTCCGAAGAGAGGACCTCTGCATCTGAAAACACCAATCTAGGCGACGGGGATCTAGCCCGTTTGCCACCTGGCAAAGAGCGGGCAATTAAAGCAGTTAACCTTTCCTCTAGCCCACCCAGGGTGGTCGCTAGCATTTCTTCCGTAACGTAAACGGGAATGGGTTGATTGGGGGCCGCCTCTGCCCCTAGCACCCTCAATGGCTCCTGCAACATGCTGTTCGGTGGTCTATCTGGTGACACCCCTAAAGCCAACACCCAACTGTTGTAGCTAGAAGTGAACCTTTAATAAGAACAGGCTATGGTAAAATTTTTCCAAATTTTCATACGCCCGAGAAGGCGGCAATACCGAGGAAGGTCCTGTGAGTATTGCCACACCAATGCCCGTTAGCTGGAGCCCAAGGTTGCACCGACTCAGATACTGCCAGATCTAAGGCTGAGTCCCTTTAAGAAAAAAAAACTTTTTTTTTTTTTTTTTCTGGTCAGTATGGAGCTAAGTCCAGACCTGAAGATCCACAAACCCCCACTGGGTGTCACTGTTAGCCAGAAATAGCTCAGCTGCGCGCTCTGTGTCCTCAGCCTCCTCTGCCTTCAGGAGGGAATGACCAGCCAGGAAATGCTTTGCTGCTTTAATTGAGACCTGACGCTGCTGGCCCGCCCCCCCCACGCACGCCGACGCTGTAAAAGGCGGCGCGCACGCGCGCCCCCCCACGCTGAAACCAACATGGAGGAAGCAGAAAGCAGAGGAGAAGCCTGGACCAGCGCTAGCAACCCAACAGACACCAGAGACACTAATCTTATTGTAGTGCACACATAGAGGAAGCTGTCCCCATAGGCTTCCTAAGAAACAGGAGTTTTGCCAGCATTTCCTCCTTATAGCACGTGGGGCTGCAGTATCATGCTAACAGGCAGATCTGGGGGGAGTAGTAAATACATATCTTTAAAAGCATACATATACCTACATGTTATCTGGGTAAACATTAGTACATCCCATCCTGCCTCAAAAGACATAGTGGAGATAGTGGCTGATGCACAAGCATACCATTAGCCGACCCAGAACCCCCAGGGGGATACCTACTGTCGAACCAAGTCCCGCAGGTTCCCTCTTACCTGCTCCACGCCGCAGGGTATTGCAAGAGACCCAACCTTCCCCCATCTCCGTGGGTATTGTCTTGGACCTTCAGGGACCGGGGTCCTGTGTTAAGGAACCCACACACCTGGACCTATATAGCATCCTGGCATCAGTAGCGTTTAGTTCTTGGAAGAGACTAAGGCACTGGAGCCCAGAATCCAGCCCTCCAAGGAGAGGCATTATAGGCAAAACCCCACTCCAGCAGGGCCCGGGTACCGTACACCTTGGCTTTGAAGCACTTCGGACGGATCCGGCTAGCTATCCTGGGTCCCGAGACCTCCGAGGGACAGCTAGACGTGACCAACACCTAAGACACTGGCAAAAAAACTGAAGCACTCCCAGTGGGAGGGGGTTATATAGGGAGGAAACTTCCTGTGAAATTGATTACACCAGTGTCCACACCTGAAGGTACCCATATAACCCAAGTGTAATGGCTATGCGCTCTGTGTCCCGTGATGTACGATAAAGAAATAGCGGTGATTTACCACCGGCGCCCCCAACGCCCCAATGCGACAGGGGCCTATGTCTCTAAGACAAGCTTTTCTGGGATGCAAGGTGGAGACAGCCTCAAGGAATCTGAGGCGACTCGTGACCTTTATATTTGTATCTTAAAGTGCAGTGGAACGGGAGGGCCCGTGGAACCCAGAAGCACTTGAAACGTAGGAGAAACCCTTGCTTCAGCTTCCCTGGACCCTCTTATGTCTAAAATCATCCTATGTCCACTAGGGGCATAGGATGACTGAGAAATTATCCACAATATATTCCAGGATATCTGTAAAGGACTAATTACTGTTTGTTATTTCTGAACTCAAATCTGGCTGCCTGTGTAAATTTAATCCAGACTAACTTCTAAAGATCTTCTCTTTGTGAATTTGGGCGAATTGACCCTGCAATTGTGTGAAGGTGTATTTATGATAATGTGTATTGTAAGTTAGGAGTCGGACTGTCTAGACTCTAGAGAACTCAAGGGTCAGGTCTCTGAGTCATTTTGTCTGCTAGGGGATAAATTGACAATCAGAATAATGTGTATTGGGGGCTCGTTATGTAACCATTGTGTGATATTGTGGGTGGATCCGGGTCATATCTCCTGTGGTTACTGCAATATCCTAAATTGTATATAAGAGCCTGTATTTCTCAATAAAAGATCATTCCTGCTTGAACCTCATACAGAGAGTTGTCTCGTATCTAGGGGAGAATTATTCTCGTAGGTCTTGTTCGCCTGACTGTGGCGTGTTGGTAGCTGCCTTGTGTTCGGAAAGGGAATATCCTAAACAGCTTTAACCCCTTTCGTATTTGGGGTGCTGTTACATGCAGTCTGGACTGACGTGTGTTCCTAAAAATCGCATACACCACTTGAACCTAATCACCCCGATATCTTACAAACTTTATATTATATAAACACACACACACACACACACACACACACACACACACACACACACAGTGCCATTTGTCTGACGGAAAGCACTGAAATGCAGTTTCATGACCTCTTTCAGAGAACGCCCCATGTCCTGTATAGCCTGCTGCCCTAGCCTGTAAAAAAAAAAAAAAAAAAGCATTGGAGGCAGCGGGAGGATCAACCATAGAGGCACCTCTGCCAGAGCACTCCCCCTTCATATACACACACACACATTATAGATATATATGTTCCTGGTTTTGTTAAATAATCACATATCCTCTAAGCTCCTTATGCAGCTGATAAACAGGGAGCTGGGGAAGGAGAAAAAACACAGTACATTGTATTTCCCAGTGAATGGCTGTGCAGAGGGGGCGTGTCAGCAAAAGTCTGATCTGAAAATATGCGTTTAATACATTTTTGCGCAAGTATTATGCAATATAAAAATTTGCATCTGCCAATATTTTATTCTCCAAGGTCTCTGCTTTCAGAAAATAGATGATTGATTGGGGGTTTAACCACTTGACAACCAAGGACATCATATGACATCCTCAAATTTGTGCAGTGATATCTGAATGATGCCTGCAGCTATAGGCATCATTCAGATATCACCATCCTCAGCTGGAGATTCTCTGCACGATAAAAATGATCAAAGTGGCAGTTCACGTCCCCTCCCCCCCCCCCCCCCCCCCCCCGTCCCCTGCCGCCATCCAGTGCTTCTCCGGGCTCTCCCGTGCCATCGGGGGCCCGGAGAACGAATCAGCCGGCGCTGGCTAGGAAGCATAGAAATGACTGGTGACCGTCGGAGGCTTGGGCGTGACGTTATGACATCACGCCCGGGTACCCGGAAGTAAACAAAGCCGCAATTGCGGCTGTCAGCAGGAGATCGTTTTTTTTTTTTTTTTTCACAATCTCACGCTTGTAAGCCTGGAGGAGAGATGTGGGGTCTTATTGACCCCACATCTCTCCATAAAGAGGACCTGTCACAGTGATTCCTATTACAAGGGATGTTTACATTCCTTGTAATAGGTATAAAAGTGATTAAAAAAAACAAAAACAAAACACATTATGTAAAAGTGTAAAAATAAAAAAAATTAAGTAAAATAAAAATAAAATATATTTTTTTATATTTTTAAACATCCCTGTAGCTCATGCTCAGAAGCGAACACGCATGCAAGTCCCGCCCACATATGTAAACGTCGTTCAAACCCCACATGTGACTCTGTAACTCGAAAATAGTAATCTGTAAAGAAAATTTAAAGCGTCGCCTATGGAGAATTTTAAGTACCGAAGTTTGGCACCATTCTAGTGTGTGCAATTTTAAAGCGTGACATGTTGGGTATCTATTTACTTGGTGTAACATCTTTCACGTTATACAAAAACATTGGGCTAACTTTACTGTTTTGTAACTTTTTTAATTCATGAAACCATTTTTTTCCCCAAAAAAAGGCGCTTGAAAAATAACTGCGCAAATACCGTGTGAGAAAAAAAAGTTGCAATGCCCGCCATTTTATTCCCTAGGATATATATATATATATATATATATATATATATATGTTTGGGGGTTCTGAATAATTTTCTTACATGAAGGAGAGAAGTGCCAAAATTGGCCCGGTGGACAAGTGGTTTTAGTAATTTCTAGCAAATTATGCAGGATTTTAATGTGTGTAGGAAATGTTTTATTTTTTAATTGCCCCTGTAGACAAAGTGGTTAAAAACAAATAAAGCAGCTTACTTCTCCAGCGTCCAGTTGCTGGCTGTAAACATGAAACATATTCAGTAAGTCTTCTCTCAAAAGCTTTTAGATCTGAAAAAAAATAAATATTATATTAAGCACTTAAATAGGGAAGCACACAACCTGTTATGTTACACAAACCCGTTATGTTACACAAATGGTTAAGAACATATGGGGAAAAAAAATATGGTTGTTTGCTAAATTTTAAGTCTGTTAAGTCTGTATAAAAGTTTGTGAACTGTTTTAACTGGAAAAATCTTTATAGTAGGGTTGTCCCGATACCACTTTTTTTAGGACCGAGTACAAGTACCGATACTTTTTTTCAAGTAGTCGCTGATACCGAATACCGATAATTTTTTTTAAATGTGTCCCCAAATGCAGCCATGTCCCCCCACATATGCAGCCATGTCCCCCACATATGCAGCCATGTCCCCCACATATGCAGCCATGTCCCCCACATATGCAGCCATGTCCCCCACATATGCAGCCATGTCCCCCACATATGCAGCCATGTCCCTCCAGCCATGTCCCCCACATATGCAGCCATGTCCCCCCAGCCATGTCCCCCCAGCCATGTCCCCGCAGCCATGTCCCTCCAGCCATGTCCCCCATACCAAGCCGCCGAAAGCCGCTGCACGGAGAACATCACAGAATTCATTTGAATAGCTGTTTTGCTCGCGCGTATAGACACTCCCCCTTGCTCGGGATTGGACAGATCACTATCACCCATCCAATCCCGAGCAAGGGGGAGTGTCTATACACAGCGGGAACACTACAGCTATTCAAATGAAAGCTGTGATGTTCCCGCACGCTGTTTAACCCATGCGGCGGCGGGTTTCGATGCAGCGGCGGCAGGAAGTATTCTATTTAGGTAGCGGGGGTATTTGCGGGAGTACAAGTACTCCCGCAAATACTCGGTATCGGTCCCGATACCGATACTGGTATCGGGACAACCCTACTTTATAGTCCTGCTACACAGCAGATCTATGTCCAGAACCTTCCTACAAAATTCACTTTAGTTAGCCCCTTCAATTCCGGGCACTTTTACCCCTTTAATGCCCAGGCCAATTTTCCACTTTCAGCGCTGTCAGTCATACAACACTGTACCCAAAATTACATTTTTATAATTTTTAAACTCAAATATAGCTTTCTTTTTGTGGTATTTAACCACTTACTGGGCACATATAACCCCTTCCTGCCCAGGCAAAATTTCAGCTTTCGGCACGGTCACGCTTTGAATGACAATTGCTCCCAAACAAAATTGGCGTCATTTTTTCCGCAAAAATAGAGCTCTCTTTTGGTGGTATTTGATCACCTCTGCAGGTTTATTTTTTGCGCTATAAACAAAAATAGAGCGAAATTTGGAAAAAAAAAAAAATACAATATTTTTTAGTTTTTTGCTATAATAAATATCCCATTTAAAAAAAAATAAAAAACTTTTTTTTCAGTTTAGTCCAATACGTATTCCTCTACATATTTTTGGTAAAAAAATAATCGCAATAAGCATATAGTGATTGGTTTGCGCAAACATTATAACGCCTACAAAATAGGGGATAGAATTATTACTTTTTTTATTATTATTCTTTACTTGTAATGGAGGCGATCTGCGATTTTTGTGACGACTGTGATATTACGGCGGACACATTTTTGGGACCATTCACATTTATAAAGCTAACAGTGCTATAAAAATGCACTGTTTACTGTATAAATGTGACTGGCAGGGAAGGGGTTAACACTAGGGGGCATCAAGGGGTTAAATATGTACCCTGGGAGTGATTCTTACTGTGGGGAGGTGACGGATGGTTGTCCCTATGTACAAGGGACACACCATTGGTCTCCTCTCCCTAACAGGATGTGGAGCTCTGTGTTTACACACAGAGCTCCAAGTCCCTGGCTCTGTGACTGCCGATCGCGGGTGCCTGGTGGACATCGCGGCCGCCAGGCACGCGCATTGGCACCCGTGTGACGCGGCGGGCACTCACACGCGCCCCCCCAGTGGAGCGCCGCCGGAGGCCGTATATATAGACTTTAGCATGCCCAATCATGCTGAGGTGTGGAGCAGCCAATCCTGGGAAAGCTGGAGGAGGGATGTAAAGCTCGAATCGTAACACACTCTCTGCTCATTCATGAGATAAAGAAATCAGTTGTCAGTCACAGCAGTGGGGGATGTGGCAAAACTTACCTGAGTGTCATTTCTTTTTGTAAAATCTTTATTTACGAAAGACAAGGCAACACATCTCAATATACAATTGAAAAAGGTAGAGGTCAAACAGTGGACCGGTCAATCCCTTTTTTCTGCTATACCACAATAATGAAATAAAAAGAAAACAGAAAATGACAAACAATCGCATAGAAATAAAAAATAAACAGTTAAACAGCCAAAGACCTAGGAGGTGCAGTATTCAGGTAACGGGTCAGTGAGCTGAGCCCCGACCACCGGGTTTTAAAATTCAGGGCTAAGTCGTCCTCCACATAGGAGTAATCAGGCGCACGAGCAGGCCCGGCCGGCTCCCGGACCACACAGAGGCGACAGCCAGAGCCCCCAAACCCAGGGGCAAGCCAAGCGGGCACGAGGAGAGGGGGCGACTACACGCCTCCAGCTGACCTCACCCCGCAACCCACCCAGATCCCCCCAAGCCAGAGCCCTCACACCACGGTGACACAAAAGCGTCTGGCCCCGGAATCCCAAGGTGGCCCATTACCCAAGTCCACTGAGCCAGCCGACCGGCTCGCATAATACCCGTCACCCGGCATGTGGACCCTCACGGGTCAGACGGCCACGGGAGATAGAAACAAAAAAAAAAAAAAAAAAGCAGGGGGGAGAGAGAAAGGAAATCTTAGAACATACCTGAAATCCCGCGTCCAGCCCCGCTACCACTTAAGACCCCATCAGCATGTCGGCACAAATTTAGTAGCTAAAAGAAAAAAGGACCACTTGTCCCAAATCCCACCATCAGCTCAACAACTACGCGATAACCCTGGGCATCAGCCCTCAGCTCCTGCCTGAGGACCCCGAGGCCACCCCTTAAGGGACGGCTCCGCGAGCTCCAACAGGGCCACCTCCAAACTGGAGGACATACGGCCTTGATCCGAAACATGTGCATCCCGGGTCGACCAAGTGGCGGAGAAGCACTCCCAGGCACCCCTACAGGTGGCAATCCAGTCCTCTGCATCTCTGATGTCACCCACCCTGCTGCACCACTCCTCCCGACCTGGAATTTGCTGGCGCTTCCAAACTGCATTCGACAGGTGAGGCAGCACACTTTTCTTGTACTGGCTCACTGGCATGGGAGGAATGTGCAGCAGGAAGTGGACCGGAGCGAGAGGGATGTCTATGCCTGTAATCTCTTTAATCTGGGACTTAATGTCCTCCCAGTTGGGTTTAATCGCCGGGCATTCCCACCAAATATGCAGAAGGGTGCCCCTGAGGCCACACCCCCTCCAGCAGCGGTCGGACGTGGATGGGTAAATTCTAGCTAGGTCTGCCGGTACCCGGTACCAGCGCATCAATATTTTGTAGTTCAATTCCTGCATCTTAGAATCAATAGAGCTAGAGCGAGTAAGTTGATAAAGAGAGGACAATTGGGTAGGGGAAAAATGTGTCTCTAAGTCCCGTTCCCAGGCCCTGACGTATGTGGGCTTCACCACTAAGGCAATGGAACCAAGCAGGCGATAAAGTTCTGAGATCATATGTGGGGTCGGTTCTTCTGCTGTAAAGAGGCGTTTGAATGGCGTGAGAGTGGAAATATACCGTATGGCGTCGCCCCGCGTCCTAAAAAAATGATGGAGTTGCCTATAGCGCCAAAAGTCCATTGGAAAACTCCCAGTCCGGGCTCGGAGGGTCTCCAAGGGGAGCAGCTTACCGTCTTGCATGAATTTACCACAACTAGTGCTGCCATCATCCACCCAAGGGCCAAAAAAGGCCATCTGTTCTCCGGGCGGGAACCATAGGTAGCCTCCCAACGGAGCCAGTGGGGACACAGGGGGGGCCAGCTGAAGCGTAGCATTGAAGCGGTCCCAGGAACGAAGAGAGTGGAGAGGCAAAAATCAGACAACCCCCTGTGCTCCCAGGCCAACCACGGGGCATAAGACAAGTTTCTACCAGCCATATGTTTTTCTGGGGAGACCCACAATTTGGATTTAGTGTGGAAGCGCCAGTTCCTCTGAAGAACGATGGCTCTATAATATTTTTGTATATCTGGGAGGCCTAAACCCCCCGCCTCTCTCGGGCGGCTTAACAGTCTAAGCGCAATTCTCGGCCTCTTATTATTCCAGACAAAGGCCGACACCATACTAGACACTTGTGCAAAAAAACTTCTGGGGAGGGACAAATAAATATGCGTGGAAGAATACACCATTCGTATGATATTGCGTCTCCCCATCCAAGTAAAAGCTGTCTTAGTCCACAGGGCTAAATCAGTCTTTACAGCCGCCAGGAGGAAAGGAAAATTATTCGAGTATAGAGTGTCAAACCTGTCAGTCAGCCGTATACCCAAATATTTCAGGGACGATTTAGCCCAGGTGAATGGGAAGGCAGTTTGTAGCCTACTGGACAAAGAGGGGGGTAACTGGATAGGTAGTATCTCCGACTTCGCGAAATTAATCTTGAAATTAAAGAGTGACCCAAAGAGTTGGAGTTCTCGCAGCAGATTAGGCAGAGAGATCAGGGGGTCCGTCAGGTTAAAGAGCACGTCATCTGCGCCGTGTGTCATTTTTAAATCTCACTAAAAAAAACACAAGAGGATTGCTCAGAGCTGGATTAACTCTTCGTGGCAAGACTGGGCGCAGAATTTGACATTAGAGCTGCACAAATAATCGTTAAAAAAATTTTGATCTCGATTCAACACCCCGATTCTTTCATGTTACAAGTCTAGAGCGTTCTCTGCTTGCTCAGCTGTCAAAAGAAAAAAAAACGGGCAGTCTGCCAAGTTTTTAACAACATTGGCCGCTCTAGTAGATAACTAGAAACATTGTAATGATTCCTTTTTAGATCAAAGGGATAAACTTCTGTGTGTAAATGCAGGAAGTTTAACCACTTAGGCCTTGTACACACAATGGGATTTATCCGCTGTAAACGGTCCCCGGACCGTTTACAGCGCATATTTATGCCGGGATGTTTTGATCCGATGGCTGTACACACCATCGGTTCAAATTCCCCGCCGGCGGACAGCGCGGTGACGTGGCGGTGACGTTGACGCCGCCACGTCACCGCACCAGGAAGTAAACACTTCCGCGCGCATGCGTCGGATCCATTCACAGGATACAACGCATGTGCGGGCAGATATGTCCGCTGGTTTGCCGTACTAACCAGCGGACATATCTGACGGGCAGCTATCTGGCGGAAAAATTTCAAAGCATGCTGTGAAATTTTTCCTGCCGGAGGAATCCGGCCAGAACGGTCCGTTTGCCCCTACACACGAGCGGATTTTTCGGCTGAAATGGTCCGTCGGACCATGTTCAGGGGATTTATTCCCTCGTGTGTACAAGGCCTTAAAGTGAATGTAAAACCCCAAAAAAAATGTTTTTTTTTTTTTGATGTCACAATGTAGAGTATAAGATTTCCTATCATCTGTGCCCAGTCTTGCCACACAGAGTTAATCCAGCGCTCAGTAATCCTCTTTTAATGTTCAATGCAAATTAACAGAATTCCAGATAAAAAATTGCCAAATTATAAAGTCAGTTTCTCTGTTTTTGCTTTCAGTGACAGGTTATTTACAAATCTAGCTTGGACATGTTTATCATAACATGAGGTGATCCAAAGTTCATTGTATATTACCTGGATGTGTTATGTGGGGGAGGGGTGGATTTCTTACTTTTTATACCTCATGTTATGATAAACATAACATATGATAAACATGTCCAGGCTAGATATGTAAATAACCTGTCACTCAAAGCAAGAAGAGAGAAAATTGACTTTTTATTTAGGCAGGTTTTTATCTGGAAGGCTGTTCATTTTCACTGAACATTAAAAGAGGATTACTCAGCGCTGGATTAACTGTGTGGCAAGACTGGGCACAGATGATAGGAAATCTTATACTCTACACTGTGACATCCACTTTAAAGTCTAAACCTTTCTCTGACACTTGTTTCTTACAAAGTTAAAATCAGTATTTTTTGCTAGAAAATTAATTGGAACCCCCAACTATTATATTATATATAATAAATTCAGCAGAGATCCTAGGGAAAAAAATGGCAATTGTTGCAATATTTTATGTCACACTGTATTTGCCCAGTGGTCTTTCAAATGCAATTTTTTGGGAAAAAAATAAGTTTCATTGAATATAAAAAAAAAAGAAAAAGGAAAGAGTACAATTAGCCCAATTTTGTTGTTCAATGTGAAAGATGATGTTATGCTGCGAGAATCGTGAAAAAAATAATTGTAATTCTCATTTTAGCCAGAATCATGCAGCTCTACTTGACATCTGTATCAGGTAAAAGTCTATAAAAATTGCAGGTTTACATTCACTTTAAAATCAGAATTAACCCCTCCTATCCTTTACAGTTAAGGAAGCGGTTTCTGTTTGATCTGCAATGGCCATAGTGCTACTTATGTGATAAGTTATGACACCAGCTATTTGATGGTCTGACAGTTTGGTTGAGGACACAAGTAAATGGGACAGTTAGCAATCCCAGCATTCCAGGAATGGAACTTTTTCTTAAACCATTTTAGTTCCACTTTATGATTTACGGCTACTCAGGGGTTCTGGGCTTTAGTAAAATGGCAGCCTCCAGCAAGAAAAAGCAATAATAATGCTGGAGGCAATTTACAGCATGCACTAATTCTGGTAGCATAATTACTAATGTGGAATATATGTTTCCTGCTAAGACCCCTTTCACACGGGGGCAGTTTGCAGGTGCTATTGTGCTAAAAATAGCACCTGCAAACTGACCCGAAGCAGCAGCTGCTGTTTCTCCAGTGTGAAAGCCAGAGGGCTTTCACACTGGAGCGGTGCACTGGCAGGACAGAAAAAAAAAAAAATCCTGCTAGCCGCATCTTTGGAGCGGTGTGTATACTGCCCTCTGACTCACTCTTCTAGACTGCCTCTATTTTTCTCTTTTGCTAGCAGGGCTTTCCTTCTGCTCCGGTTCATCTTGTACGGCCACTGCTAACTCCATTTACTGCCATACCGCCCTTTAGCTGTATCTCCCCAGCATCCAGCCCCTCCAGTTCTACTTACTTACTAACCATTGCTTCAGCTCTAACCTCTACTAAGCTCTTTCTTTCTACATGGAATATCTATCTCCTTAATCTACATCCTACTACTCTTGTCCCTGTCCTCCTTCTCACTTCAGGGTGTTTCCTGAATTCTTGCACGCAGGACTCTTGCTTTCACTATTCGCAATCTTCATCCGGCCAATCTCTACGACAACTCTACTTCACTTCTCTTTACATTTACCTATATAATCCATTTGTTACTATGCATACTTTACTAATATCTGTCTTCTGATGTTTTTTTCTTTCTTATTACTGGTTTTTTTTTTACTTCATTAAAGCTAGCACCCTCCACCGGCATCTTGGTGTGCTTTGCTTCCTCGACCTTCACGCCTCTTCTTTTTTTTTACCACTGTACTGCTCTACACTTCTTCCAGCTTAACTCTTCTCGTCTCCTCCCAGTTCTGCATACTTGTCTTACGCATTACTCGGCTCTGCGTATCTCTCTGTCAACAACCTCTCACACTTTTCTTATCTCAAAGACTGTATCACTACTTTTTGCTTCTACTAACTTTCTTTGTCTCTCCCAGCTTCCTTCATGCTACGAAAATTTTCAGACTGAACCTACTACCATAAAAGTCCTTCTATTGACTTTCGTCTTCTTGTATGAGGTAAAGTTCTGCTTTAAAACGCTGCCCTACTTCTGAGCACTTATTCCTTTACTACTCTTGGTTCTTCTTTCTCGAATCTAGAACAATAATGGAAAACTGGTCTGATTTGTTACTTTTTTTCCTGGCTATTTTTATATCTTCTTTACCTAGAAATTATCTTTCTACAATACTTCTCCCCTGGTTGATTTTGTTATTTTTTTAAATATAATTCTTTGGCTAACCATGCATCTCCTGTTCTCTTCACACTCTCCAAATGCTTCTCAATTTACCACTACACTATCTTCTCTCTACATCTCTTGTATAACCCAGCTGTGCCAGTCCTGTCTCTTTGCACTACTAGCAACCGTTCCGCCTTTTCAAGGTACCTCTCTGTCTTTCTACTCCAACTTCTCATCTCTCCTCCTCTTAAATCTCGTCTTTTCTTACTACTTTCTCTCCACTACGTCCCTACTTACCCCACTTTATCTCATCCGTCTATTCTTAAGTTTACTCAACAACGATTCACTTTCTCTGACTTTTCCTGATCACACTCCTCTTCACACTCAGCCTGCGCTTCCCTCTTCCCACTTACCTTTCCAATACCGTTACTTGATCACCTCTTTGCTCGGTTTCTTCTGGTCTCTCTGTGCTAGCTCTCTCCTTTCTTCCTCCTTATCCTTTCTGCTCTTTTTGCTGGCCTCGACTGCTGCTTGCTCATCAACTTGTACTTGACCCTTTGCTCTTTTACTTCCTCTGAATTTCTGCTTGCTCTCCTCTTACGTCTCTCCTTCCTTACACGTGACTAATTGACTGCTTTACTCCTCTTCCTCTCCTGCTCTCTCCTTAATGTTTGTCTTGGGAGTACTCCTTTTGCTCTCTGTCTCACTGTGAGCTCTTTCACCCTCTTATGCAGCCTTGTTTACCTGTACTACCACTTTCTGTACTCTCTTTAAATGTATCGGCTTCCTCTGCATTCCCTAACTCTCACCTCACTCTATGCTCCACATCTTGTTGGCCCACTCTGGTTGCCACCTCATTTTTACTACTGCCCCATCGGTGCACCCCGGTTCATCCCCTAATTTGCCCCATCTTGCACTCATGGGCCCTTCCCCATTCGGTTCTCCCCATTGTTCCACGCCCTCCCCTTTGGTTTACCCTTCTGGCCCATCACCCCACCCCGGGGCCTTGTACACACAATGGGATTTATCCGCTGTAAACGGTCCCCGGACCGTTTACAGCGCATATTTATGCCGGGATGTTTTGATCCGATGGCTGTACACACCATCGGTTCAAATTCCCCGCCGGCGGACAGCGCGGTGACGTGGCGGTGACGTTGACGCCGCCACGTCACCGCACCAGGAAGTAAACACTTCCGCGCGCATGCGTCGGATCCATTCACAGGATACAACGCATGTGCGGGCAGATATGTCCGCTGGTTTGCCGTACTAACCAGCGGACATATCTGACGGGCAGCTATCTGGCGGAAAAATTTCAAAGCATGCTGTGAAATTTTTCCTGCCGGAGGAATCCGGCCAGAACGGTCCGTTTGCCCCTACACACGAGCGGATTTTTCGGCTGAAATGGTCCGTCGGACCATGTTCAGGGGATTTATTCCCTCGTGTGTACAAGGCCTTAAAGTGAATGTAAAACCCCAAAAAAAATGTTTTTTTTTTTTTGATGTCACAATGTAGAGTATAAGATTTCCTATCATCTGTGCCCAGTCTTGCCACACAGAGTTAATCCAGCGCTCAGTAATCCTCTTTTAATGTTCAATGCAAATTAACAGAATTCCAGATAAAAAATTGCCAAATTATAAAGTCAGTTTCTCTGTTTTTGCTTTCAGTGACAGGTTATTTACAAATCTAGCTTGGACATGTTTATCATAACATGAGGTGATCCAAAGTTCATTGTATATTACCTGGATGTGTTATGTGGGGGAGGGGTGGATTTCTTACTTTTTATACCTCATGTTATGATAAACATAACATATGATAAACATGTCCAGGCTAGATATGTAAATAACCTGTCACTCAAAGCAAGAAGAGAGAAAATTGACTTTTTATTTAGGCAGGTTTTTATCTGGAAGGCTGTTCATTTTCACTGAACATTAAAAGAGGATTACTCAGCGCTGGATTAACTGTGTGGCAAGACTGGGCACAGATGATAGGAAATCTTATACTCTACACTGTGACATCCACTTTAAAGTCTAAACCTTTCTCTGACACTTGTTTCTTACAAAGTTAAAATCAGTATTTTTTGCTAGAAAATTAATTGGAACCCCCAACTATTATATTATATATAATAAATTCAGCAGAGATCCTAGGGAAAAAAATGGCAATTGTTGCAATATTTTATGTCACACTGTATTTGCCCAGTGGTCTTTCAAATGCAATTTTTTGGGAAAAAAATAAGTTTCATTGAATATAAAAAAAAAAGAAAAAGGAAAGAGTACAATTAGCCCAATTTTGTTGTTCAATGTGAAAGATGATGTTATGCTGCGAGAATCGTGAAAAAAATAATTGTAATTCTCATTTTAGCCAGAATCATGCAGCTCTACTTGACATCTGTATCAGGTAAAAGTCTATAAAAATTGCAGGTTTACATTCACTTTAAAATCAGAATTAACCCCTCCTATCCTTTACAGTTAAGGAAGCGGTTTCTGTTTGATCTGCAATGGCCATAGTGCTACTTATGTGATAAGTTATGACACCAGCTATTTGATGGTCTGACAGTTTGGTTGAGGACACAAGTAAATGGGACAGTTAGCAATCCAGCATTCCAGGAATGGAACTTTTTCTTAAACCATTTTAGTTCCACTTTATGATTTACGGCTACTCAGGGGTTCTGGGCTTTAGTAAAATGGCAGCCTCCAGCAAGAAAAAGCAATAATAATGCTGGAGGCAATTTACAGCATGCACTAATTCTGGTAGCATAATTACTAATGTGGAATATATGTTTCCTGCTAAGACCCCTTTCACACGGGGGCAGTTTGCAGGTGCTATTGTGCTAAAAATAGCACCTGCAAACTGACCCGAAGCAGCAGCTGCTGTTTCTCCAGTGTGAAAGCCAGAGGGCTTTCACACTGGAGCGGTGCACTGGCAGGACAGAAAAAAAAAAAATCCTGCTAGCCGCATCTTTGGAGCGGTGTGTATACTGCCCATAGAAATCAATGGGACACGGCAGCTATACCTTTCTCGTCTGCTAGCAGGGGTAAAACCGCCCTGCTAGCAGCCGAATAGCGGCACGAAATTATCGGTAAAGCGCTGCTAAAAATAGCCGCACTTTAGCCCCACCGCACCACCCGTGTCCCGCCCCAGTGGAAAAGGGGCCTTAAAGTGCACAACTTGCACCTACGGGTAAGCCTAGATTAAGGCTTACCTGTAGGTGCAAGAAATATCTCCTTAATCTACATGGTTAAGTAGATATTGTCACAAAACGGCGCAGGTGCACTAAAAGTGCTGTTTTTGTGAATGGGACAAGCCAGGGTTAATGCCGTATTTCGGTGCATGCGCAGGGACCTGTCTGTCCGGCCAATCACAGCGCCGAAGAAACTCCGAGGGGATATGGCGGCGGAGAGGGACGAGCAACAATTGTGGGCTTTCGAATTAAGGTAAGTGCTATATAATGAGCAAGTATGCTATGCATACTTGCTAATTATGCCTCTCTCTTGCAGGTGTTTTTTTTTTTTTTCATTAAAGGGGTGGTTCACCCTCCAAAAAATGTCTAGCAGGGCATGGAGCCCACCCAACCGACCGGCAGTATGCCGGTGTTTTTTTTTTTTCTGTGGATACCTTTTTACGGGCTCTCTTCCGATCCGGCGGCTGTGATTGACGTCCCCTCAGCTCGGTGCATACAGCGCTTCACGAGATGCCGAAGGAACCCGAACGTCGGTGCGGCCCTATACGGCGCCTGCGCACCGAAGTGCGGGTTTCTTCAGCATCTCGTGAAGCGCTGTATGCACCGAGCTGAGGGGACGTCAATCACAGCCTGTGATTGTAAACGCCCAGTACCGCGGGATCGCCGGAGGGGAAGAGAGCCCGTAAAAATGGTATGTACCGGAAAAAAAATAAAAAAAATCACCGGCATCGGGTGGGTGTTCTCCATGGCATGCTAGAAATTTTTTTGGAGGGTGAACCATCACTTTAAGAGGGTTTAGTACCTCTTTAGGAACATTATTATCAAGTTGTTAGGGGTAAAGTTCTGCTTTAAAACAAGACAACATCACTTGCTGATTTAGAATTATTTGTTGACTATGCTAACAGAATAAGTTTTGGTTTTCGAATCTAGAACAATAATGGAAAACAACTGGTTGATTCTGTTATTTTTTTTAAATATAATAATATTTGGCTAACCAAGACACCTGTGTGCTCTCTTCACAATACAAACTTCTCAAGCCCAAAAATAATAGTAAAACTAAGTTCTGCTTGTAAAAGAAGAGAAGTGTGACCAACCATGAGCAGTGAGCACATACTCAGCGCACACACGTGAGGTCAGAGTCAATGGGAAGCCTGGACTATTCAGAACAAGCTACACAATGTCCTCCCGTACAATAATACATATTGTAACACAGCTGATACCCCACACATAACAACACCCTCCCCTTCCCCTATAGCGCACCTTCAGCCTGCTCCAGAGAGTTCATCTCTACCTGCTCTGTTTACTTCACCTTACTTCCTGATCAGCTTCCAACTCCACGCGTTCCTATGTAACGCTGGCTACGATTGGCGGATAACCTAAGTTCGCGCACTCTGATTCGCTGCCAATGCTTAGCTCCCCCCACCTGACCTCTTCATTCAGTCGTTGTAAATGATGACGCTCGGGGCAACGGTAATCACGTCTGCTCCGTGATTGGACCAGGTAGGAGCCAATCATCCGACGCAGCCCAGCGTTTGGCTGGTTTGCGTCTGGCGTGGATAATGTATCAGGACTGGAGGACGGCGCTTTGCTCGGTGAGTATGGTGCTGCGGCTGTGCAGGCCTTGAGGTAGACAAAAGGGGATAGAATGCATTGTATTGGCGGGCAATGTGGAGAACTGTACGCAGGAAGGACTTGTATTGGTTGTAGTTGGTTATTCCTGTGCTAGATGGTACATAGCGGGGTGCACGGGGCTTGAGCTGTCCTCCCTCCCTGTGTTATCACATGTGGGTGTGATTCAGAGCCCAGTTCTGTGCACTCCGGAACATGGGCCCCATCGGTTGCACCCTGAGTTAATGGGCCCCATCGGTTGCACCCTGAGTTAATGGGCCCCATCGGTTGCACCCTGAGTTAATGGGCCCCATCGGTTGCACCCTGAGTTAATGGGCCCCATCGGTTGCACCCCGAGGTCATGGGACTCATCGGTTGCACCCTGAGGTCATGGGCCCCATCGGTTGCACCCCGAGGTCATGGGCCCCATCGGTTGCACCCCGGGTTCATGGGCCCCATCAGTTGCACCCCGGGTTCATGGGCCCCATCGGTTGCACCCCGGGTTCATGGGCCCCATCGGTTGCACCCCGGGTTCATGGGCCCCATCGGTTGCACCCCGGGTTCATGGGCCCCATTGGTTGCACCCCGGGCCCCATTGGTTGCACCCCGGGCCCCATTGGTTGCACCCCGGGGTCATGGGCCCCATTGGTTGCACCCCGGGGTCATGGGCCCCATTGGTTGCACCCGGGGTCATGGGCCCCATCGGTTGCACCCCGCCATAAAATGCACCCTCAGGACATTTATTATTATTACCATACTCGCTAACACTTTCACTACCACAGCCATGTTTAGGTGTGTGTGTGTGTGTGTGTGTTTTTTTTTCTCTTCTATGTTTAACATACTTTTAGGCCTAAACCCCAAACATTATAAATGTTTTGAAAGCCAACACCTTGGAGAATCAAGTAGTGCTATGTTTTATAAGTGGCACAACATTTTAGTTAAATATACGTTATGCCTTTACTTTGAAGGGGCGACGAAAAACCCCCCAGGGTTTGCTTCCTAAAATAGAAGGTGCAATCAGCGGAAAAATAATACAGGGAAAAAAAAAAACCTTTATGCAAGCTGAACACTGATAGAATAACACAAAATTATAAAAAGAGAAAGTGGAAATTAATCTAAACATAAGACATTATATTAATGATAACCATACAATGATAAGTAAAGTCCATAAATCGGATCGGTGCAAAATAAATATTATGATATAAATATAACGATGAGCAAGCAGCAAGTGAAAAAGTCCATAGAAGATGATCCACCAGTGAACAGGTCCACACACAGTGACAATCCCTTCACCCAGGGCTCTCTAGGTACTCTCACCACCAGGTATAGAGCCCTGAATTACCAGGAAGTCATAACCGGCAGACAGTAAGATCGACCCATTCTCATAAGGAATCCACCTTTTTAACAGGTTGCTTTAATCACCATGGACGTCCGCGGCTTTGTGCGGGGATATCTGAATAATGCCTGCAGCTACAGGCATCATTCAGATATCGCCGCTTTCAGCCGGCGATTCTGTGCACCATAAGAACGATCAAAGCGGCCATCCGGTGCTACTCCGGGCTCTCCCGTGCCATCGGGAGCCCGGAGAGCGAATCGGCGAGTGTAGTGCCATATTCTGCTCCCTGTCGCAGAATGCTACGGAAGTCACGTGGCTGCCAACTGCGCATGCGCGATGCGTTCCAATAGATTTACGACAGTATACACCAGTGAACCCGGCATTCGGGGCGACTTGGAATTTGAGCAAAGTGGCCAGTCAGCCTCACGTCCTCGCTTTGCTCGGCCTCCTGGCTCTTTTTTTTTTTTTTTTAACATCCTCCAATCCACGGGGATGTTAAAGAAAGAGCCTGGATGCCAACCGAGGTTTCACTGGTGTGCACTGTTGTAAATCCATTGGAACGCATCACACTTGCGGTTGGAATGCATCACGCATACACAGTTGGCCGCCACGTGACTTCCGTAGCAGTCTGCGATAGGGAGCCGATTATGACAACTCACCGATGCTCGCTGAAGAACCATAGAGATGACTGGTGACCACACGGTCTCAGTCATCTCTATGACCGTCGGAGGACTGGGCGCGATGTTATGTTGTCACGCCCGGTATCCGGAAGTAAACAAAGCCGCAAACGCGGCTGTTGGCATGTTTTTTTTTTTTTTTTTTCCACCGATTTCATGCTTGTAAGCCTGGAGGAGAGATGTGGGGTCTTTTGGATTCCTATTACAAGGGATGTTTACAGGATTTTTTCTTGTAAGCAACAAGTGTCAAAAAAGATTTAATATTTAAATGGTTAAACTGAGAACTTCTACACAGTTCATTGATAAGTAGAAACATTGTATCTCTTTGGCAGGCTTCCCAGAGACAAGTAGCTCTATGATACAGAAGCTATTTTATGCTAAAACGATAAGTACAGAAAAAACAGCATACTGCAGATGTCAGCAGTATGCTGGATCGAATAGCAGAAACTTGATTTTTGGGTGAACCCCCGCTTTAATTAAAAGGGTCAAAAATCTAGCCAATCAACGGCCAGGCTGAGCGGCGAAGAGGTTGTCAGGGCCGAGCGCGGGACTTTTTTTCAGGGGTCAGGTAAGTAAAATGGAAGGGGGGGGGGGGTGGGCAGTATAGTCAGGAGTTTTTTTACCTTAATGCATTAAGGTGAACATTTTTTTTACCTTTACGACCCCTTTTTAATAATGTTTGTATGCGAGCCCTTACTTGAATAGGTTAAATATTTTTCTACAAACCATATATCATCCAAATACAGGAGGGTTATTCGCTCACAATTTCGGACCATTTATGTATGTAATTTAATGCTCTATACTAGCATCACTATTCTTATAAATTGTATTTCTTTTTTTCCTCTCTTGTTAGCCTTTTTTTTTTCTTACATGTTTCCACATTTATCAATTGTATCTTTTGTCTCTTGTCTTATAGTGTATAGTATCTGTATCATCAGCTATTATTTGTAAACATTCTGGCTGTTATACTCTCCATCCACTAGGTGGCCCTATGTTTCATCCGCACTATGCTTTGTCTCCACGCAGACACCCGGCGGGTAAGCTCCACCAGCGCAGGCTTGGCAGATGATGGACTAGGTCCGTGTCTGCATCTGCCATTGTGCTGGGAGGAGCTTTTGTGTGTCCCTCTTGCTTAGCTGCACGCAGGAAACTCCCTCCCGCCAGTGACTCGGCGGTGCCTGACGATGTCACGTCCCAGGGGGAGTGGCTATGCCACACACCCTCGGGTCTGAAAGATGTCACGGACTCCGCAGTCAGCTGTGTGTATTCACAGCTGACCAGATGGAAGTAGCCCAGCTCCATGGATGTACAATCTGATTAGCCCTGGCTTAATTGAACCAGGTATGTAAGTGATGATGCCTGGTCGGCCTTTGTCAGTCTTCTGGCCGCCGACCTGCAACTCTATAATTCCCGTGCAAAGGTAATTATTCCTTACTCTTCAAATCGCTCAAGCATGGATAGCTTTCTGCTTACCATTTGCCCTTAATACTACATACATATGCATGCTTGTGCACACATAATTTGGAAGAGGGATTTATTTGATCTCTTGTGTCTCTTTCCTCTGCAATTGTTTACACAGTGTTAGCCCTGTTGCTGTGCTATTCACCAGGCGCATTTGTGAATGCATTACGACTATCGGCCTGTGGACACACACATAGCCGTCCGCCCTGTGCATGGATTTGTGCAGCCAGCATGTACTGCTTCTTTGTGTTTTTTTTTATTTTTATTTATTTCTGTGAATCAAATATATGCAAGTACCTTTTTGGCTTGTGCTATACTTTTTCAAAAGAAAGGCTGTGTACAGTACTGTGATGTTTTTCTTATGCAAATATCGCCATATATTTGTACTTGTATTACAGACAAGAACAAACTACCACCCCTAAAGGAAGGAAAAATATATACCAATGCAAAATAATTTCCAAAACATGTTGGATATATGTATGTGAACCCAAATGGCTGATCTCAATTTGTTTTGAGCAGTATTTTTGGATTAATAGTTTTGGGCTATTGTAAGGTGTATGTCCGTTTCACCTCCTGAAAATACTACGATAAAATGAAATTTTCAGTCAATGAAATGCGGCAAACAAAAATCTGTCCCTGATCTGTTGACCCCTAGATTTAAATGCAGATTTTTTTTTTTTTAAGCTGAGCAAAACAAAGATGGTCAGCAGCCTCACATTTAAAAACCTAGTATTGCCTGTTCACAGACTAGTTTGACTCAAAAAGTTCATCTAACATTACCATCTCCCTTTTTTAAAGGAGAAGTTTGGGGTAGTCAAAAATAAATTAAATAATAATAAAAAAAACATGCATACCTCAATGTGGCAGGATCTTTGTAATGCTGAAGCTGTCTCTGCCAGCTCTAAAAAAGAGACCTGAGCAATCGCATGACTGCAGATTGCTCAGCTCTTGGCCTGCTTGGAGCAGCGCTGACAAGAGAGGGGTCCGGCGCACCAGGCTTTGGCTCTAAGCTACGCGCTGAGAGCCAAAGCCAGCTGTCACTCAGGCAGCTGGGTGAATCGCTACAATATGGCTGGGATCATTCCAGAGCCTGGAGCGAGTCTGTGATGTTGGTGATAGTGGCCCTTAGCCTGCTGTCAACTGGAGTCACAGGAGAGAAAAAGTGCACTCCTGTGTCCCTTCCCTCTTTTCCAATTGGCTTTCAGTGCTCTTCATAGTGTGATTTGCAGAGTGTAATTTTAGCTCCCCTGCTTTCTTAAGGCTCAGACAAGCTGTATAGATTTTGTACTTTAAACAGCTGAATAGAAGACTGCAGATAAACAGGTACAACTGATGTAGGAGGATTTGTTTGATTTCTATGAATCAAGGCTTGTCACTTCACTGTGCATCAGTAAAGGTTTACAACCACTTTAAAAACAAATCATATTTGGGTGGTCACAAAAATCTTATGAACACACATTGTAACCAATGGTAGCTGACTTTGCTTTTCAGTGTGTGTGTGTGCGTGCGCGCTCCCTAGAACTTCTGTGTAGTGTGGGTGGAGAGAAACGAGATCTGTAAGCTAGGATGAGAGAGGGGTTTGGGGAAATTTCATTTTCTCCTTTTTGTCTCTGTTTAATCGCTGTGTATTTCAGTATGAGAACGAGAGCATAAACACAGTTAAACGTTCTACTACATTTTTAACACTCTTACATTTGAGAGCAGTAGAAAATTAATTTTAATTGTATGGTGTTTTTTTTTTTTCTTTGTGCACCTGTCTTGTGATTATGGACATGGGTTAAAGAGGTTCTAAAGGTACAATTTTGTTTTTCCTAAATAGCTTCCTTCACTTACCTCATCCTTCGATTTTGCTTACAAATGTCTTTATTTCTTCTGAGAAATCCTCACTTCCTGTTCTTCTCTCTGTAACTACACACAGTAATGCAAGGTTTTCTCCCTGGTGTGGAGTGTCGTGCCCGCCCCCTCCCTTGGACAACAGGAGAGTCGGGAAGCCCACTAACACACAGCTCCTTTCTCTGGAGAGCATCCTGACTCTCCTGTTGTCCAAGGGATGGGTCGAGCATAATACTCCACACCAGGGAAAAAGCCTTGCATTACTGTGTGGAGTTACAGACAAAAGAACAGGAAGTAAGGATTTCTCAGAAGAAATAAGGACATTGAAAAGTAAAATCAAAGGATGAGGTAAGTGAAGGAGGACTGCACTAAGGTAAAAAAAAAATTGCTAACCTTTACAACCCCTTTCATTTTATTAGACTTGGAGAGTGCAAAATCTGGCGCAACGCTGCATAGAAACCAATAATCTTCCAGTTGTTTGTCAAAGCTTAATTGAACAAGCTAAAGTTAAAAGCTGATGCACTGCTGCAACAGATTTTGCACTCTCCAGTTTTAGTAAATTCACCCCAAAGTATATTTTCTTAACAGACATTAAATGATCATTGGATATTTCTTAAATATACTTTATTGTATTGAAAATGTAGTCTACTCACTTATTTATTTTTGTTTTGTTTTCAGAATTGTATTGGTGCTAGCTATGATGATTCACGGCTTTAAAAGCAGTAATCAAGACTTTAGCTTTGGACCATGGAAGCTCACTGCTATCAAGACTCATATTATGAAGTCAGCTGATGTGGAAAAAATGGCTGAAGAAATGCACATGCCATGTCTTCCTGAGATGATGTTTGGAGACAATGTCCTAAGAATCCAACACTCCTCTGGCTTTGGTATAGAATTTAATGCTAAAGATGCTCTTATAAGAGTCAATAAGAAGCAGGGAGTTGTAAAGGTAGCTTGTGCTGAAGAGTGGCAAGAGAGCAGGTCAGAAAACGATCATAGCAAAGAAATTGTAAAGCCCTACGACTGGACCTACACAACTGACTATAAAGGAACATTACTAGGTAATGACCTGAAATTCAATGTTGTCACAACTACCGAACGAATTGACACAGAAAAGCTGAAGACAAGAGAACAAATCACATTTTTCGAGGAGGTTTTGTTGTTTGAAGATGAGCTCCATGATCATGGTGTATCTGGCTTAAGTGTTAAAATTAGAGTCATGCCTTCCAGTTTTTTCCTTCTTCTTAGATTCTTCCTGAGAGTAGATGGTGTCCTTATCCGAATGAATGACACACGACTTTATTACGAAAGTGACAAACCGTACATGCTGCGAGAATACACATCCAAGGAGAGCAAAATCAGCAACCTAAGTCATGTGCCCCCTCCTTTTTTCACAGAGCCCAATGATATTTCTCAGTATTTACCTGTGATGGAAGCAATTTATGAAAAGTTAGAATTCCCATTAATACCGCAAGAAGACACAAGTGACTCTCTGACATCAACAATTACACAAACCCCATAATTTTTTTTGTACAGTAGTCAAGATCTGAAGTTGCCACCAAAAAAAAATAGTCATTGTGAATAGAAAGAAATATTGATCCCATTTCATCAAAGCACAATTGTAGTACAGTCCCACAGAGATTCCAGTTGTTTACAAGTGTTTTTGCAATACAAGATGCCTTAGTAGGTCCACATGTATTTCATTCTAGGCCATTGGTGGAGAGTTAACATACTGGAAATGTGCACAGTTCATGGGAATCAGTTGGTGATGATGGTTGAAGATGCCTGCTTACTTGTGACTTCCAAGTACTAGTCAAGCGCTGAGACACCTGATTATTTTTTTTATATATATTACACAAACATCTGTAATCAATTTTTTTTATTTTTTTATTTTTTACTTTGCTGCATACGAAACCAGACACACATTTGTATATTCCTGCATATAGATAACCTGTGCATCAGATTCTGATTGAATACGATAAGAAATCTTTTTGGTATTTAGTAAACATTCTCCACCCGAAGTGTACCACAGTGTCTTTGTTTACGCCACACTGGAATGAGATTAAACTTTAGCAGTTTAATTTGCCATCATTTGTAAATTTGATTTGCTAGTGGAATATGGAAACAATACCTTATCAATCAAAAATGTATATGTAACTGTGCTTCAACTGTTTTATTTGTAATCTATTTTTAGAAAATTAAAGTGTTGCTTAAAGTGGACCATCGGGATTCTTTTTTTCTTTTTTTTTTTTGCATCTCTGCTATTCTTCCCTCTGCCCTATAGCAGAGTTGCACAAATATGTTTTTTTTTTGTTTTCCCCAGGCTGTCTCTTTTGCTTGGGTAAGGAGGATGTACCCTAATTCAGCACATGCGCAGGAATGCCATAGGTCGCTTTGGCATTTGTTCCGGTGTTCCTGCTCATCCACATGGTCCTGTGCACTGCCACCTGGGATTTCTATGTCACTCATCCCATTAAGCAGATCACGGATCTTGTGCATACCCAGAAAGAGGACAGGATGATTGCCAGTTTACAGGCAGGGTCCATGACATGTCTGTGCATGTGAAAGTTGTCTGGTGCATGCACAGACACACTGCAAGGTTCTGGCAGGTCCTGTAGACCAGTGGTTCTCAATTACCCCCCCAACAGGCCTTTTCCTTTATCTTGCACAGGTGATTTTAATCAGTCAATGCTAAAGATGCTGGTGTAGACCTAGCAAACAAATTAATTCAAGGTGGTGGTGCTTTTTTTTGGGGGGGGGGGATTCTTGCTCGTTTACAATGATTTTGTATTTATTTTTTCTAATAGGAGTGGTGTATTCATTCAATGTAATGAAACAAATTAATAATTTGTCTATGATTAACAGAATCTAGTACTTTCAACTTCATAGTGTAGTTCTGTGTTCTGCTGGTCGTCTAATCTGATCTTGGCTGTATCCTTACTTTTAGTAGAATTATGTAATGACTTTATAAAATATGTGCTTTGGCACTTAAAGTGGAACTTCACCCAAAAGGGCAAGTTCTGCTTTTTTACTTCCTCCCCTTTAATGCTTGGGCATCCTTTTTTTTATTTAATTTTTTTTTGGGGGGGGGGGGGTTACATAGTTTTGATAGATGCCTGCTGTCACTTCTGCTCCTAAGTGTTCTGAGAAGTAATTTGCTTGCCCCTCTTTCCCTACAGCATTCTTGGACATGTCACAGGTCCCAGAATGCTGTAGGGCCATTCACAAAGCGCAGCAGGAAGCCAGCTGTAAGTGTTATGTTATGCCTAAGTGCAACACACCCCTGGAGATTGAACTTGGAGTGTAGTTTCCAAAGAAGTACGGTTTGCCAGGTGCTGATGTAGTCCAATGAGTGGCTCACTAGGAGATTGCTGTAGCAGACTGGAAGCAATAAAAGGGAAGGTATTCTGATGTGCTGGGTTAAAAGGAAACCAAGAGCCAAGCCAAAGGATCATACACGGTGGATCAGTCAGGCAGTAGTACTGGAACAAGTTGGGGTCAAACAATGGAGAGTGGAGTTGGTGAGCCAAGCCGGGGTCAACACTAGGAGATGAGCAGGAGCTTAGAAGTCAATACCAGGATATCAGGTTCAAGCCAAGCTGGGTCAGTAACCAGAAATCAGGCATACAGAGAACAAAGGGCAGCTGACTATAGTCCAGCAACATGTTGCTTGTCTTGCAAAATGCTGTCAAACCAAGTTACTTTCAAAACCAAGGTTTTACTGTGTATAATTTAGAAAGTGCATGTCCTGGTAAAGTTATTCTCCTTCCTGGTTAGCACTGGGAGTGGATTATTGGCATACAGCCAAGAAAACTGATTGGAGGAGAGGCATACACCCCTTCTCCTCACAAGCAAAGGAAGAAAAGAATGTGCTCTTAGAGGCAAATTGACTGCTAATCTATTTATAGCAATCTCCCCTGACACCTACTTCTATCTCCTGTCTCAGAGAATGTGTGGGAGGTTATCAGGCTGATAACAGAGCTATGGAGCAAGAGACAGCTACGGGATATCATGCTTTGACAGGAGATAAAAATAAATAAATGCAGATATCTGCCCTGCTCAAATTTCGTTAATCAAATTTATTCCCATGAAGGGCGTATTTCAAAATGTTATCTATGTATGAATTTTCTACAATATAAGGTCACATATACTGTGAAAGGTATTGTGTGGCACTGCCAACTTTTAATTATTTTCATCCAGGCAGTGGTCTCTCCCAGGCTTTTAAGTTTTTACGCCATCCTCTCAGGCTGGTCAGAAAGACAACTGGGAAAAACTGGAGTTGGATTTATTGGTAACCATTTCCAATAGTCTTCATAAACAGCATCGTTTCCACCCTCTGTTTTTCATGTTTCGTTCTGTAGTTCTGTCCTTCAGTACTCTCTAAGGAGAGTGCCTGGAGCAGTGTTTCTCAACCTTTTATCAGTCGAGACACCCTTTGAAATTATAGACAGTCTCAAGGCACCCCCTTCTAAAATGTAAAAATCTTTTCTAATCGCTTTACACACTCAACATTAGATGCCATTTCTTCTTCCAAAGCAAATACACTTTTGCACACTGGTTTTGACTTGTATTCCAATGTTTCTCTTCTCCTCAATATCTCTCATCAGACAGCTAATGTCACCCAGTGTTGAGGGAGAGAGAGGGGCACAGGAGGGTCAAACAAGGATGGTGTGCAGACAACAGACATTCTCCTTATTAACTGGTAATGTCATTGGTTGTTAGGATGCCAGTGTCTAGAAAGTCATAATGGTGTCTAATGAAAACCTGTGGCTTTGTGAATCTAAAAGGCAGGCTTGATTTCCCCCTGCTTTGCTTGTATCCAATTTTTTTGATCACTTTTTAGACATTTTGCCAAGGCATTCTGGTTGAAAAGGGTTGGCCTGGCGGACCTCCTTTATCATTTCACCTGGCAAAATGTTCCCTGCCCTGGTGGGAGGATATCTATGTTTCATAGTCTGACCTTTTAAACTATTAGAAATGGTTGCCAGTAATTCTAACATTAATTTTCTCTAATTGCACGGCACTGAAAGCAGCTTGTAAAATGTTATGCCTGTAGGTGAAATTAAACACAGATAGGAGCCTTGCAAAGCTGAGATACAGATGTCTGGTGATGTAAAGCCCAAGATGCATGGTCACCTCTGGTAGAATGTGACTTAACAGGAAAGGAAGGAACCTTATCCTAGCGAATATAGGATTTAACAGTTTGATCCAATAGCGTAGTGGAGATTTTTTTTGGGAGCCCTCAAATTTTCAAAAAGGAAGCCATAGCTTAGAGGTAAGCTCTCATAGCATGCACTACATCTAGACAGTGAGGGGATATTTCTCTAGGATGCTTTAGAGCTGGGGTGTCAAACTCCATTTCATCATGGGCCATATCTGCATTCTGATTGCCCTCAAAAGGGCCCGTTGTATCTGTAAGATTAAATGTCCAGCATATCCCCTCCCCTTACATTAGATGTCTAGAACCTCCCCACCCTCCCTTACATCACAGTGCACCCCCCTTTCCTTGTGCTGCTGCTGGGAAGAAGCTGGATGCATTGCTTGAAAGCAGAAAGTAAGGGTCTAGAGGAGGGCTGGAGCTCTCCTGCAGCTGCAGGAGAGGTGCGAGGGCCACATGAAATAGCCTGGAGGGCCGAATTTGGCCCGCAGGCCTTGTGTTTGACACCTGTGCTTTAGAGCAACGCTTAAGGAAAGAAGGGCAATATTCTGTTTGAGGGGTAAAGCAGAGCATCAGAGCCCTTTCCATCTGTACAAGGAGCTGAGTCTCCACCTCCTCATTCACATTGGGTGGTCTATAACAAACTCCTTAACTTTAAACTACGCACATCTATATGCAGTTCCACCCATAATGCTTCAGACTCATCACACTCTCTATCCACCATGTCCTCTTTCACACTCTCTTTAAGATCACTTCTCACATAGAGACAGACCCACCCAGGAATATTAATAGCCCAGTCATGTGAGGAATGAAGCCAAATTTCAGCAATACCGATTATACCATAGCTCTCCTGCTGCACCAGAGCTTCCAACTCACCTATTTTGCTTTGCAGACTTCTGACATTGGTGAACAAACACTTAACTGCATTATTATATTTTGACTGGCCACATACTATCCTCTTGGGTGTTCTGAGATTGCAACTAGGACCTGCTACTCTACTTACCTTGGGTTTATGTGCTTTGGCTACCCCACCACTAATGCCCCTAATACTACCCTCTTGAATATGTTCCACACTGACTATTTCTATCTCTCGACCCCCCCCCCCCGTCGCCTAGTTTAAAAACCCCTCTAACTTTTTCGCCATCCTTATTTCCAGCTGATCGGCACCCTCCTCATTTAGGTGCAGTCCATCCCTTCTATAGTACTGGTTATCGACTGAGAAGTCGGCCCAGTCCCCCAGGAACCCAAATACCTCTTTACTACACCAGCTCATCAGCCACTTGTTTACTTCCCTAATCTCCCTTTCTGGTGTGGCTCAATGTACAGGTAGTATTCCTGAGAATACTACCTTGGAGGTCCATGTCCTCAATTTCGCTCCCAAGTCCCTAAAATCGTTCTTTAGGACACTCCATCTGCCTCTGACTTTGTCATTGGTGCCAACGTGCACCATGACAGCTGGGTCTTCCTCAGCCCCTCCCAATAATCTGTCCACCAAATCCGTGACATGCGAACCCGAGCACCCGGTAGACAACATATAGTTCGGCGCTTCAGGTCTTTGTTACAGATTGCCCTCTTTGTCCTTCTAAGAATTGAGTCCCCTACCACCAGAATCTGCCTTTCCTTTCCCTTTGCTTCCCCCCACTCTCACTGGAGGAGTTCTACCCCTGGCAGCTAGGAGAGTCCCTCAGCTCCAGCAGCGCCGGTCCCTGACTGGTTTCACCAATATCACTCAATGGAGCATACTTATTGGGATGCTGCAGCCCTGGATCGGCCTCCCTGTCACTTGCCCTTCTACCCTTCCTGACTGTCACCCATCTAATATTTTCTAGTGCCTGCACCTCTTTGTCTCCACCCACCTCTGTGCTGGCCCCTGCCATCACCTGCTGGGTACATTTACAACTCTCCTTAAGTGTGGAGGGTCTTCCCAGTGCTGACAGTTTCTTCCCCAGATTCAGAACCTGGGCTTCCAGGGAAACAATGTGCTTACATTTTGCACAGCAGTAATCTCCCTCGATCAGATGATCAAGGAACGCATGCATGCCGCAAGATGTACACCGAGTCACCTCGCCACACCCGCCAGGCAACGTACCTATTAATTTAATGAGGATTACAGATTATACCCTGTCCAAATTACCGAGCAACTAGCTTCCTGACACTACTACTCAACAAAGCAATACACAGGTACTCAACAAGACAATACACAGGTACTCACAGACTTGCGTGCACTCGCAGACCAGCGGACCCACGTGCACTCGCAGACCAGCATGCACTTGCAGACTCGATTGCGATTCAGATTCTAATGGGACAGGAGAAGAGATGAAAGCTGTGCCCTAAAAAAAGGCCTAACTAGAGAGAGAGATGGGGGCTTTAGCTGTGAGGTAAACTCACATCATGCACTACGTCCAGACAGTGCATGCAGGGAAATTTCTCTAGGATGCTTTGGCCAGGATTTAAGGAACACAGTACAATATCCTAATTAAGGTGAAAAGCAGAGACCACATTGGGAGAAAGGAGGCTTTAGGCCAGAAGACATATTTATCCCTTGCAGCACTCAAAAGGGTGCCTTGCAGGACAAGGCCGCTAATTCAGAGATTCTCCTCACAGATGTGATTGCAACAAGAAAGGCCACCTTTTGGGTAAGGTCAAAAAGGGGATAGCCCTAAATGTTTCCAAGAATAGCTTCTACATAGCCGAGTGTACCAGATTGAGGTCCCAAGGGGACACAGGAAATATGACAGGTGAAGAGGTGAAGGCCACCTCCTGAATAGGGATGAGCTTTGTGTTTGAGTCAAACCCATGTTCAACTTGAACATCGTATGAAATTTTATGGGCCGTTCGCGCCAAATTCGAGTGGCGTGTCATGGCCCATAATTCACTGTGGAATTGCAGTGCATTGCTGGCTGATGATTGGCCAAGCATGCACTATGACCCGCATACTTGGCCAATCACAGCTTGCAAAAAACGGAGAGCCATAATTGGCCAAAGCCATGGTGGCTTTGGCCAATTATGGCTCAGGGGGTTTAGTACACGCCCCACACTATATAAAGCCGCCTCCCTGGCAGCCTTGTGTAGTGCGTTGCGGTGGTTTACAGAGAGAGAGAATGTCATTTTTTGCAGTTAGATAGAGCAGGCAGATAGGCAGGCTAGTCAGTTAGAGTTACAGTATGTAGAGGATATATATGCATCCCAGGTGTTGTATATATACACTGTATTGAGTTTAGCTAGATCCGCTTTCACATGGTGTACTGTCTGTTTCCTCTGCACAGTGTGGACCTAAAGCTATGTAAAGCTGGTGTTTCTCATATTAGAGGCAGAGATCTGCTCATATTAATACCACAAGCAGGGATCAGCAGGTATTGTCAGTATTTGTGCAGCTACATCTCCCTGCAGGCCATTAGTATGTATGGAAGGACAACAAGGAGAGGCAGAGAGTCACAAGCTGATAAAAGACAGCAAGCAGGCTCTGCATCTAGAGGCAACAGTGCTGCTGGTCATCAGCACGTTGCCATGGGACACGCTCGTCCTTTTTTTTCGGCAGCTGGCCGTGTTGAGTTTCAACATACCGAAGACTTGGTAGGGTGGATGACCAAGCCGTCCTCATCCTCCTTATCCTCTCTCACCCAGGCTCAGGGTACTTTGTCTGGTAAAGCAACTGCCAACGCGGCCTCTTCCCTCTGTTCAATGGCATCAGTCACTCCTTCCCTAGCCCTACCATGTCCTCCTGAGGAGTCCCCCGAACTGTTTGATGACAGTGTTGGGTACATGCTACAGGAGGATGCGCATAATTTTGAAGGCTCCGATGATGGTACACAGCTAGAGGAAGGCAGTAATGCGAGCCCAGAGAGAGGGGGTGCCCAAGAAGGACAGCAATCTGGCAGTCATGTTCCCCCAGCTGCAGCATACTGCCAGATTTTCTACAGTGATGAGGAGGGAGGGGATGATGAGGTCACTGACTCCACGTGGGTGACTGATAGGAGAGAGGAGGAGGCACATCTCCAATGAGGCAGAATGCCCTCCAAGGGCCAGCTTTAGGGCAGCACACCTGCTGTATCACAGCACAGAGCCGCGCATGTGCAGGGCGCTGCTGTCTCTCAGCGTTATTCCAAAAGTTCTTTGGTGTGGGCCTTTTTTGAGACGAGTGGATGAGATCGCACCGCTGCTATTTGCAACATATGTCTCATGCGTATCTCACGTGGCCAAAACATCACCTGGTTAGGCACCACATGCTTGACCAGACATATGTCGACCTGCCATGCAGTTTGTTGGCAAGCGTACCTCAAAGACCCACACCAAAGAATAAAGCGGACCTCTCCTTGCTCCTCATCAGCTGGGATCTCCAACCCCACTATACCCTCAGTCCTCTCTGAAGCTTGCACTGATAGGACTGAAGGTGTAGAATTAGGTGTGTCACAACCTAGTAGTACATGTGGGCAATCTACTATTGGTACACCAACGTCAGATTGTACCAGGCAAATTTCCCTGCCCCAGCTGCTGCAGCGCCAAAATAAGTTATCTCCCAGCCATCCACATGCCCAGCGGTTGAATGCTAGCTTAGCTAAATTGCTAGCACTTCAACTGCTGCCTTTTCAGTTGGTAGATTCTGCCCCCTTCCGTGAGTTTGTGGAATGTGTGGTACCTCAGTAGCAAGTTCCCAAATGCCACTTTTTCTCACGGAAGGTGATTCCGGCTCTCTACCAGCATGTGAAAGGCAATGTCCATGCCTCGCTGGACAGGGCGGTCAGTGGTAAGGTGCAGATTACCGCTGGCTCATGGTCCAGCAGGCATGGACAAGGATGTTACCTATCTTTCATGGAGCATTGGGTGACTCTGCTGGCAGCTGGGAAGGATGCAGGACAAGGTACAGTAGTGCTGGAGGTTGTTTTGCCACCACTCCTCCAAAATGCTACTACTGGTTGTGACACACCTCTCTCCTCCACCCCCTCCTCCTCTTCTTCTTTCTCTGTGGCCTCTTTCTGTGCTGATGTATCCTCGAAACCAGCGGTGCTCCGTAGGCGTTCAAGGGGCTACGCAGGTATGCAGGCAAAGAGATGCCATGCGGTGCTTGAGCTGGTGTGCTTGGGGGACAGAAGCCACACTGGGGCAGAGGTTCTGTCAGCTCTGCAGGGACAGGCTCAGAGGCAGTTGACACCACGCCAGCTTAAGCCAAGAATGGTGGTTTGCGACAATGGCACCAACCTCCTCTCCGCCCTGCGACAGGGACAACTGATCCATGTGTCCTGTTTTGCTCATGTCCTTAACTTGGTGGTGCAGGTACCCAGGCTTACAGGATGTCCTGAAGCAGGCCAGGAAACTCTGTGTGCATTTCTGACGGTCATAAAATGCCAGTGCTCGGCTGGCAGACCTCCAAAAGGAATACAACCTGCCCAAGAACCGCCTAATCTGTGACATGCCTACCAGGTGGAACTCTATGTTGGCCATGGTGCAGTGGCTGCACTAGCAGCAGAGGGCCATCAATGAGTATCTGTGCCAATAGAGCAGCAGGACAGGTTCAGGGGAGCTTGTTTTTTTTCCCCACGCCATGATCAGGGATGCATGCACTGTCCTGTCACCATTTGAGGAGGCCACAAGGATGGTGAGCAGTGACAGTGCATGCATCAGTGACACTGTCCCTCTTATCCACCTGTTGGAGCACACGCTGCGTGGAATAATGGACAGGGCCTTTGAGGCAGAACAAAATGAGGAGGAGGAGAACTTCCTTACCTTTCAAGGCCCCCTTTATCCATTGTTCCTGCTTGCCCGCCTATCACACAGGAAGAGGAGGAGGAGGAGGATTGTGTCAGCATGGAGGTGGAGCCTAGCACTCAGTCTTCAAGGGATCAATTACAGTCCAAAGAAATCCATGGACTTGTACGTGGCTGGGACGAGGTGGCTGAGGATCATGTCGTTCTCAGTGACCCAGAGGACTCCGCACCGAATGCCTCAGCAAACCTACGCTGTATGGCCTCCCTGATCCTGCAAAGCCTGTGGAATGATCCTCATATTCATGCTATCAAGGAGAGGGATCATTACTGGCTGGCAACCCTCCTTGATCCACATTACAAGGGTAAGGTTGCGAACCTTATCTTGCCGGCGCAGAGGGAGCAGAAAATGAAAGATCTTCGGGAGGCCTTGCAGAAAGGTCTGTGCAACGCATTACCAGAGACTGGGAGGTTTCAAAATTCTGGTCCTGGACAACGTGTTGCTGAGGCTTCGGTGAGTCACAGAAGGAGCGGTGAAGAAGGTGGCCGTCTGACTGATGCATTCAGACAATTTTTTAGTCAGCAGCCCTAAGGTTTGACCGGTTCCAGCAACCATCGCCAGTGTCTGTTTTACATGGTGCTGGAATACCTAGGGGCAAGATCAGACTTTGACACCTTTCCCACCGAAAATCCTCTGGCTTACTGGGTCTTGAGGATGGATCACTGGCCAGAGCTTGCACAGTATGCAATTGAGCAGGGCCGGCCCTACCATGGGACACAATGGTACCATTGTACCAGGCGGAACTTTCAGGGGGGCGGCAGATTGCCCGCTCCACTGAGAGGCTAATTGCCACCGAGGCCAGTGTAAATGCAGGGGCAGAGGCAGCGGCTCGCGGCTCCCCCCACACTTCCTTCTATCCTGAGTCTAGTCATGTGACACCTGAGTCCGCTTCCCTGTGACCATCATTTGTAGAGGCCAGCTCTCCCTCCAGGTATTTTGTCACCTGTCCTGTGTGTACAGCGACAGTGTCACTCCCATGCAAACCTGCTATAGCCGATCGAAGAAGTCGTCTGGTGATTGGTGACAGCTGGAGGCATCGAGGCAGGGTTTGTGCTGGACAGAGTATATCGGATGCAGTCTGCAGAGCAAAGCCCCAGTGAGTGACTGTGAACTTGGAAGTACACTGTATTAGTGTATAGTGTGTACAGACTGACCTGTCCTCAGACTCCTCACATGTGTGATGTCATGATCGTACCAAGCACATTGCCTGAATGTTAAGGTCCTTCTCCTCCTCCTCCACCCCCTCTCCTCCTCTCCCCCTCCTCGCCCCTCTCTCCTCTCCCCCTCCTCCCCCCTCTCTCCTCTCCCCCTCTCCTCCTCCCCCCTCTCCAACTCCCCACCCCCCTCTCCTCCTCCTGGTGTAATGGGGGCCTCTGTGCGGACTGATGTAAGGGGGGCCTGTGTGCGGACTCTGATGTAATGGGGGGCCTGTGTGCGGACTCTGATGTAATGGGGGGGCCTCTTTGCGGACTCTGATGTAATGGGGGCCTGTGTGCGGACTCTGATGTAATGGGGGGCCTGTGTGCGGACTCTGATGTAATGGGGGATCTGTGTGCGAACTCTGATGTAATGGGGGGCCTCTGTGCAGACTGTTTTCCTCGATCCATCACTTTCTCACGCTCTTTGGGCCACTTGACTGCACTTGCCCCCCAGGCCTAAGGCTGCCAGGGGAGGTGAGACGTCACTAGGACTTTTGGCAGCACACCCCCCCTCTCAACCTCCGCAGCCTCTCCCCCACTTCTCAATATGCGGCATTGGGGCGGCAAAGGGAGGACCTGGCCTTAGGGCAACAAAGGGAGTAAATCCGGGCTTGACTATGAGGAAAATTGCGGCCCGCCCGCCATCACGTTCCATCCACTTCTCCCACTCTGCGGTGGACAGATGTTGACACATTTTTGGGACCATTGACATCTATACAGCGATCTGTGCTTTAAAAATGCACTGATTACTGTATAAATGTCACCGTCAGAAAAGGGGTTAAATGTGTTCCCTGTGAGGTGTTCCTAACTGGGGGGATGGGACTGACTGGAGGAGGAGAGAGATCTCTATTACTAATCACTAGGAATAGCAGATCTGTCTCTCCTCCCTTGTCAGAAAGGGGATCTGTCTGTTTACATTGACAGATACCCATTCTGGCTCTCTGTGGAACGATCGCGGGTGGCCGGCTGACATTGCCGCCGCCCGCCACGCACAGGTCCTTTTATACTCCTATATACACGTATAGAGCCATGACAGGTCCTCTTTATACTCCTACATAAATGTATAGAGCCATGACAGGTCCTCTTTGTACTCCTACATACATGTATAGAGCTATGACAGGTTCTCTTTATATTCCTACATGCATGTATAGAGCCATGACATGTCCTCTTTATACTCCTACATACATGTATAGAGCCATGACAGGTGCTCTTTATACTCCTATATACATGTATAGAGCCATGACAGGTCCTCTTTATTTTTTTACATACATGTATAGTGCCATGACAGGTCCTCTTTATACGTCTATACATGTAAACAACTGTAGCGCTCACCCCCGAAGGAGCCGCTGGATGATCGGGTCTTCTGTTTTACCTCTGTGACACACCACAAATAATGAATCCACAGCACACCAGCACACCTTGTGAGAGTTTAAATAACTATTTACTATATATATATAATAATCTGAATAGCAATATACAACATCAACATTTATCTCTACACAGCATAACACAGAGACTGCATATGAGACACCAGCATAACAGTGATGAACGATAAATGCGGTTATTCTAACTGTGAACTTATATATATATATACTTAGTCCCAATGTACCCGGGTACCTAACCCACTGGCCAGTGGTAGTTTCTTCAGCTAGCCAACGTTGGGGCCCAATATGAACGGTAAAAATCTGTGTGTATGGTTAATGACAACGGGCCGGAGGCCTCTCACCCATCCACGGAGGGAGATGTCCGTCTGTAGCCGGCAGGGATGTCAGCAATTATCTTCTGCGATGAAGAGCTGTATATAGGAGCTGGAGTCTGATGTCATCAGGGGTTCTGGTCATCAAATTTGGCGTCCGTCCGGGCCGAGTCGCCCCCGCAGTGTCCTCTCAGCAGGGTGGCACCTTACTCACAGCCCCAGAGGATCCTCTTCCAGCCAGGAACAAACAGCCGTTTACCCTGTGTAGCAGATGTCACTTCAGGAAGGCACGTGTGACAAGTCAGCACAGTCTCTCCACAAACAGGCGGCACCCCCAAGCGACAGCAGTCTGTTCTCCCTGTCTCCTCACATCCGACTCCCCTCTCACCCGGAACGTCCTGTCTGTACCTGACATCACTTCCTGTCTTTCTCCTGTAGCACTCTGGGAACTGTAGTCTAATTATCCGTTTTCATTTGTAATTCCTCAGTGGCTGTGTCTACAATCCCCACAAAGCTGTGCTCTCCGGCTCCACCTGCAGCTGCAATATCTTTTCTCTTAAAGGAGCTGAAATCAACAACAGGGCTACATTCTCCCCCTACTTAAAGTCTTTGGGTCCCTCCAAAGGGTAAACTGCGTTTGTAGGTTCTACAGACAGCATATACAATATAAAGGCACATATAAAGTTTATACTAAACTACTTGAATACCTTTACTGCGTGCAGATAGATGCAGTTTATGACAGCGTCTAGCAAGTGGGGTGGGTAGAGGGACACTCCACCAAGGTGTGCTGATGGCCTGAGTTGGACACAAGTCCTTTGATACTTCTGTGGTCAAGGTGGACACCTCGGGTGATCTTCGCACAGTAGTTACAGCTTCCTCTGTGCTATTCCCTGGTGAGTCATAAGTGAGTCTCTGAGGGGGTCGCACTGGTCGTTTGGACCTTGATTCTAAAAGCCATGATGGGCCCTCATCTGCGGAGTCCCCTTCTACTCGAAGTGTTGGCTGAGAGAATTCAGTTTCCTCTTCGACTGGCTGAACAAGAGCATCCTCTAGCACTGAGGTTTCTGGCAAGAGACTTTCCACTTGAGAAGGTACAGAATTATCTTCCATGGGCATAACCTTAGTTTGTTTGAGGCACAAATTCAGGGGCATCCGGTCTCAAATTGCTCAAGTCCTGCTCAGGAGCCATAATAGTTGGATGGACATCCATAGGTTCAGATGGCCACATCCAACTCGGACACACATCTTCCTCATCGCTGTCGTCCTCACTTTCTCTTGTAGAAGGTGGCTGTTGTGACCGGGTAACAGGTGCTTGACGGGAAGTGGATGGAATGGGTGAAGGAGACTCATCTCTATCTGGTACCCGCACAGCTTCATTCAGAGGTAGGAGATGATTCCGATGCCAATTCTTCAGTGGCCCGGTCTTTCCCTCTGGTCGAATCTGGTACACTGGCAGGCCAGGTAATTGTTTACAGACAATGTAGATCTGAGAACTCCATCTATCAGCTAGCTTGTGTCTTGCAGACGCACCCAAATTTCCCAACAAAACTCGATCATCTGGCTGTAGGTCCTGTACCCGAACCCTCAGGTCATAGTTTCGTTTGTTTCTTCGTTCTCTACCCTCAGAGGTCGAACGGGCCTTCTCAAATGCAGAAGCCAGGTTCTTCCTGAGTCTATCCACATAGCCCTGATGAGACGCAATAGACGTCTGGTCAAGGGAGAGGCCAAAAGCTAAATCTACTGGCAATCGGGCTTCTCTTCCAAACATGAGGCGGTACGGTGAGTATCCGGTAGCATCACTTTCTGTGCTATTGTAAGCATGCACAATGGTAGAGATATGCCGACTCCAGTGCTGTTTCTCCCTGGTCGACAGTGTTCCCAACATGTTGAGTAGAGTACGATTGAATCTCTCCGGTTGTGCATCACCCTGGGGGTGATAGGGGGAGGTCCTCGACTTCTGAATCCCCAATAGATCCAAGAGCTGCCTGATGAGCCGACTTTCAAAGTCTCTGCCTTGATCAGAATGGATCCTTTGAGGTAGACCATAGTGAACGAAGAACTTTTCCACTAGGACTTTGGCTACAGTAGGAGCACGTTGATCTTTGGTTGGAAAAGCTTGAGCATAACGGGTAAAGTGATCTGTCACCACCAAGATGTTTCCCTGTCCACTAGTGTCAGGCTCTAGGCACAGGAAGTCAATGCACACCAGGTCCATGGGTCCTTGACTCTGTAGATGGCTCATTGGAGCATTCCTCGAAGGTAAAGTTTTCCTCTGGATACATCTTAGACAGGAATGGCAGTAACTTTCAACTTCAGATCTCATGCAGGGCCAATAGAATCTGTCTCGGACCAGTTTGAAAGTTCTTTCTGATCCTAAGTGGCCATGGTCATCATGCAAAGCTCTCAGTACATTTTCTCTATGCTTCTCTGGGAGGAACAACTGCTGCTTTTCTTCCAAATCATCCGAGGGGCCCTTCGGTAGACCACCCCGTCCAGCAGTTTCAGCCGTTCCCACTCTTTGTGGACCAGACGAGCCTCTTTTGGTGAATCAATTAGTAGGAGCCCTCTTTGACCCCCTTTCATTGCTCTTAGAGTTAACCCAATCAGAGGATCTTCAGCCTGATCTACTCTCAGGTCCTTCTTCGTGAAAGTAGGCAGGCCCTCACTCCTCAGCTGTGTAGGGTTACAATACATTTTAGGGACACCGGCAGCCATGACTCCTATGGCCTCTGCTCCAATCACTCCTTTGGTTCGGTATTCCACCCCTTGGCATAGGGCTTGAACTCCATCTGGAGTCAATTGAGTCCACTCTGTTTCTGGGACCCCTGTGCTATAGGGTCTTCTGGACAAGGCATCCGCGTCTTGGTTATTGACCCCAGGGCGATATTTGAGGCTGAAGCGGAATCCTGACAGGGCAGCCAACCACCTGTGCCCAGTGGCATCCAGTTTTGCCGTAGTGAGAATGTAAGTGAGTGGATTGTTGTCGGTTCTGACCACGAACTTGGCCCCGTACAGGTAGTCTTTTAGTTTGTCCACCACTGTCCACTTCAAGGCCAGGAACTCCAACTTGTGAGTGGGATAATTCTTCTCAGAAGGGGTGAGACCCCGACTCACATATGCCACCGGTCTCAGGAGGCCATCATATTCCTGGTATAGTACTCCTCCTAGCCCTTCTCTGCTAGCATCCACATGTAGTTCATAAGGTTTGGCAGGATCAGCGTAGGCAAGGACAGGGGCCTGTGTTAGACTTCCTTTCAATCGGAGGAAAGCCCTTTCACATTGGTCGGTCCATTCCTCCTGGATTGATTCACGAGGCTTCCTAGGCCCGTGGGCTGATGAACCCGGCTCAAAAGGCATTTGTAACGGCTACCCAAGTAGGGAGAGGGTATCAGCCGCTGACGACGTCCTTTTCCCTGGCAAGTTGCTATATAAGTAAGTCCAGTATAAGCCCATCCACGAGATCCAGAGGGAGAGTTAGGTCCAGTTGTAAGAGGCACAGAATAAATCCCATTGCATTCCCTTCCATAAACGAGACAGGCTACGTTTGAAGGGTCCAGTAGACTAACTTTAATGGTACATTTCTTGGTTTATATCTTAGTTACAAACTTGTGAATAATCAAGGAACAATGGAACTCTCCGCCCCCTCCTCCACAGGGGGGGCCTCAAGTTAGACACACTGTCACCAGGCTAAAGAAGCCACATTCCTTTCTCAAATACAATTCAATCACAGATAATCCCATCCGTAGCTAAACATTTCGGCTCCGCAAAGCCTGACAGTTCTTCTGAACATAAGTGACATGCTATTTCAATACAACTGGCCGGATACTGCTAATTTGGAATACAATATACAATCTCTTAAGGATAAACACAGGTCTTTCACACACACAATAGATCAATTAACCTTTGGGAATAGAGAGGTGAATTAGCATACTAAAGAGAGGTTTCCAGAGACAGGCTGATTCAGTTCTAATCTACATCTTTACAGACAGAGGATGTTCACACCCCATAATATACCACTGCATGATTATTATAGATGTACAGGCAGAATACATAGTTCCGTTACAGCATTGATTCATCTTCTGCTCCTTCCATTCTTAGAAGTTTGTTCAGAGGCTGAGCTATCTTGGCAAACCCCTCTACGAACCTTCTATAGTATGAGCAGAATCCCAGGAAGGACCGGAGTTCAGTAATATTACGAGGTCTCGGCCATGAAGCCACAGCTTCCAACTTCTTAGGATCAGTTGATATGCCTTCTGCTGAAACAACATGTCCCAGGTACGTGACTGAAGGCAGACAGAATTGACACTTCTCCAAGGAAAGTTTCAATCCTTCTTCATGCAGCCGCTTCAAGACCTTTTCCAACCGCTGCTCATGTTCTTCCAGTGTTCTTCCGAAGACTATTAGGTCATCCAGATACACTAGTACCTCAATCAGGTTTATGTCTCCCACCGTCTTTTCCATTAGTCGTTGGAAAGTTGCTGGGGCTCCTGCGAGGCCTTGGGGCATTCTATTAAACTCAAAGAATCCCAGTGGACAGATGAAAGCAGTCTTCTCTTTATCTTCAGGATGCATGGGTATCTGGTGATACCCACTTCGCAGATCAAGTACACTAAACCACTTTGCTCCAGACAGACACTGTAAGGCATCTTCTATTCGAGGAGTAGTGTATTGGTCGGGAATGGTTCTTTGGTTGAGTGTGCGGTAGTCTATGCACAAACGGATGGAACCGTTTTTCTTGCGAACTACCACAATGGGTGAGGCATAAGGACTCCTGGATTCTTGGATTATCCTGGTCCTTTTCAATTCAGCCAGTTGTTCCCTTAGGTCATCTAGATCTCCCAATGGGACTCGCCGTGACCTTTCTCGAAAGGGCTTGTCATCTTGGAGGCGAATGTGGTGTCGAGTGCTCTTGGCACATCCCACATCAAACTCATCCTTGGAGAACAAATCCTGCCGCTTGAGGAGTTGAGATTGAATTCGCTTCTTCCACTCAGGCGAGATTGGAGCGTCTTTAGGATAGAACCGTTCAGCTGGGATCTCTCTGTCTACTCCCTCCACCAATTCAGTGGGTGAGAGGGGTGTGGCAGTGGCCACTTGTCCAATCGGCATCCGTGCCTTCAAGGTCACTGGGTAGTCTGACACATTGCATACACTTACAGAGACTCTCCCACGGGCCCGCTGTAGGGCTCTGGTGGATATTATCTCCGGCACCAATTCCACTCCAGATCTCTTCTCATTTCTGGGATCAGTTTCCAGGACCACATAGGGGCCTGGTTGTGACCAATTCAACTTGACTGAGGCCCGGAAACTAGTCATTTCTCCTGGCTGTAAGACCTTCTCCGCTCTTTCTAATCTCCAAAGCCGTCCCACTTCTGCAGGGGCCCTCTGTTCTTGTATAATCCGCTGGTAGATTGGCCGCAACATCGGGTGCATCTCCTCAGAAGTAGAACTCCCTTCCGTCACTAACGGAGTTATAAGGCGTCTTACCAAGTCAGTATTTGTCCCCACTATTATAGAACTCCGATTAGCTCCTGGTGGGCGGGGACATACAATGGCCAAGGCGTCACAGACCCCTGGTTGCCCAACAGTTGCCGAACTGAACTCCAGCTTCACTTGTAGACACCCATCATATGGAAGCTTCTGAGTCCCAATACCCCAGATTTCGAGATCCTCTAACTCCATCAGGGGTAGATGCTTCAAATGCTTCTGGTAGAAGTCCCGGTAAATCAGTGTTACTTGAGCGCCTGAATCGAGGAGAGCCTTCGTGTAAACCCCTTCTACTTGAACTGGGATAATGGGTGAAGGACCTATCAACTTGTCAGGGAACTTCTTCGGAGTAGTAGAAGGCATAGACCCAGTCGACTGCACTCCAGCCTTCTTCCTAGCTCGTGGTGGATATTTTCTTCCCCCTAACTGGGGTTTAGGTTGTGGGTGTGCATTGCTTCCCTGTGACACAGGACCAGACACCAAGGGAGGGGATCTTTTTGTCGTAGCAGGGGGGGCTCTGGGTAAAGACTTGGGCCTCTTATTGGTATCCTGGGAATCAGAGCAGTCTTCAGTAGTTGGGCACCCAGTTTGCTCCCTCACTGGGGCCCTCTGTAGTTTCCCGCCGGTAGATAACTTCCTCTTGAATTCGATGGGCTCGGACAGATACTTCGGTAATGACCCACTCCTCCACAGTTATAGCAGATGTTTGACGGTTTCTTGATAGGCACCACCTGAGTGGTAGAATCAGGAACTGGTTCTGACGTGACTTTTTCAAGGGGCGACTTGACACCTGCAGACAATAGGGTTAGCATTTGCGTCAGCTGGGAAACTTGCGCCTTTAATTTCTCTATTTCTGAATTCCCATTCGACACATTGAGCGTTCGAACCTCAGCAGGAAATGAAAATCCTGAGCCCTTCTTTTTCTCCTCTAGGATAGCCTCTTCCTCCCTTACCATCTTAATGAGATCAGAGTATCGCAAAGAGGTACCTCCTTGTAAAGTTTTCAACTGGATCCAGATAGGGTCAGAACTCAGAGCGCCTCTCAGGATCTGTTTCATTCTTACTTGATCCATATCCCTGGGCTCTATTCCTTTCTTTAGTACAATCTGGTATAGCATTTTGTTTAGTCGTCGAATATACTCGGAAAGCTGCTCATTTTCCCGTTGAAACATGTGTTCAAAGAGGAAGATTAAATCTGTACCTTTCTCTGTGCGCCCAAACTCATCTTGCAACATGCGAAGATAGTCATATGCTGTACAAGACTCCTGACTGAATTTCAAATTTCGGATGGCTTCTGTTGCAACGCCTTTCAGACTTTCAATAATGCGCTGTTTCTTTTGAGCCTCTGGAACATCCCATTCTTCCAGTGCTTGCATAGCCTGTTCCATCCAGGTTTCATACTCTTCTTCTCCAGTAGGTACAGGCTGCACTCCAGAAAAGATTCTCAACTTCCTGTAGCCATAGTTCACAGAGGGCGAGGAAATTTTTATAACGCTCTCTACCAGTTTTCCTATGTCCATGAAGAAGGAAGCTGGGGGGTAGTTAGTGGTTGGCACAGAAGTGGTAGTTACTTCCACTGTGTCTGACATGGTCTGGCTTGGTCCCTCCAAACAACTTGCTGAGGTGACTAGAGGGAGTAACCGTGCTTTAACTTCTCTGGTTAGCTGGATGCTATCACCCTGGAAGCAGGTTGGGACTCCTTTCTTACATTCTAGTAGGGCATAGGTATGGGAGATTTCTTGATCTATTTTTGTGTCTATTACAAACACTTTCTGGTCAGGTGCTAGTGTAGTTACTGCTTGACGAATCTGTTCCTCTGTCCATTTGTCAGCAGGAATGTCCATTACTACACTCAGCCCTAATTGGCCATTTTGTTCCTCGCACCACTCTGCTGCTGTGTTTGGATCCATTGCTGGCTCGTTTGTGTGGTTATCACTTTGCGAGAGGTATCAGAAAAGATCCCGGACGAGAACCCCACGTGTAGCGCTCACCCCCGAAGGAGCCGCTGGATGATCGGGTCTTCTGTTTTACCTCTGTGACACACCACAAATAATGAATCCACAGCACACCAGCACACCTTGTGAGAGTTTAAATAACTATTTACTATATATATATAATAATCTGAATAGCAATATACAACATCAACATTTATCTCTACACAGCATAACACAGAGACTGCATATGAGACACCAGCATAACAGTGATGAACGATAAATGCGGTTATTCTAACTGTGAACTTATATATATATATACTTAGTCCCAATGTACCCGGGTACCTAACCCACTGGCCAGTGGTAGTTTCTTCAGCTAGCCAACGTTGGGGCCCAATATGAACGGTAAAAATCTGTGTGTATGGTTAATGACAACGGGCCGGAGGCCTCTCACCCATCCACGGAGGGAGATGTCCGTCTGTAGCCGGCAGGGATGTCAGCAATTATCTTCTGCGATGAAGAGCTGTATATAGGAGCTGGAGTCTGATGTCATCAGGGGTTCTGGTCATCAAATTTGGCGTCCGTCCGGGCCGAGTCGCCCCCGCAGTGTCCTCTCAGCAGGGTGGCACCTTACTCACAGCCCCAGAGGATCCTCTTCCAGCCAGGAACAAACAGCCGTTTACCCTGTGTAGCAGATGTCACTTCAGGAAGGCACGTGTGACAAGTCAGCACAGTCTCTCCACAAACAGGCGGCACCCCCAAGCGACAGCAGTCTGTTCTCCCTGTCTCCTCACATCCGACTCCCCTCTCACCCAGAACGTCCTGTCTGTACCTGACATCACTTCCTGTCTTTCTCCTGTAGCACTCTGGGAACTGTAGTCTAATTATCCGTTTTCATTTGTAATTCCTCAGTGGCTGTGTCTACAATCCCCACAAAGTTGTGCTCTCCGGCTCCACCTGCAGCTGCAATATCTTTTCTCTTAAAGGAGCTGAAATCAACAACAGGGCTACACAACCATAACAGATCCTCCTTATACTCCTATATACACACTTATAGAGCCATGACAGGTCCTCTTTGGTTATCATGATATAAAATAATAGATGTGGGGGCATTTTGGTGGGCGTGATTTTTTTTTTCTTTTAGGGGGGGCAGCATTTAATTCTTGGTACCAGGCAGCACAATGTCTTGGGCCGGCACTGCAATTGAGGTACTGGCCTGTTCTGCATCCACATTCCTGCTGCTGGAGGCTTTGTAACTGATCACCGACTCGGTCGATCGACTGACCTTCATCAAAATGAATCAGGCTTGGATCACCACCAGCTACCAAGCACCTGATGCTGATGTAACAGAATATATATTTTTTGAAATGTCAGATCTCTTCAAGACTGCCTATGCTGATGCTGAGTGACTATCCTGTTATGCTGAGTGACTATCCTTTTCCTCCTCAATGATCATCATGCTGATAGCTTGTAAGGCCCAATTTTTCTGCCCCTGTTTAACAGGGGTGTGTAATTACAATTTTTGATGCAATACTTTGCAGCAGGGCTTATTACTGCGCTCCAACTAGGGTATCTGTGAGGGGTTGCAGTGTTGTTGCACCAACACCAGTGCCTAAGGCCTAATTTTTCTGCCCCTGTTTAACAGGGGCGTGTAATTAAAATTTTTGATGCAATACTTTGCAGAGGGCTCATTCCTGCGCTCCAACTAGAGTATCTGTGAGGGGTTGCAGTGTTGTGGCACCAACATCAGTTAATAAGGCCTAAATTTTCTGCCCCTGTTTAACAGGGGCGTGTAATTGCAATTTTTGATGCAATACTTTGCAGCAGAACTTATAATTGCGCTCCAACTAGAGTATATGGGAGGGGTTGCAGTGTTGTGGCACCAGCACCAGTGTTCAACAGGGGCATGTAATTACAATTCTTTTTTTTATTTTTATTTTTTTATTCCACATCAGTCTAGACACGGAGTACCAGTCTCCCGACAAGCTCACCGACCCAACCGCCCTTCGCTTACCTCTGTCGTCTTTGCATCACTTGTGGCTTCTCAATTACTTCTTAATGTTTCTGTTTTTGTTTTTTTTTATTGTTATTTTTTTTATTTTTTTATTATTAAAGCCAAAAAAAAGTGCCATACTCGTGGATTTTCCTCCCCTTACCCCCCTCCCTCCTCCCACCCTCCATCTCGTGATTCCACTCCCTCCCCCCCCCCCAAGTGTCGCCCCAGAGTATTGGTCCTATTCCCTCCCTACAAACTCACGGCCCTCTTAGATTTTCTGCAAAACTCCAAGTATTTTTTAATTCTTTCCATGCACTCCATTTGTCTCGTATATCGACCCTATCCTCCTCCCCTCTGGGTTTCAGCTCCTCCCTCCTGTGGGTATCCTCCACTGCGTCGATCCACTCCCAGATCTGTGGGCTTTCCTTTTCCCTCCATTTTTTAGGGATCAACCGTTTTGCTGCGTTAAGGAGGTGGGGTGTCAATGATTTTTTGTATTCTTTTATAGAATTCCCTCCCCCATGGAAAAGCACTACCCAAGGATCTTCTTTCATCTTTTTTCCAGTTATAACCTTAATTAATGAAATAATTTTTTCCCAGTAGCTTTTGATCCGTGGACAGTTCCACCAGAGGTGGGCCATTGACCCCCTTGTCGGACAACTTCTCCAACAGTCTGCCGACTGCCCTTCCCTGTATTTGCTCATTTTGTCTGGGGTGGCATACCATCCCGTAATAAGTTTGTAATTCATCTCAGCCATTCTCACATCAATTGCTGAGGAATGGGTTAAGTTGATTATCCTTTCTACTGTCGTTTTCCCCCTAGTAATTTCCAATTCTCTCTCCCATTTTTGAATATACTTAAGCGGCCCCAGCTCCTCCGCCCTCATCAGGAATTTATATATTTTTGAGATGTTCCCTTTTGAACTTTCAGCCAAGCATAGCTGTTCCAATAGTGTGTACTCCTTCTGTTCCCTTAAGGGAGACTCCTGATGAAGGAGGAGACCTGTAGATATCGCCATTCGTTCCACCCTGTGAATTCGCTCTTGGCTTTAATCTCGTGAAGTGTCATTAATTTACCCTTTTGAATAATATCTTTAACCTGGGTTCTATTTTTAATCCAGTTCCCACCCTCTCCTTTCAATCCTGGTGCAAAGAATATATTTTCTTTTAAATCTATAAGTGGCGAGTTGTATTCTAATCCTAACTGTTTATGTATTCTATCCCAAATCCTTAGTGCTATCCGTGTGATTTCATGTGTAGTTATCTGTAAATTTCTAAATTGTGGTGGATTCCATATTATTCTACCTAACTGTGTCCCCGCCAGTATACTCTCAATCTTAACCCATGTTTTTTCGTTCTTTTCTTTAACCCACTCTATTATACGGGAGATTACTGAAGCATTATAATACTTTCTTATATCCGGCACCGCTAGCCCCCCTTGTTTCTTTTCTTGTTTTAAGACCTGGAAAGATATCCTGTGTTTTTTTTTTTATTCCAAATAAAATTCAATAGCAAGGAGTTAAGTATTCTAAAATAAGCCTGTGGTAAGGCGACTGGAACCATTTGAAATTTATACAAAATTTTCGGGATTAATATAATTTTCACTATATTAATCCTGCCAAACCAGGAGATCGGCCGGTTCTTGATTTTATTAATTTCGCCTTTTATTTCATCCAATAAGGGAATGTAGTTTAATCTATATAGCTTCTTGGGAGAGTTAGCTAATTTGACTCCTAGGTACTTTATCTCTTTCTGCCATCTAAAGTTATACTCTTTTTTAAGGAATCGTTCTTCCACTTTATTTATGTTTACGTTCAAGATTTCTGTCTTGGACACATTCATCTTAAAATTGGAGATCTCACCATATAGTTTAATACTATCCGTTAAATAGGGGAGCGTATATTTTGGGTTCCCTACAAAAAATAGGACGTCGTCCGCGAATGCGGCTAATTTGTGCTCTTCTTCTGCTGCTCTTACCCCCTTAATATTGGGGTCATTTCGTATCATAGCAAGCAAAGGCTCTAGCCTTAACACAAAAAGGAAGGGGGACAAAGGGCATCCCTGCCTGATCCCGTTTTTCTTCTCGAAGGATGTCGATAGGGAACCATTGATTTTAACCCTTGCTCGAGGGTGCCGATATAAAGTTTTGATCCTCTCTCTCATCCTTGGGCCTAACCCTACATTTTCTAATGTATGCATCATGAGCCCCCAGTCTACCCTGTCAAACGCTTTTTCAGCGTCCACTGAGAGAAGTAGACTGGGGGCTCCATTTTCTTTGATTTGCTTAAGGATTAGATGTACTCTAACCCCATTATCTTTCCCCTCCCTACCTGGTATGAATCCTACCTGGTCGGGGTAAACCAGAGACGCCATTATTTCCTTCATCCGTTCTGCTAAGATCTTAGCGTATATCTTTATATCCACGTTCAATAGTGAAATGGGCCTATAGCCCGCACATAGCGTGTTGTCTTTCCCTTCCTTTCCTATAACCGTAATATTCGCTGTCGACGCCTCTCTACTTAGTTCGTAATCAACCCCTATTCCGTTGAAATAATGACAGAGTCTTGGTATTAATATAGATCCAAACTTCTGTAGATACCTAGTCGTGAAGCCATTGGGTCCGGGGCTTTTCCCTTTGGCAGAATTATTTATAGTTCTCCTTATTTCCTCCTCCGTTATAGGCCTCTCTAGGTTTTCAGCTATCTCATTGTCTATACTAGGGAGATTGGCTTTTCTCAAAACTTTTTCTATTTTAATCTCTTTCTCTCCAGGGTTCCAGTTCTTTTGTTTTACATTAAAATGGTCCTCATAATAACTTCTAAACTCTTCTGCTATGTCCTTTGTTTTATATACTAGGTCCCCGTTCTTTTTCCTTATTTGTTCTATAAAGTTCCTGGCTTTCTTTTTCTTTACCATTCTAGCCAGAGCTTTACTGGGTTTATCCCCCCATATGTATCTCTCCCTTTCAATGCTATTTAGTTCTTTCTCAATCTCTTGCTCTGTAAGTGCTCTATACTCATCTCTTTTTAGTATTAATTTATGCCAGGTTTCTATTTTTTGACCTTTTTTTTTATGATCTTGTTCTAAATTTAACATTTCTTTCGATAATTCCTTTAACTTCCTAATTTTTTCCTTCTTTTTCCTGGCTCCCTCCATGATAATTATTCCTCTTATATAAGCTTTGTGGGCTTCCCAGAGTGTAGCCCTGGAGATCCCCTCCGTATCATTCTCCCGAAAATACCTTTCTAGTTCTCCCTGTATTCTTCCTACTATTTCTTCATCCCCCAACAAGCTCTCATCTAGTCTCCACTCTGATGGATTTAATTTCTGGTCGGATATGTTTAGCTTAATAAATATAGGTGCATGATCGGATACTGTAGTGACTTCTATACCGGTCTCAAGTGTCCTTTCTAGGAGTCTATGATCTATAAAAGCGTAATCTATTCTAGAGTACGTCCTGTGCACAGGGGAATAAAATGTATAATCCCGGTCTTTGGGATGTTGAACACGCCATGCATCAACCAACTGGTCCTGATGCAGCCTTTGTTTTAATATTTTCAACTGACTGTCGTTAGTCCCCTGTGCCCGGGACGTACTATCAGAGGCCGGATCCATACATAGATTGAGATCCCCCATTATTATCAAGTATCCGGCCCTAAAATTTCTAAGTTTTACCAGGACTCTATTCACATATTTCACAGCATTGTTGTTGGGAGCATAAATGTTTGCTAATGTAATTTCTACCCCTCTCAGCTTCCCTTTTAAAAATAGGAATCTTCCTTCCGGGTCTGTTAGTCTGTCTTCCAACTCAAAACACGTGCCTCCAGCTAAACCTATTGCGACCCCTCTGGCCCGCTTCGTAATTGTATCTCCGTAGTACCAAATAGGGTGACCACGGGAATACAATCTTATATTAGATTCCCATGTCAGGTGGGTCTCCTGCAAGAATGCTACATCCACTTTATAAAATTGTAGTTCCCTCAGAAAATTATGTCGCTTTACCGGTGGGAATTTAGGCCCTTCACATTATATGATAGAATTTTAATCTCTGTCATCTTGTTGTGTTGTAATTTTTTTGCTTGCTTAGTTGTTTCCTCGTCCCATCTCTTGGGATCCTACTTAGGGGGTAACTATCAGAGCAGTGTGGAATCAACGAGATGGCCCCCCTCCCACGCTCACCTTCCAATGTCAACTCTTCTTTAGACCGGTTCACCGCGGCCTCTCCTGTTTTCTTTTTATCAGTTTTCCTTCCTAAACCTGGACTTTTAGGGTTGATTTCTTGTGTCATGTACTGCTGTATCGAACTTGTTCCCGCATTGCTTTTCAGAGTATTTGAGGCGGTGCCTCTTGTTGACCTGTTCATTTTGATCTTATTTGTTGGTCTAATTCTCTTCCCCAGTTTGCCGTTTGAAGGAATAGGGTACCCAGTTACAATCCAACTCTACTAATTCTCTTCTACCTCCTGGAGCCTGGGGGGTTCTTTCTGGTGAGGACCTAATACTGTATTTTTAAGGATGATCCCTGGGTCCTATTTATATATTTCTTGTTTCTTGTTGATGTATATTGTGCAGCGTCCCGTTTTTCACCTCCTAATTTTTAGATGGCTTATAGGTAGCTTTCTAAATTTATTTTCTTGAATTAGTTGATTTAATTGATTTTCCCCTACCTTTTGCCTCTTCTCAGTTAGTAGGTGTTATTTATACCGTTTTATTGCTACTTATTCGGTGCGCTCCTCATACCCCGGGATCCCGTAGACACCTCCTTTTTCCTTTAATTGATTATTCAATTAATTATTGTGGAGAGTCTCTTATACCCCCATATAATATAGGGGCTGCTTTTTGCTTCGCTTTTTCAGCCTGCTTTATGCTCCCATATACGGCCCCAGGACCCACTGTACCCCCTTGATTTATTAGGGATTCCCCCTGTTCTGTACGACCTGTTTGAGTATTTTTTTTTTTTCTATTCCTTAGTCCATATATCCTTGTTACCGTCTTGATTAAGTATATGGTTATCTATATTGAAGTCATCCCACGATTCCAGGTCCAGACTCCTTCATCTGGTTACAACCTCAGTGTTTTCTAATACCACACCGCTCGTCAGCATATATCCCCCAGGTTCAACTTCTGATATTCTCCACGGGAACACCGCCACAGATCTCCATTGCCCAAGCTTAGACCTACTTCCTTGTAAATTCATACATTTCATTCACATTTCAAATAGCCAGAGTCATTTATCATGGACAATAAATTAATTAATTTACCAGTACTGCTTGGTGATCAAAGGTTCCCTTTGCTAGGAACAGGGAGGGGGGGGACCCGCCGGGTCACGTCAGTTCTCGGCACTACTGAGCGCCTCACCAGACCCTTGGCTCTCCATCCGCTCGGCAGCTGTGGTGTGCATCTCACAAACTCCTCCGGCTGCTGCACGATGCCTCGATCGGTTCCCGCCGCTTCCTCTCCGGGTGTTTTCCCGGGCACCCGCCGTCCCGGATGCTGGCACAGCCAAAGCCCCCTGGAGCCACGTCTCCACTCCTCCTCCGATCCGGGTAGGGATAGCCGCGGGTGTGCAGATGGGGTCTCCCGTACGGTACGCGTGCCGCCCAGCCTCTCACGCTGAGCTTCGCCCGGCCGTCGATGGATCCTTCGGAGCCTCCCTGCAGTGGGCGCCGCTTGCAGCCATGGAGCTTTCCGACCCCTCCCTCCTCAAGCACGTCACGTCCTCATGACGCGCTCCGTGTTGCTGTAATTACAATTCTTGATCTAATATTTCACAGCAGGGCCCATTCCTGCGCCCACCAAGAGTAACTGTGAGGGCTTACAGTGTTGTGGCACCACCACCACCACCACCACCACCAACAAAGGCCCAATTTTTCTTCCCCTGTTCAACAGGGGCATGTAATTACAATTCTAGATCTAATATTTAACAGCAGAGCCCATTCCTGCGCCCACCAAGAGTAACTGTGAGGACTTACAGTGTTGTGGCACCAGCGCCAGCACCAAAGGCACAATTTTTCTACCACTGTTCAACAATGGCATGTAACTACATTTCTTGATATATTAGTTCACAGCAGGGGATTCCAGCGCCCACCAAGACTAACTGTGAGGGCTTACAGTGTTGTGGCAACACCAACACCTAGGGCCCAAATTTATGCAGAGTATATACGGCAGGCCCCTACTTTCAAACATCCAACATACAAACGACTCCTACTTGCAAACGGAAGGAGACAACAGGAAGTGAGAGGAAATCTACCCTTAGGAAGGGAAATTCTATTCTTCTTTAAGAGGTGTCTGCTGTCCACTGATGCTTTATCACCAATCCTTGTTTAAAAAAAATAAAAAAACGAATACAAAAAATAAAAAATTGTCATTGGGACAGAAAGTGAGGTGCAATCTTCTGAACAGATGCGTACAGACAGCAAAACAAATGTTACAGGGGTGATAACCCTTCTCTATATTTTCCTAAAAGCATAAAAATAGATTTTTTGGCTGGAGCTACACTTTAAAAAAGTACCAGTTTGAAATTACAAACAGATTCTACTTAACAACAAATAGGGATGAGCCGAACACCCCCCCCCGTTCGGTTCGCACCAGAACTTTCGAATGGAGCAAACGTTTGCGCGAACACTTAGAACCCCATTGACGTCAATGGAACTCGAACGTTCAAATTCAAAAGTGCTCATTTTAAAGCCTAATATGCAAGTTATTGTCAGAAAACGGGTTTGGGGACCCGGGTCTTGCCCCAGGGGCAGACCCGTCGCTACAGGACAGGCAAAACAAACAATTGCTTGGGGCCCCGACCTGGCCTTGGGCCCCCAACTTCCCCTTCCTAGGCTGTAGCATGGTCGAGCTCCTCTTCCTTCCTCCTGGAGTCCTGTCAGTCCAGCCGAGTACTGCGCATGGTACAGGAGATTCAGTTTCCTGTTCCCGCCCGGACTGACAGGATGTGCACACTGGGTGCTCACTTCCTTTCAGTCCAGCCGGGAACACAGGAAACTGAATCTCCTGTAAAGCGCGGTACCAGGCCCGGCCTGGGCACTATCTGATAGGTGACTGGGGACCAATAATGATAGAACACCGGACTGACAGGAGGAAGAGGAGCTCGGCAAAGCTACAGCGGCAGCCTACAGGGAAGGAGGCGGAGGTGAGAATAGAAAAACATAGTGACTGGGGGGGGGGGAGTAAGGACATGTGTGTAAAAAGTTAGTGTAGCATTAAAGTAGGCTATTGCATGTGGGGGAGGTTGCTCGGGGGGCCCCATTTTGCTTGGGGCCCCCAAATTCCATCAAACGGCCCTGCCCAGGGAACATGTATCAATGGAATTTTTTTTTTTTTAAACGGTCGTTTTTTCTGGAGCAGAGATTTTAATTATCCTAAAGTGAAAAAAAAAAGAAAAATTCCTTGAAATATCGTACCTGCTGGGTGTCTATAGTAGTGGCACGTGTTTAGAATTGTCCCTGCACAAAATGAGATTACTATAAGAAAAAAGTAATTTAAGACTGCTTGCGGCTTTAATGTAATGTTTGGTCCCTGCAATATGGATAAAAATCACTGAAAAAATTGCATGGGTTTCCCCGCCCCCCAAGTCATTACAAGCCCCTTTGGCCCTATATACTTTGAACAGCAGTATACAGGCGGTGAAAACAACACAGGGACTGTAGGTTTGTTGTTAAGTAGAATCTGTTTTTTCAACTGGTACTTCTTTAAAGTGTAGCTTCAGCCATAAAATCTTTTTTTAAGCTTTTCTGAAAACATAGAGAAGGGTTATCACCCCATTAACATTTGTTTTGCTGTCTGTGTGCATCAGTTCAGAAGATTGCACCTCACTTTCTGTCCCAAAGACAATTTTTTTTTTGTGAAACAAGGATTGTGATAAAGCATCAGTGGACATGAGACACCTTTTACAGAAGAGAATTTCCCTTCTTAGGGGTAGATTTCCTCTCACTTCCTGTTGTCTCTTTCCGTTTGCAAGTAGGAGTGGGTTGTAAGTTGGATGTTTGAAAGTAGGGGCCTGCCGTATATACTCTGCATAAATTTGGGCCCTAGGTGTTGGTGTTGCCACAACACTGTAAGCCCTCACAGTTAGTCTTGGTGGGCGCTGGAACGCCCTGAGTGAACTATTAAACAACCCCTCACAGATACTCTAGTTCCTGCTGCAAAGTATTGCATTAAAAATTGGGCCTTAGGCACTAGTGATGAGCGGAATACGCCATATTCGATTTCGCGATATTTCACAAATATATAGAAGAATATTTGCGAAATATTCGTTAATATCGAATATTCGTGATATTTTATCAAATTGAACAAATTAAAATTGAGGTATAATAACAAAATATATCTATATATTTAGTGGCTGCCCCTGCATAAAGATTTCCACCTAAGTGGAAAAAAAGATATTTGAGTATAGATAGCAGGCAATGGCGCCTACCTGAAGTGTTTGAATAATGTGCCAAAGAAATTGTTGCCAAAAGCAAAAAGTGTAAATGATATGTGAAATACAAAGTGCTATATAGTGCTGTTCCTTGATATTAGTGATACGAAAAAATTAACAAAAACCTATGTGTATTCTAGTACAAAAACAATCAAAATCATTCAAAAAAATCAAAAAAGTCAAGAAAGTCCAATTTCCAATCAATAAATAAAATTAAATAAAAATAAAAATATTTTCAATATATTGTGTTTTCAATCTTGCTTCATGCAAAGTAAAGTGCTGGGTGCTTCATGCAGATAAACCGTCGGTGGGTCAATCAGTGCTCTCCCCCTATGGTCCCGCACTCACCGGATACAATCAACCCTACAGGGGTAACAGGCTCTCACAATAAGTATCCACACTGCTATGTCTGTCAGGTTTTTTCAGGTTTTTTCCTATGGAATCTTTCCAACCGCTCACCCGCTCATAGATGAGACAAATGAAAGCGCCCAATAGCGTGATACCGTTTCACAAAAGATATACTTTATTCTCATAAAAATGGGTACTCACATTTAGCATATAGTCTAAAAGCCTTTAAAACGAGTGCTGTAGCTCAGAGGAACGATTGCTCTAACGGTTTCGTCGTGCTGATGTCATCTGGAGCGCGAAACCGGTAGAGCGATCGTTCCCCCGCTCACCCGCTCATAGAGGAGACAAATGAAAGCGCCCAATAGAGGAACGATTGCTCTACCGGTTTCGTCGTGCGGATGTCATCTGGAGCGCGGTAGAGCGATCGTTCCTCTGAGCTACAGCACTCGTTTTAAAGGCTTTTAGACTATATGCTAAATATGAGTACCCATTTCTATGAGAATAAAGTATATCTTTTGTGAAACGGTATCACGCTATTGGGCGCTTTCATTTGTCTCCTCTATGAGCGGGTGAGCGGGGGAACGATCGCTCTACCGGTTTCGTCGTGCTGACCTCATCTGGAGCGCGCTTTCATTTGTCTCCTCTATGAGCAGTAGTGTTGCTCACGAATATTCGCATTGCAAATATTCGTTACGAATATTGCATATTCGAGTATTCGCGAATAAATCGAATATCGCGGTGAATATTAGCTATTGCGAATATTCGTATTTTTTCAAATTTATTTTTAAAACAGATCACATCCTAGTGATCTCCATCGACGTCTTAAAGCATTGCTGGTATGATTAGAGACCCTGGGCCGAGTAGCTGAGGCGATCCTTTTATGTTGCCGAATATTCGCAATGCGAATATTCGTAATTACGAATATTCGCGAATACTTTCTCTGCCCTTCTGTGTTTTGTGTATAAAAAACAAAAAAACAAAAAAAAATTAGCTTTAGTTTAGTCATATAAGTTTGTGTAAGTAGAGTTAGTGTTTAGTGCATATTAGTTTAGTAATCCAGGAAATGATCTCCGTTTTCGCGTGTTGACGAGAATTTCGCAATCAATTTCGCATTCGCATTAGCGAAATTTCGCATTTGCATTAGCGAAATTTCGCAAAATTTTTTTTTTTTGATAAAATATCTTGAATATTCGATATTAATGAATATTTCGCGAATATTCTTCTATATATTCGTGAAATATCGCGAAATCGAATATGGCGTATTCCGCTCATCACTAATGAGCGGGTGAGCGGTTGGAAAGATTCCATAGGAAAAAACCTGAAAAAACCTGACAGACATAGCAGTGTGGATACTTATTGTGAGAGCCTGTTACCCCTGTAGGGGTGATTGTATCCGGTGAGTGCGGGACCATTGGGGGAGAGCACTGAGTGACCCACCGACGGTTTATCTGCATGAAGCACCCAGCACTTTACTTTGCATGAAGCAAGATTGAAAATACATAGAAAATATTTTTATTTTTATTTAATTTTATTTATTGATTGGAAATTGGACTTTCTTGACTTTTTTGATTTTTTTGATTGATTTTGATTGTTTTTGCACTAGAATACACATAGGTTTTTGTTAATTTTTTCGTATCACTAATATCAAGGAACAGCACTATATAGCACTTTGTATTTCACATATCATTTACACTTTTTGCTTTTGGCAACAATTTACTTTGGCACATTATTCAAACACTTCAGGTAGGCGCCATTACTTGCTATCTATACTCTAATATGAAATTTATTATAATAAAAAGTGTTTGGGGACCTGGATCCTGCCCCAGGGGACATGTACCAATGCAAAAAAAGTTTTAAAAACTGCAGTTTTTTGGCAGCAGTGATTTTAATAATTCCTTTAAGTGAAACAATAAAAGTGAAATATTCCTTTAAATTTCGTACCTAGGGGGGGTGTATAGTATGCCTGTAAAGTAGCACTTGTTTCCCATGCTTAGAACTGTCCCTGCACAAAGTGTCATTTCTGAAGGAAAAAAAGGAATTTAAAATCACTCGCGGCTATAAAGTCATTCATAAGTGTGGGGGTCCATGGCATTTTTTTTTTAAATTTGGGGTGGAGTTCCCCTTAAAATCCATACCAGACCTGAAGGGTCTGGAATGGATATTTGGGGGGAACCCCAGATAAAAAATTTTTTAATTTGACGCAGGGTTCCCCTTAATATCCATACCAGACCCTAAGGTGAGTGATTTTAAATGACATTTTTCCTTCAGAAATTACATTTTGTGCAGGAATAGTTCTAAGCACAGGAAACAAGTGCTACTTTACAGGCATACTATACACCCCCCTAGGTACGAAATTTTAAGGAATATTTCAATTTTATTGTTTCACTTTAAGCATTATTAAAAATACTGCTCCTGAAAAACAGCCGTTTTTTTAAAACTTTTTTTGCATTGATACATGTCCCCTGGGGCAGGACCCGGGTCCCCAAACACTTTTTAGGACAATAACTTGCATATTAGCCTTTAAAATTAGTACTTTAGATTTCAAACGTTCGAGTCCCATAGACTTTAACAGGGTTCTAAAGTTCACACAAACTTTTGGTCTGTTCGCAGGTTCTGGTTCTGTTGTTCGGCTCATCCTGACATTTCAAAAAAAAATTACTCAGTTACATCAGCATCAGGTGCTTGGTGGTGATCCAAGCCTGATTCATTTTTATGAAGGTCAGTCGATCGACCGAGTTGGTGGAGAGGCGCACCCTGTGTTCGGTTACAAAGCCTCCAGCAGCACTGAATGTCTGTTCTGAAAGAACGCTGGATGCAGGACAAGTCATTAGCTTAATTGCGTACTGTGAAAGCTCTGGCCAGTGATCTATCCTTAAGACCCAGTAAGCCAGAGGATTTTTGGTGGGAAAGGTGTCCAAGTCTGATCTTGCCCCTAGGTATTCCCGCACCATGTAAAACAGACGCTGGCGATGGTTGCTAGAACTGGTCATACCTTGAGGCTGCGGACTAAAAAATTGTCTGAAGGCATCGGTCAGACGGCCACCTTCTCCACCGCTCCTTCTGTGACTCACCGAAGCCTCAGAAACACGCTGTCCAGGACCAGGATTTGGTAATCCCCCAGGTTCTGGGAACGCGTTGCACAGACCTTTCTGCAAGGCCTCCCGAACATGTTTCATCTTCTGCTCCCTCTGCGCGGGCAAGATAAGGTCCGCAACCTTATTCTTGTAACATGGATCAAGGAGAGTTGCCAGCCAGTAATGATCCCTCTCCTTGATAGCACGAATACGAGGATCTTTCTGCAGGCTTTGCAGGATCAGGGAGGCCATGCAGCGTAGGTTTGCTGGGGCATTCGTTGTGGAGTCCTCTGGGTCACTGAGGACAACATGATCCGCAGCCACCTCATCCCAGCCACGTACAAGTCCATGGGTTCCTTAAGACTGTAATTGATCCCTTGAAGACTGCTGCTCATGCTGAGTGCTAGGCTCCACCTCCAAGCTGACACAATCCTCCTCCTGCTCCTCCTCTTCCTGTGTGATAGGCGGGCAAGTAGGAACACTGTCTGGATAAAGGGGCCCTTGAGAGGTAAGGAAGTCCTCCTCTTCCACCCTCTGTTCTGCCTCAAGGGCCCTGTCCATTATTCCATGCAGCGTTTGCTCCAACATGTGAATAAGAGGGACATTCTCACTGATGCATGCACTGTCACTGCTCACCATCCTCGTGGCCTCCTCAAATGGTGACAGGACAGTGCATGCATCCCTGATCAAGGCACACTGGGATGGGGAAAAAAAACAAGCTCCCCTGACCCAGTTCTGCTGCCATATTGGCACAGATACTCATTGATGGCCCTCTGCTGCGTGTGCAGCCGCTGCAGCATGGCCAACGTAGAGTTCCACCTGGTGAGCATGTCGCAGATTAGGCAGTTCTTGGGCAGGTTGTATTCCCTTTGGAGGTCTGCCAGCCGAGCACAGGCATTATATGACCGTGTCACGCACCTGGTGGTGGAGCCTGATGCGCAGGGAACGGCTGCTCGTGCTCCTCCCACTCCGGAGACCCTGATAGAGGAGACAGGGAGCCCGAAAGTGCAGAGTCGTACAAGCGCCTGGCAGGACCACTGGTACTGGTAGAGTGGGAGCCGCTGCACTCCTGGGCAGGATCAACAGAGCTGAGGCCGGTTTCCACAGGTCAGAGTTCAGCACAAGGAAGGTGTTCTGTAGTACACAGTTCTAACAGCAGGAGCAGGCCAACACAGAGGGAGGTGTCCTGTAGTACACAGTCCTGTAGCAGGGTCAGGCCAGCACAGAGGGAGGTGTCCTGTAGTACACAGTCCTGTAGCAGGGTCAGGCCAGCACAGAGGGAGGTGTCCTGTAGTACACAGTTTGTAACTAAACCAGGTCAGCCGGAACAGTGCGAGCGAGCGGATCTTGGTGCAGGGATTGAGCAAGGATGGATCGTGAACAAGCCGGGGGTCGGTAACAGGCGGGCAGCAGACAGACAGGCGGATGAGCAGAAGCGTGGTCAGACAGGCCGTGGGTCAGGGCAGGCGGAGATCAGAGGTAGTCGGAGGCAGGCCGGGTACAAGAACAGGAGTCAATCAGGTACAGATAACAGATCGGTTCTCAGGGACACGCTGTAGATCCAGCAGCAAGAGGCCGAGGGATCAGCACACCTAAATAGCCCCTCCTGGGCGCCAAATGGCGTCCACGCGTGCCCGCCACCCGTCACCGCGAATGCACACGCCCGCGCGCTGTTGCCGCGCGTGCACGCGCCGTTGCCACGAATGCGCGCGCCCGTGTGCGCCGACGGCCCGCTGCTGCCATCTAGTGGCCGAGTTTGGCCACGACAGACCGTCAGAAATGCACACAGACTTTCCTGGCCTGCTTCAGGACATCCTGTAAGCCCGGGTACCTGCCCAAGAACCGCTGCACCACTAAATTAAGGACATGAGCAAAACAGGGCACATGGGTCAATTGTCCTTGTCGCAGGGCAGAGAGGAGGTTGGTGCCATTGTCGCAAACCACCATTTCTGGCTTAAGCTGGCGTGGCGTCAACCACCTCTGAGGCTGCCCCTGCAGAGCTGACAGAACCTTTGCCCCAGTGTGGCTCCTGTCTCCCAAGCACACCAGCTCAAGCACTGCATGGCATCTCTTTGCCTGCGTACCTGCGTAGCCCCTTGAACGCCTACGGAGCACCGCTGGTTCTGAGGACACATCAGCACAGGAAGAGGCCACAAAGGAAGAAGAAGAAGAGGAGGGGGTGGAGAGAGAGGTGTGTCACAACCAGTAGTAGCATTTTGAAGGTGTGGTGGCTGAACAACCTCCAACACTACTGTACCTGCGTCCTTCCCAGCTGCCAGCAGAGTCACCCAATGCGCTGTGAAAGATAGGTAACGTCCCTGTCCATGCCTGCTGGACCATGAGTCAGCGGTAATATGCACCTTACCACTGACCGCCCTGTCCAGCAAGGCATTGACATTGCCCTCCACATGGCGGTAGAGAGCCGGAATCGCCTTCCGTGAGAAAAAGTGGCGTTTGGGAACTTGCCACTGAGGTACCGCACATTTCACAAACTCTCGGAAGGGGGCAGGATCTACCAACTGAAAAGGCAGCAGTTGAAGTGCTAGCAATTTAGCTAAGCTAGCATTCAACCGCTGGGCATGTGGATGGCTGGGAGAGAGCTTCTTTCAGCCCTGCAGCAGCTTCAGAGAGGACTGAGGGTATAGTGGGGTTGGAGATCCCAGCTGATGAGGGGGAAGTCCGCTTTGTTCTTTGGTGTGGGTCTTTGAGGTATGCTTGCCAATGAACTGCATGGCAGGTCGACATATGTCTGGTCAAGCATGTGCTGCCCTTAAGATGGCCCCTGGAGGGCATCCTGCCTCGTTGGAGATGTGCCTGTGCCTCCTCCTCCTCCTCCTCCTCCTCCTCTCTCCTATCAGGCACCCACGTAGAGTCAGTGACCTCATCATCCCCTCCCTCCACATCACTGTAGAAAACCTGGCAGTATGTTGCAGCTGGGGGAACATGACTGCCAGATTGCTAAACTACAGAGCACACGGGCAGTACACACCAAGTAGCTTTAGGTGCAAACTACAAAGCACACGGGCAGTACACACCAAGTAGCCTTAGGTGCAAACTACAGAGCACACGGGCAGTACACATCGTATAGCACGTTACACTGACGGAAGTGCAAATGTGCGCCCGTGTAAAAACAGGTTACACCCCACCGACGTAGCTTGCTGGACGCATGGTGCTGCTCCCATTGATTAGCCATTCAAACATGCAAATGAGGAAAATATGGCAATTCACGAACGTGCCTGCGCCCAAAGCATGCTATGCGAGGTGTGCGTAAGTTGTACGTCTGGCATAAAAAGTTATTCCCCATAAATGAGGTGCAAGCCGGCAACAGACGTGCACAGGTCAGTGGGAGAGCAGCTGCAGCAGCACCGTTACGGATGAGCAGAGCAACCACACTTGCAGGACAACACATCCATATGCCAACATGCCAGGGGCAGCCATGGTCATAACACTACTGCGTCAACAGGCACGGAGGAGGTCACAGGAGAGGATATACCGAAAGTGCATGAACGACTTTGGCATGGGGGAATCGGAGGTGTACCGCATCTTCAGATTCAGCCCTGATGCCATCCTGAAATTAGCCACAGCCCTGCATGATGAAATCACCAGCCAGACGGGACGCCCACATGCAGTGCAGCCAAGGTACTGGCAACACTCCATTTCCTCGCCAGCGGATCTTTCCAACATACAAGTGAAGTCGTGTCCGGGATGTCACAATCCACCATGAGCAGATGCGTGCACCAGGTTGTCCCCGCAATCCTCACATGCATGTCCCACCACATTATCAAACTGACCCATGAGCACCTACGGCAGAAGGCAATGCAGGATTTCTACAGCATTGCCTGTTTCCCATGCACCGTCTGGGCCACTGATTGCACCCCATGATGCAGACATCATGAGGGGCACATGCTAACATCCTCCTGTCTTTTCCCTTCCAGGTAACTTCAGACTCTGAGATGCACTCGTGGTGCCATTGTCCTCGGTACAGTCACTTGCCCTCTCGCGGTCCATGCCTCGTGCCCAGGGATCTGCTCCGCAGGTGTCGTGGCGATGACTCGGTTGGGGCATCTCGAGGCGGTTCATCCCCTGGGCTGACGCTCCTGGATATGGATTGAGATGTTGCCTGCATCCCCTCCATCCCCTCCAAGGCAATGGCAATGCGGGTCAGCACGTCATTTGTTTCTGCCTGCATCTGCCTCTGACTGGCATTGTGTTGTCGCTGCAGGCGCCTGTTCTGGCATCCCTTCGAACTGTATGGCAGCAGTGTTGGCCTTCACGATTTCACCCAGGCTCCTAACCTCAGCCACGATCCCTGCTGCTGTTGCTTGCAGTTCCTCAATAGCCGTGGTGTTGCGTTGCTGGGTTACCTGCATGTCCATGTCTGGTCCCTGGTCCTCAGATGTTGCCGGACCCCCTGCTGCCATGTGCTGATACATGGCATCCAGGGTCTGTGACTGGTCACACAGGCATGTGGCCATGGCTGCACAATTTGCATTGACCTCCTGCATGCAGTCAGAGATGGCCTTGGTGTGTTCGGCCTGCTGGTTAAGGCACTGCTGCATTGTGGCTGCGGTACCCTGCACAGCCAGTGTGCACTCAGCATGTGCCTTCTCCGAGGACCCGACGAAAGAGGCTATGCTGTTAGCCACACGGTGGAGGTCGATGGCAATGTCTGCCATGTGCCGTGTCTGGCGGGCCTGTTCCCTCTCGAGCCCTTCTTGGGCAGATCCGGTTGCACCCCTGGTCTTGCTTAGAGCCTTCCTGGGAGTTGCAGTCAGTTGTGTCCCTCTGGCCAGGGTGGCCCTTGAAGGTGTCCCTCTGGCCGGGGTGGCCCTTGAAGGTGTCCCTCTGGCCAGGGTGGCCCTCGTAGCTTTAGGTGCAAACTACAGAACACACGTGCAGTACACACCAAGTAGCTTTAGGTGCCAACTACAGAGCACACGTGCAGTACACACCAAGTAGCTTTAGGTGCAAACTAGAGCACACGTGCAGTACACACCAAGTAGCTTTAGGTGCAAACTACAAAGGACAAGTGCAGTACACACCAAGTAGCTTTAGGTGCAAACTACAGAGCACACGGGCAGTACACACTGAGTAGCTTTAGGTGCAAACTACAGAGCACACGTGCAGTACACACCAAGTAGCTTTAGGTGCAAACTACAAAGGACACGTGCGGTACACACCAAGTAGCTTTAGGTGCAAACTACAGAGCACACGTGCAGTACACACCAAGTAGCTTTAGGTGCAAACTACAGAACACATGAGCAGTACACACCAAGTAGCTTTAGGTGCAAACTACAGCGCACACGTGCAGTACACACCAAGTAGCTTTAGGTGCAAACTACAGAGCACACGTGCAGTACACACCAAGTATCTTTAGGTGCAAACTACAGAGCATACGTGCAGTACACACCAAGTAGCTTTAGGTGCAAACTACAGAGCAAACGTGCAGTACACACCAAGTAGCTTTAGGTGCAAATTACAAAGCACATATGCAGTACACATAAAGTAGCTTTAAGTGCAAACTACAGAGCACACATGCAGTACACACCAAGTAGCTCTTTTTTTATTTTATTTTTTTAAACTTTGTTTATTCGTTTTTAACAAATACATTCGCCAAAAGGCACAGTAGCCGTTACAATACCGGCATAAAATGACACACAATACATTATTCACAGCACAAACCGTATTTTACCCCCCCTCCCTGAGAATGAGAACCCAGGTCCCTCAACGGAGGGACAACTGTATAATGTGCTCCAGGGTATCCCAAGTGGACCACTAGGGTCCCTCGTCTCAATTATATACCAAATGGAGAAACTACCCATTAGAAACAGAACCCTTCACACAGCAGACTCACAAACATCCACACCCACGCACACCCATACATCCATCCTGGCCCTCACCCCCACACCCAGGCTGTACTTACCCCAAACACCCCCCAGCCACTCAGCGGTTACCATAACCACCCAGAACCCCCCTGCCCACAGCCCATGGCTAAGAGAGTGGGGTGTCCTTCCAGAAGGAGTCCTCAATATCCAGCCAGGGTTGCCAGATCTTATAAAACTTTTTGGGACAGGCCCTGCTTTTATATATGCATTTGAACATGGGTAAAACCTTATTCACCATACGATACAACATTTGAATATTCAGAGCAGATGCACTCTTCCAATGCAGCAAGACCAGTTTCCTAGCATAGACATGTCGTCTGCACCAGGGAACACAAGCTGGCGTACTTTGCGTTGAACATGCATCTGGCTGGGCGTACTTATGTTCACGGCGTACGCGGTGATCCGGCATAGCTTAGGCGGTTGTGCTGGCGTTGTTGTGAGCATGGGGGGTGCTGTGCATGCGTCCACGTCACGGCGCATGTGCAGTTCGTGATACACCGGGCGTAAAACACTGTGCCACGTCGACGTACCTGTCTGGCACTCGGCCCATCATTTGCATTGGGTCATGCCCACTTCCACCTACGCCGGCATGCGCCTTCGAAACCTTACGCCACGCTTGTGCAGCGTTGGAAGCACTGGCTTGCTGAATGCAATGCTTGCCTCTCCATGCTACGTTGGCGTGATGTACGGTGTGTGCGCTACGGCAGCGTAATGTGCACCTTGCTCTCTGTTAATCTGGGCCCAAGTAGCTTTAGGTGCAAACTACAGAGCACACGTTCAGTACACACCAAGTAGCTTTAGGTGCAAACTACAGAGCACACATGCTGTACACACCAAGTAGCTTTAGGTGCAAACTACAGAGCACATGTGCAGAACACACCAAGTAGCTTTAGGTGCAAACTACAAAGGACAAGTGCAGTACACACCAAGTAGCTTTAGGTGCAAACTACAGAGCACGCGTGCAGTACACACCAAGTAGCTTTAGGTGCAAACTACAGAGCACACGGGCAGTACACACCAAGTAGCTTAAAGAGGATATAAACCCCAAATTGTTTTTTTTTTTTTCATGTCACAATGTAGAGTATAATATTTCCTATCATTTGTGCCCAGTCTTGCCACAGAGAGTTAATCCAGTGCTGAGTAATCCTCTTTTATGTTCAGTGAAAACGAACAGCCTTCCAGATAAAACCCTGCCTAAATCAAAAAGTGAGAGGTTATTTACATATCTAGCTAGGACATGTTTATCATATGTTATGTTTTGTTTTGTTTATCATAACATGAGGTGATATAACATCATAACACATCCTAGTAATATACAATGAACTTTGGATCACCTCTTGTTATGATAAACATGTCCACGCTATATTTGTAAATAACCTGTTACTGAAAGCAAAAACAGAGAAACGGACTTAACCTAATTTGACAGGTTTTTATCTGAAGTCCGGTTAATTTGCACTGAACTTTAAAAGAGGATTACTCAGTGCTGGATTAACTCTGTGTGGCAAGACTTGGCACAGATGATAGGAAATCTTATACTCTACATTGTGACATCAAAACATTTTTTTATTTTTTGGGGTTTACATCCACTTTAAGGTGCAAACTACAGAGCAAACGTGCAGTACACACCAAGTATATTTAGGTGCAAATTACAGAGCACAAATACATTTGCCAAATGTAGCCGTTGAATATTCGGAGCAGATGCACTCTTCCAATGCAGCAAGACTAGTTTCCTAGCATAGAACAGGATTATTCATACCAGAGTCCGAGTCATTGAGCACCCCCAGCAATCCAACTTCTGGAGTGAGAGGAACAGAAAAGTGTAGATTGTCCTTAAAAAAAGAAAACAAGTCCACCCAATACGATAATACAGCAGGGCACGACCAAAACATGTGCATGTAGTCGGCCTCAGTGGAGTCACACCTAGGACAGGAAGCAGTAGAAACCAGACCCATACGTGCCAGCTTGGCGGGAGTATAGTGTAACTTGTGGATACATTTAAATTGAACATATTGATCATTGGTCCCAATAAGATCAAGGAAGCAGACCTCTGAGGCCTCCTCCCACCCCTCCTCGGACAGGCCCGGAATGTCTACCTTTCCGCTGAGCCAACAGGAAGGGTTTAACCCCCGCCGATTGGAGGCGTAAGTAGAATGTTGTAACCAGTTTCCCAATATCAGTATTCGACATAAGCGCCTCCAGGGGCGATTCATTGAGCTCCTGGGTCAGACCCTCGAATTGTGTCCGTATTGCATGACGGAGTGACATATACCTGAATAGAGATTTATTCGATACCCCACTGCGTGCCCTTATTACCTCAAATAAAGCAAACTCGTCATGAGCAAAGATGTGGGAAACACGCGTGACCCCATTTTGGGTCCACTTCCCCGAGTCCGGGTGGCCCAGGAGCTCAGGGAAATTAAAATTGTGCCATAGGGGAGCTCTAGGAGACACCCCGCCCGAATCTGTAAGCATCCCGTTACCCTCATGCCAAGCCAACCAGCTAACCTCTATTGGGGAATTACGGGAGCATCGTCCGGCCTTAGACCTAAGTAGGTCATCAACCAGCGAGTCCCTGGAGCCCACGAGAGCAGTCAACAGAGCAGTGGAACAGGACGGGGAGGCCTCCAGGAACCAATCATATACATACGTAGGTTGAGACGCTATAAAATACTGTCTCAAGTTAGGGCACGCCAAGCCCCCGTCCAGCTTAGGGGCCGGGAGAGAGGCCCTAGCAATGCGTGGGCTTGACCCCTGCCAGAGAAAAGTAAATAGGAGTGAATTAATTATTTTTAATGTTTTTTCAGCAAAAAAATAGGGGATGCCCAGAACACATACAAAAATTTGGGCAGGTTTTGTAACAAAGTCGCAGAAATAGCGGTAATGTAATGCAGCAAAGTCGCTGATCTTAAGCAATAAATACGGCTTTATTGCACTCAAAAGAAATAATACAAAACAAAATGGCCTGCTCCAATTTAGGAGGCTAACTAACAGTAGTGTCCCTCATTACAATGTACTGGAGGGGCTATTCTAGCCTCCAGTATAAAACAAACAGAATAACAGTCCAAATAAACAATTATCTGTGACAGACCTTGTTCCTCCAATGCAGACAGTCTCCAACCTATCCGTCCAGCTCAGCATACCTCTCACACTGAGCTCTCACTTCCCACTTCCCTACCAGGTGACTGTTAATTAATAGGGGGAAGAGAGGAGGTTTACCTGTTGGCCAGGCTTAACCCCTTCCAGGGCAGGGAAAGCTGACCTTTCCAGTCTCTCACTGGTGTACATAAAATCGTGTACCCTGTCACACATCCTCCCCCCCAGCTTAACACTTGGGTGGGAAGCGGCAACCTCTGCAAACCCATGTACTCGGGACAGAGCATCTGCATTACTGTGGAGGAGACCTGCCCTATGTCGTACCACAAAAGTTAAGGGCTGTAGGGACAGAAACCATCTCGTGACCCGAGCGTTCTTGTCCCTGTTGGTGCATCCACTTCAACGGAGCATGGTCTATGGCGAGGGTAAACCGCCTGCCCAACAAATAGTAGCGGAGTGTTTCTACTGCCCACTTGATCGCCAAACACTCTTTTTCCACTGTGGCATAGCGCTGTTCTTGAGGTAACAACTTCCGACTCAAATATAGCACAGGGTGTTCCTCACCATCCACATATTGGGACAAAACTGCACCCAGACCCACCTCTGAGGCATCGGTCTGGAGAAAGAACTAATTTCTAAAGTCGGGAGCCACAAGCACAGGTTGGGCACAAAGCGCTGCCCGCAGACCAGCAAAGGCTCCCTCAGCCTCGCTGTTTCACTTTACAGTGTCTGGACTTCTGGCTTTTATAAGGTCAGTGAGCGGAGCAGCCCTCGTAGCAAAGTGAGGAATAAACCTCCGATAGTAGCCTACAATCCCCAAGAAAGCTCTGACTTGTTTTTTTCAACGGTCTGGGCCAGCTCTGTATAGCTCCTATCTTGTTCATTTGTGGTTTAACAAGTCCTCTGCCAACCAGATAACCCAAGTATCTAGCCTCTGCTAGACCCAAGGCACATTTAGAGGGGTTAGCTGTCAGACCCGCTCTTCTAAAAGTGTCCAACACTGCCTGTCCTTTATCCAGATGGCTTTCCCAGTCCGGGCTATGAATGATCACATCATCCAAGTATGCGGCTGCATACTCAGTGTGGGGCCTGAGCAACTTATCCATTAGCCTTTGGAAAGTGGCTGGAGCTCCATGGAGGCCAAAAGGCATGATCCTGTACTGGAATAGGCCATCAGGAGTGGCAAAGGCTGTCTTCTCTCGGGCACGCTTTGTCAATGGATCTGCCAATAACCCTTTGTCAGATACAACTTGGTGAAGAACCTATCTTTGGCTAATCGCTCTACTAGTTCATCCACCCTAGGCATGGGGTAGGCGTCAAACTTAGACACCTCGTTTAACTTCCTGAAGTCATTACAAAACCTGATGGACCCATCAGGTTTGGGCACTAGAACAATGGGGCTGGACCACTGGCTGTGAGACTCCTCTATCACTCCAAGCTCAAGCATTTTCCTGACTTCAGCCCTTACAGCTTCCCTATTGGCCTCCGGAATGCGGTAAGACTTCACTCTTACGACAACCCCTGGTTCTGTAATAATGTCATGGGTAATCTCTCGGGTTTGTTCAGGGTTGAGAAGACATCATTATTCCTCTCAACCAAGCCTCTAGCTTCTTTTATTTGCTCAGGTGTCAGCTCTGGAAAGATTGTCACCCAAGGACTAGGTGCCTGTGGACCAGGTGTGGTGTCCCCCACTGCGGCCATGCAGTCCTCTCTAGTCCTCCATGGCTTAAGAAGATTTATGTGGAACACGGCCTCCTTCTTCCGGCGTCCCGGCTGACTAAGTTTATAATTTACTGGGCTCACTTTTTCCAAGACCTCATAGGGTCCCTGCCACTGTGCTAGAAGTTTGCTTTCTGCGGTGGGTACTAGAACCATTACTCTGTCCCCCCTTTCAAACTGTCTCACTAGGGCCCTCTGGTCATAGTAGGACTTCTGCCTACTCTGCGCCTGCTCCATATGCTGGCGAACAAGAGGGGCAATCTGAGCCATACGCACCCGCATATCTTCAACATACTGGAGGACATTGGTCCCAGTTACCCCCTGTTCTTCCCAGGTTTCCTTTAGGATATCCAGTATACCCCTGGGATGCCTACCATATAAAAGCTCAAACGGGGAGAAGCCCGTAGAACTTTGAGAAATCTCTTGAACTGCAAACAACAGGTAAGGAAGTAACACGTCCCAATCCTTCCCCTAGTCCACACTGCATTGGCTCAGGAAGATTTGGGCATCTCGTCCTGACATGTCCTTTGGCGCCACACTCAAAACAAGTTATGGAGTTTCTCCTAGGGTGGTCCTCTTTCCCAGGGTTTTGACTTCTAAAGTCTGTTTTGGAAAAACGGGCTCCGGATCCGAAGTCTGCTTCCACTCCACTCCTCTGGTCTCCTGGTCTCTGTATTTTCCCGATCGTCCTAGAGAGAGATCGGTCCAAATTTTTGGTAGACAGGTACCGCTCCACTTGTGCGACCATACTATCACAGTCCAGGGGATTTCCCTGAGTGACCCAATCCCGGAGGCCATTTGGAAGCTCTCTCATGTAACGGTCCAGTACAAGCGCTTCTATAATCTGTGCAGGGGTTTGAGTCTCTGGTTTGAGCCACTTCCGAGCCAGATGAATTAAATCGAACATCTGGGATTTTGGCACTTTTCCTTCTTTGAACCTCCAGTTGTAGAAACGCTGGGCCCTCACTGTGGAAGTCACCCCTAACCGAGCCAGGATCTCTCCTTTCAGTTTGGGATAGTCTGCAACAGCCACCTCATCCAGATCAAAATAGGCTTTCTGTGCTTCTCCCAGGAGGAAGGGTGCAATGATTCCAGCCCACTGTTCTGGGGCCCAGCCTTCTCGGGTGGCGGTCCGTTCGAACTCCAGTAGATAAGTCTCCACATCATCATCCGGGTAATTTTCTGCAGACAGCTGCTTGCACGTATTTGGCTTACCCCCCTTGCTGGTGGGTTAGAAGACCCTTGGGTAGTCATCTGATCCAGGGTTGCTTTGAGAACAGCATGGTCTGACTTTTGTGCTTCAGTCAAAGCTTCAACTTGCAAAGTCAGGAGCCTGTTGGTCTCTTGCTGTACTGCAGCTGCGGCAGCTGCCTGTCTACTAATCTCTTGTTGCGCTGCAGCGGCTTGTCTATTAGTCTCTTGTTGTGCTGCAGCTGAGGCCGCTACCTGTCTATTAGTCTCTTGCTGCACAAAGACAGCTTGTAACAGGGCTTTCACAATATCTTCCATTTTCTGGGTCCTGTACCTTTAAGGCCACTGTAACTGTAAATTGACCGGTACAACAGCGAACATCTGTCATGGACTTACCTCCTTCCTGGCTTCTTATCACTGACATGTGCTGGCAGCCATCTTGCTTCCTGAGCTTCTTGTAACTTCCAACTCCCTGCGGCTCCTCCTTCCCATTGGGAGGAGCTGGATGCTCAGCACATATCACGGATGTTGCAGTACTCCCTTGCTTGGTCCTTGTCTTACAGCCTCCTGTGATCGTGCTGCTGTTTGGATCACCGACCCGGCTCCTACGGACGTTCCTTCTGGTTCCTGATCCCCGGCTTCGTCTCACCACCCTTTGGCTACTGACTCCGGCTTGGCTGACTTCCATCCCTGGCTATCGACCCTGGCTTCGGCGGAGGACCCTTCTGGCTGTTGATCATTTGTTTGGACTTTACCTTGCTGTTTGGTTTTTTAATAAAGACCTTCTACTTCATTTACATCTGTGTACGTCTGATTCATGCTTCCTGACATTAGGACCAAGCCATGAATTCTGACAGTACAGGGCCTCCTCTGCTACTCATGCTGGTTGCCAGACTTAATCAGCAGGATCACCTGCTGGAGCACTTCGTTCAGATGTTGCAGACCCTGCTTGCACGCACTACTCATCTCGTTGATGTTGCTGATAGGCCGATTGTCGCTCCTGAGCCCACTCCTACTGACGCTCCGGTTGATGCGCCAGCGTCTAACCCGGCACCTGTTGTTGCGCCTACGGTGTCTCGGGGTATGTCCGGCTCTGCCCCCCTCCCACAGCGCTTCGGGGGAGAGCCAACTCAGTGCCGAGGTTTCCTTAACCAAGTGGGCATTTATTTTGCGTTGCTGCCACATGCCTTTCCCACTGAGAGATCGAAGGTGGGCTTCCTGATCTCGCTGCTCTCGGACAAGGCCTTGGCTTGGGCAAGCCCCTTATGGGAGAACAACAATCCGGTGGTTGCCGAGTTTTCCGGTTTTGTTGCTTCTCTTCGGAAGGTTTTTGATGTGCCGGCTCGCTCTGCCTCTGCTGCGAAGCTCCTCATGTCCATCAAACAGGGTTCACGACCGGTAGCCGAATACGCCATTGAGTTTCGTACCCTGGCAGCAGAGGTGGGCTGGAATAATGAGGCTCTGGTCGCTGCTTTCTCTCATGGTCTTTCGGATGCCTTAAAAGATGAGGTTGCGGCTAAAGACCTACCTGTGGAGCTCGACGCTCTCATTTCCTTCCTGATATTGATTGACACCAGACTCAGGGAGAGACCTTCTTTTAAGGAGTGCCTGCGGAGGTCTCCTAACAGAGTGGCGCCTATATTTGCTGTCCCACCCGTGCCTCCCTCTCCTCCCACGCCTCCTGAGGCTGACCTGCCTGGGGGTGAGCCCTTGCAACTGGGGTTTGCTCGCCTGTCTGAGGGGGAGAGGGCATCCCGGAGACGTGAAGGTCGATGTATGTACTGTGGTCTCAGTGGGCATTTTCGGTTGTCATGTCAGAAACGTCCGGGAAACGCTCGCACCTGAGATCCTGTCGGGGACAGATCTTGGGTGGAGTCTCTTCGTCCCCGGTTTCCCGTGCTGATAAACCTCTGATCACCATTGTCCTCTCCTGGGTCGGGGGCTCGGTGACGACCCAGGCGTTGGTGGATTCTGGTGCCGGTGGGTTTTTCATTGACAATGAATTTGCTGCCGCAAACTCCATTCCTCTGCAGGCTCGTGTTTCCCCCGCTGGTCCTTGAGGCGATAGACGACAGAGCCCTCCAGCCGTCGCAGGTTACACATGAGACCATTCCTGTGGAGATAGCCATTGGGGCCGTTCACAAGGAGTCGGCCTGTTTTCAGGTCATTTCGTCTCCACACTATTCAGTGGTCTTGGGGTACTCCTGGCTCCAAAAGCATAATCCGATCTTTAATTGGAAATCGGTCGAGATCCTCTCGTGGTCCCCACAGTGTGGGGCTAGCTGCATCCATGGGCCTGTCAAGTTGTTGTGTGCCTCCTTGCTCTCTGGGTTGCCTCCTGAATACGAGGAGTACCTGGATGTATTCGATAAGGTTCGCGCTGTTGCCTTGCCTCCGCACCGCCCTTACGATTGTGCCATAGATCTACAACCTGGTGCCATTCCTCCTCATGGCAGGGTATATCCTTTGTCGGTTGCAGAGAATGAGGCCATGAAGGATCACGTGAAGGAGGCGCTTTCCCGGGGGCACATTCGCAAATCCTCTTTCCCGGCAGGGGCTGGATTTTTCTTTGTAAATAAAAAGGGCGGAGAATTGAGGCCTTGCATCGACTATAGGGGCCTAAATCGCATCACGATTAAGAATGCATACCCGGTTCCGTTGATTTCCGAGTTGTTTGACCGCCTCAGGGGAGCAACGGTCTTTACCAAACTCGACCTGAGGGCTGCGTACAACCTTGTAAGGATCAAGGCGGGCGACAAGTGGAAGACCGCGTTCAACACCAGAACCGGTCATTATGAATCCCTGGTTATGCCCTTTGGGTTGTGCAATGCGCCCGCAGTCTTTCAGGAATTTATCAATGATGTTTTCCGTGACCTGTTGCAGCAGTGTGTGGTGGTCTATTTGGATGATATCTTGGTATACTCCGAATCTATGGAGGCCCACATTCTGGATGTCAAGCGGGTGTTGCAACGGTTACGAGAGAACAAGCTTTTCGGTAAGCTTAAGAAATGTGAATTTCACCGATCCCAGGTAACCTTCCTAGGTTACATCATCTCCGCGGAAGGGTTCTCCATGGACCCTGAGAAGGTCTCGGCAGTCCTACAGTGGCCCCAGCCCAGTGGTCTTCGCTCCCTGCAGCGCTTTTTGGGCTTCGCCAATTATTATCGGAAGTTCATCAGGGACTTCTCCTTGCTGGCCAAGCCTCTCACGGATGTGACTAGGAAGGGCTGTAGTTCCCAGGCCTGGCCGGTCGAGGCCATCCGGGCCTTTGAGGCTCTGAAATCTGCCTTTTGTGTCAGCTCCCATACTGTCTCATCCCAATCCTGGGTTGCCTTTTGTCCTCGAGGTGGACGCGTCTGAGACGGGAGTAGGCGCCCTTCTGTCTCAGCGTCGGACACCAGAGGGTCCCCTGCTTCCCTGTGGATTTTCCTCCAGGAAGCTGTCTCCCGCGGAGTGCAACTACCAGATTGGGGACAGAGAGTTGTTAGCCATTGTGCAGGCTCTCAAGGGGTGGAGGCACTTGCTCGAGGGTTCGGTGGTTCCGGTTCTCATCCTGACGGACCACAAGAATCTGACTTACCTTTCGGAGGCCAAGAGATTGACACCCCGTCAGGTCAGATGGGCTCTGTTCCTGTCTCGTTTTAATTACGTGGTCTCCTATTTACCCGGTTCCAAGAACGTCAGGGCGGATGCCTTATCACGTCAGTACTCTGAGCTGTCCAGGGAGGAATCGATACCGACTCCGGTCATTCCTCCAAATCTGATTTTGGCCGCCATCCGCACCAGCTTGACCTCTCCACTGGGGGAGCAAATTCTGTCAGCTCAACCTGGTGCTCCCGCTGGGAGACCCAACGGCAAATGCTTCGTGCCTGAGAAGTTGCGTACCCGGCTGTTGCGAACCTACCATAACTCCAAGACCGCTGGGCATCCTGGAAAGAATCAGCTGTCCTGGGCTGTCTCACGCTTGTTCTGGTGGCCTTCTCTACGCTCCGACATTGCCGCATATGTAGCGGCATGTTCTGTTTGTGCTCAGAACAAGTCCCCTCGGCACCTTCCATTGGGACTTCTACAACCCATTACCACTGGGGAGCGCCCATGGTCACATCTGGGGTTGGACTTCATTGTGGACCTTCCTGCGTCCAGAGGTCATACGGTCATTCTCATGATTGTCGATCGGTTCTCCAAAATGTGCCACTGTATTCCACTTAAGAAATTACCTACGGCGCAGGAGTTGGCCACGGTATTCGCCAGGGAGGTCTTCCGGTTGCACGGTTTGCCCAAGGAGATCGTTTCGGATCGGGGAAGCCAGTTTGTGTCCAGGTTCTGGCGCGCCTTTTGCTCCCAGTTGGGTATTCGACTTTCCTTCTCTTCGGCTTACCACCCTCAGTCTAATGGGGCCGCAGAGCGATCCAATCAGGCTCTGGAGCAATTCCTTCGTTGCTACGTCTCCGATCACCAGGACAATTGGGTTGACCTTCTGCCATGGGCTGAGTTTGCCAGGAACACGGCGGTTAACTCCTCTTCTGGGACGTCTCCCTTCATGGCCAATTATGGGTTTCAACCTGCCGTGTTACCGGAGTCATTCTCTCCCCAAGATATTCCGGCGGTAGAGGACCACCTTTCATCTCTACGTGCTTCATGGGTACAGATCCAGAGTTCCCTTTGAGGTCTCTGCGCAGTGCCAGAAGCTCCAGGCTGATCGAAGACGGTTGCCTGCTCCTTCCTATCAGGTCGGGGACCGTGTATGGTTGTCCACCCGCAATCTCAACCTCCGTGTGCCCACTCCCAAGCTGGCTCCTCGCTTTGTTGGTCCCTTCCGGGTACTCCGCAGGGTGAACCCCGCTGCCTATGCTCTTGCGCTCCCTCCTGGTATGTGGATTTCCAATGTGTTTCACGTCTCCCTGTTGAAACCACTAATATGCAATCGCTTCACCTCCTCGGTGCCTCGGCCTCGTCCTGTCCATATGAGGTGAGCGATATCCTGGACTCTCGCTTGGTCCGCGGTCGGTTGCAGTTCTTGGTCCACTGGCGCGGCTATGGTCCAGAGGAGCGTTCCTGGGTTCCCTCCACAGATGTTCATGCTCCTGCCCTCCTCTGAGCCTTCCACGCGCGCTTCCCTCAGAAACCGTTTTTTGCGCCGCGGAGGAGGGGCCCTTGAGGGGAAGGTACTGTCATGGACTTACCTCCTTCCTGGCTTCTTATCACTGACATGTGCTGGCAGCCATCTTGCTTCCTGAGCTTCTTGTAACTTCCTACTCCCTGCGGCTCCTACTTCCCATTGGGAGGAGCTGGATGCTCAGCACATATATACCACGGCTGTTGCAGTACTCCCTTGCTTGGTCCTTGTCTTACAGCCTCCTGTGATCGTGCTGCTGTTTAGGTCATCGACCCGGCTCCTACGGACGTTCCTTCTGGTTCCTGATCCCCGGCTTCGTCTCACCACCCTTTGGCTACTGACTCTGGCTTGGCTGACTTCCATCCCTGGCTATCGACCCTGGCTTCGGCGGAGGACTCTTCTGGCTGTTGATCATTTGTTTGGACCTTGCTGTTTGGTTTTTTAATAAAGACCTTCTTCTTCATTTACATCTGTGTACGTCTGATTCATGCTTCCTGACAACATCCCACTTCTGACACCACTTGTGACAAAGTCGCAGAAATAGCGGTAATGTAATGCAGCAAAGTCGCTGATCTTAAGCAATAAATATGGCTTTATTGCACTCAAAAGAAATAATTCAAAACAAAATGGCCTACTCCAATTTAGGAGGCTAACTAACAGTAGTGTCCCTCACTACAATGTACTGGAGGGGCTATTCCAGCCTCCAGTATAAAACAAACAGAATAACAGTCCAAATAAACAATTATCTGTGACAGACCTTGTTCCTCCAATGCAGACAGTCTCCAACCTGTCCGTCCAGCTCAGCATACCTCTCACACTGAGCTCTCACTTCCCACTTCCCTACCAGGTGACTGTTAATTAATAGGGGGAAGAGAGGAGGTTTACCTGTTGGCCAGGCTTAACCCCTTCCAGGGCAGGGAAAGCTGACCTTTCCAGTCTCTTACTGGTGTACATAAAATCGTGTACCCTGTCACAGTATATCATCTTGAAAATATTTACACGGCCTATAAGATTAAGCGGTAAAGAAGCTCAGGTCTTAAGCCTGGTCTCCATATGAGATACAATCGGGGCAACATTAAGATCCTCAAAAGAAGACAAGTCTGCATTAATATGTATCCCCAAATATTTGAAAGTAGGCTGGATGGACAATTTAGACCTAGAGAGGTAGGAATAGTCAAGTGCGGGACCTATAGGGAATGCCACCGACTTATCCAAACCTACCCTGAACCCGGAGACCTTCCCAAATTCCTCCACCACGCCCATCAGTGAGACAAAGCACCGCTCTGTGCCATCCAGGTAAATCAGGGCATCTTCTGCTTACAGAGAGATCTTTTTAGAGAGGGAACCATAACAGATGCCCCCCACCTCCGCCGTCTGCGCACCGTCAGAGCCAAAGGCTCAATGACCAGAGCGAACAGGAGCGGCGAGAGCGGGCAGCCCTGCCTGGTTCCCCTCTGCAAAGTAAAGACATCAGAAACATCTCACACCAAGTAGCTTTAGGTGCAAACTACAGAGCACACGGGCAGTACACACCAAGTAGCTTTAGGTGCAAACTACAGAGCACACCAAGTAGCTTTAGGTGCAAAATACAGAGCACACGGGCAGTACACACCAAGTAGCTTTAGGTGCAATGAGTTATCATGGGTTTTAGAAAGAATACCCGCACACTACCCAATGAATCCATATACAGGAAGCAGGCAGTAACATAAAGGATTACTAAGATACAGTGGATTGAAAAAAAAAAAAAAACATGCGGTTTAGTAATTATGTATATGAGCGTATCATTTTTTTTTTTTTTTCGGTGAGGGAGTGGATCTTGGGTGGGAGTTCCCACACTTTTTTCCCCAGGACTTGACCCCTGAGCCATAACCAATGATACCATTTATAACTTTGAAGAAAATATGGAATTCTTGGATGAAATATTTTTTCCCTACAGATCTTGACAATACCCTATTGAGACCTTGCCAAAACAAAAGGAACCCTAGACTCCTCTCCTTCTGTTTCCATCTTCCTTCTCTTTTCTCTTTTTATTCAGTCCTCTTCTATTTTATACTCAAAAATAGTAACCAAATATATCCATATCTGATAATCAGATATATCAAAATTATAGTTAAACATTTTTAAGTTCTTTCCTAAAACTAGTTGTTTTCCAATTAACTATTCTTTTATAGAGACCTTAGTTATACCTAAACTACTTAAATTCAATATTATCATTATATATTGATATTTTTACAATATGTAACAGTATACCTGTATATTATTTAAATACCTCAAACTTTATTCGTTAACAAGTCTTATGTAAATTTACAATCTCTAAATATGTATAAGTTTACTCCATACCTTTAACATTTTACCCTTTACTGTAACTATTCATTAATGTAGCGCTTACCCCCGAAGAAGAGTAACCTTGCAGATACAGGCTGTGGATAATAGAAGCAGTCCTGCCTCCAATGAATGTGTTTGTCCTGTCGCCACCCCAGCCGGAGTGGGCATAGCGCCTCTGAACAGGTCCCTCTCACAGGCCTGGCAGCCAGAAAGTCACTGAGAATGCTGAGAAGGAACAAGTCTCTGCCACCGACTTAGCTCTAATAAATTAGTAAAGGCCTCTGCCACAGGTCCGATACTTATCCAAACCTACCCTGAACCCGGAGACCTTCCCAAATTCCTCCACCACGCCCATCAGTGAGACAAAGCACCGCTCTGTGCCATCCAGGTAAATCAGGGCATCTTCTGCTTACTGTAAGGTACCTGTAAAAGGTAGTGTCCGAAGTGGAACAGGTATGCTGGAGATCCAGGCAAAGCGTCGTCAGGCAGATACGGTTGGCAACGGATCAGGCAAAATAGTTCACAATCGGATTCCGGAGAAGGGTCAGGCAGGCAAAGGTCATACACGATCTGGCGGTAAAGTACAAAATCAGCAGGCTGTAGAATAGTCGGGATATCAGGCAGGAGTTCAATACAATGCAGATCACTGAAGACAAAACACCCAGGAAGTAATCCAAATAAACGGGCGCTGAGTGATGACCTCACTTCCTATTTAAAGGCTGTCCAGAATGGAAATTGTCCACAGCTGGCAGCAGGTGGAGCTAGTGAGTCCGAGGTGTGTGTTGAACACAATAAGGATATTCCCAAGGCCTAGATCTCTTCTGTGGCACATCAGGTAAGGCTATGGTTTAAGACCAGGAAGACCCAGGTTCGAATACACCCCGGGACATGACAGGGCCCCCTCCCCAATGGACCCCTCCGGGGGCCTAGCGGGGTTTAGTGGGGAACGAGGCATGGAAGTCTCGTATAAGAGAAGGGGCATGCAGATCTTTGGCTGGAACCCAGGAGCGGTCTGTGACAGGATATCCCTTCCAATGAACCAGATACCGAAGGCCACGGCCATGTCTTCTGGAATCAAGAATCTTGGAGATTCAAACTCACTTTGTCCATCAACAAGAACAGGAGGAGGTAGCTGTTGTGATCTGGAGTAGCGGTTGAAAATAGCTTTTTTGAGGAGGGAAACGTGAAACACAGGATGTATCCGGAGAGAGGAAGGTAATTTTAAGCGATAGGAAACTGGCCCAACTCGAGCAATGATCCTGTAAGGACCAATGAATCGAGGGCCCAATTTGGTAGAAGGTTGTTTCAGTCTCACATACTTGGTTGATAGCCAAACTCTGTCCCCCACCACATATGGAGGTATATGGCGTCTTCGTCTGTTGGAAAAAAGTCTGTACTTGCCTGCTGACTTTTGTAGTAATGAACGAATCTTCTTCCAATGTAGTAGAATATTCTTTACCCGCTGATCTGCTGCTGGTACACCAGAAGAAGGCTGAAGTAGAGGAAAAGTCTGAGGGTGATAGCCTAGGGCTGCGTAGAATGGTGTGGTATGAAGAGCACTGTGCCAACGGGAATTTAGGGCGAACTCAGCTAAAGGCAAGTACTCAGACCAGTTGGAGTGTAAGGCATTGACATAATGTCGAAGATAGGTTTCTAGGGTCTGGTTCATGCGTTCGGTTTGACCATCAGTTTGCGGGTGATGTGAAGTAGAGAGCGAGAGCGTTACTCCCAGTTTCTTGCAGAACGCTCTCCAGAATCGGGAAACGAACTGGGATCCGCGGTCTGAGACGACATTGGTAGGTATGCCATGATGTTTTACAATATGGGAAAGGAAAAGAGTGGACAGTGCTTTCGCTGTAGGTAATCCCGGGAGCGGCACAAAATGAGACATTTTGGAAAAGCGATCCACTGTGACCCATATAGCAGTCATGCCCTCGGACTTGGGTAAGTCTACAATGAAGTCCATGGTCAAATGGGTCCAAGGCTGGCGAGGTGCCGGAAGTGGATGTAACAGTCCAGCAGGCAACGTGCGGGGTACTTTATTAGCAGCACAAGTTGGGCAGGCAGCCACATAGTCAGTAACATCCTTTTTCATATGAGGCCACCATACATGACGTTGCAAGGTCTTAAGAGTGATGGTGACACCAGGGTGACCGGATAACACGCCATTATGTGCCCAGAGGAGTACAGGTTTTCTGAGACTAGGGGCTACGTACAGGCGACCTGGTGGTATCTTCAAGCCCTGGGGAACACGATTCTGGGATTCTTGTAGCTGTTGGGAAAGAGCCGTGGAGATCTGCGCAACAATTTTGTGAGGTGGGATTATATACTGCTCGCCTGGTTGATCTTCTTCAGAGGTAGCGAACTGTCTGGAAAGAGCATCGGCTTTTTTGTTTCTATGCCCTGGAACATAAGAAAGGACAAAATTAAAACGGGAGAAAAACAGAGCCCATCGAGCCTGACGTGAGTTCAGACGTCTAGCAGTCTGAAGATACAGTAGGTTTTTATGGTCAGTGAGGATAGTAAAAGGCTTGGGAGCCCCTTCCAGAAGGTGTCGCCATTCAGACAATGCCAATTTGATGGCCAGTAGTTCTCGATTCCCAACATCATAATTCATCTCTGCAGGAGAAAACTTTCCAGAGAAAAAAGCTACTGGATGGATTCTACCAGACTTTGGCTGTCTCTGGGAGAGTACGGCACCTGCTCCAACCTCAGAGGCATCAACCTCAACAATGTACTGGAGATCAGGATTTGGATGCTGAAGAATTGGAGCTTTACTGAACGTGTCCTTTAATCGCTGGAAAGCCGATCTTGCTTCTGAAGACCACACCTTACAATTTGTACCCTTCTTAGTCATGGCAGTAAGGGGTGCCGCAATGGAGGCAAAACTTTTAATGAAGCGTCTGTAGTAATTTGCAAACCCTAAAAAGCTTTGGAGTCCTCTTAAAGTGGTCGGTTGGGGCCATTGCAAGACAGCGGAAAGTTTTTGAGGGTCCATTTGGAAACCGTCAGCACTTATGATGTACCCAAGGAAAGGAATACAGCTTTGATGAAAACTGCATTTTTCGATTTTTGCATAAAGATGGTTTTCTCTAAGTCGTTGTAATACCTGTTTCACATGCGAGATGTGCTCTAGATGAGTCTTGGAAAAGATTAAAATGTCGTCCAAGTAGATGATCACAAAGCGGTTGCTGAAATCATGGAAAATTTCATTCATGAAACGTTGAAAGACAGCAGGTGCGTTACACAACCCAAATGGCATGACCAAATATTCAAAGTGTCCATTACGAGTGTTGAATGCTGTCTTCCTCTCGTCCCCCTCTTTAATTCGAATCAGGTTATATGCCCCTCGTAGGTCTAGCTTGGAGAAGATGACAGCCCCCTTAAGTACATCAAACAGTTCAAGAATGAGAGGCAAAGGGTAGGAGTCCTTTACAGTGATTTGATTTAACCCCCGATAGTCTATGCATGGTCGAAGGCCCCCATCTTTCTTTTCAACGAAGAAAAAACCTGCTCCTACTGGAGAAGAAGAGGGTCGCATAAAACCTCTTTCCAAGTTGTCTCTTACGTATTCCTCCATAGACTTTTGTTCAGGCAGAGACAAGGGGTAGGTCTTTCCTTTGGGAAGAGGTGCTCCGGGAATCAATTTAATTGTACAGTCAAAAGGACGATGTGGAGGTAACACCTCTGCCTTTTGCTTGCAAAATACATCTGCAAAGTCATGGTATTCACGAGGCAAGGTAGGTGGAATAGTCACAGGAGCCAACATGCAAGCAGAAAGTCTTTTGGGTTGAGACAAACAATTAGGGCGACAGCACGATCCCCAGGAGGTTAGTTCTCCCTTTTCCCAATCAAAAGAAGGGTTGTGAAGTTGCAACCATGGGTAACCAAGGATGATAGGCAGAAGCGGAGAATCAATGAGAGACAAGACAACTTCCTCTTTGTGGAGGAGGCCTACCTGAAGGGTGATTGTCGTAGTCTCGAATTTCACAATGCCATCTCCCAAGGGCTGTCCATTCAGGGTGGTAATATTCAGGGGTCTAGACTTTGGAACAAACGGGATGTTGTTCTTTCTTGCAAAATTGTAGTCCAAGAATATGCCAGCAGCTCCAGAATCCACAAACGCCTCGCAGAAAACAAGCTTAGAAGGTAAATGGATAGTAGCCGGAACAGTAATCTTGGTCTTGGAGGATCTACCTGTAAGGTCTAAGCCAGCTCCTCCAACACTGGTTAGACCCTGCCTTTTACTGGACGGGAAGGGCAGACAGATACTAAATGTCCTTTAAGTCCACAGTACAGGCATAGGCCCAATGAACGCCTCCTTTGTTTCTCTGACTCAGTTAGGTGGAGACGGCTCACATCCATGGGTTCCACAGGTGCCTGGGGTTCAACAGAGGTTTCAGGTTCTGGCTGAGGTGATGCTTGGAAGTTAGGGGCCAAACGGTAAACTGGCTTAGGAAACTTGCGGGTTCTAAGTCTCTCTTGGCACCTTTCATGGTACCGAACATCCAGACGAACACACAGCTCTATGAATTTCTCAAGGTCTTCTGGGAGATCCTTATAGACTAATTCATCCTTGATGCGATCTGTGAGACCTTTTCGGAAGGCTGCACGTAATGCCCTTGAGTCCCAATTAGTCTCAGCAGCAAGGGTACGGAACTCAATAGCATACTGTGCCACAGATCTGGTGCCTTGTTGTATGTCCAAGAGGGAGTACTCAGCTGCAGATGCTCTATCTGGCTTGTCAAATACAGTCTGGAGAGAAGCCAGAAATTTCTCAGCATCTTGAAGTATAGGATCGTTTCGTTCCAAATAAGGAGAGACCCAGGCCAGGGCCTTCCCCTTTAACAAGGAAATTACAAAAGTCACTTTGGCAGATGAAGTGCTAAAAGTCACAGGGTTGTTGCGGAAATGCAAACGGCAAACATTTAAAAAGCCTCTGCAGTCCTCAGTATCACCACCAAACTTGTCAGGCAAGGGAAGTTTTGGTGGTACAGAAGAGGCGGGTTGGACTGTAGCAGAAGTAGGATCCGGCATCTGGACCGTTGCAGAGGAACCAGGCAAACAAGATTTAAGCATAGTGCAAAGTTCATCTAACTTGGCGTCCAGGGAAGAAAGATGCTGTTCATGCGCTCCGATCAGTTGTCCCTGACGTGTAATCGCCTTAACAATCTCAGCAGGGTCCACTGCCATTGTGGCCCGTTTATTATGTAAGGTACCTGTAAAAGGTAGTGTCCGAAGTGGAACAGGTATGCTGGAGATCCAGGCAAAGCGTCGTCAGGCAGATACGGTTGGCAACGGATCAGGCAAAATAGTTCACAATCGGATTCCGGAGAAGGGTCAGGCAGGCAAAGGTCATACACGATCTGGCGGTAAAGTACAAAATCAGCAGGCTGTAGAATAGTCGGGATATCAGGCAGGAGTTCAATACAATGCAGATCACTGAAGACAAAACACCCAGGAAGTAATCCAAATAAACGGGCGCTGAGTGATGACCTCACTTCCTATTTAAAGGCTGTCCAGAATGGAAATTGTCCACAGCTGGCAGCAGGTGGAGCTAGTGAGTCCGAGGTGTGTGTTGAACACAATAAGGATATTCCCAAGGCCTAGATCTCTTCTGTGGCACATCAGGTAAGGCTATGGTTTAAGACCAGGAAGACCCAGGTTCGAATACACCCCGGGACATGACACTTACAGAGAGATCTTTTCAGAGAGGGAACCATAACAGATGCCCCCCACCTCCGCCGTCTGCGCACCGTCAGAGCCAAAGGCTCAATGACCAGAGCGAACAGGAGCGGCGAGAGCGGGCAGCCCTGCCTGGTTCCCCTCTGCAAAGTAAAGACATCAGAAACATCTCACACCAAGTAGCTTTAGGTGCAAACTACAGAGCACACGGGCAGTACACACCAAGTAGCTTTAGGTGCAAACTACAGAGCACACCAAGTAGCTTTAGGTGCAAAATACAGAGCACACGGGCAGTACACACCAAGTAGCTTTAGGTGCAATGAGTTATCATGGGTTTTAGAAAGAATACCCGCACACTACCCAATGAATCCATATACAGGAAGCAGGCAGTAACATAAAGGATTACTAAGATACAGTGGATTGAAAAAAAAAAAAAAACATGCGGTTTAGTAATTATGTATATGAGCGTATCATTTATTTATTTTTTTCGGTGAGGGAGTGGATCTTGGGTGGGAGTTCCCACACTTTTTTCCCCAGGACTTGACCCCTGAGCCATAACCAATGATACCATTTATAACTTTGAAGAAAATATGGAATTCTTGGATGAAATATTTTTTCCCTACAGATCTTGACAATACCCTATTGAGACCTTGCCAAAACAAAAGGAACCCTAGACTCCTCTCCTTCTGTTTCCATCTTCCTTCTCTTTTCTCTTTTTATTCAGTCCTCTTCTATTTTATACTCAAAAATAGTAACCAAATATATCCATATCTGATAATCAGATATATCAAAATTATAGTTAAACATTTTTAAGTTCTTTCCTAAAACTAGTTGTTTTCCAATTAACTATTCTTTTATAGAGACCTTAGTTATACCTAAACTACTTAAATTCAATATTATCATTATATATTGATATTTTTACAATATGTAACAGTATACCTGTATATTATTTAAATACCTCAAACTTTATTCGTTAACAAGTCTTATGTAAATTTACAATCTCTAAATATGTATAAGTTTACTCCATACCTTTAACATTTTACCCTTTACTGTAACTATTCATTAATGTAGCGCTTACCCCCGAAGAAGAGTAACCTTGCAGATACAGGCTGTGGATAATAGAAGCAGTCCTGCCTCCAATGAATGTGTTTGTCCTGTCGCCACCCCAGCCGGAGTGGGCATAGCGCCCCTGGACAGGTCCCTCTCACAGGCCTGGCAGCCAGAAAGTCACTGAGAATGCTGAGAAGGAACAAGTCTCTGCCACCGACTTAGCTCTAATAAATTAGTAAAGGCCTCTGCCACAGGTCCGATACTTGAGAACGATAAAGCAAATCCTTTCAGTCAGTAATTAAGGAGCCACCGACTGACAGTTTGCTGCATACAACCTGTCAGTGTCCTGTCACTCAGATCCCTGATGGTTTTGTCTGCGCCCTTTTGGTTCACCTGCCTCCGGGTTCACGTCAGACCGACTCCCCACTGAACAGCACCCAGCTTGGGATCCTTTTCTCTTGAAGTGTGGGGACCCAGTAAGTCACTGGGGCTCCTTGGCAATTTCAGTTGCCCAGAGCCATGAGGGCCCAGAGTTTGGAACTCCGCGTAGCACAGGCCCCGGCCAGGTAGGCCATAGTGGTGGGGCCCGTGATGTGCGCACACCCTAAAGGTGGGTGCCGCACCCAGAACCAGGAACCTGCGAAGAACCTCGGAAAATGGCGTCTGCCTCAGATATACCCTCCCCCTGCATGCCCCGCGAGGGAAACACTCCTCTAATGGACTGCTGAGGAAAAGTGGCTCTGTCTGAACCCCTCTGGTGCCACCTGCTGCCCAGAGATGAGACCGCATCTCTGGAGCACAGAATGACCCACAGGACAATTCAGGGCTGACAGCAGCCCAAATTTACCATAGATCAACCTGGGTGAGAGCAGGTAAGTCTCTTACCCCACTAAATTTACAATAGCGTCACTTCTGAAACAAATAATAAACAAATTTGACTAGAAAGGTAGTAATATATGTAGAAAAATACAAATTGTATTTATTAAAGAGATCTTCAAAATATAGGTGCATACATCACTGTATATAGAATAGATAAAAGCATAAGTACAGTTGATACAATTAGAGTTGTTGATCTTCAATAATCCTGGCTGATTTATTTTTTTATTTTATTTTTTATTTAACATGAGCAATAAAGTAATACACTTGTGAATAAGCACACATAATATACAGAAACTCAATTGAGCAGGTTTCACAATTCTGGATGCTGCGAACATGTAAAGCAGGAAAAACAATAAAACAACATAACTAACTACTGACATTTGCCACAGTAAGACTGAGCAATTGGATATAGGTCTGGCAGCAGATCTCATAGAAACCAATGGAACATGTGTACAGATGAGGTTGCTACCAAGCTCCAGGATCCCTTTAAAGAGGGAGTGGGGGTGAGATGGGGGGTAAGGAGAAGAAGGGGAGCTATGGAAGGAGGTGAAGGCACCTGATAAGAGAGTCAGGGCCTGCGATTAACAAAGTACAGCTGAAACATCCACAGCTCTAAGGGAGAGGGGCAAAATCAGCACCGTCAGTCGCAGAGCCACACCGCCACTGACGAAGAGTGCCAGAGCTATTCAGATCATAAGATGTCTAGCTTTGACCAATGCCGCCCACATTTTGTAGACTGGGGATGTGATATAGGAGTGGTTGCAGACTGCGAACATGATATAGGGGTGGTTGCAGACTGGGGACATGAGCAATGTTGCCAACCGTCTGTATTTTTAGGGACAGTTCGTAAAAACGGGCACTTTTTTCTCCCGTTCGTAAATCTCTGTGGTTGCAGGAATGTGCCAGTAAAAATAGCCGAGATCGGTTCGGCTTGGAACTGCGCATGGAGATTGGAGGCAGGGGGTGATGGTGGCTGCGGTGGCACCGCAGAAGGGGATAGAGGCAGGGGGTGATTGGAGGCAGGGGGTGTTAGTGGCACTGCAGAGGGGGATGGTGGCACCGCAGAGGGTGGGGGATGGAGACAGGGGTTGTTGGTGGCACCTCAGAGGGGGGTGGAGGCAGGGGACAATGGAGGCAGGGGGTGATTGGAGGCAGGGGGCCTGGGGGACATTGGAGACAGGGGGATATTGGAGCTAGAGGGAGATTGTGGCACCGCAGTGGGAAGTTAAGGCAGGGGGTGTTGGTGGCAGAGGGGGGTGAAGGCAGGGGGTGTTGGTGGCAGAGGGGGATGGAGGCAGGGGGTGATGTGACTAAATTATTTGCCCTTATTATATCGAAAATACCAAATATATGTTTTTTTACCCTAATATCTATCTTAAATCACATTGCTATTTGCCTAGCGTACTTGTTTGTAAATACTGAAAAATGCACCTAAAAATGTAATTTAGTAACTTTTGTAAAATGCCAGTAAAAATGTGGCTGCGCCAGTAAATTTCGGGTGTCGTGACAGTAAATTTCAATCTGGTAGGTTGGCAACACTGGACATGATATAGGGGTGGTTGCAGACTGATAGAGGGTAGGGGTGCGCATCTTCACTGACCTCGCGATTCGATTACGATTATCCTGTCCACGATTAGATTCGATTCCGCAATGCATTACGATGCATCAAGATTATCGTGCTCGGTTTTCATCCAAAAAATTCAAGCAGTCAGAAGAACTCAATTTTTTTATTTTATCTGTTAAAAAAAAACACACACACACACACAACACTCCCTGCATGTAGCAAAGCGTAAACACATCAGACAACTTAAAGAGGAGCAGACTGCCCCCAAAACACTACAAGAGAGGGTCAGACCCTGCAGACCTACTACATGAGAGGGTCAGAGCCTGCAGGCATGATACAAGAGAGGATCGGATCCTGCAGGCATGATACAAGAGAGGGCCAGAGACTGCGGACATGATACAGGAGAGGGCCAGAGACTGCGGACATGATACACGAGTGGGCCAGAGACTGCAGACATGATACAAGAGAGGGCCAGAGACTGAGGACATGATACAAGAGAGGGCCAGAGACTGCGGACATGATACAAGAGAGGGCCAGAGACTGCGGACATGATACAGGAGAGGGCCAGAGACTGCGGACATGATACACACACAATGCCTGGGATGCATATATATATATATATATATATATATATATATACACTAAGGGCCAGATTCAGGTAGGACTTACGCCGACGTATCTCGAGATGCGCCGTGTAACTCAAAATGTGCGCCGTTGTATCTGTGCGCCGTACCCACAAAAATCGATACGCTTGAAAATAGGCTTCTTCCGACCGTCGTAACTTTCCTACGCCGGTGTATCGTGGGCGCATATTTACGCTGGACGCATCTTGGGCGTCCATTGATTTCCTATTCAAATATGCAAATGAGGGAGATACGCCGATTCGCGAACGTACTTGCGCCCGATGCGGGCTACGCGCGCCACGCCTAAGTTGTACTTCCGGCGCAAAGTTACCCCTCATAAAGCAGTGGTAAGTCAGTAGCAGACGTGCACAGGTCAGCTGGAGAGCAGCTACCATTACGGAAGAGCTGAGCAACCACACTTGCAGGACAACACATCCGTATGCCAACATGCCAGGGGCAGCAGTGGTCCTAGCACTACTACTGTGGCCACAGACACGGAGGACGAGGGCACGGGAGAGGATATACCGAACGCGCATTAACGTCTTTGGCATGGGGGATTTGATGTATCGCATCTGAAGATTCAGCCCTGATGCCATCCTGGAATTAGCCACAGCCCTGCATGATGAAATCACCAGCCAGACAGATCACTCACAAGCAGTGCAGCCACTGGTCAAGGTACTGGCAACACTCCATTTCTTTGCCAGTGGATCTTTTCAGTGTACAAGTGGAGTAGTGGCTGAGATGTCACAATCGACCATGAGCAGATGTGTGCACCAGGTTGTCCCCACAATCCTCACACGCATGTCCCACAACATCATCAAACCCACCCATGAGAAAAAGAGGGGCAGGATGGATAGAATAAGTATTACCACCTACAATGTCAAGGGACTTAACTCCCCAGAAAAAAGATCTAAATTAAGAATGGAATTAGGGAAACTAAAAACACAAATTGTGTTTTTACAAGAAACGCATTTTAGAAAGGATAAGATACCTAAGATGCACTGTCAAAGATTTCCAGTAGTATACATGGGAGCTTCTCAGACTTCAAAAGCGAACGGAGTAGCAATCTTGTTGGCCAAAAACATAAAATGGAAAGAATCTAAGGTAATTGTAGATAAAGAGGGACGGTTTCTTATGGTGAAGGGGACCCTAAATGAACAAAAGGTCACTTTAATGAATATCTACCTCCCTAATGAAGACCCGGTCTCCGCGTTGGAAAAATTTGCGGACATTGTAAACCAACAAAGAGAGGGGGTTCTGATTCTGGGAGGAGATATGAATATGGTAATGGATCCGAAGTCGGATTCCTCCAAGGGGTCCTACAACATATCTAATACTAAACTGAGACAGGCGAAAACAATCCTTCAAAGCCTACAGTTAATAGACACTTGGAGGACTCTACATGTTCACGATAGGGACTATAGTTTTTACTCATCAAAACACAAAACATACACAAGAATAGACTATATATTCCTAGATCAAAAGATAGTGTTAAATCTAAGAGAAGCTTCAATGGGCTCATTCACGATCTCAGACCATGCCCCAGCTCACTGCACCATCGATTGGGGTACATCTGGTCCAAGAGAATGGATCTGGAGGATCAATGAATCATTAATTAAAGACCCAGAGTATGAAAATAAGGTGAATTGGGAAATAGAGAGGTTTTTTGAAATGAACAAAGAGGATGGAACAACACCGCTATGCAAATGGGAAACACACAAGTGCTATGTGAGAGGAATTCTTATCTCACTTGGGGCACAGCGGAAGAGGACTCTCAGCGCAAAATTAGATAGTTTGCTCGGGGAAATCCGAATAGCAGAAATTGAACATAAAACATCGCAAGGAATTCAGATCGAAGAGAAATTAACGTTGCTCCGAGATAAACTAAACCTACTACTCACAGAGAAGGCCAGGGCCAATTTAAGTAGATGTAGGAGGGCATATTATGAACATGGGAACAAACCGAGCAAGATGCTGGCCAATGCACTGAGAGAGACAAGAGCAAAAAAACATATTGAAAAAATAAAAACCAAAGGAGATAATCTAGTTAGTTCATCACATTTAATAGCCAAAGAATTTAAAGAATATTATAGCGGTTTGTACCACCTGGAAACCCAACCTATATTAGCAACAGGTCAGTGTAGAGTGGAGAGAGTAAAAGAATATCTCAGGGAGTCAGAGATGCCCACAATTCCAGAAGAAATGATAGCTAATATGGAGGGACCGATCACGACAGAGGAGTTTTTAGAAGCAATAAAGGAGATGAAACCGGGTAAATCCCCAGGCCCAGACGGCTATACCTTAACATATTATAAAACGTTTCAGGAAAAACTAGCACCTAAATTTCTAGAAGCCTTTAACTCGCTAAAAGATGGTCAGCAGATGCGTAGAGAAACACTAGAAGCACATATTGCAATTATCCCCAAGGAAGGGAAAGACCCAACTGTATGTCCCAGCTACCGACCAATATCCTTATTGAACGTTGATCTGAAGATATTTGCAAAAATAATCGCCAATAGAATCCTACCCTGTATCCCATCCTTAATACACCCAGATCAAGTGGGTTTTACCCCGGGGCGGGAGGGAAGAGAGAACACACAGAGACTTCTGAGTACTATCTATATGTCTCAACTCTATCAAAAGCCAACAGTATTAATATCAACAGATGCAGAGAAAGCTTTTGACAGAGTGGATTGGGGATTTTTGAGAACTATATTACAACATATTGGGTTGGGGGAAGGGATGAGAAATTGGATAGACAGTCTTTACTCCTGCCCTTCGGCCAGGGTGAAGGTAAACGAGGCAATTTCTGATCCCTTCCCAATACACAATGGGACAAGACAGGGGTGTCCACTCTCTCCAATAATCTTTATCCTTGTTCTGGAGCCGTTCTTGAGAACTGTACGGATTAATACAGACAAAAAAGGCTTTCGGATTAAGGGATCAGAGTATAAAGTAGCTGCATTTGCAGATGACCTCTTGTTCTCAATAACGGCCCCAGAGCTGTCCCTACCAGCCTTAATGAGGGAGATAGGGGAGTATGGAACTCTGTCCAATTTTAAGGTGAACTATAATAAATCAGAGGCGATGGGAGTGGAAGTTAACAGACAGGCACAACAACAACTAGCGACAAATTTTCCCTTTAGATGGACAGACTCCCATATACATGGGAACCAAAATACCAAAAAATCTGAATAGAACATTTGACCTAAATTTTGTTCCCTTGATAGGACAGTTCAAGGCAGACTTTCAGCGGTGGGATAAGGAAGTCTTTACATGGTTTGGGAGAATCAACATCATTAAAATGAACATTATGCCAAGACTACTTTATCTACTGCAGACCCTTCCAGTAAAGATTCCCTTGTTTTTTTTTTAGGATTTAAGAGTAAGATTTAGCAGGTTTATCTGGGCAGGAAAATCGGCGAGAGTACGACGTGAGATCCTGACGCTACCTAAGAGGAAGGGGGGGGGTGGGTTTACCAGACCCGATGGGATATTACGATGCAGTCCACTTAGCAAGGGTGGTAGAATGGTGTTCACACGAGAAATCTAAACCTTGGATTCTCATGGAACAAAAGATTACGAAGATCCCTCTGGAGGGCTTAGCGTGGATCCAAGAGGTTGATATCCCACAAGAGGTTAAAAAGCACCCCACCCTAGGCGCCACAATACGAGTTACAAAAAGGAAATTTAGCAAAAACAAGATCTCGGACTACACAAGTCCACTTGTCCCAGTGTTGGGGAACCCTAGGTTCCAACTAGGTATTACAGATCACCATTTTGGTATTCTTAGACGCGCAGGAATGAGCAGGCTAATACACTTTGATACAGACAACCAAAGGGCCGGTGGGGGAGAGATAGATGAGGACCCCAGAAGGGAGTTGGACCCAATGAGAGAAATTCAGCTAAGAGCAGCAATTAGAGCACTAAGCCCACAAAACACTTCAAGAAGAGAACTTTCAGGGTTCGAAGAAACATGCCTGAAGGGTGAATCGCTGAGACATGGTCTGTCATTAATGTACAGCCTGCTGGTAGACACAGAAGCGCCCAAAAACCTACCATTCATACAAGCATGGGAAAGGGACTTAGGGATAGAATTCTCAGAGACTCAGAAAACAAAAATGTTCTCCTTTACGCATAAGGCCTCCCTAGCTACCAAATACCAGGAAGGAAGCTACAAGATCTTAACTAGATGGTATAAAACCCCTGCCGTACTGAAACGTATCTTCCCAGAAACTTCAGATCGCTGTTGGGGGTGTGGAGAGGAGGAGGGTACAATCTTACATATTTTTTGGGAATGTGTAAAAGTGAAGGAATTTTGGAAAATGATCGAGGGCACGATAAAAGAAATTACTGAAGTGGAGCTGGGAGGAAACCCAGCCACCTACTTATTATATGATTTTCCACTTTCCATGGCAAAGTTTAAAAATTCCCTGCTTAGACACCTACTGACGGCAGCAAGGGCTTGTATCCCAATTTTGTGGAAAAGCACATCTACACCAACTAGACAACAATGGCTAGACAGAGTAACGGAGATCCAGCTGATGGAGAATCTGACGATGGGAATAAGAGAGCAAGAGGAGAAGTATAGACAAACGTGGGCCCCATATATAGGGTATAGAGAACGAGTCAGGTGAGAGGGGGGGGGGGAACGTGGGGGAGGGGGGTGGAGAGAGGAAGAGAGAAAACTGCCTTTTTTTTTTTTTTGGGGGGGGGGGGGAAGGGGGGTAGGGTAAGGGGGGGACGGGGGGATGGGGGGAAATAGGAGAATACAACGCTATATCTATAGGTGGTAGGAAGGAACAGGATTGTTAAGAGCTCGTTAAGAGGAACACGGTTTGAAATAACAATCCTAAAATAATTGTTAATATGGTCTAAATGTTAATGTAAGCCTCATAGACTTGTAACTAATGTTTAATGTATGAAAAATAAAATAGAGAATTAAAAAAAAAAAAAACCACCCATGAGCATCTGCGGCAGAAGGTAATGCAGGATTTCTACAGAATTGCAGGATTCCCATGCACCATCGGGGCCATTGATTGCACCCATGTGGCACTACAGCCCCCCGTGCCACAGAGCACATATACCGCAATCGTAAGCATTGGCATTCCATCAACATACAGGCGATCGCCGATGCCAAATACCTCATATGGCACGTCCGTACCAAACCCCCGTAGTCCAGCCACGACAGCTACATATACCATCAAAGCAACATCCCAACAGAAATCGAACAGAACGTGTACAAGGACAGCTGGCTGGTTGGTGAGTGACATGGGTGTCAGGCATGACTGTCCGACCCCATGATGCAGACATCTAGAGGGGCAAATGCACGGCTAACATCCTCCTGTCTTTCCCCTTGCAGGTGACTCGGCATATGCACTTGGGCCCCATCTCCTGACTCCATACCGGAATCCCCAAACCAGAGGAGAGAGAAGATACAATGATGCACACATACGCACCCGTGCAGTGGTGGAGCGCACATTTGGCCTCCTGAAGTCACGTTTCCGATGCCTGGATAAGTCCGGGGGGGGGGGGGGGGCCCTGTTGTATTCCTCAAATTTTGTGTGTCAGATCATTGGTGCATGTTGTGTGCTGCACAACTACGCCATGAGAAAGGGCCTGGAGATTGACATATGCGATGACCTGACCCCCAACCACACAGTCCCCCCCTGCCTGAGACTACCCCGTCTGGTGAGGGTAGAGCAGTCAGGAGAGTCCTCGTGGTAGGCATCTTTGCACGTTAAACACACACACATTCATCATGGCACACGGACAATGCACGCATGCACACCACTGTGGTCCTTAGATCACACACACCACATTCACGTCACATTGGATTAGCCCAAGTCCACCATGCAGGACTTGGGAGCAGCAACGCCACGCCAAGGCCCCAAGTATGTCGCTGTCCATTCATACCACATTCACATGGTCATGAGGATAACCTCTCCCCGACGACCCAGGGTGACAAACCTTAATGGCAGGAGTGCCACCCCCACATTCACACACCAGTCACACTGTAGCCTGCACTCCTCACCATGTGCAGATACTACAAAATAAATAGACTCATAACCTGAGTATCAAAAAAAAATTTAGAAACTTATAACCTGAGTATACAAAGAAACAAAAAAACTCATCACGTGAGCAAAAAAAAATAAGGAGGGTTGGGAGGGTGCAGGGATGATGGGAACCTCCACAAGGTATAAAACGTTCTCCAGATTACCATGCTCCTCCACCACTTCCTCGAGAGAGGTGTGGGCACTCCCCTCTGGGGATGGCGTGGGTCGCCCAGCAGCCGACGACGGCCCAGCTTTCTCCAGCACATCTGTGGATGACACAAAACATTCACATTTTGGTGGACCCACACACTTGGCCAGGCCCGTCGGAACCCGACAGGCAAAGTAAGCAATTGCCTGTGGCCCCCGAGCTGGCCAGGGGCCCCAGCAGGGAGGGCCCTTGCCGCACTGCCGCGTCCTCCTGCAGTCCGGTCGGCCGTGTACCATAACCTCGCGGTACAGGAGATTCAGGTTCCTGTTCCCGCCGGACTGACAGGAAGTGCACACACTGAGTGTTCACTTCCTTTCAGTCCGGCCCCGAGAACAGCAAACTGAATCTCCTGTACCGCACGGTTATGGTACACGGCCGACCGGACTGCAGGAGTATGCGGCAAGGGCCCTTCCTGCTGGGGCCCCTGTGCGGACACCAACAATTGCCGACGTGTGCGTGTGAGGCGGAGGATAAAACACACTTACCTGTACTCAAGGCCTGGTCACTGGAGTCAAAACCCTCGATGCCCTCCACCTGCTCCTCCCGCAGCAGGCATTGGGCGATGACCTCCTCCTCATCCGTCAATCGCAAAGATGTGGCTGGTCCTCCTCCTGTGCCCCTGGTGTGCCTCCTTATAAGCGCCAGCTTGTCCCGGACCTTCCGTCTCAGATCATTAATTTTTTTGGCAATATCTTCGGGCTTCCTGGTCTCATGCCCTACTGTATTGACCTGAAGGGTGATCTCCTTGAAAATCTCCCTCTTCCGTGCCTTGCTGGTCTGGGCACTTTGGGCACCATGGAGGAACTTGTCATATTTGGCCATTCCAGTCACAATAAAAGCCCTCTCCTCCGTAGAAAAGTTCCTCTTCCTCCTCTCCTTGCCTCCATTCCTAGCTTCCACCATCACCCAGCAAAAGTACCTTGCTTTAGGGGGGGGGGGGGGAAACAAGCAGGATGTACTTTTGCGACGGACGGGCGCATGTCTGGGCGTATTTATGCGCTCGGCATAAGCCGGTGGGCCGGCGTATCCCAGGAAGTTGTGTCGGCGTAGTTGTGAGCATGCGCCTAGGGACACAAATCGTACATCCATGTCAATGCGCATGCGCCATTTTAGATACGCCGGGCGTAAAGCATTGCACTACGCTCGGACGATCATTTGCATAAGGTCACACCCACTTCCACTTACGCTGCCTTACGCCGACGAAATTACGTTGGGAGCATTTCCATTGTGATTAGTGTGCTTGCCGCCCTGCGCCTCGTCGGCGTAGCGTATATTCGCTACGCTACGCCCGCCTAAATATGTGCCAATCTACCTGAATCTGGCCCTAAATACACTGACTGCAGCTACCTGAATCTAACTGCTCTCTCTCACAACGCCGCAACACACTACACAAGGCTGACGGCGGTCTTATATAGTGTGGGGCATGTACTTAATCCCCCTGAGCCATGATTGGCCAGAGGCACCATGCCTTTGGCCACTTATGGCTCTCTGTGCTGACGGCGCTGTGTTTGGCCAAAGCATGCGGGTCATAGTGCATGCTTGGCCAATCATCAACCAGTAATGCACTGCGATGACACAGTGAATTATGGGCCGTGACGCGCCACTCGAATTTGGCATGTATGACCCATAGTGTTTGAAATTCGTCAAACGATCGAACAGCCGATGTTTGAGTCAAACTCATGTTCGACTCGAACTTGAAGCTCATCCTTATCGTGCATTATATTAGCCATCTCTTCCTATGGACTGTGATGAAACAAATACTACTACCACTACAGCTCCACATTTCCTGTTCTAGCATACATACATAAAATGACAGGATCTCTTATAACATTTATCATAAATATTTTTCAATAAAATAAACATATATAAATAAACATTTACATCATTTTATAAATATTTACATTTAGTTACAACAGTTACATTTTAAGCACCCCGAAGCTGTTTTGTGACAAAAGCATAAATTCCAATGGCTCGTCTAATGGCCATGTCTCCTCCCAGCCACCAGGGGTCAGTGTGTGATTTTCGTCAGCTTTTGTTTTTCTCTCCTATCTTCCGGAGATAATTGTGCTGTTGCTCTTGTTTGTCGCTGTGTGTCCGGCTCGTTGTGTTTGTCGGTGCGGTGGAATAGGAGGACTCCTCAGGTAGGTGATTTGTGGTGTACACGTCCAGGCGGTACACTGTTCCCATTTATATGACCTAGGTGTGTGTATCATATTATTGTCTAAGTGGCGCATTTAGAGGTGATATGCCGGTGGTGTAGAGCTCGGTGTTGTGACCCTCCATTGTACGACATACTCGGTACACCCCGCCAGTGGAAGGATACAAGCAGTGCTCTGATGTATACAGCGACACACTGACCGTCCTAATAACGTACCTTGTCCCAGCATGCTTAATATCACGTCTCGTGTAGATATAAACCCCCATCTGAGTGATTATTAGTTTGGGAAAGAGATAAATATGCCTTAAAAAAAAAAAAAATACGTATTCACCTTTTTTTATCCTTTGTTGCTGATCTCCTGTAGTCTCTTCCCTCCTCCTTCCTGTCCTCATCTCTTCCAGTGATGGGTCACAACATTTCAATGGAGGCTCTTCTGATGGGGACAACAGTGGACCATTGCTGTGTGTACATCTCCAGCCTAAGGCTGGCTAAAGAAGCATCCAATCTCAGCCAGTTCAGCTGCGATTTCTTCCATCCATGGACAGGCTGATCGATCTCATTACAGCCAGCCTGTTTGACTTTTTTTAAAGTGGAGGTCCACCCTAAAAAGGAAAAAATAAAAAATTACACAAATTCTACAAAAATTGTTTTACTTACCAGAAATTGCGGTTGCTAGGCCGATCTTCCTAGTCGGTGGCTGGTCTTCATCCTCGCATTGTCTTCTGGGGAATGGTGCGCGCTGCCTTCTGGGATCTGTGTGTATCCCAGAGTGCAGCTGCCCATTCATATAGACTCGCGCATTCGCAGTAGGAAACGGCAGTGAAGCTGCAAGGCTCCACTGCCTGTTACCCTTAGTGAGGATGGCGGTGCCAGGTCCTGCAACGATCAGGGGGGCCGACATCGCAGGCTCCTAGGACAGGTAAGTGTTATTAAAAGTCAGCAGCTACAGTGTTTTTGGGGGTGGGCGGAGTGAAATAAGGATTGAGGGAGAGTTGAGAAGAAAGGCTGTGATATTTTGGGGGAAGAAAATGGGAATGGGAGGGTCATTGGGAGACATGGGGGCAGAGGTGATAGCTGGTGGGGGAAGGAGGCGGCAGCACAGGGTGGTCACAGCACAGGGCATTAGGAGGATGTTGGGTACAGACTTGTCTGTAAACTGACACCGTACATTATTTAGAGACTTTGTGTGTGTGTAATATGTAAAAACTGGTCTGTATATACTGTATGGTGCTAGTGTATAAGCCTGGACTGTACATACTACACTAACCTGTTTGCAGGACTTGCTCCCCTCAATAATAAGTTCTGCTTCCACAGCTGCCTCACGCTAGAGAAACACATGCTGATGTTGTCTTGTCCTTGGCGACCCACCCACTCTCTGTCGTTTGAAAGCAGCCAGCTCTCTTTACAGGAAGGGAGGAGTCATGACATCACCCATCCTCTTCTCGTTTACAGAGGCAGGAGAGGATCGCGGCAGTGCTGCATAATGTAAAAAGACAGCCGGGAGCAGGAGTGTCAGTGTGGCCAGCTGTCGGACTCTTGCCACTGTGATGAGGGTTTTCCCGTACCCCCCCCTGTCCTGGTGCTGTGATGCGCGTACTGCTCCGAACCCCACTGCCGGAGGGGATGAGATGTCCCACCCCCAGCTCATGTCACTTCCGATATCTGAGCATTTTCACGGGTATCGTTGCATCGCTAATTGTGTTGGTTCTTATAACAGTGATCATCATTGTTATAAGCAATATTAGTGTTAACAACCCCTTGATCCCATCCCTGGAAGGAAGGAAAATTTCATAACCTATGGGCTGCTTAAAGCGTTTTTTTATCCTGTAGAAAAAAAATGGATCCTGTTCCTTTTTTAAAGCATGAGTAATGGCTTAGTGCTGTGCAATTTGGCCCCCTGTATCACCTGAAATACCTGGCTGATCCTGCCTGGTTCTTCCCTACCCTTTGTAAGCTGACCACGATTTATCATGGCTGCTGTGCCCTGATACCGTGGTCGGTTTACACTCCTCCTCCATTCGCTGTTATTAGGTTCTACAGGAAGATTGGTGAATTTGACTATAATGGGTCAGACAGGGGGTCGGTCCTATTGGTGGGTGAAATGGGGGAGAGGGCTATGGCAGGTGATAAGAAAATTCACTTGTTACAAGCATCCATTGGAAATGATACTATTTGTAGTAAAAAAAAAAAAATGCAACATACGTGTGCAAAACGTGACAATGAATTAAAGTGTTAGTTCACCAATGCCAGAAGTCTGCCAAGCAAAATGGGTAAGTTTGAAGCTCTGGTGCATGAGGAGAACTATGATTTACTTGGTATTACTGAATCTTGGCTTCATCTTTTATTTTTCACATGACTGGGCTATTTTTATTCCTGGATATGCTCTCTTTCAGAAAGACAGGGTAAAACGGAGGGGTGGTGGGGTCTGTCTCTATGGGAGAAGTGATCTCAAAGCGAGTGTGAACGAGGACATAGTTGATGGACAGTGTGTGATGGGTCTGAAGCATTATGATGGAACTGTATATGGGTGTGTGTACTACAAAGGTTGTCATTGGAGTTTGTTATAGCCCCCCCCCCCCCAGTGTTAATGAGGAGGTGTAGACTCGGCTCCTTGCACAGATGGCAAGGGCTGGGACGGTAATAATAATGGAGGATTTTAACTACCCGGGAATTGACTGGAGTAATGGCACTGCTGAGACAGTTAGAGGGCAAAAAATTATAAACCTTTTTAAAAGTAAATTTTCTGGTACAGTTTGAGGCCCGATTAAATGATGCTCTGCTGGACCTGGTCATTTCGAAGACAGAGCCAAACAGAGAGAGGTATGTGAGGGAGGACGGATGGCTGTACACCTTAACTGTATGTTTTCCGGCTACTGAAACTGTTTCCGCTCTGCTCGCACTCATAGCCCCGCCTCCTAACCCCACGCTAGACAGAACACATCCCAGCATTGGACCCACATTCTGTCTATCACAGCGCAGGGGGTTAGGAGGAGGCGGGGCTGTGAGTGTGAGCAGAACGGAGACTGACGATCTGTGCACCACTAGTTGCGTGGAACCGGTGGGGAGACACGAAAATCGTGGGTCATCCAGGCTGGAGATCGTGTGTGTGGGGGGGGGGGGGGTGAGTTTGTGATTTTTATCTCAATTAATCGTGCAGCTCTACCATAAGATGATTTAATTTTAATGATGGCTGTAAGCAACAAACGCATACAGGAAATATAAATCGATTAACCACTTCAATACCAGCCCATTGTCATTTGACGTCCACAGATGGGATCTCCCATCCTGGGTGGACGTCAAATGACGTCCTGGGCTTTGCGGGTGAATTTCTGAATGATGCCTGCAGCCAGAGGCATCATCCAGATATCCTCTTGTTCAGCCGGCGATTCTGCACGACATAAGAATGATCATAATGGCGGTTCCACCGCTTGATCGTTCTTACAGGCTGTGGGAAGGGACATCCCCCCCCCCCCCCCCCCCGCTGCCATCCGGTGCTTTTCCGGGCTCTCCCGTGCCTTCGGGGGCCCAGAGAACAAATCGTCTGGCGTCGGCAAGAAGCAGCTATGACCGTCGGAGGACCCGGGCGCGATGTGATGACGCCACGCCTGGATCCCCGTAAGTAAACAAAGCCGCGATTGCGGCTGTAAGTAACAATTAATGAGATCAGTGAATTTTTTTTCATCGATCTCATGGTTTCCAGCCTGGAGGAGATATGTGGGGTCTTATTGACCCCGTATCTCTCCTTAAAGAGGACCTGTCACACACATTTCCTATTACAAGGGATGTTTACATTCCTTGTAATAGGAATAAAAGTGTAAAAAAAAAAAAAGTGAAAAAAATTCAAATTAAAACACCCCTGCCCCCGGTAGCTCGCGTGCAGAAGCGAACACACACGTAAGTCCCACCGATATGTAAACGCCGTTTAAACCACATATGTGAGGTATCGCCGCACACTAGAGTGCCAGCAACAAATCTAGCACTAGATCTCCTCTGTAAATCTAAACTGGTAACCTGTAAAAAAAAAAATGAAAGCCTTGCCTATGGAGATTTTTAAGTACCGAAGTTTGGCGCCATTCCATGAGTGTGCGCATAATTAAAGCGTGACATGTTGGGCATCTATTAGAGCTGCACGATTAATCGCCAATAATCGTTATCGTGATCTTTTTCCCTTTCCCATTGCGATTCTTGATGCAGGGTTTCACAATCTTTGACAATGAAAATAATCTCTCTGTGCTTTGGTATGCAAAGAATTTCCTGTCTGCTCTCAGCCAAAAGTCAGTCTGGGCAATCTGCCAGGTCTGGGCAGCCTGCCAAGTTTTGAAAACATTGTATCTCTTCAAAGGAATAAACTTCTTCTTCTATATGTAAATTAGGAATTTTTAACCACTTAAACACCAAACCTTTTTCTGACTGCTCTTCACGTTAAAAATCATTATTTTTTTTTGCTAGAAAATTACTTAGAACCTCCAAAGATTATATAACTTTTTAGTAAAGACCCTAGAGAATAAAATGGCGGTTGTTGCAATATTTTATGTTGCACTGTATTTGTGCAGCAGTCTTTTTTAAAATGCATTTTTTTTGGAAAAAATTACTTTGATGAATTAAAAAAAAAAAAAAAAATAGCCAGTAAAGTTAGCCCATTTTTTTTTTTTTTTTTTTATGAATGTAAAAGACTTTACGCCGTGAGAATCGTGAGAGAATTGTGATCTTCATTTTAAGCAAAAAAATTGCGATTCTCATTTTGGCCAGAATCGTGCAGCTCTAGTATCTATTTACTCGGTGTAACATAATCTTTCACATAATACAAAAAAATTGGGCTAACTTTACAGTTTTGTTGTTTTTTAATTCATGAAACAATTTTTTTTCCAAAAGGTGATTGAAAAAATATTGCGTAAATACCGTGCAAAATAAAACGTTGCAATGACTGAGGTTTTATTCCCTAGGGTGTCTGCTAAAAAAACATATATAATGTTTGGGGGTTCTGCGTAATTTTCTAGCAAAAAAAAAATTATGATTTGTACACGTAGGAGAGAAGTGCCAGAATAGGGCCGGTATGGAGGTGGTATAAAAGCCTGGTATTGAAGTGGTTAAGGGAGCAAATTTTCTAAGGATGAGGGCTGCTCTTTAAGATTTGGGCTCCATTGACACTAATGCATTTGTTGATGCATTTTGCAGACATGTAGGGACATTTTTTAACATGGTTTCCTATGGAACAAATTCACATCAATGCTCTTTTGTGCCTCTGTGTTTTTTTTCCTGCAAAAAGCAGCATTTTGCTTGTAATAGAATTCAATGGACCCACATTCAAAACGCAAGTACCGCATTGTTGCTGTGCTTTGCATTTTTTTTTTTTTTTTAAACCTGTTTATAGCTGTGTTTTTTTTTTTTAAAGGAAATGTAAACAATAAATAAAAAAAAATTGCGGTAAAAATGTGTGCAAGCAGCAAGCACCTCAAAAAGCACTGCAAAAACTTTAAAAAGCAACATGCATAGGTGTGAATCGCGGCTTAGACTGGGAGGGAATATCAGAATCGATTGAAGACAGAACACAAATGGGAATTCTTAAAAAAAAAAAAACTGTATGCAACCAAAATGTGTGGCTCATGGTCAACGTTAAAAAGCTATAAATTAGAAATAAGAAAAGAGCTTTTAAAAAAATGAAAGAACACTATCGTTGTTTAAATGTTACAAATAATATAACAGAATATGTAGAAAGGAAAAGTTCAAAATGAACGACAGATTGCAGAAGACGAGGATAACAAAAAAAAAAGTTTTTTTCTTCAGCTGTGTGTGTACAAAAGAGGCTTGGGGGAGCTTGTGTCCATAATGGGGATGGTAGTGACATGGATCCAAATGCTCCATAATGGTTCAAAAGTGATACGGTCCAGAAATGTTTAGACGGTCACCTATATGTTAAGTGAAAAAAAGCACCTGGACCAAATGGCATCCACCCATGGATTCTAAAAGGATTGAGCGCTGTCATTTCAAAGCCATTGTTACCTTTTGAAGGGTCTATTTTTTTAAAGAGGTTGTAGACATTCAGTGTTTTGCTTACCTGAGCCCGATCGTTCCTGCATTGGGGATGATGAGCACACCCGCTCCAGCTGGTGTTTCTGGTCCTAATTGGATTGATAGCGGCGTGGGTGCCCCAAGGTTTTATTTGTGTTTTGTTTTTTTTTAAGGAAAGTTTAGTTATCCTTTTAATGTCTGGAAACTTAAGTGTACTTGTATTTCGCATGTCACTTGCCACGCTACCTGCCACAAGTTGTGGATTGTCACCTGGCCGCAAGTTGTGGAATGTCCGCTGGCAATGTCACCTGGCCACGTCACCTGCTACAAGTTGCGGATTGTCCACTGGCCACGTCACCTGGCCACAAGTTGTGGAATGTCCGCTGGCAATGTCACCTGGCCACGTCACCTGCTACAAGTTGCGGATTGTCCACTGGCCACGTCACCTGGCCACAAGTTGTGGAATGTCCGCTGGCAATGTCATCTGGCCACGTCACCTGCTACAAGTTGCGGATTGTCCACTGGCCACGTCACCTGCCACAAGTTGTGGTTTGTCCACTGGCCACGTCACCTGCCACAAGTTGCGGATTGTCCACTGGCCACGTCACCTGCCACAAGTTGCGGATTGTCCACTGGCCACGTCACCTGCCACAAGTTGCGGATTGTCCACGTCACCTGCCACAAGTTGTGGATTGTCCATGTCACCTGCCACAAGTTGTGGATTGTCCATGTCACCTGCCACAAGTTGTGGATTGTCCACGTCACCTGCCACAAGTTGTGGATTGTCCATGTCACCTGCCACAAGTTGTGTATTGTCCACGTCACCTGCCACAAGTTGTGTATTGTCCACGTCACCTGCCACAAGTTGTGGATTGTCCACGTCACCTGCCACAAGTTGTGGATTGTCCACGTCACCTGCCACAAGTTGCGGATTGTCCACTGGCCACGTCACCTGCCACAAGTTGTGGTTTGTCCACTGGCCACGTCACCTGCCACAAGTTGTGGTTTGTCCACGTCACCTGCCACAAGTTGTGGTTTGTCCACTGGCCACGTCACCTGCCACAAGTTGTGGTTTGTCCACTGGCCACGTCACCTGCCACAAGTTGTGGTTTGTCCACGTCACCTGCCACAAGTTGTGGATTGTCCACGTCACCTGCCACAAGTTGTGGATTGTCCACGTCACCTGCCACAAGTTGTGGATTGTCCACGTCACCTGCCACAAGTTGTGGATTGTCCACGTCACCTGCCACAAGTTGTGGATTGTCCACGTCACCTGCCACAAGTTGTGGATTGTCCACGTCACCTGCCACAAGTTGTGGAATGTCCGCTGGCAATGTCATCTGGCCACGTCACCTGCCACAAGTTGCGGATTGTCCACTGGCCACGTCACCTGCCACAAGTTGCGGATTGTCCACTGGCCACGTCACCTGCCACAAGTTGCGGATTGTCCACTGGCCACGTCACCTGCCACAAGTTGCGGTTTGTCCACTGGCCACGTCACCTGCCACAAGTTGCGGTTTGTCCACTGGCCACGTCACCTGCCACAAGTTGCGGTTTGTCCACTGGCCACGTCACCTGCCACAAGTTGCGGTTTGTCCACTGGCCACGTCACCTGCCACAAGTTGCGGTTTGTCCACTGGCCACGTCACCTGCCACAAGTTGTGTATTGTCCACTGGCCACGTCACCTGCCACAAGTTGTGTATTGTCCACGTCACCTGCCACAAGTTGTGGATTGTCCACGTCACCTGCCACAAGTTGTGGATTGTCCACGTCACCTGCCACAAGTTGTGGATTGTCCACGTCACCTGCCACAAGTTGTGGATTGTCCTCTGGCCACGTCACCTGTTCACATCACCTTCAAGGAGGGGTGGCTCCCCTTCAGTCCACCTGCCCCTATCTATCCATTAGAATGCATGTGCCTCCATTGTGGGGACACAAATTGTTAGGACCCCATATTACAGGGTGCCTTGGCGCGGCTCTGTGGCTCACGCATGCGTTTGAGAATGCATGCGGACAAAACCCCTGTTTTTAACACATACTGTTAGACAGGTTAATTGGTTTTTCCCTGGGCATTCCCCAGGTTTTGTTATCACCTGGCCACAAGTTGTGGATTGTTCACTTGCCACATCACCTGGCCACGTTGCTTGCCACAAGTTGTGGATTGTCCGCAATGCAAGCAATTATTTTTTTTTAATGGTTTTTCATAATTTTTCATAATTTTCCATAATTTTTGAGATTTCTAATGTAATAATATAGGTCACCTTTAAAAACGCCTATAAACGAAATCGCGGCAAAACGCTGGTACTGTGTTTTGCCGCGTTTAGCAGCGTTGGGTCGTTTTTTTTTTTTTTTTTTTGCGTCTGAAACGTGGAAAACCTTTGCGTCTGAACCCATTTTGTTGCTTCTGGAATAACGAGGTTAAACGCAACTGCCTAAAAACGGCAATTAAAAAACGACTGTGTGCATGGACACATAGGATAACATTGAATGTGTTCAGGGGCAGTTGAAAAAGCTGTCCAACTGCCTCTGAACTCGAGTTTACCAGCGTCTCTTGTACATGGGGCCTAAAGCCTACAGGCTTGGTAAGATAAGTTTGTAAATGGATAAAAAATTTTTTTCATAATAAGCATCATTTACATGCAGACATTCCTCTTTTCACTTCCCATTGTTCGTTTTTGCTCAGAAGTTGTTCTATTTCTTCTCTGTTCTGTTCACTTCCTGCTTGTCTGATTGTTACTCACCACCGTGAAGGGAGGCTTTATTGCGGTGGTCAGTGATGTGCTCGCCCCCTCCTGGGAACTACATCTGTGCGGCAGGACGCTCTCTACGTGTTAGAGACTTCAAGGAGGTGTGAATTACTGGGCGTGCCGCAATGCATACTGGGAAATGTAGTTCTTACATGAATGAGCGCCGCAAACCAGGAAGTGAATGAGAGAACAAACTGGAATGCCGGAGGTGATATAGATGAAGGAATTTAATAGGTATTCGTTTTTTTAACAGAATCCTTACACTATTCTGTCTGTCTACCTTGCAGACATTAATTTTAGGCAAAACATTTTTTTCCTTTACAACTCCTTTTAATGATTCTTACTCTGAATGGTCTAAGGTTATTAGTAGTGTACCCCAAGGTTCAGTGTTGGGACCCTTACTTTTTAATATCTTTATAAAAGATATTGGGTCTGGGATTAAGTCTCCAATTTACAAGCTGATTTAAATGCACTGTTGGGCAATTATGTGACAAATGAGGTTTAATGTTTAATAAATGTCAAGTTATGCACTTGGAAATTAAGCGTATGCATGCTTCATACATACTAGGGGGAATCCATAGTGGGGAAGGATCTGGGGGTTTTGGAAATCATAATTAGATCAGGACTTCTCCAGAGCCTCTCCTATCTGGAACTTCCTGCCCTGGTATATCTGATCAGCCACTACCCTGTCCACCTTTAGGAGATCTCTGAAAACTCATCTATTCAGGGAAGCCTATCCCGCAACCGACTGTCCCTGAGCCACCACCATCAAATCATTCTCTGCAGCTATTACCTTTTGTACCACCACCCCCTCCCTTTAGAATGGGTACCTGTGCCGTCTGTGTTGTACTGTAATTGTGTTGTCCCCCCTATACATTGTAAAGCGCTGTGTAAATTGTTGACGCTATATAAATCGTGTATAATTATCATCATAAGCTCAATAGTAAAGCAGGAACAAAAATTGTTTCTGAACAAATTGTAGCCTTTATTAACCACTTTCCCACCGCGCCATAAGCATTTTACTGCTACGGCGCGGCGGGGTTATCTTGGGACGACGTCCCTGGGACGTCGTCCTTCACTTTCGCGATTGCGCGTCCCTTGGGACGCGCTCGCGAAAGTGTCCGTGCTCGCCGGGTCTAGAAGACCCGGCGCATCACGGATCACGGTAAATTGCCGCTGATCGCGGCCGTTTACCACGTGATCGCGCCGTCAAATGACGGTGCGATCACTTGTAAACAAACCGGCGTCATTTGATGACGCCGGTTCCTCCCTCTCCTCCCTCTCCTCTCTGTACAGTGTGCGAGGAGAGGGGGGGGGGGAGCGGGGTGTCAGCAGCTGAGCTGTGGCTGGATCTGTGACAAATGCAGTCACAGATCCAGCCATCCCTCAAAACATCCCAGCTCTGCAATCCCCCCAGTACTCAGCAATCCCCCAGTACCCAACAATACTCAGCAATCCCCCAGTACCCAACAATACTCAGCAATCCCCCAGTACCCAACAATACTCGGCAATACCCCAATACCCTGCATGATACTTTGCAATACCCCAATACTCTGCAATACCGCCTATGGGGATCTTTAAGTAGCGAAGTTTGGCGCCATTCCACGAGTGTGCGCAATTTTGAAGTGTGACATGTTGGGTATCTATTTACTCGGCGTAACTTCATCTTTCACATTATGAAAAAAAATTGGGCTAACTTTACTGTTTTGTTTTAAGCACAAAACTGTTTTTTAAAAAACACGCGTTCAATAAATTTCTGCGAAAATACCGTGCGAGATAAAAAGTTGTAACGGCCGCCATTGTATTCTCTAGGGTCTTTGCGAAAAAAGAATATATAATGTTTTGGGGTTCTATGTAATTTTCTAGCAAATAAATGATGCTTTTTCCATGTAGGAGAGAAATGTCAGAATTGGCCTGGGTATTCCAGAACGCCGGATGGCGCTCCCTGCATGTTGGGCCTCTGTATGTGGCCACGCTGTGTTAAAAGTCTCACACATGGGGTATCGCCATACTCGGGAGGAATAGCAGAATGTGTTTTGGGGTGTAATTTGTGGTATGCATATGCTGTGTGTGAGAAATAACCCGCTAATATGACAGAAACAAGATTTTTTTTTTTTTTTTTTTTACAGAATTTTCAGTCGTTTTTCTTTTATAGCGCAAAAAATAAAAAACCCAGAAGTGATCAAATACCACCAAAAGAAAGCTCTATTTGTGTGAAAAAAAGGACAAAAATTTCAAATGGGTAGAATGTTGTATGACTGAGTAATTGTCATTCAAATTGTGAGAGCACCGAAAGCTGAAAATTGGTCTGGTTAGGAAGGGGGTTTAAGTGCCCAGTGGTCAAGTGGTTAAAAGGACAGCACTACAAGTCACAGCAAAGTAAGATTAAACCCAACTGTTGAAGCGTTTCGCACTGAAACTAGTGCTTAGTCATAGATAAAAGCTCAATAGTAGTATGTATGCAATACCAAGCTGCGGTTTCCAAAGCGAGCAAAGTTCTTTCTTGTAATGAAAGGTATGGACGAGAGAATGATCATTTTGCCCCTGTACAAATCATTAGTAACATTGCATCTGGAATATGCAGTTGAGTTTTGGGCTCCAGTTCTCAAAAAGGATATCTGGGAACTAGAGAGAGTGCAGAGATGGGCAACCAAACTGGCTAAGAGGCATGGCGGAACTCGGCTATGAGGAAAGATTAGAGGAATTGAATTTTTCTCTTGAGAAGAGCAGTTTAGGGGGATATGGTTAACATGTATAAATACATAAGTTGTCCATATAGTGAATTTAGTGTAGTTATTTACGTTAAGGTCATCAGAGGACAAGGGGGTACACTTTACGTCTCGAGGAAAAGAGATTTCTCAGTAAGCTATGGAGTAGACCCCCCCCCCCCCCCTCCAGAGGTGGCCAGCTCAGTAGATAATTTAAAAAAAAAGTATTCTTTCCAAAATGTACATAATATAATTGGGTACTGACATTTTATAAGTAAAGTTGATCGAGGAAAAATCTAATTATTTCTCGGGATCAGGGAAGCACTTTTTTTTTTTTTTTTTGCTGTAGCAAATTGGATCATGCTGGGCATGGCTTCTAGACGCTTGCTATGGGGCCACTTGTGCCAGCTCACTCCTGAGTCTGCTGTGTGTGTATTCTCTGCCACACAGAGCGTGGCTTGGCCCGCCCCTGCTCCCTCCTCACTGGCTGTGATTGGCAAAGCATGTCCTTTGCATTAAAATTCCTACCGGTTTGCAATTTTTTTTTTTATTTTTTTTTTTTTTTGAGGTAAAGTTCCTCTTTAAACTCTTTCCTGTGGATACTGTATAGAACAGAAAAGTGCTGATGGTTTAATACTGCTTCATTAAAAGCAAATAAAAATGATTCCGTGTGTGTTTCCATTGACACGGACAGCGGGACTCGGCCCCGCCCCACCCGCTCCTGTGTCACACTGCATTTGATTGACAGCAGTGCGAGCCAATGGCTCCTGCTGCTATCAATCTATTTAATGAGGACAGCGGCTGGATCTACTGGGCTTGTGTACATCGCTGGAACGAAAAGGTTCGGGTAAAAAAAAAGGGGTGGGGGTGGTTCTGGGGGCAGCTGCAGCACAGGTTTTTCACCTTAATACATTAAGGTGAAAAACCTGGAGCCTTTACAATCCCTTTAACGAAGATTGAAAATGTACTTTTAAAATTACATGTTAAAAGCTTCTATGAAATTCTAATGATTGGATTTCCACTAAATTGGAACTAAATTCCACAAATACTTCTGCCAAAAATCCAATGTCCTTAAGGTCTCTCGGTTTCACCTGCCATCTGCTATTTCTCTACTGTGTCCTGTAGTGATGAAGCAGCCAGCAGGCAGAACCACAGCACCCTGTGCATAAAATTATTTTGGTTATTGTCTCATCTTCTATACAGCACTTCATATAAACAATCTTAGATGTTTTGTGTGCACTAAAACCAATTGTAATTTTTGTTGAATTAGAAATTTAAGCAAAAAAACATTTTGGGAAATCGGCAGGATTTTAATGCAGAAGAAACAAAGTTCTCCTGCGCTCTGGTGTTTCGCCAAACGCGGGTGGTGTAGTATAGTCTCACAGCAAAGTCTTAAATCTTGCAGCCCTCCTCAGAACAAAGGGTGTTCATATAGCTAGAAAAAAATAAAAGGGAGTGCGCACCGACCTAGTGCATTACCACTTAAATTTTATTAAAAACAGAATAAAAACAATGGTCTTACTCGCAAAGAAAGCTTAAGTAAGCGCTCTTTAGCCACTTTAGCCCCGGACCATATTGCTGTCCAAAGACCAGAGCACTTTTTGTGATTCGGCACTGCGTCGCTTTAACTGACAATTGCGCGGTCGTGCGACGTGGCTCCCAAACAAAATTGGCGTCCTTTTTTTCCCACAAATAGAGCTTTCTTTTGGTGGTATTTGATCATCTCTGCGGTTTTTATTTTTTGCGCTATAAACAAAAATAGAGCGACTATTTTGAAAAAAATGCAATATTTTTTACATTTTGCTATAATAAATATCCCCAAAAAAGATATAAAAAAACATTTTTTTCCCTCAGTCTAGGCCGATACGTATTCTTCTACATATTTTTCGTAAAAAAAAAATCGCAATTAGCGTTTATTGATTGGTTTGCGCAAAATTTATAGCGTTTACAAAAAAGGGGGTAGTTTTATGGCATTTTTATTAATATTTTTTTTTTTACTAGTAATGGCGGCGATCAGCGTTTTTTTTCGGTACTGCGATATTATGGCGGACACATCGGACACTTTTGACACATTTTTGGGACCATTGGCATTTTTATAGCGATCAATGCTATAAAAATGCATTGGATTACTATAAAAATGCCATTGGCAGTGAAGGGGTTAACACTAGGGGGCGGGGAAGGGGTTAAGTGTGTTCCTATTTGTGTTCTTACTGTGTGGGGGGGGTGAACTCACTAGGGGGAGTCATTGATCTTCCGTTCATACATTGTATGAACGGAAGATCAGCGTTTCCCCCGCTGACAGGAACGAGTGCTGTGTGTTTACACGCACAGCTCTCGTTCCCCGCTCTGTAACGAACGCGCGCGCCCGGCGGCGATCGCGCCCGCCGGGCACGCGCGCGGGACTCGGGGGCGAGCGGGCCGCCGGCGGCGCGCACGCGCCCCCTAGTGGCCGCGAAAGTCCCGACGTAGGATGACGGGCTCTCACGCAGGAGAGCCGACCTGCCGCCGTATAACTGCGGCGGCTGGTCGGCTAGTGGTTAGACAGCTAGGAACTGGACATCATGGCACCTGCCAGTGGAACCACATACATATGGACGGCTGATGCGTTTTCCAGGGCGTACCCCCTTTCTCAAAGCCTAAGTTGTGATACCTCTCTCCTGTGTGTCCTCGGTTATATATATGTGTGTGTGTGTGTATACATGTGCTCAGAATGCCCCAGCTCAATGACCATCGATTGACAAGCCCCACCCCTCCCCACCCATAGGGATGGATGTCCCACTCCCTAGAAAGCAGGTATAATGGCCATAGTGAAATCACTGTAGCAACATGCCCCCTTTACTATCCAAAAGGGTGTCCCCCGTGGGCCCCCTCTAACAGACCGGGACCAGCTGTAATGTAACCTTATCGTAAACCCTTACAGACCACTTTTACCTACAGGTAAGCCTAGATTAAGGCTTACCTGTAGGTTTAGGAGAGATTTTTTGTACCTACACAGTTTAAGAGATATTTGCAGAAAAGACTACACTGATGTCTACAGCGCATGCGTGCCATAGACAACGGCGCAGGCGCACTGAGCATGCCGTTTGTGAAGGCAATTGTGCCATCACTGACGGCTCCCAGGCACGGGAGTGACGTCATCGAGGCTCCGGCCAATCGCAGTCCCGGAGCTGCGATACCCGGAAGTCTCTCCGGGAGTAATGGCGGCGTACCTCATAAGTACCTCATAATGAGCTAGTATGCTATGCATACTGGCTCATTATGCCTTTTGTCTTGCAGGGTTTATTTTTTATTTTCAGGAGGCTTTACTTTCTCTTTTTAAGCTAGCGCATTGTTAATTCACTTACATTTTCCTTCCATTTCCCTTCTAAATGTTTTTTTTCTTTGAATTTCTCACTTCCTGTTCTTCATCAGTAAGCTGTTCTGGCTGACTAACCCCCACCCAGAACAGCTCCAATGGGGGCAAGTTTACTGAGGAGAAACAGGAAGTGAGAAATTCAGACAAAGGGAAATGGAAGAAAAAGGTAAGTGAACCAACATTGCACTAGCCTAAAGGAACCTATTTAGAAAATAAAAAACAAACCTTTAAACCCCTTTAAGTTTTGCAAAGAAACCAGTCAGCTTCCAGGTTTTATTATCAAAGTGGTAAACCACTGGGTGATTTATTATTATTTTAAATAAAAATTTGACCTGCAAGGTAAAGCCATAATGTGCTAGAATTGCATACTAGCACATTATGTGAAATTTCCCTGTAAACAAAGCCTTTCAGCGATGCACTCTCACCGTTGGAGGCCGCTTCCATCTTCCTTCCGCGTCCACAGACTCTGGCCGAAGCTGCGATGACGTGACATCTCGCGCATTAACGGGGAGCCGCAGTTTATGGCACAGGACTCTGAAGAAATGGCCACGGTGGCCGTTTCTCTAGAGCGAATGCGCCAATGTCATTGACTGCATATGCAGTAAATACCTCCTAAGACAGTGCACTTTTCGGGGGTATTTACAGTACTTATAGACTTACCTGTAAGCCTATGTTACAACCACATTAACACCTTCGTCATCGGCTTTCGTGGCCCCCTTTAAGGGCTTTAGAATGTTGGGAGATGGGGTGGATTATTTGGCCATGTGATTGGTGGTCACATGATCGTAGAACTCCTGATCGTAAGCATCGGGAAGGTTTCCGTTAGCTGCCGGGAGTGTGCCCGCTCGGAACGGGTCTATTGGCACTATTGCAAGTGAATTTGCGGCCGCTCAGCACCAAGGATGCTTATTTGCATGATCTCGGCAGAAACCGGTAAATTAAACAAGCTGAAATTCATAAATCTGTTCCAAAAATAAATGGGCATTGCCTTCCATTGTGCATCCTCCCCTTTTTTTTCTCTCATACATCATGGGACAGTCAGGCTAATCCTTACCTGCTGGATTCTACTTTCTCATTAGGTGAATGTACACTGGTCCCCTATATAACCCCTCCCCTCCCATACAGGAAACACATCAGGTTTTTTTTTTTTTTTTAACAATGTCTGCAAGGTGGATGGCACAGTTGTTGTGAGCTCCAGGTCTATAGTCCCACAAACGGTTGTTTAATGAATCGAGAGTTTGACCGATCAGATCCATTTGACACCGGCTCTATATGCTTAGATAAATGTTACTCGAGCCTTGCAAAGAAGACTCAAGATCCTGCAAGGTTTTGCCTATAATGCGCTGCACCCTGTGGAGTGTTAATCATGGACGATACAGCGTTAAGGCATTTCCTGCAGGGTGCTGTACAGGTCCAAGGGAGCGGGTTGTATGCAAATACAGCCACACCCGTTCGCCAGGACTGCGCGCGCACAGAAAGTTTCGGAGCACAGCTAGCTTATTTAAGCTGTGTATGCCAAGCATGTGGTGCTTCCAGAAGGCAGCTGGGAGAGAGAGCAGGCTCTGAACCAGGCATTTGCAGCAATTCATTTCTCCTTACCCTAGTCGCCAAGTGTTGCTTGGAAGGCTAAAGGTGCTTAGCAGGATTGTTGCATAGGGGCCTGGTGAGCCCTTATAAATGGTCTCCCTTCTGAGGTGTTTTAAATCTACACCCAGGTACTCCTTTTTTGTGGCTAGTAAATGTCTTCAAAAAAGAGGAGCGGGAATAACGCTACAGGGAAGGGCACACCTATGTCATCAGTAGTTCCTGATGAACCTAGTTGTATCCCTTGAAGGACCAGAGGCTCCCAGGCAATCTGAGCCGCTGCGCCTATCTGTTTTTATGCCTACAGTCAATGCTGCTACTTCACCCTTTATCACCAAGGATGAACTCTCCTCAGTCCTAGCTGGGTTAGAGCACAAGATTGTTGGCACGATTGCCTCCATCCTACAGGGTGGCAAGAAGCGTGACAGATCTCCCTCCTCGGAGCCTTCTATTCTGGAGCAGGAATGGGTTGAGGATGGGGAAGCTAAAAGCTCAGGATTCAGTGGAGTGCCTGGCAGATGATGAGCAATCTGGACAAGAAAAAATCCAGTTGGTATCTGCCTTGAGAGGCTCACAGAGGCTTTTGACCCTGAATCTTACCAAAATGGTTTACTCTGCCTTTAAGTTGCCCTTTGAAGAGGTTACTTTGCCCCCCCCCCCCCCCCGTCCTCTTTGGGGTCCCTGAGGCCTCTTCAGGCCATACAGGCTTTTCCTTTACACCTATTGGAGTCATTATTAAAGTAATTTTCTTTGGCCAGTTCAGCTATTCAGCCAGCTGTTGCAGCAATTGGTATTTGCCGCCCGTAAAGGATCAGGCCAAACAACCTAATGAGCCTAGCCAGGAGGATAATCTGCCTGAAAATAAGGCAGATATTCCTCGAGTGCTGTGTTTTGCTGTTGACACATTTTTTAAAGGATTCAATACAGCAGATTTCTCGTTTGCGCATATGTACAGACATGAGAGCCAGACTTTTGTGGTTTAACCTCCCTGGCGGTCTTCCCGTGTGTGGCACGGGGTGAGATTTTTAAGCTAAGATCGGTAACCCCGTGCCACACACGGACTTGCCTCGCTGGATGCAGAAAAAAGTTTACTTACCTTGCGAGCGTCGCGACGTAGGGGGGGGGGAACGGCGCCAAATTCAAAAATGTAAACAAACACTATACATACAGTACACTGTAATCTTATAGATTACAGTACTGTATGTAAAAAATACACACCCCCCATGTCCCTAGTGGTCTGCCCTGTACACTACATGTCCTTTTTATATAATAAAAACTGTTCTTTCTCTCTGCAAACTGTAGATTGCCCATAGCAACCAAAAGTGTCCCTTTATGGCAAAAATTGTTTTAGATCAGCTAAAAAACAGCGATAATAAATCAGAATCACTTGCAGAATTTAGCGATGGCGATTTATGGGAAAATTCGTCATAAAAAAATAAAAATAATGACAGCAAAAATTCTGCAACTGAGCAAATTTCAGTGATTTTGATTTGATTACATTATTGAATAATTTTTACTATAATTATATTATTATTTGTTATAATTTTTTATAATTATTTATTATATTATAATTTTTAATAAAAAAAAAAAAAATCATACCCGGGATGCCTATTAGACTCTTGTTTGGATAGATTTCAGTGAGTTATTCCTAAGAATTACAGGCCTACAGTATAAAACGCCAAATTCCCTTGCAAATAATGGTACCGCTTTCAGCACCTAAAATCTGAAAGAATCATACCGCCAGGGAGGTTAAGAACTGGTCAGTCGAGCTTCCTTTGTAAGAAGTTTTTGGCAGGTTTCCCCTTTCATGGGGAATGTTTTATTTGGTGATCATCTGGACAAATACATCCCAAAGATTTCCGGAGTGAAGAGTTCTGAACTAACTGTGAAGAAAAGCACCAGGCGTCCCTCGTTTAAAACTATAGGGACTGTTTCCTCAAATGTCTCAGCGCCAAGGCAGTTCCGCTGCCAACGGGGTGCTAGAGCCAGAGGCAAGCCACAGGGCCAGAAAAAGCTCTGGGTCCAAAATTCTTCTAAATCTTGCACCAAGCCCTCCTTTTGAGGAGACACCCCACTCTATCAGTTGGGGGAAGGCTTTCTGCACTTAACGGGCATTTGGAGACCAAAAGTTCAGGATGAGTGGGTCACCAACTATATCCTGCGGTTACAAGCTGGAGTTGCGTGGGGTTCCTGAGATCTGGCGTTCCCATGGATCCTCCAAAACGAGACTTATGTTTCAGGCACTACATCATTTAGTGCATCAAGGAGTGATTGTAGAGGTTCCTGTATCCGGAAAAAAAACCCCACAGGGTTTAACTCCAAACCTGTTTACAGTTCAAAAACCAAGCAGGGACACCAGACCCATTTTGGACCCTAGGTCCCTGAATTAGTATGTACTCATCCAGTCCTTTTCGGATGGAATCTGTCTGCTCAGTAATTGCCTCCATCAAGACTGTCTAGCCTCCATTGATTATAAAAGAATGCGTTTTTACACATACCTATCTTTCAACCTCATTAGAGGTTCCTGCGATTTGCAATAGTAGGAAATTTTATTTTCAGTTTGTGGCTCTACCCTTCGGGCTTGCTACAGCTCCCTGGGTGTTCACAGATGCCAGTCTCTCAGGCTGGGGAGCGACCCTAGAGGGGCTCATAGCTCAGGGGAAATGGTCAAGGACAGAACAGGCCCTGCCCATCAATGTCCTGGAATTACGGGCAGTACGACTAGCCCTACGGTCATGGACGATGGAGCTTCAGGACTGCCCTATCGGGGATCAGTCCGACAATGTCACTGCAGTGGCCTGTATAAACCACCATGGCTGTACCAGGAGTCGTTCAGCTCTGAAGGAGATGAACCACATACTAGCCTGGGCAGAGGGACATGTGCTAATTATATCGGCAGTCCATAAACCCTGAGTAGAGAACCGGAAGGCAGATTATCTCAGCTGCCAGCAGATCTGCCCAGGGGAATGGTCCCTACACCCAGAGGTGTTCCAGGAAATTTGCCAACGTTGGTAAAGGTCAGAGGTTGACCTATTGGCATCCAGGTTCAACAACAAACTACAGCAGTTTGTGTCCCGAGCAAGAGATCCTCCGGCAATAGGAGCAGATGCTTTGATGGTTCCCTCCGATCCCTCTCCTTTCACATTTGTTGCGCAGGATTCGGAGAGAGGGAGTTCCGGTCATTCTGGTGGCACCAGCCTGGCCCAGAAGGCCTTGATTCCCAGAGATTGTAAGACTGACAATAGATGGGCCATGGACGCTTCCACATCGCCCCGATCTACTGTCTCGAGGTCCTATATTCCACCCCAATTTAGAGTGTCTAAATTTGACGGCATGGCTATTGAAGCCAGGGTGTTGAATGACCGTGGCATCTCGGGACCAGTGGTGTCTACCCTAGTGAATGCTAGAAAAGCTCTCACTAGGAAGCTTTGTCATAAGGTCTGGAAGACTTTTTTTTTTTATATTGCTAAGTGTGAAAATGGCATCCACTGAAATGCGTGATTGGGAAAATTTCTCTTTTCTACAGTCGGCTGTAGAAATTTGGCTTTCAGCACAATCTGACGTCAAGTTTCGGCCCTATCGGTATTCTTCCAAACCTTTATGCAGGGGGCAACCTCTTTTGCTTCCCGCCCCATTGTGTCGTCTGTGTCCTTGGGACTTGAACTTGGTGCTGTCTGTGTTACAGAAACAACAATTTGAACCTATTAAGGAAATTCCATTAGACTTGCTGTCACGCAACGGCTATCACCTCGGCTAGGAGGATTTCAGAGTTGGCGGCCCTTTCATGCAGGGAACCGTTCTTGATCCTTCACCACGACAGTTGTGTTACGACCTGTTCTATCGTTTTTTCCAAAAGTGGTGTCAGTCTTTCTTTTAAATCGGGACATTATTTTTGTCTTTTTTTTTCTCTCAGCCTTGTTCGGTGGAAGAGAGCCGACTGCATTCTTTGGAAGTTGTCTGGGCTGTCAAGGTTTTAAGTGTCTAGATCTACAAAGATCCGAGGAAAGGGACTCAAGAAGGGGCAGGCAGCTTCCAAAGCCTCCATTGCCATTTGGGTTTGTCAATTGGTCATTCAGGCCTATGGTCTGAAATTAGGGTTGTCCCGATACCACTTTTTTAGGACCGAGTACAAGTACCGATACTTTTTTTCATGTACTCGCCGATACCGAATACCGATACTTTTTTTAAATGTCATGTTACAGTTTTCAAACCACAATACAGACTAAGGATATTTTCTTTAGAATTATGAAGAACTCTAACTCAAGACATTATAAAAGAATAAAAATGAGTAAAAATTAATAAAAAAAAATTATTTTCTTGTCACGCAGTAGTAAAAAACTCAAAGAATTTTCACAGAACATGTTGATAAATACAAAAAAAGTATTCTATTTAGGTATCGGGAGCATTTGCGCGAGTACAAGTACTCCCGCAAATACTCGGTATCGGTCCCGATACCGATACTAGTATCGGTATCTGGACAACCCTATCTGAAATGTAAAGCCCCCCCCCCCCCCTTTTTTTCTTTTTTTTTTTTTTTAAAGGGTGAGAGCTCATTCTAGCAGGGGTGTAGAAACCTCCTGGGCTTTTCACCATTGGGTATCTGTGGTTTAGATTTGTAAGGCTGCTACCTGGTCTTCAGTGCATAAGTTTACAAAATTTTATCAGGTGGATGTTTGAGCTGCTGAGAATTCGGCTTTCGGCCGCAGTGTACTGTGAGCTGCCGTATAATTTCTGATGGCTTTTATTTAGCAGGGTGTCTCCCATCCCCTCAAGGCTATTGCTTTGGGACGTCCCAGCAGGTAATGCATATTAGCCTGACTCTGTGTCCCATGATGTACTTGAAGAAAATGATTTTGCAGGTAAGTATGATGTAAAAACCCTGTATTGAGACACCTCACTAGCCAGCTTTCCGCTATACACTCTCTACTTCCCATATAAAAAGGCTGCTGTATGGGTCCTTGTAGGGGACGAAATAATAAAAAGCATTTTCTTCAAAGACTTGGGTTTTGACATGCATCTATGTGTAGCATTTCAATGCAATGCTAGCACTGTACATGACAACCAGCATTGTGGTGTAAACAGGTTACATAGAAAACAATTTTTTGTTTGTGTGTCCATGTATTATCTATTTCTTTATTTAGCTGCCCAGATATTTGAGGGGCAGATAGATGTGTTTACCATTTGACCTTGCTGAGGTAAAAGGTTCAGGTGCACAAACATAATAGCTTGGCTGGACTGAGTGTCATGTATGTTGGTGTGCAAGAGGGGTGGGGGGAGAGATGAGCAATGTTGGCAGACTTTTAATAGGGGAACAATAACCATACCAAAAGATTTTCTAAGCCTTATTGACTGTTCCTGCAGATAGTGGCTGGCTATCGGGTAAGAGGGCTCCTGAAGGCGCAAGGGTACTGCCTGATCTGTTTGGAAATGGCTGGATCAGACACTTTGCAGTTTTTCTTTTTCTTTAGTTTGTTCTAAATTAACTTTTTAAGTAGAAAAATAAATACAATTATTGTTTAATTAAATATTAGCAATTAATTTATAAATATTGCTAAAAAAAAGGAAATAAAAATAAATGCTTAAACTGTATGGAAAGCTATCTGTGTCAAAGATTATCTGGATTTTGTTCAATTCTGCTCAGTTGTCTTTGATTTTCTAAACAAGTACATTTAAAACATTGTTTTCATACAAATTTTATATGTGCTGGTCATGTATTAACAATGTGTATTTTTTTTTCTTAGGTGCTTTTACTATGTCATCTTGGGTGAAGGTAACCCGGGGTCAACCACAGAAACCTGTTGTTAATAAGAAGTAAGTACAATGTTTCCCCTTTTTTCAATGAGGGAATTTTCTTTTTTCTTTGATCACTGTTGCAAACTCAACCAAGTATAGTTTGGTTAGTGTGCAGGACAGTGCGTTTTATTTTATAAGTGTACTGTACTGCCTAAAGTGTGTTTCTCGCCGCCCCCCCCCCCCCCCACCAATGTAAATAGATCAATGATGAATTCTATTGCTTTGTGTTTGTTTTTTTAGGTAACCTCATGTTGGTCATACACTGTAATAGACAAATCGGCTTGTTCACATTGGTGCTCAGTCCTATTTGTTTACATTGCTGAGCTGTGTGCAGGCAGCCTATAGAAAGTGAATGGGAGTGCATTGGATTTATGGACTTGCTTGCACAGCCAAGTTTTACAGGTATGCAGAGATGGTTTCACCTACCTTGAAGCAACTGCTCTGCGCACCTATCAGAGTTGGCTGTGTAGGTGAGACCATACAGCCAATGTGCTTCCATTCACTTTCTGTGGGCTGCCTGCACACAGCTCAGCGGTGGGAGAAAAGTAAACCACTCTGGCCACAACATCTGTGTGAATGAGCCCTCACAGTAATCGGTCTTGTTGAAAGTAATGCCCAGTAAGAATTATAGCTGCTTCAGACAATGTGTGGTACACCATTAAAAGAAGTGTGTCCAAACTTCTTTAGGCTTTAGGTCTTTGCATGTGGCTGAGAGCTGATGCCAGTTACTTCTGCCCCCTCTCCAGTGAGCGCTAGAGGGGCAGAGCTGAGAGTGGCGACTGACAGTCACTGCACTCCTCTCTCAGCAGTGACCAGTGGCCGTGCGATCGCTTAATTGTAGCTATTAGAACTAGGGGACATGGTCCACATTTCTCCTTTTTGAAGCACCCATGATTTTTTTTTTTTTTTGTTCAGAAACCACATAAGTTCAAGTTGTACAAGTGTAAGCACCAAACATTAGGCTCCATGCACACTGAAGCTGATAAAAGCTATAAAAAAACGGCAGTAGCTTTGCAGGGAGCCTTGCAACGTTTTTAGGCTCCATGGACACTGAAGCTGATAAAGTGCAGTTTATTGGCGTTTTTGCAGTTTTTAAAAAAGCCCATAAACTGAACTCTGTTAGCCTATGTGTCCTTGCACACCTGGGCGTTTTTTTTAGCTTTAATGAGCTTTGGAGTTGATTGGCTTTTTTCTGAACGCCCGAAATTTGCGTTCAAAGTGCCGTTTTTCGGCAGAAAAAAACGCCAAAAAACGCTATATGCTAATTAGCAGGCGTTTATGAGCTTTAAAAAAATGCATTCTGGGATTTTTGGAGTGTCCTTAGTGTTTATACAATAAAAACGCTCATTAACGCTGATCAACGCTGACACAAAACGCTGATGAAAGCTAGATTTTAAAGCAGCTTTTTCTGCCCCAGAAATCTGGCGTTGAAAACGGCAGTTTATCAGCTTTAGTGTGCATGGAGCCTTAGCGTTTTTGCAATAGCTTTAATCAGCTTTTTTCAGTGTCGCTTTTATGTTTGAGCGTTTTTTTATCCATAAAAAAAAAAAAACGCTGGTGAGCGTTTTTCAGCGTTTTGCGGCTTTTAGCGTTTTTTTCACTAAAAAAATGCACTTTGAACGTAAATTTCGGGCGTTCAGAAAAAAGCCAATAAACTCCAAAAGCTCATTAACACTGAAAAACGCCCAGGTGTGCATGGGCACATAGAGTTCAGTTTATGGGCTTTAAAAAAAAAAAAGCCAAAATAGGTTTGGTGTCTTGCGCGGCATCCATCGGTGGCCTCGTCGGGTCCAGCGTCCGCCTGCGGCTTCGGTGGTGGCCTCGTCGGGTCCAGCGTCCGCCTGCGGCTTCGGTGGTGTCCTCGTCGGGTCCGGCGACGTCCAGGACGTGACTGCAAGAGAAGCCGAGTCTGCCCGACTATACACGAGTGTACTGCGCTCGGTATATGACGGCGCAGTAATTCAAACTCGGCACGGGAAGCGGGTATCGGCGTATATCGCGCACCCAGGGCAAAACAGGGCACAGTATACGCCGATAAATACGGTATGTGTGTTGCGTTTTGAATGTAAAATACGCTAATGTCTGGTGTCTGCCTCCTTACTCTGGAGTGGACATGGTTTGGTTATGTCATTGGTGAAACGGTGATTAATTGCCCTCATGGGACTTATTTGTGTCCTATCTTTTTTTTTTTTTTGTCAGACTAATTGTTCAGAAAAGCAGTCATTTATTATAGCTATTCGGACAGGCTAAATAGTGCTCATCGCACCTCCTGAATCTATAGGTGTGAGTATAAAGGTCTCCTTCTCATACCTGGATTAAAATTCTGCTGGTTTAGCGGGGATAGGCTGAATTCTGATCTATGTATGGCCAGGCTTGTTGTACAAAAGTCAATCAAACAACTTCAGTTTAATCAGCACACGATCAGTGCTTCTGACTATAGTCTTATTAGTGCACTGTATTCTGCCATCGGAGTACATTACCTCAGTGGCAGTGATTCAACACCCCCCCGCGCCTTTAGATTGCTGCTGAGGGGTGTGTTATAGATCTCAATTTTCCCTGAGGTCTAGGGTTATGGTTTGGTTTTCTGCAACCTCTAGCTCCTGCTGTTATCTATCTATCCAATGAGGACAGAGACATCCGCTGGAGCTGCTGGGCTTGAGCTCATTGCTGGAACGGACGGGTTCAGGTAAGCAAAAGGAGGGCTCTGGGGGCAGCTGCAGCAAAGAATATATATATATTTTTTTTTTTCGCCTTTAATGCATTGAGGTGAGAATCCTTGAGACATTACAACACCTTTTAACACTTTCTCAGAGATCTAGTAGAGCAGGCATCCTCAAACTACGTCCCTCCAGCTGTTGTGGAATTAGACATCCCATGAGGCATTGTAAAACTTTGACATTCACAGACATGACTAGGCATGATGGGAATTGTAGTTCCTGAACAACTGGAGGACCATCGTTTGAAGACCGCTGTAGTAGAGCCTGGGAAAGGCATCTAGAAATGCAAAGAGGGGAGGATCCTGCAGTTCTTTAACCCCTTAAGGACCGCTTCCTGCACATATACGTCGGCAGAATGGCACGGCTGGGCACAAGCACGTACTGGTACGTCCTCTTTAAGTGCCAAGCCGTGGGTTGCAGGCGTGAGCCCCCGACCCGGTCCGAAGCCCTGTGACCGCGGGACCCGATTGCCGCTGGAGTCCGGCGATCCGTCCCTGGAGCTGAAGAACTGGGTGAGCTGTGTGTAAACGCAGCTTCCCTGTTCTTCACTGTGGCGCCGTCATTGATTTGTGTGTTCCGTAATATAGGGAAACACAATCAATGACGTCACGTGTCCAGCTCTGCCCCCCTACAGTTAGAAACACAGATGAGGTCACACTTAACCCCTTTAGCGCCCCCTTGTGGTTAACTCCCAAACTGCAATTGTCATTTCACAGTAAACAATGCATTTTTAATGCATATATTGCTGTGAAAATGACAATGGTCCCAAAAATGTGTCGAAATTGTCCGATGTGTCCGCCATAATGCCGCAGTCATGAAAAAAAAATTGCTGATCGCCGCCATTTTTATTAAAAAAAAATAAAAATGCAATAAAACTATCCCCTATTTTGTAAACGCTATAAATTTAGCGCAAACCAATCGATAAATGCTTATTGCTATTTTTTTTAACCAAAAATTGGTAGAAGAATACTTATCGGCCTAAACTGAGGAAAAACATTATATATATATGTATGTATGTTTCTTTCTCGTACATCACGGGACACAGAGCGGCATATTCATTACTATGTGGGTTATATGGAGTACCTTCAGGTGTGGACACTGGCAATCTCAAACAGGAAGTCCCCTCCCTATATAACCCCCTCCCCTAGAGGGAGTCCCTCAGTTTTTTCGCCAGTGTCTTAGGTGTTGGTCACGGAATAGCTTTGCTCCACATCCTTGGGATTAAGGGCGGGCTAACCGGATCTGTCCAAGGAGCCTCAGTGCCAAAGTGGACAGTACCCGGGCCCCAAGCCGTGGGGTTTTGCCTATAATGCTCCTCTTTGGAGGGCTGGACCCTGGGCCCAGGACTTGGAGTTTGTAAAAACCATAAGTTCCTGTTTGCCAGGGTGCTATATAGGTCCAGGACAGTGGGTACCTTCATAGGACCCCAGGGCCTGAAGGTCTACTACGCTACCCACGGAGATGGGAGAAGATTGGATCAGTTTGCTGGACAAACATCCTGCAGCATGGAGCAGGTAAGGGGGAGCCTGCGGGACTTGGTTCGACAGCAGGCTCTCCGGGGTAACCTAAAAGGGGGGATAGCCTAAGTATGCTCTGCATGGGCAACCTTGTTCACTATGTCTAAAGAGAGACAGGATGACACCTTTTCCCCCCCATCACTAGGTCCCCCTGTCTAAATATGTGTGCTAGCTAAACCTGCTGTTTCTTCCTAGGGCTAGTAAGGATCCCTAGGGGCCTTTGGAGAGTCCTACCTGGCCGGGGGTTTGAATCTGCCGCCTGTTTCTGCGTTCCTGGATCTCCAGCAGCGCGGCTCCTCCAGGTTCCTCCTGTTTCCGGCATACGCGCGCGCGCACGTCTTATGGACGTTTTTCGCGCCGTTCACACAGGAGGGCGGGGGGGGGGGGGGGGGGGCGTGCCTGCGGCGTCATACAGGGGCGCGCCTTTGTGCTGTTATAGACAGCAGGCATTGTCAGTGCTCAGTCTGAGGCTGATTTTCAGAGGAGAGGACGCAGAGCGGCAGAACAGTGACTCCCGGTGGCGGAAGAGGGGTAGTACATGTGGACTTTGTTCCAATACCTTTTTGTTAAGCCAAGAAATCCCCCTTTTTTGCAGCAGGTTTGGAGGCTGGCAAACTTAGTTTGGGGTCACTGTATGTTGTCAAAAGAAAATATATAATATATTTAAAAAAAAAAAAAAAAAAAAAAAAGAAAAAGAACATACGGGATCCCATCAGTTTTTGGGCATTAGTGGTCTATTGTCCCCTAAACTCTGATTGTTGTACTCCTGCCCACTACAGTCTGTTGTGTGGGCGGAGTCCCTCGATTTTGTATTATGGCTTCCAAGGGTTCGGGGTCAAAGGGTACAAAAAAGACCAAAAAACAAAAGGGTTCCCTTTCTGATTCTGATATGCCGATACTTTCCCCGCAACTTATTAATTTAAGAAGCGCCTTGGATGAGCCATTAGGGGGATCTGGTGCGGAGGCTGGCCCAGATCAGCCCAGCCCTGTGTTTATCACAGAGGAGATGCTAGCCGTATCCCTAGGGGGGCTAGAAGAGAGAATAGCAACATTGATCGCTAGAGCTATTCCTGGTAAGAAACGGGTTAGATCCCCATCACCAGGAGGTGTATCCTCAGATGCTGAGATTCTCTCTCCAGAGGAATTGGAATCACAGGAGGATCAACTAGACCTGAACCAAGAGGGTTCAGGGATTGAGGGATCTGCCTCTGAGGAACCATTTTCAGACTCCCAGACAGAAAGACTGTGGGTACAGTCTTTGACGGACATGGTCCGCTCGGCATTTAGTTTACCATTGCCAGAGCCTCAGGTTCCTCCGGTATCCTCTCTGGGCTCTTTGAAAGCTCCGTTAAACAACGCAGTTTTTCCGGTCCATCCTCTCTTGGAGGAATTGATCTTTCGGGATTGGGTACGGCCGGACAGGATTTTTCTGCCACCGAAAAGGTTTGCGGTCATTTACCCCATGGAGGAAAAGTTCTCCAAGAGGTGGAGGCTCCCAGTAGTGGATGCAGCCATCTCATGTGTGAATAAATCACTAACTTGCCCGGTGGAAAACATACACATGTTTAAAGATCCAGTTGATAAAAGATTAGAGACACTTTTAAAAGCATCCTTTGCTACGGCAGGAGCAGTGGTGCAGCCAGCGGTAGCTGCAATTGGAGTTTGTCAGGCATTAAAAGACCAGACAAAGGAAATGTTAAGGGACATGCCTACCCAACAAGCAGAAGAGTTTTCTGACATTCCCAGAGCTCTGTGTTTTGCGGTAGATGCTATAAAAGATTCCATCCAGCAGGCCTCTCGTTTATCACTATGTTTGGTGCACATGAGAAGGCTCTTATGGTTGAAGAACTGGGCGGCGGAGCCCCCATGCAAAAAGCTTCTGGCAGGGTTTCCCTTCCATGGAGGACGACTCTTCGGAGAGGATCTGGATAAATATATTCAGACTATTTCAAATGGCAAAAGTACCCTTTTACCGGTCAAAAAGACATTCCGGGCTCCTACATTTAAAAGGCAGCTCTTTCCTGTCTCGGGGCCCTCAAATTCCAGGCAGTATCGACGGCCGCCTGCACGATCCAACGTTAACAGTAGATCGCAGGGACAGACCCCTGGGGGTAAGAGGCCGTGGTATCGCAAGCCGTCAAAGACAGCCCCTAAGTCTGCCTTATGAAGGGGCGCCCCCACTCTTGCGGGTGGGGGGAAGGCTTCGTTTCTTCGCAGAAATTTGGGAAGCCAAGATCCCCGACAAATGGGTCCGGGCATCTGTAACCACAGGTTACAGACTGGAATTTCTAAGGTATCCTCCGCCTCGTTTTCAAGAATCAAGGCTACCAAGGGATCCAGCGAGGAAGGCCTCAATGCTGGCAGCTTTGGATCACCTGCTTTGCCAGGACGTAATTATAGAAGTGCCAGCCCAAGAGCAAGGCCTAGGTTTCTATTCCAACCTCTTTGTCATACCAAAGCCCAACGGCGATGTCAGGCCAATCTTGGACCTAAAGAGGTTAAACGGTTACCTAAGGGTTCGTTCCTTCCGGATGGAATCCATCCGGTCAGCAGCCGCCGCGCTTCAGAAGGACGATTTTCTGGCCTCCATAGACATAAAGGATGCTTACCTTCATGTACCAATTTTTCAGTCGCATCAAAGGTTTTTACGCTTCGCGGTGGGGCAGCGACACTTCCAATTCAGGGCGCTCCCCTTCGGGCTGGCCACGGCCCCCCGGGTATTCACGAAGATCCTAGCCCCAATTCTGGCCAATTTAAGGATCCAAGGGGTCACAGTCCTAGCATACTTGGACGACCTTTTAATCATAGATCACTCACGGCCGGGTCTGCAAAAGGCAGTAAACCTCACGGTTCAGTACCTCGAAGAATTCGGCTGGGTCCTGAACCGGGGAAAGTCAGCGTTCCAGCCTACAAAGCAGTTGGAATACCTCGGCATGAGGTTAGACACAGAACATCAAAAGGTGTTCCTGCCCCTTGTAAAGATCGAAGCTATCAAGGGGTTGATTCAGTTGGTTCTAAACAAGAAAAAACCAACTATTCGCCTGTGTATGCGATTACTAGGCAAGCTAGTGGCCACATTCGAGGCAGTACCATACGCTCAGATCCACACTCGCGTCCTACAGGCAGCCATTCTAGCAGCCTGGGGCAAGAGGGCACATGCCTTAGAGTCCCCTTTGACGCTATCATCAAGGGTCCGACAAAGCCTGGCCTGGTGGTTGAACCCTCAGAATCTTCTAAAGGGAAAATCCTTCAGCCCTGTTGTCTGGAAGGTAGTTACCACAGACGCCAGCCTGGCAGGCTGGGGGGCGGTCTTCGAGGGGTTCTCCCGCCAGGGAACTTGGGTGAAAGCAGAGAGGCAGCTCCCCATCAATATCTTGGAAATCAGAGCTGCCCGCCTAGCCCTTCTGGCTTGGACCTCCAGATTAAAGGGGTTCCCGGTGAGAATCCAGTCAGACAATGCCACGGCGGTGGCATACATAAACCACCAAGGGGGAACCAGGAGCCAGGCCGCTCAGAGGGAGGTGAACTTGATTTTTCGATGGGCAGAGGTTCATGTACCCTGCATTTCGGCGATATTCATTCCCGGAGTGGACAACCTGCAGGCAGACTTCTTAAGTCGCCAGAGTCTGTTGCCAGGGGAGTGGTCTCTGCATCCCCAGGTCTTTCAGACAATCTGCCAGAGGTGGGGAATGCCGGACGTAGATATAATGGCATCCAGGTTCAACAAGAAACTAGACAGGTTCGTGTCGCGAGCGAGGGATCCTATGGCCTGCGGAACCGACGCGTTGGTTTGCCCTTGGCATCAATTCAGACTTCTATATGCATTCCCTCCACTACAGTTACTCCCGCGCCTGTTGCGCAAGATCAGAGTGGAGAACAAGCCAGTCATTCTAGTAGCTCCGGCTTGGCCCCGGAGGACTTGGTACTCACTAGTCCTGAAGATGGCAGTGGGAGACCCTTGGACTCTCCCTCTACAACCAGACCTACTCTCACAAGGCCCGATCCTCCACCCTACATTACAGCGTCTACATTTGACGGCCTGGAGGCTGAATCCCTGATTCTCAGGGATAGAGGCCTGTCTAGGCAGGTAATTCCTACCCTGATTAGGGCTAGGAAGCCGGTCTCCAGGGTGATTTATTACAGGGTGTGGAGGAACTACGTAGGCTGGTGTGAATCCAAAAGATGGAATTCCCGCAAATATACTATTGATAGGGTGTTAAGTTTTCTCCAGCTAGGAGTGGATAAAGGCCTGGCACTAAGCACAATCAAGGGACAGATCTCAGCTCTGTCAGTGTGGTTTCAGAGACCGCTGGCCACCCACTCGCTGGTAAAGACCTTCTTACAGGGGGTCTTGCGTATTAATCCTCCTGTCAAGTCACCAATTTGTCCATGGGACTTAAATCTTGTCCTGTCCACTCTACAGAAACAGCCTTTTGAGCCGTTGGCTGAGATTCCTTTACTCTTACTGACAAGAAAGTTGGTTTTCTTGGTCGCCATAGTTTCGGCCAGGAGAGTGTCAGAATTAGCAGCCTTATCGTGTAAGGAACCATATCTCGTTCTGCATAAGGACAGGGCAGTTCTCCGGCCCCATCCTTCCTTTCTACCAAAGGTTATATCCAAATTTCACTTGAACCAGGATTTGGTACTTCCATCCTTCTTTCCAAAACCTACATCTAGAAAGGAGGGGTTGCTGCATACCTTGGATATTGTCCGGGCCATGAAGGCCTATCTTAAAGCTACAGAAAAGATCCGGAAAACAGATGTGTTATTCGTTCTACCAGATGGCCCCAAGAAGGGGCAGGCAGCTGCAAAATCCACCATCTCGAGATGGATTAGACAATTAATCATTCAAGCCTACGGGTTGAAGAGGTTGCCTCCTCCGTTGTCGGTAAAGGCCCATTCTACCAGGGCCATGGGCGCCTCTTGGGCAGCACACCATCAGATCTCTATGGCTCAGATATGCAAGGCGGCAACGTGGTCATCAGTCCACACGTTTACAAGGTTTTATCAACTAGACGTGAGAAGAAATGCGGATGCTGCCTTTGGTCAGGCAGTACTACAGGCTGCAGTTTGAAATCCTCGGGATCAGAAACGCCCTTGGTTATAAAAAAAAAAAAAAAAAAAAAGTTTTTTCTTGACTAAGTTGGAATTATTATTATGATTTGAGTTTATCTCTAAATTGAATCCTTCTTTGGAAGATGTCTCCCTCCCCTCATTAAAGCATTGCTTTCGGACATCCCACATAGTAATGAATATGCCGCTCTGTGTCCCGTGATGTACGAGAAAGAAAAAGGGATTTTTAAATACAGCTTACCTGTAAAATCCTTTTCTTGGAGTACATCACGGGACACAGAGCTCCCACCCCTCTTTTGGGTGACCATTTTGGGAGGCATACTGCTTGCTACAAAACTGAGGGACTCCCTCTAGGGGAGGGCGTTATATAGGGAGGGGACTTCCTGTTTGAGATTGCCAGTGTCCACACCTGAAGGTACTCCATATAACCCACATAGTAATGAATATGCCGCTCTGTGTCCCGTGATGTACTCCAAGAAAAGGATTTTACAGGTAAGCTGTATTTAAAAATCCCTTTTTTTCCTCAGTTTAGGCCGATAAGTATTCTTCTACCCATTTTTGGTTAAAAAAAATTGCAATAAGCATTTATCGATTGGTTTGCGCTAAATTTATAGCGTGTACAAAATAGGGGATAGTTTTATTGCATTTTTATTTTTTTTAATACTAATGACGGCGATCAGTTTCAATTTTTTTGGGGGGATATTTATTATAGTAAACCGTAAAAAATATAAAAATTTTTTTTTTTAAAACTGTCGCTCTATTTTTGTTTATAGTGCAAAAAATAAACGCCGCAGAGGTGATCATATACCACCAAAATAAATTTGTGGGGAAAATAAGGAAGCCAATTTTGTTCGGGAGCCATGTCGCACGACCGCGCAATTGCCAGTTAAAGCGACAGTGCCGAATCGCAAAAACTGGCCAGGTCCTTTACCTGCCTAAAGGTCCGGGTCTCAAGTGGTTAATGCCAAGTCTGTAAGACAGCTCAGTTGCATATGTTGACATCAAAGGAAACACAGCTCCTCATTACAGATCAGGGAGCTATCCAGGCAGCAGTATGAAAAAGAAACAAAGTTTACAAAGTGTGCACGGATTAGAAAACTAGTAGCAAGTTTATTAACAAAACTTGGCCTATTGCTTAGAATGTCTGACTGTGTAAAGCGTTAGGATGTCAATTAAGCCAGATGGATTCACTGAGCTCTGTAAGCCAGGACAGAGAAAGAAAGTAAAATAAAGAAGAACTCTATGCTAGGAGTGAAAAATTTAATTTTGAAGTTGCTCCCATCAAAGTGCTTGGTAAGCGTGTTTTGTGATATGGAGGGTGTATATTGATAAGGGGTGCTAAATATTGAATCTGTGAACCAATAAAGTGCTAGTCCTCAATAATCATATATAAGCAGTAAAAACCAACATTTACGAACGTACAAAGTGCATCAGATCATAATCGTGAATCAAAAATCTGTCAATACAAAAGTGCAATGTGCATCAATAAACAGCGAGCAAAAAAGTCCATAAATTATGTGAAGTTTTCTGATCTATTACACCATCACCACTGCCAGAAGTGATTTTAAACGACACCCAGTGACTGGAGGTAAGTTTTCCACTCACCAGACCACCATGACCTCTATACTTAAAAAGATGGGTCAGGTGGGGCTTTGTATAATTCTGGTCTGTATTCTGTACTGGTAACCAATTGATATGTCAGGAGAGCGCTCCACCACAGTGATGTTAAGAAAAAGATTAAAAAAGGCAATACCATAGTGTAATTCCATTTATTTAAAAGAAAATATAAAAACAGGCCAAATGGCCGCTTACTTTAACCACTAGCTTACTGGGCACCTGACCAGGTGAAATTTCAGCTTCCGGCACTGCGTCGCTTTAACTGACAATTGCGCGGTCGTGCGACCTGGTTCTCAAACAAAATTGACGTCCTTTTTTTCCCCACAAATAGAGCTGTCTTATGGTGGTATTTGATCACCTCTCCAGTTTCTCTTTCTTTCTCGTACATCACGGGACACAGAGCGGCATATTCATTACTATGTGGGTTATATGGAGTACCTTCAGGTGTGGACACTGGCAATCTTCAAACAGGAAGTCCCCTCCCTATATAACCCCCTCCCCTAGAGGGAGTCCCTCAGTTTTTTCGCCAGTGTCTTAGGTGTTGGTCACGGAATAGCTTTGCTCCACATCCTTTGGGATTAAGGGCGGGCTAACCGGATCTGTCCAAGGAGCCTCAGTGCCAAAGTGGACAGTACCCGGGCCCCAAACCGTGGGGTTTTGCCTATAATGCTCCTCTTTGGAGGGCTGGACCCTGGGCCCAGGACTTGGAGTTTGCAAAAACCATAAGGTTCCTGTTTTGCCAGGGTGCTATATAGGTCCAGGACAGTGGGTACCTTCATAGGACCCCAGGGCCTGAAGGTCTACTACGCTACCCACGGAGATGGGAGAAGACTGGATCAGTTTGCTGGTCAAACATCCTGCAGCATGGAGCAGGTAAGGGGGAGCCTGCGGGACTTGGTTCGACAGCAGGCTCCCCGGGGTAACCTAAAAGGGGGGATAGCCTGAGTATGCTCTGCATGGGCAACTGTGATCACTATGTCTTAGAGACAGGATGACACCCTTTCTCCCCCCATTACTAGGCCCCCCTGTCTAAAGTGTGTTGCTAGCTAACCTGCTGTTTCTTCCTAGAGGCTAGTAAAGGATCCTTAGGGGCCTTAAAAGAGTCCTACCTGGCCGGGAGTTTTTGAATCTGCCGCCGTTTCTGCGCCATGGATCTCCAGCAGCGCGGCTCCTCCATGTTCTTCCTGTTTCCGGGTACGCGCGCGCGTGCACGCGCGCGTCTTATTGACGAATTTTCGCGCCATCCGGACAGGAGGGCGGGGGGGGGCGGGCCTGCGGCGTCATACAGGCGCGCCCTTCTGCTGTTATAGACAGCAGGCCTTGTCAGGGCTCAGTCTGTGGCTAGAGGCGCAGGGCGGCAGAACAGTGACTCCCGGTGGCGGAAAAGGGGTAGTACATGTGGACTTTGTCCCAATGTCTATTGTTAAGCCAAAGAATCCCCCTTATTTGACAGCAGGTTGGAGGCTGGCAAACTTAAGTTAGGGGCATTGTGTATGGTCATAAAAAAAAAAAAAAAAAAAAAAAAAGGACCAACATACAGGCCCATCAGTTTGTGGGGACACTAGTGATCTACTTTCCCCTAAACTCTGGAATTGTACTCCTGGCCACTACAGTCTGTTGTGTGGGCGGAGTCCCTCGATTTTTTATTATGGCTTCCAAGGGTTCGGGGTCAAAGGGTACAAAAAAGACCAAAAAACAAAAGGGTTCCCTTTCTGATTCTGATATGCCGATTCTTTCCCCGCAGCTTATTAATTTAAGAAGCGCCTTGGATGAGCCATTAGGGGGATCTGGTGCGGAGGCTGGCCCGGATCAGCCCAGCCCTGTGTTTATCACAGAGGAGATGCTAGCCGTATCCCTAGGGGGGCTAGAAGAGAGAATAGCAGCATTGATCGCTAGAGCTATTCCTGGTAAGAAACGGGTTAGATCCCCATCACCAGGCAGTGTATCCTCAGATGCTGAGATTCTCTCTCCGGAGGAATTAGAATCACAGGAGGATCAACTGGACCTGAACCAAGAGGGTTCAGGGATTGAGGGGTCTACCTCTGAGGAACCATTTTCAGACTCCCAGACAGAAAGACTGTGGGTACAGTCTTTGACGGACATGGTCCGCTCGGCATTTAGCTTGCCATTACCAGAACCTCAGGTTCCTCCGGTATCCTCTCTGGGCTCTTTGAGAGCCCCGTTAAGCAACGCAGTTTTTCCGGTCCATCCTCTCTTGGAGGAATTGATCTTTCGGGATTGGGTACGGCCGGACAGGGTTTTTCTGCCACCGAAAAGATTTGCGGTCATTTATCCCATGGAGGAAAAATTCTCCAAGAGATGGAAGCTCCCAGTAGTGGATGCAGCCATCTCATGTGTGAATAAATCACTAACTTGCCCGGTGGAAAATATACATATGTTTAGAGATCCGGTTGATAAAAGATTAGAAACACTTTTAAAAGCATCCTTTGCTACGGCAGGAGCAGTGGTGCAGCCAGCGGTAGCTGCAATTGGAGTTTGTCAGGCATTAAAAGACCAGACAAAAGAGATGTTAAAAGACATGCCTACCCAACAAGCAGAAGAGTTTGCTGACATTCCCAGAGTTCTGTGTTTTGCGGTAGATGCTATAAAAGATTCCATCCAGCAGGCTTCTCGTTTATCACTATGTTTGGTACACATGAGAAGGCTCTTATGGTTGAAGAACTGGGCGGCAGAACCCCCATGCAAAAAGCTTCTGGCAGGATTTCCCTTCCAGGTATCCTCCGCCTCATTTTCAAGAATCAAGGCTACCAAGGGATCCAGCAAGGAAGGCCTCAATGCTGGCAGCCTTGGATCACCTGCTTTGCCAGGACGTAATTTTAGAAGTGCCAGCCCAAGAGCAAGGCCTAGGTTTCTATTCCAATCTCTTTGTCATACCAAAGCCCAACGGCGATGTCAGGCCAATCTTGGACCTAAAGAGGTTAAACGGTTATCTAAGGGTGCGGTCCTTCCGGATGGAATCCATCCGGTCAGCAGCCGCCGCGCTTCAGAAGAACGATTTTCTGGCCTCCATAGACATAAAAGATGCTTACCTTCATGTACCAATCTGTCAGTCGCATCAAAGGTTTTTACGCTTCGCGGTCGGGCAGCGACACTTCCAATTCAGGGCGCTCCCTTTCGGGCTGGCCACGGCCCCCCGGGTATTCACGAAGATCCTAGCCCCAGTTCTGGCCAATTTAAGAATCCAAGGAGTCACAGTCCTAGCATACTTGGACGACCTTTTAATTATAGATCATTCACGGACGGGTCTGCAGAAGGCAGTAAACCTCACGGTTCGGTACCTCGAAGAATTCGGCTGGGTCCTAAACCAGGGAAAGTCAGCATTCCAGCCTACAAAGCAGTTGGAATACCTCGGCATGAGGTTAGACACGGAACGTCAAAAGGTGTTCCTGCCCCTTGTAAAGATCAAGGCGATCAAGGGGTTGGTTCAGTTGGTTATAAACAAGAGAAGACCAACTATTCGCCTGTGTATGCGATTACTAGGCAAGCTAGTGGCCACATTCGAGGCAGTACCATACGCTCAGATCCACACTCGCGTCCTACAGGCAGCCATTCTAGCAGCCTGGGGCAAGAGGGCACATGCCTTAGAGTCCCCTTTGACGCTATCATCAAGGGTCCGACAAAGCCTGGCCTGGTGGTTGAACCCTCAGAACCTTCTAAAGGGAAGATCCTTCAGCCCTGTTGTCTGGAAGGTAGTTACCACAGACGCCAGCCTGGCAGGCTGGGGGGCGGTCTTCGAGGGGTTCTCCCGCCAGGGAACTTGGGTGAAAGCAGAGAGGCAGCTCCCCATCAATATCTTGGAAATCAGAGCTGCTCGCCTAGCCCTGTTGGCATGGACCTCCAGATTAAAGGGGTTCCCGGTGAGAATCCAGTCAGACAATGCCACGGCGGTGGCATACATAAACCACCAAGGGGGAACCAGGAGCCAGGCCGCTCAAAGGGAAGTGAACTTGATTTTTCAATGGGCAGAGGTTCATGTACCCTGCATTTCAGCGATATTCATTCCCGGAGTGGACAACCTGCAGGCAGACTTCTTAAGTCGCCAGAGTCTGTTGCCAGGGGAGTGGTCTCTGCATCCCCAGGTCTTTCAGACAATCTGACCAAAGGTGGGGAACGCCAGACGTAGATATAATGGCATCCAGGTTCAACAAGAAACTAGACAGGTTCGTGTCGCGAGCGAGGGATCCTATGGCCTGCGGAACCGATGCGTTGGTTTGCCCTTGGCATCAATTCAAACTTCTATATGCATTCCCTCCACTACAGTTACTCCCCCGCCTGTTGCGCAAGATCAGAGTGGAGCACAAGCCAGTCATCCTAAATAGCTCCAGCCTGGCCCCGGAGGGCTTGGTACTCACTAGTCCTAAATATGGCAGTGGGAGACCCTTGGACTCCTCCTCTACAACCAGACCTACTCTCACAAGGTCCGATCCTCCACCCTACATTACAGCGTCTAAATTTGACGGCCTGGAGGCTGAATCCCTGATTCTCAGGGGTAGGGGTCTGTCTAGGCAGGTAATCCCTACCCTGATTAAGGCTAGAAAGCCGGTCTCCAGGGTAATTTATTACAGGGTGTGGAGGAACTATATAGGCTGGTGTGAATCCAAAGGATGGTATTGCCGCAAATATGCTACTGATAGGGTGTTAAGTTTTCTCCAGCTAGGAGTGGATAAAGGCCTGGCACTAAGCACAATCAAGGGACAGATCTCAGCTCTGTCAGTGTGGTTTCAGAGGCCGCTGGCCGCCCACTCGCTGGTAAAGACCTTCTTACAGGGGGTCTTGCGTATTAATCCTCCTGTCAAGTCACCAGTTTGTCCTTGGGACTTAAATCTTGTCCTGTCCACTCTACAGAAACAGCCTTTTGAGCCTTTGGCTGAGATTCCTTTACTCTTACTGACAAGAAAATTGGTTTTCTTGGTCGCCATAGTTTCGGCCAGGAGAGTGTCAGAATTAGCAGCCTTATCGTGTAAGGAACCATATCTCGTTCTGCATAAGGACAGGGCAGTTCTCCGGCCCCATCCTTCCTTTCTACCAAAGGTTATATCCAAATTTCACTTAAACCAGGATTTGGTACTTCCATCCTTCTTTCCAAAACCTACATCTAGAAAGGAGGGGTTGCTGCATACCTTGGATATTGTCCGGGCCATGAAGGCCTATCTTAAAGCTACAGAAAAGATCCGGAAAACAGATGTGTTATTCGTTCTACCAGATGGCCCCAAGAAGGGGCAGGCAGCTGCAAAATCCACCATCTCAAGATGGATTAGACAATTAATCATTCAAGCCTACGGGTTGAAGAGGTTGCCTCCTCCGTTGTCGGTAAAGGCCCATTCTACCAGGGCCATGGGCGCCTCTTGGGCAGCACACCATCAGATCTCTATGGCTCAGATATGCAAGGCGGCAACGTGGTCATCAGTCCACACGTTTACAAGGTTTTATCAACTAGACGTGAGAAGGAATGCGGATTCTGCCTTTGGACAGGCAGTACTACAGGCTGCAGTTTGAAATCCTCGGGATCAGAAACACCCTTGGTTATAAAAAAAAAAAAAAAAAAAAAAAAAAAGTTTTTTCTTGACTAAGTTGGAATTATTATTATGATTTGAGTTTATCTCTAAATTGAATCCTTCTTTGGAAGATGTCTCCCTCCCCTCATTAAAGCATTGCTTTCGGACATCCCACATAGTAATGAATATGCCGCTCTGTGTCCCGTGATGTACGAGAAAGAAAAAGGGATTTTTAAATACAGCTTGCCTGTAAAATCCTTTTCTTGGAGTACATCACGGGACACAGAGCTCCCACCCCTCTTTTGGGTGACCATTTTGGGAGGCATACTGCTTGCTACAAAACTGAGGGACTCCCTCTAGGGGAGGGGGTTATATAGGGAGGGGACTTCCTGTTTGAAGATTGCCAGTGTCCACACCTGAAGGTACTCCATATAACCCACATAGTAATGAATATGCCGCTCTGTGTCCCGTGATGTACTCCAAGAAAAGGATTTTACAGGTAAGCTGTATTTAAAAATCCCTTTTTTTTGCGCTATAAACAAGAAAAGAGCGACAATTTTGAAAAAGTCAATATTTTTTACTTGTTGCTATAATAGCCTATTTTTTTCCCCAGTTTAGGCCGATACATATTCTTCTACATATTTTTGGTAAAAAAAAAAAAAAAAACACAATAAGCGACTGGTTCGCGCAAAAGTTATAACGCTTACAAAATAGGGGACAGAATTATTATAATTTTTTTTATAAATTTTTTTTTTTTTTTACCAGTAATGGCGGCGATATGCACTAATTACTGTATAAATGTGACTGGCATTTAAGGGGCTAACACTAGTGGGTGAGGAAGGGGTTAAATGTGTACCCTAAATTGTATTCTAACTGTGGGGGGTGACTGGTGGAGGTGACCGCTCTGTCCCTATTTACAAGGGACACAGATCGGTCTCCTCTCTCCCTGACAGGACATGAATCTGTGTGTTTACACACAGAGATCCACGTCCTTGTCCTGTAACCACCGATCGCCTGGCGGACATCGCAGCCGCCAAGCACGCGCATCGGCATCTCAGGCATGCGGTGGCCACGTGCGTGCTGCTGGCAGCGCTCGCGCGCCCTCTAGTGGCCTGGAGGAGCGGAGGCCGTAAAAACACGGCCTCCCAGAGAATTAAAGGCACCCTGCGGCCGTACAAAGTCGTACGGCCGCCGGCAAGTAGTTAAACGTGCTTTTCCTCTGCACTGAATGTGCAATACCAGGTAGATTGTGAAACAGGCTCTTTAGCGTTTAAAAGAAAAAAAAAGTGCCTGAAAGAAGCCTTATCTGCAATCCCAATGTAAAAGCCTGAGTGCTTTAGGAGCGGTGTTAATGACAGCTGTGGGAGCCAATGGCTGTGTCTCAGCCAATGAGGGAGAGACTCTTGCTCATCTGGATCGAGATGGGGATCAGAGAGGATACTAAACACTGTGTGTGTACGTGTGTGTTTTTTTTAAATGGTTTCTTTTAGGCAATGTATGTTGTCCTATCTAGTTGTTGAAAGTACATTTCCTATAGTTCTCATATCTTATCGTTAGAAGGAAACCTCCCTTTGTAAATAGGCTGATGTTTGTTTGTACTGGTATAAGTATTCTCTTAAAAGGGCAATAATATGCATGTGTTGAAGATTTCACCTTAACCAATCCACCGCTACTGTGCGTTTTGACATGTTTCCCCTTACTAGTTCATGAAGTGTTCTAAAGGGGTATGACATTTCTAAAACTAAGGTTTAGGGCTGTTACTGATCAAAATTTTTGTGTTTGATTAATCGTTTTTTATTTTAATCGATTAATCGACTAATTTCGATTAATAACGCACATACAGATCCAACTACTTTTAGCTGATCTCCTTGCCGGCTGATTCCCAGTGCAGCTCCCAACCACTGGGAAAATAGATAGGATACAGCAGACAAAGGCAGCGCTCGAGGGGAATGGCATTAAAACTTTTATAGTCTTCAAGTAGGTAACAAAATAAATATTGCACTGGAGATAAAATCTATGTAGCTACATAAACTGAAAAAATTGGTGCGAGTAATACCAAACTGTACCAAAAGCAGTCATAAAAACTATGTAGCCAAGTATGATACCGGTATAAAAATGTGTACGATACCACTGCTGAATCCAGATGAGGAGAGGTTAACATCAGTCCGTCGGCATGTAGATGTCCCATGAAGGGAACTATCACAACTCCCAGTGGATGGTTGTAAAATCCCAGGTTGATGGAGGGAGGGAAGTGATGGAGGGAGGGAAGTGATGGAGGGAGGGAAGTGATGGAGGGAGGGAAGTGATGGAGGGAGGGAAGTGATGGAGGGAGGGAAGTGATGGAGGGAGGGAAGTGATGGAGGGAGGGAAGTGATGGAGGGAGGGAAGTGATGGAGGGAGGGAAGTGATGGAGGGAGGGAAGTGATGGAGGGAGGGAGGGAAGTGAAACAGCCCTTGCGTGTGGCAGATAGTAAGGTCCCGCCGGCATGCAGATATGAAGGCACAGCAAAGGAGCCCTTCAGATGGACACGGCAAGCCCCGCTGGTGTCCGTGACGTTACTGGATCTCCGACGGAACTCCCTGAAGGCTCAGAAGCCGGCGGAGAGGTGAGTACCAATCAAAAGAATTTTAATCGATCAAAAATATTTTGATCCATCAAAAAAATTAAAGATTAATTGATTAAATAAAAGTTAATTTGCACAGCCCTACTAGGGTTTACTACCTGTTTTGGGACAGGTCCTTGCCAAGTCATTAAAGCGAAGCTCCACCCAAGAATTGAGCTTCTGCTTTTCAGAACCCTCCACCCCTCCGGTGTCATATCTTTTCAGGGGGAGGGGGGTGCAGATACCTGTCTAAAACAGGTATTTGCATCCACTTCCGTGAATAAGGCATGGCGGCAGACACGCCTCTACCCGCAGCCCCCGCTGTCTTCTGGGAAACGCACTATTCCCAGGAGAGAGCGGGGGCCAGTGACGGCGCGTTGTGCTACTCGCGCATGCGCTGTAGGGAACCGTGCACTGAAGCCGCATTGCTTCACTTACATATTCCCTAACCGAGGATGGCGGTGGGTGCAGCCGAGGGATAAGCGATTGCTATTCCTCGGCTGACATCGCGGGTGCGCTGGCCAGGTAAGTGTCATTTTTTTTTTCAAAAGCAGCAGCTACAGTATTTGTAGCTGCTGGCTTTTAAAAAAAATATGTAACATTTTGGCGGAACCTCCGCTTTAGAAGCTTATTATTCACAAACATGACAGAACTAAGCTGTACAGAAAAACCTATAACTAATAATTAGTATAACCATTCTCCTTTGGGATTTGTCTGTTATGGTGGATTTTCACCATGCTAAGTATTAAAGTTGGCAATTATAACAAATTGAACCATTTCTTTACCCCCCCCCCCCCCCCCCCTCCGATTCCGATATGGAATGCTTTAATGCTGGCAATTTCTTATCCAGTGCTTCATATTCTTATTCGAGAAACTTTGATTATATTTCATTTGTGTATACATCTGTTTTTATAGGGCTCACATTAAGAGTCTTATCGCTATCTTTGATAAGCAGAGAACATATTTGTGAAAGGGGGGGGGGGCGACGACGACGACCATTTGCACGGCTCCAGTAGGAAGTCGTTTTGAATAGAAGCTCCCCAGAGATGTTGTCATAGTTACCACAATGCCTACGGCTTCACACACTTCAGCCACCATGGAAACGTACCCTCCGACATATCCAGTTTACCCCTTTACAGTGTGGTTGTTGGACTGTCACAAGCTATGTTTGCTCATAGCCTAGCACATATAATCAACTAGATTTAATTTCTAATCCATAGCTAGCATTTTTTTTTCCATCAGGGGCTAGGGTATCTGCTGCTTACTTGTGTCTAACATCTGGCAACATATGAAAAATGACCTTGTCGGCCATGTAGGGACACTGCAAGTTCCCTTGCCAAAAAATTATAAATTTATAATGGCTACTACTATATACTATATTTTTTTTTTTGCGCAGGCCCTAGGGTGTACAAATGCAACTTTTTATGTCACACGAATAACCCTAACATGCTAGATTGGAAGGACTTTAACGATACCCCCTTCCTAAAAGGCCATTTTTTGCGATGCTGCACTGCATCGCTTCAACTGTCGTGTGACGCTGTACCCAAAACAATAATTTACGTTTTTTTTTTTTTTTCAAATAGAGCTTTCTTTTCCTGGAATTTGATGCAGAAGAGCAACTTGTTTGAAAAAAACACAATATGCATGCTTTACTTTTTGCTACAATATCTCAATTTTATTTTTAAACACAGTTTAGGCGGATATGTGTTCTATAAACTAGATACACAAATTTTTGTTACGTTCTGTGTTCTACAAATGTTTGGTAAAACGAAATCGCAATAAGCGTATATTAAATGGTTTGCGCAAAAGTTATAGCGTCTCTTCCAGGCAAAGAGGTTTATATCCTTTGTCATGCAGTATTTGTGCAGAAATTTTACAAATGCAAAAAAAAAAAAACCCCACTAAAGTTAGCCCATTTTTTTCGTATAATATGGAAGATGTTACTAGTTACCTAACATGTCACGCTTTAAAGTTGCGCACACTCTTGGCATGGTGTCAAACTTCGGGACTAAAAAATATCCACTTGCAGGTTTAGAGTTACATAGGAGGTCTTGGGCTAAAATGTTTGCTCTCGTTCTAACGATCGTGGTGATTTACCTCACGTGTGGTTTAAACGTTCTTTACAAATGTGGGCGCGATTGCCAATCACAAATCACAGGAGAACAACAAAGTAAGCCTGAGCTGTAGACGTCATTTTAGCTATTGCGTGGCCATGAAGTGGTTCAAATATTATGGCTATATGGTGTTCATGTGGCAGTTATGTTTGAGTGACATTTAAATGAGTTTGTCAGTTATACGTAGAAATTACAAAACGTATAATTCTGCAGCATGGCTCGGACTCCTGTTCCTTTAGGCCTCATTCTCACCAAATGTGCAAAAAAACTGATGGAAACCGACGCGCAGATTTCACTTGCGGAGACGCGAGTTCACATCAGTTTTCATGCATCCATTAGTGAGTTTAAGGCCCCTTTCACACCAGGCGGATCCGTTGCAGCGGAGACCGCCAGCTCACTGGGAGATCTCCACGTTTTTTTCATCAGATCTCACCCGATCTGATCCGCCATGGACGGATGGCGACATACCGCCATCTGTCTCATTTTAGTGGATTGGATCAGATGTCAGCAGACATCACCGCTGAAATCCCACACTCCATAAAAAAAACTGACAGGCGTACCTGAACTGTCTGGCAGTGTGAAAGGGGCCTTATACATGTTGCAGATTCCTGCAGAGAAAAAAAAATATGCACTTTTTAGGCCCCATTCGCACGTCACAAAGAACGGGAATGTGCGTTTCTGCTAATGGGTTGTTTCTGTAGTGCGTTTCTGCATGTTGCAAATAGGGCAGCCTATTCATTTGAATGGACTTCTCTATACACGACAAACCCACCAAAACCGTTCCTGCACTTTTTCAAGTGTGGAGCATGGCATGTTTTGCTTTGCTACAAGTGTGGCAAAATCGCATTGCGTTTGGGGTGTCATTAAGCAATAATGACACCGCAAGCACATTTTGACGCACTTCTAAAACGTGTTTTCAGAGGGGTGAATTGTGAATAGGGGCCTTTTTATAATAAGCTCATGTAATGTTTTTTTTAGCTGATGTGTATTTTTATTTTTTTGTTTTTTTGTATTTCAGGAAACCAAGTGGAATTCCTCGCCTTCTGGAGTAGGTGTTGTTTTTTTTTTTTTTTTTTTTTCATTTTGTAATTCTTTCCTTTTTTTTTCTTTCTTTTTTTCTTTTCTTTTTTTCTTTTCTTTTTCTTTTCTTTCTCAGAACATGTGCTTCTACTATGTTAAAAATAAAGCCGTAATCCTAGGGGTACTCTAAATCTCCTCCTTGGATGTCTTTCTGATCCACTTTCTTCATTGCTTTACTTCACTCAGCTGAAATAAGGAAGGTTCCTAAGTCATTATTTTCATATTTATTCTGGGTCAGTCACCCTATTGAAACCAGTGGATCAGCATGACATCCACTCATCTAGCATACTCGGAGGGTTTCTTTTATAAAGGAGGAGTTGGCTTCTGCAATGGACTGATTGACTTGTGTATTGTACATTTCATTTGTGCATTACTTCTGGTTTTATATTGTGAATCAATTATGAAGATTTTGAATCAAAGGAAACTCAAGGCTGGCTTGCTCTGGCTACTGTTGCTACCATTTTTGGGAAATTAAGGGCAAATAGTAATGACTTGCTTTGCCACACCTCACTATAAAAACTAGGGTTGTACCGATACCAGTATCGGTATCTGGACCGATTCTGAGTATTTGCGGGAGTACAAGTACTCCCGCAAATACCCCCGATACCTAAATAGAATACTATTCCCCCCCCCCCCCGCCGCTAATCCCCGTGCAACACAGCGGGCATTACAAGTTTTTCATTGGTAAACTTTTAATACCCGCGGCGCCCTGCATAGACACGCGATTGGATGGATCCGTCCAATCGAGAGCAAGGGGGGAGTGTCTATACACGGATACGTGCATAGACACTCCCCCCTTGCTCGCGATTGGATGGATCCGTCCAATCGCGTGTCTATACATGGCGCCGCGGGTATTACAAGTTTACCAACGAAAACTTGTAATGCCCGTTTTGTTGCACGGGGATTAACCCGGCAGCAGCAGCGGCGGAGGTATGGGGGACGGGACATGACATGGCTGCAATATGTGGGGGACATGGCTGCAATATGTGGGGGACATGGCTGCAATATGTGGGGGACATGGCTGCAATATGTGGGGGACATGGCTGCAATATGTGGGGGACAGACATGGCTGCAATATGTGGGGGACAGACATGGCTGCAATATGTGGGGGACAGACATGGCTGCAATATGTGGGGGACAGACATGGCTGCAATATGTGGGGGACAGACATGGCTGCAATATGTGGGGGACAGACATGGCTGCAATATGTGGGGGACAGACATGGCTGCAATATGTGGGGGACAGACATGGCTGCAATATGTGGGGGACAGACATGGCTGCAATATGTGGGGGACAGACATGGCTGCAATATGTGGGGGACAGACATGGCTGCAATATGTGGGGGACAGACATGGCTGCAATATGTGGGGGACAGACATGGCTGCAATATGTGGGGGACTGACATGGCTGCAATATGTGGGGGACATGACATGGCTGCAATATGTGGGGGACATGACATGGCTGCAATATGTGGGGGACATGACATGGCTGCAATATGTGGGGGACATGACATGGCTGCAATATGTGGGGGACAGGACATGGCTGCAATATGTGGGGGACAGGACATGGCTGCAATCTGTGGGGGACAGGACATGGCTGCAATCTGTGGGGGACAGGACATGGCTGCAATCTGTGGGGGACAGGACATGGCTGCAATCTGTGGGGGACAGGACATGGCTGCAATCTGTGGGGGACAGGACATGGCTGCAATCTGTGGGGGACAGGACATGGCTGCAATCTGTGGGGGACAGGACATGGCTGCAATCTGTGGGGGACAGGACATGGCTGCAATCTGTGGGGGACAGGACATGGCTGCAATCTGTGGGGGACAGGACATGGCTGCATTTGGGGACTTGTTTAAAAAAAGTATCGGTATTCGGTATCGGCGACTACTTGAAAAAAAGTATCCGTACTTGTACTCGGTCCTAAAAAAGTGGTATCGGGACAACCCTAATAAAAACTTTTAAGTTGTGATCAAAAACTACACTTTACACCTACCGATTGGCAGTAAAATACACAAACACATGAGATAATGCTCACCAAAGCTTTGAATTTTTGGGCACTAGCATTGCTACTTTAGTGTAAACACAGGCACAGCTCGATGACGAGGTATGTTTACCTGTCAGATTTGTCTTTTGTGCCTCTTGAGGCCCCCCAATCTTAAAGCACAGTAAAGGGGTTCTCCAGTTTGGAGCTCTGCCACATCCCTGTACATAACACAAGCCATGGATACCCCCCTCAGCTGCCAGTAATGGTCTTTGATTTGGTAAGCAGGATGGTGGAATGTCAAAGTATCAATATTGTTTGCAGGCAGCCTTGTTGGATTAAGTAAACCAACGTTTCTTGTTTTTCTTTCCTAGCATTAATCCATACAAACCCAGCCAAAAAATCTCTTTCTCTGAGTTGTATCCACGAGATGTGGAAGATCAAAACAGGTAAGGCTGTTCAATTTTAAGAGTTGCCTTTTTTAGCAAACATTTTAAAATAAAACTCTGGGCTGAGAAATACAGTGAATTGCCATTTTTCCCCCTAAAAACAAACTACTTTAGGGCAATTCGTTGCACCTCACAGGTAAGTGAAATAAAAACAAGAAAAAAGAGGGGGGGTGGAGGCGCCAACTCAAATAATAAAAAGTAACCTTAAAAACAGCAGTCTACTTAAAATGTGAGTATAGATGTGTACTCACAGGTTCGCTGAGTAGTAGTCCATCGGGGGGGTTTTTGCTGATAGGTGTGTGCCTTTCCACCGGCTCCAGTGATGTCTGCACGGCTTCAGTGTGGATGGGCCCAGGAAGCTCCTTGCTGGCCAGCGTGGAACGCAGATCCGGAACAAGCGGTGACGTCACAGGGCACGGCGGGGATAGAAGGCATCCGATGAAAGGAAGTGTCAGGCTACGCGCTCGGGGCTCACAGCTCCTTCTACTGGCCGATTATAGGTACAGTTTTTAGCTACCAGTACCACTGTCGCTGCCCAGGCTTCCAGTCACTATGAGCGCCGGAGCGCCGGAACACCCCCCTTTTCCCTGTGACTAATATTAACAAAGCATATTTTTCATGGATGAAGGAATGATAAAAATATGATTGGCTACTACAGGGCTCAGAATTTCAAGTCCTGAGCCACTAGCCAGGCCTTAAGAGTTACTCGCCACCAGTTGCCCCACTCAACACCTCCCCTGCCCCACCCCTAAGTCCGCACCTAAACACGACCTTGTAAATATCTCATGAAATTACACTATTAATATTTTTGGAACGTAATTCTGCTCAAAATATTTAACAACTTTACCAATTGTAACATATCAGTACCCATCTGTGCAGCCTTACTGTGCCCCATCAATTGCAGCAGACTCGCCATTGTCTCACACAAACACTGCCCTGTTGGCGCTTTGAGCTGAGGCTGCAGCGCTCTCCTTCTCTTGTATCACACACACACAGCAGGCATCTTCCGCTGTGTGTCATGGAGCTGGGTCTGTGTTTGGCTGCACATTGTGATAAGGTCCCGCCCTCCTAGCCCGGTTAATGTGATAGGCAGAACACTGATTCAATCTACTATCACATTAGCCGATCTAGGGGAGCGGGCCTTATCACAATGTGCCGCCAAACACAGACCCAGCATCATGACACACAGCAGAAGATGCCCGCTGTGTGTGATACAAGAGGAGCAGAAGGAGAGCGCTGCAGCCTCGGCTTAAAGCGGCGCCAAGGCAGTCCAGCCCTGCCACTCTCTCTGTCCTTCGGCTGACAGTTTCCTGGCTGATCGCTTCAGCCAGGAAACTGTCAGCCTGGTTCACCCCCGCTCCTCACTCGCCCTGCACTAAATTCCACTTGCAAAATGCAGGCAAGTAAGTGGAATTTTTGAGGGCTGGGCTACTATAGTACTCGGTAGGGCAGTATAGTGACAGGTTAGGGCTGTATGCTCAATGTGCTCAGTCACTTACAGCATTGCTGGATATGAACACTCCTGGGGCTGCTGTTCTCTCCTCAGCTTGAGTGAATGAGTCTTTGGGAGGAGTGGAGGAGGCAGCCACACCCTATGCTCCATCCACTAACTTCAGCTGCCTCAGGAGATATTTAAGATCCCAGAGGGACAGGCTAACTTGGTTTGAGGACAGGGTAGTTACAGGCAACCTCCCCGCACTGCTGAGCCACCTGCTGACCTGATCGACTTGGCCAAGATGTAAGGGGACAAGGAAAGTGCAGAGGCCCCCCCATTCAGCTGATGCCCCTGGGTGGTGCCCAGTCCCCCCCATCGATGTGGCCCCACACTCCCCCATAGCTTATTTATTTTACTAATGTGAGCAGACTACTCCTGACGAGTATTGTACCTCAAGTGCTCTATGAATAAACACTATACATTCTTTTAACAGCTTTGAAGAACTCTTTGGGAAAAAACACAATTATTCCACTGGTCCTGAGGAATACTGTGAGAGATACCAGTACTCTGAAAACAGTAAGTGAAAAATTCAATGTACGTGTGTGTGTGTGTGTGTTTTTTTTTTTTTGTATTCACAAGAAGATAAGCCTTTGCTCCAGTCTGAGGTCTAGAGCAGGTTTTCATCAAGCATGTCTCTGTACTGCATTCATCTTTCCCTCGATCCTGACTTGTTTCCCAGTCCCTGCCGCTGAAACATCCCCACAGCATAATGCTGCCAACACCATGCTTCACTGTAGGTATTGGTCAGGTGATGAGCATTGCCTGGTTTCCTCCAGACACAACGCTTGCCATTCAGGCCAAAGAGTTCAATCTTTGTTTTTATCAGACCAGAGAATTTTGCTTCTCACGGTATGAGAGGCCTTCAGGTGCCTTTTGGCGAACTCCAGGTGGGCTTTTAATGTGCCTTTTTACTGAGGAGTGGCTTCTGTCTGGCCACTCTACCATACAGACCTGATTGGTGGAGAGCTGCAGAGATGGTGGTTCTTCTGGAAGGTTCTACTCTTCAGAGAAATGCTGAATCTCTGTCGGTGACCATCGGGTTCTTGGTCGCCTCCCTGACCTTAGATTGCTCAGTTTGGCCTGGCGACCCGCTCTAGGAAAGGTCCTGGTGGTTCCAAACTTTTCATTAATTGATGGAAGCCTCTGTGCCTCTGGGACCTTCAATGCTACAGAAAATTTTCTGTGCCTGCAATTTCAGTGTCATGGCAAAGGCTGTGAATACTTATGTACATGTGATTATTTTTCGTTTTATCAAATTTGCAAAGATTTTAAACTTTCACAATGTCAATATGGGGTATCGTTTGTAGAATTTTGAGTAAAGTAATGAATTGAAGAATCTATTTTGGAATAAGGCTGTAACAAAATGAAATGTGGAAAAAGTGAAGCGCTGTGAATACTTTCTGGATGCACTGTATACAACTGTTACTTGACTGAACTTCAGATTCTTTACATGTTCCTAAACTGTTCCTTATTGCACCCTTCAACCTCTCCTCTCTAGTAGATGGAAGCTTGCATGTTATGCTTGAGCTGAATGTTGTGCTCACGGTTCTCATTCACAGGGCACTGGAGCCCATTGTTTTTGAGCTTGGGGCTCCAAATACATGTTTTAAGCTGGAGCTTTCTGTTACCATATACATTTTCATTTTAAGAGTCTTCAGTGTGCTGAATCTTTAACAAAGAACTGCCATAGTATGGTAATGTGCCAGTCAATTTTAAGGTCTTTCAAGTCTGTGCTCTTGCATTTTTACCACTTTTCCACACAAACTGAGCCAAAGTGCATCATCTAATTTTCTGGCAAGTGGATATGTTTATTTTACACAGATTATTGCCCAGTGCACAACTCCTGTTATTAAAAGATGTACCTGGCAGGGCTTTTCCCTTTTCCTGTTTTTCTTATCTGCTCTTGCTAATAACTTTGTTGGGTTCTGTAAAGGGACCCACACATTACTAGCTGCCTAAAATGACCAAACTGATCTTGTTTCAATGAGCTTTTTCCATTAATTGTTCTGTCTTTAAACACTGAGTTCAGTTCCATTGGTTTTACTCTGGTTTTCTTTCATACCTTGCAAATGATGGTGAACACATCTGAGAGGTCTCGGCTAAAGCTGGTGTAGAGCTATGCCTGTAGGAGCTGCTGCAATTTAACTTTTTTTCCCCAAGATTAGTGCTAGGGCAGCCAGACAACAGTTTATTCACCCCAGCTAATTGATCAGTCAATTGTTATTGCTGAACAACATGGAGAGGGTGTGGGGGTTATATGGGATACTCCAGGATTACTGAATAACAGGACAGCACATTTTACTATGTCTTCCTGGACAGTATTTATGCAGAAACAAAGGATGATGGCCAGAACGGAGTCCTTCTAAAAGCGATCTGTTAGCTACCACTGGCACATAATAAATATAATGCACAGAGGACTAGGACCCTGAACTCGGATCAGTACTTACAATGTCACAGGTTTACTGGATGCCTTCTTTCAGTATCAGCTGGATAGTCTACAGGACAGCCAGATCCTTTCCAACTTCCACCCAGGCACTCTTCAGTGAACTGTCAAGATCCAGTTATGCCACAGCTGAACCCTCGAACATCAGCTTGAATAAGTGCAACTGCTGCAAGGGCTGCTCATTTGACTTTCCATCTCACTATGTTCTAGAAATATCTAAAATGCGGGAGGATAAAATCAAACTTCTAGTCTGTGAGATCCAGAACAACCCAAAGCAATCCAAAAGCTGCTCCAATGAATATAGAGGAGCCATGAATAACAAAATGTACCTAACATTTTAGCAACCTACCTAGGAGGGTGCCTACGCTAGTTATACAATAGCAGAATTGTGTTACTTATTTTAGTTGTAAGAATATTTGCATGTTTTTGTAAAATCATCATTAATGGGGACTAATCGACATTCGTTTTAAATCGCAGTAATGAGAAGATTTGAAGGAGCAGGATGCAAATTTATTTTCGAATATGCGGTATACTCCTATTGATTCCAAAATGAAATGTTAAAGGCAAACAAAAATAACTTTTTAAAATAAATTTTTGTATGAATTTTTTTTCTTGGAATCTTTGTTTTGAAATTCTACTAGTGTATACCCAGCTTAAGTATTCAGGTTCTCCTTGTATCACTGGGTATAACGCACATGCCAACTATTCAGAATCGCAACAATCTATTTTTAGGAACCGAGACATCTCTCCAGAAACTAATCCTGCTGCCTTTCATGTTGTCTGGATCAGAGAAATCTCATTACGTTTTTTTTTTTTATATTTTATACACCCCCCTCCAGTTTAGATTTGTAAGTCTTCAGTGGTGCCCTTCGCTAATGCACAGATTTACTCCTCTCCTACACTCAGTGTTTCTTTTTTTTCAAATAACAGTTTTTATTACATTTCTTACATATATTAGCAGTACACAGACACCAAAGGAGTCAGAAAAGGCCCATTTATAGTCATAATAGTGCGCAATGGATGCGCAGCCAGAGTATTGGGAGGTGGGCCGACAACATAAAACGGCGTAAAATGCAAACAATCTTCCTTGGCCTCGGTGTCAGCAATACTAAACATATTAAGCAGTATTCTAGAGATGGTAACGCATATAACTTGGCAGAAAGAATCTGCCTTTCCAAAGAGGGAGAAAGGAAAAAAGGACAAGAGGGAAGAAGTTAAGAAGTGCGTTGGGTTACCGTGTTGACTCCTGCATCAGTGTACGGTGGATCCTCCTGCCGGCGCTACCTCTCCCAGACCCTATCATGGTTGTCCAGCTTATCCCGCAATCTGGCCGTCATCTTCTCCATTAATTCCACATCCTTTACCCTGGAGTTGCGCTCAGTGTTTCATGCTTCTGGGCCTGCAACACTTTGAAAATGTTATCACATGTGGTGGAGCTTTGTTTTGGTGACCACCTTCTAGAAAGCTGTTGAATGGTACTCTATTTGGCATACAGTACCTAGCTAAATTTTGGACTTTTGATGACACACTGTGACACTTGCATGACATACCTAGAATATTTCATTATACACGAGGTGTTCCTGGACCCTAGATAAACGCAGCCTTGTTTTTAAATGCCAGCTCAGCCATGTCCGCATGATATTGATGCTGCTATGTATGTGTATATGTCCTGAAAGAGCAGCAATATCGCAGTATTCCATGTAGTGCACTACAGATGAGACCATAGTTCTTTTTACAGCCTTTTTATGGAGTTTGAAACTCAAGGTAAGAAGGGTATGTTTTGTTTTTTTGTAGGTACACAATATAATTCCGATGATCGCAGAGAGAAGCTTTATTTAAAATTCTACCAGCAAATACAAGATGAATACCACAAAGAGAGGCCGTCAGACTGCACAATTGTGGCTATCAGCAAGGAGCAAATGTAAGTAAGCTTGAAATGTAGTATGCAGACATGGGATCATCTTCTTTGTTCTCTAAATAGATTGTTCTCACAAAAGGAAAATGTATCCTTCATTTAAGTCGAATTGCTCTTATAGGAGTAAACTTTAAAGTGGACCCATATTTCTCTGAAAGCTTAACTCAAAACAACAAACCTCAACTGTTGTCAATTAAAGCTATAGAGCGCAATGTTTTTTAATCTGCTTAAATACCCAGAGTTTTTATGCCGTGTCATTTTACCAATGCTAAAGGGTGACAGTCAACCAGAGCTGGCTTTGCCTGATCATCCCTGATGGCAGAGACCAAATAACTAGTGACTGGGCAGACAGCATGTCATTTTGGTATTCATCTATTCTGTAATTTAAAGGCAAGCTAGACACTTACATTATCTGTAAATTTCTGATTGCTTTATTTCAGGTAAAAAGTTCTTTAGCCTCTTTGTTTTGGCCGTTTACACGTGCATCAATGGCATGTTATTTTTAGGAGGCATTGTGGACTCTTATTTCAGTAGTAAACAAAGAAATACCCCCAAGGAAACGGGACTTTGAAGGCCAAGTTCAGAAAAAATATACTTTTAATACATAAGTTATAATATAGACCCAATCACGTACAAATTGATACTTGTTGGAAAGGTGAACTGTATGGTCCACTACCTCTTTGTGACAATCACTGAGTAGGTATAGAACATCAGGGGTTGGAAAAGTGCACCCAGTGAAAGAAATAGAGAGAAGATAAAATCAAATATCAGCACAGTGTATAATACAACATAATAAAAAAGCACAATCTCCGTGGGACAAAGTGGAGAATGCCCGACGCGTTTCTGGTCTCTTGATTTAGAAGAGAACCGTCATCAGGGGCCAGGGAGTTGTACCGTATAAAATTATTTCTCAATTCGCTGGCTTTTGCGGAAAGAGAGAGGTCCCTAGTTGGGATGATAGTGGTCACGAGTGGGTTTCGGAATAAATCGCTAGAGGGTTATGGCCCTTCCTATATGAATGGTCACACTCCCGATGTGGGAGGGGGTTGAGTTTCTTTCAAACGCCCCCTAAGGTTCTGTGTGATACTGTTCAGGTGATCCCTCTGGATCAAAAAAGCAAAACAGTTGTTCCGAGGTGTCCACGGCTTGGTGGCGTTGTCCCTGGTGTGCATAGCCCTTTGTTTTCTACAGTTATTAGGGATTTGGCCACTCTGATTGTCCGGATGTGTAAAATCTTCTCTTTTATTTCAGTAGTGGTGTGCTGTAAATGCACCTTAACCGCATTGGCTAGGCATCTATAAATTGTTAGCTGGAGGGAGAGGCAGCAGAGGTACCTTTATCCCAGAATGCCCTGGCATATTACAGAAAGCTAAGGTAGAACAGCTCAAGGCTCCTCCTGTATGTTCAGAGCATTCATTTGATAACACTGTTTGTTCTGTGTACAGGTAAATGCATCAAGCCAAACCAGCAAAACTGACCGCTGTATAGGCAGGAGCAGAGGCATTGAGAATTATTGCCAGTGGCAAAGCTTTTTATATCAAAATGTTGGTATGATTAAGGGACAGTGCCAGGAAGTGCCATAAAAGCTGATAATGTATCGGTACTCATCGAAAATACTGAACAGCACCCAGAATTATATGGCCTAATTATCCTGAGCTATTGTGATGCATATAAAAATAAAAGAAAAAATATAAGTCACCAAGCAGGTATTATTCTAAGATCCAAGCCTAGTGTCAGATTAAAGCATACAAATCCATCTTGCAGAGAATTCCCAAAAATGGCTGCTATCCAACATAACCTAACCATGCTTCAAAGGATATAATTTCCTATATATTACTTCCCTTTTAAGCACTTCCCCTTAAACAAAAAACAAAACAAAAAAACAATGCTTGTATGGGCATATAAAGGAGAAATATATCCAAAGCTTGTTTGGCTGTACTTCTATGGCTCACAGGAATGCAATTTGTTTTTCACGCCTGTGACCCATTTTCAGCAGAGAGTGGACCAAAGTCCTCACTGTTTACGTCAGGGGTCCTCAAACTACGGCCCGCGGGCCGTATCCGGCCCGCCAGTGTGATTTACCCGGCCCGTGGACTGAAACTAGTGACAGGGCAGTGGCGACGAAACTGACAGGCTCTGAGAAGGGACACAGGCAGACCCGCAGCTGCGGGGGAATTCCACCCCTCCCTCTCCTTGAGCAGAGCATTCTCCTGGCAATGCCTGCTCCTATTGGCTACATTCAGAGCCAATAGCTGGGAAACTAGAGCATTATGGGAATTGCAGTCCTGGATACCAGCAGGCCGAATGATGATTCCCTGAGAGAAGTTCAGCCCCAACATGCCGAGTGTGAGGGGGAAGAGAGGAGAATAAATATCATGAGGCTGTTGAGTGGAGGGAGCCAGTGATTCTTTTATTGTCCTCCAAGGTAAGAACTTACCTCCCATCTAGCTGGCTGCTCCCACACCGTTCTACCTGGCTGCTATTCTACCCTCCACCTGGCTGTTCCCACCCTGTCCTCCCCTCCACCTGGCTGCATCCACCCTGTCCTCCACTCCACCTGGCTGCATCCACCCTGTCCTCCACTCCACCTGACTGCCTCCACCCTGTCCTCCACTCCACCTGACTGCCTCCACCCTGTCCTCCACTCCACCTGACTGCCTCCACCCTGTCCTCCCCTCCACCTGACTGCCTCCACCCTGTCCTCCCCTCCACCTGACTGCCTCCACCCTGTCCTCCCCTCCACCTGACTGCCTCCACCCTGTCCTCCCCTCCACCTGACTGCCTCCACCCTGTCCTCCACTCCACCTGACTGCCTCCACCCTGTCCTCCACTCCACCTGACTGCCTCCACCCTGTCCTCCCCTCCACCTGACTGCCTCCACCCTGTCCTCCCCTCCACCTGACTGCCTCCACCCTGTCCTCCCCTCCACCTGACTGCCTCCACCCTGTCCTCCCCTCCACCTGACTGCCTCCACCCTGTCCTCCACTCCACCTGACTGCCTCCACCCTGTCCTCCACTCCACCTGACTGCCTCCACCCTGTCCTCCACTCCACCTGACTGCCTCCACCCTGTCCTCCACTCCACCTGACTGCCTCCACCCTGTCCTCCACTCCACCTGACTGCCTCCACCCTGTCCTCCACTCCACCTGACTGCCTCCACCCTGTCCGCCTCCACTCCACCTGACTGCCTCCACCCTGTCCGCCTCCACTCCACCTGACTGCCTCCACCCTGTCCGCCTCCACTCCACCTGACTGCCTCCACCCTGTCCGCCTCCACTCCACCTGACTGCCTCCACCCTGTCCGCCTCCACTCCACCTGACTGCCTCCACCCTGTCCGCCTCCACTCCACCTGACTGCCTCCACCCTGTCCGCCTCCACTCCACCTGACTGCCTCCACCCTGTCCGCCTCCACTCCACCTGACTGCCTCCACCCTGTCCGCCTCCACTCCACCTGACTGCCTCCACCCTGTCCGCCTCCACTCCACCTGACTGCCTCCACTCCACCTGACTGCCTCCACTCCACCTGACTGCCTCCACTCCACCTGACTGCCTCCACTCCACCTGACTGCCTCCACTCCACCTGACTGCCTCCACTCCACCTGACTGCCTCCACTCCACCTGACTGCCTCCACTCCACCTGACTGCCTCCACTCCACCTGACTGCCTCCACTCCACCTGACTGCCTCCACTCCACCTGACTGCCTCCACTCCACCTGACTGCCTCCACTCCACCTGACTGCCTCCACTCCACCTGACTGCCTCCACTCCACCTGACTGCCTCCACTCCACCTGACTGCCTCCACTCCACCTGACTGCCTCCACTCTGTCCTATCCTCTCCCATCCCTTTGTGTTGGGGGTCTGTGTGATGGGGGACCTAATACGGGGGAATCTTTGATGGGGGGGATCTGTAATGGAGAGTAATCGGTGATGGGGGGGGGGGGTTTATGTGATGAGGGAGGTCTGTGAAATAGTAATAAGTTTATTGAATAAAATTGTTCTTTATTTTAAATATTGTATTGTTTTTTTTCCTGTTTTTTTTTTGTACTTCAAATAAGATGTGTGCATAGGTTCATATTTTTTTTTAAACTATAGTCCGGCCCCCCAACAGTCTGGGGGACCGTGAACTGGCCCCCTGTTTAAAAAGTTTGAGGACCCCTGGTTTACGTCATTAATTCAGTCGAGGCAGCATGTCCTCCCGACCATGGAGTCTGGATCGCTGAGAGTCTGAGAATCTTTGTGCCCCCCACAGCCCACTACTCCAGTGACTGAGGGAGGAGAAGAGAGCTGTGACTGACAGTCTGCAGCTCTCTGCTCAAGGAGCTCTGAAAACCTGAGCAATTGGCGGTGTTTGATCGATTGGTTCTCAGTGTAGAGGCACTGGGGGACAGATGCAGCATCTACCTAGGTAAGTTGCATGTGCAAGAAAAAAAAATCATTTACTTCTCTTACCTAGTTTTCTTGATGCTTTTTCAAAAATGCATCAACTTTTTGTATATATGGAACGCCATATATTAACCCCAGCAGTGCTCCCTTAGATCTACCTATGTGATCATACTTTCTGTCAAATGCATTAATATGCTATGGCCCATTTTACTGGTCATTTATTGTGATCTAATGAACAATTACCAATAGCTGTATACCATGAAGGTTTACCTGATTTGGATGTAGATTAATTGTTTTGGTAGGCTCTAACACTGCGAGGCTCTTTTTGTTGCTTCAACAGGTGAAAACTCTTCACTTTATCTGAATTTGTTACCATTGACAAACTGGTCACAATACATATTCTCAGTCTTATGAACATACAGTAAATGCATCTTGTAGGCCATTTTAGGGACCATTCACATCTCGTGATTTAGGCTCGCAGCCGGAATCGCTGTGATTCTGCCCATGATTCCAAATCACGCTGCAATAGTGGCAAAATGCATCACATGTTGTTCATTTTTAATGGCACCTTTTTGACCAACAAGCTTTGCACAATGTGGTTTGCCAAGATTTATCGTGCAAAAATCACAGCAAAACCACTTTGCATTTATGTGCAATTAAAAATTAATGACACCCAAACGCTAGTGGTGCATTTTTCCACTATTGTAGTGCGATTTGGAGATTCAGGTAGGATCATGGAAATTCTACCCAGAGAATCCCAAATCGCCAGATGTGAATGAGGCTTATTGAATAGGTAAATCCTAAAGGCAGTTGTATGACCAGGGTGTAACATGCGGCGAGCTTTATGTAATTTTAGTTAATTAAAGAAAAATTGTTGTGGGAAGTTTTTAGGCGCATAAGAGTGAAACAAAAATGAACCACACAATAATTTTTTATTTTTTTAACAATATTAACCACTTCAGGCCCGCGCTACCGTCGGATGACGGCAACAGCGTGGGCCTGAATAGCCAACATGCCGTCATTTGACGGCATGTCATTCTGGCGTTCCCAGCGCGCGCTGTAGTGCGCGCTGCGGGAAACCCTGTGTTGTCCGTGTCCCTTGGACACGGCCAATCACAGATCGCGGCAAACGGCCAATCAGAGCGGCCGTTTGCGATGCGATCTGTGGGCGAATGAGAGATGATCTCTCATAGATCATCTCTCATTGCCGGCTCACACAATGTCCTGTCTCTGGAGGGGAGGAGCCCGATCTGTGTCCCTATGTAGGAAGGAACACAGATCGGTCACCCCCCCCCCCTCCCCCCACAGTTAGAACACACCTAGCATACACATTTAACCCCTTTCTCACCCCCTAGTGTTAACCCCTTCAATGCCAGTCACATTTATACTGTAATTAGTGCATATTTATAGCACTGATCGCAGTATAAATGTGAATGGCGCCAAAAATGTGTCAAAAGTGTCCGATGTGTCCGCCATAACGTCGCAGTACCAATAAAAATCGCAGATCGCCGCCATTTCTAGTAAATAAAAAATAATAATTCTCTCTATTTTGTAAGCGCTATAACTTTTGCGCAAACCAGTCGCTTATTGCTATTTTTTTACCAAAAATATGTAGAAGAATACGTATCGCCCTAAGCTGAGAAAAAAAATGTGTTTTTTTTTTTTTTTTTTAATTGGGATATTTATTATAGCAACAAGTAAAAAATATTGTATTTTTCTTCAAAATTGTCGCTCTTTTTTGTTTATAGCGCAAAAAATAAAAATCGCACAGGCGATCAAATACCACCAAAAGAACGCTCTACTTGTGGGGAAAAAAGGAAGTAATTTTTGTTTGGGAGCCACGTCGCACGACCGCGCAATTGTCAGTTAAAGCGACGCAGTTCCGGAAGCTGAAATTTTACCTGGGCAGGAGGGGGGTGTAAGTGCCCAGTATGCAAGTGGTTAAAAATGTTACTGAAAACGTTATGGCTTGCATAAAATGCTACATCCCTCACCCTGCAAAGCTAAACCATTTAATAATGAGGTACAATCGGGTCTTACAAGATGTCAATATGCTAAGTCGCCTGACGAGTCACCCCTTTGTAAACCTGCTCCAAGGCTCAATTTCAAAACCTATACTGAATAATTTCTAGTTCTGTGCATTCAAAAATGCAAGAAAGTAACTACAAACTTCCAACTTGCTGTTACTGGGTGGCCACAGCCTTGGTGCCTATGTATCCCTCTATCTTGTGTCTTTGCTGGAGAGATTGGACACTGCTGCACACTCCTACACATAGTGGGATTGCCCTAAAATTAAAGACTTTTGGACAGATATCCAAGCCCAGATTAAAAATATATTGTGTCCACCTGGATACACTACACCTTCACATCCAGGCTGTAAAGTCTAGCCAAGTTTTTTCTTCTTCCCCAAGGGGAGGCTCGGACAAAACCCAATTGAATCCTCTGCATCTTTGCTTTTATGACTATTAATAGACCACATGGATAGGTTAAAATTGAAACCGAGTCATGACTGCATATATGTATGGAGATATTGGTGTCTGTACACCTTGTATTTTGTCATACCTGCCACCTATTGCATTTACATATATGCTAATAAAGGCACTGCTGTACCCCAAATTACAATATCAAAGTGGAAAAAAAAAATGTATGATGTATATCACAAATACCATAAAGTGCATCTAATACATAAACAATTGCAACACTGCAATATAAAGTCCATCGTGATAGTGATGTACCCAAATATTTAATTATATATTGCAATAGTGGAACTTTTTTTTTATAGTACTCCAAAGTGAATGCTTCCACCCCCCCCCCTTTTTTTTGCGTGCCCACAAAAGCTTATTCTATGCAGAGATTCTGGTAAACTTATGAGTGGTCAAGATAAGTGTGTGTGTGTCTGTGTTTGTGTATCTCCAGGCTTCTCCACTCCTCAGCAATACTCAGGGTAGCCTCAGAGTTCACACCCAGAAAAGATTGCAGGTGTGTGTGGTTTTAAAAGAAAGCCTGCAATAGTGTAAAATTCTTAAATACAGAGCATTAAACTGAAAACTCTGACTGGTCTTTGTCTATGTTGGATACCGGCTGGAACTTTTTTCTTAAAGCGCTAAGACTTTCTGAACCATGTGAGTGCAATTTTTTTCAGATTTAATTTACATGCACAATGCTTCTGTTTTGGGGAGAAAAAGCTGGTGTTGTGCTTTAAGGGTTTCGCAGTATTGCTGGCTTTTTTCTTTTTAATAACGCACAACTGCTAAACTTATCTGGGTGCGGAATCCTACTCTTTGGAGCGCTATAATTTTATTTATTACAGGTACTTGTATATCATTTCAAGACTGCTGGGTATTCTCACGCTAGAATTTATATTGGAACTATGTATTGGGTGTCTTAAAGCACACTTTTTATTGTAGTCTGTGTACATCACTAACATGTGACTTTATATTGCAGTGTTGGAGTCGTTTATGCTTTAGATGCACTTTCATATTGTAATTTCTGTGATATATGTACGAGTTTATTTTGTTTCACTTTGACATTTAATTTGGGGTGCAGCGCTGCCTTTATTAGAATATTTTATGTATGTTTGTAATACCCAAACATTAGGCCAACTGCTTTAGCACCCCCACTTTTTTTTTTTTTTTATGTACATATTTACCAAAAGATACAGAAAGTTTTTAGTTATGTTGCATTACTTTTATTGTACTATTCTTTCTATTCATGGTACTTTTAGAACTTTGGAGTTCTCAGTGCTGAGTGCACAATGTGAAGTGTCTTTTGATGTGTCCGTTGTGTAACTCTACATTTGCATCTTTTCGATGGTCAGTCTCTTTTGTCTTGTAAACGTTGAAAAAGTAAACATTATGTAAAAAAAAAAAAAAAATCACTTAAATTCAAGCAAGTCTAACTTGCTGGAGATGCTCCCTAATGGGGCACTTGCTATACATTAATATTATATCTCTTCAGTCTATGTATAGCAATATTACATACTAACGCAAATTCTAAAATCCACAAATAAAAATAAATAGAAGCTCCTAAAGATGATCCCAGACAGCCCTTATATAGCGCAATCTTAAGCAGCAGCATAAACTATACAAGTGGGGTTTGATGAGAATTTTTTTCTTTTTTTGTCAAACCAGTTTACTGTACATGGGCTTGTGTTAACTACTGCTGCTTCGTGTGGATTATTGAGTGGTTTCGTTTTGCAGGATGAGGGATGTAGCAATTTATGCCATCACTTTTTATGTGTGAGTGAGTGAAAAACTTAGAGCGCAAACGCTTGCGAACTGAATCGCCTCTGGGCGATTCTGTTAATTTTGTTAATTTTTAAGTTAAAAACATGTTTGTGTTTCCTTATGACAGTTCACTCTTTGCCCAAAAAGTCCCCAACATAATGTTTTTTTTAATTTTCTGTCCATTTAGGGATGTTGGCAAATAACAGCATTGAATAACCCTCCAATTCTAATTTTTACTTTAGTGTGTGTTTTTGTTTTTTAACACGCACTACATAGAATCCCAACTATGGAATTGGAGATTTCAATCACTTTCAAAAGTGTGAGAATTCTGCATGTTTTATATTCAGCGGGTGTTCTATTTTTTTTTTTTTTTATGATAATAGAAAGTTGTGACCCTTTTAGATTTATAATGTGTATAAAATTCGGTTTCGACCGACGCATGAGGTTATCGATTCAAAGCGCGTTGGTTTTTATTTGACGTTCTGTTAAAGCAGAGTTACTCATTGGTTTTTACTTACCTCAGTAGAAGATTCTTTTTCACTGTACATGCAGCCACTGCAGGGGTCTGGGTATTTGAAAGCTGCTGACTTCGTCTTTTCTTAAGGATGCAGAAACTTGCAATCAATTACACTGGGGTTGCTTTGCCAAAGCTGGAGAGTGCAAAACTATTAAATATTATTATTGTACAGGATTTACACTTTAATACAGTAGGCCCTGCGTGTTGGAGCTTACAATCTGGTGCAGCTGTGTGTGGTAGCCAATTCGCTTCTAACTTCAGTTTGTACAATTGGGCTTTGACAATAAGCCCATTGGTTTCTATGCAGATTTGCGCACTCCAGTTTTAGTAAGTAATACCCACTGTTTGCAATAGCATTAGTCATTCGATCAGAGTCCAAAGGGGATGCAAAGAACATTTTAAGACTTTACTAGATGCGTTAAATTTCAGTAATGTACAATACAGTAAGTATCGTGCATACAACTATAAAATTCTTCCTGTGCTTTTTGGTTTAACTTTTCAATTAAATCTCAAAAGTATCTTCATGTAATCAAAAAGACCTACCTAACATTTGAACTCTGACATGTATAATTTTTCTGTAACTGTCCCCTCGCCAACCTCTATTGCTCTTTCTATACAGCCTTTATTAGTACTTATGCGCTGGTGTGCTTTAAATAGTACTTTTATCTATACTATATAAAACATGTTTTAAACGTTCCATATAACTGACAGTTTCCAATGCGATAACGTTTAGGTACAAAAACAATTATTTTAAAAACCATAACATTTTTTTAATTAAAATTTCTTTGTAGCCCACTGTCACCAATTTAAAACCTGCATTGCCAAACAAATTGGTGGCTCTAGCAAATACCGGAATTGTTTTAAAACTAATCATAAATAAAATCACTGCAGATTTGCAAGAGACTAGTGTAAATGGCGTCGCTCAAAATACACTGCAATAATGCAATCATATCATGTGGACATTTTAGGTATGGGAATTTTCTTCCCCAAACATCTATTTTAGGACCATTTTGCAGAGCAACATATACAAGCTTCCACTTTATCAACCAATTACTACAACACATTTTCATGCAACATAACACATTGTTCTTAAGTAGTCTTTTATTTAAAAAAAAAAAAAAAACAACATAATGCGTTTTTAAAGTCTTAAGTAATACACACAACTTATGTACAGATATAACATCTGTTAGCGTAAAAAAATCATGGTTAATGGTATTATCATAAGCAAGATATGTGAGTTTAAATCCGCTAAGTAGATTCTCTGTGCATCAAAACAGAAGGTGTAGAAAAGCCTGTCCCCTGTCGGCATACTGCAGAGTAGGATCTTTGCCCCCAGCATGGAAACAATGATTTGTATTTTGTACGCCACCCCCGCTGCTGAGTAGGGCTAGCTATATGCGCATAGATTTCTCTCCTAGGCTGAACCAGCACAATCTAATAGGTGCCTCCATTCAACCTAAATAGCGCAGGTGAAGGAATACTTACTGCTGTTCTATTCAGAGCCACACCACCCACAGTTGCTCGAATACCTGAATCTGATAGAACAGTCACTGCTTGGCTGACAATTTTCCACCTGGCTCTTTTGATTAATTTACTTTTATTTTTGAGTCTGGTGGTCGCTCATTGATTGCAGAACTATAGGTCTGACTCAGGAGGGGTGCATATAAGACCATTGCTTCACCACAGAGGGCAAGGGTTGTACTTTGCTGATGCTAGCAGGGGGCTGGCTTTTCTGTTTAGCCCGTGGCTGCTTTCGACGGCAAACTAAAAGACCTTTTTAAAATTGGTTTTGATGCACCTGGAATTCAGTTGATTTGAACTTTTGGTTCAGTTTAGCTTTAATTTTAATTCATATTTTTTTTTTTTTTTTTTACATCTTGTTGAAAATCTTCATACAGTCTGTTAAATCTTATTTTCACCATTTTATCATACTGTTAATTATGTGGTTGACAATACACTACAAAAAAGGGGTTCATTGGGCAGATAGAAAATGGTAAGGGACAAGTCATTTCACCAGTTGACATTGGGTACCAGGGAAGGTCCAGAACTGTGTGTTTGTTTTTTTTTTTTTGTTTTGTTTTTTTTTGCTTTCTTTAGCTTGGCATCTCAGCATGAGATGGTTTAAAAAGATTGTGTAGACTGAAAATGGTGTGTGTGTTAATTTTTTAAATTTGGTGTGTGAGATACAGTATAGTGAGTTGGTGTATTTCTGAGGAGACTAAACTGTAGGGAATTGCAATAAATTAATCCAAGCTGGGTTGTTGGAGCTAGGAAATCTAAAATACAGTATTTTAAGTTTTTTTTTTTTTTTTTTTTTTTTTTTAATTACACAGGTAAAGGAATACGTTTTTGAAAATTAATGTATTGCATTTGATCACAATTGGCAAAACACACACAGTAAATAATATCCAATTTTATCTTAAACTTTTTAATGTACTGGTGCTGTTCTGGAGCAGTGAACTGCAGGCCAGGATCCCCCCCTCCATTTTTTTTTTCTCTCTACCTCTCCATTTTCTCTAGTCGTCTTTTCTCCCTCCCCATCTATCGGTCCCCCCCCCCCATCTCTTTCATTTTCTCTCTTCCACCCCCCCCCCCTCTTTTTTTTTTGCTTGCTCTAGAGGACAAAAATATATTTCTTACACACTCAACACACAGCGGGTGGGACCAGGGTCTGCCCCCTGGAAGTCTGGCAGGGTTAATTGTTGAAGATTTTAACTAAATTACTATGCTAAAGAATCTGTGTAATTTATGCTGTTTGAATATATTTTGCGTTCTATTTTTTTTTTCTTCTTTATAAGGTCCTCTTTTTAATATAAAATTTCACTTATTTGCCAACGCATTTAGCAGATCTATTTTTCTTTATGTAACTACATGTATAATGCAAGTTTAAACAGTCCATGGGTGCATCATAACATTTTGCAATGTAAGATCTTCATGCATCTTTAACAGTAAACCGCACCACATACATATATTTTTTTATTTTATGTAGTTTTAATTCCTTTTCATTGTTTTTACATCTTTACCCAACATTAAAATGCAATCTACCACACGTTTGCACATCAGTTATGCTTAAATCTTGATCACCTCACATTAATTTTATTTTTTTCCACTTTTCCCATGTGCTAGAACAAAACCTCACAGTCTCAGTGTTTAAAATCGTGTCGTCTGTCACTTGCCAATAACCCTCATTTTCTCTTTTTAAAGGGAGTACGCCACTGCCATAGGCCATCGATTGCAGGATCATGGCCTAGTGGTGGAGATGATTTACTTGACAACAGAAACTGGTCTTACACGTGCCCTCCAGGAGGTTAAAAATGACGGCTCCCCGTTTTGCATACTAGTTGAGCAATCAAATGTAGCCCTCTCCTCTTGCACTGCAATCATTCTTCACGATTCTATCAAAAGTAAGTGTAGAGGTACACAAACTCCCTTCCCAGACCCAAACACTACAGAAACTTTTACATTCTAAACTTTATAGTAAACACATAAATTGCTAATGCAGGTACAAAAGGAGACCTAAACATTTATTTCAGATGGACAGTCCTTACTTACGGAGTTGGAGATAAACTGCACTTACAATAGGCAAATACCAAACCGAGCCACCCCTGATAAACTGTGCTCACTCGACTGCATAGGTAATGTGGTTGACAAAACGTATATATTGTAATTGCACTATCCATAGATCAGAATAGGTAGGACCTTTTTTACGCAGCATAAATGTGATTTACACCCTCACTGAGAGGTTGCTTACTAACCTCAAACCTAAACAAATATGTGCATGTGCTGATTTTTGTGAAATGTTAAATCTCTGCTCTCTTCCTAATGTGAAAGCAGAAGGGGGTTGCACTGACAGAATGTGGAAAATTGTAGAAACTTTTGCTTACAAAACATTGAATGGGCGCCACACTTACTGATGCTATCTAGGTAGTCATTTTTGGGGGATTTCTTGACTGCTTACTAGTTTCAAGGCAGTAAAACTAAACTGCCCATAACTAATATACAACCTATAAGTCAAAGGATGGCATTTCCCACCTGAAGCTTCTCGCCCTTGGACTAAGGTGAATAATTTTGGATCTATACCAGTAGTTCTGCACAAACGATATGCTGTACAGCTAGGAGCTTACCAACTAGTCAAACCTCCCTGTAACTGGAAGTGGATAATTCCAAGTTATATTGTCATTACCAACAATAATGGCAAATCAACCTTGAACATAAAATATAACATCACTCTTAAACCAATTTAGCATTTTTTTTTTTTAAATATATTTATGTATACCAATTAACTTTGCAGATTTGAACTATTACCTCTAATTTTTTTTTCTTTCCATGTGTTTTGAGCATGGTCAATCATATACCCAAGCCAGAATAAACATTGCATTGTTTACAAGCTGCAACTGTTACTGAAGACCAGTATTGAGAACAAGGAATACATCTGCTCTGCAGGCCTGTAGTTTTAATGTTTTCCTTGCTAAGAGCTTTACAGCTTTAAAGTTATAATTTATATGCACATTATTACAATAATGCCAGACAGCCAATTGTGCTAAGCAAAGTACATATCTACTTGGAGCCCCGATGCATACCTTGTACTCTATGCTGCTTGGAAAGTGGTACAAGTAGAATCTGACAGTTATTTTCACCCCACCCCTGTATACCTTTTGCATACATTAGGTAGGTTTGCTGGGCTACCCTTGCAAGTTTTATGGAGTGCTTTGCAGTGCTGTGAGGTTGTATCACTCTGAGGGTGATCTGAATGTGTGGCTGCCCTCTGTACCCTTTAGAAAGGCTAACAAACAGAAAAAAAGCACTCAATGCTAAGTAAACCTAATATTTTCAGAATGCAAGATTTTTCAAAAATGTAATAACGCTTCCGACTAGCTATTCTAAATTGACATTTGCTGTTAAAGTCGCTATGCATATACCTTTTTTAGGGCTAATTCTTTAAAGCGTCTGCACCTGTGCCTAGAGCTATTTTATTGGTTCTGCTTTTTCCAATGTTGGACACCTTGGTCTCCAGCATCTCAAAGTATTTACAGCGCTTAACTTTTTCCACATTTTGATATATTGCAGCCTTATTCCAAAATGGATTAATTTAATGTCCTTGATTCTACAAACAATACCCCATAATGTGATACAATTTTTATTTTATTTTTTACTATTTGCAAATTTATTATAAATAAAATAAATCCCATGTACAGAAGTATTCACAGCCTTTGCTCAATACTTTGTTGAAACACCTTTAGCACCAATTACAGGCTGAAGTATTGTTGAGTATGATGATGCTACAAGCTTAGTACACATTTTTTTGGTAGTTTCTCCCATTCTTCTTTGCTGGCCCTCTCAAGCTCCATTTTCAGATCTCTTTAGAGATGTTCAATCGGGTTCAAGTGTGGGCTCTGGCTGGGTCACGCAAGGACATTCAGAGTTGTCTTGTAGCCACTCCTTTGTTATTGTGTACTTGGTATTATTGTCCTGTTGGAAGATGAGCCTTCGACCCAGTCTGAGGTCAGAGCGCTTTGGAGCCTGTTTTCATCAAGGATATCTATGTACGTTGCTGCATTCCTCTTTCCATCGGTCATGAATAGTCTCTCAGTTCCTGACGCTGAAAAACATCCCCGCAGCATGATGCTGCCACCACCATGCTTCACTGTAGGGATGATTTTTTCCAGATGAGCGGTGCCTGATTTCCTCCAAACATGATGCTTGCTATTCAGGCCAAAGTTCAATCTTTGTTTCATCAGTCCAGAGATTTTTTTGTTGTGTTCGGACTGTCCTTTGGGTGCCTTTTTTCAAACTTCACGCAGGCTGCCATGTGCCTTTTTGCTGAGTAATGGCTTCTGTCTAGCCACTGTACCATACATCCCTTATTGTTGGAGTGCTGCAGAGGTAGTTATTCTTCTAAAAGGCCCTTCTCTCTCCACAGAGAAACGCTGGAGCTCTGTCAGAGTGACTATTGGGTTCACCTCTTCGAATAAGGCCTATTCTCCCCCCCCCCCCCCCCCCATGGCTCAGTTTGGCTAGGCGGCCTGCTTTTCAAACGTCTTCCCTTTACGCATGATGGAGCCCACTGTGCTCATTGAGACATTTTCTGTACCCTTCCCCCAGATCTGTGTCTCGATGCAATCCCGTCTCTTGGACTATATGGCTTGGTTTGTACTCTGACATGCACTGTTAACTTTGGGACCTTTATATTGGTGTGTGCCTTTACAAATCATGTCCACTCAACTAAATATACCACACATAGACTCCAATCAATTTGTGGAAACCACCTCAAGGATGATCAGTGGAAACAGGATGCACCTGAGTTAAATTTTGAGTGTCATGGCAAAGGCTGTGAATAATTATGTACATTTTTATTTTTTTGCAGAGATCTCAAACAAACGTCTTTCATGCTGTCATTATGGGGTATGGTTTGTAGAATTTTTTTGAGGAACATAATGAATTTAATCCATAATGGAAAAGGGCTGTAACACACAAAAATGTGAAAAAAAAAAAAAATTTGAAACGCTGTGAATACTTTCCAGATGCCCTGTAGATGCATCTCTTCTCCATTAGAGTGGAGGTGTGTTCAGCAGTCCTTAAACTGCGCTGTCACATACTTCCACTAGTAACCCACATTTCTTCCTTTTTTATTTTGTTGTATCACATTAAAAAACCTTAGGGTTAAAATATTTGCATGAAAAAGTAGTTTCACAGTGTATTACAATTTACTAATTATTGCCACTAGCATACTGCAACAAACCGTTTGAATATACCGTAGTTGAGATTCACACAACCAATAAAGTTCCCTAACTATGTTCTCAATCTTTTGGCACCCTGTTGATATTGAACTTGGGTACAGAATCTATAAGTTGGTTTTTGTCATTTTATAAAAAAAAGTTAATCGTACCATGGTAAACTTTCTTAGGTGTGGCATTCCAGCAATGTTTTGAGAATTTGGTCTTTTATTTAGCTCATCATCAGGACTGATAAAACTCAAGCAGAATTGCCTTCTAAATTACAGCAGACATGTTTTTATATTCAGAGGAGGGAACTATGAAAGAGAACAGACCTGGGGAATTATAGTATTGCTCTTTAAGAGAACCAGTCACTAATGGGCTTTTTTGTAGTTATCAAATCCTTCACAATTGAACCTTTCTAACAGTGCAGACTCACTTTATTACTTTTCCCAGCAAGTGCACAAGCCTCACCCCCCAACATATAAATTAGTTGGGCTGATTTTTTTTCCTCTTCTTTTTTTCTTTTGGCTTGCATCTACTGCAGTGTGGCTTATACAGTTACCACCTTTGGTTAAAAGTACGTGTTAGACCCGTAGAGTCAAGGGGAGTGCTCTGCAACTCTTCCTTGGCTCTGTGCTACAGGCTGGATTGGCCAAACTCTCGGCAGCTACATAAGACACATATTGGGGAAAAAAAACTTGAGTGGTCAGGACTTGAGGCCCACACTGGCAGATGTAATGCAGAGGTTCAGTGAGCACATTTCAGGAAGCCGGACATTTTTTGCTGCGAATACCCCCCCCCCCCCCCCAAGAGGTTGGGTACTTATTATGCACTCCTTGTCTTGATCCCTGCATTTAAATGATATATACAACTGACCCCCAGTCTTTGCAGTACACACTTCTGGACCCCTGTGCTCCATTTGTTACTTATCTTGACCCAGAGCAGCGTGAGCTCATTATTTACCTATATCCTTTTTAAGCCCCTCTCACTGTTGGCGCAGTTTGGCCATACTCATTGTGATGTGTATCATGGCACATCCTTTCTCTCCTCGGGATTCATAAGGGTGTCTTTTTACAATCTCGGCAACACCTCTGGTTTACTCCCACTGATTATAAAAAAAATTATGGTTTGCTCAAAGGGACATAAGGAAGTAGAAGCAAAAAATCAGTTCAGGTTTGTGAATCATAAATCAAAGCTGATATAGATAAAAATTTAGACTGCAAAGAGGGACTAGCAGATGAAGTCACCGCTATCCCGGAGAAGTAAGACAAACAAAGGGGGAGGGGCAAAAAAGTATAGGGGGAACAATATTGAAAATACTATATGGTAGGGAGGCCAAGACTGTGATTGGAGATTGAGCATATTCAGCTAATCAATACAGTAGGGAACGGTGCACATACAACCGTTTTTGTATCAGATCAGCTGGAGCCCCATGAATCTATCCAAGTGGTCCAAATTTTTCCAAACGTTTTTCGGGCAATTAATTGCAGCACGCCATGAAGTAAATGTGGGCGCATAGGGTGACTTCTAATTTAAAATAATTTCTCTACAAGCATAGAAAGTCTAAAAGCAAGTATATCTAATTTTCCAATAATATCTTATTGGTAAAAATAAAATATTAACAGCGCTAATTTTGAGCAGATAATACTCAAAAATAATAAATATGTCACCATAGTCTAATGAGTGAAAACCTCTTACTAAAGATGGCTCTAAAGGGGAAAGGACAAATAGAGGAAGAAACCATTCTAATTATTCCTGAAGGTGTATCTGAAATGTTCAATCCTTAAAATGGGATGCACACTGCAGCATGCTCCCTGCTATATGCTGGAGTCCATAAACCAATCTAAAATAAAGGAAGGAAATGTAGTTCCTCAGCTACTGCAATGTGACTATGACCCTATATCCACTTGTTGGCGTTCCTATAGGAAACTCGCTTACCGGACTGAAGTAATTGGACAGCCTGTACTCCATAATCCTGGATATTGATGCAGGGATACCTCTCAGGAGTGTGCTGGGGTCTGGTCAGATCTCTCTACCAATATCCAGCTGTTCCAGTTATGCAGTGATGACACTCATCAAAGGCATGTGTGCAGCAGTGCGGTCATGTAAAAAATTAAAGTAAGCTCTATATAGTGTAAATCCGTTTTATTCAGTATAAAAAAAGCCCCTCTTAAATAAATGTGCTTACAAAAAGTTGAACTTTAAACCGTGCTTGTCTCAAACATAGGGATGTTTCTCTTCCTGCCGCCGTGAGTCCCGGGATCCCATTCGCCTGATTGGACAGATGAGTCACGTGGTCACGCCTTGACGCGTTTCGTGATTGGTTCCACGTCTTCAGAGGGCGTGGTATAAAATATAAATATAAAATATTAACAGGATACCACCCCAAGGCAACATCAAAAATACCCACTAACTGCACTTTAGAGTCCAATCCAAAGGTTAGATCATGCATATTCATGTCAACCCCCATGGACCAGAAGGGGGCAAATACAGGGTAAAGTCTGTGCCATAGGGAGGAACAAGCCTTCAGCTGAGTGATAGCGTGGACATGGGGGCTTGCTGATTAATTTATATGTTGTCTAATCTCCTGGAGTGTATAGTATGCTCTATGCAATAACTTAAGTTGTGAAAGTCTGTCCTTGTCCTGGACCATATTTGTGCATGGTTGTATATGCAGTCACCTTGGTACTCTTACTCAGTCTGGCAAAAATAATTGCCCCTTCATTTCTGATCTCTACAAGTTAGCTTAATAGCATGTGCAAGGGAGAGTCGAAGGTAAATGGGGAAACAAAGGCTTACCAATCACTCTTAAGGTAAGCAGCTCTTCATCAGTGTCCGATTCTAGAGTAAGGGGGGGTAGGGAGCTGAAAGTATCTCTAAAGAACATCCAGTTGGCGAGGCAAACCATTATTTCCCACCTGATGAGGGCCACTATGCCTCGGGTTGCCCAGAGCCGAGGGTCTAGACTACTTTTTCAAGCGAGGGAGAGTTGGGTTTCCCCTCAAAAGTGTGTGCAGGGGTGTCATGTTAAGATGGCAGTTTTCGTCAAACGTGACCGTAATTTAGTTTTTAGAGGGCCTCAATTTTACACTTGGGGCTGCATAGGAGCTCACTTTAGCTGCCTCCAGAGCAGGGGCTTTAAATGTTCTTTCTCCCTCGTCTTCCAGGACGGCACTGTGAGAGTAGACTGGCTCACCTGACAGGAAACGCAATCAAAAATGAAGTTTAAAAGGCCCCACCCCTCCCGTGTGCCTCAGTTCTGATTGTGTTTCCCTTTCAGCGAAACGTTTATTTTTTTCTTACGACCTAAAGCCTGGGGCTGGTGGTCCCCCCCCCCCCGGAGCCCGGACCGCAGGTACTGGGTGCCGTTGGGTCCGGTGTAGCTTGCTACCCCCCGGGGGGTTTCCCCTTCATCTTAGTCCAGGGGGGAACAGGAGAAGTCACAGACTCCCCTGGACGCCGGAGCCTCCTAGGAGGGCAGGGCTCTCCAGTGCTCCGAAGAGGCCACATCCTCTCTCCCCCCGCCTGGTTCCTACCTTGGAGGTTGGGCGAAGGCCTCCCCCTTTCCGCTGGCTCCATCCGGGGGTTCGCCGGACCGCATGGCGGGTGGTTGGGCACCGCTCCGAGCGGCGCCATTAGCATCCGGGCGCCTGTTGATGACGCGCACGGCGCTGTGACGTCATTCCGCTCCCGCGCGGCAAGATGGCGGCCCCCACCGGACAGACGCTGCAGGCGATCGGGGCACACGATAAAGCAGCCAGGGAGATAGAGGGGCCTGGCGGTCTCAGAGCGTATCCATGGAAGACCTCTCCTCGGCACACGCGACTATGGAGGAGGACCGTCGTTTTCCTATGGCTGCAGAGGAAACCACCAAGGGTGAGTCTTTCCTTTTTCATAGGGGGTTTGTGGTTGTTCCCTCCCTCCCCCCCCCCCCCCCTCCCCTAATCTTGAGAGGTGAAGGCTAATGGGCATATGTTTCTCCCTGATATGTTTAGGTGAAGACCCTATTGCCCAGGGGGAGGCCAGCAGAGTGGCTAAGCCTCCTAAACGTGTTAGGAGATGTGGCAATTGCAATGACAAATTACCAGTTGAGCATAACAAGCCATTTTGTTCTAAGTGCATCTGTAAGCTTACAGGGAAGGAAACCTCACAGATCATGAAGCAATTTCTCTCGGTTCAGACCGAAATGCTATCTACCCTAAAGGAGTTTCAATCTTCCCTAAGTAGAAAGAACATTGATTCTCCGGTTCCGGGCCCCTCCTCCCAGGAATCCTCTTCAACCTCTCGTCCGTTTGTACCACTACAGGCTCGTAGAATGTACCCCTCGGATTCTGAGGAGTCCGAGTTAGCCTTACGTAGTGAATCCCTGGTTGATAGCCAGGCAGAGGAGGAGGAGGAGGAGGATACCAGGACAGGAAAATATATGTTTCCTACTGATGATATGGAGGGTCTTTTAGCGGCTGTCTATGCTACAGAGCACATTCAAGAACCAGCAGAGCAGGTCTCAGCCCAGGACAGGATGTACAGGGGTTTAATAAAACCTCAAACCATGACCATCCCGGTCCATCAGTCACTAAAGGACATTATCCTCAGGGAGTGGGCAGAACCTGAAAAGAGCTTACCTAGTTTCAAAACTTGGAAACGCCGCTGTCCCTTTAAAACGGAGATAGTAGACACCTTTTTTAAGGTCCCTAAGCTTGATGCCTCCTTGGCACAGGTCTCAAAACAGTCAGACCTTTCCTTTGAGGACTCAGGCAGTTTAAAGGATGCCATGGATAGGTGTACCGACACTTCTCTCCGTAGAGCTTGGGAAGCCAATGCAGCCTCCCTTGGTCCTGCATTGGCCTCAGCCTGCGTGGCAAGAAATGCCGACGCCTGGACTTCAAAGCTTCTAGACCATATCCCCAATTCTTCCAAGACTAAGGAGATACGAGATTCCCTCCAACTTATTAGCGGGGCAGTGGCCTACCTGGCAGACGCAGCGGTAGAAACCATTCGCGCCTCAGCCAAGACTGGGGCACTTATTAATGCCTCTAGGAGGGCCGTCTGGCTAAAGACTTGGAGGGGTGATCTTGCTTCAAAACGCCGCCTATGTGCTCTCCCCTTCAAGGGTTCCCTCTTGTTTGGGGAAGCCTTAGATCAGGCTTTGTCCAGGTCTTCTGAGAAGGGGAATAAGTTCCCTTCAAAACCTAGGCAGAGTAGGAAGCGGTCCTTTCGTCCCAGCCAGAGAAAGATTCCGGCCCCGGACAAAGGACAATCCACCAGTCGTCGTTGGCCCTTTGGTAAAGATAGACCAAAGGGGGGGATCCTTTTTGCCAATCCCAAACCATCCGGAAAGGACACCAAGTGACGGGAAGGTGGGGGGCAGGCTCGCCAGGTTTCTTCCAGCCTGGGAGAACATAACCCAGAGTCCCCATGTCCTGCAGATAATCAATCAGGGAGGGTTACCACTTAGAGTTCAGAGAGCTCCCCCTCCCGGCCTTTCTCCTCACCCACCTCCCAAGGGACTCCAGCAAAGCCGTAGGCCTCTCCCAGAATATTACAAGTCTGGCGGAACAGGGGGTCGTAATCCCAGTCCCACCAGACCAACAAGGTCAGGGAGTATACTCCCACATTTTTGTGGTTCCCAAACCGGACGGCAAGTTCAGACTAATAATCAATCTGAGACCTCTGAACTCCCATCTCCTCTACAAAAGATTCCGGATGGAAAGCGTTCACAGCCTCAGGAGTCTTTTGTTAGAGGGCGTCTTTATGGCAACCATAGATTTGAGGGACGCCTACCTGCATGTCCCGATTTTTTCGGGACATCAGAGGTTTCTGAGATTTGCCCTCGCCTCCGCACAGGGAATTCAGCACTGGCAGTTTGCTGCCCTCCCTTTTGGTCTGGCCTCCAGCCCAAGGGTATTTACGAAGATCCTGGCGGAGGTAATGGCTCATCTACATCTGAAGGGGATCTCCCTCGTCCCCTATTTAGACGATCTCCTGCTTTTCAGCCCAAGTCAGGATCAGCTCCTTTCGGACCTGACCGTCGTCATGACCACTCTGGAGACGCTTGGTTGGATAATCAACAAGCAAAAGTCCTCCCTTCTACCGGAACAGCGGAAGGTATAGCTGGGGGTTATCATAGATTCCCGAGAGAAGAAACTTTTTCTTCCCCAAGAGAAGTTCCAGAGACTTGTGACGACGATCGGGTCTTTAGTGGCTGCAGAAAATCCCTCCCTCAGAGAGATTATGAAGCTGTTGGGTCAGATGACCGCTTGCATTCCAGCGGTCCCCTGGGCCCAACTACACACAAGACCACTTCAGAGGTTCCTCCTCTCCGCCTGGAACGGAAAGGAGGACACTCTCGATTCCCGGGTCAGGGTTCCGATCCTAGTCAAGGACTCCCTAGAGTGGTGGCTCCACCACCAAAACCTCTTGAAGGGCCGTCCGTGGAGTCAGACCAATCCACTGAAGGTCACTACGGACGCCAGTGCTTGGGGTTGGGGAGCCCATGTACAAGAACTACGGGCTCAGGGATCCTGGGATCATCATCAAAGGCGGACCTCCTCCAACTATCGAGAACTACTGGCAGTGGGAGAAGCTCTGAGGGCGTTCGAGGGAAGAATTCAGGGCAAGGATGTCCTGGTCCTTTCCGACAATGCTACAACAGTCGCCTTTCTCAACAGACAGAGGGGCACCAGGTCCCAGTCCCTCCTGACACTCTCCCTGGAGATCCTGGGTTGGGCGGAACAGAGAGTACCCTCTATTCAGGCAATCCACATAAGAGGAGCCACCAATTTGGAGGCCGACTTTCTGAGTCGTCAACCCGTTTGTCAGGGAGAGTGGGAATTATGCCAAAAAACCTTCGACTGGATCTGTCGGCGGTTCGGGGTCCCGGACATAGATCTTTTTTCCTGCAGGAAAAACAGAAAGGTGAACAAATTCTTTTCCCTGGTACAGGGACCGGGTTCCCAGGGGGTGGATGCGCTGGCCCAGAACTGGGATTTCCGTCTGGCTTACGCTTTTCCTCCGCTGAATCTGATCCCCAGGATCTTACAAAAGCTGGCCTCCGCGGAGACAAAATTAATCTTAATCGCTCCTTGGTGGCCCCGGAGATCCTGGTTTCCCATTCTGAAGCTCTGGTCTCTAGCCCCCCCGCTTCCCCTGCCTCTCCGGGCGGATCTCCTGCGGCAAGGGCCGATCTTTCATGCAAACCCAGGTTTCTTCAGCCTGACGGCATGGCTATTGAAAGGCGGAACTTGCAACAGAAGGGCTGCTCGGATAGAGTCATAGAGACCCTACTATCCAGCCACAAGAAAGTCACCAGACACATCTACACAAAGGTCTGGACAGTCTTTTGGCGTTGGTGCACCGCTAAGCGGATCTCTTCTCCCAAGACTCCCGACATCCTGGAGTTTCTTCAGGATGGCGTGGAATTAGGCTTAGCTACTAGAACTCTAAGAGTCCAGGTGGCAGCCTTATCATATTTTTTGGAGAAGAGCCTCTCAGCGGAACCCCTCATCAAGAGGTTCCTGACAGCCAGGGACAGACTTTCTCCTATGCAGGTTTCCAGGGTTCCCTCATGGGACCTCCCCCTGGTCCTGGAACAGCTGACTAAGGCACCATTTGAGCCTATAGACAGCATTTCTATAAAATTTCTTACGATTAAATTTACTTTTTTGCTAGCCATCACGTCTGCCAAGAGAGTTGGAGACTTGCATGCTTTTTCTATCAAAGAACCCTTTCTGCGGGTTTTTGAAGATAGGGTTATTTTGACTCAGGATCCTCTGTACCTTCCCAAGGTGGCAACCAGGTTCCATAGGTCTCAGGAGGTTATACTTCCTTCTTTTTGCGCAAATCCCAGCAATGAAAAGGAAACCACTTTCCATTGTCTGGACGTAAGACGCTGCCTTTTAGTTTACCTAGAGAGGGTTAGAGAGTTCAGATCTTCCCCTCACCTTTTAGTTAATTTTTCAGGCCAGAAAAAGGGCCAACAGGCAACTAAGGCTTCCATCTCCAGATGGATTAGGCAGGCTATCTCTTTGTCATACACACAGGCAGGTAAACCACTTCCTGTTATTAAGGCTCATTCCACGCGTTCTCTGGCAACCTCCTGGGCAGAAAGGGCAGGAGCTTCCATAGAACAGATCTGTAGAGCGGCAACCTGGTCCAGCCGGAATACGTTCATCAGACATTATAGAGTCGAACTACTGTCTCCTCAAGACCTGAGTTTTGGTAGGAAGGTCTTACAGACGGTGGTCCCACCCTAAGGTAGGCCTGAGGATTACTTGCTTCTCTCTCACAGTGCCGTCCTGGAAGACGAGGGAGAAAGTACCAGTTACTTACCGGTAGCTGGATTTCTACGATGTCTTACAGGACGGCAGGCCTACTTCCCTCCCCTTTTACTTCTATCTATATTCCTCCTTTTTTTCTTAGTCTCTGTTTATACCGTGTTCTAAAGAGCGGTTACTTATCTTAAACTGAGGCACACGGGAGGGGTGGGGCCTTTTAAACTTCATTTTTGATTGTGTTTCCTGTCAGGTGAGCCAGTCTACTCTCACAGTGCCGTCCTGTAAGACATCGTAGAAATCCAGCTACCGGTAAGTAACTGGTACTTTATCAAAATAATTGGAAGTACATAACTAGCTGAACACGCACATTGTGTAATATTTGGGCAGAATAATTTTTTTTAGGTCGTTTGCACTTTAAACCACAGAGCAATTTGTTTATTGTGGTGAAATCTCTCAAATGATGGCCTACATCGATTGATTTTACAATATGTTGAAAACTCATTTGACCTTTCCTTATTTTTGTGATCTGTGGTAATTTTTTTAGAATTCTGCAATGTGGTTTGTGTGTGTGCGCGAAGTATTCACACAACATACAGTATATTGTAGCTCCCTTTAGCACATACAGTAGCTTTGATTAGCCTTAAACATTAAGGGACTTAAGTAAGAAAAGTGTGCAAAAAAAGTCCTACCCTTTGCCACCAATAAGAATCCCTGTTTAATTTTTAAACAATAACCTATAGAAAACTTTTTTGCTTTGGGCAACAAGAAACACTTCTCTTGCATGATCTTTTTCAGGTCCATTGTGTTTTAATTTACATAGGTTGGTTTTTTCATTCCATACTATTGGATTTAAAGATTGGATAAGGTATATATGCTTGAGTTTTATCAGTGCATCTTAAATGAGCAAAGTAATTATTTGGAAGTTTTGCTGGGCTGCTGGATCACACAAACTTTTTACACAAGTAGCCATTTGTCTTGATGTCAAAAAAATAAATAAAAGAACAGTGCTGTCCAAAATGTATTTGATCTTGTAAGCACACACCTGGCTTATTAACCCTTTGTAAATACACTTATGCTAAAAAAAAATTGACATTGTGTTCACACTTCACGTGATTTTATATGATTTTAAAAGATGTGCGCTAAAAACTGACCAAGCAAGTTATGTTTCTCCTCTGTAGTACATCGTAATATGCCCATGGACGATGCCCTGGCTCTGGTAGTTAAGGCATTTGGGAAAGTTTTTGGCGAGCGTGAACAACAAGAGCGTAATGAAATTTCACACAAAGCGGCGGATCTGGCAGACGACTACCTGGAAAGGGAACTCTATGAATCTTACACTGTCCCTCTGGACATTAGGCACCTTCTCTTCCTCTTAAGTGATGGCAAATATTTATATGCCGAAGAGCTGAAAGCAGTCAGTGACTACCTGAAGACCAGGATAACTGAGCTGGAAGGTATACTTAACATTTCCCATTTTGTCCCCGGTGCACACACACGACCAGAACCCCTTTTACCCTTAACATCTACCACTGTTACTTCTTATTCGGTGACTGTGTTCTACACAAGTATTATATTGGAATCACAGGTAAAGTTAAACTAGACCGGTTTCTCAATTTTTTTTGTTAAAGTGGTAGTAAAGTCTTTACTACCACTTTTACCTACAGATAAGCCTATAATAAGGCTTACCTGTAGGTATAAAGAATATCTCCTAAACCTGTACGGTTTAGGAGATATTCCCGTCGCAATGCGCCGCTGGGACCTTGCCGGTTTGAAGTCTCCCGCGCGCATGCGTGGGAGTGACGACATCGCCGCTCCAGCCAATCACAGCGCTGGAGCAGCGATACCCGGAAGACACGCCGAGTCAAGATGACATCTCGCTTGGCGTGGATCAGGTAAGTTCTCTTCACCTCGTTCCGCGGTAAGTATTTCATAATAAGCTAGTATACTAGCTCATTTTGGCTTTTGCCTTTCAGGTGAAAAAAAAAACAAACATTGCGGGTATACAACCGCTTTAAAGTGTTGTGTGTTTTTTTTTTTTTTTTTCTATTTTTTACATCCTGAAACTTTTCTCGGCATAGCCCCCAGTCACACTGGTGTGATTTGTCATGCAATTTGATAACTTCATGACAAGTCGCACCCTGTTGTCCTCAATGGAAGTGGTGAAATTGACGTGTGTTGCTGCCAGCTAATGCTGAGTGCCCCATGTTTAAATAAACACTGTACACATTTTTAGTGTCAATTCAAATGTTAAATGCACCCAAATCTACATTTAGTGTTTCAGTCCAACTGCATTTTATATTCTACATCAAAGACTGATTTAAAAAAGTTTCCATTCTGTTTCAAATATTAAAACAAATTTTAAAAATTAAATAGATAAAAATCTTTAAACTTCATTTTGATGCAGTTGTACTTCACTTTGGGATTACTTTATTAAATATAATTATTCATAATTTTATTTCCTCAAATGGTTTGCAACATCGACTGCTTTGCATTTTTGTACTTCCAGTTTGCAGCCTCTGATTAAAATATACACTGAAACATTAAATACTAATAATCATTCATATAACTGTTTTACCCTGTATACTGTTTAAGCACCAACATCATTTATTTTTTATTTTTTTTATTTCGTTCTACTATTTGAATGGAAAAAAAATCAAGAAGTTTAAAGTGAAACTCCGGCTTTGTTAGAAAACAAGCTACATGGTTAACTGCAACAATCTCCCACCTATGATTTTAGTCCCCTCCCAGTTTTGATTTGCTGGATAATTGAAAATTGCAGCCGAAAAATATATTGAATTACTTTTGGTTGCCATTGCAGTAGTTTTTTCTCTGTTTTTTATTTTTTTTAAGTGGGAAACAAGTGCAATTATTGGTCACATATTGCTGTATTTTGAAATCTGATACAAAGCCAGTTGCCTCCCCCCAAAATATATTCTTGATTCAGGAGCCCCCGATACCGTACACTGGACACACTATAGTTATCAATGGGAAGTGAGGTATTGTTGTAACAAACCAACGATTGGAGTACAATGTTTGATTTTGATAGCATTCCCCTAGACTCTAAATTATGAAAATGTATCAACTTTCAGTGAATCCGGAGTTGCACTTTAAATAAAATCCATTTTAAATGAGGATTATTGATTTTGGTGCAACTAAACTGTTCTGTGTACATTATGTATTTTTTTTAGCAGTTTTTTAACTAGGGTTATTAACTGTTCATGTCAGGTATGTGAGTTGCTGATTGGGTGGCAATATTAAAGTAGAAGTAAACCCTCTTCTTGTTTTCAGCCAAGGAAGCTGCCATCTTGGCCTCAGTTTAATCAACTGCCATGATGCTGCACATGTGATCAATTATGACACCAGCCATTGGATGTTAAATCTACAGGTTTACTTCCGCTTTAAAGCTTCCAGTTGCAATAGTATGGGATGTTTTTTCTTCTGTCTCTCCTTGTCTAACTTTCTTTCCAACTTTAGGCTTTGAAGAAGCGGACACTACTGAACAGGCTAATCCTGCATTTGATAGTCACACCAACAGTAAAACACATCTCTTGGAGAAGCCTCCTCCACTTCTTCCCACTCCTGCCAGGAATTCCTTTGGTGGGATGGCTAAGCCTTCCTTGCTAGGTGACAGGCCATCAGCTGGTATTGGTCTTCTTTCCAATCAAGGTAAATGGGCCATTCTTTAATCGTTTGCTTTTCACACTTCATAATTGTGGCGTAGTGTTCATTGCTATGCTAGCTTGAGGTGTCCTTCCACTTGCCGACCACCCACAGTGTATATATACTTTGGTGTTAAATGCCGTTATAGCAGCAGCTAGGTGCCATAACCCCTATGGGCGATTTTTACATCTGACTGATGCATTATGACTGTGTTAATTTTGCTTTTTTAGGCTTGCTTTCTTCTATTTTCATCTGGCGATTCAGCCAATATGTCAATTTTTCAAACAAACAAGCTTTCCAGCAGAATAGCAGGAAGACAAACCACTAAACACTGGCAAGTGTGCTTACAATGATCAGCTTTATTTATACAAGACTTTTTCCAAAAGGAAAAAACATTTGCTGTCACTGATGATAAAGTATTAGCTGGAGTTTGGCTTCAATTTGTTAATATTTTTAAATCTGCTAGTACATCTAACACTCCCCTCCACCCAGACTGACAATGCTGCTGTCCAAATGTGCCCCTGTGCTCATTGTTCCAGAATACAGAACACTGATGCAGCCACTGCATCTAAACATTGGAAAGCTGCAATATGTTAATTTTTTTTAGGTTTTAATACCGCTTTAGGAGCCTGGGGAAGATTTAGGACTTCTCTGCAATTATGTAGTGGCCAACATAAGCAACTTTTGTGCAGTTAAGTCTCTACCTTTTTTGTTTATCTCTTAGAACAACAAAACCATTGAGTTCCTTTAAATCTAGCAAGTTTGCCTTGAAGACTGTTCTGTTTTTGCAATCAGCTATGTAACTGTCCTATGCATCGGTGTCTCAGACTGGAGGTTTTATGTGACCAGTAGTTATGAAAGTAGGACTATCTACATGCATTTTTAATAACCTGCTTGTTTGTTTAGGTTTTAAGAAAGTCGAACTTGATGATGCATCTAATTCCATTTATAAAACACTACCCAGTGTTTCATCAGATGCCCTGGCGAAGCCTCCACCCCTTCTTCCTACTCCTGTCCGGACCCCATTAATGTCTGTAGGAAAACCACCTCTTCTATCTGAACGATCCTCAGGACTTCTTCCTACGCCAGGTGACTTTTCATTTTATTTTTTTTATTTACGTTGTGTCTAAAGATGGTTCCTGAGGTAATGCACATTTTTATTTTATTTTATATCCATATGCCCAGTGTGGTAAACATAAGCTACTACCATGCTTTGTTTAGAGAAGTAGGGGTTCTTAAGTATACAAATGAGTCTATATACAGATGCTGCATCTGTCCCCTGCTGCTTCTTAAACCGAGAACTGAGCCATCAAAGGTCACTGGCTCTGCTTTAGCCCCTCTGGGTGCTCACTGGAGTGCTGGGCTGTGGAGAGGGCAGCAGAGGCAGGCTTTGTCTCCTAGCAGGTGTCCAGGCATCTGTGTGGATCCTGCTGTCAGCTGAAAATGGATCACAGGCGTGCAAAATGATATGCATCCGTAGTACAAGTACGACAACAAATCTTTGGCCATACTTCTCTTTAACACACATCTATTAACCGATACTGGGTCTCAAACAATGGGCTCCACTCCACCGGTGGCCAGGAGTCCGGGTCCATCGGTGGAGCTTCACCAAACATTATTTTTGGTGACAGCAAGCACTCACACAGGTAAATGGCAACAGCCCAGCCCCAAACGTCCAATCAACTTGAAGGGCAGTGGCTTGTATGGGCTGTTTGCATACACGTTCAGTACTAGTCTGGAACATGCACTCAAGGGTGTATCCAAAAAAAACTTCTGGGGAAAGAAGACATCCTGATGGCCAGCGTTGTGAGAACCAGCTGAAACGGGGAAGAAGTTGGGTAAAATTTTCATTAGCAAGTAAAATTTATTAAAAATTGTGTCCTTTGGAATCTCTTAAATAGTGGTGTGTCACGGTGTACAGTTTCTGAACTTCAACGCTTGGAGTAATACTAAACCTGTGTTCTTTGGCAAAGTTCTGAGTGAGCCCATTTCCTTGAATGAGAAGTAACCCCACACATGATGGGTTTCAGGATGCTTTACTGTTGGCATGACACAGGACTGATGGTAGCGCTCACCTTTTTCTTCTCGGGACTAGATTTTTTTTCAGTTGCCCCAAACAATCGGAAAGGGCATTCATCAGAGAAAATGACTTTACCCCCCCCCCCCCCCCAGTCCTCAGCAGTCCAAACTCTACCTTTTTGCAGAATATCAGGCTGTCCCTGATTTTTTTTTTTTCCTGGAGAGAAGTGGCTTCTTTGCTGCCCTTCCTGAGACCAGGCCATCCCCCAAGTCTTTGCACTCACATCTGCTTGCTGCCATTCCTGAGCAAGCTCTCCTATATATGGTGGTGCACCGATCCTGCAGCTGAATCAAGTCCTGGTGCTTGCGGGATTTTATTGGGTATCCTGAATCCACCTTCACAAATGCAGTGGACATGGATTTCTTCATGGCAAAGAGGGGCTTTGCAAATAATTACAATTCATCTAATCATTCTTCATAACATTCTGGAGTATATGCAAATTGCCATCATAAAAACTGACATCGCTGACTTCGTGAAAATGTAACATTCGCGTCATTCTTAAAACTTTTAGCCATGGCTGTAGAACAAAATGTCAAACTGGTACAAATCAAGCTTTAGGCTTAATTTCCATGGACTTTTTTACAGTCACTTTTTTTTTGCCTTTTTTTACAGCTTAAACCGCCTGTCCATGTTTTTTTTTTTTTTTTGAGCGTTTTTTTTTTTTTTTTTTTTTTAACGTCTGCCGTTTTTACAGCTCTAATGCTGGAGCTTTAGAACGCACTGGTCCTGTTTTTTTTTTTTTTGCAGCTAAAAAACGGCTCAGCCATTTACAGCTCAAAAACGTCATGGTGGACATGAGGTCATATAGACTAATATGGAGAGCTGTTTTTAAAGTGGAGTTCCACCCAGGAAAACAACATTTGCCCATATAGCCTAAAAAAAATTAAATAAAAAAAACGTGAAAAAAAATAAAATACTCACCCGAAATACCTGTTGCTATGCGGAAGTCCGTAATCTGCCTCTTCCACACCGCGGTGTCTTTTCTTCTGCTTCTCCTTGTGAATGGGGCACGCTGCTTTCTGGGAACTGTGTGTTCTCAGAGAGCAGCCGCCCATTCACAAGCCAGCGTGAGACTCACGCAGGCGCAGTAGTGAATGGCGGCGCGGGACCTGGATCGATCGTGGGACCGGCATCGGGGGGGCCATCAGCGCGGGCAAGTAGGACAGGGTAAGTGTCCTAATTACACTGTTGGTAGCTGCTGACTGCGGTTGGAATCCCTCTTTAAGCTGAAAAAAACACTCAGAAAAGTGGCTGTAAAATTGTCCATGGAAATTAAGCCTTATGTTCCTACTGTTTTGATGTTGGAGCAACTTTATCTCAAAAATATTAACATAACTTATTTATCAAACAATACTGAGCCCGTAATAAAAGAAGGGCAGAATGTAACGGGTGTTGAGTGACAATATTTCATAAGCTGATCATAGGAGTGGACTAGAGCATGGGTTATCTTTGTGTGATGTCTTGCAGAGTACCAACAATATTCTTCCCCTTTTTAAAGTACAAACTGTTGTATAAACAAGAGGTGCCCTTTAGGGCAGATACATACCTGCAAACGTACCCTTATGTGTACACAGGAGCACATGCATACTGTATGGCTGTTAGGAATGTTCTCATTTATTTCATAGCTTAGAAGAGCTTTAAGAGAGAAGGCTAGATCAGGTTTCATTTGGCTGAGACAAAATACAACTGTGCCTAGTGTTCCCATGAGACTGTCTGTTAAAGCAAAGGTAATTTTAAAAGTAAACTCTTTATGCATATAAAATACAAAATATCGACTTACAAAATGGACTATCTAAAGCCAAACTGAGGTTCAATCCCCCCCCCCCTTTTTTTTTGTCCCATTCTGGACAACTATTGCTCCATCAAGGTACTTTCCGGTGAGCGTACTGTTCACGCACCCATGTCCGGGGAGCTTCATTCCCTTGAAGCGTTATGAAACCGTTTTATTATAAGAAAAATAGCCATGAAATTTAGCATCTATACTGCGTGAAAATATGCTATCAAAGACGTCTACAAAACTTGCACCCGTCGCCAGCAATACACTTGGCCTTGCCTTGAAGACCAGATACTACTTTTCTGCGTGTTTTCGGTTATTACTGAAAATGAGAATTGGTTTATTCTACAAACTGACAGATGGGGCGTCATTCAGGAACAATGTGATGGTCACTGATGCTGCCATAAGGGGAATCCTCAATGTACTAGGGTGCAATTTGCTACAAATCCAGCCTTGCCTATCGCCAGACTTCTATGCATATCTGTATCTGAGCTGCAATAAAAGCATATTTTCAGCTAGTAACCTCCTAAACTATCACATTGTTTTGGGTCGGGCTGACCTTTTTAATGTCCAGATATTGCCCTGCATCTGATTTTACACAGATTTTTGCATCCCTCATGATGGTGTATACAAGCAAATTGACTATAGCAGAGAACAATAAAATAAAGTTTACGGTCCCTTTGAAAACTCATCCCTGGGATTAATGGCAATCTTTTTACAGTGACTAACATGTACACAGGTAGATTTCCCTTTAATCTTGACTGCTATGTCTATCCAGGTTTCCAAATTAAGAGTAGGTTTTTAGGCTGTAGGCTGTGAGTTCCTCTAAAGGATGGATTTGGAATGGATGAGATTAGCTTGTGGGTGTCCTCCAATCTCCTGTGGAGGCTTTGCAGTTGCACATAAAAAAAAAAAAACTTTTAGATCAGGCATTTGTTGAGAAAGGGAACATCCTATCCTAGCTGTTCTCCCAAAAAGTATCTCTCATAGGGAGAAAGTCCTGTCTTTACCCTTTTGGGGTGGTTCTGATGATGTTTAACACTCGAACACACTCTCCAAATTTTCTGTTTTTCCTCTGTCATACCGGAGCATGTGAGGGAGAAGAAACCAGAGTGTGGAGTCTCCCTTTGTGGGACAGAGCTGGTCATTAAACGGCTTGGGCGTAGGTCAGAGGGGTCCTTCCAGTGCCTCCTGGAGATCCTTGGGTTTTGGGATCAGGCAGCCTCTGTTATTTAAGGGAGGCAGGTGCGGAAGTGGAGGCACGGTGCATAACGCCACTCTGTGCAGGCGTAGGCATGGGAGAGTCTAGGGACTGTGTCGAAAGGGGACCAGAAAGTCCACGGAGCAGTCTGAGGTCCCGGGGCTCAAGGGCTCTTCCACGGATGCATGGATCAAAGGTCATCCGCATCAGGCGTGGAAAGGCATCGCTACATTGAGTGTAGGGCAAGGGGGCCTGGGCAGATGATGCGACTCATGCAACGCATGGCTCATTTTCAGGGGAGGCAGCCAGGGGAAAGACTCACCGCTCCTGCAGATATCTGCAGCCGTTGGCTCTCCGGAGTCAGCAGGCAGGGAGATGTTTGTGGGAGCCCAAACCAGCTCATGGTGCGGGTAGGGGAGGCGCTGAGAGGAGTGGGAAGTTGAGGCATTCCGGCACCATCTTGTCCAGTCCGCCCGGCGGTATGTCGGCCGTAGTAAAGTAGCCGTGGAGGCTGATGGAGGAGCCTGGCAGGGGTTAGGACACTTAAGCTTTAGCGGAGTGGGTGGTCCTAGATATGCCCATGTAGTGGGGAAGTAAAGCCCCTAGAATTCCTTTTTAGCTATGGGTTATTTAGGTTGGCTTCTGGACACGAGTTTACTTTAACTTGCAAGTAAAGTGGGTGCATTTGATTATTGGTGTTTTATTAAATGTAAGATATATCTCCCTGCTTTAGCTACCGGTACCTCACTATTTTCTAATGAAGCAGAGCCTGCTTTATGAAGCTGGATCTGCATTTAATCCTTAAAGAGGTTGTAAAGGTACACTTTTTTTTTTATTTATTTTTTCCTTCCTAAATGGCTTCCTTTACCTTAGTGCAGTCCTCCTTCACTTACCTCATCCTTCGATTTTGCTTTTAAATGTCCTCATTTCCTCTGAGAAATCGTCACTTCCTGTTCTTCTGTCTGTAACTCCACACAGTAATGCAAGGCTTTCTCCCTGGTGTGGAGTGTCGTGCTCGCCCCCTTCCTTGGACTACAGGAGAGTCAGGATGCCCACTAACACACAGCTCCTTTCTCTATCTGTAACGTAGAGCGTCCTGACTCTCCTATAGTCCAAGGGAGGGGGCGAGCATGACACTCCACACCAGGGAGAAAGCCTTGCATTACTGTGTGGAGTTACAGACAGAAGAACAGGAAGTAAAGGTTTTCTCAGAAGAAATGAGGACATTTAAAACAAAATCGAAGGATGAGGTAAGTGGAGGAGGACTGCACGAAGGTAAAAAAAGCTTTTTTTTTTTTTTTACAACCCCTTTAACCACTTGCTGACGGCCGTACGAGTTTGTACGGCCGCAGCGCAGCTCTACTTCTGAGGCACCGTGTTTTCTCGCCTGCACCTTTCCTCGTTCCCTGCGTGCTCTTCCGAGCGCGCAACGGGGAACTGCTGTGCTGGCCGTGTCCCCTGGACACAGCCAAACGCAGATCGCGGTAAATAGCCAATCACAGTGGCTATTTACAGCGAGATCTGTGCGGCCAATGAGAGATGATCTGTAAACATATGAGATCATCTCTCATTGCCGACTCTCTCTCCTCACACAGGCAGAGCGTGTGAGGAGGGAGAGCAAACTGAGTTACAGCGATTTAGCGATTTGAAAAAAAGTGACCAATCGGTGCCCACCAGTACCACAGTGCCCATCTGTGCCACCTGTGCCCATCTGCCACCTCAGTGCACATCTGCAATCAGTGCCCATCTGTGCCACAGTCAATCAGTACCCATCTCATCAGTACCCATCTCAGTGCCATCTGTGCCGCCTCAGTGCCATCTGTGCCGCCTCATCAGTGCCATCTGTGGGCATTTGTACTTTCCTCGCTTGTTGGGGTCTCAAGAAATGAGATAGGCCTTCAGTACATCAGGTGTGATCAGATGTGATCATTTTTTATGATTTGCACTATAGCTTGAAGACTCTAAAACTTCCACACAGACCAAATAATTTCCAAAAACTTTGGGTTATTTTTATCAGAGACATGTAACGGTATACGTTGTGGCCAAAATGTATGAAGAAAAATTAATAATTTGCAACATTTTATCACAAACTAAGAAAAAATATTTTTTTCTCCCAAATTTTCGGTCTTTTTTCATTAAAACGCAGAGGTGATCAAATACCACCAAAAGAAAGCTCTATTTGTGGGAAAAGGACAAAAAAATCATTTGGGTACAGTGTTGCATGGCTGAGTAATTGTCATTCAAAGTGTGAGAGCGCTGAAAGCTGAAAATTGGTCTGGTCAGGAGGGTGTTTAAATGTCCAGTATGGAAGTGGTTAAACATGTATGGTTGTGTGCCTTGTTTTCATGGTATAGTATTTGTTCTAAGATTTGTTTACTTAAACCCAAACATGTTAAAGTAAATCTTCTGTTTCTTTAGGATTATCGGCTCCGCAAGGCAAACCTCCGCCCCTTTTGGCAATGCCAACAAAAAGACCTCTGCTTGGCTTTCCAAAAATTTCTTCTGCAAAAAGACCACTTCTTGGTGAAAAACCCGGTCTTCTCCCTACTCCTGGTAAGTTTTGTAAGACCTTGTTATCCACTACAGCTCCAACACCTGTGGTCTGACTAAATTACCACTTCTGCTATTGGGCAACAATTTGTCATTACTTAAGATAACAATGTAATGACAGGTCTTGTGAAATTTTGTTTCCGAATTCTATATTAATGGACATTGGGTCCAAAGAAATTCTCATATGCATAGGAATATATTAAGCACCACAAAAACAGTATGTACTGCAGCAATACTCTTTTTAGATTTAAAAAGATTTCATACATTCTCCAGAAAAGGTATATTCCATTTAACGTGTCGGAGACACAACACAGCCGTACACAGAAAAAAACATGTACAAACATCATTACATGTTGCGCAGAAATAACATCCCAACAAAAAAAAACATTAAAAATGCATTATCAACACCGTGGGAAAGGGAGGAGAATCCTGAATGGGCAACATTTTGAGTGGGAAACCCCGTTTCCACCTGATGGTGGTACATAAAGTCCTTTTTAGGGGATAAAACTCAAGCACACTGCTAAGCAACATGAATATTGCATCTTGATATGAGATTATGTTTAAGCGTGTGAACCACATATGAACACTAAGTTATGCTGCCATCTACAGGAGAATTGGGTATGGGCAGCAAAAAAAATTGTTGAATGGGCAGCATATCCTTTTCCATGCAGGTCCAGCCTGTAATGTACCTTGGGGCACTGAGCTGATGTTGGTCCTTTTTTAGGCACCTGGTGACCTGTTATAGGCTGGTCATACACTGACTTTTAATTTTTTCTCTCAAAAAATGTGGTGAGGCCGGTCAGTGTGCAGTATATAGTGGGGAGGACTGGAAGGGTAAGGGTTGAAGTAGCACAGATAAACTACTCCTGATCAGCCACTTACTACATGGCTGGAAGCAGAAGGACTCCCAGGCTGCCATCGATTTTTGCTTTTAAATGTCCTTATTTCTTCTGAGAAATCCTCACTTCTGTTCTTCTGTCTGTAACTCCACACAGTAATGCAAGGCTTTCTCCCTGGTGTGGAGTGTCATGCTTGCCCCCTCCCTTGAGACCTCTTAGGAGGTCGTCTGTTTTGTTTCTCTCGATAGTTGTCCAGCACAGTTGAGAGATACCAAGCTGCCAGTCCTGGTAAAGGTACCGGTATCTTATTTAGAAAAAGTTTTTTGTTTCCACATGGGAAGTGATTTCTCAAATTTCCACAGGGGCAAATGTCAGTCTTGGAGCTAGTATTACGATGTCCTGAGTTCATCACTGTGTACCCCAATCAGCCATTACTCATCTCCAGTGGCGGATGACCGATATAAGACTCCTCTAAGAGCCTGTCAATTTGGCCTTTGTCTGCTTTATAGGATTACTTGTTTGCATTTTCTCTTTTTGATAGCAGCCTTGGTAAATTCAGTTCTTAGATGTGTTGCACTACAATACTACACAGCAAAAGCTTGTAAAATCACAGTAAGAGCAGACGTTTATAATGTAGCAAATATATTTGAATTAGGGTTGTCCCGATACCACTTTTTTAGGACTGAGTACAAGTACCGATACTTTTTTTAAATGTCCCCCACATATGCAGCCATGTCCCCCCAGCCATGTCCCCACATACCTTGTGCCGAAAGCCACCGCCGCCGCATGGAGAACATCACGGCATTCATTTGAATAGCTGTTTTGCACGGGCGTATAGACGCTCCCTCTTGTGATCTGTCCAATCCCGAGCAAGGGGGAGTGTCTATACACAGCGGGAACACTACAGCTATTCAAATGAAAGCTGTGATATTCCCGCACGCCGTTTAACCCATGCGGCAAGTATTCCCGCAAATACTCGGTATCGGTCCCGATACCGATACTGGTATCGGGACAACCCTAATTTGAATGTCAGCCCAGCACTTTTGACAAGCTTCCTACTCCTCCAAACTGTAAGTGTACAGTCATTTAGTAAACAAAGCAGATTTATTAGGCAGAATCACATTCAGCTCACTTGAAATGAAATAAAATGCCCTTCCTTGTATACCATATCTACATGTGCTAGTTTACAACTAGGGTTGTACCGATACCTGTATCGTTACCAACACCTTTTTTCTCTTGTACTCGGGGGACAAATGCTCCAATGCTTCACCCGATACCTTGGCAGTCAGGGATGGTTGGTGCGGTGTGGGGGAAGTTACAAGCAATGAGCTCCTTGTTTAGATTTTAATACAGCCTGACCGCTTCTCCACCCTCCCCCCCCCTTTTTTTTTCAGCGGTTTAAGTGAAATCTATACAGCCGTGATCTGTGCGGCTTTGGGGGGAGTTACAAACACTGCTGTCGCTGACTGTCTCTGTATCCCCCTCCAGTTCCCCCTTTCGCGCTCCGTGTCCCCCCTCCGTGCTGCTGCTCTCCCCCTTTCGTGCTCCGTGTCCCCCCTCCGTGCTGCTGCTCTCCCCCTTTCGTGCTCCGTGTCCCCCCTCCGTGCTGCTGCTCTCCCCCTTTCGTGCTCCGTGTCCCCCCTCCGTGCTGCTGCTCTCCCCCTTTCGCACTCCGTGTCCCCCCTCCGTGCTGCTGCTCGCCCCCTTTCGCGCTCTGTGTCCCCATCTGAGCAGCTGCTCTCCCCCTTTGCACCCCGTGTCCCCCTCCTCCGTGCTGCTGCTGTCAACCTCCGTTTTTCTGATCTCCCCCCGCACTCGGTGTCGCCCTCCGTGTCCCCCCTGCGCGCTCGGTGTCGCCCTCCGTGTCCCCCCTGCGCGCTCGGTGTCGCCCTCCGTGTCCCCCCTGCGCGCTCGGTGTCGCCCTCCGTGTCCCCCCTGCGTCAGGACGCTAAACTCGGCTCCTACCCTTTCCCAATGAACAGTCGTCATCACAAACTCTGTCCATTCATATAACTGAATGCTTCACGATGCTTCAGTTTATGAATGGAGAGAGCCGCTGTCTTCTCTCCATTCCCTTTCAGTGCAGCTGAGAAAGGGACTGGGGAATTTGTGTCCTTGGTCCCTTTCTCTGTCTCAAAGGGTAGATGTCAGAGGTCTGTTAAGACACCTGATATCTCACCCCAAAGCGCCCCAACAGGGCTAAAATAAAAAAATTGCAATAAAAAATAACTGACACCATCCACTCCCCCACCCACTTAAAGAAAAAAGAAAGCATGGTAAAAAAGCAGAACAAAAAATAGTAAAAAAATGTATTGTAAAAAAAAAAAATACTGCCATGTGCCATTAAAAAAAAAGTATCAGTAATCAGTATCTGCGAGGACTTTGGGGGGGGGGGGTATCGGTACTTGTACTCGGTCTTAAAGTGGTATCAGGACAACCCTATTTACAACGCTATTAAATTATGGATTTGAGTCTTGGTTTTCCTATGACAACACCCAAAAGTTCATTCTGGTAAATACTAGTCAGACTTGGTGCGAGTAGCTGTAACCAATAAATTATTGAGGAAAACGCAGAAGTATCTGGAGCTTAGAGCTTGTGTTATAACCCTGGTGTTCTCATGCATGATTTGGCACTGTAAAACTCAAGACATGTTACTGTAAGTGATACCCTACTGCTGTGATAACCCTTTTTTTCTTTTTCTTCTCTTGACAGCTCTGTCTGGGAATACCACTTCACACCTCTGGCCAATAAAACCTAAACCTTTACTCCAGTAAATACAGATGATCAAGTCCTGCCAGTGACTATTGTATGCCCAGTTGTACTTGTAATTCAGTATTAGAGCAGTGCAGCAGTAACGTGTGAATGTCCCTACATTCCTATAGGAGTATTCCCCCCCCCCTTAATGACACGGTTACATTTTTATGATCTGGACAGTGACAATTTCATTTTCTGTGCAATGCAACCATGTCAGGTAGCCAGCAATTTATCTTTGTTTTGTTTATATAACATTTTGATTCTTTTGTCTGTCTCTTCAAAGAGATTAAAGTACAAAGTTTTACATAATATCTTGTCTGACCTTTTTGTGTGTGAAAATAATCTGTAAAGACTAACATTTTAAACATTTGCTGGTGCACCAGTTACATTTGTTGATCTTCACATGGCAAACGGGAGCCAAATCCAATAAAAAAAATCTTACACTTTTAAAGAGATCTGTGAGCATAGAAATAGGAGCAATGGCACAGTCATGAACAAGTCAGCAGCAGAAAAGTTAGGGACCACCATCTATACTGCTTTCCAAATCCTTGACCCAGAAAAAAGTGCAATTGTGACCGCTGTGGTCTCAAGTTCCACCGCTGCCATTGGAATATAACAATTACACATCCAGGCCCACCCTGTACAGGTATTGCTCCAGCTTGCAGGACAATAATCTAATCGGCAACAGACTAGAGCCAGCACACACAGCTATTTTTTTTTTTCGTTCAGCCCAGTTGGCGGAACAAAAAAAACTGACCGCTCCAGGTTGGTGACGCTGTACTAAAAAAGCAGATTTTATACCTTCACGGTGGAGGATCTTCTATCGGCACTTCTTCTTTAGAGTGTCACCTTAACCACTTAAGACCCGGACCAATACGCTGGTAAATGACCCAAGGTGTTTTTGCGATTCGGCACTGCGTCGCTTTAACAGACAAGTCGTGCGACGTGGCTCCCAAACAAAATTTGTGTCCTTTTCTTCCCACAAATAGAGCTTTCTTTTGGTGGTATTTGATCACCTCTGCGATTTTTATTTTTTGCGCTATATACAAAAATAGAGCGACATTTTTGAAAAAAAAACACTATTTTTTACTTTTTGTTAAAAAAAAAATCAAATAAACTAAATTTTAGTCAAACATTTAGGCCAAAATTTATTTAGCCACATGTCTTTAGTAAAAAAAAAAAAATCGCGATAAAAAAAAATAGCTACCTAGCGGGAACAGCGACACTAATACAGCGATCAGAAAAATGATCGCTTAGTGACGCTGGCAATAGGGAGTGAAAGGGTTAACTAGGGCGGTGATCAGGGGGTTAAAACTTTATTAGGGGGGGTGGGGGGGCTATCCTGAACCTAACACTAACTGATTTTACACTGCCTGTCACACTGACACTAAATGCAGTGATTAGATCACTGCATTCAGTGACAGGGGGGGTGGGGGGGCAGATCGCAAGGGGTTAAGTATGCCTATGTGTGTGTGTGTGTCAGTGTAATGTTGGTGCACACTTACTGTGAGGTGTTTCTCCCATCGCAGCGGTTGGAAATACCGCTGCGATGGGAGATTACATCACTTCCCCCTTCCTGTGTTTACACAGGAGGAGGAAGTGACACAAAGGGGGAGCGCGCGCATTGGCTGGGAGCGATCGCGGGGGGCGGGTAAACACGGACATCCGCCCGCTCGTCCCGGATCGCTCCCGGAGCCAGGGGGACCCCCGCACGCCGCGGAGGGGGTCCCGATGGGACCCCCGAACCGCACGAAGGCGGGGACGTAAATTTACGCCCTTGTGCCTGTACGAGCCATGTTGTGGCCGTATATGTGCGTGCAGGGGTCCTTAAGTGGTTAACATGCGTATGCACACTTATTCCACTGGTGTACTGAATCCATGTTGCTTATTATAAGACTGTGATTTACCTTTTAGAAACTCATATGGACAATTATTTTGGACAGTAATCTGTTTATTTAAGTTCGATTTTCACTTTTGTAGCGCATCCTGTTTTTTATCGTCAGTACAACAATCTCACCTGCTGGTCTATTGTGTTCTGCCAAAACACTTTGTCAGCGCTCTCTGCCATTGGCAGAAAAGTGTTGAATAGGTCCTTTTGGTCATGCCGCTTCAAGAGAAGCTGGCTGAACAGCTTTGGCTCGTGTGTATGGTCTTGAGGCTGACCATACTCATTTTCATTTACTATTTTCCTTTTACATTTTACCAAAACATGAGGTCAAACCTAAACACTTATTTTTTTTTCTATTTGTGTGAAATCGGGCAGGCCCTTGCACTACAGAGTTGAAGGTAAATTTAAAGGTAATTTGATAAGAAATTGTATAATGTATGGCCAGCCTAATGCTGGCTACACATTATACAATTTTTATTGTTTTCCTTTAGATTTACCTTCAACCATGTAGTGTAAGGGCCTGACTGATTTCATACAAATTGAAAGAGTGTTTAGGTTGGACTTCATTATATAGGTTTTGGTAAATCTAAAGGAAAGTTGTACAAGAAAATGTGTCTAATATGTGGTTGGCCAAAGAGTGATTGTTACTGGGGTCAGTTAACTTTTTTGCACAGCAAATTATAGCTGCCACCATTCACAATATCTGCTATAATTCCTACCTTAAAGGAAAGTTTTAACACTTGCTGTCATGCCACAAAAAAAGTCACTGCCTTGGGTTAGCAGCAGTGGAATTTGCACACACTCTCGGCTCTGTAGTTTACATTTGTTGAGTGCCTGATGGAAATGGATCCTGGTCTCTGCTGACCCACTTGTATTGGATCACTTCCAAGCTGACCCAAATGAACTATGTCCATTACACAATATTGCAGAAGTTCTGTGAGCTGTAATGTACTGTAGAGTAGCATTACCTACATATACAGTAAGCAGTGCTGTGTTCTGGCAGCAGTACGGGCAACTTTCCAAATTCAGGATAAGCCATTTATTTTATCAATAATTACAAGGCCTCCTTTTGATTGGTGAAGGTGGATATTTTGGTGCCATCTGCCTGCCTCTGCACCTCAGCAAATCAGAGGAAGCCCTGTATTCAATAACATTTTCAAGGCTTTTCCTCAGTAGTGCAGAAGCATGCAGAGGCTAACTCCTATTTTACCTTGACAGCAGACAGGAAGTTGCCTGTACTGCTGTAAAAACATAGCACTGCTTGATGTATGTCAGTGTTTCTCAACTCCAGTCCTCAATGCCCCCCAACAGGTCAGGTTTTAAGGATTTCCATTATTTTGCACAGGTGATTTGATCAGTTTCACTGCCTTAGTAATTCCCACAGCCTTTTCATCTGAGGGAAATCTGAAAACATGACCTGTTGGGGGGGCTTAAGGACTGGAGTTGAGAAACACTGTATGTAGCTAATTCTACTACAGTACATTGAGGCACAGACACCAGCCACATCAATGCTTGGTTGAAATAGTTGCTAAATTAATGGGCTTAAAATGCATTGCACTGAATTGAACAGGAATGTGGTGCAGTTCCTGTATGACCCAAGCCTAACATGTGTATACAATATATTTTATAAATGTTACAAAGCTAAATTCTGAATAGACCAGGAATTCATGTCACTCGAGTACATTAACAAGCATAGTACTAACACCATTGTATACAAGGCAGACATATACGGAAACAGACTCCTAGCAAGTTAACGGAAACCATTCCTATATAAAAAAACAGCATTAAAAGAATTTTAACTTAAAAATTACCTTTAACACTGGTACTATGTATTCTTCCTAAGTAGCACAAAGATTTTGTTACCCTACCAGAAGAATGTTCTTTGTTGAAGGGCAAGGGTTCATTTAGTGTCATTGGCTAACTGGGAATGTTGGGTTTACGCTGTCCTGCGTGCACTGCACAAGCTGTGGTGACTGCTGCCTAGAGCTGAAATTAATACACCACAACATTAAAGGATACGTTCACCTTTTGTAAAATGTTACTTATATTTGGGATGTAACAAGGTACGAATGCACTGGCCCCCACACCCCTGATCCCCCTTACATTCAGAGCGAGCGGAGAATCTTCTCTGTGAATGTGAAAACTACAAATACCTACAGCCTTTGAGGCTGATTGCTTGTAATTCTCAATGTATAAAAAGAAAACGTGTAGCGCTTAACTGGAGATAAATAGCAAATAATAACATATGCAAAAAATAACACCGTAGGTGCACTTGAAGTGTAATTCTCAATGAACTACCAGGCACTGTTGAGTGCTCTAGGTAGTTCATTGAGTCTGCCTGTCAAAGTGTAACTGCCTGCCCATAACGGAGGTACGGGTAGACGGCTACACAGTCTGAGGACCATGGCATTACATACACAATCTGCTTCTTTTTTTTTTTTTAAAAAGGTCACATTAAATGGCATTGAAAAGGCTGATGCACTTTATTGATGTATTGGCAAAATTCTTCAAGTTCATCAAACCACTTAATAGTATATGTACAAACATTTTCAATTATAACATGGCCAATAGCTCAGTTTTGAGAACTTGAGCTTTAAATTTAACAGCAATTACAACAACGCTCCACCAGCTGGCGCTTGTTCAAAGAACAAGTCTGACCTACCCAAACCCTGCAGCCCTTTTTATTGCAGGTCTATAAGCCCAAATTAAAGATGTCTAGGCCAAAATCTGATAAATTAATCCTATCTTCTCTAAATAATTCCAATGAGCTGCTCTCTTATGTGCCCAAAATATGAGTGCCCGACGATCCAAATACAGCAAAACACACCTAAGAAATTAAAGAAAATATTAAGACCAATGTATAACTGAAAGCTTTTGGCTTCCCACTTACCTATAGGAGTTGATCTGATCCTTTGGTATACCCCTCCAGGCAGCTTCTGATACGGCTCCAATTCTAAAAGAATGTGGGATAAATTTTACCTTTCTGTAAACCTAAGTAAAAATCAAATAGATATTTAGTAAGGGGGCCCATCTGTTTGAATAAGTGATAGTATGAAAGGTCGGCAAGAAAGCTGTTGCCGAACTGTCTTAACTGTACAAATACTGCCATTTTTAATTAGTGTCGGCAAAAATCATTGACCTTTTACCTAGTTGGTCCATCTTTTGGTCTGACTCGTGCACTATCCCACAGTCTACCACTCCTCTTACGTTAATGCTAAGTCCAGGGGTGTCTCTATTTTAATAGCGGCTGGAGTGCCGTGGACACTAAATGACATACACAGAGATGTAGGGGGCTGTTACCTCTTCCTGAAAGGCAAAATTGGGCCGATTAAGCTTACCCTGGCGAACCTGTATGTCCCAAATGACTACCAAGACGGCTTCTTGACAAAACAACTAAAACACCTGACACACTTTACAGAGGGACAGCGTATTATAGGAGGAGACCTTAATGTACCCCTGACGCCATCGGAGGACACTTCCACTGGACTGGACTTCCACTCGATCTTGGGAAGAATACGTAGCCATATACAGGCGTCACTCCACACCTCCCAACTAGTGGATACTTGGCGACTGCTGCACCCAGGGGAAAGGGATTATTCTTTCTTCAGGCCACACCAGTCATACTCGCGTATTGATTACCTTCTGGTTCAACACAGAAACTTAAAGGCGGTCAGAGATGCCAAGATTGGGTCGATCGTGCCCCAATCATACTGATATACGCCGTGTCAGAGGCTGAGGCGATGCGGAAGCATCCCTGGAGACTGAATGAATCCCTGCTGCAGGACCCAACGGTCCTGGCGGATGTGATGAAGGAAGTGGGTCATTACTTTAATACTAATTCCACCCGAGATAGTAAATCGGAGGTGGTGTGGGAGGCCCATAAGGCCATCATTTGAGGAGTCCTCAAACATGGTGCTAGACAGAAGAGGCTTAGAGCAGAGCAGTTGACGGCTCTACTATCTAAGTTACAGACTCTGGAAGCGCAACATAAACAAACACCGACAAGGCAAATATGGACTGACCTAGACACAGTGCGCAGACAGGTCACTGACGTTTTGCGATACAAACCTAAAGCGGCCATTCAAATATGTAGACGCAAGGTCTATGAGTCGGGAGACAAATGTGGGAGGATGTTGGCACAATCACTTAAATCACAGAATAGAGCTTCCTACATCCCACACATTATCACACGTAATGGTCGAAAGGTGACGATTCCACAGTCGATCACTCGGGAGTTCAGAGATTTTTACCACAAACTATATAACTTGCCTGCCACGTCATCAGACTCTGACTCCGTCGTGTCGCAGGACTATCTCAAATCTTTGAATATGCCGACTCTTCCCTCAGAGACCAAGGACCTACTGAGCGGTCCTATCACTATGCCAGAACTCCAAGCGGCTCTAGGCAGTACCAAATCTGGTATAGCGCTGGGCCCAGACGGTCTGACTGTCTCCTACTATAAGGCACTGCTCCCTTCCTTGGGTCCCCACCTGATATCCATATTTAACAGCCTCGGCTCGGGAGCGAAACTGCATGTCTCCACTCTTCAAGCGCAGGTAGCAGTGATCCCGAAAGAAGGGAAAGACCCGAGTTAGTGTGGTAGCTACCGCCCTATTTCGTTGCTGAATGTTGACCTCAAGATCTTTACTAAGATCCTTGCGACCAGAATTCAGCAACACCTTCCTACCCTTATACACCTAGACCAAGTGGGATTTGTCCCAACCAGAGAGGCCCGGAACAATACCGCGAAAGTCTTGAATTTATTGCATGCTGTGAACGTCACAAAGACACCGTGTGTATTGGTGGGAACCGACACCGAAAAAGCATTTGATCGCGTCAATTAGCAATTCATGTTTACTACGCTGCGACATATAGGGATAGGTCCACGGATGCTTAACTGGATATCCACAGTCTACACGAACCCAACTGCGAAGGTGAGAGCTAATGGCGTGCTATCAGAGGAGTTTGCAATTGTGAATGGGGCGCGACAGGGATGTCCTATTTGCCCTCTCTCTAGAACCTTTCCTGAGACGCGTCCGGTTGAACCCAAACATCTCGGGTATTGGGGTGAGCGATGGTGAATATAAAGTCTCTGCCTACGCAGACGACATGCTATTCTCGCTCACGAATCTCACTATGTCCCTACCTAACCTAATGCGCGAATTTGAAGATTACGGTCGGGTCTCCAATTTGAAAATTAATCTGAGCAAATCAGTAGCAATGGGGGTGGGAGTACCAGATCCGACCCTGACACGCCTTAGAAGTCAATTCAACCTGCAGTGGACGGAGACAGCCCTGACCTACCTGGGCACGAAGATCCCTCCATACCTCTCACAAGTCTTCAAACTTAACTTTCCACCATTGCTTAAGTCAGTCCAAAAACTGCTGGACCAGTGGACCACTGGTCTTCATTCATGGTTTGGCAGATGCAACATTCTCAAAATGTCCATATTGCCTAAATTTTTGTACCTCCTACAAGCCCTCCCAGTACACATACCAGTGGTATACTTTGGACAGGTCCAGACTATGTTTAAGACCTTCCTGTGGGCTGGGAAACACCCTAGGCTACACAGGTCTATGTTGTCTCTACCCAAACAACACGGTGGCTTGGCCATGCCGAACATTCGCACATTTTACCACGCTGCACACCTGAACCGCCTCATAGACTGGTGTAGGCACGGGAACACTAAACTTTGGCCACGTCTAGAGCAGGCACAAAGCGAAGCCCTAATGTCTAAAGCGCCGTGGTGTATAACGGCCTTGAATGGGCCCACGCGATCCCACCCGCTGATAGGGAACACGATAAAGGTAGTCGCCAGACTGCTATCGCAGGGGGGTTTGTCATCAGGAACATCACCCTTACGCCCAGTGCTGGGCAACCCAAACTTTGAGCCGGGTATCCGAGACGTGAAGTTTCGATCCATACGAGAGTCGTGGATGTTCCAGGCATCTCATTTTAGCGAGTCGGGGCGATGGAAGACAATGGGTGAGCTGATGGACTCAAGGGGCCCTTACCAATTAGACTTCATGAGGGCCAACCAGCTCAATCATTTTTTGCACACTATACCGCCCCCTACGGTGGAAAGCCTAACTCTGACCGCATTGGAGGAGCTCTGCTCTGACTCTGGGGTCCTACCACATGCTCTCTCTGCTCTACATACTATCCTGATCACGCCAACAGAAGGACACAAAATACCATGCAATTCTGTTCCTTTTCCTTCTCTCTCTTTCTTGATAAAGGAAAATGAGGGGCAGGTTCGCGGGTCCTAGTTAACTTGTGGCATCATACGGGTACACAATGGCCGACTGATATCTCCGGTGTCGGTGGGGGGTTGCACGGTTCGCTCGGCGCTCTGGCCGCCTGACGCTAACACCACAGACTGGGCGGACCTGGTGGAGACCCCGCTTGTATACTTGTACCGGTGGATGCCGTTATACCTATTTTGTTGTTGTGATTCGTGTGAACATGTCTTTTATGGTGACTAAATAAAGAATTTTGAAAAAAAAAAAAAGTACTGACTCATGCATGAGGATTTGAGACATATGAATGCTATTAACACTTTTTATGATAAGAGGAGCTAATTCTGAGGTTCTTAAAACCCCAAAATAAATGTTCTTTTAAATGGTAAAGCCTCATAATGGGAAAAATAAATGAATGGCGTTACTTGACATAGTTGAATTAAATTGGCCCTCTAGGTCTAACATCCACGGCAAAATGCACTTTTAAGGCTTGCTTGACGTACAAGCCAGAAGTTTCTTTAACCACTTCCATACTGGGCATTTTCACCCCCTTCCTGCCCAGACCAATTTTTCGTTTTCAGCACTGTTGCACTTTGAATGACAAGTGCGCGGTCATGCAACGCTGTACCCAAATGAAATCTTTTTTTTTTCCCCACAAATAGAGCTTTCGTTTAGGGGTATTTGACCATCTCTGCGTTTATTTTTTATTTTTTGCGCTATAAACAAAAGAAGAGCAACAATTTTGAAAAAACACCATATCTTTTTCTTTTTGATTTAACCACTTAAGACTCGGACCTTTAGCCAGCTAAAGGACCCGGACAGGTTTTGCACACCTTATCAATATACACCCTCCATAGCACAAAAACACGCTTACCAAGCACTTTGAGGGGAGCAGCTTCAAAATTAAAATTTTCACTCCTAGCATAGAGTTCTTCTATATTTTCCTTTCTTTCTCTGTCCTGGCTTACAGCGCTCAGTCATTCACTATGCAAGAGGCCATGTTTTGTTAATAAACTTGCTACTAGTTTTCTAATTCTTGCACACTTGTAAACTTTGTTTCTTTTTCATACTGCTGCCTGGATAGCTCCCTGATCTGAAATGAGGAGTGTTTCCTTTGATGTCAACATATGCAACTGAGCTGTCTTGCAGACTTGGCATTAACCACTTAAGACCTGGACCTTTAGGCATGTAAAGGACCTGACCAGTTTTTGCGATTCGGCACTGCGTCGCTTTAACTGACAATTGCGCGGTCGTGTGACGTGGCTCCCAAAGAAAATTGGCGTCCTTTTTTTCCCACAAATAGAGCTGTCTTTTGGTGGTATTTGATCACCTCTGCGGTTTTTATTTTTTGCGCTATAAACAAAAATAGAGCGACAATTTTGAAAAAAATGCAATATTTTTTACTTTTTTGCTATAATAAATATCCCCCAAAAATATATAAAATATTTTTTTCCTTAGTTTAGGCTGATACGGATTCTTCTACCTATTTTTGGTAAAAAAAAATCGCAATAAGTGTATCGGTTGGTTTGCGCAAAATTTATAGCGTTTTCAAAATAGGGGATAGTTTTATTGCATTTTTATATATATATATATATTTTTTTTTACTACTAATGGCGGCGATCGGCGATTTTTTTTTGTGACTGTGACATTGTGGCGGACACTTCAGACAATTTTGACACATTTTTGGGACCATTGTCATTTTCACAGCAAAAATGCATTTAAAATGCATTGTTTATTGTGAAAATGACATTTGCAGTTTGGGAGTTAACCACAAGGGGGCGCTGAAGGGGTTATGTGTGACCTAATGTGTGTTTACAACTGTAGGGGGGGTGTGGCTGTAGGTGTGACGTCATCGATTGTGTATCCCTATAGGGATCGATGACGCCGCCATAGTGAAGAACGGGGAAGCCGTGTTTACACACGGCTCTCCCCGTTCTTCAGCTCCAGGGACCGATCGCCGGACTTCAGCGGCGATCGGGTCCGCGAGTCCCGCGGTCCCGGAGCTTCAGTCTTTGACCCCAGATCTCATATTTAAGAGGACCTGTCATGCTTTTTTCTATTACAAGGGATGTTTACAATACTTGTAATAGGAATAAAAGTGATCAATTTTTTCAGTGTAAAAAATGATAAAATTAAATAAAAATAAATAAGAAAACAAAAACATTTTTTTTTACAGCGCCCCGTCGAGCTCGCACGCAGAAGCGAGCGCATACCTGAGTAGCGCCCGCATATGAAAACAGTGTTCAAACAGCACATGTGAGGTATTGCCGCGATCGTTAGAGCGAGAGCAATAATTCTAGACCTAGACCTCCTCTGTAGCTCAAAAAATGCAACCTTTAGAATTTTTTAAACGTCGCCTATCGAGATTTTTAAGGGTAAAAGTTTGACACCATGCCACGAGCGGGCGCAATTTTTAAGTGTGACATATTGGGTATCATTTTACTCAGCGTAACATTATCTTTCACAATATATAAAAAAATTGGGCCAAATTTATTGTTGTCTTATTTTTTATATAAAAAAATAGATTTTTTTCCCAAAAAAGTGCGCTTGTAAGACCGCTGCGCAAATACGGTGTGAAAAAAAGTATTGCAATGACCGCCATTTTATTCTCTAGGGTGTTAGAAAAAAATATATATAGTGTTTGGGGGTTTTAAGTAATTTTCTAGCAAAAAAAAACTGTTATAGTCTTGCAAACACCAAATCTGAAAAACACCCAAGGTCCTTAAGTGGTTAAAGAAGTGCAAAATAAAATGCTGCTCTCCAAAGGATACTCAGGGGAAAAAACCTCCATTCCTAGAGGAGGAGACCCATTTTTTTCCCCCCAGAAAGTGAAAAGGCCACCCAAGTATGCATTGCAACTAAATCCTTAAGGCCTCGTACACACGATCAAATCTGTCTGCTGGAAACGGTCTGCTAGACCGTCCCAGCAAACAGATTCGACCGTGTATACGGGCGAGCCGATGGATTTGGCCAGCCGACAGATTTCAAAGCATGCTTTAAAATCTGTCGGCTGGGAACCCGTCCGCCCGACATGTCTGCTGGTTAGTATGCTAACCAGCAGACATGTCTTCTCGCACACGCGCCGAATGATTTCGACGCATGCGCGGAAGTGTTTTACTTCCTGGTGCGGTGACGTGGCGGCGTCAACGTCACCGCGACGTCACCGACACGTCAGCTTGCTGTCTGCTGGCGGGGATTTTGGTTTGCTCGTGTGTACACGTGAGCAAACCAAAATCCCAGCAGACAGATCTGTTCAAATCGGTCGGTCCGACCGATTTGAACAGATAGATTGCCTCGTGTGTACGAGGCCTAATGGACTGAAAAAAACAACCATCTGATCAGACTCAAGCGTTCTGGGCATACATGACTGATTGCATCTGCATTGAAAAGGAGATGACGGAAAAAAGGGATCTGCAAATGAGATGCGTCCACCAAGGTATTGGTTTTCACAGGAATAGATTTTGCTTTCAACCAAATGTTACATTTTAAACACAAATACTAAGTGATGTAATGCTGAGTGAGAAACCATTCACTGTGAATAGCACACCTCTATTATTGGTATGCTAAAGAATACTCCTGTTAGCAAAACTTGATGCTCGTAACCCAAGAGCCACTACCAACATAAAACAATGTTTGTTTTTTTGTATCTTTTTTAAGAAACCAGTGATTAGGCCGGCACCTGCAGCACCAATGGGTTTCCCAAATGGCTGCAAACAAACCCTTTTGATCCTGCAGCATCTGTAAATAATTTAAAAGCGTCACAATCTCTATACATTCCTCCTGGGAAAAATTATCTGCTGTTGAAATTTTCTAAAAATGTCTACCAGACTATCAAATCTTTAAAGGATCACTAAAGAACATTTTTTTTTTTTTTTAAATAACAAACATGTTTTACTTACCTCCACTGTGCAGCTCGTTTTGCGTTTTGAGTGACCCCGAACCTGGTCTTCTGGGGCGCCCCCCCCCCGCAAGGACTCAACACCTTCATGCGAGCGTGCTCGCATGGTGTTGAGTTCTTGCGGGCACGCTCCCGTTATACAGCCGGCGGCCATAGGCGCTCACTGTATCACTCGGCCCGGCGCGCTGCGTCATTGGATGTGCGTTGCGTCATTGGATGTGCGCTGCTTTCAATCCATTCACTGTAACCAATCAACGGCTAGGCTGATCGGTGAAGAGGATGTTGGGGGCAAGCGCGGGACCTTTAAGGGGTCAGGTAAGTATAACGGGGGGGCGGTATTGTCGGATGTTTTTTCACCTTAATGCATAGAATGCATTAAGGTGAAAAAAAAACTTTACCTTTACAACCCCTTTAAGTAAGTAAGCCAAATATAGGAGAAAGGCAATTTCAGTCCAGCTGTTGCCATATAAAGCCGCCTAGAAAAAAACTTTCCCAGCGGGAAAAATCCTGCAGGTAAAAGCTAAAAGACCCAACAAAGATTGCATCTCCATTAATGTGACTTGCTTACGCTTTAGAAAAAAAAACGGATTTGGGGGCGTGTCCGGCGGCGAGAGGAGAAGGACGTGCTGTGATTGAGCTCCGCCGACACAGATTAAATCCTCAGCCATCCTGTGCCATCATTTGGATTTTGACCACCAAACCATCTAGCCCTATCTCTGGATTTCCCCTAAGCCGTTCCCAGCCTGAATCGGGATCCCTGTCAGGCCGCATTCTGACCCTCGGCCAGCTCCATCCGCTGCCGACCAGCTGCCGTCCTGAGGCCTTCAGAACCTCCGGGCTCGAGTGCCGCGGTCCGCTCAACGAATGGCGGCCCCTCCTGATCCGAACTTAGGCAGCTTCCCTAGACCAAGAGGACTGCACAGAGGAGACTTGAGAGCTGTTAGGGGCACCCGGCAGAAAGCGTCGCTCCATTTGTGGAGATGAGCAGTGGCCATCTTGCTACACCCTGGGCCCGGCGGTGGCTTCCCCATTCCCCCCTTCCCCCCTTAGTTGGAGCGAAGCCCCACGACACTGTGGAAGTGTCTCATCTGCGGGTGGGTCGACCAGGGCTGCGGATTGGAGAGTCTCTCTTGCTGGGAGGTGGTCCTGTCCTTGCATTCGGATGTAGCAGCCATCTTGCTACTCATAACAGCAGTGTGGCTGGGGCTGCTCAGACCCTTGTAACACAAGCCATAATTGCAGAGACACTGGTAGAGCCTAACTATTAATACTGCATCCTATAATCCTCACCTAAGATCCCCCTCTCTGCTTTAGGAGGTACTACTCTCTGCAACTCAATCAAGTTCAGCTATTTTGTTACACCTTTCAAATTTGTTCACTAAATATTCTATGCATTTGATCCTTACCCTGACAGGGTTGCGCGGCCTCCTCGCTGGGCTGCATGCAGCCCCACAAAAGTTACAGAAGCAAGTTATTAACTTGGGATAAAGGTGACTAAAGGACACATTCTCAACTAAGGGGGGCGCATGCGATGCCGGACGGCAGCTCTATGTAACAGTTCCGTCGGTCAAGGAGGAATATAGCTTATCCACAGGGCTAAAACTCGGACAAACCCCCTGAAAACCGCCATCACCCCTGCAGGATACCTCCGTGCATGCCTGGAAACTGTAGGACTCGTGGTCGCCGGTCAAAACACTCTCCAACCACCATCTTACTGCGCTCCAAAGTGAAAGGCAAGATGTCCCGTGATTGCCCCATCCCTCTCCACAGGCCTCTCCAGCAACTTTGCATGCCTCTCATGGAACAGTCTCATCCAAACAAGTAAGTGAGTTCCCCTCACAGCTCACTAAATCTGATCTGGATGCCACTATTCTGTTTGAAAAGCTAGCAAACAAATTCCAGTCAGAACTGAAGGCATCCACTAGCACACTACAGCAGGAGATAGCTAGGATTTAGATAACAGAAATCGAAGGAACAATTTAAGAATACGTGGTGTTCCAGAGTCTGTAACAGAATTAATGCCTGCTGTCTCAAAACTGTTCCAGTCTCTCCTTCCAGACACCCTATCACAGTCCTTCACATGCAATAGAATTCACAGGCCCCTGCGACCCAAACTTCCCTTAGACAAGCCACCCTGTGACATTATCTTTTGTATGATGGACTTTATCACAAAGGAGAATATATTAAGGGCCGCCAGAAACTCACACAACATTGAGTTTGAGGGAACAAGGATTCAATTATACCCTGACATCTCACAGGCCACCCTCAAAAGAAGGTGCAAGATGAGGGAAATAACATCAATCCTACAATCGGCCCATATCAGATACAGGTGGGGATTTCCGTTCAGACTAACTGTTCCTCATAATGGCACCATATATTCTGTTGTAAATGTCGCAGAAGGCAAAGAGCTCCTGATCAAATTAGGATTGCTGGATCCGGAAGTAAACCCGAGACCACCTTCTACACCACACCGATCACCCACTTGGGCCACTCCCTCCTCAAGTCGAAGAAGGATGAGACCATCTATGCGATTCGCAGACCCGTTAAAGTCAGTTAAAACAAGTTTGTTCTCCTTTTTTTGTCATCCTTGTGTTTTGCTGATCCATGAAAGAAAGTTTTGTACCAATTTAGGCTCTCTTTAGTCAGATGCGATTTTGTATCACATGAAAGACGTCTCAAGCTATTTTTTATCGGTTATATCTTTTCTACAATTTGCTAACCCAGAAAATATCTTTTACCACATCAAACACAGGTCTTGCCAACACACCACACAAATGCCGCATCAATGATGCACTAATAACAGACCATCTGAATATTCAACAGCTAACATCCAACATGAAAGAATACTTTACACTTAACTCTTCCCCAGACATTCTACCCACATTGCGGTGGATGGCCCACAAGGCTGTCATGAGAGGCCAAGATGGCATCTACTAAAAATAGGATGAAACTGACCGACATAAAAACACTAACCAGAGACCTAGACAGGCTAAACCAGTGATGGCAAACCTTGGCACCCCAGATGTTTTGCAACTACATTTCCCATGATGCTCATGCACTCTGCAGTGTAGGTGAGAATCATGGGAAATGTAGTTCGAAAACATCTGGGGTTCCAAGGTTCGCCATCACTGGGCTATACCATAAACACAGGTATACTAAAACAAATTCAAGAAAAACGTACGGCCCTAGATACATTACTAACTTCTGACACAGAAAAAGGGATGCCCTGAATCTCTAACAGGCCGTGTTTTTACGGCCTGCGCTCCGCCAGGCCACTGGGGGGCGTGCGATGTCCGCCAGGCACTCGGGATCGGCGGCTGAAGGGACAAGACGTGGATCTCTGTGTGTAAACACAGAGGCCCAGATTCAGAGAGAATTGGATTCTCGTAGCATATCAGAAATACACTACGCCGCCGTTTTTTACCTGGCTCTACGTGGAATCCAGGTAGATTTTGTCCAGTAAACGACGGCGGCGTAGTGTATTTCTCCCGTCGCAATCCATCTACGCGAGTAGGGGGCGTGAAGGATTTAAAATAGGCGCGTTCCCGCGGCGATCGAACTGCGCATGCTCCGTTCGCAAATTTCCCGCCGTGCATTGCGCGAAATCACGTCGTTACGTCATTCGTTGTTTGAGTAGCGTCGTTTACGGACATTTCTATTCCCGAACGAGTTACGTAAAAAAAAAAAAAAAAAATTAAAATCGACGCGGGAACGACGGCCATACTTAACATGGGTTAAGCACCGTTAGACCAGCAAAAAGCTGGTCTAACAGTATGTAAAAAAAAACAGACGTAAGCGATTGCGAAGACCGCTCGTATCTTCGTGGATCGCCGTAAAAACACATTTGCATATCCCGACGCATCAAAACGACGCGAACTCCTCCCAGCGGCCGCAAATATATCGCAGCGTAGATCCGAAGGTTTACGAAGACGTAAGCCTCTCGGATCGAAGCCCGAAGCCGCCGTATCATGGTTTGAGGATTCAAACTAGTGATACGGCGCGCGAAATTTGAAATTACTCCTGTCTAACACCAGTTAGACAGGCGTAATTGCTTTATGAATCTGGGCCAGAGATCCATGTCCTGTCAGGGGAGAGAGGAGACCGATCTGTGTCCCTTGTACATAGGGACACAGCATCGGTCACCTCCCCCAGTCACCCCCCCCTCCCCCCACAGTTAGAACACAATTTAGGGTACACATTAACCCCTTTTTCACCCCCTAGTGTTAACCCCTTTAATGCCAGTCACATTTATAAAGTAATTGGTGCATATTTGTAGCACTGATCGCTGTATAAATGTGAATGGCAGCAAAAATGTGTCAAAAGTGTCTGATGTCTCCGCCATAATGTCGCAGTCACGAAAAAAATGCTGATCGCCGCTATTAGTAGTAAAAAAATAAAATAATAAAAAATAATAATAATTCTGACCCCTATTTTGCGCAAACCAGACGCTTATTGCGATTTTTTTTTTTACCAAAAATATGTAGAAGAATACGTATCGCCTAGACTGAGAAAACAAATTGGGCTATTTATTTAAGCAACAAGTAAAAAATATTGTTTTTTTTTCTAAATTGTCGCTCTATTTTTGTTTATAGCGCAAAAAATAAAAACCGCAGAGGCAATCAAATACCACCAAAAGAAAGCTCTATTTGTGGGGAAAAAGGACGCAATTTTGTTTAGGAGCCACGTCGCACGACCGCGCAATTGTCAGTTAAAGAGATGCAGTGCCACAAGTTGAAATTTCACCTGGTCAGGAAGGGGTATATGTGCCCAGTAAGGAAGTGGTTAATCTCCCATCCTCAAGGAGTTATGTAATTTTTTTTGAATTTTTATAAGAAACTTCTATCCTCTCCACAAAACACCACAAAACGATTCTCGACACAATGGCTTGATGAAATTCCTCTACCCACTCTATCTACCCAACAAATCGAGGCGCTAAATGCACCCGGTTCAGAAACAGAAATAAATAAAATTATAAGTTCATTAACCACTTCCCGCCCGGTCAATAGTAAATTGATGTCCGGGAAGTGGTTGTGTAATCCTGACTGGATGTCTATTGACGTCCAGCAGGATAACATGCTTGTTTAATGATAGCAGGATAACATGCCAGCGTGCGCCCGATCACGATGTAAACAGGAAGAGCCACTGATCGGCTCTTCCTCACTCGCGTCTGACAGACGTGAGTAGAGGAGAGCCGATCGGTGGCTCTCCTGACAGGGGGTTTGCGCTAATTGTTTATCAGTGCAGCCCCCTATCGGATGCCCACACTGGACCACCAGGGAAGCTGCCAGGACCACCAGGGAAGGGGGCAACATGTGGATGGCCAGGTACATCCCCCATGGCCATCCACATGTTAAAAAAAAAGCCCAATAGATGCCAATCAGTGCCCACAAATAGGCACTGACTGGCAACATGGGCACTGTCAAAAATTAGTAAATAAATAAGTGATGCACAGCAATGCCATCAGTGCCACCCCTCAGTGTCCATCAGTGCCACCTCTCAGTGCCCAACCATGCCCAGTGCCCACCTGTTGGTGCCCATCTGTGCCACCCATAAGTACCCATCAGTGCCACCCATAAGTGCCGCCCATGAGTGCCCATCAGTGCTGCCTATGAGTGCTCATCAGTGCCACCTCATCGGTGCCCATCAGTGCCCGTAATTGAAGAAGAAAACATACTTATTTACAAAAAAAATGAACAGAAAAAAATAAAAACTTTTTTTCTTTCTCGTACATCACGGGACACAGAGCGGCATATTCATTACTATGTGGGTTATATGGAGTACCTTCAGGTGTGGACACTGGCAATCTCAAACAGGAAGTCCCCTCCCTATATAACCCCCTCCCCTAGAGGGAGTCCCTCAGTTTTTTCGCCAGTGTCTTAGGTGTTGGTCACGGAATAGCTTTGCTCCACATCCTTGGGATTAGGGGCGGGCTAACCGGATCTGTCCAAGGAGCCTCAGTGCCAAAGTGGACAGTACCCGGGCCCAAAACCGTGGGGTTTTGCCTATAATGCTCCTCTTTGGAGGGCTGGACCCTGGGCCCAGGACTTGGAGTTTGTAAAAACCATAAGTTCCTGTTTGCCAGGGTGCTATATAGGTCCAGGACAGTGGGTACCTTCATAGGACCCCAGGGCCTGAAGGTCTACTACGCTACCCACGGAGATGGGAGAAGATTGGATCAGTTTGCTGGACAAACATCCTGCAGCATGGAGCAGGTAAGGGGGAGCCTGCGGGACTTGGTTCGACAGCAGGCTCTCCGGGGTAACCTAAAAGGGGGGATAGCCTAAGTATGCTCTGCATGGGCAACCTTGCTCACTATGTCTGAGAGAGACAGGATGACACCTTTTTTCCCCCATCACTAGGTTTCCCTGTCTAAGAATGTGTTGCTAGCTAACCTGCTGCTTTCTTCCTAGGACTAGTAAGGATCCCTAGGGGCCTTTTTGGAGAGTCCTACCTGGCCGGGGGTTTGAATCTGCCGCCTGTTTCTGCAGTCCTGGGTCTCCAGCAGCGCGGCTCCTCCATGTTCCTCCTGTTCCGGCATACGCGCACGCGTGCGCGCGCACGTCTTATAGACGTTTTTCGCGCCGTTCAGACAGGAGGGCGGGGGGGGGCGTGCCTGCAGCGTCATACAGGGGCACGCCTTGTGCTGTTATAGATCAGCAGGCATTGTCAGTGCTCAGTCTGAGGCTGATTTCAGAAGGAGAGGACGCAGAGCGGCAGAACAGTGACTCCCGGTGGCGGAAGAGGGGTAGTACATGCTGGACTTTGTTCCAATGCCTTTTTTGTTAAGCCAAGAAATTCCCCTTTTTGCAGCAGGTTGGAGGCTGGCAAACTAAGTTTGGGGTCACTGTATGTTTTTAAAAAAAAGAAAATATATATAATATATATTTAAAAAAAAAAAAAAAAAAAGAAAAACATACGGGATCCCATCAGTTTTTGGGCATTAGTGATCTATTGTCCCCTAAGCTCTGGTTTTGTACTCCTGGCCACTACAGTCTGTTGTGTGGGCGGAGTCCCTCGATTTTGTATTATGGCTTCCAAAGGTTCGGGGTCAAAGGGTACAAAAAAGACCAAAAAACAAAGGGGTTCCCCTTCTGATTCTGATGATATGCCGATACTTTCCCCACAACTTATTAACATAAAGGGCGCCTTGGATGAGCCATTAGGGGGATCTGGTGCGGAGGCTGGCCCAGATCAGCCCAGCCCTGTGTTTATCACAGAGGAGATGCTAGCCGTATCCCTAGGGGGGCTAGAAGAGAGAATAGCAGCATTGATCGCTAGAGCTATTCCTGGTAAGAAACGGGTTAGATCCCCATCACCAAGAGGTGTATCCTCAGATGCTGAGATTCTCTCTCCGGAGGAATTGGAATCACAGGAGGATCAACTAGACCTGAACCAAGAGGGTTCAGGGATTGAGGGATCTGCCTCTGAGGAACCATTTTCAGACTCCCAGACAGAAAGACTGTGGGTACAGTCTTTGACGGACATGGTCCGCTCGGCATTTAGTTTACCATTGCCAGAGCCTCAGGTCCCTCCGGTATCCTCTCTGGGCTCTTTGAAAGCTCCGTTAAGCAACCGCAGTTTTTTCCGGTCCATCCTCTCTTGGAGGAATTGATCTTTCGGGATTGGGTACGGCCGGACAGGATTTTTCTGCCACCGAAAAGATTTGCGGTCATTTACCCCATGGAGGAAAGATTCTCCAAGAGGTGGAGGCTCCCAGTAGTGGATGCAGCCATCTCATGTGTGAATAAATCACTAACTTGCCCGGTGGAAAACATACATATGTTTAAAGATCGGTTGATAAAAGGTTAGAGACACTTTTAAAAGCATCCTTTGCTACGGCAGGAGCAGTGGTACAGCCAGCTGTGGCTGCGATTGGTGTTTGTCAGGCGTTAAAAGACCAGACAAAAGAAATGTTAAAGGACATGCCTACCCAACAAGCAGAAGAGTTTTCTGACATTCCCAGAGCTCTGTGTTTTGCTGTAGATGCTATAAAAGATTCCATCCAGCAGGCCTCTCGTTTATCACTATTTTTGGTGCACATGAGAAGGCTCTTATGGTTGAAGAACTGGGCGGCGGAGCCCAGGGCTGGACTGGGACAAAAATTTGGCCCTGGACTTCATCCAGACTGGCCCACTTTGACAGGTCTCTCCCATGGCGGCTGGACAACTCCCACACTCCCCCCGCCACCCAAGCCCCCTCTACTAGCCACTAGCCATTGTACTTTATTAGAGTAGAACGGCTGGTACTGGAACTCTTATAGGCAGTACCAGTGGGGAAGCTAGACATTATTTCACCCGGGGAAAATAATCAGTTTGGTGCCCCCCCCTTATGGGACAAGATAAGGCAGAAGTGAGAAACTCCCGGGCCATAGATGTTGAGTCAGCTGTCTGCCCCCTCCCCCAAGCTCCTCTGTTGTCCCCCCTATGCTCCTCTGGTCCTCCCCAGGTGAGCGCTGCGGGAAATGAGAGGAGGTGAGTGCTGCGGGAAGGGAGAGACAGAGGAGCAGAGGGGGGCAGCATTCCGCTGTCACTGAAGCCGGCCCACTGAGCCATCGGCCCACCGGGAAACTCCCTGTAGTCCCAATGGCCAGTCCATCCCTGGCGGAGCCCCCATGCAAAAAGCTTCTGGCAGGGTTTCCCTTCCATGGAGGACGACTCTTCGGAGAGGATCTGGATAAATATATTCAGACTAATTCAAATGGCAAGAGTACCCTTTTACCGGTCAAAAAGACATTCCGGGGTCCTACATTTAAAAGGCAGCTCTTTCCTGTCTTGGGGCCCTCAAATTCCAGGCAGTATCGACGGCCGCCTGCACGATCCAACGTTAACAGTAGATCGCAGGGACAGGCCCCTGGGGGTAAGAGGCCATGGTATCGCAAGCCGACAAAGACAGCCCCTAAGTCTGCCTTATGAAGGGGCGCCCCCACTCTCGCGGGTGGGGGGAAGGCTTTGTTTCTTCTCAGAAGTTTGGGAAGCCAAGATCCCCGACAAATGGGTCCGGGCATCTGTAACCACAGGCTACAGACTGGAGTTTCTAAGGTATCCTCCGCCTCATTTTCAAGAATCAAGGCTACCAAGGGATCCAGCAAGGAAGGCCTCATTGCTGGCAGCTTTGGATCACCTGCTTCTGCCAGGACGTAATAATAGAGGTGCCAGCCCAAGAGCAAGGGCTAGGTTTCTATTCCAATCTCTTTGTCATACCAAAGCCCAACGGCGATGTCAGGCCAATCTTGGACCTAAAGAGGTTAAACGGTTACCTAAGGGTTCGTTCCTTCCGGATGGAATCCATCCGGTCAGCAGCCGCCGCGCTTCAGAAGGACGATTTTCTGGCCTCCATAGACATAAAGGATGCTTACCTTCATGTACCAATCTTTCAGTCGCATCAAAGATTTTTACGCTTCGCGGTGGGGCAGCGACACTTCCAATTCAGGGCGCTCCCCTTCGGGCTGGCCACGGCCCCCCGGGTATTCACGAAGATCCTAGCCCCAGTTCTGGCCAATTTAAGGATCCAAGGGGTCACAGTCCTAGCATACTTGGACGACCTTTTAATCATAGATCACTCACGGGCCGGGTCTGCAAAAGGCAGTAAACCTCACGGTTCGGTACCTCGAAATTCGGCTGGGTCCTAAACCGGGAAAGTCAGTCAGCGTTCCAGCCTACAAAGCAGTTGGAATACCTCGGCATGAGGTTAGACACAGAACAGCAAAGGGTGTTCCTGCCCCTGGTAAAGATCGAGGCTATCAAGGGGTTGATTCAGTTGGTTCTAAACAAGAAAAAACCAACTATTCGCCTGTGTATGTGAGTACTAGGCAAGCTAGTGGCCACGTTCGAGGCAGTACCATACGCTCAGATCCACACTCGCGTCCTACAGGCAGCCATTCTAGCAGCCTGGGGCAACAGAGCACATACCTTAGAGTCCCCTTTGACGCTATCATCAAGGGTCCGACAAAGCCTGGCCTGGTGGTTGAACCCCCAGTATCTTCTAAAGGGAAAATCCTTCAGCCCTGTTGTCTGGAAGGTAGTTACCACAGACGCCAGCCTGGCAGGCTGGGGGGCGGTCTTCGAGGGGTTCTCTCGCCAGGGAACTTGGGTGAAAGCAGAGAGGCAGCTCCCCATCAATATCTTGGAGATCAGGGCTGCTCGCCTAGCCCTTCTGGCATGGACCTCCAGATTAAAGGGGTTCCCGGTGAGAATCCAGTCAGACAATGCCACGGCGGTGGCATACATAAACCACCAAGGGGGAACCAGGAGTCGGCCGCTCAGAGGGAGGTGAGCTTGATTTTTCAGTGGGCAGAGGTTCATGTACCCTGCATTTCAGCGATATTCATTCCCGGAGTGGACAACCTGCAGGCAGACTTCTTAAGTCGCCAGAGTCTGTTGCCAGGGGAGTGGTCTCTGCATCCCCAGGTCTTTCAGACAATCTGCCAGAGGTGGGGAATGCCAGACGTAGATATAATGGCATCCAGGTTCAACAAGAAACTAGACAGGTTCGTGTCTCGAGCGAGGGATCCTATGGCCTGCGGAACGATGCGTTGGTTTGCCCTTGGCATCAATTCAAACTTCTATATGCATTCCCTCCGCTACAGTTACTCCCTCGCCTGTTGCGCAAGATCAGAGTGGAGCACAAGCCAGTCATTCTAGTAGCTCCGGCTTGGCCCCGGAGGACTTGGTACTCACTAGTCCTGAAGATGGCAGTGGGAGACCCTTGGACTCTTCCTCTACAACCAGACCTACTCTCACAAGGCCCGATCCTCCACCCTACATTACAGCGTCTAAATTGACGGCCTGGAGGCTGAATCCCTGATTCTCAGGGGTAGAGGTCTGTCTAGGCAGGTAATTCCTACCCTGATTAGGGCTAGAAAGCCGGTCTCCAGGGTGATTTATTACAGGGTGTGGAGGAACTTACGTAGGCTGGTGTGAATCCAAAAGATGGAATCCCGCAAAATATACTATTGATAGGGTGTTAAAGTTTTCTCCAGCTAGGAGTGGATAAAGGCCTGGCACTAAGCACAATCAAGGGACAGATCTCAGCTCTGTCAGTGTGGTTTCAGAGGCCGCTGGCCACCCACTCGCTGGTAAAGACCTTCTTACAGGGGGTCTTGCGTATTAATCCTCCTGTCAAGTCACCAATTTGTCCATGGGACTTAAATCTTGTCCTGTCCACTTTACAGAAGCAACCCTTTGAGCCGTTGGCTGAGATTCCTTTAGTCTTACTGACAAGAAAGTTGGTTTTCTTGGTCGCCATAGTTTCGGCCAGGAGAGTGTCAGAATTAGCAGCCTTATCGTGTAAGGAACCATATCTCGTTCTGCATAAGGACAGGGCAGTTCTCCGGCCCCATCCTTCCTTTCTACCAAAGGTTATATCCAAATTTCACTTGAACCAGGATTTGGTACTTCCATCCTTCTTTCCAAAACCCACATCTAGAAAGGAGGGATTGCTGCATACCTTGGATATTGTCCGGGCCATAAAGGCCTATCTTAAAGCTACAGAAAAGATCCGGAAAACAGATGTGTTGTTCGTTCTACCAGATGGCCCCAAGAGGGGGCAGGCAGCTGCAAAATCCACCATCTCGAGATGGATTAGACAATTAATCATTCAAGCCTACGGTTTGAAGAGGTTGCCTCCTCCTTTGTCGGTAAAGGCCCATTCTACCAGGGCCATGGGCGCCTCCTGGGCAGCACACCATCAGATCTCTATGGCTCAGATATGCAAGGCAGCGACGTGGTCATCAGTCCACACGTTTACAAAGTTTTATCAACTAGACGTGAGAAGGAATGCAGATTCTGCCTTTGGACAGGCAGTACTACAGGCTGCAGTTTGAGATCCTCGGGATCAGAAGCACCCTTGGTTGTAAAAAAAAAAAAAAAAAAAAAAAAGTTTTTTCTTGACTAAGTTGGAATTATTATTATTATTTGAGTTTACCTCTAAATTGAATCCTTCTTTGGAAGATGTCTCCCTCCCCTCATTAAAGCATTGCTTTCGGACATCCCACATAGTAATGAATATGCCGCTCTGTGTCCCGTGATGTACGAGAAAGAAAAAGGGATTTTTAAATACAGCTTACCTGTAAAATCCTTTTCTTGGAGTACATCACGGGACACAGAGCTCCCACCCCTCTTTTGGGTGACCATTTTGGGAGGCATACTGCTTGCTACAAAACTGAGGGACTCCCTCTAGGGGAGGGGGTTATATAGGGAGGGGACTTCCTGTTTGAGATTGCCAGTGTCCACACCTGAAGGTACTCCATATAACCCACATAGTAATGAATATGCCGCTCTGTGTCCCGTGATGTACTCCAAGAAAAGGATTTTACAGGTAAGCTGTATTTAAAAATCCCTTTTTTTTTAATTTTCAGTCTTTTTTTGGTTGTTGCGCAAAAAATAAAAACTGCAGAGGTGATCAAATACCACCAAAAGAAAGCTCTATTTGTGGGAACAAAATTCAAAAAAAATTGTTTAGGTACAGTGTAGCATGACCGTGCAATTGTCATTCAAAGTGTGACAGCGCTGAAAGCTGAAAATTGGCTTGGGCAGGAAGGTGCGTAAGTGCCTGATATGGAAGTGGTTAAAGACCTCCACAGCCCCAGGTTCAGATGGCTTTTCAACATCATACTACAAAAAATGTGCTTTAATTTTAATTCCCCACCTTGTTAAACTATTTAACCATATCCTACAAGGCAACCAATTCCCTTCCGAAATGCTCCTAGCTAATATGTCCCTATTACCCAAACCAAACAAAGACCACTCCACCCCACAGAACTTCCGCCCGATCTCAGTTATAGATAATGACTTCAAATTTTTGGTAAGATCTTAGCGGATAGATTGGCCTCAGTTATCCCACCTTTCATCCACCTGAAGCAATCAGGTTTTATCCCCGACAGGCAAATTACAGCCAATATAAGATTAGCAACAAATATCATCTAAGACTCCAACCTACACGCTAGAACCACACTACTACTTAGTTTGGATATACATAAAGCCTTCGATAGCGTCAGCTGGTCCTACTTAGACTCACTACTCCCCAGATACGGTATAAGTGATGAGTTTCTGCATAGGTTTAAAGCCCTATACCACGATCCACATACTTATATCAAACTCCCTGGCCATAATTCAGCGTTTTTCCCCCTCTCCTATTTCCTCTCGCTTTTGAGCCCCTTGCATGCGCCATCCGCAATAATATTAACATCAAAGGGTACACAAAAGGTTCGAAAGAATTTAAATTAAGTCTGTATGTAGATGACGTTCTCTTGTTTCTCACTGAATCATTAATTTCACTACCAAACCTTATCAAAACTTTAGAAGTTCATGCTTAAACCTGAGAGGTCATGGAATGTATCTAAATGTTCAGCCCTTCCAATCAACTGCCCCCCGATTTGACTGCTATATTGAAAGAGAAATTTCCTTTTCAATGGTGTTCAGATTCCTTTAGATATTTAGGTATCCATATCACCCAATCTTACAAGACCCTATACTACACTAATTACTCCAAAACATCAGAGACTTACTCAAATCATGGTCAACATACCATATTTTGTTTATGGGTAGAATAGTTGCTACAAAAATGGTTATACTACCAAAACTACTTTTCTTCTTTAGAGAACTTCCTCTCTTGGTACCTAAAAACACCCTAGATTTTATACAGAGAGAGATAAACAAGTTCATATGGCAAAATAAAAAAAAATCTAGATTTGGATATGCATTGATGTTCAGACCTCAATCGAAGGGAGGGCTGAGTATACCCAACCTATGGCTATATTATATTTAAGCTAGATATACACAACTCGCACAATGGTATGCAACTTACAGCCATATACCTTGGCTATTATTTGAGGAACAATCTGTCCTACCATACCACCTTCAAGGCCTTCTATGGTCCAAATCCATCAAAACTCAAAAAATTGGTCACCTCAACAAAGTAGTACACCAAGATCTACTATTATGGCACAGACAAAAGCATAAATTTAACATCTCTTCAGAGATTCCTCCCCTAGCCTCTTTCATAGGGGACCTCCTTTTTACCCCCCCCCCCCGACCTAAACTCAAATCAATATACTATATGGCAACTCCTCAAACTATCTAACCTAAAATCACTCACAAAAAATAATACATTTCGTACATTCTCAAATAATATAAACTTACAGGTACTGAACTCTCCATCTACAACAACATCAAACTTTTCTACCCAAAAAACGTTTCACTCAACCTCCAAACCCCTTTCACGATATTTGAAAAAATTTGTCTTACTTCACCTCGCGATAGAGGCTTAATATCCAGAATGTATAAAAGCCTAAATAAACACAACACACCAGACAAAACATGTCAAATGTCACAGTGGGAATCAAATCTGAATGAATCATTCTCTATAGAACAATGGGACATTATGATTAACAATTTACAAAAATGTACCAAGACAGCCTCCATCAGAGAATCTGCCATCAAACTCCAATACAGGTGGTACCTCACCCCAGACAGAATCAACTTATTATATCCAACAACCTCTCCCCTATGCTTTAGAGGATGCCCAGTACAGGGTTCCCTCATACACACTTTCTGGGATTGTACACACCTTACAACTACATGGCAACAAGCTAAAAACAAAATGGAAGAAATAATAGGTAGAAGAATTGAACTGACATCTAAAATGTGCCTCCTTTTCTATCCTATTCCAGATATTCCTATAGCTCACACTAGACTAATACACACATTGCTCAGCTCAATACACTGGGCTATAGCTCTTAACTGGCGTTCCTCTACTGTGCCATGGTCTCAAATTATGAATCGCATGCTGGCCATCAAGCTATTAGAACATATTCATCACACTTTATTCGATACTATGGATACATACGATAAAAAATGGAAACCTTGGGACCTATCTCTGTTGATTCATTGAACTACAATATGATACTGTTTACTTTTTTTATCATTAAACAAATCCAAGGTCTTTATACCTCTATAATATTTTATCAATGATTCTATTATACATCCCATGGTTTGTTTCACTCCCTTTTATATCACTGCTACTTATATATTATGCTGATGTTTACTGCTCCCATCTATATGTATGTACTTCTTACCAATGTACGCTTAAACTGTATTGAGACTTATTTTTCAATAAAATTTGTAAACAGAAAAAAAGAGAAAATGATTTTATCTTGTCAATTTTCTGTAAAGGTAAATGAAATTTCATTAAAGATGTGTCTATTAGAATCCCCAAGATTTCCAACTAAACTATCTGGAATAGGTTATTTTCAGATACTAGTGGAACCCCCAAAAAACATAGCATTGTCACAGAATAATTGAAGCAAGAAAGAACATTCATTTGAATCCAAAGGACCTATGAATAAAAAGTCATCCTGGTAATGAATCGCATCATTGCAACCAGATTCAAAACATATTGCCCAATTTAGAAAGGATGAAAGATCTTCAAAGTAAGAGAAGGATAATGCACAGCCCATAGGCAAGCATTTTACGAAAAATTAAAAACCTAACGAGTGTAAAACTACTGGGTCCTTCAGGCAGAAGCCTAAAGGCTGACTATCAGGCCCCGTACACAAGACCGATTTTCTCGGCAGAATCCATCAAGAAACTTGTGTACACTTTTCGCCGAGAAAACCGTCGAGAAACTCGTCGAGCCAAAAAGAGAGCAGGTTCTCTATTTTCTCGACAGGAGTCGAATTTGGCTCGTTGAGTTTCTCGTCGGGCTGGTTTCCGACGAGAAACTCGAGTGTGTGTATGCTAAGAAACCCGTGCACCTTTTGTAAAAATAGCGTTTTTAATGGAAATAGCACATTTGTCACGCTGTAACAGACTGAAAAGTGAAAATGTCTCTTACCAAACTTTTCAGTAACATGAGATTAGCAAAAGCAGCCCCAAGGGTTGTGGCAATGGAATCAAACTTCCCCTGTTGTTGTATGTGTTGAAGTCACCGCGTTTGAGAACGAGGAGATTTGGTCTTTAACGTGTGTACGCAAAGCAAGCTTGTCGAGTTCCTCGACAAGCCTAACAAGGAACTCGACAAGGAAAACTATGTGTTTCGCCCGTCGAGTTCCTCGGTCGTGTGTACGCAGCCTCAGCTTTAGCCAACAAAGCCCCTGGGTTAACTGATCTAATTCTCCAAATTACATCCTCAAAAGTGGAATAAGATACTGAACATAACAAATAATCTATGTCATCATTCAAAGATTTCCCTTTTGGAAACGAAAGGTGATGGATTCATCTAAAGGACTTGGGTTTCTTTTTTGGGAAATACAAAAATCCTCAAATGGAGGGAATGTTAAAGGACCAGCAATTTCCCAAATGTTTTTCTCTAACAAGAAATCGATTTAAAGCAGATTTTGTGTTTATTAACCCCTTTCCGACCAGCCGCCGCAGTTTTGCTGCGGCAACATGCCACAGGCAGGCGAATTGACGTTGTGTTACGGTGGCCACAGCGATCGGATTAGTTTTAGAACCGATCAGTTTTCAGGCCTGGACCAATGATTTTTGGCCTGGACCTGGTGATCGGTCCTAACAAATGAAATGCTTTCCCTGCCTAGATAAGTGGTAGGGGAAATTATGTCATCTCTCCTCGTGGAGACTTTTCGTTCCAGAGAGAGGAGAGATAGCATATAACCGTGAGTTGCACCAACACTACATCAACACCAGTACACATAGGTGCATATATCCCCCCAGTTAACCCCTGCACCCCCTGTCTTTTTTTCCTGTGAATCTCACTACTGTACCAGTATATTTAGAGGCCAAAATGTCAAATCGAAGGTACAGTAGTGAAGAGGCCTACACGTTTATGAGCATAACATATAGTGAAGAGGAAGAAACCCATCTGTCAGATTCAGGCTCAGAGTATGAACCAGTAGACAGCAGCGGCACCCTGACAGATAACTCTGATGACAGAGTAGTGGTCCCTGCCAAGGTCAGGCTTACCAGACGTTCTTCTGCTGTTGTTAATTTTATGTCACTTTTTATTTGCTGTTTTTCACTGAAGATCTTGTGGTTCATGCATTTTAATAACAATGAACTCTGTCGTCCTATGGGTGACCCTGAATTTGATCCGCTATACAAAATTGGGCCCCTCATAAACCACTTCAACCAACGTTTTGCAGCCTTGTTGTGTGGGACTTGGTGTCACCCTTATTCGCAAAGGGGTACCACTTATATGTGGACAATTGTTACACAAGCGTGCCACTTTTTAGTTACTTGTTTGATTGTGGAATTGGCACATGTGGCACGTGTGATCTAATCGCCGGGGCTTACCCCATCAGCTTGTAGATTCCCGTCTTAGGCTAGGGGAGGGAGCCTGTTTGAAGTGTAATAATTTGCTCGCTGTGAAGTGGAGGGATAATAAGAATGTTTTCATTCTGTCCTCTCTTCACTCAGACATGATGTTCCAAATTCCTATGGTGACTGGTGTTGTGGAGAAACCCCTCTGTGTCCACGAATATAACCTTAATATGGGACTGGTGAACCTCAACGACCTGTTGTTGGCGCCGTACCTAATTGCCTGTAAGGCCAAATGCTGGTATAAAAAAAGTGTCTGTATACTTATTCCAATTGGCTCTGCTGAATGCTTATGAGTTATACAAAGCTTCTGGACGAACTGGAACCTTCCTTAAATTCCAGGAAGCGATCAACACAGCCCTTCTGTTTTCAGATGGTGCTGTGACCCAACTGCCCAATCCAAATGCAGTAAGCTGGCTGCATGGGAGGCATTTTCCGCATGTCTTCCCTGGTACCCCTACCCAAAGAAATCCCCAAAGAAGATGTTGTGTCTGTAGAAAGCACGGATTTAGGCGTGACACCCTCTTTTATTGTCCTGACCATCCTGGTCTTTGCATTGGTGACTGTTTTGAACGCTACCACACACTAGTGGAGTATTAGCCAAGGGTACAGCACTAAATAGTCCTAGGCACACTTACACAGGGTCTCGAAAGATGAGATGGCCATTACATTGTGAGAGACCATAATCTAAAAATGCAATAAATGAAAAACACAAAAAAAGGCAAAAATGTTGGTTTTATTTTTCTTCTCTCTATTGTTCTCTCTCTTATGTTCGCTCTTTATTGTCTGCTCCATTGTTCGCTCTTTATTGTTCTATATCTATTGTTCTCTCTCTTTTGTTACTGTATTTTAGAACTGTAACATTTTATTTTTACCAAGTTTTATTGTATTTGCTTGCAGGTATGATATGTATAACTGTTGTAATGCTACTTTGTTATATTGTTAACTATCATTTGCTTAGCGAGTACACCATTCGGCTGCAGCATGGGTTCATTTACTCTGACAGCAACAGCGTTTGCTCCCACTATACGTAAAACTGTGACTCCGGCGCTGTAGGAGGTGATTTCACCACCACAGTTAAAAAAATAGCATATATGCGGAGGCATGGGGGCAGGGGTGGAGGGTTTGCTCCTAACATTGGGGGGGATTGCCCCCATGCTTCAGCATATATCTATTTTAGGCTCAGATTGCGTTAACATTTTTTAGATTTTTTTTACTGTAATGTTACTTTGTTTTATTGTTAACCATCATTAAAAAAGCAAAATAAATAATAATAATAAAAAAGCACCCCTGTCCCCACGTGCTCACAGGCAAAGGCGAAAGCAAGCGTTGATCTGGCATCATATATAAACAGCAATTGCATCATACATGTGAGGGATAACTGCGAAGGTCAGATGAAGGGCAGTCATTTTAGCAGTAGACCTCCTCTGTAAATCTAAAGTGGTAACCTGTAAAGCCTTTTAAAAATGTATGTAGTTTGTCACCGATGCATGTTTGTGCGCAATTTTAAAGCATGTCGCGTGTCATGTACCTGGGTGTATTTGAACTGGGATCTTCCTGGTCCCACAGCTGCAGCCTTACCTGTGCTATAGAGGAGATCTGGACTTTTGGGAATGTACTTTCAGTATTAAAGGGTTTGTAAAGGATTTTTTTTTTTATCTTAATAGCTTCCTTTACCATAATGCAGTGCTGTTTTCATGTCCTCATTGTTCATTTTCGCTCTCAAGTTGCTGTAATTCTTCTCTGATCTCCACACTTCCTGGTTGTCTGTTTCCTGTACATCGCAGAAGCAGGAAACAGCATGCAAAAACGAAACTAGAACTGTAGTTACATTATATGATTGATTTTTATCTATTTTTAATCATTTTTAAAAGGAATCAGTTAAAAATTCTTACTCTATACCCTGTAAACAGTCATTTCAGCAAAAAAATTTTTTTCCTTTACAACATCTTTAAAGCGGAGGTTCACCCAAAAATCAACTTTCTGTCATTAGATCCAGCATACTGCTGACATCTGCAGTATGGTGTTTTTTTTTTTGCACTTATCGTTTTATCAGCCGTTGTTATCCGGATCCGAGCGGGGATTCCTGTGGAAAATAGGCATTCCTAAGCCAAGCGGAGTTGATTGACGGGCTGCTAAACCACATCACGCCTTCCGAAAATAGCCGAAGTGACACTCGGGTGTTTACGGCGCTATACGGCGCCTGCGCCTGCCGTGTAGACAATCAGGAGAAGAAGTTTGGACAGCCGCACTCAAAAGAAAGTAAAATTCAAAAAACGCCCTTTATTAGGGTAAAATAAATGCACTACAAAAACAGCATACAGTGGTAACAAAAGACAGCTGACGCATTTCGCATTGGGCTTCAATGCTTAGTCATAGCTATACACACTCCAAATAAAACAATACCAATATATATATGTACACGGTATGCCCAAGCTAATCATTGCTCCACCCCACATATAATTGGCCCCCTCATGATGGCCATGATTAGGAGCATGTGTGAACGTCTGGGGGGGAGGATGTGGCATAACCAACATAGATAAATAAAAATAAGTAAAAATAAATATAATAATAAAAAATAAAAATTAAAGAATAGTGAAGCAGTGTGAAACTAGTGTGAAAAAAAGCGAGTCAATGAAAAAAATGTTATTAAATGAAATAGGAGGCACAAGGTCTCTATGTAAATTGTATACCGTGTCTAATATGAAGGTACCAAGTGCCAAATACGAATGTCGGTAATATGTATATACCCCATAAGAAATGTGAAATAAAGAAAAAAAGAACGAAACAAAAAAAAACAATGTGTATGTATGTTTCTAAAAAAATAGTAAAATAATTGTGTTTTAATAGTGAAACGATAGTGAAATGTCTGAACAAAAGTGTTATGTGGAGAGTAAAAGATCTATTTAATTGGTCTTTTTCTTACTTCCTCGTGTATTGTAGGATGTTCTTAAGAACAACCAAAATATATACAAAGAGGAAGCTAATAATCTATGTGAAGTATAAAGTGTAAAGATTAATTATAATGGCAACATGTGAAGCTTAAAGGGTATATATATATATATATATAGGGCAGAAACGTGTTAAATGAACACACATATATACAGGTACATACAATATATAAGTACTGTATAATGCTAATCTGTGGTAAAAGAATAACAGAACAAAAAAATGTTAAAGAAGATGTAAAATGTAAAAAGCTGAGGCATTTAAAAAGAAATATGCAAATAGGTATGTTTGTGAGGCATATCATTAAAAGAAAATCGCCCAATCACACAATGCACTTAGTATCCCATATATCATAGGGCTTCGTTCGATCCGGTAGGGCAATGAAAAAATGCTGGCGCAAGAAGAAACTGTTTCATGTATCTTTTGTGTGAAAGGGGCAGATGCCTGACAAAACCATACCTATTGTTGGTCATATAAAAATAAATCTGTAGCAAGTTCTGTTTAAGAAAGTAATATTTGTAAATAGTTGTTTTGTATTTATGTTAAAAACTGAGTAGAGAATGTGTAAGTAGAACCCTCATGAAGAAGCACTGGAACATCCGTTAATGTGTATATGTGTATGGCATACGTGTGAGTATATGTAGATGTAATACCCGTTTTAGTACAATGATCCCCTACATACAAATATCCCCTTATGAGTTGTGTATTCAATTGAAATAGTTAAACAATCATACGACATGTATGGATACATAAATGTATATATACATAAACATAAACGTGTGGATTATTGAATGGGGGCACATACATGTAGGGACTAGGGACTAGACAAACATATTGTACCGGTCCACTTATATGTTCGGGTTACAGTCGGGTCCCCATGATGTAAAAGACGACCAGAGTGCACCAGGACACAGAGGAGGGGGGGGAGGGAAAGGGGGGGAGAGGAGAAGAAGGGGAGAGGATGGACAAGTTAGATCAAAGAAAGGGCCAAAAATGGGAGAGAATGTGAGTAATAAAAACACTGAAGTGGGGACCCTCCACACAACCTTAGGGGGGGCTGCCACTGGAGTCAATCATAGAAGTGAGACACATCCCATTTAAAGTTGAGCCCTTTGGGAATTCTTGTGTGAAGAGAGAAGATCCAATAGACCTCCCTCTTACACAGAATTTTAAACTTGTCTCCCCCTCTGATGGGGGTGAAAATCTTCTCCACACCCTGAAACTAGATATGTCCTTTGCATGAAAGATGTTCCAATGTCTAGCGACATTGGTGTCATGGTCTTTGACAATGTCATACAGGTGGTCACTCAGCCTGTCCTTAAGTCTGCGGGTAGTACGACCCACATACTGGGTTTTACAAATACTGCAGCCAATGACATATATCACAAACTTGGAATTACAATTGATGAATTGTTTAATCGAGAAACATTTCTCGCAAGAATAGGAATGTACATGTGGTCCTTTTTTAATTAATTTGCAGTACCGACAACTGTCGATCCCGCATTTGTAGGTGCCTTGAAACTGTAGCCAGTTGGTGTTGGTGCGTTGGCTCTGAAAAAGGCTTGGAGACAGTTTACCACCTAGGGTGGGGGCACGACGTGAAACAGTTTTAATGCCCCTTTCCAAGATATGTTGGTAAACTGTGTCATTATAAAGGATGGGCAAGTACTTATCAATAATATAATCTTATTGAATTCAGAGCTGTATGGCGTAGAGAATACTGGGACATCGTTGGAGGAGGCAATATGTGATTTTGAGGTAAAAAAGTCAGGGGTTTCCAGGAGGGAATCCCTAGATATACCGTTGGCTCTGGATAAGGCTCTATTAATGGTTTTAAGGGGATAACCTCTCTCAATAAACCTCTGCGACATATTGTTGGCCTCAATGGAAAAAGTTTCAGAGGAGCTACATAGTCGCTTAAGTCGCAGAAATTGGCCATAAGGGACTGCTTTTATGGTATGTCCTGGGTGCGCCGAGTCTGCCCATAAAAGGGCATTACCCGCAGTTTTCTTTCTATATAAACTAGTGACGATCCTGCCATTAATACCCGAGAGTGTGACATCCAAGTATTCAATGGTAACAGCCTGCATGTTCCCCGTAAAACTGAGGTTCAGGTTATTATCGTTGAGAAACTGGAGCCAGGTGTCTAGATCCATGTAACAGTCAGTGATTATAAATAACAGGTCGTCTATGTAGCGACAGTAGAATGCAGTATTCTGGCGGCGGGGACTACTACATCCAAAAATGCAGGACCTCTCCCACCATCCCATGTAGAGATTTGCAAGGGACGGGGAGAACTTGGCTCCCATAGAGGCCCCACATTTCTGGAGGTTGTAGCCCCCGTCGAACATGAAACAGTTGTGTGTCAACAGGTATTCCAAAGCTTGGGCAATGAATTCCTGTAACACTAAAGAGTATCTTCCTGATTCTTTTAGGAACATTTTAACCGCCTCAATTCCCAAATGATGAGGTATACTGGAGTAAAGACTAGAGACATCGCAACTGATCCACCTGTGGTTGTTGGACCATGAAAAATCATGAAGCTTACTGAGGAGGTCTTTGGTGTCCCGGAGATAGCCAGGGAGCTCTAAAACCAAGGGTTGAAGTTGGCTATCAATCCAGTCACCAAGACGTTCATTTAATGAGCCTATACCAGCTACTATAGGTCGACCGACCAAAGGTGACAGACTGTTACGTACCTCGTGGATAGAGCCTCGTATGCAGGAAAGAGCCCCTCTTACCACCCGGGTTCAGGGACTGCTGGAGTGGGGACAGCAAGTCCGGGAGCACGGCGGGGTAGGAGTGCTTGGGATGACAGCAGACCGGGCGGAATGGAAGTCTTGCGGACAGGCAGTGGAGGAGACAGCGTCTCTGGAGGGCCACTGGAACCGGATAGCGGAACAGGTGGACGAGCCGGGTCAGATGCAAGACAGGAACAGGTAAGCAGTCAACAAGGGTCAGATGGACGGATCACCCGGAAGTCACTCTTGTAGCGGAGGTAACGTTTGTCAAAGTCAAGCATAGGTCTGGTAACGATAGGCAGCAGAGAAGAGCGGAGTCGGGTCAAGCCAGGGTTCGGTAACGATAATCAGGTAGTCAGACGGAGCCGGGTCAGGTATCGGGTAAAGCAGGTATCAGGTCCCAATAGCAAGCAGGTATCAGGTTTCAACAGACTTCAGGTTTCAGGGTATTCAGGACACAAAGCTGTAGATCAGACAGCAAGGTGTCACTGCTGCTACTGATCTTTTAAAGGGGAAGAGAGGCTAGTGCGCATGCGCGCGCTCCCGCCGCGCATGCGCGCGCCCCCCGCGACGCAGACAGCGCGCACGTGCACGCGCGCGCGCACACGCGCGGCGCGCATACACGCGAAACTGGAGCGCGAGCAACAGGGACTCGTCGGAGCCCACAGGTAGGTCCCTGACATTGCCCCCCCCCAAGGGGCAGCCTCCGGATGCCAAATTGGATTCTTTTTTCAGGGTGAGCGGAAAAAAAATTGCGAATCAGTCTCTGTGCATGGATGTTGTTTTCGGGTTCCCAGGAATTGTCTTCTGGGCCATACCCTTTCCATTTTACTAAAAATTGAGTTTGCCCTTGCCGCTTCCTACAGTCGAGGATGGCCTCCACAACATATTCCTCGCACCCATCAACAAAAACAGGTTCTGGGGGACTGGTCCCTCTATCAGGAAAGGGATCCAGAACTGCAGGTTTCAATAATGACACATGGAATACTGGATGAATTTTCAAAGAATCAGGTAAGGATAGTTCATACGATACCTCATTGATCTTCCTTCGTACTGGAAAAGGTCCTATGAACTTTGGTCCCAACTTCTTTGAAGGACAGGCCAACTTGAGGTTGGTTGTAGATAGCAATACCTGGTCACCTGGTTGCAGGACTAATTCGCCTCTCTTCTTCCGGTCAAAGAACTTTTTACTGGCAGCTTGAGCTTTAGTCACCGCTTCCCGTAATACCTGGTTGTGTGGCTGAGGAACTCCATCGTACTCTGCACTGCCGGACTGGGGATTCTGAAAAAAGGTCAGGTAAAAAGGTTAGATCAAAACCATAATTGGCAAAGAAAGGGGATTGCCCGGTAGCTGAGTGGTTGGCGTTATTGTACGCGAACTCCGCTAGGGGTAGCAGGGAAACCCAATCGTCCTGAGAGAAGGACGTAAAGCACCTAATGTACTGTTCAAGAGTCTGATTGGTCCTCTCTGTTTGCCCGTTGGTTTGGGGATGATAGGCTGAGGAAAAGGAGAGTTTAATCTTCAAGGTTTCACATAAGGATCTCCAGAAGCGGGACGTGAACTGAACCCCCCTGTCAGACACGATGTCGGAGGGAATTCCGTGTAGCCGAACAATCTCCTTGATGAAGATGCGAGCAGTCTCTGTGGCCGTTGGGGTACTCCTTAAGGGAAGGAAATGAGCCATTTTGGATAGGCGATCCACGACTACAAAAATTGCCGTGCACCCCTCTGAACGAGGAAGTTCGACTATAAAGTCTATAGAAATCATTTCCCAGGGTCTATTGGGTACAGGTAGGGGTTTCAACAGTCCCCAAGCTCGGCTTCTTGCGGTCTTGTTTCGATTACACGTGGGGCATGAGTTGACATATGTCTTGCAGAAATTTTCCAGGTCTGGCCACCAGAAGGTACGACGTACCAGTTCGAGGGTTTTCCGAACCCCAAAGTGTCCGCCAATGGGTGGTCGTGAAGGAGTTTCAGGACTTCCACACGGCTTGTTTCTGGAACGAAAATTTGGCTGCCTCTCCAAAACAGTCCATCCCTAGATGTTAAAGTGATGCTGGAAGGTTTGGAGGCATCTGTGGATGCTTCTCTAATTTCGGAGAGTAGGCCAGACTGGAGAAGTAGGAAGTTACCTGCTGGTAAAATAGTGTCAGGAACCGGTATATCCTTGGGGTTATCGTGCATCCGGGATAATGCGTCTGGCTTGACGTTTTTTGAACCTGGCCGGTAGGTGATGTGAAAACAGAAGCGTGAGAAAAACAGCGCCCAGCGGGCTTGACGGGGTTTCAACCTTTTAGCAGATCTTAGGTACTCAAGATTCTTGTGATCGGTATAAATTAATACTGGGTGGGCTGCGCCTTCTAACAGGTACCACCATTCCTCCAGTGCGGTCTTGATGGCAAGTAGCTCACGATCTCCGACATCATAATTTCTTTCCGCAGGAGAAAGTTTCCGGGAAAAGAATCCGATGGGGTGCATTAGGTCTTTATTTCCCTGGCGTTGGGAGACAACAGCTCCCACTGCGACTTCAGATGCGTCAACCTCGAGGATATAGGGTAGTGCAGGATCAGGGTGACTGAGGATCGGGGCTGACGTGAAAAGCTTCTTGAGTCGGTCAAAGGCCTTTTGAGCTTCTGGGTTCCAGTGAAAACGTAGGTTTTGTCTGGTCAATTGTGTGATGGGAGAAATTATTGCAGAAAACCCCCTGATAAATCTTCTATAGAAGTTTGCAAAACCTACAAAGCGTTGTACCCCTTTCTTGTCTAGGGGTACCGGCCAGTCGAGGATAGCAGACACCTTCTGCGGGTCCATCTTAATTCCGGTGGGAGAGATTACCAAGCCTAGGAACTGGATGGTCTGACGTTCAAATTCGCATTTCTCTGCCTTGGCGTATAATCTGTGTAGACGGAGCCGGTGGAGTACTTTACGAACATGCTCTCGGTGTCTGTCTAATGATCTGGAAAAGACTAAGATATCATCAAGATAGACAATTACAAAGATGTCCAGAAAGTCTCTGAGTACGTCATTAATAAAATGCTGAAAGGTGGCGGGCGCATTACATAGTCCGAAGGGCATGACTAGGTACTCGTAGTGACCGAATCGGGTACGAAAAGCTGTTTTCCATTCGTGCCCCTCCCGAATACGGACCAGGTTGTAGGCCCCTCTCAGATCTAGCTTGGTGAAGACGATAGCTGACCTCAGTTTTTGGAAGAGCTCGGGTACCAGGGGTAGTGGGTACCGGTTTTTCACTGTGATATTATTGAGTTCCCGGTAATCTACACACGGACGGAGGGACTGATCCTTCTTTGTAACAAAAAATATTCCAGCGCCTGCTGGGGAGGTAGAAGGCCGGATGAACCCCTTATGTAAGTTTTCATCTATGTATATTTTTAGGGCCTCCTGCTCCTTTTCTGACAACGGAAAAATGCGCCCAAAAGGAATTTCGGCCCCTGGGAGGAGCTCGATCGGGCAGTCATAGGGGCGATGGGGCGGAAGGGAGTCGGCCCCTCGTTTACTAAAAACGTCCAGGAATTCATGATAGGGTTCAGGAATGCACTGAAGCAGGCTTGGGTCAGAGTCCATACATAGTAAGGTAGGAGGCGAACTGGTGGGCCCTGGTAGACAGTATTGCTGGCAGTAAGGGGACTGAAAAGACACCTCTCCAGATGCCCAATTAATCAGAGGGTTGTGAGCCTGAAGCCAGGGTAGGCCGAGGATTACCGGAAACAGAGGAGAGGAAATCACATCTAGGACCAACAGTTCCTTGTGCTGAGGAGCAATTAAAGCAGGTAGAGGTAGAGTCTCTTGGGTTACCTGTCCAGAACTAATGCGGGAGCCGTCGGCCAAGAAAACAGAGAGTCCATGGGTCTTTCTTCGTAAGGGGATGTTGTGCAGGTTGACAAAAGCGGTATCGATGAAGCAGCTGCATGCGCCGGAGTCAAGGATGGCGTTGACCGGAATATTCCTTCCCTGGCACTGTAACGAAAAAGGTAGAGCAAGGTGGTTTGCATTGCCTGACAGGGCTGAGAAGTTGACAGGAACTGAGGTGAGGCACTTACGTGTCTTAACAGGGCAGTTGTGAACGTAGTGGCCAGTCCCGCCGCAGTACATGCAAAGGTTGAGTTGGCGACGACGTGCCCGCTCTTCAGGTGGTAGTGTTGGTCGCAAGAGGCCAAGTTGCATGGGTTCAGATGAGTCCTGGTTGGTGCTGGGGGGATTTGGGTAGGTAGGAGGTAGGTAGCGAGAAGCCGGCATAGGCACTTTGGCAGTCATCCAGGTGGGACGGTTCGGTTGAGAAGATCGCTCAGCCCGGCGTTCACGAAGCCGGCGGTCGATCTGGATAGCTGTGGTAATTAGATCCTCGAGGGTCTCGGGCACCCCCACTCGAGCGAGTTCGTCCTTAAGACTTTCAGAAAGGCCCAAGCGAAACTGGTGCCGCAGAGCTGCATCGTTCCATTGAGTGTCCGCGCTCCAGCGCCTAAAGTCCGTAACATAGTCCTCAGCCGCTCTGCGGCCTTGCTGGAGCGTGAGTAGGGCAGATTCTGCGGTAGCGGCTCGTTGAGGGTCATCATATAGCAAAGCCATGGCCTCAAGAAACGCGAACAGGGTCCGTGTTTGATCACCATTCTCCTCGAGCAGCCGGTGGGCCCAGGTCTGAGGGTCCCCTTGTAGTAGGGAGATTACAAATCCTACTTTAGTGACCTCCAAGGAAAATGTCCGGGGTTGCAGGGCGAAGTAGAGCTCACAGGCGCTACGGAAGGCTCGAAATTTGGTGCGGTCGCCAGCGAATCGCTCTGGCACTGGAACTCTTGGTTCAGGTGGGATCATTACCACCGAAGGAGCAGAAACAGCTGATGCGGATCTGGAGGTTGAAGGAGCAGCTGGATCATTAGGGGCAGCCAGGCTGTGTACCTGTCCTTCTAGCCTAACGTAGCCTTCCTGTAGGTTCTTTACTGCTTCTGTGAAGGACGCCAGGTGTTTGCAGATTTCGTCTATGGCAGGGGCTATTCCCGCAGGCTCTGACATGGCTGTCTGATACTGTTACGTACCTCGTGGATAGAGCCTCGTATGCAGGAAAGAGCCCCTCTTACCACCCGGGTTCAGGGACTGCTGGAGTGGGGACAGCAAGTCCGGGAGCACGGCGGGGTAGGAGTGCTTGGGATGACAGCAGACCGGGCGGAATGGAAGTCTTGCGGACAGGCAGTGGAGGAGACAGCGTCTCTGGAGGGCCACTGGAACCGGATAGCGGAACAGGTGGACGAGCCGGGTCAGATGCAAGACAGGAACAGGTAAGCAGTCAACAAGGGTCAGATGGACGGATCACCCGGAAGTCACTCTTGTAGCGGAGGTAACGTTTGTCAAAGTTCAAGCATAGGTCTGGTAACGATAGGCAGCAGAGAAGAGCGGAGTCGGGTCAAGCCAGGGTTCGGTAACGATAATCAGGTAGTCAGACGGAGCCGGGTCAGGTATCGGGTAAAGCAGGTATCAGGTCCCAATAGCAAGCAGGTATCAGGTTTCAACAGACTTCAGGTTTCAGGGTATTCAGGACACAAAGCTGTAGATCAGACAGCAAGGTGTCACTGCTGCTACTGATCTTTTAAAGGGGAAGAGAGGCTAGTGCGCATGCGCGCGCTCCCGCGCGCGCATGCGCGCGCCCCCGCGACGCAGACGCGCGCCGTGCACGCGCGCGCACGATAGGTGCACGCGCGCGCACACGCGGCGCGCATACACGCGAAACTGGAGCGCGAGCAACAGGGACTCGTCGGAGCCCACAGGTAGGTCCCTGACACAGACCTTTATGAATCTTAGGTAAATGGTGAAAAATTGGTAATATTGGGCTGGTAGGGATAAACATGTCACGTTCTTTAACTGAAAAGATACCAACCTGCACCGCTCTGTCTAACAGTAAACTAAGTTCCTTGCTTAAAGGAACAGTGGGATCTGACTTGAGGAGCAGGTAAGTATTAACATCAGACAGTTGTCGTAAGGCCTCATCCCTATAGGTGGAAGAATCCAGGATGACAACAGTCCCTCCTTTGTCTGAGATACGGATTGTAATGTCATTATCTGTACTTAATACCTTCAAGGCATCCATCTCCTCTCGGGATAGATTACCAGGACAGTACTTTTTATGACAGGTACAGGAGAGGTGAGTGAGGTCCCTTTCAACTAGTTTTTGGAACAGATCCAGATCCCTGCCCCTTGACCCCACCGGATAAAACTCAGATTTTAACTTAAAGGGTATGCGATTAACAGAATCAACCAGATCAACAGGGCAGGGACTGGACTCTAATGCCAAATCTGTGAGGTCCTGTAAAGCGCAGACCTCCCGAAATAGTATAGGGGGGGGGGCACAGCAGTGCCGTGTAGAGCTGACTGCCCAGGCGCCGTAAACACCCGAGTGTCACTTTGGGTCTTTTCGGAAGGCGTGCGTGCTTTAGCAGCCCGTCAATCAACTCCGCTTGGCTTAGGAACGCCTATACCCGGAAGAAATCCCCGTTCGGAGCCGGATAACAAAGTAATGAGAATGAATGGTGATGAGAATGAAGGCACTAACACTGATGCAAAGGCAAATTAGAGACTACCACAGTTCCACCCTGATTGGGATCAAAAAAAGATAATGGGTGAGGCAAACAAACAAACGTGACAATGAACAGAGCAACAAAAAATGTGCTTGAGATTGAAAATGAGTGCATATGTCACTGAGTGACTGAGAATATAACACAAATAGGTAATAATAATCTTGATATCCTAGGGAGAAATGTCCTATGATAGACCAATAGCAAAAAAAGTCCTAGAGTAAAAATAAATAAAAATGTAGAAGGGAATGGCGCTGATCATCCACCAAAGGTCTCTCAGAACTCTCACCTCAATACCATAGGATCTGTGCATGTAGATATATGGGACAAGGATCCTGCATCCGACCTCAGAATACTCTGCAATCCAATCCTCTCTTAATGCTCAATGTGGCTGGGAAGTTGCATGTGGGTGAAGTGAACAGGGATCCTATACCCAAAACTCTGAGATCTCTGTGATCCAATCCTTTCTTACTGCTGGTTTACTTTAAAAGGATGGCAGGATGAGCTGTGTGAAAGGCTCACCATCAAGAGAGAGGGAGAAAGCACAAAAGAAATGCCTCAATGGTGAAGTATATAAGAACAAGACAAATTAAATAAAAGACAAATGGACTCTTACATCAAAGGTGAAATAGCAAGCAAAAGAAGCATATAGGACGCGGCGTGTACAGCACCGTCTTACGTCTATCTGTTGGTCTCCGGCAGTGATGTAAGCAAGTAAACCCAAATCCCTAAAATGCTAATAAAGTACCCGGCACATTGCCTACTGGACTGTTACAACCACTTTCTGCACCTCGCCAGCCTTGGACCCATTTGACTATGGACTTCATTACAGACTCCGAGGGCATGACTGCTATATGGGTCATAGTGGATCGCTTTTCCAAAATGTCTCATTTTGTGGCGCTCCGCTTCTACCCTCTTCCTTTCCCATATTGTGAGATATCATCACATGTTGTCTCAGACTGCGGATCCCAGTTTGTTTCCCGATTCTGGAGAGCGTTCTGCAAGAAACTGAAAGTAACACTCTCACTCTCTACCTCACATCACCCTCAAACCGAACGCATGAACCAGACTCTGGAATCCTATCTTCGACATTATGTCAATGCCTTACACTCCAACTGGTCTGATTATTTGCCTTTGGCTGAGTTCGCCATGAATTCCCGTTGGCACAGTGCACTTCATAACACACCATTCTATGCAGCCCTAGGCTATCACCCTCAGACTTTTCCCCTACTTAAGCCTTCTTCTGGTTTACCAGCAGCAGATCAGCGGGGGTGAAAAATATTTTGATACATTGGAAAAAGATTCGCTTATTTCTACGGAAGTCAGCAGGCAAGTATGCACTTTTTTCCAACAAATGAAGATGCCATTTACCTCCATATGTGGTGGGGGACAGAGTTTGGCTATCAACTAGAGTTGAGCGGACACCTGGATCTTCAGGTTCGACGGGTTCGGCCGAACTTCAGAAAAAAGTCCGGGTTCGGAACCCGAACTTGACCCGAACTTGACCCCGAACCCCATTGAAGTCAATGGAGACCCGAATTTTTTACTTCTTAAATGTCTCTAAAACAGTAATGGAAAGGGCTAGAGGGCTGCAAATGGCAGCAAAATGTTGGTAAGAGCATGGCAAGTACTCTGCAAACAAATGTGGATAGGGAAATAACACAAAATACATAAAAAATAAATAAAAAAATTTGACCTAGGAGGACAAGGTCCTTATGGAGTAGGAGGTTGAGGTGGCGGTGGATGTGGCGGTGTAGGTGAAAGCGGCGGTGGAGGAGGACGAGGTAGCCAACACAGATTTTTGTTTTTAATTAATTTTTTTTTTTAAATTAGGGTACACCCCAAAAGAGTGAGAAGGATCAAAAATACAAGAATGGCTGGGTAAGGCCGGTATACGTGTCTATTCTGCACAAGGTACGGACAAGTCCTGTGGGATCCATGCCTGGTTCATTTTAATGAACGTGAGGTTGTCCATATTGGCTCTGGACAGGCGGCTGTGCTTGTCTGTGATAACGCCCCCTGCCGTGCTAAATACACGTTCAGATAATACACTGGCTGCAGGGCAGGCCAGCGCCTCCAAGGTGTAAAGGGCAAGCTCAGGACATGTGCCCAATTTGGAGACCCAGAAGTTTAAGGGGGCAGACCCATCATTCAGTATGTGTAGGCGTGTGCACACATACTGCTCCACCATGTTGGTGAAATGCTGCCTCCTGCTAAAACTTTCCATATCAGCTGGTGGTGCTGTTTGTTGTGGCATGCTGACAAAGCTTTTCCACATTTCGGCCATGCTAACCCTGCCTTCTGAGGTACTGGCGGTGCCGCGGCTGCGTTGGTGACCTCTTCCTCCACCTCTGCCTTCGCCTTGTGCTTCAACTGTGCCCCCGCTGTCAGGTGGGAATTCCACCAGCAGCGCGTCTACCAGCGTGCGCTTGTACTTGCGCATCTTGCGATCACGCTCCAGTGAGGGAATTAAGGACGGTACATTGTCCTTGTAATCAGCACCTGTTAAAATGTGGGCAACACGGTGGTCGTTGCGGAGACACTACAGCATGTTATAGCTCATGTGTGCCAGGCTGCCCAGAGGCAACGAAAAGCTGTCCTCTGTGGGAGGTGTATCGTTTGTGTCCTCTGTATCCCCCCAGCCACGCACCAGTGATGGCCATGAGCTGGTCTGGGTGCCACCCTGCTGTGAACATGGTTCCTCCATCTCCTCCTCCTCATCCTCCACCTTGTCATCCTCCAGAACTGTGCCCTTGCTGGACAATTGTGGACCTGGCGTTTGTTGGTGCAGAAACCCACCCTCGGAGCCACTTGTGAATGACTGCCCTGAAAGCCTTGGAAATGATCCCGATTCCTCCGCCTCCTCCTCCTGTGCCACATCCTCTTCCATCATCGCCCGGAGCGTTTTTTCAAGGAGGCATAGAACTGGGATAATAACGCTGAGAACGGCATCATCGGCACTGGCCATGTTTGTGGAGTACTCGAAACAGCGCAACAAGGCACACAGGTCTTGCATGGAGACCCAGTTATTGGTGGTGAAGTGGTTCTGTTCCGCAGAGCGACTCACGTGTGCGTGCTGCAGCTGAAACTTCACTATCGCCTGCTGCTGCTCGCACAGTCTGGCCAGCATGTGCAAGGTGGAGTTCCACCGTGTGGGCACGTCACATATGAGGCAGTGAGCAGGAAGGCCAAAGTTACGCTGCAGCACTGACAGGCGAGTAGCAGCAGGGTGAGAACGCCGAAAGTGCGCACAGACGGCCCGCACTTTCTGCAGCAGCTGTGGCATATCGGGGTAAGTTTTAAGGAACCTCTGCACCACCAAATTCAGCACATGTGCCAGGCAAGGGATGTGCGTCAAACCGGCTAGGCCCAGAGCTGCTATGAGATTTTGCCCATTATCGCACACCACCAGGCCCGGCTGGGTGGGGTTTTTACCCCAAACAGGAAAGTTTTAAAACTGCCTGCTGTCGTTTACCCATGGCTGTGCTGAAGTTGGTGGTGAATGTGTTATGCTGAACCGGATGAGGAGGCGGTAGAGAATGAGGAAGCGGAGTAGGAGGAGTTAGCAACAGGAGGCAAACTGAAGTGCCCTGCATTTCTCAGTGGTGGAAGGACATGCGCCAAACTGCTATCTGCCTCAGGCCCAGCCGCCACTGCATTTACCCAGTGTGCTGTTAGGGAGATATAACGTCCCTGACCGTGCTTACTGGTCCACGTATCCGTAGTTAGGTGGACCTTGCCACAGATGGCGTTGCGCAGTGCACACCTGATTTTGTCCCCCACTTGGTTGTGCAGGGAAGGGATGGCTCGCCTGGTGGCAGCTGGGCACGATGTACTGTGGGACAGCCAATGCCATCAGGCTTTTAAAACTCTGCGTCTCCACCAGATGGAATGACAGCATTTCAAAGGCCAGGAATTTTGAAATGCTGGCATTCAGGGCTAGGGATCGCGGGTGGGTAGGGGGGTATTTCCTCTTCTGCTCCAGTGTTTGGGAGATAGAGAGCTGAACGCTTCCATGGGACATTGTGGAGATGTTTGGTGACCCAGGTGGTAGTGTTGCTTGCCGATCCTCTGATTGCGAGGTGGCAGGTGCCACTGTCACTACAAAGGTGGATGAAGAGGCTGAGACTGAAGCAAAAGAGGAAGCATGAGGAGCTTTGCACTTAGATGCCTGGTCATGCAGGTTGTGCTCAGGTTGAAAACGTTTATGCCTCGCTTCAGGCTCTGATTGCACAGCATGCAAACTACTCGTGTCTTATCATCAGCACATTGTGTGAAGAACTGCCACGCTAGGGAACTCCTTGGACCTGGCTTTGGTGTGCTCGGTCCCTTGCTGCGTTGGGCAGTAGCAGGCATACTGTCTATGGGACGGACGCTCCGCTTTTGCACCCTGCTCCCTCTTCTGCTGTGCTGGTGGCTCTGTGCAACCACCGCCTCTTCCTCCGAACTACACAGGTCACCTGCATGATGTTGATTCCATGTGGGGTCGAGGACCTCATCGTTCTCCACATCATCTTCCACCCAGTCTTCACCACTGCCCTCCATGTCGGTGTGCACAATTGCGAAAGCAGCAGCAGTTGGCAACTGTGTTTCTTCATCATCCGAGACGTGCTGCGATGGTCCCCCCATGTACTCATCTTGAAACATAAGTGGTTGGGCATCGGTGCACTCAATCTCTTCCACTTCTGGGGCAGGGCTAGGTGGATGGTCCTGGGAAAACATGCTAACAGAGTCATCAAAAAGCAGAAGAGACTGCTGCATGATTTGGGGCTCAGACTGCTTGGCTGATTTGCAAGGGGGTGCGGTGAAAGACTGATGGACATCGGCTGCAGGTCGACTCTGATCTTTCAGCACAAGACTGGTTGGGAGACAATGTGAAGGAACTGGAGGCACTGTCAGCACTATCGCCTGATTTGCTCCTGGCCTCAAAATTTGTAGAGCCGGATTAGGCCCCACCAAATACCGCTGCAGGCTCTGTCGCCTACTCACACCTGAGAAAGGTGTTTCACTTGTGCGTGTAGCTGGCACAGATCGACCACGTCCTCTCCCTGCAACAGGAGCTCCATCAGCAGCACCAAGACCGCGGCCACGTACCTTATTTGACATTCTCCTCATATTTCTCAAATGTAGGATCTTGCCTTAAATGGGTGTTTTTTGAATAGCACAATAGAAGAATAGTATCTAAAGGGTGTATCTCACATGTACAGATATGCAGGAAACTCACCAAAAAAAAAATATTTGCCCTAAATATTTTTTTTTTTAATAGCACAATAGAAAAACAGTATCTAAAGTGTGTATCTCACACGTACAGATATGCAGAAAAACGCACCAACAAAAAATTATTTGCCCTAAATGGGTGTTTTTTCAATAGAACAATAGAAGAACAGTAGCTAAAGTGTTTATCTCACACGTACAGACATGGAGGAAACACTGCAAACACTGGAGGAAACACTGCAAAATATTTTTTTTGCCCTAAATGTTTTTTTTTTTTGAACAGCACAATAGAAGAAACCTAGCTAAAGTGTTTATCTTACACGTACAGATATGGAGGAAACACGGCAAACACTGGAGGAAACACTGCAAAATATATATATCTCACACGTACAGATATGGAGGAAACATGGCAAACACTGGAGGAAACACTGCAAAATACATTTTTGAATAGCACAATGGAAGAACACTAGCTAAAGTGTTTATCCCATACGTACAGATATGGAGGAAACACAAGCACTTTTTTATTTTTTATTTTGCCCTAAATGGATGTTTTTTGAATAGCACAATAGAAGAAAAGTATCTTGCAAAGTATCTCACAGTAACATATGCAGTGCTGGTGTAATTAGATTTTAGAAGCAGGACAGGCTCCTATATATTTCTCTCCCTATACAAGCACAAGCAGGAACCTTCCCCTAAAGTATCTTGCAGAGTATCTCACAGTAACATATGCAGTGCTGGTGTAATTAGATTTTAGGACAGACTCCTATATTTTTCTCTCCCTACAAGCACAAACAGGAACCTTCCCCTAAAGTATCTTGCAGAGTATCTTACACTATCTAATGCTATGTAGATCGCCGAGTAATGTGATTTCTGAAGCAGGACAGTCTGACTCCTATCTAATTCTTTCCCTCAGAAGAGCAGCAGCAGCTTTTCCCTACCCTATCAGAAGCAGAATGATGAGCTGTGCTGTGTGCCTCTAGCTTATATAGAGGCTGGGTCACATGCTGGGTCACATGCTGCTCTGGCCAATCACAGCCATGCCATTAGTAGGCATGGCTGTGATGGCTTCTAGGTCACACGAGTAAAACAAATAATGATTGGCCGCTCTGCAGTGCACCATTACATTGCCAAACACCGAACCCGAACTTACAGTAAATTGTTTGGGTTCGGGTCCGGGTACAAAAAAATCCAAAAGTCCGGTACAAACCCGAACTTTACAGTTCGGGTTCGCTCAGCCCTACTATCAACCAAATATGTGAGACTGTAACAACCTTCTACCAAATTGGGCCCTCAATTCATTGGTCCTTACAGACTTATTGCTCGAGTCGGGCCAGTCTCCTATCGGTTGAAATTACCCTCCTCTCTCCGGATATATTTCGTATTCCACGTTTCCCTCCTCAAAAAAGCCATTTTCAATTGCTACTTCAGAACGCAACAGCTACCTCCCCCTGTTCTTGTTGAAGGACAAAATGAGTTTGAAGTCTCCAAGATTCTGGATTCTAAAAGACAGGATCATGGCCTTCGGTATCTGGTTCATTGGAAGGGATATCCCATCACAGACCGTTCCTGGGTTCCAGCCAAAAAATCTGCATGCTCCTTCTCTTATTCGAGATTTCCATGCCTTCTTTCCCACTAAGCCCGCTAGGCCCCGGAGGGGTCCACTGGGGAGGGGGCCCTCTCATGTACCTGGGTGTATTTGAACCAAGATCTTCCTGTTCCCACAGCTGCAGCCTTACCTGTTGTGCTACAGAGGAGATCTGGACTTTTGGAAATGTCCTTGCAGTATTAAGCATTACCTTGGACTCACTAGCCCCACCTGCTGCTAGCTGTGAACAATTTTCAATCAATGCAGCCCATAAATAAGAAGTGATGCTATCACTCAGTGCCCGTTTATGTGGACTAGTTCCCTGGGTGTTGTGATTGCTTTGTGATCTTGATTATCCTGACTACTCTCTAGCCTGCTGATTTTGTTCTTCACCGCCAGCTCGTGTATGACCTTTGCCTGCCTGACCACTCTCTGGATTTCGATCGTGTACCACTTTGCCTGACCTGTTGCCAACCTAATCTGCCTGACTAAGTTTTCGCCTGAATCCTCAGCACAAAAGCTCCACTTTGGACACTACCTTTCACAGGTACCTTACATCGTGCTTGGTATCCATGTACTCGGGAAAGAAGACACTTCAAGCTATTTGCTGAGAGGTATGTTGAATCCATGGAATATTTTATATTTTGCCATGTGTTTCTGGAATTTCTTTTTCTTTTCTACAGAAAGTTGTCACTAAATGATGTATTGCTCAAACATGTCATGTGTATATGTGGAATTACACCCCAAAATACATTCTGTTGCTTCTCCTGAGTATGGTGATACCACATGTGAGACTTTTTGGGAGCCTAACTGTGTACAGGACCCCCCGAAAATCAAGCACCGTCTTCAGGCTTTCTAATGCCGCGTACACACGATCACTTTTTGTGATGAAAAAAAAACAACGTTTTCAAAAACGTCATTTAAAATCACCGTGTGTGGGCAAAACGTCGTTTTATGTCTTCAAAAAAAACGACCAAAAAAAAATTCGAACATGCTTGAGTTTTTTGTGTCGTTTTTCAAAACGTCGTTTTCTGTGTCATAAAAAGTGATGGTGTGTGGGCAAAACGATGTTGAAAATGACGTTTTTGAAGCCGCGCATGCTCAGAACCAAGTTATGAGACGGAGCTTCAATGGAACAGAGTGCCGTCGAACGTGGTGTACGTCACCACGCTTTGCTAGAGCATTTTGGGAAAACTATGGTGTGTATGCAACGTCGTTTTGGAAAATGAAGTTTGAAAAACGTCGTTTTGTTTTTATCACTTGAAACGTCGTTTTTTTTCATCACAAAAAATGATCGTGTGTACGCGGCATAAGGGTATACATTTTTGATTTCACTCCTCATAGTTTTGGAGGTAATGGAATGCCCAGATAGCACAAAGCCCCACCAAATGTCCCCATTTTGGAAAGTAGCTACCCCAAGCCATTTGCTGAGAGGCATGTTGAGTATTTTGCAGATCTCGCTTTTTGTCACAAAGTTCTGAAAATTAAAAAAAGAAAAAAAAAACACTATTTTACGCCCTTAGAAAGCCTAAAGACGGTGCTTGGATTTCGGGGTCCTGTACGCGGCTAGGCTTTCATGGACTCAAAATGCCTCTCAGCAATTAGCTTGGGGTGTTTACTTTTCAAAATGGGGTCATTCAGGGGGTTGTGCTATCTTGGCATTTTATGGACTTCGAAACTGTGATAGGTAGTGAGGAGTAAAATGGGGGTCCTGTACACAGCTAGCAGCCAAAAAGTCCCACACATGTGGTATCCCTGTACTCAGAAGAAGCATCAGAATGTATTTTGTGGTGTAATTCCACATATAACCATTGCATGTGTGAGCAATATATAATTTAGTGACAACTTTGTGTACATGTTTTATTTTAATTTTTTTGTCATTTTTCAATCACTTGGGACAAAAAATAAAATATTCAATGGGCTCAACATGCCTCTCAGCAATTTTCTTGGGGTGTCTACTTTCCAAAATGGCGTCATTTTTTTTTGGGGGGGGGGTTGTGCTGCCCTGCCATTTTAGCACCTCAACAATGGCTGGGCAATCTTCCGGGGCATGTGATGTGTCCCAGAAGATTGCAGAGAGGGAGGGGGAGAGGAGCGCTAAATGTACCGTAAATGTACCTTATATGCTAAATGTGGCATGTAATGGGGTGAGGAGTCTTTAAAGCGTAACTTTCACTTTTGGGTGGATTGGGGACCACTTTGCAACCAAAACCTAATAACTGGAAAAGCAAAAAAACAAATGTGAAACCATTAATTAGGAAATTGGGGAACTGCTCCTACCATGGATGCATTCTTGGAAGCTTCACCACTGGAATGCAGGCTTTTTATGAGAAATATCACCCTGTTACTATTCTTTTTATAACATTTCACCACCTGATGGCCTCCAGTACAAAAGGAGCACTCAAGCCTATAACTGCATGATGTGATCAACTTGCACTGGGGCTCTATATATGCAAAGCACGCGCCTCTCCTATATACTGACCCTGCTGTTTGAGAATTAGTGGCAAATTTAATAGCCCGTGATTTTTGTGGCAAAATAAAATTGTGCCATAGCCCAACATCCTTCTTCCCCCCATTTCAGGAATGAATAAATTGCTAGTTTCTACCTGAATGATTCCTGAATCCCAAATCCACCAACATTTTTGTATGCTTTTAGCACATCGTCAACATACTGAAAGAATCCACTGCGTAGGGCAAGGAGCATCCGCTATCCTGTACAGGTGCGACCGTACTGATTAGTTAATACCCCTAGAAAAGATAAAAAGAATTGGATTATAAAGATATTTCAAATTGTTTTATGTAATTAGTATCACACAAATCTTCAATATGGTAATCAGTCAGCCTATTTAAGTGGTGAAAGGTAGTCATTCTCCTGTTTGGTATCATTTTGTGTACCACTGCCTACTTTGAAATATGGAGGAGGCTTGCTTATGTTTTAGGGCTGCCTTTGCTGCATCTAGGATAGGCTACCTTGAATCTGTGAAAATTACAATGAAAACTCAATATTGTTATGTATTTCTGGAGTGAAATGTACTGCCCATTATCCAAAAGCTTTGTCTTGGTCAAAAGTCATAGTTCCCTTTAAAAAGGATAATGACCCAAAGAACCCCACCCAAAAACAGAAAAGAACAAAATACAGTATTTTACTATTTTTAAGTGGAGATATGAATCCTATCAAATACCTATGGAAAGAACTGAAACATGAAATCTGGAGAAGGCATCCTTCAAACCTGAGTAAGCTGGAGCAGTTTTCCAACTGGTAGTTGGGCCAAATGACCTGTTGGCTGGTGCAGAAGTCCCCTTGAGAGCTACACGAATCACGTTGCAGTGATTTTCCTCTAAAGATTGTGCAATAAAATTAGGCGAATGGCCCCATCTTTTTTTTTATTCTTCCATGTTGATCTCATTTGTTACTTAAAAATGTTTTTTAATCAAAAGCAAAGACTGATTTTCATTAAATATGGAATAGACAGTGATTAATGTCCAAGTCTCTGGGTTAGAGCTAACCTAAATGTTGAAAAAAGTACTTTAAAGGGTCACTAAAGGAATTTTTTTTTAGCTAAATAGCTTCCTTTACCTTACTGCAATCCTGGTTTCATGTCCTCATTGTTTTTTTTGCTTTGAAGTTGCTGTAATCCTTCTCTGATCTCCACACTTCCTGCTTGTCTGTTTCCTTATGAAAAAACTCATGGGAGCTTCTCTCTGTGGTCACTAAGGTGTGATTACTGTGTGCCTAAAACCCCTCAGAACCAGTTTAATTTTAAAAACAAACACTGCCCCGTGTTTGTTTGTTTTTGTTCTGCATGTCTCTGTACTTCACAGAAACATGAAACTAGATTTAAAACTAAACTGAAACTAGAGGCATATTATATGATTGATTTTTATCTATTTGTAATCATTTTTAAAAGGAATCAGTTAACTATTATGTCTCTATACCCTGTAAACAGTCATTTCAGCAAAAAAAAATGTTTCCTTTACAACTCCTTTAAGCTTACGTGATTTTATAGAGAAAACCACAAGAGGGAGCATTGCCAAATCAATATATAAAATTCAAAGGTGTATTTACTGAAAGTGCATTATATTTTCCATTTAAAAACACTGTTTTTTTTATTTTTGCTAAACCTTTTTTTAATTAATAAATGATGATATACCTGTTTGGTGCATTAGGCAGTTAGGTGCATTGTTTACCAAATTAGGCCCAATTGGCCCCAAAGCAAGGTGAAAAGGGGGGGGGGGCAAAAAATAGTTTATTACCCACAGAGGATATATTGCACTTCATTTTAGGCCTTGTTAGAACCAGGGCTTGGGTAACACTACTACCACCTGAAAGTCATTTGACTTACAGTTTGCCACCAGTGCAGAGCTTGCTCAGGAATGGCAGCAGGCAGGTGTGAGCGCATCTGCACGCACAGTGAGGCGAAGACTTTTGGAAGATGGCCTGGTGTCAAGAAGGGCAGCAAAGAAGCCACTTCACTCCAAAAAAAAACCCATCAGGGACAGATTGATCTTCTGCAGAAAATATGGTGAATGGACTAAAAGGTAAAAAGGATAAGCGCAAAATCAATAGCACAGGGAAAGCAAAATGATGAAGTCACGTGACATGACGATACGCGTCAGAAACAAGCTATACTATACAAGCTATACTAGATCCCTCGTTTTGCATATTTTAATCGTTTTTACATGTAAGTGCATTTATCCTCATTAAATTAGTCTTACTTTTACATACTTCACCATGGATCTTTATTTTATTTATTCCGGATTCATCCACTGCTGTCTCTGATCTGTTGGGGAGCCTTCATCTTTGTAAAGCCCAACACCAGTCTACAACAGATGCCCACACAGCAACCACGCTGATTCCAGGAGATCAGTACTCAGCTGTTTAAAGCAGTCATTCCTTTGAAGTCAGGTAAGCGCTCTGTGAGCCCACCACCAGGAAGACTTAATTGAAAACTGCACCTGTCTGTACCATCAAATCCACCATATGAACTGTGTATGATACACTGCATTGGATTCAGCAGCCATCAGTCATTGGGACTTGTTGCAGACAGGCACGGACTGGCCATAAGGCATACCGGGCAAATGCCTGGTGGGCCGCGGCGGCCCGCGGGCCCCTGATGGCCCGCGGGCCCCTGATGGCCCGCATACGGCCCGCGAACGGCCCACATGTCACGTCTCCCCAGGGGTGTACCAAGAGGTTGCAGGCCAAGAGGGAACTATTCTTACCTAATAGCCCAGTTTTCCCGCCACCAACACAGCGGCAGATAGAGATGAGCTGGCTCAGATAGAGAAAGTTGAGATCAGCTCTGACATTTCACCCCTCCCCTTGCTGCCCGCACAACCAGTTAGAGGAGAGGAGCTGCTTCTACTCCTCTCCTCCTGTGTCTGCCCCGCCCACTCTCCCAGACAGACACTGTTCTGCTGTCTAAGGGATGTGGGCGGGAATATTCAAACTAAAACTCAGAAAACAGAAAGGAAAGATGGAGTCTGATATCCATCCATCCAGTCAGTCTTTCCTGCCTCCTGAGTGAGTACTGTACACTGATGTAGGGGTGCCCTTCATTTCTATCTATCTATCTATCTATATCTATCTATCTATCTATCTATCTATCTATCTATCTATCTATCTATCTATCTATCTATCTATCTTCCTTCCTTCCCTTCTTTCTTTCTTTCCATATTTATCTGTCTATCTTTCTTTCTTTATCTTCCTTCCTATCTATCTATCTATCTATCTATCTATCTATCTATCTATCTATCTATCTATCTATCTATCTATCTATCTTCCTTCCCTTCTTTCTTTATCTATCTATTTTTATCTATCTTCCTTCCTTCCTTCCCTTCTTTCTTTCTATCTTTATCTATCTTTATTTATCTATCTTATGTCCTTTCTATCTATCTATCTATCTATCTATCTATCTATCTATCTATCTATCTATCTATCTATCTATCTATCTATCATTATCTATCTTCCTTCCATTCTTTCTATCTTTATCTATCTTTTTTCTTTATCTATCTATCTATCTATCTATCTATCTATCTATCTATCTATCTATCTATCTATCTATCTATCTATCTATCTATCTATCTATCTATCTATCTATCTATCTTTATCTATCATCCTTCCCTTCTTTCTTTCTTTCTTTCTTTCTTTCTTTCTTCGTTTCTCTCTCCCCCCGCCCCCATTTATCTATCTATCTTTTTCCCTCCTGTTATTTATCTATCTATTTATCTATCTACTATCTTTATTTCTTCATTTTATCCATCCGTCTATCTATATTTCTTTATCTCACCCCACATCCCATCATTAACCCCCACTGCGCGCCACCGCCGCCCCCCCCCCCCCTGGGCTGCTCAGTCTTAAATGCCCGGGCCTAATTTTTGTCCCAGTCCGGGCCTGGTTGCAGAGTTGCACCTTTCACCATCATTGATTATTATTACTGTTTTTGTGTTTTGTTTACCCACTTATTTATGGTTTACACTGTCACATTATTATCTTGATTTACTATAGGCACTTTTCATCATTTAGCTTTCCCTGTGCTATTGATTTTGGGCTTATCCTTTTTACCTTTTAACCACTTCAGTGATTTGTACTCACCTAGATTTGAGCAACACTTTCAAACATTCACACCCCTACACTAGTCACCCCGCACCATTTCACTTTGGCTAGCGCTGAAGATTCCCACTTGAAATGGTGAATGGACTGCTGAGGACTGGGGCAAAGTCATATTCTCCGATGAAGCCTCTTTCCGATTGTTTGGGGCATCAGGATAAAGGCTTGTCTGGATAAGAAAAGGTGAGCGCTACCATCAGTCCTGTGTCATGCCAACAGTAAAGCATCCTGCGACCCATCATGTGTGGGGTTGCTTATCATCCAAGGGAGTAGGCTCACTCACATTTTTGCCCAAAAACACAGCCATGAATAAAGAATGGTACCAAAACACCCTCCAACAGCAACTTCTTCCAACAATCCAACAACAGTTTGGTGAAGAACAATGCATTTTCCAGCACGATGGAGCACCCTGCCATAAGGCAAAAGTGATAACTAAGTGGCTCGGGGACATTTTGACATTTTGGGTCCATGGCCTGGAAACTCCCCAGATCTTAATCCCATTGAGAACTTGTGGTCAATCCTCAAGAGGCGGGTGGACAAACAAATTCTGACAAACTCCAAGAAGTGATTATGAAAGAATGGGTTGCTATCAGTCAGGAATTGGCCCAGAAGTTGATTGAGAGCATACCCAGTCGAATTGCAAAGGTCCTGAATAAGAAGGGCCAACACTGCAAATACTGACTCGTTGCATAAATGTCATGTAATTGTCGATAAAAGCCTTTGAAAAGTATGAAATGCGTGTAGTTATATTTCACTACATCACAGAAACAACTGAAACAAAGATCTAAAAGCAGTTTAGCAGCAAACTTTGTGAAAACTAATATTTGTGTCATTCTCAAAACTTTTGGCCACAACTGTACATCTGAAACACACTTAGGCAATTATTTAACATTTTCTTGTGGTCATTTGTCTTTTCATATTCTAACTGGTCCTGCAGAGCCAAACAACAGTTCTGCTTAACTTAATAGTACATGCCTGTCCTCCAAACTACACAATATTAAATGATGGGCCATCTGTGTTTCTTTGTCAGAAAGAAAGACCATTACAACACGGTTGCTTGTAATCTCAGTAACAACCACCAGAAAATAAAAATGCTTAGTACATCAGTGGTGGAAAAACTCAGCATCATGCTATAAAGAATGTCAATTTGTATTTTAATATGAATTGTCTGAACACTACTATAAACAAAAAAAATGTTTTTACAATTGTTTTTACATTTCACTTGTTTTGGGGTAATCGTAATGTAGTACATAGACCAAAAAGCCATGCATATGAAGAAGTGAAGGATATAATGTGACATGTTAAAAAGTTCATTCAAATGGATCTCAATTTGTTGAGTTGCAATTTATTACAGGTATGTGAAAAAAGTAATATATATATGATTATATATAATTATGTCACATATTGTGACCTAAAGTGTACCATTCCATACATAATAATGTCAAAGCATAAACACATATAGTGATTTACAAGGTGCAGTCCATTATACTGGTGTGTGACTGGAAGTGATGCAAGAGGCTGGCAAGTCACTTTATCTACACTTAAAGCGGAGGTTCACCCTAAATATAATATCTCCCATGCGATCCAGCATACTGGCGTCAGCGCCAGTATGCTGTTTTTTTTTTTTTTTAATAGCACACTTACTGTATTATTGTAGAATTCCTTTTCTGTCCCCCGCGGTGGACGGCTGTAGTATAGCGCGTCACATCTTCCTAAAATACCCGATATGGACTCGGGTAATCTCGGCGAAAATGCGGCGCCTGCGCACAGACCTAGGAGCTGACTGCGCAGGCGCCGTATTTCTCCGAGTCCTACTTCGGAGGGCGTGACGCGCCATAGCCGTAGGACTCGGAGAAATACGGCGCCTGCACAGTCAGCTCCTAGGTCTGTGCGCAGGCGCCGCATTTTCGCCGAGATTACCCGAGTGCATATCGGGTATTTTAGGAAGATGTGACGCGCTATACTGGCGCCGTCCACCACGGGGGACAGAAAAGGAATTCTACAATAATACAGTAAGTGTGCTATTAAAAAAAAAAAAACCCAGCATACTGGCGCTGACGCCAGTATGCTGGATCGCATGGGAGATATTATGTTTAGGGTGAAATACCGCTTTAATAGAGCGTTTTAACTGTTATGCCGTGTACACACTACCGTTTTTCATGACGAGAAAAATGCCATTTTTCAAATTGGCCGTGAAAAACAGCCGTGTGTAGTCTCCAGAGCTTTTTTTTTTCTCGTCGTTTTTCACGTCGTCATTTTTCTCGTCGTGAAAAATGGTCGTGTGTAGGCTTTAACGACGGGGAAAAAAACGTGCATGCTCAGAAACAAGTTATGAGAAGGGAAATTTGCATAATCAGCCCAAAGGGTAGCGCCGCCTTACGTGTTGTACGTCACCAAGCTTTGCTTGAGCATTTTTTATCACGATCGTGTGTATGCAAGGCAGGCTTGAGAGCAATCACGTCAAGAATTTTTTTTTTCCATGACATGAATAACGGTCGTGTGTACCGTTGCTATTTTAATAAATTACTGTTACTTTTAATTACTACACTATGAAGTAATACTTTTGTTTACCCTAAACATATGGAGTGAGTGTGGGAGATTAACCACTTAAAGACCCCCGCACGCACATATACGGCCACAACATGGCTCGTACAGGCACAAGGGCGTAAATTTACGTCCCCGCCTGAGTGCGGTTCGGGGGTCCCATCGGGACCCCCTCCGCGGCGTGCGGGGGTCTCCCTACCTCTGGGAGCGATCCGGGATCTGCGGGCGGATGTCCGTGTTTTCCGCCCCCCCCGCGATCGCTCCCAGCCAATGGGAGCGCGCTCCCAGCCTGTCACTTCCTCCTCCTGTGTTTACACAGGAAGGAGGAAATGATGTATTCTCTCATCGCAGCGCTGTTTCCCAGCGCTGCTGATGAGAGAAGACATGACAAGTAATGTGCACCAACACAACACTGACACACACTCACATAGGCATATTAACCCCTTGTGATCGCCCCCCCCACCCCCCTGTCACAGTGTTACTGAATGCAGTGATTTAATCACTGCATTTAGTGTCAGTGTGACAGGCACTGTAAAAAACAGTTAGTGTTAGGTTCAGGATAGCCCCCCCACCCCCCCTAATAAAGTTTTAACCCCCTGATCACCGCCCTAGTTAACCCTTTCACTCCCTATTGCCAGCGTCACTAAGCGATCATTTTTCTGATCGCTGTATTAGTGTCGCTGTTCCCGCTAGGTAGCTATTTTTTTTTATTGCGATTTTTTTTTTTTTACTAAAGACATGTGGCTAAATAAATTTTGGCCTAAATGTTTGACTAAAATTTAGTTTATTTGATTTTTTTTTAACAAAAAGTAAAAAATAGTGTTTTTTTTTCAAAAATGTCGCTCTATTTTTGTATATAGCGCAAAAAATAAAAATCGCAGAGGTGATCAAATACCACCAAAAGAAAGCTCTATTTGTGGGAAGAAAAGGACGCAAATTTTGTTTGGGAGCCACGTCGCACGACCGCGCAATTGTCTGTTAAAGCGACGCAGTGCCGAATCGCAAAAACACCTTGGGTCATTTACCAGCGTATTGGTCCGGGTCTTAAGTGGTTAAAACAATAAAGGGATCATTACCTAGGATCACATGGAGATTCCTGATATACCTGGAATAAAGTTAATACAGATCATTCCAGATAGTACAAATATAAGGCTTCATTATTGGCCTTTTAAAGTGAGAGTTCTGGCACGAGAAGGTGAAAACGCACCATTTTATTTCTCTATATGCACAAAAACAGCACTTTATTGGGAGATCATCGCATTTGATATATATTGCCGTTGGAAGCAGGCCTGGACTGGCCATATGTCATTGGTGGGCCGGGGCTACCAATCTTTGCAGGGCTAAGGCAACTGGGCTGCTCTTTGAGCCCACGCCACTAACCCAACCTCTATGCGGCTGCCTGTTTAGCTGTCTGCGACGGGGATCCAGAAATATGAGGAGGGGAGGAGCTAGAGGAGTCACTTTCTGCCTCCCCACGGCCGCCATTATATTTCAGTCAGTGGGCGTGGCCACGAAGGGGGAGGAGATAGAGGAGATACCTGCTGCAGACACCATGGAGCCAGATCAGAGAGAACGTAAGTGTGGCTCCCTGTAACCTGGATAGGAGGAGCAGTGGGGGTGGTTGTATATAGAAGAATTATTCTCGCCATTCCTTCTTCAGCTTCTGAATGCCTGCGAGAGGAAGAAGAGGAGAAGCGGGCATTCGAAGGCTGCAGGAGGAATGTAGAGAATGGTTCTTCTATATGCAGCCACTCTCACCACTCCTCCTATCCTGTTTCTTTCTGTTGCTCCCCCTCAGTGCTCTCCAGACCACCCCCCCAGGGCTCTCCAGCCTCTCCTGTGCTCTCTGCCTGCCCCAGTTCTTTCATGCCCCCTAGTGCTTTCATGCCCCCCTAGTGCTCTCCACCTCCTCCCCCAGTGCTCTCCACCTCCCCCCGTGCTCTCCACCTCCCCCCTGTGCTCTTCAGCCCCGACCTGTGATCTCTGCCTCCCCCTTTGCTCACCGCCTCCCCCAGTGCCCTCCAGCCCCCCCCAGTGCTCTCCATCTCCCCCTGTGCTCTCCACCCCACCCAGTGTTCTTGCTTCCGCCTGTGTTCTCTGACCCCCCCAGTGCTCTGCAGACCCCCCCAGTGCTCTGCAGACCCCCCCCCCCAGTGCTCTGCAGAACCCACAGGCTCTTCAGCCCCCTTCTCTCAGGCCCCTAGTGCTCTCTGCCCCCCCATGCACTCTGCCTCCCTTCCAGTGCTCTCTGCCCCACCCCCGTTCCCCGGCTTCCTCCCTGTGCTCTCTGCCCCTATTCTTTTTATCAGCCCCCACACCTCTCCTGGTTTTCCCCCACCCCTCTACCAGGATGGAGAGTAGGGAAGGGGTCGGTTAACATGTCATTGGCTGCTCAGTCCAAAATGCCCGGGCCTAATATTTGTCTCAGTCCGGGCTGGCTGGAAGACACATCTGTATTATGGACTGCATGTTGTTAATCACATATGTGTTTATGCTTTGACATTATTATGTTTTGAATGGTACACTTTATAGGACACAATATGTGACATAATTATTGAGTGTGCACGCACCAATTTACGCTTTATATATATATTGCTTTATTTCTGGGAACACAATAGGTGGATGCAGCAGCCTGCTATTAATTGTTTGTACACTACTAAATTACTTTGTACGCTGCAACGTAGCCCTAAGCTACTACAATTTTTCCTGTGTGTCCATGTGGTGACAGACGTTTTACAATGCAGCAAACTGTCTGTTACTGCACATGTGTGAATTCAGCCTAAGCAACCAGCCCATTGATGATTGATGGGGGAATTCCCCAGCGCTATTGTGTTCTGCTGGCAGGGGGTGATGGGAGCCTTCCAAGGCAGTAGAACATTTCTGCTAGCAGGTGTAGTGATTTCTGCTAGCGGGTGTAGCCATCAGCAGTAATGTAAAAAATCTGACTGGCTGGATGTACCCAAGTCGATAGGTCAATGGGTGCAATCAGCCTGTCCATACATGGATCAAAATTCATCCGTTCCCTGCTGAAACTTCAGAATTTTGATCTATGTATGGCTGGCTTTAGGCCCCCCCTATCTCACACTAGGGCACGTTTGGAAAGGAGCCAGTTAACACACCAGCATAACACTGACATTAGAAAAACATGCAATCTAAATTCAGATGTCAGTGTCCTGACTGGGATCGTGGACCCCATTGTTGCAAAGCAGTAGTGCTTACCACTAAGCCATTATTGAGCTTCAAGAAAAGAACTGATTGAGTAATTTTTTTCTGTATTTTCGAATATCCTAGTAGTCCAGGGTCTCTGAAATCTCAGCTATGGAAAACCTGTCAATTTTTTTACAAATAAATATCTGAAAGTGTGGCATGCATTTATATTCAGCCCCCTTTACTCTGATACTCCTAACTAAAATCTAGTGGAACCAATTCCCTTCAGAAGTCACCTAAATAGTAACTAGAGTCCACCTGTGTGTAATTTAATCTCAGTATAAATACAGATGTTCTGTGAAGCCCGCAGAGGTTTGATAGAAAACCTTAGTGAACAAACTGCATCATGAAGGCCAAGGAATGCACCAAACAGCTATGGGATACAGTTGTGGAGAAGTTCAAAGCAGGGTTAGGTTATAAAAAATATCCCAAGCTTTGAACATCTCACGAAGCACTGTTCAATCCAGCATCCGAAAATGGAAAGAGTATGGCACAACTACAAACCTACCAAGATATGGCTGTCCATCTAAACTGACAGGCCGGGCAATGAGAGCATTCATCAGAGAAACAGCCAAGAAGCCCATGGTAACGTTGGAGGAGCTGCAGAGATCCACAGCTCAGGTTGGAGAATCTGTCCACAGGGCAACTATTATGCCATGTACACACGATCAGTACATCCGATGAGAACGGTCTGATGGACCGTTTCCATCGGTTAACCGATGAAGCTGACTGATGGTCCATTGCGCCTACACACCATCGGTTGAAAAAACGATCGGGTCAGAACGCGGTGACGTAAAACACAACAACACGCTGAAAAAAATGAAGTTCAATGCTTCCAAGCATGCGTCGACTTGATTCTGAGCATGCGTGGATTTTTAACCGATGGTCGTTCCTACTAACGATCGGTTTTGACCTATCGGTTAGGAATCCATCGGTTAAATTTAAAACAAGTTGGCTTTTTTTTAACCGATGGATAACTAACCGATGGTACCCCCACACGATCGGTTTGGTCCGATGAAAACGGTCCATCAGACCGTTCTCATCAGTTTAACCTATCGTGTGTACGCGGCCTTAGTCGTGCACTCCACAAATTTGGCCTTAAGGAGTGGCAAGAAGAAAGCCATTGTTTAAAGAAAACCCTAAGGCCTTGTACACGCGATCAGTCCAAACTGATGAAAACAGACTGAAGTTCATTTTTATCGGTTCACAGACTGATGGTCTGATGTGCGTACACACCATCAGTTCAAAAACCGATTGTGTCAGAACGTGGTGATGTAAAACACAACGACGTGCTGAAAAAAATGAAGTTTAATGCTTCCAAGCATGCGTCGACTTGATTCTGAGCATGCACGGGTTTTAAACCAATGCTTTTGCGTACTAACCATCGGTTTTGACCGATGGTCAGGCGTCCATCAGTCCGACTTTAAAGCAAGTTTTAAAACTTTGGACTGAAGGACAAAAGACTGATGGGCCATACACACGGTCGGTTTGGACCGATAAAACTGAACTTCAGTCCGTTTTCATCGGTTTGGACTGATCGTGTGTACGCGGCCTAAGAAGTCCCATTTGCAATTGGCAAGAATCCATGTGAGGGACACAGCAAACTTGTAGAATAGGGATGAGCTTCGAGCCGCAGAACACCCTGGAAAAGTCAATGGGAGAAATCTAAAGTGTTCATTTTAAAGGCTTATATGCAAGTTATTGTCATAAAAAGTGTTTGGGGACCTGGGTTCTGCCCCAGGGGAAATGTATCAATGCAAAAAAAGTAAAAAAAAAATGAGTTTTTTCGGGAGCAGTGATTTTAATAATGCTTAAAGTGAAACAATAAGAGTGAAATATTCCTTTAAATTTTGTACCTAGGGGGTGTGTAAAGTATGCCTGTAAAGTAGCGCTTGTTTCCCGTGCTTAGAACTGTCCCTGCACAAAGCGTCATTTCTGAAGAATAAAAAGTCATTTAAAATCACTGCTCCAGAAAAAACTGCCATTTTTTTTTTACTTTTTTTTTGCATTGATACATGTCCCCAGGGGCAGGACCCGGGTCCCCAAACACTTTTTATGACAATAACTTGCATAAAAGCCTTTAAAATTAACACTTTAGATTTCAAATGTTCGGGTCCCATAGACTTTAATGGGGTTCTAAAGTTCACACAAACTTTTGGTCTGTTCGCAGGTTCTAGTGCGAACCAAACGGGGGGGTGTTCGGCTCATCCCTAATGTAGAACAAGGCCCTATGGTCAGATGAGACCAAAATTGAACTTTTTGACCAATAAACAATATGCTATGTGTCGCGGAAAACTAACATTGCACATCACCCTGAACACACCATCCCCACTGTAAAACATGGTGGCAGCTTTTGTTCAGCAGGGACAGGTAAGCTGGTCAGAGTTGATGAAAAGATGGATGGAGCCAAATACAGGGTAATCTTAGAAGAAAACCCATTAGAGTCTGCAAAAGACTTGAGACTGGGGTGGAGGTTCACATTCCAGAAGGACAACGACCCTAAAAATACAGCCAAAGCTACAATGGAATGGTTTAGATAAAAGCATATTCATGTGTTAGAATGTCAAAGTCCAGACATAAATTCAATTGAGAATCTGTGGCAAGACTTGAAAATCGCTGTTCAGATGCTCTCCATCCAATCTGACAGAGCTTGAGCTATTTTGCAAGGAAGAATGGGCAAAAATGTCACTCTCTAGATGTGCAAAGCTGGTAGAGACATCCCCAAAAAGACTTGAAGCTGTAATTGCAGCAAAAGGTGGTTCTACAAAGTATTGATTCAGGGGGGCTAAATACAAATGCACGCCACACTTTTCACATATTTATTTGTAAAACAATTGAAAATCATTTATCATTTTCCCTCTACTTTACAATTATGTGCCACTTTGTTTTGGTCTATCACTATCACATAAAATCCCAATAAAATACTTACGTTCTTGGTTGTAAGATATCAAAATGTGGAAAATTTCAAGGGGTATGAATACTTTTTTTAAGGCACTGTATAGTAGATGTACTAGCAAGGAAAAACCTTGAAAAACCTAGCAGAAGTGTATAAAGCCAAAGAAAGAATGTTTGGGAGACAACAGGCCAACATTCGGCCCATGTGTATGTCAGTCGACTGACTCCCTCCCGATCAGCGCTCTCAGCCAATGGCCATCCCTCTATCAGAATAAAACAGCTCAGCAGGGGAACTCGCTGAACTAACCTTGCATGGTTAATACAGTGGCTCCAACCGGAGCTGTCAGGTTTTTTTCTGGAAACACAACTGTAGTGTAAGACCTCCTTTAGATGGATGTACTACAAGGTACACATGTACAAGGGCAGTATTTGTCTGCACAGGCATGTACAGATTTTCAATGCTACCCCATGCATGCAGTCCCATTCATGTCAATTTGGGATGCAGCAACTGCATGGATACAGTTGTGTGGGTGCCTTGCCCTAAACTGCACTCAGGGCCATTTACCCACATGGCTGTCAAATTGGGAGCAGCAACTGTGTCCCAATTGACATGAATGGTATTTTCTGCTCAGGAATGCACAGACCATTCCATGTGTGGACTAACACGACTGTACACTGTAGTATGCCGGAGTAAACAAGGCCATTAGAATGTTGTAAGGAAGTAATAATACAACAAAAGCTAAGGTGTCTGTTTATGAAGCAGTGAACAGCAGTGATCCCAGGGATCACCACTGATCACAGCCCATAAACAGTTTATGAAACAGAGATAATCGGGGGGAGAAGTGTTTGAATTTGTTCTCCCGCCAATTATCTCCACACACAGAGAAGTCTCATAGACTGACACAGTAACGGCCAGTTTATGAAGCTGTGATCTGAAAGCTTCACTGGCGATCTGTGTCAGAATTTACGCTCCCCGATTCACCATCTCAGAGGTGGTGAAGTGGGGAGTAAAGAGGGAATCCTGGGGGTTCTGAGGAGGAAGGAGGAAGATTTTTAACTTCCTTCTACCTCGTTCAGACCCCCCAACACTGTAAGCATGTCCCCCTGTCATATTTATGTGTATACATTGTGACAGGAAGTCAGGTAAATCTATGTGTGTTGTCATAGAAGGGAGATACATTTCTGCCTTGTTTAGACAATGCACCAATTACTATTAGGCATCGGCTGTAGAAATGGTCAGAGAGGTTTGGGGAGTTAGAAGCCTTCAGCTGTTCAAAATGAAGCAATTAAAGCCCCTATAAATAAAGCCTAATGGCCCATACACACGATCCGAATATCGGACGAAAATGATCGTCCGATGATGGATCGTACGATTTTTGGATCGTGTGTACACTACTTTCGAGAGCCGATCACGACCGTTCATCCGATATTTTTCGATCGGACAAGCGCGAAAATTTTCCTCGTACGATGTCAGATCGTACGATTTTCGTTTAGTCAGTACAGCCGTCGTCCGACAATACAATACAAATACATTACAACATGTGACATCACTTCCGATCTTTTTTTTCTGTCGTACGAGAATTTTCGTGAGTTTAATAACCTATTGGGCCAGATTCACGTATTCCAGAGCATCTTTGCTCTGGAGTAACGCTTCTGATTTGCGTTGCGCTGCCGAAATTTTAGGAGCAAGTGCTGTCATTCACGAAGCACTTGCTCCTAAAGTTGCGGCAGCGCATCACAAATGAGCCGGCGGAATTCAAATGTCGCGGGTACGGGGCGTGTAGTATGCTAACTACGCGCGATCCCGCCGCCAACGTACTGCGCATGCGTCGAGTGTCAAAACATCCCCGTGCGCATGCTCCAAAATCTGTGAATGAACGTCAATGACGTCACATTCCCATTCATGACCGTTTTACGCAAGCGACGTTTTTTTTTTTTTTTCCCGACGCGATGACGACGCCTATACCTAACATAGGATACTCCAGCCCCATGTAGGTATATCTATGCGCCGCGTATCCCGTCCGGAAACGTCGTATCGTCATTGCGTTGCGCCGGATTTCGATTGTGAATTGCCGATTTCCGCTCATTAACATATTTTTTGAGCGTAAATCGGCGGGAACGCCCCCGGCGCCATTTTTAAGTTGAAGTAACGATGCGATGGCGAAACTCAGTTACGCTGCTCGCATCGGAACTTCAACCCGGCGTTTCTTGTTTTCTGGTTACAGAAAACAGAAACGCCGGCTCAAAGCCACAGTTAGGCTGGCGGATCACTCGATCCGCCAGCGTAACCTTTGCTGAATCTGGCCCATTGTATTTTACTTGCGATTATTAAGCGAAAAAAGTCGTACGATCCATCGGCTGATATTCGGATCGTGTGTATGGGCCATAAGGATAACGGCTGATTTCTGCATCCTGGAGCTTTGGGAGTGAAGGAGCAGTCACATGCACTTCTGAAGAGGTGAGGTGCTGATGGATATTTCTGTGTGAGAAATATCCAAGAGACTTTTTCTGTTGTTTTCTGCTGTAGGACCAGCAGTGTCTGCCCAGCAGTACGCTGTGCCAGACCAGAGGCGTATCTAGTGAAAATAGCGCCTATGGCAAGCACTGAAACTGCTCCTCTGTCTAAACATTTGAAACCCATCTTTCAGATAACCTTAACAAAAAAAAAAAAACAGCTAACAAAACTAGTGAGATTTATCATCCCTCGTGATACCTTGGGTAGTGACATATCCTCTTTATGGAAAAATCTGGGGTTTATTAGACCCCTGATCCCTCCTCTGCCCTCCAAGGCCAGGTAAAAGCAGAACCAATACTGGAAGTGATGAAATCTTCATCACTTAAGGCCTCAGTTTTTCACAGAGGAGAGGGAGAAACTGATGTTCCTCCTTCTTCTTTGTGTGCTGCCAATCCGACCAGATGGAATGGGAGAGCCTTGGAGAACAGGGGAGGGCTATGGCTGAACACAGCAGGGATAGCGCTGCCATTGTCCATTAGCAAAGGTGCTGAAAAGGAGATCCTGCCTATGCTCGGGAGGAGGTAGGAAGAGAGCCTCAGACCCTGGTAAGTGCCTTGCTGCCCAGCCACTCAACAGCGCCCCCTTCATATGGCGCCCATGGCACTTGCCATGGCTGCCATACCCTAGATACGCCACTTTGCCAGACTCAATAGGTAGGTTCCTGTGTTGGGAAGGTAGACGCCCCAAGTGGAAAGGGTTTACTTTATGTTTTGTTTATGCTGTTTTTATGCTTGCACGTGTATCCAGCAATATGGAAAAATAAACCATATTATTTGCTTTCAATCCTCCTCAACTGCCTATTTGTACAGTTCAGCGTGTAGTGAACCTATCCAGGGGGTCACACACACCCACTACCGAGTTAATCCCTCACACATGGTGGAGTGCCGCGGTCAGTTAAAGTAAACCCAAAATGGAGGAGATGCTGAAACAGCTGATTATAGCAAATGCAAATCACCAACAGAGCATTGCAGCTCAACAACAGAGCATTGCAGCTCAACAACAGGTTCACCAAGAGAGCATTGCAGCTCACCGAGAGAGCCTTGCAGCTCAACAACGGGTTCACCAAGAGAGCATGGCAGCTCACCGAGAGAGCCTTGCAGCACAACAACAGGCTCACCAACAGGGCATTGCAGGCTTGGAACAGAGAAACCAGCAGCAAATGGTGGTCCGGAAACCGCAGACAAACTAGTAGACCTGGTCGAAAGGTACCTAGCAACTGAGAATTTGTCCTCTTCACCCAGAGACGCACAGACTTTTCACCCCAAGACCAGACCATCCCCACCTGTAGGTAAGACGGCATCAAGGGATGGGGGTGGAGGGAAAGACCAATGTGACTTTCTGACAGAGAGACGACAGTCCTTCTTTACAACCACATATACTGTAGTAAAGGGGAATGAGAAACCTTTATGTAGAATGTGCTTAGATGGTAAAGATGCTGTGGTATTGTTGGATTCATGTAGCCTGGTCACCTTAGTAAAAAGTGATTTAGTGGTGGGAAACACCTTACATCCTAGGAAAATGGCTGTAGTTTGTGTACATGGGGACACTCGAGAATACCCGGTGACTACGGTTTCCTTTGAAACGTCCCTCGGTAACTTCTGTCACCAAGTGGGTTTAGTTCCCCAAATGCCACATGATGCCATTGTGGGAAGGGATTTCCCAAAGTTTTGGGAGCTCTGGGATTGCCCAGATTCCCCAGTAAGTGGTTCTTCTGAGCCTGAAACCGCTACTCCAGAAACCTCTAACTGTGAGGATTCACCTGAGTTTCCGTTCTCAGTCTTAGCAGGGGAAACACCAGTCCCTAGGGAGGAGCCTGCTACCTCAGAAGAGGAACAGCGGCCGATAGGGTTTGATGACCTTGAGGTGCACAGAGAAAATTTCATCACTGAGCAATTGAGGGACCCCACATTGCTAAGAGCCCAGGAGAATGTAGTAAAGATTGATGGGGAGTTAGTTAACCCTGATGAGAGGGTTGCCCTTCCTTACTTCATTATTGAAAGGGACCTGTTATATCGAGTGTCACAGAGGATAGAGGACACCATTGAGCAACTGGTAGTGCCTAAACCGTACCGCAAGATGGTTTTGGAACTGGCCCATGGGCACATTCTTGGGGGACATTTGGGAGCAGAAAAAACCCGGGAGAGAATCACCCAGAGGTTTTATTGGCCTGGGATCACTAAGGAAGTGGAAATGTAATGCTCTTCCTGTCCAGCGTGTCAGATTACTGCACCCATGCCACATTTCCGCAGTCCGTTGGTACCCCTGCCCATTATCGAGGTCCCTTTTGAGAGGATCACCATGGACTTGGTGGGCCCCTTACTGAAGTCCACTAGAGGGCACCAGCACATCTTGGTAATAATGGACTATGCCACCCGTTACCCAGAAGCGATTCCTCTCCGAAACACCTCTGCTAAAACCATTGGCAAATAATTATTTCAGGTTTTCAGCCGTGTGGGTCTTCCTAAGGAAATCCTAACTGATCAGGGCACCCCGTTTTTGTCTAGGGTGACCCGAGAACTTTGTAAACTCCTGAAAGTGACCCAATTACGTACTTCAGTATATCACCCTCAAACAGACGGGTTAGTGGAAAGATTTAATAAAACTTTAAAACAAATGTTGAGGAAGGTGGTGGATAAAGACGGAAAGAACTGGGATTATCTGCTCCCTTATCTGATGTTTGCAATAAGAGAGGTTCCCCAGTCGTCCACAGGGTTCTCTCCGTTCGAGTTACTGTATGGGAGGCACCCTGGACATTGCCAGGGAAACGTGGGAAAGTGAGAGTTCCCCTCATCGAAGTGTGATTGAACATGTGGCACAAATGCAAGATAGAATTGCTCAAGTGATGCCGATTGTGAAGGCACATTTAGCCCAAGCCCAGTTGGCTCAACAGAGGATTTTCAATCGTGGGGCCCAGGTCCGTTCCTTTGCACCTGGTGATAGGGTGTTGGTGTTGGTCCCCACGGTCGAAAGTAAATTCCTAGCCAAATGGCAGGGTCCTTATGAAGTGTTGGAGAAAATGGGGGTGGTGAATTATAAAATTAGCCAACTGGGAAGACGAAAACCTGAGCAGATATATCACTTGAACTTGTTGAAATCATGGAAGGATAGAGAGTCCTTGGTCGCTGAGACTACCCGATTTTCTGCTCCATTTAGCCTGGCTGTCCCTGAAGTTGGGATAGCGGAGACTCTGTCCAAAACTCAGCGACAGGAGGCTAAAGAATTTGTGCTCCGTAATAGGGAGAAGTTTTCAGATTTGCCAGGTTGGCATGATATTATCACCACACCAGGGGAGAAGGTCAAGCCCTATAGAATTCCAGAAGCCCGGCGAGAGGCAATTCGCCAGGAAGTAAAAAAAATGCTTGAGTTGGGGGTGATAGAAGAGTCAAATAGTGATTGGTCCAGTCCCATTGTCTTAGTGCCCAAACCAGATGGAAGCTGGCGGTTCTGTAATGACTTTCACTGCCTGAATAAAATCACTAAGTTTGACACCTATCCTATGCCCCGCATAGATGACCTGATTGATCGCCTAGGCACAGCCCGGTACATGACGACGTTAGACCTAACCAAGGGTTATTGGCAAATTCCTCTCTCGGAGTCAGCCAGAGAAAAAACAGCCTTTGTAACTCCAGATGGATCTTTCCAATATCAGAGGATGCCTTTTGGGTTACAGAATGCTCCCGCCACATTTCAACGCACCATGGATAAGACCCTTCAGCCTCATCGAGCCTATGCTGCTGCATACCTCGATGACGTGGTCATCCACAGTGAGGATTGGGAGTCACACTTGCCAAAAGTTCAGGCTGTGTTGGATTCCATCTGGAAAGCCAGGTTTACAGCCAACCCGAAAAAATTTACCCTTGGGCTAGAAGAGGCAAAAAACCTAGAGTATACCATTGGGAGAGGTCTAATCAAGCCCCAAACAAACAAAGTCGAGGCTATTCAGGATTGGCCACGTCCCACCAACAAGAAACAGGTTCGCGCATTTTTGGGAATTGCGGGATATTATCGTCATTTTATTCCCCATTTTGCCTCACAGGCTGCTCCCCTGACCAATTTGACCAAAGGGAAGGAGTCTGTCATGACCAAATGGACTCCCAAAGCAGAAGCAGCTTTTCACGCTTTAAAACAGGCCTTATGTAGTCAGCCAGTTTTAAAATCGCCTGATTTTTCACGGGACTTTGTGGTTCAGACAGATGCCTCAAATGTGGGGTTAGGAGCTGTACTGTCCCAGGTTATCAACGGGGAGGAACACCCTGTTATGTACCTTAGCCGAAAGTTGAAGGCCCATGAAGAGAATTATGCTACCATTGAGAAGGAGTGTTTGGCAGTGAAATGGGCTTTGGATTCTCTCCGGTACTACCTCCTGGGTAGACAGTTTGAACTGGTGACAGATCATGCCCCATTGAAGTGGATGGCACAGAACAAGGAGACCAATAGGAGAATAAATGGTTCCTGGCCCTTTAGGAATTTAGTTTTTTCGTAACGCATCGCCCCGGTGTTAAAATGGGGAATGCAGATGGTTTGTCCCGAGTGCATGCGTGCCTGGCAACCTGTGTCCCAACCCTAGGGTTGAAACAAGAGGGGGGGGGGGGTATGTGACAGGAAGTCAGGTAAATCTATGTGTGTTGTCATAGACGGGAGATATATTTCTGCCTTGTTTAGACAATACACCAATTACTATTAGGCATCGGCTGTAGAAATGGTCAGAGAGGTTTGGGGAGTTAGAAGCCTTCAGCTGTTCAAAATGAAGCAATTAAAGCCCCTATAAATAAAGCCTATGGATAACTGCTGATTGCTGCATCCTGGAGCTTTGGGAGTGAAGAAGCAGTCACAAGCACTTCTAAAGAGGTGAGGTGCTGATGGATATTTTTGTGTGAGAAATATCCAAGAGACTTTATCTGTTGTTTTCTGCTGTAGGACCAGCAGTGTCTGCCCAGCAGTAGGCTGTGCCAGACTCAATAGGTAGGTTCCTGTGTTGGGAAGGTAGACGCCCCAAGTGGCAAGGGTTTATTTTATGTTTTGTTTTGTTTATGCTGTTTTCATGCTTGCACGTGTATCCAGCAATATGGAAAAATAAACCATATCATTTGCTTTCAATCCTCCTCAACTGCCTATTTGTACAGTTCAGCGTGTAGTGAACCCATCCAGGGGGTCACACACCCGCTACCGAGTTAATCCCTCACAACATATATATATATATATATATATATATATATATACATATATATATATATATATATATATATATATATATTAAGGCCCGGATTCACAAAGCACTTGCTCCGAGGTATCTCAAGATACTCCACGTAAGTGTAAATATGCGCCGTTGTATCTGTGCGCCATGCCCACAGAACTAAGATACGCCTAAAAACTGACAATGGGTGATTGCGCAAATAATGAAGACACAAATAGTATTACATAGATAGAACTCAATAACTGTAGGTATTCCTATACCCACTAAAGTGCAAAGTGCCAACAAAGGTGCATCAGGGACAAAGTCCAAAAAAAGTGCAAAAAAGCATCAAAAGTGCAGTAATAGTTCATGTGGTGAAAAGATGTGATTGGTATGTCCACTAATCCGAGAGATGTGAGGAAACACCACACACAGGGTCTAGTCTCCCAGACCTCTCACCTCCAGCCAATAGATACAGGCTTTAAGATGATCCTCATGGAGTAGCTCTTTGGGGAGTCCTGTTCACCACCACAGATCGGTGGTGGAGATGGTACCTCCAACCAATATATACAGGCTTTCAGATGATCCTCATGGAGTAGCTCTCTAGGGGTTCCTGCTCACACCAAAGTTCGGTGGGGGAGGTGGTGCCTATGATCTCAGTGGTATAAACGAAAGAGAGAGAGGGGAGAAGACAAAGGCCTCCAATGGTGTATTATCCTTGGTATAACAGATTTATTTAAAAAATTGCACTTACAAACAGAAGAAATGTAATTGCGTATCAGACAGCGGCGACCGTGACGCTCGTAGCACGTCTCTCCATCCTTCCCTACGCGTTACGACACACAATCACGTGTCTTCATCTGGGGCATTAGATTGGCTGTGTAACAGTTCCATTTAACTATGCGGACCGGAAGTGTTACATCCGCCATTTTATCGTAGTCTGCCATCGCCAAAGGCAGCATATTGCGATTATGGATGTCCGCATAGACAAGTGTAAACGGAATACTGTTTAGAATCTACGTGACAGCACTAAAAATCTGGTTTAAAAAAACGGGGGTTCTGCTAATCAGAACATAAATTTAAATTAAAAGTTCCAAGATACTGTAAATGGGTATTGTACATATCTTTAGCAGCTCTAGGCTTGCGGGTCCAATGTCCCATATATGTCGCCATCTAGCGTATAAATAGAGGTACAACACACTGATCCAAACAAGTTTGGAGATCTATGTAAACAGATCTATTATTATACCTCCGCGTACATATTTCCAACATCCCACATCTATGTGATGACCATGCAGATCATAATAAAATATCTATACAGATATATATAAAACACAAATATACATATATATATAAAAGGAGGTATAATAATAGATCTGTGTACATAGATCTCCAAACTTGTCCAAGGATAATACACCATTGGAGGCCTTTGTCTTCTCCCCCCCCCGCCCCCCTCTCTCTCTTTCGTTTATACCACTGAGATCATAGGCACCACCTCCCCCACCGAACTTTGGTGTGAGCAGGACCCCTAGAGAGCTACTCCATGAGGATCATCTGAAAGCCTGTATATATTGGTTGGAGGTACCATCTCCCCCACCGATCTGTGGTGGTGAATAGTGTTGAGCGGAATACGCCATATTCGATTTCGCGATATTTCACGAATATATAGAAGAATATTCGTGAAATATTCGTTAATATCGAATATTCGTGATATTTTATCAAAAAAAAATTTGGCAACACGCGAAAACGGAGATCATTTCCTGGATTACTAAACTAATATGCACTAAACACTAACGCTACTTACACAAACTTATATGACTAAACTAAAGCTAATTTTTTTTTTATACACAAAACACAGAGACTAAACACACACTAAACTAAGCTACCTTAAAGAAATGTACACTTACACTAACTACACAGAAATCTATCTAACACTAAGCTACACTAACCTGGACAAAACAACACAAATCTGAGCTTTTAGAAAAGCTGTTGGGTCTTTTGCTTTGAAAAAAGCATTTGGTTTTAGAAGCACTATAGGAAGCACAATGCTAAGCTCTAAGATCGCAATACACACGAAAAACGCACAGAAACACTCCACTCTCTCTAGCCCAGGCATCCTCAAACTACGGCCCTCCAGCTGTTGCGGAACTACAAATCCCATGAGGCATTGTGAAACTCTGACATTCACAGACATGACTGAGCATGATGGGAAATGTAGTTCCTGAACAACTGGAGGGCCATAGTTTGAGGACCCCTGCTCTAGCCACCTTGTGAATCTGCACTGAAATACTGCTGGGAGTGATCTTATATAATGGTCATGCAGGCAGGTTCCTATTGGTTGCTATGGAGGTTGCTAACCTCTGACAACTGTGGTAGGAGAACTCTGATTGGCTTTGATGCAAAAGAAGGGCAGAGAAAGTATTCGCGAATATTTGTAATACGAATATTCGCATTGCGAATATTCGGCAACATAAAAGGATCGCCTCAGCTACTCGGCCCAGGGTCTCTAATCATACCAGCAATGCTTTTAGACGTCGATGGAGATCACTAGGATGTGATCTGTTTTAAAAATAAATTTGAAAAAATACGAATATTCGCAATAGCGAATATTCACCGCGATATTCAAGTTATTCGCGAATACTCGAATATGCAATATTCGTAACGAATATTCGCAATGCGAATATTCTTGAGCAACACTAGTGGTGAACAGGACTCCCCAGAGAGCTACTCCATGAGGATCATCTTAAGGCCTGTATCTATTGGCTGGAGGTGAGAGGTCTGGGAGACTAGAAGCCTAGAGCTGCTAAAGATATGTACAATACCCATTTACAGTATCTTGGAACTTTTCATTTAAATTTATGTTCTGATTAGCAGAACCCCGTTTTTTTAAACCAGATTTTTAGTGCTGTCACGTAGATTCTTAACAGTATTCCGTTTACACTTGTCTATGCGGACATCCATAATCGCAATATGCTGCCTTTGGCGATGGCAGACTACGATAAAATGGCGGATGTAACACTTCCGGTCCGCATAGTTAAATGGAACTGTTACACGGCCAATCTAATGCCCCAGATGAAGACACGTGATTGTCGTAACGCGTAGGGAAGGACGGAGAGACGTGCATCAAGTGACGTGCTACGAGCGCCACGGTCGCCGCTGTCTGATACGCAACTACATTTCTTCTGTTTGTAAGTGCAATTTTTTAAATAAATCTGTTATACCAAGGATAATACAACATTGGAGGCCTTTGTCTTCTCCCCCCCCGCCCCCTCTCTCTCTTTCGTTTATACCACTGAGATCATAGGCACCACCTCCCCCACCGAACTTTGGTGTGAGCAGGACCCCCTAGAGAGCTACTCCATGAGGATCATCTGAAAGCCTGTATATATTGGTTGGAGGTACCATCTCCCCCACCGATCTGTGGTGGTGAACAGGACTCCCCAGAGAGCTACTCCATGAGGATCATCTTAAAGCCTGTATCTATTGGCTGGAGGTGAGAGGTCTGGGAGACTAGACCCTGTGTGTGGTGTTTCCTCACATCTCTCGGATTAGTGGACATACCAATCACATCTTTTCACCACATTAACTATTACTGCACTTTTGATGCTTTTTTGCACTTTTTTTGGACTTTGTCCCTGATGCACCTTTGTTGGCGCTTTGCACTTTAGTGGGTATAGGAATACCTGCAGTTATTGAGTTCTATCTATGTAATATTATTTGTGTCTTCATTATTTGCGCAATCACCCATTGTTTATTTTATCACTATTGGTGCTGTGTATGTACTTTTGTGTTTGCTGCATTTTTAACACTGGTTTTAGAGAGACTGTATTTAGTAGTGCAGAAGCCCCACTTGTTTGATTCGCCTAAAAACTGGCTTCAGTCCACCGACGTAACTTGCCTAGGCCAGCGTATCGTGGGCGCATAGTTACACTGGAGGCATCTGGCGCTCCCATTGATTTCCTATTTAAATATGGAAATGAGGGAGATATGTCGATTCACGAACGTACTTGCGCCCGGCGCATAATATACGTGGTTTGCGTAAGTCGTAAGTTGCGCCTCCCCATATAGGAGGCGCAACTCATGTAAAGGAATGGGCCAGGTATCGAATGCCGTCGAATTTTAGTAGTTTTCGTTGTACGTGAATACGGCGTAGGTTACGTTCACGTCGTAGGCAGTGTTTCGACGTATCTTAGGCAGTTGTTTTGAAGTGATTGTGAGTGTGCTGCCCCAATAGGGGCATAGAATATGAGATGCATAGCCTTAGTTAACCACTTAAGGACCCCCGCACGCACATATACGGCCACAGAATGGCACGTACAGGCACAAGGGCGTAAATTTACGTCCCCGCCTAAGTGCGGTTCGGGGGTCCCATCGGGACCCCCTCCGCGGCGTGCGGGGGTCCCCCTGGCTCCGGGAGCGATCCGGGATCTGGGGGCGGATGTCGGCGAATACCCGCCCCCCCGCGATCGCTCCCAGCCAATGGGAGCGCGCTCCCAACCTGTCACTTCCTCCTCCTGTGTTTACACAGGAAGGAGGAAATGATGTATTCTCTCATCGCAGCGCTGTTTCCCAGCGCTGCTGATGAGAGAAGACATCACAAGTAAGTGTGCACCAACACAACACTGACACACACTCACATAGGCATATTAACCCCTTGTGATCGCCCCCCCCCCACCCCCCTGTCACAGTGTCACTGAATGCAGTGATCTAATCACTGCATTTAGTGTCAGTGTGACAGGCAGTGTAAAAAACAGTTAGTGTTAGGTTCAGGATAGCCCCCCCACCCCCCCTAATAAAGTTTTAACCCCCTGATCACCGCCCTAGTTAACCCTTTCACTCCCTATTGCCAGCGTCACTAAGCGATCATTTTTCTGATCGCTGTATTAGTGTCGCTGTTCCCGCTAGGTAGCTATTTTTTTTTTCTTGCGATTTTTTTTTTTACTAAAGACATGTGGCTAAATAAATTTTGGCCTAAATGTTTGACTAAAATTTAGTTTATTTGATTTTTTTTTTAACAAAAAGTAAAAAATAGTGTTTTTTTTTCAAAAATGTCGCTCTATTTTTGTATATAGCGCAAAAAATAAAAATCGCAGAGGTGATCAAATACCACCAAAAGAAAGCTCTATTTGTGGGAAGAAAAGGACGCAAATTTTGTTTGGGAGCCACGTCGCACGACCGCGCAATTGTCTGTTAAAGCGACGCAGTGCCGAATCGCAAAAACACCTTGGGTCATTTACCAGCGTATTGGTCCGGGTCTTAAGTGGTTAATATTAGCATTGTTATATAGATTAGAGTTATATAGTGTGGTTTGCCTAACTATTTTCTCATAGCTAAATCTATGTGTTATCCTATGCTGCCATCTAGTGGCCCTTTGTTGCAATGTACATGTTTTCTGTAATTCCTCATTAGTTATCACATATTTTCCAGTTTATGAATGCCCCTCCCTACTTCCTGTGGGTAGTACTTCCTGTGTCATTCCCTCAGCTAGCAAGCCACATGTACAAGGACACACATGTATCTGCACGGTACTTGGGAAAGGCATCATCTTTTGACCGCACAATACTATTACAATTCATCTGCTGTTCCTGTTATCTGCTGTAACCCCTGAAGTTAAAGAATAAACAACACTTTTGAATGAATCGGTATTGACGAGTTCAGCTATCTGACAAGGATTGTCCACAGTGAGTATATCTGCTTATACAGGTCAGGCATAAAGGTCTCTGAAAGCCCACCCCAAATTGTAAGGTATAAAGTACTGACCCTTGGTATGATGTCCTGTCTGGTACCAGGAGAATGATTTTAGCCCTTGCAGTAACGAGACTGAGACGATAATAGGCTGAATCATTCTGATGTAATATGGCGCGAACAGTTTCTTTTATAAAAAACATATAGAGATTCAAAGGAAATACACAAGTACATGTCTTAACATCATTGGTTAATACACTGTTCCTGGGCGGACGCCCCCCTTTTGGGTGATGCTGCTAAAATATCATTGGTTAAAAGTTACCGTTATCTATTGCTTAAGTTAGAACTCGTCTCATGATTAAGGCTGGTATATATGTCAACCGCAACAAACTGGTTATAGAAACCACAAAACTTAGGTCACAAGACATTCAAACTGACTACTACTATATTTGGTCATCACAAGAATTGCTCATGTCATTCTGATATACAGACAGCATATATGCAATATATGGACAACTTATGTTAACCCTTAACATCCCCACAATCCCCTCTTAGAATCCAAATAATTCTAAATTATGTGGTTCTCCTTCTCCATCCTTCTTTTATCATGATACATGTTCAGATAGGTTCTATTCGCAGCTGCTGGGTCGGGTGTTCGGGACATTTTAACAACTATGCACATTATAAGCCTATAACAAGCATATAAGAGTAAAACAAAAAGAATAATCATAAAGATGGCCAGGGCAGCACTTTTTAACCATGTCAGCATTCCCGCTCCAAGGCTTAAGTTTGCAAAAGGATCCCAGGTTTTGGCAATATTCCTAGCTTCATCTTGTAATTTGTTTACTTCTTTTCGGTGTTGTGCAATTACATCATAATAATCTGGCACCTTGATACTTGTGTTATGGAACCAGGTGCAACACTCATAATCTTCTGTGTTCTCACATAAACCAGTTAGAGCGGCGCTCATGCTCTCAATGGCTAACTCATGTAATTCTAATTGCTTCCTAATTGCTCTAGTTTCTATGTTTAATTTAGTAATATCATTGGAGTTCTTCTCCATGATTTCATCAATAATTCCCGCATATTTATTCACCCTTTTCATTAAGTCTATTCCCCATCCACTCCATGAAGGGAACCATGCCCATGCCATATCTTTCTCCTGGAACAAATCCCGTTTCCCACAATATTTAAGGGGATATCTGGGGTGCATGCTGGTCTCTAATAGATGTCTTCCCTTATCATCCCCTAACACACCCATTATAGGGATCAGCGATGCAAGGTAACACCATCCCTGGGGATCTATGGGAATCCATGGATGGCATGTTTTCCCACAACAAATGTAAATATTGTTCCCTAAAGCTAAAGGTCGCTTATTGAATATTGACATCATTTTGTCAAAAAGACTGGAAAAGGTTAGACTCGCCAATAACTGGCCCACTGGGGAGGTGGAACTGGAGCTAAGAAAGTTCATTAGAGTGATGTTTAGGGCAGGTTCTGAAGTGTGAAAGAAAGGGCTTTCAATTGAAGTCATTGAAAAGTTAATTTTAGCTTGTTGGCAAACTTCAGCCCCCCTTGTGGAATTCCCCAACCTAAAACACCAGTCTGGGAAATAACTTCTACTCATGATTTGAAAAGTAGGGGTATCATTTGAAAACATTCTTGTGACATTGGTAAGGACGAGGGGAGGTGTGTTGTTAAGGAAAGGGGTGACGTTTAGAGGTACTGCCATTAGGGGAATCCTAGTAGTGCTAGGATGGAGCTTGCTACATATCCAACATTTTTCATATCCAGATTTCTGGGCATAGGCATATTTAAACTTTAATAATAACATTTTGTCTGTAAAACCCTCTGAGTTCTCATTTCTCTTGTGTCTATCATGTGTGTTATTGGTATTGTCCTGTTGTGGAGTGTTGGGATTTCCACAAATGCCCTTTATATGTCCCAAATCTTCAGGGTGATAGATACAGTTAGTTATCAGCCAAACTGGCAGGAATACGATTAGGACAGTCCAAAATAGGAGGCACAAGGCTTTCCCAGAAGTCTGTGGTGAAATAAGCGATGTCATCTTGTCGGAGGTCAGGGCTATCAGCCCTCGTTATTACCTCAGATCCAATTTGTGGGAGGTCGGAGTCATTTGCTCCCGTTAGTACCCCTTGTTGGAGGATTGGGCTTTCCCCTTTGTTTTGGTCATCTGCATCAACCGGTTCTGCTCTCAGTCTTGCTCTGGGGACCAATTTCACTCTGGTGGCATGGATCCAAGTTGGGCTTCCTTCAGTCAACACGGCGGTACGGGTTATGGCCACAATACTTGTTTCTGGACCATAGGCGAAATCCTTGGCCTTCTTATCCTTTGTCAGGTGTTTTACTACCACTACATCTCCTGGTACAATTTTTTGCTCTATCTCATCTAGTTTAGTTATCAATGTCCTAACATAGTGATCCTGTATTTGTTCTAAATCTCCTTCCTGTAAGGCCAGGGGTTTCTTTGCCCATGGGGTGGGAAAGGGTCTTCCCATTAGTATTTCAAAGGGTGACATCCTTAAAGATTTGTGGGGGGTCATTCTAATCTCTGCAAGAATGATGGGTAACACTTCCTTCCATTTGTGGAAGGTTCCTCCAGTAGCCTTCCTTAACTTGTCTTTGAATGTTCAATTCATTCTCTCAACAACCCCTGAACTTTGGGGGTGATATGGGACATGAAATTTCCATTCTATCCTAAGGGCCTTAACTAATTCTTGATTAATCTTTGAAGTGAAGGCCGGTCCCTGATCACTGTTTATCTCTAATGGGCATCCCCACCTGGGAATAATATATTGAGTTAGAATTCTTGCTACTGTCTTTGCATCCTCAGCCTTTGTGGGATATACCTCTGGCCATCGTGAGAACATGTCCACAATAACCAAAGCATATTCCTGTCTTCCTTTGTCACGGGGAATGTGTGTGAAGTCGATTTGGAGATGAGTGAATGGGGTTGTTGGATACTTGAGGTGTTGGTGAACTGCCCGATTAGGGTTGTTAGGATTTGCCCGGAGGCATGTGATGCACCTCTGCACAAACCCAGCTACTAACTTGTCAACGTCTATAATGTAAAAATCATTTTTAAGCAACAGTAGCGTTGTAGCTTTACTGTTGTGGCCTACCCCATGGTACTGGGCTATAAAAAGTGGTGCACTAGCCTGTGGGATGCATGGTTTCCCCTCTTTGCAAATTAGTCCACTCTTTGGACTCTTTTGCAACACTGGATAACACCAGTCATTTAGATCTGTGTCACTTGCCGAGTACTGGAGTTCCACTATCATTTGTGTGTCATCTAACGAGGGTGGTGTTAGTATGGCCATCTGTAGAGTAGCTGGTTTTTGTAGTGCGGCTCCCTTTGCTGTTCTATCTGCCAAGGCATTGCCCCTGGAAATCGGATCTCCGCCCCCCGTGTGTGCCCTACAATGTAGTATGGCTATCTCTGAAGGGAGGTGGACTGCAGCTAGTAGATCATTGATCAACTGGGAGTGAGAAATTATTTTCCCATCCGCTCCTATGAACCCTCGTCTGGCCCAGATAACGCCGTGGTCATGGACCACGGAGAAGGCATACTTTGAGTCTGTGTAAATGGTGACAGGCTGTCCCTCGAACAACTGGCATGCTCTGGTCAAGGCTATCAGCTCGGCAGCCTGAGCCGACTGATAGGGGATGGGTTTTGCTTCATGTATGCAGTCAGGTAAACTTACAACGGCATATCCTCCGTTGTATGTGGTGTCGTTTGATCTTGTGCATGACCTATCCACAAACACAACATGTGAATCTGGTATGGGCACGGTTGCCATGTCTAGTCTAGGGGAAGTCTCTGTTGTTACAGAAGTCAAACAGTCATGGTCTTGTGGAATGTCATCTGTCTCACCTTTCAATCCCAATAATGCATTTAAGATAGGGGCAGGGCCTGCATTTGGGGAACAGTATCTGATTGACAAGGATGTATTTCCTAAGAGGATGACTTCGTATCCACTTAGACGTTGGGCTGACATATGCTGGGTGTGTATCCCTCTTAGAAGATGGATGACATGATGGGTAGTGTAAAGTGTGGTGGGGTGGCCCAGGGTGAAAACTACTGACATTTCCACCACCATTGCACATGCCGCTAGGGCTCTCAAACAAGCGGGCATACCTTGTACGGAAATTGGCATTACCTTCGAAAAAAAAGCTACGGGTCTAAACTTTCCTCCGTGTTCTTGTGTCAGTACCCCCGCCATGGTTTTACAGTTGTCCCTTGCATATAGCTGAAATGGCTTTACATATTCAGGCAGGCCCAAAGCAGGACTACACATCATTGCTAACTTCAACTTTTCAAAAGCGTTTAACATTTCTTGTGACCATATTATATTTTTTGGTTTGTCTGACAGTGTACATTGCCTCAAAATGTTGTCATAGTAAGAACAGTCCGGTATCCACTGTCTGCAGTAATTTATCATACCCAGAAAAGATAGCATTTCTTTCTGAGTGATTGGGTTGACCAGGCCCATGACAGATTGGATACGGCTAGGACTGATTTTCCTACTCCCTTGACTGAGGACAAAACCAAGATATTCAACTTCCTCTTTACACCATTGTAACTTTTTGGGTGAAACTTTGTGCCCACATTCATATAACCAACCTAACAACGATAAACAATCTTACCTGCAGGGCTCCTGTGATAGATTACAAACGAGGAGATCATCCACGTATTGTAACAGGACGGAACCTTGGGGGGGGTGCCAGGGTTTTAATGTAGCTTGGAGGACTATGCTGTACACTACAGGTGAATCAGCATATCCCTGGGGCATACGGCACCAGGTGAGTTGTTGACCCTCGAAGGTGAATGCAAACAGAGGCCTAGTGTCCTCGTGTACTGGTATACTGAAAAAGGCGTTTTTCAAATCAATTACAGAAAAATAGGTGGCTTGTGCAGGGATGGAGGAAAGGAGAGAGGTGACATCTGGCACTATCGGGGCAAGAGGGATGATTAAATTATTTATAGCCCTTAGGTCTTGAACAAATCTGACACTACCGTCTGGTTTGGAAACAGGGTTGATAGGGGTACTATATGCAGAGCAGATAGGGGTCAAGATTCCCTTCTCTAAAAAGTCCTGTATCATAGGTCTGATTCCATCTAGTTTCTCTTTTGACAAAGGGTATTGTTTATGAAACACTGGTTGAGCACCTGGTTTCAGGGTAGCCCGATAGGGGGTACAATCAATGAGACCGGTGTCAAAATCGTTCTGTGACCATATGCCGTTATCAACGGTGAGTAGTTCATCGGAAAGCGGTAGACTGACAAAAATGGGACGGGTTATAGGTATCACCTTAGATTCCACACTGAGTCCGTCCAGACCTGAGTGGATACTAAGTTCTAGTTTTCCAAAAAGATCCCTTCCTAGCAAATTTACCGGACAACCAGGGATAATCTTGAAAACATGATTCATGACAAATGTTCCATCTGGAGTATGGACAGGGAGCAAAGTCGTTTCATAGGTTTTGGTGGTTATCCCATTTATTCCCATTGAAGGATCAGACCTTTTCAGGGGACCTTGGTATTGATCCCTGCACAGAACACTGGTATTTGCCCCTGAGTCCACCAACAATTTAACATACCTCCCTTCGACTAGAAGTGCAATAAATGGTGATTCTTCCCAACTGTCAGTGATCTGTGCAAAGGCATGGGAGCAATCCTCCGGGCCTCGTCAACGTGGGTGTTGAGTCCAGTCTATGTCAAATCTAGGTTGGGTATTTGTCTTGGTCAGGCCAGGGTTCTGGTCTTGGGAATTGGCCCTTCTGTCAGGTAGGGGGTAATTTCTGGCCCAATGGCCGGAACGGCCGCAATTGTAACAAGGTCGGTCCTGTGCGTTTCTATTCATGTGATCCCTGTCCATGTTACTGCGATTAAATGACTGTCCCCTCTCTGGTCTCCTACCTCTGGTTTGTCTATAATTGTCAGGGTTTCTTCTTCCCTGATAATTATGAGTAGAAACAGTGGGTTTCTTTACATCGAAGACCCCTGCTGCTTCTTTTTGGTGGAGATGTTCTTCAAACTGTTTTTCCGTATCAGAGGGCCATATTGACACAGCTTGTTTAACTGTGAGACTAATGTGTGATGAGAGGTTGCTAATAAAAGTGGAAATGAGCAATTGTTCATTATCCGCTTTTGGGAGACCGGCATCTTCCGTCCAGCATTTCACAAATCTTTTCCAGAATTCAAGTACTCCTTCTCCGGGTTTCTGTTTGCAAGAAACAGCAACAGGGAGGATCGGGACTTGAAAACTTCTATCATATGTGCCTCTAATTCTACCCACATTTGCTTCTGCCCCTCTTCCGTATTCAAAGGGTAAGTATTTGCAGTTTGCTTTGCGAGGTCCATGATACTGATAACAGGAAGTGTCAGGAACCTTATCCCATTTCCATCTGGAATGGGTTTCTACAATTCCATCAACTATCAGTCTCATATCTTCCTGTGTGAAATTCCTCCCCTTGCATGCCTTCTTTAGATAACTTATGCAACCTTTTGGTGCTATATTGGGTTTGGGGCAATGTTTTAAAATCCTATTAATATCTTCAATATCCATAGGCTTTTTCAATAACTGATCCCCAACCGTCATAAAAGGCATATGGGTCACGTTTCTTGTGGTCCCTGACCGATTACGATTGGGACTGAGAATTTCTCCGAGTCTTGTACTATTTATAAAATCTACCACTGCTGACCCTGTGGTCCCACCACTAGCTCCCCTATTTTCATCTGGATCCTCCCCCTCTGATCCCTCCTGTCCTGAACTGTCGGGTATCAGAACTGAAGGGGCTGAAGTTTGGACTGTTGGTATTTGAACTGTAAGAGTAGAGGATTGCGTGGGCATTGGTTGTTGGGATCCAGGGTGTATTGGGGCAGTAGGAGCGGGACGATTTTGGTTATTTCCAACTACTCCTGAAATTATTTCTTCTTCAGTGAATTGTGGATATAGGGCTTGGTATTTGGGGGGTGGAATGGGGTTTATGCCAGAAGTTCCCTTCTTAATACATAATTTCTCTAACTCATATCTTTTTGAGTGATCTATGGGTTTGGGGCGTTTAGAATTGGGTCTGGGTCTATCATACCAATAGGGGGCAACTTCTAACCATTGCTCCCCCCCATGTCTCATATAATCCTGGTCCCATTGTGGGTCCGGACCATAATATGGCCATGCGCTTTGATCTCCTAAACACAGTCCCTTCACCATATCCAAATGGAACAGGTCATTTGCCCCGTCCCTAGGGAAGGGTGAACAACTGTGTAATCCCTCTGTCCATCCCGCTATATTATCCACCCAGGGATTAATAAGAAAATAATCCGTGCCTCCTACTCGGGCAACGTATTCTTTGCAGGTTTCTTGGACATTGGGGGGAGGGTAGGAGGTAATTTTACTATGTTTGGTCCCCATTGGTTCAAACAACGGCGTTCGTCAGTGAGATAAACACACCCTAATCTGTGACCAATTGTAGTATCAACACAATCAAAATCGTCGTGCCAATCACACTGGAAGCACGACCCCACTTTGCTTGGATTAAATATGGTACAAATCTTATTGGGAATTCTAACTATTGCCTGGATAATAGAATTCTTATAGGTATTATCAATATTTTGCAAAATGTAAGTAACTCGTAGTTCTTTATCTATACATAACTGGCAGGTCATTTGTAGTAGAATATTGGTTTTGATATATATTCACAATGAAAATTTATTGCGTTTTGGTGCCTAAGTGCTCAGTCTATGTTACGTGCCAATCGGTATGCAATTTCACTGTATGTTGGCAGATTGCATGCTGATTGTAAGCTAACAGATCTGCCAGACAGAGATCTGTGTGTATGTGTGTGGTTCAGCAGACCAGTCTGCGGACAAGCTGTTGGGTGGTGGCAGGCTATGGTTTATTGTGTGCCTGGTGTGGGGACAGTGGAAATAGTGATTAACACTGGGATTCAAGCTTACAGGATAGCTGGAGGAACACTAGAAGTGTGTAGTAATTGCTAGACTGTGTCCCAACCCTTAGCGTGCACCAGATTGTATGTAAGATTTGTATCTGCTTGTGTGTGGTCAGCTAGTTGGATTGGGGTGGAGTCTCCCTCTAGTGGTTAGTGGTGGTCAAAGATAATGCGGGCTGTGAAGTATCACAGCCAGTCTTACGTGCTTAGTAGAAATTCCTTCTTATTCTTTTAGTTCCTCATATAGCCCCGTCACGAGACGCTCGCTTGTGGTTAGAAATTTGTCACTGACAAGTGTGATCGTGACAGGTTGTCTTTCTGGAAAATTTACCCTGCAACCTAAATACTGTTTTACTTTCTTTGGGAGGGATTATTAAAACTAACTTGGCAGATTTTTAAATTCCACTCAGTTATATTAAATACTAAACACATTTTACATCAAGGACAAGTTATACAAATCACACAGACGCCTGGCTCAGTATCACTTGCTTTCATCAACCGTGGGTCATATAGCTTTCGCCTAGCCACGGAGATGGGGCGTCTTATACGTTTGCCAAACACGTCTCAAAGCAGTCCTTGGCTTAGCTCACCTTCTAAGCACCTGTACCGCACAAACAGATAATTTCTTATTACTCTAAAATTCTTAATACTTTAAACAACAATATATTACTTAATACTTTAAACATCAATATTTTAGGCGATCATACCAAGGGTATATCTATGTCTCCCTGAGGCTTATCTTATCTGGACATCTGGACATCCCTGATGTCTTATCCAAAACCCTTACACGTCGTGTCCTAGACACGATTCTTATCACAGTCCCCGGGGAAATTTCTCGCGCTAAAGGTATGTCACTTGATACAAATCAATTAGTGAAAGTTAATCAACTAATTAATTGATTGATTAAAAATAGTGACAACAAAATTACATAAATGAATGAACAAAAATATCCAGCAGCAACAATAAACATGTGATATACATGAAAAAGACAAAATAAAAATAAAAAAGTTGCGCTCAGAAAGCACAATATGACATTGTGAAGAAAAATAAATAAATAAATACATAAATGAATAAACCACATCTAATTATAAATAAAGTCCATAAATGGTGATATGATCAAGTGTAATAAGAGTAGTTCATTTTACAACCCAATCTTAGTTAGTCCATATGAGCTGGTATCACAGAAATATAATTGAACGGTATGTTTAAACAAATGTCCAATAATAACCAAAGAGCAATGATGGCCGTAGATTAAAATATCCTGGAAAAAGAATCACTGTCGATCTCATAAATTTCTGCAGACACATCAAAAGTGAGTAAAGATGTACTCTTACCAGATCCTGGTGTTTACAGGCATATCAATCCACTGGCATCTGAAGGGGGAGATCACCTCGACCACTTGCAGTACATCCACATAGGATTGATGGATTCCACTGGAACGAATACTTCCCACTGGTATAGACTCCTCGTCCAGTTCAAAGAACCGAGGGGGAGAAAAAACGAGGGCTCGCAATGGTGAAATACTTCCAGGAAGTTTTATTAAAAAATGTGCAGCAGTTTACACATTCAAAAATAGCGGCTAAACAAATATAAAAACAAAGCAGCAGCAGAAATATTTACGTGCGCCCGCGCTTCCGGGGTCACGTTTAACGCGGTGACGTTAGTGCGTGGCTCCGCCCTGACCGGTTTCGTCACAAAATGACGTTGTCAAAGGGCACGTGCCCTTTGACAACGTCATTTTGTGACGAAACCGGTCAGGGCGGAGCCACGCACTAACGTCACCGCGTTAAACGTGACCCCGGAAGCGCGGGCGCACGTAAATATTTCTGCTGCTGCTTTGTTTTTATATTTGTTTAGCCGCTATTTTTGAATGTGTAAACTGCTGCACATTTTTTAATAAAACTTCCTGGAAGTATTTCACCATTGCGAGCCCTCGTTTTTTCTCCCCCTCGGTTCTTTGAACTGGACGAGGAGTCTATACCAGTGGGAAGTATTCGTTCCAGTGGAATCCATCAATCCTATGTGGATGTACTGCAAGTGGTCGAGGTGATCTCCCCCTTCAGATGCCAGTGGATTGATATGCCTGTAAACACCAGGATCTGGTAAGAGTACATCTTTACTCACTTTTGATGTGTCTGCAGAAATTTATGAGATCGACAGTGATTCTTTTTCCAGGATATTTTAATCTACGGCCATCATTGCTCTTTGGTTATTATTGGACATTTGTTTAAACATACCGTTCAATTATATTTCTGTGATACCAGCTCATATGGACTAACTAAGATTGGGTTGTAAAATGAACTACTCTTATTACACTTGATCATATCACCATTTATGGACTTTATTTATAATTAGATGTGGTTTATTCATTTATGTATTTATTTATTTATTTTTCTTCACAATGTCATATTGTGCTTTCTGAGCGCAACTTTTTTATTTTTATTTTTATTTTTATTTTTATTTTTATTTTATCACAGTCCCCGACTGAGAATTATTAGGAATACAGGAATTGATCCGAGCCTTTCCGACAGACGAAAGGAGATCCCCTGCATCCCGGACGAGCCCCCAAACTGAAAGCCCACCCCAAATTGTAAGTTATAAAGTACTGACCCTTGGTATGATGTCCTGTCTGGTACCAGGAGAATGATTTTAGCCCTTGCAGTAACGAGACTGAGACGATAATAGGCTGAATCATTCTGATGTAATATGGCGCGAACAGTTTCTTTTATAAAAAACATATAGAGATTCAAAGGAAATACACAAGTACATGTCTTAACATCATTGGTTAATACACTGTTACTGGGCGGACGCCCCCCTTTTGGGTGATGCTGCTAAAATATCATTGGTTAAAAGTTACCGTTATCTATTGCTTAAGTTAGAACTCGTCTCATGATTAAGGCTGGTATATATGTCAACCGCCACAAACTGGTTATAGAAACCACAAAACTTAGGTCACAAGACATTCAAACTGACTACTACTATATATGGTCATCACAAGAATTGCTCATGTCATTCTGATATACAGACAGCATATATGCAATATATGGACAACTTATGTTAACCCTTAACATCCCCACAGTCTCAGCAAGGGATATATCGCTATCACAACAATCGGAGTCAGAATAGTCAAAAGATGCATAGAATTCTTACAGCCTGCTGGGTATATGTGTGTGCCTAATCTGCAATCAAGCACAGTGCCAGCCGCCATCTTGTGAAAGCACATTGTCGCACAAGTTCACTGCGCTTCATGTGAATGTTGAAAGCTGTTTCTCTAAATTGAACTGTGTTACCCCACATGTCTAGCTGCTGTTTGTCTTCTTAAAGAGACAGTACCATTTTTTACAAAACCGTGAGAAATGTCTAGACAAGCCTCTGAACACTCTTTTATGGCTGAACCAACGCAGTTTCATCATGTCTCTGAACCCGCAGACGTACAGGGAGCAGACTCTGCAGATATTGCTGAACAGAGTGTAAGACCCAAGCGTACAATAAAACCAACACAGAAACTCAGAGAAAACTATGAATACACTAGAGATGAGTTCTCCAGCAAGCTGTCAGACCTCTGGGACAGAACTTCACACTGCATGTCAGTTTTGCCACACTTTAATGATCAACCAGCTGAATTAAGAGACTCTATAGATCGCCTATCTGCTGCGTATGAACATTACCAGCGGCTGTCTGCAAAATACACTGCCTTCTTGCAAGACTGTAATATAGAGGACTCTTCAGCAGAACTGACCAAGACTGATGCACTGAACCAACAAAGGGATCTCTTGGTGCAAAATGCTCAGTGTAAGGCAGAACTCCGCATTGCTCAACTGCAAGAGACCAGATCTCACAGATTAATATCAACCAAGCACACTGCACGTTCTTCTAGATCCTCTCGCTCCAGAAGTTCAACATTAAGCGACAAGCTAATAGAGGCCCGCGCTGATGCTGAATCCAGAAAAGCGCAAAGCTCCCTTGCTAAGAAAGAAGCAGAGATGGAAGCCCAAAGCAAAGCTCTGCAAGCAGAGATGGCAGCTCGCCAGGCAGAGATGGAAGCCCAAATAAAGATTCTGCAAATAGAGAAAGAGGAAGCAGGTGCGCTAGCAAGGCTGAAAGTCCTTGAACAAGCAATGGGTCAAAGTACTAATTCAGACTGTCTTATCCCAGCAGAACTGGAAGATCCAATTGAACGCACCAGTGAATATGTGCTAAAGCATAATGCTTACAAAGATACAGTGTCATCTCCTGTACTTCCTACTAACACTGTTCTGACTCTCAACACAGTGACCTCTCAGCTCCAAATGCCTGAGCCTCCTCAAGTCCACAACACAAGTGCATCTACGCAGCAAACCACATCAACTCCTGCCAACAACAAGGTGACTTCCAGCAACAAGCCACAGCTCCAGCCACAGCCAGCAGAAGCCTTAGAGACTACACCAAAGTTAAGCGCTCATGCAACATCATTTTATCCTGGTAAACCTCACCCTTCTTCACCAGAGAACTTTCACACCCAAGGGGTTCCACAAGTTACTTTGGCACCAAAGAGTGAGAGATCAGACTTGAATGACTTCGCCAGATATATGGCACGCCGTGAGCTCATTAACACTAGCCTCTCAAGGTTTGATGACTGTCCAGAGAGCTACAGGGCCTGGAGATCAACCTTCAAGGCTGCTATTGCTGATTTCAACCTTACTGCCAAGCAGGAACTTGATTATCTCATAAAGTCGCTGCGGCCAGAATCTGCAAATCGTGTTAAAAGACTGAGGACAGTACATGTTGACAACCCAGATGCAGGTCTTGTTACTGCATGGGCAAGACTCGAGCAAGCCTATGGTAGCTCAGAAGCCATAGAAAGCGCTCTATTCAAGAGACTGCAAAACTTTCCAAAAATAGGGAACAAAGACTATCGCAAGCTCCAAGATCTAAGTGACCTCCTCATGGAGTTAGAGTTGGCAAAGACAGACCCACGTCTACCTGGACTAAGCTTCCTGGACACTGCTCATGGTTTCAATCCAGTGGTGTCCAAACTGCCATACGACCTGCAAGAGAGATGGGCGCAGCAGGGCTCAAGGTACAAAAGAGACTATAACGTATCCTTTCCTCCATTCTCATATTTTTGCAGGTTCATTAGTGAACAAGCCTGGATGAGAAATGATCCCAGCTTCAGCTTCAGTGAACCCAACTTGCCTGCTTCATCATCATCACCATCACCAAGGTATGATAACACAGCAGCTAAACGCAGAGACTTTCATAGAGCAATATCTGTTAAAAGGACAGACATCTCACCACCCGTATCCTCTCATGCATACCAGAGTGATTCGGGTGGTAGAGATAAAGATCCTAATCGTCAGTGCCCTATTCACAAGAAGCATCACCCTCTTAAGAAATGCCGAGATCTGAGAGCAAAGACTTTACAAGAGCGCAGGGAGATTCTCCAGAAACTTGGAGTATGCTACAGGTGCTGTGCTTCTTATAGTCATTTTGCCAAGGACTGTAAAGATGTCATCAAGTGCACAGAATGCAGTAGCGAAAGACATGTGACAGCTATGCATCCTACTCCACTTACAGACAGCCCACAGCAGCTACCTACCTCCACCCCTCTCTCAAATCATGGCGGGGAGCAACAAAGCCATGCTCTAGCCAAGGAGAATGTTTCTTCATCATGCACAGAAGTCTGTGGAGAAGGTTTAGATCACAAGTGCTGTGCCAAGATATGCCTTGTTAAGGTATACCCAGAGGATCAACCTGAAAAAGCTGCCAGGATGTATGCCATAATAGATAAACAGAGAAACAGATCCCTGGTCAAGCCTAAATTCTTTGAGATTTTTGGCATTGAGGGTCATGCCATACCGTAAACTCTCAGAACCTGTTCTGGTCGTGTAGAGACTTTCGGCAGAAGGGTCGATGGGTTCATGCTGTCTCATATTGAAGGGAAAGAGGGCATACTCCTACCAACATTAGTTGAGTGTGACCAGGTACCAGACGAAAAAGAAGAGATTCCTACTCCTGAGGCTGCATATCAGCATCCTCACTTAAGGCACCTTGTTGATGAGATTCCCGCAATGGACATAAATGCTGAAATCTTAGTCTTGCTAGGAAGAGACATTCTCAGAGTACATAAGGTACGTGAGCAGTGTGATGGACCTGAGGATGCCCCTTATGCACAAAGACTTGATCTAGGCTGGGTAATAGTGGGCGATGTATGCTTGGATAGAATGTGTACGTCATCTGAGATCCACTCCTTCAAAACTTACATGTTAGGAAATGGACGTGCATCCCATTTCAAAGAGTGCCCTCACCATTATGAAGTAAAGGAGAAGCCTCTTGACATCATCCAAGTACATGATGTCACTCCTATCCTTTGTGACGACAACCTAGGTGCCACAGTGTTTTGTACCACAAGTGACGACAACAAAATAGCCTTGTCAGTTGAAGACAGAGAGTTCATCAAAATAATGGACAAAGAATTCTTCAAGGATGAGTCCAACAGCTGGGTTGCACCATTGCCTCTTCGTGCTGCAAAGGTCAAACTGCCAAACAATCGTGAACAGGCTTTATCCAGATTCAACTCACTTCAACGAACACTAAAGAATAGGCCTAAAATGAGGGACCATTTCATTACCTTTATGAAGAGGATCTTTGACAATGAGCACGCTGAGCCAGCTCCACCTCTTCAAATACACGATGAGTGCTGGTACCTACCTTTCTTCGGAGTGTACCATCCACGTAAGCCAAAACAAATCAGGGTAGTGTTCGACTCCAGTGCCAAGCATCAGGGCGTATGCCTGAACGATATTCTTCTCACTGGTCCTAACCTAACCAACAACCTTGTAGGTGTACTCATGAGGTTCAGAAGAGAGCCAGTTGCCATAACTGCTGACATTGAACAAATGTTTCATTGCTTTATTGTACGAGAAGACCATAGGAACTTCCTAAGGTTTCTGTGGCACCGTGACAACAACATGGACAATGAGATGATTGAATACCGCATGAAGGTTCATGTTTTCGGAAATAGCCCCTCACCTGCCGTTGCAACATACGGTTTACGAAGGACTGCTCTTGATGGAGAACAGGAGTATGGTGCAGATGCTCGACATTTCGTCGAGAGAGACTTCTATGTGGACGATGGACTTAAATCTTTACCCACAGCGGAAGAAGCCATAGACCTGCTCCAAAGGACACAAGGTCCTGAATTCTTGCTGGCTGATCCAGAAGAAACCACAGCTGATGTCTTCAGTCTTCTAGAACCCGACAAAGATCCAGAGGTTCGTCCTGAAGTTAAAACCCTTGTCACCAGAACTGAACAAAGACGTGCCTTGGGCTGTCAACGCTTTGAACGTTTCTCCAAGTGGACAAGGCTGGTACGCACCATCGCAAGGTTAGTTCATATTGCACACTGCTTTCACACGAAGCCCACAGATGCTCACTGTCAAGGTTGGCACATGTGCCAAAGGCTTCTTTCTGCAAGGGACATTGCTGAAGCTGAACTGATCGTAATACGCAGTGTACAACAGGATGTCTTTGGCTCAGAAATCAGACGTATCCGTGACAAGGGGGACATTCCAAAAAACAGTCCAATTGCTAACCTGAACCCATTCATTGACAATGATGGCACGTTAAGGGTTGGTGGATGCTTAAACAAGGCTAAGTTCAGTGAGCAAGAACAGAATCCTCTCATTATACCTGCTCGCCATCACATCACCACTTTGCTCATACGGCACTACCATAAAGAGGTGAAACACCAAGGTAGACACTTCACAGAGGGAGCCATAAGAGCTGCAGGCCTTTGGATTATAGGAGCAAAAAGACAGATTACAGCTACACTGCACAGCTGTGTTCAGTGCCGCAAACTGAGGGAAACATCAGCAACAGCAAATGTCAGATTTGCCAGCTGACAGGCTAAGTACTGACCCACCCTTTACTCATGTTGGTCTGGATGTCTTCGGACCATGGATGGTAACAGCCCGCAGAACCCGAGGTGGCCAAGCAAATAGCAAGCGATGGGCAGTGCTGTTCACCTGCATGAGTGTGCGTGCAGTACACATTGAAGTAATAGAATCTATGGATGCCTCAAGTTTCATCAATGCTCTAAGACGGTTCCTTGCCATCAGAGGACCAGTCAAGACACTAAGATCTGACTGTGGAACTAATTTCGTTGGAGCTTGTCGAGAGTTACAGCTCAACTCTAGGCCAATACAAGACCTTTTAGCTGAAAGAGGCTGTACATGGATTTTCAATCCTCCTCATTCTTCCCACATGGGTGGTTCATGGGAGAGAATGATAGGAATCACGCGAAAAATACTGGACTCTATGCTCATGGACTTGAAATCCACAAGACTTACCCATGAGATTCTAACCACCTTCCTGGCAGAAGCATCTGCCATAATCAATTTAAGACCACTTGTTCCAGTGTCTACAGATCCAGAGACCCCAACTATCCTTACTCTAGCCACTCTTCTTACCCAGAAGCTTGGGTCTGTTCCCGTGCCACCTGGAGACTTTAAATCAGGAAATCTGTGCTACGATCAGTGGAAGAGAGTACAACACCTTGCCAACTGCTTCTGGAATCGTTGGAAGATGGAGTATCTTTCTACTCTGCAAGGACGCAGGAAATGGCAGCGCCTGAACCCTAACATCCAAGTTGGAGATCTCGTTCTGCTTAAGGATCAGCAAGCTGAAAGAGTCGAGTGGCCTATGGGACTTATTGTAAAGAGCGTTCCTAGTGATGACGGTAAGGTACGTAAGGTGGAGGTAAAAGTTTCAAGACAAGGGACTGTAAAGACTTTCATCAGACCTATCACGGAACTCATTTTACTCTTGCCGTTTGGAGACTGAACTTACTTGGGTATGTTGTTGGATCCTACCTGCGACTTCGAGAAGGAAGTATCTGGGACTTTAGTTGTCACAACTTGAAGCCTTAAATTATAGTTGTTGTTGCATTATATGCATGTTCTCCATTATGTCTTTCAGGTTTTCAAGACATCAAGCAGATTGCGCTGTTGTTTATTTGCATAACTACCGTTGTATTAGGTAAATAGTGGCATTAACATGCCAGACGGGGAGTGTGCTGCCCCAATAGGGGCATAGAATATGAGATGCATAGCCTCAGTTAATATTAGCATTGTTATATAGATTAGAGTTATATAGTGTGGTTTGCCTAACTATTTTCTCATCTATGTGTTATCCTATGCTGCCATCTAGTGGCCCTTTCTTGCAATGTACATGTTTTCTGTAATTCCTCATTAGTTACCACATATTTTCCAGTTTATGTATGCCCCTCCCTACTTCCTGTGGGTAGTACTTCCTGTGTCATTCCCTCAGCTAGCAAGCCACATGTACAAGGACACACATGTATCTGCACGGTACTTGGGAAAGGCATCATCTTTTGACCGCACAATACTATTACCATTCATCTGCTGTTCCTGTTATCTGCTGTAACCCCTGAAGTTAAAGAATAAACACCTCTTTTGAATGAATCGGTATTGACGAGTTCAGCTATTTGACAAGGGTTGTCCACAGTGAGTATATCTACTTATACAGGCCAGGCATAGAGGTCTCAGCAAGGGATATATCGCTATCACAACAATCGGAGTCAGAATAGTGAGCATGCGCACTGGGATGCGTCCAAGGCACGACGCATGCGCAGTTCGTTTTAAGTACTTGTCTGACGCTCGGCCCATCATTTGCATGGGGTCACGCTTCATTTAAATGTATCACGCCCACTTCCAGCCCACTTCCACTTACGCTGACTTACGCCTACGAATATACGCTACGCCGGCGCAGAGTTGGGAACATTTGTTTTGTGAATTCCGTGCTTCCCTCTCCGCGCTGCACCGGCGTAGCGTAAAAGACATACGCTACGGCGGCATATATATGCGCCGATGTATGTGAATCTGGACCAATGTATACATGTGTGTGTGTATATATATATATATATATATATAATGTGTGTGTATATACATGTATATATAATGTGTGTGTGTGTATATATACACATGTATATATTATGCAGGGGGACTCGTTATTTTAATGACATTAACCGCGCGGTCTGTCAGTGTAATGAGCGGTGATAATTTATCACTGCTCAATAAACTGACATATTTGTATTTCTGTGAATTTCTGGTACTGTAATCTCGTAAAGTCTCACGAGATTCCAGTATCATGCCGCGTACAAACGATCATTTTTCGGCATGAAAAAAAATATTGTTTTTCAGCATGTCTAAAAAACGAAGTTTTTCCAACTTCATCATTAAAAACGATGTTGCCCACACACCATCGCTTTTGAAAAATGATGAAAAAAACGCGGTGATGTACAACACGTACGACGGCAATCTAAAGGGGAAGTTCTGTTCGCCTTTGGGCTGCTTTAGCTGATTCCTTGTTAGTAAAAGACGATTTGTGCTTTTCTGTCTGTTACATCGTGATGAATGTGCTTACTCCTTACTTGCGCTACACTCAGGGGCGGACTGACAACTCATGGGGCCCCCGGGCAATAGAAGTTTATGGGGCCCCCGGGCTTACAGATGGCCACCAGGCCAGGAGGCAGTGCAGAGGCGGGGCAGTTAAAATCTCTGGATTTTCACATCAAAAGCATGTCAGTTTTGGACATATCAGGGACAGTTGTAAAAAAAACACAGATATTTACATACTGTCCCTGGTTTTACTGAGCCTGGCAACCCTGATGGGGCCCCCTAGTGGCATGGGGCCCTCGGGCAGTGCCCGAGTGACTCAATGGTCAGTCCGCCCCTGGCTACACTGTTAGTAAAATTGGTCTAGCACCCCCATAAAGCGGCCGCTCTGCTTCTAGTATGCGGGCGGCCGGCATTCCGCAACTGTGGGGGGGGGGGGCGCTTCCAATTTTGACTGTTTTGTCATCCTGGACCACAAACCTTCCTCACTGTGCTATATGTTTCTGCTGCACCATCTACTTAAAGTAGAACTATAGGCAACACTTTTACCATCCCTGTCCCATTGCGAAGATTTCCCTTCACTTCCTGCTCTATGGGCAACCAGGAAGTAAGAGGAAATCTAATTAGATTAGGGGATCCATTGCCCCCCCCCCCATGCCCTCAGAACTAGTGTCCTCACTCGAAAATTTCAGGGTGGGTCTTAAACAACACAGGGTGTGGCCGTGACAGGAAGGGGAGGGTCATATTTAAATTAGGGGGTGCACAAGTTTAGTCAGGCATTGGGCAGCACAAAACCTAAATACACCTCTGCTGTTAAGTGATTTGATTTTTCTGTCCTTCCACATTTGAGATGTACACCGTGGCAAACCGTCCATTAGGGGCACACCCCCCCCATCCATGTATCCGGCCCACTTCATGCATCCCCCATCCATGCATCCCACATGTGGGACACCAAATGCATGGATTCCAATAGGAGTTTTTTTTCTAAAGCATGTGGTTAGAGCCCAGGGCTGTAATAGGCTTCAAACAAGGGTGGGCTTGGGGCGCAGCCCACCCAGTTGTGTGACAATAGCGAATTAATATTTGCTATTGTCACACTGATTCTCCTCCCGGCCAATCAGGAAGCGAGTCGTGAGACCCGCTTTACGAATTGGCCAAAAGGAGAGGTGATTCTATTGGCCACCTAGGAGAAGCTGAAGACAGAGGAGATGCCACCTGGAGTACCAAAGGACCTGGGGGGTGCGGACAGCTTGCCACCCCCCCCCCAAGAAATATACCACCAGCCGCTACTGGATTTACAGTGTTCATAGTTGTACCCAGGGCCGATTGAAGGCATTTGGGGGCCCCAAGCAAAATGGAGATTCAGATTCAGTTTTCTGTCTTCCCGGCCGGACTGAAAGGAAGTGAGCACTCAGTGTGCACTTCCTGTCAGTCCAGCCGGGAACAGGAAACTGAATCTCCTCTGTACCACGCTTGGTACCCGGCCGGACTGACAGGACTCCGGGTGGAAGGAAGAGGAGCTTGGCCACGCTACATCCTGGGAAGGGGAAGTTGGGGGCCCCAGGCCAGCTCGGGGCCCCAAACAATTGTTTGTTTTGCCTGTCCTGTAGCGACAGGCCTGGTTGTACTACACAGAATGATCGACCTGGCGAGCTGACTTAGCTGCTGTTTGGAAAATCGGGTAGGTTACCTCCATGTCCTCAACCTTAATTGGATAGTGAAGCAGCAGCAACTGGCTGGTGAGTTAATTTCTTAGATTAGGGTCCTACCACTGTGCGGGGGAATAAAAGTGTCTGAAAGCCATCTTTGCAGGACATTAGATGCATCCATTTATATGTAGATTTTATTACTGATTACACACAGTTAGGCTAGGTTCACATCAGTGGAGCTCTGTGAGCCCCTTTTGCATGGGTACGGTAGCCCATTCATTTGAATGGGCTTCTGTGCTAACATTTTAATGGAAGAAAAGGTTCCTGCATAACTATTGCCTCCTGCAACAAAGTATAAATGTTAAATCTAAACATAAAGCACTTAGCAAGTTATTAGCAGTTGAATTGAAACCCTGCACAATGGCAACATTTTCTCTATCCATTAAAGTATGAAAGAACCTTGCTGATGAAGGAGTTTACACTTTTAATACATAAAATGCAAGTGTTCTGAAAGCTTCCTGATGGAACTCATTGTTGCCAGAAGAGGGGGTATGCTGACTTTAGAAAAAGGTCAGCGAGCAAGTCACTGAATAAATAGGTCTGCTATTGTTTTCACACTACGGTAGTATACTTATTTAAATGAAACCTGTTCTGAGAGAAAATATGAAGATGCCACTACTGATCTGCTTGTGAATATACTAGTTACTGATGTTTTAGCTAAATCACTGACCCCAGAGATAGTATGCAGAAAATGACATATCTTTGATCTGCATACTTGCTTTGGGTTGGTAGCTCATAAAGCCATTGGATCACCACAACACCCAGCAAACATGTCAAGAGAAAACAGGGGCTGAATTTATAGACTTCGTTTGAACATGCTAGTTACCTAGCTATCATGCAGTGCATGAGCTGCAGCTGGACAAAGGGATGGGAGAACAATGTCCTAGTTAAAAGATAATTTCACTACACCACTGTTACATGTTCCATCATCTGCCCCTGCTCTCTCACCCTCCCTGTGACAGCAGGCCAGGGGATCTTCTCCCCACACCCGATGTCACTATTTTAAAACAGCACAGCTCCGCCCACACTCTTGCATCATTCATTCACTATTGCCTGTGTATAAATGTCTGGTGGGCATCCTTATAATTCATTGGTCTTACTGCTCTCAGATCTGCAGGAGCTGGACATTGCTGATTGTGGCTGCAGGCTCCTTAGAAAAAAATTAATGCACATAATTTTACCTGCAAAAAATGTGCATTTATTTATTTATTTTCGAAAGGTAAACTTATCCTTTACGGAAAAATACAGAAACTATCTTAGGCAAGAAAGAAGACCTAGGCCTCAACAAAACTTTGTACCTATGCAAGATGAAAAAGTTCTTTGTAACATTAGGTTTCCAGTTGCCGATCGTGCCCCCCCATGCCTGCGGCGGTCAGAATCGTTCCAGGAACGATTCGTGTTAAGAGGGAGGCCACCGATTCATGGCCACCCCCTCACGATCGCTCCTGACAAATGAGCTTCTTCCTCTGCTTCTGTAACTGTAAACAGAAGCAGAGGAAGTGATGTCACTCTCCTCGTATTGGTCTTTTCACCCGGCGCAGAGGAGAGAAGACATCATATAGTAAGTGCACCAACAGTACACTGGAACCAGTACACGTAGGCACACTTTTCACCCCCGATCACCCCCTGCACCCCCAGTCATAGTGTCACCGATTGCAGTGTTCGTTTTTTTTACTGATCACTGCATTTGGTGTCATTTGTGACTGTAAAAAGTGTTAGGGCAGTTAGTGGTAGACCCCTTTAGGTCTAGGGTACCCCCTAACCCCCTAATAAAGGTTTAACCCCTTGATCGCCCCCCAGGTAACCCTTTCACCCCCTGTCGCCAGTGTCACATAGCGATCATTTTTATGATCGCCGTATTAGTGTAGTGGGTGACAATAGTTAGCCAGTTAGTTATTTAAGTTCACCGTCAGTTTTTTATGGCATCAGGTACCCCCAAAGACTACCTAATAAAGGTTTTAACCCCTTAATTGCCCCTTAGTTAACCCTTTCACCAGTGATCACTGTATAAGTGTCACTGGTGACGCTAGTTAGCCAGTTAGTTATTTAGGTTCACTGTCAGCTTTTTATAGCATCATGTAACCCCATATATTACCTAATAAAGGTTTTAACCCCCTGATTGCTCCCTAGTTAACCTTTTCACCCCCTGTCACCAGTGATCACTGTATAAGTGTTACGTGTGACGCTGGTTAGTTAGTTAGTTTTTTATAGCGTCAGGGCACCCGCCGTTTATTACCCAATAAAGGTTTAACCCCCTGATCACCTGGCGGGTGATATCAGTTAGGTTTTAGGGTCTGCGTCACCCCAGGCAGCAGTTTAGGGTTCCCAAAAACGCATTGTTAGCGGGATCAGCCCAGACCTAGCACCTGCGTTTTTCCCCTCCGCCCAGCCCAGCCCACTGAAGTGCAGTATCGATTAATCACTGTCACTTACAAAACACTAAACACATAACTGCAGTGCTCATAGTGTCAGGCCTGATTCCTGCGAACGCTAACAGTTTTTTTGGTAGCGTTTGATACAGTTGCTGACAGCCTAGGAGCTATTTTTTCCTGTGAATCTTACTAGTGTACCAGTAAATTTAGAGCCCAAAATGGAAAATCGAAGGTACAGTAATGAAGAGGCCTACACGTTTCTGAGCATGACAGATAGTGAGGAGGAAGTCACTCATCTGTCAGATTCAGGCTCAGAATACGATCCTGTAGACGACATCGGCTCCATGACAGATAGCACTGACAGTGGAGTTGTGGTCCCTGCCAAGATCAGGAGTACCTGACCCCATTCTTCTTCTGCTGTTGTTGAGGTGCAAGAACCGCAGGGCTCTCGTATGGAGCAGAGAAGTACTAGTGCCACTCATCCTTCTGGTAAACTGGCAAGCACCAGCGGCCTAGTATACCCTGGTCGTACATCCAGCACTGCAGTATCACGTGGTGACATGGCAAGTCCCATAAGTACAGTTCAAGCTGGTGAGGTGGCAAGCACAAGTAGTGTCCCACTGCCACCAAGAAGACAAAGACAGGCCCATTGTGCCCATAGTGTCCTTCCTGTAAAATTTTCCAATCCTAATTGGGAACCCACCACTTCTGCAGCACCCGTACTTCCCCCATTCACTGGCCAACCCGGAATTCAGGTGGAAACAGTTGATTTTATGTCACTTGATTTTTATTCGCTGTTTTTCACGGAAGATCTCTATAGATCTATTGTGGACCAAAGTAATTTGTATGCTGGTCAATTCATCACCCACTAATCACTAGTCCTCCCTTGCCAGAGAATGGAAACCAATTATGGTTTCCAAATTTAAGACATTTTTGGGCCTTTCCCTCGAGATGGGCATAGTTAAAATTAGTTCGGTCGTATTGGTCCATTGACCCAGTTTACCATATGCCCTTGTTCTCTGCCTCCATGACCAGGGCACGATACGAGCAGATCTTGCGGTTCATGCACTTCAATGACAATGCACTTGTGGAGACCCTGGATACGATAGGCTCAACAAAATTCGACTCCTTGTAAACCACTTCAACAAACGTTTTTCAGCCTTGTTTACTCCCCATCAAGTCCCTGATTACATTTTATGGCTGCTTGTCTTTCAAACAGTATCTTTCCAGCAAGCGTGCCAGATATGGGGTCAAGATGTATAAGCTCTGTGACAGGGCAACATGCTATACACTGGCGGACTAACCAGGGGGCGGGGGGGGGGCGAACCGCACCGGGTGCCACACACTGGGGGTGTGTCAGACCCCCCCTCCGCGACTGTAGCATTGCGCGGTGAAAGCATGGCGTCAGCGGCATACCAGGTAAGGTAATCGTGAGTGACACACAGCCTGGCTTTTGGGGAGGTGGGTGCGAGCCGTGCCCGAGTGATACCCAGGACCCGGGCCGGCCGCAATGTTCCCCTGCTCTGAAACTATCGGCTGTGTGATTGTCTGACAGTCACACAGCCCAGCAGCGTGAAGCTGCGGCCGCCTCTCCCTCCTCCCCCCTGCTCGCTGTGTAACATGCGGCGTGCTGAGTGATCATCATTACATCAGCAGCATTACGGGTATGAAGGCAAGGGGGTTTCTTTGCGCTATTGTAAGGGGGGGGGGAGTTCTGTATGTGGGGGGGGGGGTGTTCTGTATATGAGGGGGGGTTCTGTATTGTGGGGGGGGTTCTGTATGTGGGGGGTGTTCTGTATATGAGGGGGGTTCTGTATTGTGGGGTTGTTCTGTATATGAGGGGGGTTCTGTATTGTGGGGGGTGTTCTGTATAGGGGGGTGTAATGTATATGAGGGGGGTTCTGTATTGAGGGGGGGGGGTGTTATGTATATGAGGGGGGTTCTGTATTGTAGGATAGGGGGGTTCTGTATATGAGGGGGGGTTCTGAATTGTAGGATAGGGTGGGTTCTGTATATAAGAGGGGGTTCTGTATTGTAGGATAGGGGGAGGTTCTGTATATAAGGGGGTTCTGTATTGTAGGATGGGGGGGTTCTGTATATGAGGGGGGTTCTGTATTGTAGGATGGGGGGTTCTGTATATGAGGGGGGGTTCTGTATTGTAGGATAGGGGGGTTCTGTATATGAGGGGGGTTCTGTATTGTAGGATAGGATGGGTTCTGTATTTGAGGGGGGGTTCTGTATTGTAGGGTAGGGGTGATATCTGTATAGGGGGGTGTTCTGTATTGTAGGGGAGTCTGAACTGTAGGGGGGGTTTCTGTATTGTAGGGGGGTGGTATCTGTATGGGGGGGTTCTGTATTATTGTTGGGTCTGTATTGTGGGGGGGCGTGTTCTGTATTGTAGGGGGGGATCTGCACTGTAGTGGTGGGTCTGTATTGTAGGGAGGGTCTGCAATGTCCAGAGGTGCAGTCTAATGTAAAGGGGTCCAGAGGTGCAGGGTGCTGTGTAATGTAAAGGGGTGCAGGGTGCTGTGTAATGTAAAGGGGTATAGTGATGCAGGGTGCTGTGTAATGTAAAGGGGTCCAGAGGTGTAGGGTGCTGTGTAATGTAAAGGGGTATAGTGATGCAGGGTGCTGTGTAATGTAAAGGGGTCCAGGGGTGCAGGGTGCTGTGTAATGTAAAGGGGTGCAGGGTGCTGTGTAATGTAAAGGGGTGCAGAGGTGCGGGGTCCTGTGTAATGTAAAGGGGTGCAGAGGTGCAGGGTGCTGTGTAATGTAAAGGGGTCCAGAGGTGCAGGGTGCTGTGTAATGTAAAGGGGACCAGAGGTGCGGGGTGCTGTGTAATGTAAAGGGGCCCAGAGGTGCAGGGTGCTGTGTAATGTAAAGGGGCCTAGAGGTACGGGGTGCTGTGTAATGTAAAGGGGTCCAGAGGTGCAGTTGTGAAGAGGGGTACACAGTAGTGACAAAGAGATATTGAAGGATGCAGGGGATGCAGTGGGGTGTTTTTACATTTTACCGTGGGGGGGGGGGGGTGCCAGATATAGGATCCGCCCCGGGTGCCAAATGATCTAGGTACGCCCCTGAGGCTATACATGTAGTTTTAGGGTTTACAAGGGAAGACATAGTCACGTAGAGCCGGAGAACTGTCCAGATTACATAGGGAGTGCTGGCAAGATTATGTGGGACTTGGTGTCACCCTTATTCGGAAAGGGGTACCATTTGTATGTGGACAATTATTACACGAGCGTGCCATTTTTTAGTCACTTGCTTGATCATCAAATTGGCGCATGTGGCACCGTGCGACCTTATTACCGGGCTTACCCCAGAGGCTTGTAGATTCCGTCTTAGGCTGGGGGAGAGAGCCTGCTTCAAGTGTAATAATTTGCTCGCTGTGAAGTGGAGGGATAATAAGAATGTTTTCGTTCTGTCCTCCCTTCACGGCGGTCCAAATTCCTATGGCAACTGGTGTTGTGAAGAAACCCCTCTGTGTCCACGAATATGACCAAAATATGGAAGGGGTGGACCTCAATACCAGTTGTTGGAGCCGTACCTACAGCGGCGGTCCGTCCATAGAGGGTGCTGGAGCGCAGCCCCCTCTGGCTCCGCACTGCCACTGAAAATAACATACATTCATGCATTGCATGAATGTATGTTATTTTTGCCAGCTGCTGCTGGTCTATTCAGGTGGCCGGACATTGAGCGCCGACCACCTGAATAACGGCAGCTGGTTGGCTGTGCGGAAGTGGCAATCAAAGCCAGCGGCTCTGATAGGCTTTCCGAGTACAGCCCTCGTCTCCCGGATGCTTTATCTAGGGAACCTATGGGGTGCGTTTCTTAGATAAGACTGACGGCCGTCTCAGCCAATCAGGTTCTCCGATTCTGGTTATTTGTAACCTGATTGGCTAAAGCGTCACCAAGGCCAGAGAAGACATCGAAGAACGTGGAAAGATTAAGGTAAGTGCATTTTACAGGGCACAGCAGCGACAATGGGCACAGTGGCATCAAGGGCACAGTGGTGACAATGTGCACAGTGGCGACAATTAAAGGGCACAGTGGTGACAATTGGCACAGTGGCAACAATTGAGGGGCACAGTGGCTGCGTTTGATGGCATGGCACAGTGGTGACAATTGATGGCACAGTGGCTGTGTTTGATGGCATGGCACAGTGACTGCGTTTGATGGCATGGCACAGGGACTGCGTTTAATGGCATGGCACCGGGACTGCGTTTGATGGCATGGCACAGCGACTGCGTTTGATGGCGTGGCACAGCGGCTGTGTTTGATGACATGGCACAGCAGCTGCATTTGATGGCATGGCACAGTGACTGCATTTTATGGCATGGCACAGTGACTGTGTTTGATGGCATGGCACAGCGGCTGAGTTTGATGGCATGGCACAGTGACTGGGTTTGATGGCATGGCACAGTGGTGCGAATTGATGGCATAGTGACTGCATTTGATGGCATGGCACAGTGGTGATAATTCATGTCACAGTGGCTGCATTTGATGGGCACAGTGAGGCTGCAATTTTTTCTTTTTTCGTTTGTGCCCCCCCAAAAGCACTAGCCGCCACTGCGTACCTAGTTGCCCGTAAGGCCAGACACTGGTACAAAAAAGTGAATGCTTATTTCAGTTGGCTTTGCTGAACACTCATGTGCTATACAGAGCTTCAGGACGGACTGGATCCTTCCTTAAATTCCAGGAAAAGATCGTCAAAGCCCTTCTATTTCCATACAGTGCTCTACCTCACCTTCCCAATCCAAAAGCCGGCTGCATGAGTGGCATTTTCATTATGTCCTCACTAGTACCCCTACCCAACAAGCCCCCCAAAGAAAATGTTGTGTCTGTAGAAAGCGCGGATATAGGCATGACACCCGCTATTTTGTCCCTCCTGACCTGACAATCCTGGCTTTGCATTGGTGAATGTTTACAATGCACTTTTAGCGTAGGGTACAGCATTTCACAGACTAGGACACACTTTCACATGGTCTCCTAAGATGCCATCGCATTTTGAGAGACCCGAACCTGGAACCGAACTGTTAGGCCCCGTACACACGAGCAAATAGATCTGTTCAAATCGGTCGGACAGACCGATTTGAACAGATCTGTCTGCTGGGATGTATTGGTTTGATCGTGTACACACGATCAAACCAAAATCCCCGCCGGCAGACCGCACGCTGACGTGTCGGTGACGTGGCGGTGACGTTGACGCCGCCACGTCACTGCACCAGGAAATAAAACACTTCCGCGCATGCGTCGATACCATTCTGTCATTCTGAAATCTGTCGGCTGGCCAAATCCGTCTGTTTGCCCGTACACACGATCGAATCTGTCTGCTGAAACGGTCTGGCAGACCGTTTTCAGCAGACAGATTTGATCGTGTGTACGAAGCCTGACAGTTACAGTTATGCCGCAAACATTCCGACAGCAAAACTGTGTAGTTTTTTCGGATGGATATTGGCTCAAACTTGTCTTGCATACACACAGTCACACAAATGTTGTCGGAAATTCCGAACGTCAAAACGCGGTGACGTACAAGACGTACAACGAGACAAGAAAAATGAAGTTCAATAAGCAGTTAGGTTCTTCTGCTTGATTCCGAGCATGAGTGGAATTTTGTGCATCGGAACTGTGTACACACGATCGGAATTTCTGACAACAAAACTTGACGGAAAATTTGAGAACCAGCTCTTAAATTTTTGTTGTTGGAAATTCCGACAGCAAATGGCCGATGGAGCCTACACACGTCGGAATTTGCAGCAACAAGCTCCCATCGAACATTTGCTGTCAGAAATTCAGATCGTGTGTACGCAGCATAACAGTTACAAAAAGAAGTGTAAAAATTGTTTTTTTTTTTAAATTGTTGTCTTTTTATTGTTTTCTCTCTCTCTATTGTTCTGCTTTTTTTTTTACTGTATTCTCTTCTGCAATGTTGTATTGTTATAATGTTTTATCATGTTTGCTTTTCAGGTATGTAATTGTTTTTATACTTTACTGTTTACTGTGTTTTATTGTTAACCATTTTTTTGTTTTCAGGTACGCCATTCAGCTGCAGCGTGGATTTATTTTTTAGGCACAGATTGCGTTCATTTTTTTTTTATTTTTTACTTTTTTTTTTTTGTATTTGCTTTGCAGGTATGGTATGTCTTACTGTTATACTGTAATGTTACTTTGTTTTATCATTTGCTTAGCAGGTACGCCATTCAGTTGCAGCGCAGATTTATTTATCTTGACAGCAACAGTGTTTTCTACCACGATACATAAAGCTGTGACTCCAACGCTGTAGGAGGTGCGTTCACAACCACTGTTAAAAAAAGAGCATATATGCCGATGCAGCAGGGGTGGAGGAGCGATTTGCTCCTAACTTTTGTGGGCGGATGCCCCCATGCATGCCCATCATTAGATGTGGGTGGATAAAGGGAGGTATTCTAATGGTGGGCATACCCACCGATCAATCAATTTTTTTCGTTCAGCCCACAGGCTACCTGAAAAAAAAGATTACAATATATGCCGAACAAGAACCAGTAACATACTGGTATGTTGCTGGACTTTGAGTGGTTATACCAGAATGATGCCTGTGGGTTTAGGTATCATCTTGGTATCATTTTTTTTAGCCAGTGGTCGGCTTTCATGTAAAAGCAATCCTAGCGGCTAATTCGCCTCTAGACTGCTTTTCCAAGCAGTGGGAGGGAATGTCCCTCCCCCCCACCATCCATGGTTTTCTCTGGCTCTCCTGTCCCAACAGGGAACCTGAGAATGCAGCCGGTGGTTCGGCCAGCTGACCATAGAGCTGATTAGAGACCAGAATGGCTCCAATCATCTCTATGGCCTAGGAAACCGGAAGCCATGAGCATTTCATGACTTTGACGGATATAAACATCGCCACTGGGAAATTGGGAAAGAATTTTATAACACCAACTTTGAGGGCAGAGGAATAATAATAGTCCCCAATTTTTTTTTAAAAGGAGTACCTGTCACTACCTATTGCTATCATAGGGGATATTTACATTCCCTGAGATAATAAAAATGTATAAAAAAATATAAAAATTAAAGGAACAGTTAAAAAATAAAAAAAAATAATAATAATAGCTTCTAAATGTTGTGCATAAAATGCCAGGACAGTTCAAATGACCCCATTTTACAAAGTAGACACCCCAAGCTATTTTCTGAGAGGCATGTCGAGTCCATGGAATATTTTATATTTTGACACAAGTTGCGGGAAAAAATATTTTTTGTCATTAAATTATATATTGCTCAAACATGCCATAGGCATATGTGGAATTACACTCCAAAATACATTATGCTACGTCTCCTGAGTACGGGGATACCACATGTGTGAGACTTTTTTGGAGCCTAGCCATGTACAGGACCCCAAAAACCAATCACCGCCTTCAGGCTTTCTAAGGGTGTAAAATGGTGGTTTTACTTCCTCACTACCTATTAAAATAGAGTAACAATTGTTTTATACATACTCTTACAGGGGATACCACACATGTGGGACTTTTTGGGAACTTAGCCGCGTACGGGGCCCCGAAAACCATTCACCGTCTTCAGGATTTCTAAGGGCGTAAATTTTTGATTATATTCCTCACTACCTATCACAGTTACGGAGGCCATGAAATGTCAAGATAGCTCAAACCCCCCCAAATTACCCCATTTTGGAAAGTAGACATCCCAAGCTATTTGCTGAGAGGCATGTTGAGTCCATAGAATATTTTATATTTTGTAAAAGGTTTCTGGACAATTATTATTCTTATTTTTATTTTTTTACAGAAAGTTGTCACTAAATGATATATTGCTCAAACATGCCATGGGTATATGTGAAATTACACCCCAAAATTAATTCTGTTGCTTCTCCTTGGGGTGTCTACTTTCCAAAATGGGGTTTTGTGCTATCTTGGCATTTTATGGCATTCGAAACTGTGATAGGTAATGAGGAATATAATCAAAAATTTACGTCCTTAGATTTTCGGGGCCCCGTACGCGGCTAGGTTCCCAAAAAATCCCACACGTTAAAATTCCCCCCTCATGGCAGACTTAGTAGATATGAATTAGTGTATGTACGAGTTTCACTATAGCAAAACTTAACTTAAGTTTTCATAGAACTAACATTTTGGCAGTTAAAGCGGAGGTTCACCCTAAATATAATATCTCCCATGCGATCCAGCATACTGGCGTCAGCGCCAGTATGCTGTTTTTTTTTTTTTTTAATAGCACACTTACTGTATTATTGTAGAATTCCTTTTCTGTCCCCCGCGGTGGACGGCTGTAGTATAGCGCGTCACATCTTCCTAAAATACCCGATATGGACTCGGGTAATCTCGGCGAAAATGCGGCGCCTGCGCACAGACCTAGGAGCTGACTGCGCAGGCGCCGTATTTCTCCGAGTCCTATTTCGGAGGGCGTGACGCGCCATAGCCGTAGGACTCGGAGAAATACGGCGCCTGCGCAGTCAGCTCCTAGGTCTGTGCGCAGGCGCCGCATTTTCGCCGAGATTACCCGAGTGCATATCGGGTATTTTAGGAAGATGTGACGCGCTATACTGGCGCCGTCCACCACGGGGGACAGAAAAGGAATTCTACAATAATACAGTAAGTGTGCTATTAAAAAAAAAAAAAAAACAGCATACTGGCGCTGACGCCAGTATGCTGGATCGCATGGGAGATATTATGTTTAGGGTGAAATACCGCTTTAAGCTGTGGTGAGCCATTTCCTGGACTAACTTTCTCTCTTATGAAGACACAGGCTATTTCTGCTTACATATGGTCTAAAACAGGGGTGTCAAACTCAAATTCATCGGGGGCCGCATCAACAGTTTGGTTGCCCTCAAAGGCCCGGTTGTATCTGCACTCCACCATAGTGTTCAGTCTGAGCAGTTTTTAATAAAGTTTTCTTGCGCTGCATAGGGACGCAGTGCAGGGTTCAGGAGTGTGCTGCGTAGGGAGCGCAGGGTTCAGGAGTGCGCTGCGCAGGGTTCAGAATAATGCTTTGCACAGTGTGCAACAACTGATTTCATCCCTCCTCTTGGTTCTGACCTCACCGCCCCCCCTCCTTCCTACTTTTAGGAGTTGGATTTTATAATATTTCAGTTAATATGTCATATGTCATATTCACACTATAATACTTGTTGCAGCACTGTGTAGTTGGGATCAGTAGGGTTTTGTATTTAACCTTTTTGAAAATGTTGTATATATATTTTGAAAAAAAGGAGCTGGAATCGCGCTAAATATGAGGCTATGACCATATGAAGGGCACAATGTGTAGTAGTGTGGAGGTGAAAAAATCTATAAAACCACAGAGAAATACCAAAAAAAAACAAAAAGGAGAAACTTATTAAGAGAAGTCCACCTGTTGTTCACAAAGAAAAATACTCCTGGTGTAAGGCTGTGATCTATATATATTTGTTTATGTTGTATAACATTTTTGAATCGCAGCTTTGCTTGTTAGTTGTTTACTGGGTATGCGCAATTTTTTTCTCTTGGTATATATATTTTGGTAAATCTATATATAAACCAAAATATATATAGAAAAAATTCAAAAAGGTTAAAAAAATAAACCATACTGGGTATTGATCCCAATTGCACAGTGCTGCAACAAGTATTATAGTGTGAATATGACATATGTAGCTTCTATTAACTGAAATATTATAAAATAACCCTACTGGGTAGTGAGCCCCAATCACCGGTGCTGCAAGAAACCTCAACCTCATTGTTCAAATAAATAAAGTACAGAACATTTCATAAAACAATTAATCGAATACAATAACTAAAATAATAGGGCCAGATTCACGTACATCTGTGCATTATTGGACCGGCATAGCGCACCGCCTTTACGTTAGACTGGCGCAATGTAGCGGCGCAATCACCCTATTCTCGTCGGTTTTACGCAGAAATTTGCACCTGCGCAACGTTATTTCTGAGGCGCAAGGCGGAGTAATACAAATTGGGAAGGACGTGGGCGTGTTACATTGAAATGACCTGTGACCCCATGCAAATGAATGGCCGGCCGGCTCGCGCATGCGCACTTGAAGCAGACCATGGTTAGCACCTCTGTGCGCATGCTCACAACTTGGGAACGGCGCAATCAGTGAAATTGGAAGTGGACTAGGGCAAAATCGTGAACTACGCAGACAGCATAAATAGACAGACAGAAACCCACTTCCTTTGCAAAAGTACATCTCTTTGTATCCCTTCCTATACAGCAAGGTGCTTTTGTTCTGTTGTTAGTTGCGTTGTGGTTTGTCTTTGTGATATTTGTGGACTGTGTGATCTAGTGTTTGTTAGAAGATATTTGTAAGTGATTTTTGGTGACTGCTTGTGAGAGTTTTTGGTTGATAGTTTTTTGTTTGTTTGTTTTCTTGCTTGATTTTTCCTGCTTGTTTTCTTGCTTGATTTTTCCTGCTTGTTTTTGTGAGTGATTTTTGTTGATTGTTTGGGAGAGAGTTGTGAGTGTGAGTATGAGTTTTTGTATGAGTATGACGGAGAGAAAGAGGAAGTTAAATTTTACTTTGGGGGAGAAACAAATTCTTGCCCGGGCCATTTCCCAATATGGGCGTTTCCTCCACGGCCCGGAGAGTGCCAACACCACCCCGGCCAGGAGGCGTGATATCTTGCAGAACATTACTGACGAGGTGAATGCATCGGGGGGGGGGGGGAGACCCGGACACGGTCGGGGATTGAAAAGAAGATCAATGACCTCCGGCGTCTGGTCAGAAAGAAGCTGGCCAAAATGGTAGCCTATGCCAGGGCCCCAGGAGGGGGCCCACAATGCCCTGTTAGGGTGACAGCGGAGGAGCGTGCGGTGGCCAACACCTTTCATAGACAACAGGTGGAGGGCCTGCCCGGCTATGACTCAAGTCATGAAGGCGTGATGCCAGGTAAGGTTTTTTTGCCCTATCAGGTGTGTAGCATGTGTGGGGGAGGGGGTGAAAGGGAATATGTGGCAAGTGTGTGGATCCTCCAACCTGTGAATGTTTTGTGTCATCCACAGATGAGCAGGAGGGTGCTGCTTGTGACAAGGAAATACTATGTAAGGTTAAGATATGTGTGCTTTATATTCAGCCCCTCCTCTTTTTGTTGGTTTCTCTTGTTTATAAAAACTATTTACTTCCTCATTAACCACTTCTTTCCCAATCACGTCCCTGGCAGCTCCAGGCATCATTCAGATATCGCCGTCTTCAGTTGGCGATTCTGTGCACCAGAAGAATGATCAAAGTGGCGGTTCCGCCGCTCGATCGTTCTTCTAGGCAGCGGGAGGGGACGTCCCCCCCTCCCGCCGCCATCCGGTGCTTCTCCGGGCTCTCCCGTGCCATCGGGGGCCCGGAGAACGAATCGGCCGGCGCTCGTTGGTGAAGCATAGCGATGACTGGTGACCAGACAGTCACAGTCATCTCTATGACCGTCGGAGGACCGGGCGCGACGTGGTGACGTCACGCCCGGTACCCCGGAAGTAAACAAAGCCGCTATCGCGGCTGTCGGCATGTAATCAGTGATTTTTTTTTCACCGATTTCATGCTTGTAAGCCTGTAGGAGAGATGTGGGGTATTATTGACCCTGCATCTCTCCATAAAGAGGACCTGTCACAGTGATTCCTTTTACAAGGGATGTTTACATTCCTTGTAATAGGAATAAAAGTGATCAAAAAACAAAAAAAAATGCAAAAAAAGTGTAAAAAATAAAAAAAACAATAATAATAAAAATATTTAAACGCCCCTGTCCCGGTCACTCGCGGGCAGAAGCGAACGCGCATGCAAGTCCCGCCCACATATGTAAACAGCGTTTAAACCCCACATGTGAGGTATCATCGCGTGCGCTAGAGCGTGTGCAACAATTCTAGCACTAGACCTCCTCTGTGTCTTAAAAATTGTAACCAGTAAAAAAAAAATAAGCGTCGCCTATGGAGATTTTTAAGTACCGAAGTTTGGCGCCATTCCATGAGTGTGTGCAATTTTAAAGCGTGACATGTTAGGTATCTATTTACTCGGAGTAACATCGTCTTTCATATTATACAAAAAAATTGGGCTAACTTTACTGTTTTGTTATTTTTTAATTCATGAAACAGTTTTGCGCAAATACCGTGCGAGAAAAAAGTTGCAATGACCGCCATTTTATTCCCTAGGGTGTCTGCTAAAAAAAAATATATAATGTTTGGGGGTTCTGATTAAGGAGAAAAGGAGAAGAGTGCCAAAATAGGCCTGGTAACGAAGTGGGTAAAGCCGGAAGAACTTATAATCACAGAAGCCTGTTTCACGTGTCATTTCTCTTCCAAATCCGGTGTGTTGCAGTGGTGGCCTACTTACCAGCGTGAATTCGCCAGAGTGTATAATTCCTTTCATCCCCGTATTCAGGAGAAGAAGCAGAATGTATTTTGGGGTGTAATTCCAGATATGCCCATGGCATGTGTGAGCAATATATAATTTAGTGACAACTTTTTGTAAATGGGCTTGACATGCCTCTCAGTCATAAACAAAATGCTGTGTAAATTCCAGAAAATGTACCCAGTTTAAAATTGCAGAGGCAATCAAATACCATCAAAAGAAAGCTCTATTTGATGGAAAAAAGGACGCAAATTTTGTTTGGGTACAACATTGCATGACCGCGCAATTACCAGTTAAAGCAGCACAGTGCCAAAATGTAAATAGTCTTTAGCTATTTATAGTCTCTGGCTCTAATCACATGCTTCTAAAAAAAAAAAATTAATCTATGCATCCGTCACCACGCATGGATTAGAGGGGCGGCACCCCTGTTTATGTTAAACCTGGAAGACAGAAGATCCACATCTGGTGTCCCCCACTTGTGACACTGCTAGCTGAGGAAAACTGCCTGCCAACTGTCCACAGCTGGAATGTACATTACTAGCAAGGCTGGAACATGCAATTCTGCCTAGGACAGGATCTGCTCTACCTCTCTTACCACAATATAACTTCAGGTTACTTCTTAATGTGTCATGTATAGCACCATTGCGCCAACAGCTTGGTGCAATGCTGAAGCGACAGCCAAATTGCCTTAAACTCATGAATATTTTCCAAAAGACAGATCTGTATTCATAATCTAAGAAGCCAGGGATAACATTGTTCCTGGTGTTAATAGAATCAGAGGTCTAATGTGTCCAATAATGATAGAACAAGGTGTTGCAGAGATCTGGAGTTAATGTGGACAAAGAGAACTGCTTTAAAGGAGGCTAGCATCAGCCCCAAGACTCTCATGCAAAAACAGAGTGTAGGACAGCTTCTGGACTAAAAAGTAAGAAATTGAGAGCAGAAAGTCTGACGTTTCTCCCTGAAGAGGAATACTTTGGACTAAGAGGTGTTAAGGACCAGACCCAGAGTGATGAGTTGGTCCAGCGATGATTTGTAAAGCTTCAGGATCCAACTGAACCTCTGTAACAATTAGGCATCCCCATCCACAATAGGGATGCCAGGAAAGCACAGCAGGGCCAACACTGGAGCCCGCAGCTTGGTGAACATCTAAAGGTCAAAAAGAACCCAAATGGCAGGGTTATGAACTGGTATTGCAGAGGCCCTACAGAAAACCTCAGAAAATGTTTGCGCACCGGAAAGATGGGTAAATGCAAGTAAGCAACTTTGATAACCTCAGAAGTCAGAAACTTCCTCTGATAAATGGAGGCACTGACTGGTCTAGTTGATTCCATCCTGAATTTGTGGACCTGGAGGGAAGGGAAGAAACAACTCAAATGTGTAGCCCTGGGACACCTTTTTTACCCAAGCATCTTAAAAGCAAGATGCACAAGAATCCACAAAAGGTAATAGGTGTTCAATAGCTCCAAAAGGTGTGGGTGCACCTTCATGTTGAGAAAAGGCTTATTCAAATATTTGGCAGACTTGAAGTGACAAACTTTGTTGGAGAATTGGAAGTTGAGCTTTGGAGGTCTTAATGCTGAAGCCAAGGCATAGGGGAACTCTTATTGACAGTCAGAGTTGAGATGACTTGGCAGTCTGTTTCTTAAAGTGTTACTAAACCCAGGACCCTGGATTCACTATATCTGGTCTCCCACAATACACAGAACATGGAAATGCAATAATTTTAGTAACTATAAACTCCTAAATACCTTTTCTCATCAGCAGTATATAGCAGACTTGTAACTTCTATCTGGTAAAGCTTGTAGGAAGAGTTTTCATACTGCACTGGCTGACCTATCAGGATCCAGGACCCCTGACCCTCTGTCTGGACAGTGCTGATTGGTCCTATGCTGATCACATGCACTCTCCCAAGAAAAACAACAACTTTCTAGCAATACAAACCAAACTGAGCATGTGCAGCCTGACTCCAGTAACTCTGTCTTATCCGGACATGTTATGGGGACAATGCAAAAGGAGGAAAATCTCTGCGCACAGGATCAAACAGCCTTTTTACACAATGTAAGGAATTAACCTTTTAGGTTCCACAGTTAGTAACACAAGCATACTTTACTGAATATACAGTATCTCACAAAAGTGAGTACACCCCTCACATTTTTGAAAATATTTTATTATATCTTTTCATGTGACAACACTGAAGAAATGACACTTTGCTAAAGTGTAAAGTAGTGAGTGTACAGCTTGTTAAACTGTGTAAATTTGCTGTCCCCTCAAAATAGCTCAATACACAGCCACCATTGTCTAAACTGCTGGCAACAAAAGTGAGTACACCCCTAAGTTAAAATGTCCAAATGGGGCCCAAAGTGTCAATATTTTATGTGGTCTCCATTATTTTCCAGCACTGCCTTAACCCTCCTAGGCATGGAGTTCACCAGAGCTTCACAGGTTCCCACTGGAGTCCTCTTCCACTCCTCCATGATGACATCACAGAGCTGGTGGATGTTAGAAACCTTGCGCTCCTCCACCTTCCATTTGAGGATGCACCACAGATGCTCAATAGGGTCTAAGTCCTGGAGACATGCTTGGCCAGTCCATCACCTAACCTCATCTTCTTTAGCAAGGCAGTGGTTGTCTTAGATGGTGTGTTTGGGGTCATTATAATGTTACAATACTGCTCTGCATCCCAGTCTCTGAAGAGAGGGGATCATGCTCTGCTTCAGTATGTCACAGCAAATGCGTGCAGACAAAACCCCTGTTTTTAACGCATACTGTTAGACAGGTTAATTGGTTGTCTGCGAGTTGGTCGGTAAGTAGGCTTGGTTATTCCCTGGGCATTCCCCAGGTTTTTTTGTTATCTGCTTTAGCCTTCCAAAGCTACTTACTGCTATGGCCAGCTATAGATGGGGCGGTGGATATATTTATGTTTCACCTGTAGTGCTTGTATTGGTCCAGCAACACACCAGACACCTTTGCAGCCATTGTGCCATATGCTGGGTGTTTGGTGTGCTCCTGCACCTTTAAGGAGGGGTGGCTCCCCTTTAGTCCACCTGCCCCTATCTATCCATTAGAATGCATGTGTCTCCATTGTGGGGACACTCACTATTTAGTGTTAACTGTCATTATCTCCATCCTCATCCCTCCTGGTGTCCTACCACCCTACCCCCTGTCATCTTCACCCCCCCTGTACCTCACTGCCAGCTTTCTACTACCCCACCTACTATCATCATCATCATCCTCCCCATACCCCACATCTGACATACTACCACCATACCCCCTATCATCAACATTCCCATCATCCCCCTGTATCCAACCTCTAGCATGTAACCCATCCTACCCCCATCATCATCATCATCCCCTCTGTAACTCACTGCCAGCTTCCTACCCACCCACTGTCATCATCATACCCCTTTGCTGACATTCCACCACCCCACCCAATGTCATCAACATCCCCATCATCCCTCTCTATTCTACCTTTGGCATCATACCACCCTACTTCCTGTCATCATAATCCCTCCTGTACCCCACCTCTGGCATTCTATCACCCTCCCCCTATCATTGTAGGGCAGATATGATCTCAGCCTCTCACCCAAACTGCATCCTGCCATCCAACCAACTGTACCCCAACAGCTGAATCACATACACCACAATACTGCCCTACCACCCAGTGAGAGGTAATAATGTGCAGTAACCTCTAGCAACCAATCAGTGAGTGATAGTGATAAGCAGTAACCTATATCAACCAATCAGTGAGCAATGATAATGTGCAGTAACCTCCAGGAACCAATTAATGAGCAGTAATGATGTGCAGTAACCTCTAGCAACCAATGGGTGAGCAGTAATGATGTTCGGTAACCTCTAGCAACCAATCAGTGAGCTTGAAGCAATCAGTGAGGGTGAACCAGATCTTTATGTATACATTATTATTATTATTTTTTTCTATGTGCGTGTTTGTTTTTTGGGATGTTGGGGTGGAGAGTGAAATTGCTAGGGGTGTGGGAGCCCAGAAAAATGTTTGCCCAGGGTCCAATCAATATTAAATACGACCCTGGGTATCCCCAGGCTGATGGGGTGAGCGGGCCGGCACACACTGGGGTAAAGTCATGGAGGTTCCAGTCAGCTGTAACACTCTTATATCATGTCCACAACGCCAGTATGAGGGGGATTTCTAATGTAAAGCGGAGTGAATACAGTAAGGTAAGGGGGGCACTGATGTAAAGGTCTTTCTTATATCAGTAACCCCCCCATCTTAGTACATTCACTCTGTGGAAGGTGAGTCCCCCACATTACAGTTCCCATTTTCAATGTAAGCCAGAACTCTGTGGACCCTGATATAAAGGGGAATGCTGTGCAGTCTGATATAAGGTAATCCCTGGTCACCAAAGCCCCCCCCCCCCTTTACATACACCAAAGTCTGTGGCATTCCCCCTTACATCATGTGCCGCAACATTCACATCGAAGTTTCCCTTGCACTGTAAGGGGGAATCTTGCAGACTCTGATGTAAAGAGGATGTAAAGAGGAACTCTGTGTTGGCTGGGTTATATTAACCTGAATAAAGAAAAAGTGATAATGCATTGATACCAACTAATGCTGCTAACAGTGTCAGATGTACAACATGTAACTATGAATATGCACATTTAATAGGAGGTATCAACATATACCAATAAATGCAATGTGAAAAAATTTGAACTCATAGGTGACCCCCCCTCTCCATACACATAGACCAGTTCACAGTAGTGATATGGTGATTAGGATGAGGGATCCTGCAGTAAGCTGGGGGATTCCACAAGACTTCCTATCTCAGGCTGGCGATTAGGATAACTTCAAGGCAACACAGCACATAGAGAAGGGAAACAAGAGAGGAAATATGGTGCAATATTGTCAGTACAACAGAGAACAGATCGGACTGTGATACAAGTGCACTCACGAATCCCCCAATCAAAGGCAGCCTTTATAAACAGCCTTTCAATGCTGCTCAGTGCAGCGATCTCCTCACTCGAACAGCTGTTTGTCGATCGCATCACTAGGCTCCTCCCCCACGCGTTGCATCACTCAGCCTGAGATAGGAAGTCTTGTGAAATGCCCCAGCTTACTGCAGGATCCCTCATCCTAATCACCATATCACTACTGTGAACTGGTCTATGTGTATGGAGGGGGTGTGGCAGGCGCAGCACTATGAAGTGCCTCATGCACTGTGGCATTAGAAGAATTGTGATATCTCTGACTTTTCAGTCCAACAAGACTGTCTATTACTCTGAAATTCCTTTAGCACCGTTCTATGGAAGCAGTAGGTTTAAAGAGCATACCAAATGCTTAAAATAACTTCTTTATTAACTTCATATATAACACTGCTGCTTTACAGTAGACAGTCCATGTACAAAAAAACGTGTTGAATAAAGTATAACAGAAAATGGCGATTCAAATATTCAATCTTGTCATTTAACATAAGATGGTGGATATATTTCTTTCTTCAGTATTTATACGCTCTCTCTCTGTAAGTTATTAAAGCATTCTCTAATTTCTCCGAAAGGTATAACTCTGTGGTTTGCAAGGTTTGGTGAGGTTGATTTAGTTTGTGAATTAGGTTTGATGAATTAGGTTTAATGAATTAGGTTTGCTAGGTGAGCCTGATGAGTTTGAGTTTGAGTTTAACTACAAGTGAACACATAACCAGTTCAGTATACAGTTCTATTCACATTATTTACAATAGGAACATATATATAACTGTATGACATACCTATTTGGCCCCTTGCTTCCATAAGACTGAACTCTGGTTCTGTGTGTCTGTTCTGTTCTCTGCCTGTGGTGGAATGATTTTTCCAGCCCATGTGCTGGGGAACTTACCAGACAGAGTGGATGCAAAGCTAGCTGTGATAGGTCTAGACTCTTGCCGAGTGTGAAACTGGCTGTGATTAGTCAAGGCTCCTGATAAGTCACAAAGGCTTAACTCTATCCTTTACTGTCATATAAATAAATGATTCTTAAAGACATATTTTTCCTTTTGCTTCTGTAAACACAACATACAACTGTTATATGACATCCAAGCATAAAATCACAGTGAATAACTCTGATTTTGTCTCTCACATATAAACATGTGCACTACATTTAGGTTATTAGCAGGTCTAGCTATATATACATGTAGGTTATATTAGCGATCTAGGACAGGTTCTAGCTGGCCAGCTACAGGGGGGGGTCACCTATGAGTTCTAATTTTTTCACATTGCATTTATTGGTATATGTCGATACCTCCTATTAAATGGGCATATTCATAGTTACACATTGTACATCTGACACTGTTAGCAGCATTAGTTTGTATCAGCACATTATCACTTTTTCTTTATTTGTCTCTTTGGGTTAGTTCACCTTTTTGTGTATGCATCTATACCATTTGGGTATTTTTGTTGTTGTTTTTTTTTTACATTGATCTAGTAGCGCTGTAGTACCTTTTTTGCACGTTATATTAACCTGACCTTCATGCAAAATGTTTTTTGACCTTTGTTATAACTTATACACATTGCTACTAACAGCTGCACACATTTTATATTTGTCTATAAAAGTCTATATTTGTGTGCGTGTAATATAAATCTATGTTTAATGATATTTGATAAAAGAGTAATTGGTTAGAGAAAGTTTTAGAAACTGAGAATTCATAGTTCATAGGATTTAAGGCTCCTAATATATGCAATTTTTATGGCTTGAATTATTGTTTCCATTATGGGCTTGAGTGGGGGCCTCATGTCTAATGCCTTGTACACACGACCTGTTTTCACGACGAGAAAACTGCAATTCTTTATATTGGTCGCCGAAAAAACTGCGCGCAAAAAAAATGAAACCAGCTCTCTTTTTTCTCATCGTGTTTCCCGTCAGTTTTTTTCTCGTCGCGAAAAATGGTCGTGTGTATGCTTTTCCAAAGGGAAAAAAACGTGCATGCTCAGAAACAAGTATGCAGCCCAAAAGCAGCCCAAAGGGTGGCACCATTTGAAAGAAACTTCCCTTTTTATAGTCCCATCGTACGTGTTGTTGTACGTCACTGTGCTTTGGTCGGATGGTGTGTATGCAAGTCAGGCTGGAGAGGAATCACATTGGGAAAACTTTGTTTTTTTTCCTACCAAGAAAAATGGCCATGTGTATGGCCGTGTACACACGGCAGAGAACCTCGTTCTCACATCGTTCCGCCCGTCGAGGTTCTCTGCCGGCCGTCGAAATCGGCGACCCGCTCGTCGGGAATGGCAACCAGCCATTCATCCAGGCGGGCCGTCGAGCAAATAGAGAGCGTGCTCTCTATTTCTGCTCGACGGGATTCCCGACGGGATGCTCGCTGAGAGCGTACACACGGCCGAGGTCCTCGCTGGAATGCAGCTTCCAGTGAGGTTCTCGCTGGTTTCCAGCGAGAACCTCGGTCGTGTGTACGCCGCCTATGAAGCATGATGCCGCGTACACACAATAATTTTTCGGGTTGTAAAAAATTCCATATTTTTTAATGTTATTAAAAATGATCGTGTGTGGGCTTCAGAGCATTTTTCGGGTTCTGAAAAATGGGCAACATTTTTTTTTTAAGATGCTCTATTTTTTAACAACGTTTTTAACGTTGAAGTTTTTCGGGTTGTAAAAAATGGTCGTGTGTGGGCTTTAACGATGTGAAAAATCCGCGCATGGCATGCACAGAAGCAAGTTATAAAACGGGAGCGCTCGTTCTGGTAAAACTACCTTTCATAAGGGAGTAAGCACATTCATCACGCTGTAACAGACAGAAAAGCGCAAATTGTCTTTTACTAACACAAAATCAGCTAAAGCAGCCCCAAGGGTGGCATCATCCGCATGGAACTTCCCCTTTATAGTGCAGTCGTATGTGTTGTACATCACCGCGCTTTGCTAGAGCATTTTTTTTTCACAATTGGGTTGAAAAAAACTTTGTTTTTTCTAGAGCCTGAAAAACTTTGTTTTTTACAACCCGAAAAATGATTGTGTGTAGAGTTGCCTAAGGCCTCAGAGATCCTAGAGCCACCTCTGATGCCAGTCACTTTGGATCTGGAAAGCACCGCAACCACCTGCACAAGTGTGAACCTAGCCTTACAGATAAACCAAAATGTTACATTTTAAAATAACATGGAACGTAAAGAAGGCAAATCTATTGCCTCCTTCAACAAAGTATAAATGTTAAATTAAAACATAAACCGCAAGTTATCAGTTGATTTAAAACCCTTTACAATAGCAACATTTTCTCTATCCATTAAAGTATGAAAGAACCTTGCTGATGAAGGAGTTTACACTTTTGATACATAAAATTCTAAAAGCTTCCTGACGGAACTCATTGTTGCCAGAAGAGGGGGTATGATGACTTCATAAAAAGGTCAGCGAGCAAGTCACGGAATAAATAGGCCTGCTATTGTTTTCACACTACGGTAGTATATTTATGAAACCTGTTCTGAGAGAAAATATGAAGCTGCCACTGCTGATTTGCTTGTGAATATACTAGTTGCCTTGACTAGATGCTGATCTTCTAGCTAAATCACTGACCCCAGAGATAGTGTGCAGCAAATTATATTATATATTTTGATCCGAATACTTGCTTCAGGCTGGTAGCTCATAGTAATAAAGCCAATGGATCACCACAACACTCAGCAAACATGTCAAGCAAAAACATAGAGGCTGAATTTTTTGACTTCCTTTGTACATGCTAGTTACCTAGCTATCATGCAGTGCATGAACTGGAGCCTGACAATGGGATGGGAGAACAATGTCCTAGTTAAAGGATAAGTTCACTTTTGGAACATTTTACATATTCCAGCATCTGCAGCCTCCCCCCCCCCTCCTCCATATTTGAAAACAGCACGACCATGTGGGGCTCCACATGGTCCAGACTTTCTGGACCATGCATAGGTGTGCATAGGTGTGCACATGACAGGAGAGGAGAGAAGGCTTGATCTGCTCCTCCTCTTACCACCTACCTCTCAGTCTGTCCACCCACACTGCAATCCCTGGCAATCTGTGCCTCAGCAAAGGGATGTGTGGGTTGGAAGTTTAAAGCTCAGCAACCGGCAGATACATTGTGGATAAAAGGTGTCGATGCTGAAGCCTTTATCCTTGGGTGAGTGAGCTCACCGTCCATTGTCTCTGTGGCTGAAGTCTCCTCCCTTCTCTCTCCTGCCTCCAACCGATTGAGTACACTAAGGTAAGGGGGACTCAGATGTAAGGTGTGCCCTTTGGAAACCTTAATTTAGGGGGGATGCTGGGAACTCCCTTACATCAGAGTACCCCATTACACCAAAGTCCACAGCGTTCCCCCTTAATAATACAGCTTTGCCGTGAGTGGTTAAAGTGTTCGAGTTTGGCTTGAAGAAAAGGTGGCAACCTTAGGCTGATGGCTTGTAGTTTTCAATGAGCTGTGAAGGTGCTAATGAGTGCTTCAGAGGAAAGGCAAGGCAAGTGCAAAGGCAATTTTAGTGACTCTGGATCTGAAAAGCACTCCGTAGATAACATAACCAGAAGAAAGTCTGGAAAATGTCCCACACGGAACCCAGTGCCTGAAGGTGATTTCCAGGCAGGCCCCACATCGTCCAGTACATCAGGGTTTGAGAAAGCCAGGCTGAGAATGACCATGCCAGATAGTTCTCAATCAGGGCTGGACTGGGCCCTGGACTTCATCCAGACTGGCCCACTTTGACAGGTCTCTCCAACAGGGGCCGGACAACTCCCGCACCCCCCCGCCTACCCAAGCTGCCCTCTCATCTTTAATAGCCACTAGCTGTTTTTAATTTATTAGAGTAGAATGGCTGGTACTGGTACTCTTATAGGCAGTACCAGTGGGGAAGCTAGACATTATTTCACCCGGGCAAAGAAAAAGTTTGGTGCCCCCCCAGTTATGGGACAAGATTAGGCAGAAGTGAGAAACTGCCAGGCCATTGCTGTTGAGTCAGCTGTCTGTCCCCTCCCCCATGCTCCTCTTTTGTCGTCCCTGCTCCTCCCCCTGCTTCTTTGTTCCCCCCAGGTGAGCGCTGCGGGGAGGGAGAGGAGGTGAGCGATGCGGAAAGGGAGAGATAGAGGAGCGGAGGGGGCAGCAGTCCACTGTCACTGAAGCCGGCCCACTGAGCCATCGGCCCACCGGGAAACTCCCTGTAGTCCCAATGGCCAGTCCATCCCTGTTCTCAATAGCAGGGGAAACCACTGCAGTAATGCAAAGCAGTCTTGATTGAGAAAAAAAATGATGAAGACAACTGGGGACATTTGGTAACTCCCAAGGAACAGGATTACGAGACACTGCAAAGAAAATATTCTACATCCATGTGTCACTCCATCAATAGTCAGAAGAGTGGGTTGTTGCATATTTAGCTCATCCAGACAGCAAGGAAGCACATGGAAACAAGTATTCCTTTAACCTGTTTCTGTGCTGTCGATCGATCCTGTCAATGGTAATTGTTGCCAGTGATTGGATCATTGAGTGTGACATGGCCCTATTTGTAACCTAGAGCTAAACAAATCTATGGATTGCCATGGATGTAACTGCTCAACTTGTTTTCTGCACTTACTGTAATTACAGTAAAAAAACTGAAAGAAAATGCCATAAGCTAGTTGCCTGTAGCAACTAGGCGTTTTTTTTTCACCTTCTAATCTGTGTTAAAAGGATGACAATTGTAATCTAACCTGTTTAGGCATTACTTATACTTTCTTTTCACACAGTTTTTCTACATGAAGACTCATTGTAACTAAATGACCACATATGGAGTACAAAATGGTGACTTTCAGCTTAATCATGCCCAACGCTTACATCTACCCATATTTCCAGATATACTGCACAGTTATTACCAACATCACCTTTCTTATCCTATTAAGATTCACAGTGTTCTATACCCTGCATTTCTTTTTTTTTTAGTTAAGATTTGATTCAGATGTGATGTATTTCCCTGCTTTAGAAAAAAAAGCCTGAGGCATAGTCCTTTGAGTATGTCTACTGGCACATCTGCGCCGGTAAACCTGTTGTACATTACTGGTATACACCTCGCATAAAAATACCCATTTGGTGGTAAAAATGTACCAGCTGTGTTGCTTGAAAAATCTTTGCAAAAAAAAAAAAAATGACAGATAAGAGCCATTCATGTTAGAAAGACTATTCCATTTGTTCTGTCATTAATGTTTAAAAACTGATTTACCATGTTTTATGCACACGATAATTTTTCAGCATGAAAAAAAACGTAGGTTTTCAGCATGAAAAAAAACGAAGTTTTCCCAACTTTATCATTAAAAACGATGTTGCCCACACACCATCGTTTTAAAAAATGATCTAGCAAAGTGCAGTGACGTACAACACGTACAACGGACAGTTCTATTCACCTTTGGGCTGCTTTAGCTGATTCCCTGTTAGTAAAAGACGATTCACGCTTTTCTGTCTGTTACAACGTGATGAATGTGCTTACTCCATTATGAACGATAGTTTTACCAGAACGAGCGCTCCCTTCTCATAACTTGCTTCTGAGCATGCGTGGGTTTTTTACGTCATTTTAGCCCACACACGATCATTTTTTACACCCCGAAAAACTACATAGCTTAAAATGACGTTAAAAAATGCAGCATGTTCAAATAATTTTTTTGACGTTTTTCAGAACCTAAAAAATGATGTGTAGCCCACACACGATCATGTGTACGCGGCATGACTCTATGAACTAATGAAATAAATCAAATTCTACTGATCAGTGCAATATGAATAATTTGCTTTTACTTTTACTTTTCTAAGTCAGTTTTTATTTACATCTTATAGTGAATTTATTTATGTAGCACTACCCCTGGACCAGCTGCTGGTTTGTTTTGGGCGGCATGCTACCTTTTGTTTCTCCGATGTCTAGGGGTGTTTGGTGAAAGTTGTAGTAACGGAATGTCCATGACAGGTGTCTTTTTCTGTGCTCTTTATTACCCAGCCGGGTAAAAATAATAAAACTTGGTGAAGAGTAGAGGTTTAGTACAAATGAAGATAGCAGATCCAGATGTCAGTAATAGGGAAACAGTCCTGCTCCCACGTGTAATGTCTCTTTCAACACTCCAGCCAGAGTGGGTGTAGCGCACCTGGACAGGCCTCTTTCACCAGCCTGGCAGCCAGAATGTCACTCGAACCTTGGGAAAAAGTCTCTGCCACAGACCCTCCTGATAATTGAACAGCGGAGATAATCCTCCTTAGCAGACTTGGCACCTGGATCTCCTTCAGGTAGTTTCAAACTAGGGCACCGACTGACAGGCGGCCAACATCCAGCCTCTCAGTGTCCAGTTCCCTTGGTCCCTTATGGATGGTCAGGCCCCTATCGGAACACCAGCCTCTCTTGGTACTCCTCAGGCAGACTCTCCACCTTCCGGCCTCCTCAAACTGGACGGATGACACAGGACCTCCTTTTTTTATATTCATTTATTTTTATTGTTTTTTTAAAATAACACAGACCAACAATAAATTATACAGTAAATTCACATGCGGAGTACAAAGATGGTAAACAAGGTAGTACAACACCCTATTGAACCAAACTGTAAGATACTAGGACCTAGTTACGTTCGTGTTGGCTGTATACATCACCCTCCCCACCTCCCCTTCCCCCCACCCTTCCCCTTCCCCAGTGGCGTCTCCAGCTTTCATATTTAGGGGGGGGCACATAGGGGGACAGGGACAAAAGTAGGGGGGCCCAACTATAAAATGCAATTATATATATATATCTCCTGGGGCCCTTTACTACGATCCCACAACGGGCCCTTTTACATGTTCTGCAGTGAGCTCCCTTGCTACTATACTGGGGCCCCCCAGGGTGGCTGAAAACAAGAGCTATGTGTCACCAGCACACCAAGAAAATATAAGGGTTCAAAGCAGTGGCAGAACTTTCAGGGTTGCAAAGGTTGTCTTGCCACCGAGCCCTGGTGTTCTACCACTGTAGGGTTCCCCAGCTGTCCTGTCCCTGCTATTGACAGCGATGGTCTGGCATCTGTCTTTGGCAGGGGGGCAGTCCATTAGGACCTAGTGCTGGTGACATTACGGATGCATGCAGGGGAAGGCTGGCACTATTAGTTATAGAGAGTTGAGCCCCCAGCTGGTCACCTAGCAGCAGTAAGGCTGTATAACCTTCTCTGTTGACATGCTGATCGGGATGTGATCCAAGTAATGCTCCCAGTCAGATCTAATAAATACAGTATTTATTAGCATCAAGAGTACAACCACATATATATATAATCAAACGTATGTTCCGCAGCCATGTAGGCTCTATGCCTGTAAAGTGTGGGCTCTATGCCTGTAAAGTGTGGGCTTTGATCAATAAAATCTCTGATATTTAACACTAGGATTTGACTGGGAGCATCCCGATTAGCATGTCAGAGAAGGCTCCACTGCTGCTAAGCAACCTGCAGGGAGCTCAACTGTCTACAACCAATAGAGATGGGCTCGGGTGTGTTTGAAATCACACATGCCCAATCCCGCCAGGAAGCCAACACTCCACAGTGCTAATCACAGGCAGTGAGACATTTCCTGATCTGTGCAGAGCTGCGGACCGGGAAATCTCTCACTGCCTGTGATTAGCGCTGTGCAGTGTGGGCTTCCTGACAGGCTCTGGCATGTGGATTTTTGAACATGCCCAGCCCATCTCTAACAACAAATTGTGCTGACCCTTCTGTACATCAGCCTCATAAAGTAACCAGCACTGGGTTCCAATGTGCTGCCGTCGCTGCCAAGGAGACAGAGACCAGCGCTGTGAATAGCCGGGACAGGACAGCAACTCTGGTTATTCCAGCACTGGTCCACACTGGGAGGATTCCCCCATCCACCTATAATGTGTAGATGGGGGAATTGGATCATTTTTTTTTCATTCAACCTTATAGTTGAATGAAAAAAAAAAGATCAATGTATGGGCTGCCTAAGAGCTAAGACCAGCCATAGACAGTTTAAATCTCAGCTGGTTCAGCAGGAACTGGCTGAGATTTGAACCATTAATGAGCAGATTCTCTTATGATTATCACTAGTCGTTGCTGTATAGCCACTAGTGAGAATCACTGTTTGTCGGGAGAATACAATTGCTGGGCAGGAGGGATATTCCTGTCAGCACTGTCTGTGTTGATGGGGGAATCATGCAAGTTTCTTTCCTGCAATCTGTGGATGTAGGAAAGAAATTTGCACTGTATATTACCTGCCTAACGGAAAGTGAAAGTGTAACAGAATGGCCCGTGACACCCAGAGACTTTTGAAGGATGGGGGGTACTCAAATGCCAGCATCACTAATGACTCTTGGGTCTAGGGTCATCCTGTGCCACTTTTGGGCATAGGGTGACTGAGAAATGATAAATTACATGGGATGGAACATTACTCATAATTCATGTTTTGCAGGATATCTTTAAATATTACAAGTTGGTAAAGTCTGACTCCGACAGGTCAATAGAGTGTTTTCATTCAATGTGGGGACACATGCTTTTGAGGTGTTAATTGAGTCTGCTCCTAGACATTCCATTGTGTGATGCTAATACTGTTTTGTGTCCATTGTGATAATTAGGTCTGCTCCTAAGACCTGTTTATTGTGTATGCTAATGACACTGTTAAGATGTGGAATGTGACTTGTCAAGCTGTAGTAATTAACCCCGCTAAATGCGGAGCCAGACCGTCTGGGTAATGAGTAGTAATTAACTCATCGGAATGTCATTATCTAAATTACTACAAGAATGTGTATGAAGCCCCCCATTGTGTGATGTGTGGGTGGGGTGTGTCTTTGTCCCTGTGATTAACTGTAACATGCTTGTACTGTATATAAGAAAGCTAAGTTACCATTAAAGGATTCATTCATTAATTTTGGAACCAGTACCAGAGCTTGTGTTGTCTCGGTTATTCTGGAAAATGAAATGGGTCGTGTCTGATGTCTGTCGGACTGTCGGATAAGCTGTCGTGGGGCGATGGAATGGAATATCGTAAACGGTGGTGACAGTTACAGAAAGTAAATTGTGAATGTCTTGAAAGAACAGGAGAGGGGAGGGAGACAGATGGGGGGGAGAAGGGATGGAGATAATGCTGTTCAGTGATTACAGTGTACTGCAGTCTGCAGTGCACACACTTACCCACGGTCCAGGCTAGAATCTCAGGCATCATTCACACACATGCTGCTGATTTTAATGTTTCCTGAACACACATCCCCTCTCTTCAGATACAGCACACCGAGATAGTGTGGGCGGGACTGAAAGGAGGAGGAGGAGGAGCTGTATTCCTCCCTGCTCGTATGTGAGGAGAGTGGGGGGAGGTGGCTGGACTTGCTGGGCTGTAAAAGAGTGTCATAGACTGACACTCGGTTCAGCTTGCAGTCACTACTCTCGGAATTTACAGGCTGGTTCTCCTGTCCTAAGGACGGGAGAAATCAATCAGTTTTTTCAGTAACTGAGATGAAGGCTTGGGCCCCCCCTCCCCCACAGTGCTCATGGAGTCCTTTCTGCAACTCACCCTTCTCTCCGTGCCAATGAGGATGCAGGGGAAGGAGCAGATCGGGCGGCTGTGGTTGTGTGAACGCTTGCAATATGCAGTGTCAGCGAGCAGAGGGAGGGGAAGGAATGCCCCGCAGAGCTGACTGGGGATGCTCTTCCTCTCAGAAGAGACTGTTACTCCAGGGGCGGCCCGAAAAAAAAAAGAAGCAAAACATAAAATTTTGGGGGGGGGGGCACATGGTGGGGCACGGCATAATGTTGGGGGGGTCAGGGCCCCCTCTGCCCCCCCCTAGAGACGCCTCTGCCCTTCCCGTGGGAGCATACATTAATGGTATCAGCTTAGCAAGTATGTCATGAGTCGCGTCAATTAATGTCGGGAGGCATTAGGGGCAAGGAAAAAGAAGCTGTTCCATAAAAGGGAATTTCACTGGACTATCATCATGGGCTAGACTTTAGCAGTCAAGTTCTCAATGGTCCTGGAGTAATGGCATTAGATGTCGCTACCTGAGGTTCCTGGCCGCCTGCTGCCATGGCCCCCATAGTTTGACTAATTTGCCATAGTTCCCTTGCTTGGTGTAATACACCTTTTCATTTGAAATTGTTTGATTCATAGCTACTAGCCAGTTATCTATAGACGGAGGGGCCTGTGCTTGCCATTTTTGAGCAATTGTTTTACGCGCCTGGAATAGGCATCTTAGAATGGCTTCAAGAGTGCCTTGCGGCACTCTAGTGTCATCCATACATCCGAAGAGACAGATCCTAGCTTCTGGATCAAGTAAGGATCCGAATGTTTCATTGATCCGATCTATGACTCCCACCCAGAAGCTATATAATTTAGGGCACTTCCAGACCATGTGCATAAGGTCACCCTTGTCTTTGCATCTTGGGCATTCATTATTTAGCCTCCACCCTAATTTAAACATTTTATGGGGGGTGTAGTAGATCCTGTGAAGCAAAAATAAGTGGGAAAGCCGGGGCAATGGACACTGAAGTGCCCTGTTGGAGAATCTTAATCCACTGTTTGGAGGAAATTGTTCCCAAATCGCTCTCCCACGCCATTCTGCTCTTTCGGGGTCCTTCTTTACTTAGTCCCCTAGTACCCAGGCTCTTATACATCTCGGATATTAGGTCCTTGGCTGTTGTTGCCTTAATTACAGTAAAAAGAGCAGTAATCTGTGCCCATATGACCGTCTGAGGGCCAAATTGGGCTTGTATGGCATGACGAACCAGGACCTCCTTAGGTGGGACCCAGTCGATTACTGAGTTCCCAAGCTAACCCTAAAGGTGGGCACCACATGAGGAGAACCACCCAGGAAGATGGCATCTGCCCCATAAATACTCTCTCCCAGCATGCACAGTGAGGCCAAACCCTCCTGATAGGCTGCTGGGCAAGAGCACCCAATCCTTGACTCCACTGCTGCCACCTGCGGACCTGGGGTGAGATCAGCACCCCAGAAACGACAGAATGGACCCACAGCACAGCCAAAGCTGAGACAGAGACCCAAATTTGAACAAATCAGAGTTAACTAACTCTCTGACACCCTCTAAATTTAACATAGCACCGGTTCTGGAAAGTTACCAGGCGCTACATTTATATTTCACACAACGCATTTTAATGATCGGCATAATGCGTTTTAACATATTTTTGGTAATGTACTGCAGTGCACTATCACTTATCTCTGTAGCTGCAATCATAGTGGAGCATTTCATCCTTAAAGCTCAGATCCACCAAAGTTCCTAAAGTTGTGATTCTGCATTCTGTGCTCTCCCCTCTTTTTCTATATTGTGTTCACATTAGAGCCCATAAAGCCATATCATAATCCACTTACATGTGTATTGTGTGTATGTGGCACCAGCCACAGCCAATGAGATTGTTTGAATCCGCCACTGCCCTGAAATTCCCTGGAAGCCGTGTGCATTGAAACAACCAGAAAGGAAGTCATCATCCGAGGAAGGCAATATACTGATTGGTATGGTGTATGTCATATAAAAGCTTAGCGTACAGATTGCAGAGGTCAGGAATATGTTATTTACAGCCAGCTGTACAGTGCAGTGGTCAGGAGCAGTGGTGGCCATAATGCAGAGCACAGGTGCGCTGCCCCCTAACCCATGCATCTGGCCCCCAATCTAGATCCGGGGGGCCTAATTGTCTTCCTGATTCTCCTCCTGGCCAATCAGGAAGCAGGTCCTGAGACCCATCACCCGATTGGCTGAGAGGAAAAGTGATTCTATTGGCTGCCGAGGAGGATGAGGGAGGAGACACAGGGGAAGCCGATGTAAAGCAACAGGAGGAGAAGACGCTGTTCAGAGGAAGAGCTGCCCATGACCTAGATTGGGTAAGAAGTGCAGGGCTGGTGACCAACCTGGTCCCCCCTTACATCAAGGTCTCAAGAGTCCCCTCTCCTTAAATCAGGTCCCGCAGTGTTCCCACCTCTTTACATCAGGGTCCCCAGAGTTCGCCCTTAAATCAGAGGCTTCACTTTCATTAGCTACTCCAAACTCTCAACTCTCTCCTTACATTAGGATCCCAATGCCCCTCTTTACATCAGGGCCCCCAGAGCCCCCTTCATTAAATCAGGGTCCCCCAGAGCCCCCTTCCTTAAATCAGTGCACCCAGAGCCCCCTCCTTAAATTAGGGTCCCCAGAGTACCCCCTCATTAACTCAGGGACCCAGAGTTACCCTTACATCAGAGTCCCCTTTTCATTAGGATCCTCAAAGTCGCCTCCCTTATATCAGGGTCCCAGAGCCCCCCCTACATCAGGGTCCTTAAAGCCCCCTTACATCTGGGTCCCTAAAGTGACCTTACATCAGGATCCCCAAAGCCCATTACATCATGGTCCCTAGAGCCCATTCCCTTTCAATAGGTTTCCCAAAGTTAGAAGGGAAGAGCATAGTGGGCAGAGGCGGCCTCACAAGAACATTTGGACTAACTTCATGGTATTGTTTTAAAGCATTTTTACTGCTGGTTAAGAATATGTAAATAGTTAAATGTCTATAGACTGTTTCCTGTAGTAAGGCGCAAAATTAAAAACATTACCAGGTGCAGCCCTTAAAGGGGTTGTAAAGGTTTGTTTTTTATTTTGTAAATTGGTTCCTTTAAGCTAGTGCATTGTTGGTTCACTTACCTTTTCCTTCCATTTCCCTTCTATCGTTTTTTTTCGTTCTCTGAATTTCTCACTTCCTGTTCCTTCTCAATAAGCTTGTCTCCATCATCCGAGACGTTCTGGCTAGGGGTTAGTCAGCCAGAACAGCTTACTGGAGAGAACAGGAAGTGAGAAATTCAGACAAAGAAAACAAAGAAATCATTTTTAGAAGGGAAATCAAAGGAAAAGATTAGTGAACCAACAATGCATTCGCCTAAAGGAACCTATTTAGGAAATAAAAACCTTTAACCTTAAACCTAAGAACCTTTACAACCCCTTTAAAAGCCTTACTTATAGGCAGCTAATAATGGAAAATGCTATTGCTTTCCAGAAAACAGTACAGCTATAGTTTATGGCATACATTTTTAAAGCACAGCTATTTCTTGAAAAAAGTACCCCCAACCCTGTTGCCAACCTAAATTTTCTTGATAATGAAGTCCTACTTGTTATTTTATAGTTTCCTTGCCTAAATTATTTGCTGCCTCCACCTCTGCACAGTAACTCCCCATAAAAGTAAATGGAGCAGTAGTCCCACTCAGTTGCAGCCCATAATGCAAGGCGCACCCCCCTAATCCATGTATCTGGCCCCCTAATCTACACACAGGGCGCCGGACAAGCAGAGCACTGCGCTGCAAGCCCACCCAGTTGTGTGACAATAGTGAAATTAATATTCGCTATTGTCTTCCTGATTCTCCTTCTGGACAATCAGGAAGTGGGTCCTGAGGCCTGTCACCTGATTGGCTGAGAGGAAAAACAATCCTATTTGCCTGCCGAGGAGGAGGGAGGAGACACAGGGGAAGCTGCCATGAAGCACCAGGAGGAGGAGGCACCACTCGACCTAAATGGGGCTAGTGTGGGGCTGGTGACGACCGACCAAGGGGGGGGGGTGCCTGTGACTCGACCGACCGGGGGGTGTGACGCAATGTGGATTGTGTGCCGCCCCTCCAAAAAATATACCACCAGCTGCCACTGGTCCAACTGCTTTAAGGGTAGAGCCTTAGTCACTGTGATAGCTGTTGAATGTCTTGCAATGAGGCGGAAATTGGAGGAGGCTTGTAGGCAGGTTAATGTGGGACCACTTAGGAGTGTTACCCTTTTAATTCCTCTCAAGATGTGTGAGCTCACTTCCTTCCTTGCAGGATCGCATACACTGTGTGGGAGTTAGCTGTAGAGTAGTAGGCTGCTGGCCATGGAAAGGAGAGCCATGAAGGGGAACAGCATCTAGAACCAGACATTAGGCCTCATGCACATTGCTGCTGTTAAACTCAAGTTTTTGTGAGTTTAGCTGTTTTTTTTCTGCAGTTAAACTCTCCTCTATGTTATCCTTTATGTCCATGCACACATGGAAGTTTTTAACAGTTTAAGTAACAGGAGAGTTTAGAGGATGTTTTCAGAACGCCCTAAAATCGCATTTAGAAGAGGCAATTTTAACCACAAAAACACTGAACACTGTTAAAAGCGCATAAACGTGCATAAATGCTAAGCGCCTAACACTTCAGCATTTATCAAGAGCTTTTGAATTGCATTTCCCAAAGAGATATTGCCAAGAGGAGGGGAAATAGACGTCCCCTTTACAGCTGCTACACAGAGACATTTACTTATTGCTCATGCTTACCTCTAGACTAGTCATAGTATCATTATTTCCATGAATGCTTATATGCACTGTTTATTTCTGACATTGGTAAGTTATGAGTTTATTCCAGTCTAATGGTACAGAACTCTATTATAATTCCCTTTGGTATAGTGATTACTTTTTTTTTAAATATACCTGTAGCACCCCCTTTAATTTCAGTGCAGGCACTAGTCTAAATTTAGCAAGAATGGGAGAGTTACCTTGCTCCCATTCACACAATTGTTAGGATGGTGACCCCTGTTATTTCAGAAGTTTCCTCTGGGTCAGTCTGCACTCTAGGGATGTGTCGTCATCCCTGGTCAGCAGTTGACGGCAGAGGGGGTTCTGACAGAGCAAGCTTTCCCCAGCAGCCAATTGGAGGAGTTTTCCCTCGCAGGGCATGCTGGGGAGGGATATATCTGTGACAGGTGTCATGTGCTCAAGGCAGTTCTGCGGGATCCTGGTTCCAGGTGCGGCATCCACCTTCCACCCTGCCAGCTTGGCCCACCTGGCCAAATCCACAGACTATGCTGGACCTCAACCAGAGGTCAAAGGGGACCCCAGTACTCTACTGGGTTCCCAATTCTTTTGAAGAGATCCCAGGCTGGGTGCCGTACGATTGGGGAGTCGGCTTGAGGAGGACCCAGAGGCAGGTTGTCCAACAGGGCCTGAACGAACCAATCGGGGATCTGGTGACCGGGATGCTGACAGGTACACTTTGCTGTCACCCGGTGACCTATGCTAAAGGAAATTTACTGGGAGGATTTGCTCCGTTCACCCATCCAACTTACTAAAGAAATTGGCCGGTTACAGAGGCCTTAGAGCCAGATCTGAGGCCTCGTACACACGAGCAGACAGATTTGTTCAAATCTGTCTGTCCGACAGATTTGAACAAATCTGTCTGCTGGGATTTTGGTTTGCTCGCGTGTACACACGATGAACCAAAATCCCCGCCAGCAGACGGCGCGCTGACGTGTCAGTGATGTGGCGGTGACGTTGACGCCGCCACGTCACCGCACCAGGAAGTAAAACACTTCCGCGCATGCGCCGAATCCATTCGGCGGCGGTGCGGGACTACATGTCTGCTGGTAAGTGTACTAACCAGCAGACATGTCGGGCGGACGGATTCCCACCCGATAGATTTCAAAGCATGCTTTGAAATCTGTCAGTTGGCCAAATCCGTCGGCTCGGCCGTACACACGATCGAATCTGTCTGCTGAAACGGTCCAGCAGACCGTTTCCAGCGGACAGATTTGATTGTGTGTACGAGGCCTGAGACAAGGAGATCTGTTCCTCTCAGCGATCCAAAGTGACACCTTGGCTGCCAGGTTAGTGTGGGGAACCTGCCCGTGGGTACTTTACCCACTCCATTCGGGAGTGGCGACGAGTTCAACTGTTGCTATTGTCGAGGGCAGGCCTGCCCTGTTCACATCCAGGCCTGATACCACAAGGTTCTCTTATCCTTCCTTCATCAACTTTCCTTTCCTTAAACTGAAGATGATGTTTGCCTTGTTGGCTGCTAAATAAAAAAAGGCATTGAAGGAAACTTTATTGACTGTCTGAACATTCGCTCATTGCTCCGCCACTGGTATTTCACCCCTAGACATCACCAGGGTAACTTGGTGTGCCAATCCCAGTATTTAACCAGCGACTCCTTCGGGGGTAGCGCTACATACCAAAAAAAAACTGCGCTTGATTTAAAAAAAAAAGGTTTAGTGGCTGCTGCACCTCAAAAAAGCCTGAGCACTGGACTTCAATAGAACCATTTAAACCAACATAAAAGTGCACATACCCCCTTAAAGGGACACTAAAGTTAATTATTTTTTTAAATAACAAATACGTTATACTTACCTCCACTGTGTGGCTCGTTTTGCACACAGTGGCCCGATCCACGTTTTCTGGGGTCCCTCGTCGGCTGTCATGGCTCCCCCCGCAAGAGCTTTCCACCTTAATGCGAGATAGCTTGCATGGTGGAAAGCTCTTGTGGGCGTACTCCCATGAGAAACAGCAGCGGCCATAGACGCCGAATGTATCACTCGGCCCCGGCCCCCAGCACGCCACGTCATTGGATGTGATTGACAGCAGCAGCATAGGATGCATTAACCACTTAACCCTCGGACCATATTGCTGGTCAAAGACCAGAGCACTTTTTGTGATTCGGCACTGCGTCGCTTTAACTGACAATTGCGCGATTGTGCTCCTCATCTGGGCTAATGGGGCTCCTTCTTACATATGGGCTATACACAGCTCCTTTATTTTGTTTGTCCCTTTGACCCGGTGTGCCCCAACCCTGAAGACAGAGATACCCAGTGGGGCCCCACTTGTCTGAGGGAGGCGGGGTTGTCCTGGGGAGTCCTACAGGGTACTTCTCCAGAAGGAACAGAGCTGGTACCAGTTCAGGTTGTATGTCTTTAATAATTGCAACTTTGTGACTACTAAGTATGTGCCCTTAGCATATGCTAAGTAAAAATTAGACTATCTACATAAACTTCCCGATTTCTGTTATAGACATTCAGGTTTAGGGGCAGCTGCACATGATTTGAAATTACTAAACTACCTGGTCGCAGCGCCCCATGGTCGCTACCTATTTCTCCTTGTCCCCATAGGAGATTTTCCTACAGAGAAACTTTGGTTATGGGAATGGGCACTCTGAGTTCCCCAATGGATGTGCAGGGCTGGGGGTTGGTATATAGTTACTGATTTTGTGTGGTGTTCTGTTTTTTACTGTGGTCTTCTCTGGCTGTCTAATCCGCTTCTGGCTCAGTCCAAAAGGCAGATTTACAATAACTTGGTAACAAGAGTATACTTGATGTTTGTATCATGCCTCCCTATGGGTCCATTACAGATAGGCTCCCCTGATGTGGCTTTCCCTATGTCCCGCGTAAAACTGCTCTCTTGGAACGTCTGGGGACTCAATGACAAGGTAAAACGTTTGTTAGTCTATACCTACATTAAAAAGTACTCCCCCACGTATGCATATTACAGGAGACCCACTTGGTGGGCGATAAAGTACTTGGTCTAAAGAAACCATGGGTGTGACATTACTACCATGCAACACACTGCAGCTATGCCACGGGTATAATGCCTTTTACACATGATCGGTTTTCCCGGCGGTAAAAAGTCAGTCGGGAAAACCAAGAACCTGCTCGGTAGCTTTTTTCCCCTACACACAAGTTGGTTTTTCTGGCAGGAAAACTGCCATGAGAGCTTTGGCCAGGTAACCTGTAGTGTTGAGCGGAATACGCCATATTCGATTTCGCGATATTGCACGATAATATAGAAGAATATTTGCGAATATTCGTTAATATCGAATATTCGTGATATTTTTTACCATAGAAGTTCAGGTTTATTGAGATGTAAAAAGGAATACATACAGAAATCAACGTCAATGGGCCAACATAGCCCTAAGATTGCACGGTACAGCAAGTACTATTACACACATCCTATAAATTCCATGTACTTGGCATATATTAAAGGCATAGGCCTCTAGACATCTCGTCATCCCCATACAAAATAAACACATTTTAGTATGTATATCCACTTTATATACCAAAATAACTCTTTCCTGCCCCTTCCTACCCTGACTCGTGTTATTCTCCAGAATAAGTTGGTCAGCTCGTGCAAGTTTCACCATCCCCCAGCCATCTCTCCCATACACTGTCAAATTTTTGCGGTCTCCCTCTATGTATATATATAATTTTCCTGTACGGGAGAATGGCATTGACCTCTCTCTTCCAGTCCTCCAGTGTTGGAGCCCCTGGCTGCATCCAGGCCTTTGCCACCACTTTTCTGGCCAGGAAAAGTGATTCACATATAAAGATTGCTTGATACTTTTCTGTATCCACATCTGGGAGTAGCCCCAGCAGGCACAGCTTGGGATCCATGCCCACCGGGGTTCCCATGCTGTCATGCAGAAATTGCGTTACCTGCAGCCAGTATGCCTGTATATCGGGGCAATGCCAGAGCATATGGTAAAATGAGCCCTCTTCTACTGAACACATGGGACATAGTGGGCTCCTTGTGGGCTGAAACTTCACCAGCCTCTGGGGCGTAATACAGGGAGTGCAGAATTATTAGGCAAATGAGTATTTTGACCACATCATCCTCTTTATGCATGTTGTCTTACTCCAAGCTGTATAGGCTTGAAAGCCTACTACCAATTAAGCATATTAGGTGATGTACATCTCTGTAATGAGAAGGGGTGTGGTCTAATGACATCAACACCCTATATCAGGTTTGCATAATTATTAGGCAACTTCCTTTCCTTTGGCAAAATGGGTCAAAAGAAGGACTTGACAGGCTCAGAAAAGTCAAAAATAGTGAGATATCTTGCAAAGGGATGCAGGACTCTTAAAATTGCACAGCTTCTGAAGCATGATCATCGAACAATCAAGCGTTTCATTCAAAATAGTCAACAGGGTCGCAAGAAGCGTGTGGAAAAACCAATGAGCAAAATAACTGCCCATGAACTGAGAAAAGTCAAGCGTGCAGCTGCCAAGATGCCACTTGCCACCAGTTTGGCCATATTTCAGAGCTGCAACATCACTGGAGTGCCCAAAAGCACAAGGTGTGCAATACTCAGAGACATGGCCAAGGTAAGAAAGGCTGAGAGACGACCACCACTGAACAAGACACACAAGCTGAAACGTCAAGACTGGGCCAAGAAATATCTCAAGACTGATTGTTCTAAGGTTTTATGGACTGATGAAATGGGAGTGAGTCTTGATGGGCCAGATGGATGGGCCTGTGGCTGGATTGGTAAAGAGCAGAGAGCTCCAGTCCGACTCAGACGCCAGCAAGGTGGAGGTGGAGTACTGGTTTGGGCTGGTATCATCAAAGATGAGCTTGTGGGGCCTTTTCGGGTTGAGGATGGAGTCAAGCTCAACTCCCAGTCCTACTGCCAGTTTCTGGAAGACCCCTTCTTCAAGCAGTGGTACAGGAAGAAGTCTGCATCCTTCAAGAAAAACATGATTTTCATGCAGGACAATGCTCCATCACACGCGTCCAAGTAATCCACAGCGTGGCTGGCAAGAAAGGGTATAAAAGAAGAAAAACTAATGACATAGCCTCCTTGTTCACCTGATCTGAACCCCATTGAGAACCTGTGGTCCATCATCAAATGTGAGATTTACAAGGAGGGAAAACAGTACACCTCTCTGAACAGTGTCTGGGAGGCTGTGGTTGCTGCTGCACGCAATGTTGATGGTGAACAGATCAAAACACTGACAGAATCCATGGATGGCAGGCTGCATGAGTGTCCTTGCAAAGAAAGGTGGCTATATTGGTCACTTATTTGTTTTTGTTTTGTTTTTGAATATCAGAAATGTATATTTGTGAATGTTGAGATGTTATATTGGTTTCACTGGTAAAAATAAATAATTGAAATGGGTATATATTTGTTTTTTGCTAAGTTGCCTAATAATTATGCACAGTAATAGTCACCTGCACACACAGATATCCCCCTAAAATAGCTAAAACTAAAAACAAACTAAAAACTACTTCCAAAAATATTCAGCTTTGATATTAATGAGTTTTTTGGGTTCATTGAGAACATGGTTGTTGTTCAATAATAAAATTAATCCTCAAAAATACAACTTGCCTAATAATTCTGCACTCCCTGTATATGCTTTATGTAGGATATACAGTTGTGTCAACCTGTCTGATAATTTAGGGGACGTGCTCTTAACTCCCTCTAGTATCTCATCCCACTCTGTATCCTCTATGGGGCCCACGTCTCCTTCCCACTTTATCTTGGCTGCCTGCACTATCCCGCTGATCCTGCGCCGCCGGATAACATAATATATATTGGACGTGAGCTTGGCGGACTCCTTCCCAAAGATCACGTCCAACACCTGTGGTCTGCTCACATCAATATCGTCCGAACCCAGCTGGGCTCTAAGGGCATGCCTGAGCTGCATATATCTAAAATGAAACTGCGGCGGGAGGGAAAATTCTTCCCTGAGCCTCGTAAATGGCTTTAGCCCTGCACTATTCAAGACCTGAGATAGATACTGCACCCCATATGATGCCCATATCCCTGGATCTGGGACTGTGGCCAACTCGGGCATGAAACCATTTTCCCATAATGGGGTGTGTGAGTGTATATGAGACCTGCCTTGCTTTTTTAGCGCCACTTCCCAAACCTTTTGGTGGTGTGTCAGCATGTCCGCTCCAAACCGGGCAGATCTACAACCGCCACGGCCGCCCCTGAAAATGGCCTGCATCGACGTGTGGAGGGGGCTATCCGGTTTGTTACAGACCAGCGACCCATATCTCTGCGACTCAGACGTATTGAAATAGTATAGGTGTGATAATTGTGAGGCTATATAGTAGTCCTGTAAATCGGGGAGAGAGCAACCCCCCTCCGTACTGGGGTTTTTGAGTACATGCCATGCTAACTTGTGACGGCCAGATCCCCATACGAACGAGTTTAGGATTGCTTCAAGCTGTTTGAAAATTTTGAGGGGAATGTAAAGAGGGGCATGCCAAACCATATATAAAATTTTGGGTAGTAGAATCATTTTTATCATGTTTTATCATGTGGTAGTTTTGTCCATGCCTGGGTTCTAGATTTAATTATTGCAAATAGAGGTTCTACGTTAAGAGGAACATAGTCTCTTAGATCCTTCGTAACCTGTACTCCTAGATATTTAACTTCCGCTACTCTTTGCAGGGGTAATTCGGGAGACACCGCTGCGGGGGGGAACTGATCCAAGGGGAGAATCCGGGACTTGTCCCAATTGATCCGTAGGCCTGAATATTTCCCCACTTCCTCCACAATATTTAAAGCCGCTCTCAACGAAGGCCCCTGGTCTGCTAAATATAGTATTGTATCGTCCGCATATAGGCCGATCTTTTCCCATCTGTCTCCCTTCCTAAGACCCACCACCTCTGTGCTCGTTCTGATGGCCATTGCCAGGGGTTCTGCTGCCAGGGCGTACAGCAGCGGTGACAAAGGGCACCCCTGCCTCGTGCCTCTCTCCAGGGAGAACTGTTCCGACAGCCACCCATTAACAAAGACTCTGGCCTTGGGGGTCTGGTATAAAAGTTGCACCCATTTAATAAAATTGGGGCCGAAGCCGTAGCAGCCCAGGCATTCCCACAAATACTGCCATTCGACCGAGTCGAAGGCCTTGGCCGTATCCAAAGCTACTACCACCCTGGTCCCCACGTTATCGTGTTGCGCTTGTATATTCATGAATAACCGCCTAATATTCATAGCTGTATTCTTCCCTGGCATGAAACCCGTTTGATCATCATGGATCAGAGAAAGGATCGCTGAGTTTAGTCTGTTCGATAGGACTTTTGCCAAGATTTTAATGTCCACTGGTAGCAGAGATATAGGTCTGTATGATTCCGGGTGGTGAGGATCCTTGCCCGGCTTAGGAAGGACGATTATCTGGGCTTCCTGCATCGAAGCGGGAAGTGTTCCCAGCTCAAATATAGAAAGATACAAGGCCTTCAATTTGGGGACTAACATTTCTGAATATGTGGTATAGAATTCTAATGGTAGACCATCAAGCCCTGGAGCCTTGGATTTTGCCAGTTGTGACATTGCCGTGGCAACGTCTTCAGCGGTGATTGGGGCTTCAAGCATCCGCACTTGTTCCCTGCTCAGCTTTGGAAATTGCAGTGTGTGCAGGTACTCCTGTATTTCCTGTGGTGTGTGTCTACACTGGGAGCTATATAGTTCTTTATAGAAGTCCATAAACTTGCCAGCCACCACCTGGGGGTCCGTGACTATCGAGCCATCCGGCTCCGCCAGGGACACCACCACCGGCGGTCTATCCTCTAGGTGTGCCAAATACGCTAACATCTTTCCAGCTTTTTCTCCATGTTCATACACCCGCGTTTTGCTAAAAAAGATACGCTGCTTAGCCTTCTCTATGTGTAACTGTGTAACTATCCTACTCTGCATTCTCACCCTGGTCAAGTTCTCTATTGTGGGCTGAGCGTTATATGTGCCCTCAAGGCTCTGCAACATGTCTTCCGCGCTACACACATCTGTCTTAGAGGACTGTTTAAGTCTGCGGATCTTGGTGTCCAACACTCTGCATGCATGAGTTTTAAACTCGTCCCACCGGGAGTTAATATCTGGGGACCCCTGCCCATCAGGGAGGAGGAACCGTAGCTCTTGTTCAATACTATCATGATCCGTTAGGGCCGTCAACCAGAAAGGGTTGAGTCTCCATGCCCTTGTGGGGGCTCTGTCTAGCAGGGACATCTGCACCCAACATGGCGAGTGGTCTGATAGGGCCCTAGGTGCGAAACCCGCCCCCCCCACTCTAGGCAGTAATGCGGCCGAGACTAGGATGTAGTCGATGCGGGACATGGTTGCGTGACTAGCTGAGTGGCACGTGTATGCCCTACCCTGGGGGTTCCTCTGCCTCCACACATCCACTAGGGCAAACTCCTTCAGCAAACGGCCCATTCTAGTCAGACCAGGATCCCTCACAGGTCCCCCCGGCATCGCCGGTCGGTCCAGGCGGGAGTCCATAGTCATGTTGAAATCGCCCATCCACACCGCCGGTACCATCGGGTGCTTGGCCATAAACGCCAGCCCCAGAGTGATGACTTCCGAGCTGTATGGAGGGGGGATATAGCATGCAAGCAATAAAAGGGGTACTCCTCCAATCCGCGTATGCAAAAATAAAAACTTCCCCTGCTGGTCTGATTCCAGGGTTATTAATTCAAAAGGAGTGGCCTTTGTCACCAGGAGTGAGACTCCTCTGGAGAAGCTCGAGTGTGTACTATGATATGCCCACCCTATCCAGGGGCGCTTCAACGCCGCCTGCAAGTGGCCAGTAACGTGTGTCTCTGTTAATGCAATAATGTTTGCCTTCTGTGCTTTAAGATAGGTTAATGCCGCTGTACGCTTAATTTTGTTCCTCACCCCCCTTACATTCCACGTTAGGAATTTAATCGAGGTCATGGTGGCAGTGTGTAAAAATTACGGAGCCGGATCAACATTACGGTCGTCCAGTACAACAAAGTAACCTGTTCATGTTTCCATGTTTGCCATACACCCGCTTTTACACCTGTACATTGCATCATTACACCTCTACAACACATGTCATGTTCAATCAATCTTTCAGGGTCCCAACAGTGGCCCTGATAATTCCCCCCCCCCTCCCCCCTCCCAGCCCAGCACCTCCCCAACTTGGTGTGAGCATACCACCCCCAAAAAGAACATTCATTACAACAGAGAGAAAAAGCATTTCATCCAGCAGTAGGACCTGTCTGGAGGCACAGTTCTTAATTACTGTGTATACCATGGCATCACCATCGTATACAGTTCTGTGGGGACGATTGTTCACTGAGCAACACGCGTAGTTGAAACGGGGAAAGAATGACATAACCCAAATACTGTAGTGTCTTGCTCCACTAGCCGTCCAAAGTTTAGGCTTTTTTTTTTGTTTTTGTCGTCCCCATCTCCATATTAAACCAAACAAAAATCAATTGTTAAACTGCCGCGGCAGCACAGCCGGCCAAACAGGAATTCCCTCCCCCCCTGGAAGAAAAATAAAAATAAAAGGGGGGAGAGAAACCCCCCCCCCCCCCCCACCACCACAAAAAAAAAAGGGGGGCCTCTGGGACATCTTTTGCAAGAGATAGTGGATAGAGGGGGTAAAAAAAGTCATAGAAGAATAAATGTATACATAACTCGCACCTTTAACCCCTCGGTGGATGTCAGCAGTTCTGTCCCAGCAAAGGTTTGTGCATGGTACGGAGGGGACCCACGAGACGCCATCCCCTCCCCCCTTGTATATTACTCACATATAGCCATGACATGCTTTACGCCTGTCTCCCCTTCCGATCCAGCCAAGCAGCAGCCGCTGCAGGAGTATCAAAAAACTGCACTCTTCCATCCTCTTCCACGCGCAGCCTGGCTGGGAATAGCATGGCATATTTAAGGTGCAGCACACGCAGGCGGCGCTTCACATCCTGGTATTGGGCCCTCTTCTTCTGTACCTCAGAGGAGAAGTCTGGGAATACCGCAACCTGGGTGTTGTCCACTCGCATGTTCCCTTTTTCCCTGGATAAGCGCAGTATCTTGTCTCGGTCACGAAAGTTTAAAAACTTAGCAATAAACGTGCGGGGGGGCGCTCCTTCTGGAGGGGGTTTCGCTGGGATCCTGTGAGCCCTTTCCACCGCAAACATGGTGGAGAATGCCTCCCTGCCGTACTCCCCAATTAGCAGTCGTTCCAGGTATTCCGCCGGATCCCTGCCTTCCAAGCGCTCTGGCAGTCCGATGAAGCGCAAGTTACAGCGGCGGAGTCTATTCTCCATCTCGTCTTGATGAGCGTGTAGCTGCTGGATTTGACGCTGCATGTCCTCCGTTGCCCGTTGCATGGGATACAGGACATCCTCCGCTGCGCCAATGCGCTCCTCCGTCTCCTTGACCCGCTCCCGGACTGCAGACAGATCCTGTCTCATAAGGGAGATGTCTATTTTGACTTCATCTATCTTGGTTGTTAGGGTGCCCTGCAGGGTAGCTATCGCCTCCAACACCTTCGCCGTCTCCACCGCATGGCGATCCTCCTCCGGTGCCTCTTCGGCGCCATCTTTGGCCTGTCCCTCCACACCCTCGTGCCGATACTTGGCCAGCTTCTCCGCCGCAGCAGTCGTTTTCTTTGATGGGGACATGTTGCCCGCCTGTCTCCACAGATCCGGGCAGGTTCAGGTAGATTTTCCTGCAGAAATAGCCGTTCAGGATGGTATAAAGGAGTATTGGCATGAGGAGCTCTGTCTACCCACGTCCTACTCCATCGCTTGCCAGGCCACGCCCCATATATTCGTGATATTTTATCCAAAAAAATTTTTGCGAAATTTCGCTAATGCGAAAATGATTGCGAAATTCTCATAAACGGAGATCATTTCCTGTATTACTAAACTAATATGCACTAAACACTAACTCTACACTAACTCTACTTAAAAGAAAGGAGAATAAGGGGGCAAAAGAAGGGCGGAGAAGATAATCGCGCAATAGGAATATCGCGCAATATTCCTTTTGCCGAATATTCGAGTTATTCTGATTGGCTCTGATGCAAAAGAAGGGCGGAGAAGAAAATCGCGCAATATTCTTTTTGCCGAATATTCAAGTTATTCTGATTGGCTCTGATGGGGTGCTTCCTACCTTCCCATCTCCTTGCTCAATGCAGATGCCAAGATTCTAACTAAGATCTTGGCTAAGCGACTGAATCAGGTCATCCAAACCCTGGTGCATGAAGATCAAACTGAGTTCATGCCGGGCAAGGGTACAGATATCAATTTGCGGAGGCTGTACTCAGTTCTAAGTTCTGTGGATTGCCTGGCCCAATCTGCCACAGTAGCCTCCCTGGATGCTGAAAAATCGTTTGACTCTGTGGAGTAGGCGTATCTGTGGGAGGTCCTGCTACGTTTTGGCTTTTGCCCTAAATTTATTTTCTGTGTGCAGGTCCTGTACACATTCCCAAGGGCATGCACTGGTTTGGTCCTGTCACCCCCATTTGATCTTCATATCCGCACTAGTCAGGGCTGCCTGCTCTCCCCGGTTCTTTTTGCACTGGCAATGGAACCTGTGACGATTCTGTTACGTTCCTCATCGACGGTCCGTGGCATTTCAATAGGCCCTATATAAGAAAAAACCTACTTAATGCAGACGATACCCTTTTGTACCTAAGCAACACCACAACCCCACTAAGAGAGGTCCTCCTACTTATTGACATTTTTGGTAGATACATGGGCATACGCATTAACTTAAAAAAATCGGTCCTCTTTGCACTTCACTCTTTAGATGATAGGCTGCCAACTGACACTTCCTTACAAAGGGTCTTAAAATGTAAATACCTGGGCAATGTTATACACAGGGACATCTCACAATTTGTCCCTCTCAACCTAACCCTGGTGATATCTCTCCTAACTGCGCTGCATGGAAAACGCTGCCCCTTACAGCGGTAGGTAGAGTTTACTTGATCAAAATGTCTGTGCTTCCCGAATTTGTTTATCTTTTTAGACACCCGCCGGTCCCAATCCTGCATGCCTTCTTTGAGAAACTAGACAGTTAACTTCCCTCCTTCCAACAGAATGGTGGCATCCCCAGGGTAACTGACAGTCACTCTAGGAAGTGAGGCAATGCCATGGTTTGTTAAATACTATTGGCCGGCCAATCCTGCGGTTAAACTGGAGGTGTACAATCCTGTGGCTCCGATCTGGAATTCAGATACATCGGTGTCCTAGATCTAACCTACACATTACTTTGTCGATGCACGCCGCGCTTTGGGTTTGGGAGATGTAAAGGGCTAAGATTGAACAACCCAATAGCTGGTCCCCACAGACTCCTCTTTGGGGGAACCCAAGACTGCCACACTTTCGATCCATACCGGACCCAATGATATGGGCCCGATATGGTGTCAAAACACTGGCTGATATTACTTTGGAGTCTGGCCTGTGCACATTTGATGCTCTGAAGAGAGATCGTGGAGTGCCTAACCACATGTTTTTTCGCTACTTGCAACTCTGCCATGCCCACCGAGCTCAGTTCCCCCTCCCTGTTATCCTGATGAGTAATAGGGTTGAGCATATGCTGGGTCTGGAGGAGGACATTAAACCACTATTGGCTCTCAATTGTTCTCCAAGTGGCAGACAGACATGCCAGCACTCGCTGATGATGACTGGGAGGAGGGTGTTCAGCAATGCCTTCCCCTTATGATCTCGGTGACTAGCTAAGGTCTACCCCACCAGGAGCCCGGTCTGCCACAAATTCTACTTTGAGGTGGGCTCATTTATACATGTAACCTGGTCCTGTCAGCGAATCCAGTATTTCTGAGATGGGGTGCTTAAAGATATTAACTTGATTAGCAAGCTGCATGTCCCGTGCGACCCAATACCATTACTCCTGGGTATTGTATATACACTTGAGACTACCCAATCAAAAAACTGTTTGTATTCTACACAGTCTTTTATGCCAGGAAAGCAATCCTCCAGAAGTGGAATGACTCATCCCCCATCAGTGCAACAATGGAGATCCATGTTAGATGCAGCCCTGCCTCTGTACAAATTAACCTATATGGGACGACCCTGCCCCAAAAAGTTTGAGAGGATATGGGCGGCATGGGTTAAGAAGCGGTTGACATTGGAGTAGGGTTTGGAGTCAGGTACTGAATATCTGGGATCTGTTGAAACGTTAAACTTGAAAGACGGCTCCCCCCCCTACTCCTATCCAATGATTTATATTCAATGTAGATCGAGATCTTTACTCAACCTTTGGGACCCCCATTCATTGGTTTTGCTGATTTAGGCTTCAAACCGGTTGGGCCCCTGGGCATGGAATTTCTAACCTCTACTGTACAATCAAGTTGCTTTTGGTTTTATCTGCACTGTATTTGTGAACTGTCGAGAATGAACCACCGTTTTTGTTGTTTTTTTGTCTTATTCAAAATGAATAAACTATTCTGTTAAAAACAAAAAAAAATGGATTACATAACTTTATAAGTATTTTTAAACAAGATTTATTTTTATGTTTATTAAACTTATTTCAAAATGATGACTCCTGACCTGAGTCGGGGGAAAAGACAGGGGACACAGGAACTTTAAAATTGTTTTATTCCAGGCTTTTAGAACATAGAAAGGGGTAAATAACACAGCACAAGCACTGTGGGGGGGGGGGGGGGGGTTGTTTGCGGGTTTTTTTGGATGTAAACCCCCAAAAAAAATTTTTTTGATGTCACAATGTAGAGTATAAGATTTCCTATCATCTGTGCCCAGTCTTGCCACACTTGCCAAATTATAAAGTCCATTTCTCTGTTATTGCTTCCAGTAACAGGTTATTTACATATCTAGCTTGGACATGTTTATCATAACAAGAGGTGATCCAAAGTTCATTGTATATTATTAGGATGTGTTATGATGTTATATCACCTCATGTTATGATAAACAAAACATAACATATGATACACATGTTCTAGCTAGATATGTAAATCACTCAAAGCAAGAAGAGAGTAAACAGACTTGTTATCTAGGCAGGGTTTTATCTGGAAGGCTGTTCATTTTCACTGAACATAAAAGAGGATTTCTCAGCTCTGGATTAACTCTGTGTGGCAAGACTGGGCACAGATGATAGGAAATATTATACTCTACATTGTGACATAAAAAAAAAAGAAAAAATGTATTGGGTTTACATCCACTTTAAGATTGTCAGCCAGACAGACTCAAGATTGAGCACTTGATGCACACTTGATGTATATACGTTTATAATACAGTACGGTATTTTGATCCCCAGACAAGATGTGTTCAAAAAGAAAGAGCTATTCCATCGAGTACAAGAAAGTAATTGTGGAGGACTCCCAAGACAAGAATCTTATAGCTTTCTGCAAAGAGATGAAGTTAGATCTCTGAATGGTCCAAAAATAGCGAGTAGAGTACGGTAACCTCAGTCAAAAGGTGGACGAGGGAAATGCTAAGAAGTTAATAAAAAAGGGGTGATACTGCGCTGTCTAAACAAAATACAAAAAGAAATAATTGCAAGCGGCTTTAAATGGTGAGATACTCACAACAAAAACAGTAATATTACAAAAACAAGCTGCGCAATATGAGAAGCTCTAAAGTGATAAAGAGCAATACCAAACAGTGAAAACATATATATATATAGTCCATCAAGCTATTAAAACTAGTGGAAGAGCATCTGATGGTATAAATCGGCAGTGAAATCCCTTATGTTCAAGCAGATGGTGACATCACAAACAGGAACCTCAGAAAAGTGATACAGATAGGAAATGCACCTTCACCGATGGAAAACACTGTCCCTTACCAGAGGGGAAGATCCCAACTAGAGACCTTCTGACCGCGGATGGCTTTCTCCCCAGCCAGGGGGTTCAATGGCACGAAATCCAATGGTCAACAACTCCTCCCGTAATGAGCAAGTAATCAGTGTTGATTGATGACAAATTATAAGAAAAAAAGGTATATAGTGTAAAACCATTTACCATTTATTAAAATTAAATTAAAATTGCACTTACAAAAATGTAGGTAAAATATGCATGTAAATGTAGCCGGCCGGCTAGCACAACTCGAATATCTCCTGGACACGATTTGCGGTCATAGACGTCAGCACGCCGTCTCCCTACGCCGTTTCGTCTAAACAGACTGCGTCTTATAATTTGTCATCAATCAACACTGATTACTTGCTCATTACGGGAGGAGTTGTTGACCATTGGATTTCGTGCCATTGAACCCCCTGGCTGGGGAGAAAGCCATCCACGGTCAGAAGGTCTCTAGTTGGGATCTTCCCCTCTGGTAAGGGACAGTGTTTTCCATCGGTGAAGGTGCATTTCCTATCTGTATCACTTTTCTGAGGTTCCTGTTTGTGATGTCACCATCTGCTTGAACATAAGGGATTTCACTGCCGATTTATACCATCAGATGCTCTTCCACTTATTTTAATAGCTTGATGGACTATATATATATATGTTTTTACTGTTTGGTATTGCTCTTTATCACTTTAGAGCTTCTCAAAATGCTAAGAAGTGCAAGTGTCAGGTAGCGAGCACGATCAGGTTGGCAGCCATTATTTCTTGAGCTGGAAGACATCATCTGTGAATGTATTGCTGACAAGAGAGAAAATGCATCGGTTGTGCAACCTATGTGTGTGATTATAGAAAACATGATTGCTATGAATAAAACTGCAGTGTTTATGGGCCAAGGATCTCAAATGTCAATTGAGGGGAGACTCATCAATCTAAGTTCCCTCCACTGGTTATAAAAGGGCACATGTTACCTGCATTTTGGCAATTCGTATGGATGGAAAGAAAGCTGCCCCTCTAATCATCGCAAAGGGCAAGACAGATAAGATAGAACATGTTTCAGGCATTTATGTTCTTGAAACTGAAAAAGCCTGGTGCACACAAGCAGTTATAAGGAAGTGGGTCGATTTAATGATGCCACTTGTTTTGAGAGGTGGCCAAAGAGGTCTGCTGGTCTGGGATTCAACCATGAAGAACTTCCTTGCAGAGAGAAGATTTGATCAAGCAATGATTCCAGCAGGAATGACTACTTTTCTCCAGACTCTTGATATTGCAATAAACAAACCCTTCAAGGACCGGAATTCAATGAATACACTGAAAATAGATTGTAGAGAAATCATTGTGGAAACTTTGTGAAGCCTAGCCTGTAAGAGCTTGTGATATGGGTGAAGAATATATGGGATTAAATCACAGACAGCTGTGTTGCCAAAGTACCATGAGCAGGCTACATGGACAAGAATTACTCGTTTAAGGATAGCTCTATTGTTGTACATGAGCTTATTAGGTCCAATCGTTCAAAAGGCAATTGGGATGCAAGAATGTCAGGCCGGAATTCCAGGGAGAGTTGGAGAATTATGAGGATGTTCCAGAAGAAGATGACATGACTGTGATTGAATAAATGTAGATAATTGTACATACTATAAATAAATAAGACCCCCCTGTGTTTTTTTGTAGTCAAAATTAATATAAGACATGGTCTTATTTTCGGGGGAAACACGGTACAGGGCACAGCCATGGGGGCAAACTTTGTCCCAAACTATGCAAATCTGGCCATGGGCTTGTGGGAACATCAGTCTGTCTGAAATAATAATCCCTATTCCAGAATTATTGTCTTTTTTGGTTTTTATATAGATGAAATTATGGTTATTTTGGATGGCCTTCGATCATTGGTAGACCAATTAGTCACATATTGAAATTCAAATTCTTTAGGCCTATCATTTACAGTTTGTGATCCAGACAATTTAGCCTTTTTGGACTTAAAATTATGCCATACAGAGGTCCTTCTGCCATGGTAACTCTCCTATTAAAGAAAGAGGAATAATCAGGATCATAGCTAAAAAAATTAAACAGTTAAATAATTAATCCAGGGTTCCCAAACTGAATTAAACCAGTCTAGTTTATCTTCTTTCAGGGCATATAAGCGTTTGTTGACCATTATCCAAGATAATTTGGTTTTTAAAAGGTAAAATGGAATGATAGGCGATCTCCAGGATTTTGTAATAGAGATTCTCGCAGCAATAAATATAAAAAGTAATCAACCTTTTTATTTGTTTCGACGGGCCCATAACCTGGCGACCTAGGAGTGCATGAGTTGGTGATTTGATGATATTCACTTCTGTCAGTGAATATATAAAATTATATTTATATAGATTTAGAGGCATTACAAGCTAATTTACTCCAATGTTCTATTTCCATTGAGATATCGATATCCTGTTCCCATTTTTGCATATAAAATAATTTTTGATGGTTTAGGGAAAGGATATTATAAATAATGGAAATATGATTTGAGTATTTATCGACAGATTTACTAAGAATTTCTATGGTGGTGGATTTTCCTAGATCATAAACGTGACCCATTTTCGTTAAAACGTCATTTATAAGGGTGTAGCGATGATGTTCTGTGTCAGGTAGGTTAAATTGCTCTGTAAGAATAGATCTGGATAGAACACCATTATGATCACACATGTCTGCAATTCTTAGTAAACCCTTATTTGTCCACCATGAAAAATCTTGTGAACGCAAATTTGGGGCGAATGAGGGATTATTGACTATCGATGCCATAGGTGTATGTGGAGATTTAAGTTTAAGTTTATGGGATTTTGCTAACTTATCCCATAGTTGAAGGGAGAAAGATAAAGACGGGCATAAAATAGTCGGTCTGTCCCTCCCTTTTAGCCACATCAAGTGACTCACATCTGGGTATAAAGAGGATTCTAATGACATCCATAGAGGTTTGGGTTGTTTTGTATGCAAATTAACTGGGATAGTTGTGCAGCCTGAAAATATTTCTGTAAATTAGGCATACCCAATCCTCCTCTAATCTTAGGAGTGTATAAGGTTTGTTTGTTCACTCTCGATTTTTTATTACCCCATATATAATTAATTAAATAAACAAGCATGTACATTGGCACAATGTGAACAAAACATATATATATACAACACATGAAACACTGCAAGTGGTCACGTCTGAACGTGAAATAATGAACACATATAGTGTAAGGATGAAAATGGAAAATCATAAAGCAGTGATTAAAGTCTTATAAATCGATGATCCCAAAGACAAAAACAAGCTTTAGTGTTGAGGGACAGACTTCAGTGCAAACACCTCTTGTGGTTCCTAAATGCTCTCCTTACGGCTATAGCACGGACAGCCAAAAAACACCACAGGTGTGTACTCAAACAGATGCAGCAAAACTTGTATATAACTGAAGGACTCCACATCAAATTGACATATAAAGGAAACAGCAAAAGGGATAATGGCATACTACTGTGAGGAAACTTAGGAGTAATGGATAAATCACATAGACATGTACTCACATGGAGGCCATGAATAGTGGGCCTATCTCCAACGAACGCCAAGTTCGCAAGTGGTCCTGTGTGTGATCCTGTATATCTCCCTTACACTTCCTCCTCTTCCTGGCTTGCAGGTGTAGTTGGGTATGTCACTCATATGGGTACAGGGAGAGAAAGGAAAGCACATTGCACAGTTCCGCGGTAAAAGGTGTATTTAATGGAAGGTAAAAATAAAACTCACATTTAAAATGTTGGTACAGGTAAAACCATACACGAGCGGCGAGCTCGTCTTCGTGCCGTCAAAGTGTGTACGCTCTAGTGCTCCTGGTCCCTACACGTGTCGTCACACCATGTGACTTCATCAGTTTTGTATCACCCTTTTGTTTGTTTTTACACAGCGCAGTCACCATTACCACATCTCCTACATACAGATTATAACCAGGCAGTTAACTTTCACACTACACAGAAATAAACCATATGTTATGCTCATTCCTCTGTTCTTGTTAAATATATTTGATTGTACTAATTATTTTATGTAATAATTTTTTTGCTCAGGCTGTGCTCCTGCTGAATAAAAAAACAAGCATATCTTGATTGTGTATTTCTTTAGCTAATGATGGAACACAGAACATTTTGCATGCATTTTAGTTTGCATCTGGAATCCTATTTCTGGTGCAAATCATTTAATTAAAAGTGTGCATTGCTTGTTGCATTATGATTTAATGGCAAATTATTACTACTGTAACCTTATACCAGGAATTTTGTTCAATTTCCTGTGACATTCAATAATCACTAATTTTCAGCAGTGTGCTTACATTCAAACTGATTTTTTTTAATTGAAGAACGAATACAAATCTTTTAGTTCTAGTACTACAAGCTATTCTCTTGTTAATTAATGACTGGGGCAGCAAGCTATTTTAGAAAAGCTTAAAGAAGAATTTTGTAATAAACATGTTGCATGAATAACTGCCTGTCAGTTACAAAAGCGTTTTCATTAAATGTGGCTACTGCACATAATATGAAATGTATTATTATCACTGCAAAAGAGGACCCTCCTATCTGCTTTTAAATACAATTTTATGCAAAGCTGGGAAGCCCTATTTATTAGTCTTATGTACGGGTACATCTGGTAAATAATTGTTAATTATAAGAACATTGCCTAGAAATTGCAGTAAGGAAAACAATCTTCATCAACCCAATCGCTAAAAATTACAAGGACAGCCTCTGTTGCATGTCCAGCCTGTGGTCAAATTTGCATTTTTCTGGTTTAGCATGAAAACCCATGTTGCCTTAGGCTGCATTCACATCTAGGCGTCGGCGGCAGCATGCGTATTCGGGCGACATGCAATAGGCGTTTTGTCCCCGCGATTTGCGGCGACAAAACGCCTATTGCTTTTTTGCTGGAGGGCAGAATTTACACTGTCGGCTATGGCCGAACGCCCGATACGCCTGAAAAAAAGGGTCCGGGACTTGTTTCAGGCTTCACGCTTCAGGCGTATCGGCGTTCGGCGTAGAGATGTGAACCATCTCCATAGCCGGCAATGTAAATTCCCCCCTCCAGCGTATGTCAGGCTGCTTCAGCGTCGGGCTTCAGTCGACAAAACGCCTAGATGTGAATGGAGCCTAAGGCCCCATGCACACGAGACGCTGGTAAACTCGAGTTCAGAGGCGTTTGGGCATTTTTTTCAACTGCCCCTGAACCCATTTAATGTTATCCTATGTGTCCATGCACACAATCACGTTTTTTGGCGGTTAAAAGCAGTTGGGTTTAGGGCCGTTTTTTCAAACGCAAAATTTTGGGTTCAGAAGCGTTTGCTTTTGCGTTTTAAACGCTAAATGCCACTAAACGCGTCTAAACGCGTCTAAACGCGGCACCCGCGTTTAGCCGCGTTTGCGTTTATAAGCGTTTTTAAAGGAACCCTATTTTTAACATAATAAAATAGGGAAATATCATTAAAAAATGTTAAAAAAAATATTTTAATCGTTTTAAATTATGTCTATCATTCAGATAATTCAAAGATGATATATATTCATTCAATAATTCAATACACCACCAGCATTGCACTTTCCAAAATTTTCCTTTTGAATTTAAACCTATATGTTGTACTTTCAACAACATCTGTCCACCTGCATTTCCATTCAGCCCAACTAATCTAATCAGTGTCTAATTTGCATATGAATGCCTGGCATGCTGTCTAGCCAGCAGACAACCCCAAGACATGTGTTTTTCCTGACCTTTGTCCACAAGCCACCTCCCAAAATCTTCATTTTTGGTTGAAGAGGTGACATCTCCAAAAATGACTTCTGATGTTACTTTAAAAAAAGACTTATTGGAAAATTCGAATTTTGAAAATTCGAAATGTTAAAAATTCGAATTTTCAAAATTCGAATTTTTAAAAAGTCGAAATTTAGAAAAAAAATCGAAATTTTCAAAATTCGAATTTTCGAAAATTCGAATTTTCACATTTCGAATTTTCGAAAATTCGAATTTTCGAAAATTCGAATTTTCGAAAATTCGAAATTTCGAAAATTCGAAATGTGAAAATTCGAATTTTGAAAATTCGAATTTTGAACATTTCGAATTTTCCAATAAGTCTTTTTTTAAAGTAACATCAGAAGTCATTTTTGGAGATGTCACCTCTTCAACCAAAAATGAGAGGATTTTGAAAATTCGAAATTTTGAAAATCCGAATTTTGAAAATTTCGAATTTTTCTAAATTTCGAATATTTAAAAATTCGAATTTTGAAAATTCGAATTTTTTACATTTCGAATTTTCAAAATTCGAAATTTCAAAATTTCGAACTTTCAAAATTTCGAATTTTCAAAATTTCGAATTTTCAAAATTTCGAATTTTCAAAATTCGAATTTTTCAAAATTTCGAATTTTCAAAATTCGAATTTTTCAAAATTTCGAATTTTCAAAATTCGAATTTTTCAAAATTTCGAATTTTCAAAATTCGAATTTTTCAAAATTTCGAATTTTCGAAAATCGAATTTTTCAAAATTCGAATTTTCGAAAGTTCGAATTTTTCTAAATTCGAAATTTTGAAAAATCGAAATGTTAAAAATTCGAATTTTCAAAAATGACTTCTGATGTTACTTTAGTACAACTTATAGAGGCAGTCCAGGTTTATCCCCAAATATGGGACAAGTCCCATGAACTATATTCAGACAGGACAGCCAAGCAAAGGACTTGGCAAGAAATTGGAAAAGAATTGACATCCAACTGGAACCAGTTGAACCCATATCACCCAGAAAAAAGAGGTAAGATTAATACAGCTTTGGGCTTGGTTGGGATGTAAACTAGTTAAAATGTCTGACATATTCTTATTTTTCCTTGTACAGTGAAAGATTTTCAGAAGAGATGGAAGTCTGTATCAGAGTCAAAAAATACTTACTGGAAAATTCGAATTTTGAAATTTCGAATTTTCGAAAATTCGAAATTTGAAAATTCGAATTTTCGAAAAATCGAAATATTGAAAAATACGAATTTTGAAAATTCGAAATTTTGAAAATTCGAATTTTGAAAATTTCGAATTTTTCTAAAATTCGAATTTTGAAAATTCGAATTTTTAACATTTCGAATTTTCAAAATTCGAATTTTCAAAATTCGAATTTTTCAATATTTCGAATTTTCGAAAATTCGAATTTTTCAAAATTTCGAATTTTCCAAAATTTCGAATTTTTCAAAATTTCGAATTTTCCAAAATTTCGAATTTTTCTAAATTTCGAATTTTTAAAAATTCGAATTTTGAAAATTCGAATTTTTAACATTTCGAATTTTCAAAAATTCGAATTTTCGAAAATTCGAATTTTTCTAAATTCGAAATTTTGAAAATTCGAAATTTTGAAAATTCGAAATTTTGAAAATTCGAAATGTAAAATACCCAACTGAAAATCTCTGTGCCATCAACGGATGGGTCCAATAGCGACGACGAGCTCTGTGAACGGGTCGTCCACGTAGTTTGCGACGGCGTTGAAGCCTCATCAAGTGCAAAGTAAGAACAATTTCTTGGCATATATTCATTATGGGATCCATTTCACAAAGGAGAATAATGAATGTATGCAAGTGCTCTCTCTGCTGCTGCTGCTGCTCTCTCTGTTGAAAATTGCAGAAATGGTTAAATATATAAGCTTTGGGAGGGTCTACAATTCAGTGGTTCTGAACGCTGATAGCCGCAATCGCGGTAAAACGCCGCTAAACGCGGCAAAACGCCGCGAAATTCGCGGCAAAAACGGGCGTTTTGAACGCCGGTTTTTGCGTTTGAAAACTTGAGTTTAGAAGTGTTTGCTTTTGCTTCTCGTGTGCATGGGGCCTAAGACGACTAAAAAATATTTTACATCTACCTGGTGTAACGCTAAGGAATATAAACAATAAGGATGTCATACAATTAAGAACGTTTCCTACTTATCTCTTTCACAGATTCACACTAGGTTGTAGACGCTAGGACATTTTCTTTTACTGACTGATTCATTCTTGCATGGTTGTTTTTTACTAAGTTGTGACAATATACTTTACTTGATGCCATTCTTATAATATGTCAAAAAAAGTTACTTGTGCCTTTTTCCTAATTACAGTGGGGATCGAAAGTTTGGGCACCCCAGGTAAAAATTTGTATTATTGTGCATAACGAAGCCAAGGAAAGATGGAAAAATCTCCAAAAGGCATCAAATTACAGATTAGACATTCTTATAATATGTCAAAACAAGTTAGATTTTATTTACATCATTTACACTTTCAAAATTAAAGAAAAAAAAAAATTAGGGCTGTTACTGATCAAAATTTTTGTGTTCGATTGTTTTTTTAATCGATTAATCAACTAATTTTGATTAATTATAACGCACATACAGATCCAACTACTTTTAGCTGATCTCCTTGCAGGCTGATTCCCAGTGCAGCTCCCAATCACTGGAAAAATGGATAGCAGGATACAAAAAACACACAAAGGCAGCGCTCGATGGGAATAGCATTAAAACTTTGAGGTCCTGTACACACAATCAGTCCAAACTGATGAAAACGGACTGAAGTTCATTTTCATTGGTTCACAGACTGATGGTCTGATGTGCGTACACACCATCAGTTCAAAAACCGATCGTGTCAGAACACGCAGTGGCGGAATTATAGGGGTCGCTGAGGTCGCCATGGTGACCGGGCCCCTTGCTTCAGGGGGCCCCGAGGGCCCCCTGTATACAGTGCTTCAATAGAAGGAGCGCAGACGAGTTCCCCGATCCCAAGCCGAACTGTAATCGGCACTGTGCGGGGAGCTCGTCACGGTCATTACAAAGTGAAAGCACAGTGTGCGCTCTTTGTCTCCCCCTACAGTGCAGTACCCGACAGGAAGAGCTGCTAAGGTAAAAGACTGCCGTTTTTTTATCTACTGTGTGTGTGTGTGTGTTTGCATGTGTGTGTGCTCATGTGCATGTATGTGAGTGTGCATGCCATGTATGTATGAATGTGTGTGTGTGCATGTGAATATGTATGTATGTATGTATGTATGTGAGTGTGCATGTATTGAGACTCAGACGGCAGTGGTTGCTATAGTAAAAGTATACAGAGCAAACTTTGTTTGCAGCCATGAAAGATACAGCCACAGCACCTGTGATCATCATTATCATGCAGAGGATCACACTGTACAGCCTATATACAGTACAGTCACATGAAGTACAGTGTAATTATCAGCATGATAATGATGATCACAGGTGCTGTGACTGTATGTTTCATGGCTGTAGACAGGGTTTGCTCTGTATACTTTTACTCCATAAACATAAAGGGGAGTATAGCCTCATGTAAAAATAAATGGTATAAATAGATAAAACTGTACCATCATCCCATATACTTTTACCCCAGGCTTTTTTTCCGCAGAAATTTGGCACTTCTGACATCTGCACTCTGCACGTAGCACACCCCGGACTCTGCACGTAGCACACCCCGGACTCTGCACGTAGCACACCTTTAACCAGTGGCGGATTTATCAGGGTTGCAGCAGTCGCCGTTGCGACTGGGCCCTGTAATTCCGCCAAGTACGCCCGTGTGAGGTGCCCGACTGCCGCCTGCCAGTGTGAGGGGTCTACCTGACTGTCATGTCACTGTGGAGGGGGGGCCCTTCATGATTTCTTGCAAGGGGGCCCTGAAGTCTCTAGTTACGCCACTGAGAACACGGTGATGTAAAACACAACGACGTGCTGAAAAAAACGAGGTTCAATGGTTCCAAGCATGCGTTGACTTGATTCTGAGCATGCGTGGGTTTTTGAACCAATGCTTTTGCGTACTAAAAATCGATTTGGACCGATGGTCAGGTGTCCATCAGTCTGATTTTAAAGCAAGTTTTAAAACTTTGGACTGAAGAACAACAAACTGATGGGCCACACACACGGTCGGTTTGGACCGATGAAACTGAAATTCAGTCCGTTTTCATCAGTTTGGACCGATCGTGTGTACGCGGCCTTATAGTCTTCTGATAGGTAACCAAATAAATATTGCACTGGAGATAAAATCGATGTAGCTACATAAACTGTAAAAATGGTGCGAGTAATACCAAATGGTAGCAAAAGCAGTATATAAAAACATGTAGTTAAGTATGATACTGGTATAAAAATGTGTACAAAGATACCACTGCTGAATCCAGATGAGGAGGGGTTAACATCAGTCAGTCGGCATGTAGATGTCCCGTGAAGGGAACTATCACAACTCCCAGTGGATGGTTGTAGAATCCCAGCTTGATGGAGGGAAGTGATAGAGGGAAGTGTAACAGCCCTTGCATGTGGCAGATAGTAAGGTCCTGCCGGCATGCAGATATGAAGGTACAGCAAAGGAGCCTTTCAGAGGGACACGGCAAGCCCTTCCGGTGTCCGTGAAGTTACCGGATCTCCGAATGATACTTCCTAAAGTCCCGGAAGCCGGAGGAGAGGTGAGTACCAATCAAAAGAATTTTAATCGATCAAAAAGATTTTGATCGATCAAAAAAATTAAAGATTAATCGATCAATTAAAAGTTAATTTGCACAGCCCTAAAAAAAATGGCATCTGCAAAAGTTTGGGCACCCTGCAGAATTTATAGCATGCACTGCCCCCTTTGCAAAGCTGAGACTTGCCAGTGTCATGGATTGTTCTCAATCATCGTCTGGGAAAACCAGGTGATGTCAATCTCAAAGGTTTTAAATGGCCAGACTCATCTGACCTTACTAGGGGGCCCCATCAGGGCTGCCAGCCTCAGTAAAACCAGGGACAGTATGTAAAAATCTGTGTTTTTTTACATCTGTCCATAAAATATCCCTTACCGACATCCTTTTGGTCTACACATTCCAAGATTATAGCTGCTCCGCCTCTCCTGTAATTTCTCAGTGTGTGTGTATGTATACTGTGTTTGTACTGTGTCTGTATGTGTATTCTGTGTGTATGTATACTGTGTTTGTATACTGTGTGTGTATATTGTGTCTGTGTGTGTGTATACTGTGTGGCCCCATAATCTATTGACTGGGGGCCCCATAATCTCCTATTGCCCGGGGGGCCCATTAGTTGTCAGTCCGCCCCTGGGTGTAACAGAACAGTAAAAAAAAATTACAGACAGATTTAGCAACAGCATACATTGGCAGCACATATTTGGTTGAGAAATTGATCTTTTTCTTTCACAATTGGTTTAGCTTATGTACAGAGCTCCATAATCTAATCTATTTCTTTTTTTTTTTCAGGTAGCTTCACCAGCAACACATGCTTATTTATCAAAGGGTAGTAGGCCCATTTTGACATTTGATACAACAGTGTAAAATTGGCCAGCAGAAGGACAATTTTACATGGCAAGTCTAGGCCCAAATTTAAGTATTAAGCACTACATCAAATAAAGAGCTGCAAGTATTTCTCTAAAAAATCAAGAGAAAATAACAATATATAAACAAACTTTAGTTATTAAAATAACATCTTTATTTGACTTCATTTTATTTTCTCCACTGCAGGTGGCACTCAACTGCAGCAGCTCTGCAGCTGGAGAGGAAGTCACTGGGAAAGCGCTGGTGCTCCATGTGACTCTGGCAGCCATCTTGGGTCAGGCAAAGCCTTTTTAAGGCCCTGGCTCCTGGGTTTGGAATGCATATGCGAGTGGGTAGTGCAGGGAAAGGTATCCCGTCTCTTAGGGACAGTACGAGCTGTAGGAAAGGTTCCTGACGAGTTGGGAAAGCGCAGGGTCACATCTCTTCTGGACATCTTCCTGGGCATGAAAAGGCCAGGTTGTACTCTGCCCCTCTCTACAGACACTATTCTGGCAGGAACCTGCTTTGTTCACGTTGTTGTAACCGTGAGTGCACCTGGTTGGGTAGCCTTCCCATCAAGATTGTTGTTAACTGTTGCTGCATTGCTTCAATAAAAGTTTATTGCTGCACCTGACTGTGTAAATTGTTGCGCACCACCATGCTTTACTTTACTTACTGTACACTTAGCATCGTCGGCAGAATATGTCTTTTGCAGCTGGTAAGGAAGGAGGACCAGGCTCCAGCATGGCTTCACCAGGATCTGCCTGAACCCTAATACCAAAGTTCAATGGCTCTAACGTTCCTTTGGCGGTGTGGGAGGGGAGGCTGCAGGGTGCCCCATGCTTGTACCAGGTCCGAGCTCAGCTGGTGGCAGAGCTGGCTATTAAAGGAGAAGTACAGGCAAAGCAGTTTGTTTTGCACTCCTGTGACCCATTTTCAGCAGAGAGCGGGCTGAAGTCCGCTCTCTGATGACGTCACATAGTTGTTCCAGGCTCAGCATCATCACGACCATGGAGTCAGGATCCACCTAGATCCCTGGACCGACACCCGGCTCAGCCTCGCAGTGAGCCGCTGAGAGGCTGAGCTGGTCGCTCTCGCCACCTCTGCAGCTCAGCACTCCAGTGAGCGAGGAATAGGGGCAGAGCCGAGAGCTGTGACTGACAGTCAACAGCTCTCTGCTCGGGAAGCTGTGAAAACTGAGCAATCGGCGGTGTTTGATGGCTCGGTTCTCAGTGTAGAGGCGCCAGAGGGCAGATGCAGCATCGGACCAATGCTACATCCACCTAGGTAAAAAAAAACACATACTTTGATTTTAATGCCATAGAGGCAGATGCCCTCCACATGGTAATGGTGCTGCCAAAGCTCTTGGCATTAGCACAAGTACAGCAGAAAGAAAAAAAAGATATATAGTCCTAGAGGAAATCCATATAACTATAGCATTTAACAAAATCAACTAAAATGTCTTTCGAGTGGAGTTGCATGTCCAGAGAGCTTCTGGAACAAAAATCTTGCCCTCATGCAAAATAAATCTGTTGGAGCAGTGGAGATTCAATTTAGAAGTAACTGGGTTATTCTTGTATGTTTCCTTGATTTAGGACAACAGGCAGAGTTGAATCAAAAGAGAGTTCTTGCCAGAGAGAAGAGTGTCAGTTGTCACTGGAACAGAATCTTCAACATACGTGAAAAGGAATTGGATAGAGATCATATGTAACAGGAGAGGTGGAAGGCTGGATGAATTCCTTAACTAGGGTGCCTCCAAACAAGTGGAGGGAGGAGAAAAACAGAGGCAGAAAGCCTTGGTAGATCTCCTTATGGTATGGATGGTATAGTAATTTGAAATATAGTTTGATACAATGTAAGAAGGAAGGATAAAGTACAATGATGTATTCACACATGGGGGTCCAACAACCTGGTGTAAGAGCCTGTAGGGAATATTACTGTCCCTGCACAGAAGTGGCCACATTCTATGCTAGATGTGGTGATGATCTGGATGATCCTAGTACATTTCCAGACAACATGGGAGACAGATCCCAACTGTTTAAAGCCACGTACACACGATGAAATATGTCCGCTCAAACTTATCCGACGGACAGTTAAGAGCGGACATGTCTCATCGGATTTTGGTCCGATGGCGTGTACACATCGCCGGCAGACAGCGCGGTGACGTTGACGCCGCCACGTCACCGCACCAAAAAGAAAAATACTTCCGCGCATGCGTCTAATCTATTCGACGCATGTGTGGGAAGATATGTCCGCTGGTGAGTGTACTGACCAGCGGACATATCCGACGGACATGTCTCCGGCGGACAAATTTTAAAGCATGTTTTAAAATTTGCCCGCCTGTCAGACATGTCCGCTAGCCCATACACACGATCGTATTTGTCCGCTGAACTGAACCGTCGGACCAGTTTGAGCGGACAAATTCGATCGTGTGTACGCGGCCTAAAGTTTCTTATACATCATCTTGAGGACAGCCCTATGAAACACATTGACAGTGTTTTTAGGAGCTTCTGTGGACATTAAACATCAACTTTATGAAAAATCAGGTTCAAGTTTATCTTGTACATTTGGGCTTTTCTGCTGACACTTCCCCTCAATTTTTTCTCTCTGCAGAGGAATCATTAGGTCTGGGCAGAGGTTGTGGGCAGGTGGCAGGCATGAGAGTAGTCAGGTCCAGGCAGAGGTCATGGGCAGGAGACACACAAGAGTGTAGTGAGGTCCAGGCAGAGGTTGTGCTCATGCGGAAGGCAAGAGGATAGTCAGGTCAACTTGGGTCAGCAAATGGCAAGGCAGTCAGGAAGTACTATAGTTTTTTTATGCACAAAGTACACCTAACAATAGGACACAGTACCAAACAATTCAAATGCTGGTTCCTAAATGTCCTAGCAGGAATTATACACGTACTAATGAAAGTCCAGTGAGCTCCAATAAGAAACGCGAATGAGCAGGTTTTTTTTTCCTGCCTCTAAACGTTGTTCTCAAAAATATGCCTGTAAACGTCTTAATGTGTATCTACATGTAGCGCCCTGTTACTTTCAGTATGGGCACTATACAAAAAAATAGTTAGAATGGGAGAGTTACATTGCTCCCGTTCACAATTTGTCTAAATTGTGACCCCTGTCATTCCGGAAATGTCCACTGGGCCGGTCTGTATTCTAGGGATGTGATGTGACGGCAGCTGGCGCCAGAGGGGTTCTGGCAGAGTAAGTTGTTCCCCAGCAGCCAATTGGAGGAGTTTTCCCCTCGCGGGGCATGCTGGGGAGAGATATATCTGTGACGGATGTCATGTGTTCTACAGGTCTTCGTGGAGTCCTGGTTCCAGGTGCGGCATCTACCTTCAGGGTGCGTGCATTCATGGACCCCGCCAGCGTGGCCCACCTGGCCAGAATTGCAGGCTATGCCAAACCTCAGCCGGAGGTAAAAGGGAATCCCAGTGTCTTACTGGGTCCCCGGTTCTATTGAGAGGATCCCAGGCTGGGTGCCGTGCGATTGGGGGATCGGCTTGAGGGGAACCCGGAGGCAGGTTGTCCAACAGGGCTTGAGTGAACCAATCGGGGATCTAGTGACCGGAATGCTGATAGGTACTGTCAGGGATCTGCCACTGACTCCCGGCGCGCCCCCGGTGCGCGCGCGCATGCACCAATGGTGTGCGCGCGTGCACGACGGGCGCGCACGGCGGGAACGCGCGCGTGCACATTAGCCAAGGCCAATGTGCCTTTAAAAGTCAGGCAGCTGCAGCAGCCTCTTGCTGTCTGATCTGCAGCGTATGTGTGACCTAACCTGTATTCTGATTGAAACCGTTCCTGTATCGACCCGGCTACGTCTGACTACCCGAACTTCTCCAATCCGACCCAGGCCCGTCTTGACCTTGCCTACTGCTATTACCGTTGCCATACCTCCTTGCCTGAAAACCGACTACGCTTGCCTGCTGAACCCTCTGTCTGCTCACGTGTTTGACCCGGCCTGCCTGACCCAGCTTCTGTCCAGTCCACGTTGCCTTAATACGGTTCTGCATCAGTTCCAGAGTCACCAGCCGTCTGCACCAGTTTCAGAGTCGCTAGCTCCTGCATCAGAGTGCCGACTCTCCTCCTTGCTTCAGCAATCCGGACAGACCAGCGATGTGCCGATCCCTACCATCATCCAGGCACTCTTACCCCGCTGCGCTCCCGAGTCCGCTGTCCCCAATCCAGCGACTCCCGAGCCAGAGTCGTACGAGAGGCCGCCTCCTGCGACTAGGTTCTGACGACCAGGTACGCTCTCATACATAACAGGTACACTTTGCTGTCACCCGGTGACCTATGCTAAAGAATTCTACTGGGAGGATTTGCTCCACTCATCTTTCTAATCCATTTAAAGTACTTGGCCTGTGGCAGAGGCCCTAGAGCCAGATCTAAGCGAGAGATCTGTTCCTCCCAGAGATCCGAAGTGGCGACTCGGCTGCCAAGCAGGAGTGGCGACGAGTCTCAACAATTGATACTACTGAGGGCAAAACTTCCCTGTTTATATCCAGGCCTGATACCGAAAGGGTTCTCTCTTTTCTTTCCGTCAGCTTTTTCTCTTCCCTAACCGATGTTGATGTTAGTCTTGTTTGGCTGGGAATAAAGCATTGAAAAAAACCTTTATTGACTGGACCTTCGCTCACTACTTGATCCTGTCACCACACCTCTAGACAACATCAGGGTAACTTAAGGCTGCGTACACACGATCAGACCGGTCCAATGAAACTGGCCATAAGGCCAGTTTCATCGGACCAAATCGATCGTGTGTACGGCCCATCGGACCGTTGTCCATCGGACCAAAGTTTTAAAACTTGCTTTAAAATCGGTCCGATGGACGCCTGACCATCTGACCAAAACGATGGTTAGTACGCAAAAGCATCGGACCAAAAACCTGTGCATGCTCAGAATCAAGTCGAAGAGCAACCAAACTGATAAGAAGCATGGAGGAGCACAGCTATAAGAAGAAAAGATTAAGGGTGTATGCAGGGCCGACATCAGGAATGATGGGGCCCCTTACACAGCTTCAGGCATGGGCCCCGAAAAAAGAAGGAATAAAGAAAATTATATATAAAAAAAAAGGGCGTACCCATCCGCGGTCCTGGGGCCCTTTAATAAAAAGAAAAAGGAGAGAAAAAAATGTGTGTGTATATATATATATATATATATATATATATATATTTTTTTTTTAAAGGGTGGTTAATATCTGGGGCCCTGGGACCTCTGGCCCTTTAAAAAATAAAATTAAAATATATAAAAAAATATTTTTTTTATCAAAAATAAATTTAAAAAAGAGGGGGTTGCAATCTGGTGCCCTGGGGGCCTCCGGGCCCTGGGGACCTCCGGACCTCTACAAAAAAAAAAAAAGAAAAAAAATTGGCTCTTTAATAAAAAATAAAAGAAAAATATATTTAAAAATATATATTTTTATAAAAAATAAATAAAAAAAAGAGGGGGTTGCCATCTGGGCCCCTGGGGACCCCCGGGCCCCTTACAGGTGTAATGCCTGTACCCCCCTGATGGTGGCCCTGGGTGTATGATCAACATGTATAAATACACAAGTGGTCCGTATAGTGAACTTTCTGTACAGTTATGCACTTTCTGGTCATTACAAAAGACAAGTGGGCAATCTTTATGCCTGTAGGAAAAGAGATTTAATCTTTATATCTGTAAAGGTTCCTTCACAGTAAGAGCTTTGAAAATGTGGAATAGACTCCTTCAAGAACTAGATCTGGCCAGCTCAGTAGGTTGTTTTAAAAAATAAGTGGATGCATTACTAAATACACAAAATATAACTGGGCACACATTTTTAGAGGTAATAACACCATGGGTAGTTGATCCAGGAAATATGTGATTGGCTCCGTGGGATTGAGAAGGATTTTTTTCCCCCACTGGGGTAAATAAGACCATACTTTATTGTTGTTGTTTTTTTCCTTCCTCTGGAACAACTAAGGGTATAGAATAATGTATATGGAGGTGTATGTCTTTTTTAATCGGTTGAAATAGATGGGCTAGTGTCTTTTTTTTCAACCTGACTAACTCTGTAACTATGTTAAGTCTGATAAAACTTAGCCAGACTCTAAATGGGTGTACCAGGATTGCAGTGGTTTTTGCCAATTTTCAACTGATAGTAGGTCTGGATTGTTCTATAGGAAAGTAGGTTTGATGTGGTTTCATCTACTCAGGGCCGGTGCTACCACTAGACAAACCAAACAGCCACCTAGGGTGCCCTGCTGCCTAGGGGGCGCCCAGCCACTGGGGTTCCTACTCTCTTCTCTCTGCAGCAATCAACTAAGAGTCAGCATTGGCAGGCAGCCACCGCTCCGTTTACACATAGGGGGGGATTTACTAAAGTTGGAGAGAGCAAAATCTGGTGCAGCTCTGCACAGAAACCAATCAGCTTCCATGTTTTATTGTTAAAGCTTAATTAAACAAGCTAAAATTAGAAGCTGATTGGCTACCATGCACAGCTGCACCAGATTCTGAGTGTTTCAGTTTTAGTAAATCTGCCCCATAGTGTCAGAGGAGCAGCGGCGGGTAAGGACTGTGTCTTTGTCCCAACTCCTGAATAAATAGAAGCAAGAAGAAAGAAAGAATTACCTCCTACCTCTTGCCTTCCTAAAGCTTTCTTTCCATTTACCCGGGATGGTGGCAATGCAAGAAAACATTTATTGATAGGCACTGGTGAGGCTACATTTGATGGGCGCATCATTAAAAAGGTGGGGTTTACATGGGCAGGGAAAAGGGCAGTGGCGGAACTTTCATGGTTGCTGCAGTCGCAGTTGCGACTGGGCCCTGCCATTCTGAAGCTGTGGGGGGGGGGGGGGGGCCAAGACCCGGCATCTCCCCCTACATCTCTGGCTTTTAGTTTGGGATGCAGTGAGGGGAGCGGGAGGCCGCGTTTGGCAGCTGTATGGTGCTTGCGGCATCTCCCTGGGGCTTGTTTTTCTCCTTCGGCATGTGTACAGTGGAGGGGGAGGAGCCTCTGACCCGGGCAGCTACAAGTTTTACTCTTCAGTGTAGAGTGAGTTGCTCGGGTCAGTAGCCCCTCCCCTCTCCACTGTACAGACCCAGGAAGAGAATTACAAGCCCCAGGACGATCCCCATGCAAATGGACATCATAGAACTGCCGATCTCCACCTCACACCTCCCCCTGTGCTGGGGGTTGGAGGTGCACAGCCAGCCAGCCAGGTACAGGGGAAGCTCTGGGGGGGGTTGTTTAAGTCTGGGAACCCTGATGTATTGGGTGGGCTCTCTGGGAACCCTGATGTATTGGGTGGGCTCTCTGGTGACCCTGATGTATTGGGTGGGCTCTTTGGGAACCCTGATGTATGGGGGGGGGGGCCTCTGGTGACCCTGATGTATGGGGGGGGGCCTCTGGTGACCCAGATTTATGGGGGGGCTCTCTGGTGACCCTGATGTAAGGGGGGCCTCTGGTGACCCTGATATATGGGGGCTCTCTGGTGACCCTGATATATGGGGACTCTCTGGGGACCCTGATATATGGGGGGCTCTCTGGGGACCCTAATGTGGGAGGCTCTCTGGGGACCCTGATATATGTGGGGGGCTCTCTGGGGACCCTAATATATGGGAGGCTCTCTGGGGACCCTGATATATGGGGGGCTCTCTGGGACCCTGACCCTAATGTATGTGGGAGGCTCTCTGGGGACCCTGATATTTGGGGGGCTCACTGGGGACCCTGATGTATGTGGGAGGCTCTCTGGGGACCCTGATATTTGGGGGGCTCACTGGGGACCCTGATGTATGTGGGAGGCTCTCTGGGGACCCTGATGTATGTGGGAGGCTCTCTGGGACCCTGATGTATGGGGGGGGCTCTCTGGGAACCCTGATGTATTGGGGGGCTCTCTGGGAACCCTGATGTATGTGGGGGGCTCTCTGGGAACCCTGATGTATGGGGGGGCTCTCTGGGGACCCTAATGTATGTGGGAGGCTCTCTGGGGACCCTGATGTATGTGGGAGGCTCTCTGGGGACCCTGATGTATGTGGGAGGCTCTCTGGGGACCCTGATGTATGTGGGAGGCTCTCTGGGGACCCTGATGTATGGGGGGGCTCTCTGGGAACCCTGATGTATGTGGGGGGCTTTCTGGGGACCCTGATGTATGTGGGGGGCTCTCTGGGGACCCTGATGTATGTGGGGGGCTCTCTGGGGACCCTGATGTATGGGGGGGGGCTCTCAGGGGACCATGATGTATGGGGGGCTCTCTGGGGACCCTGATGTATGGGGGGCTCTCTGGGGACCCTGATGTATGGAATGGGCTCTGGGAACCATGATGTATGGTGGGGTGCTCTGGGAACCCTGATGTATGGGGAGACCCTGATGTATGGGAAGCTCTCTGGGGACCCTGATGTAAGGAATTGGCTCTCTGGGGACCCTGATGTATGTGGGGGACTCTCTGGGAACCCTGATGTATGTGGGAGGCTCTCTGGGGACCCTGATGTATGGGGGGGCTCTCTGGGGACCCTGATGTATGGGGGGGCTCTCTGGGAACCCTGATGTATTGGGGGGCTCTCTGGGAACCCTGATGTATGTGGGGGGCTTTCTGGGGACCCTGATGTATGTGGGGGGCTCTCTGGGAACCCTGATGTATGTGGGGGGCTCTCTGGGAACCCTGATGTATGTGGGGGGCTCTCTGGGAACCCTGATGTATGTGGGGGGCTCTCTGGGGACCCTGATGTATGGGGGGCTCTCTGGGGACCCTGATGTATGGAATGGGCTCTGGGAACCATGATGTATGGTGGGGCGCTCTGGGAACCCTGATGTATGGGGGGACCCTGATGTATGGGAAGCTCTCTGGGGACCCTGATGTAAGGAATTGGCCCTCTGGGGACCCTGATGCAAGGAGGATCCGCACTCAGAAATGTAACAATATATATATATATATATATATATATATATAAACACACACACATATATTGTATACATGTGTATTCCTACCCAAGCGTATGACTTTCTTTACTTGCTACACTGCTATGGGCCTGTGGGGGGGGGGGGGGCCCTTCATGGTTTCTTGCACCGGGGCCCTGAAGGTTCTAGTTACGCCTCTGGAAAAGGGGGTGGAGCCAAGGGTGGCAAAATGAGGTTTTGCCTATGGTGTCAAAAATCCTTGCACCAGCCCTGCATCTACTGCACTCACTTTCATCAACTGCACTCAGTCTTGCTGATTTCCGTGTGCTTCTGTAGAACTTAAAAAGCACATCTAAAAACATCTGTCTGCCCTGAAACTTTTCATGGAAGAGAGCTTGCTGATGTAGGATTACCTCCTTATGTCTTATTGTTATACTTACTTTTGCCAATGTGCACGATTTGAAGGATAAGCCACAGTTTGTCCCATAGTGTTATTCCTTTTATATACAGCTATTTCTGTTTAATTTAAACAGTCTGGGTCAACCTACACAGGTTGATTTATTAAATACAAATAGGCTGTTCTACTTGGAAGGGAATTTTCCTTTAGCTTAGGATGTAAACAAAGGGAAAATTATTTTGCAAAGTTATAATTTTCCTGCAAAATGAACAGCCTATTTGCCTTTAGTAAATCAACCACATTTATTAGCACCTGTTTGTTATATTTGCTTAAAGTGGTAGTAAACTCCAACCCACAAATGCTCCTTCTTAATACAGGCAGTATGAGAAATCTTTTCTTAACATTCTGCAATATTATTCCCCCTTTGGATGTTTCCTACTTTTATTCCATGGGCCAGATTCAGGTAGATGAGAGTATCTTTCCTCTGGAGTAACGCTTCTCATTTACGTTACTCTGAAGACCCTTTCAGCGCAATTCCTGTAATTCACATAGCAGTTGCGCGTAAACTTGCGCCAGAGTAACGATAATGCGCTGGCGTAACCCGACGCAAGTGGAAGTGGGTGTGATCATATGTAAATGATGGGCGGAGCCCGGCGCAGAGGCTTACGTTCAGCGCATCATCCACGGAGCATGCGCAGTGAGTGCGGCTCCACTCGCCCCCTTGTGCGCATGCTCACAACTTCCGTCGGCACCACTTCCTGGGAAACGTCAGCGCAATGCGTTCCGCTGGGCGCTTAAAAGCGCTGGCGGAAACGCCATTCCGGCGCAAAAGTAGTTCCGTTTCCCCCCACCCCAGGGAAGATACTTTTGCTCTGTAATGGCTGCTCCCGCTACCCCCAGAGAGAGGAGGAACCTCAACTTTAATACCCAGGAGGTCTCTGTCATTATCTCGGCTATGGAGACGGAGAATGAATTTCTCCATGGGAAAAAAAGCCGGAAGACCAGCCGGGAGAGGAAGCAGGGCATCCTGGAGTCGATTGCTGCCAGGGTCAATGTCCTGGGGTACTCCACCCGGACTGCTGGGGACATACAAAAGAAAATAAATGACCTGCGGCGCAAGGTGAGGGACAAGGTGGCCTCCATCAGGAGGTATGAGAGGGGCACAGGTGGTGGTCCCCCATGTCCTGTCACCCTGACCGCAGAGGAGGAGGTGGTTGCTCGGTGCCTGGAGAGGGAGCAGGTGGAGGGGGTCGCAGGCTATGACTCCGTGGAGGAAGGCACAAGGACAGGTAAGTGTTTTTTAATCCCCTATTTGATGTTTTGCATTTGGGGGGGGGGGGTACATGTGCCAAGTGTGTGGGACCACCAACATGTGTCTGCTTTGTGTCATCCACAGATGACGGAGCTGGGCCATCATCTGTCAGCCTGCATTCCACCCCATCCCCCCCACGCCATCATGTGCCCGAGCCACTGGGTGGTGAAGAGGTTGTGGAGGAGGAGAGTGGCCACACCACACCTGCCGAGGTGGTTGTGGAAGATCCTGCTGTGGCAGAGCAGGACTTTTCTTTGGTTTTGTCTGTCTCCTCCCCTTCTCCTGGCCCGTCTGTCGTCCCCTCCCCCATCCTTGGAAGCCCCTCAAGGGCGACTCCTTCCACCCGAGGACATCCATCTTCTGGCCCCAGGAAGGCGACCCAGAAGACCAGGGGGGTGTCTGATGGTGTCCAGGACCAGTTGGCGAGGGATCACGCCAGACAGACAGAACAAATGGGGGCCATAGCGGTGCACTTGCAGAAAGTGTCTGACAGCCTGGGCTCCGTTGCCAACCTCAGCAACGCAGTGCAGGATGTCAGCTCTAATTGCGCTGCAGTGGTCACTACTTTGGGGGAGGTGCAGGGGGATATCCAGCACCTCACTGCAGCCGTCCAGGCCAACAGTGCTGCCATCCGGGAGCAGGGGAGGCTGAGTCGGCGGGCCCAGCATTACCAGGTGACCCGTCAGCTCCGGATGCAGGCCCAGACCAACAGTTACCTTGGACGGATAGCCAGGGCCTTGGAGGGCACGCAGGCCACACCTGCCAGGAGTGGCCCACCTGGGGATCAGCCACCTCCAGATGCCCCCCCACCCCCACCCACTCCATCCAGGCAGCTGCGGAGCCAGAGAGGGGCCCCCAGAAGAAGCCCCCGGCATCCCCGATGAGGCCTTTTTTTTGTTGCTGGTTTTATATTATTGTTTTTCACATACTCAGGTCATGAGTTTATTTTTTATTTTTCTCAGGTTATGAGATTATTTTTCTTTTATTGATCAGGATATGATCTTTCTAATTTATTTTTGTACTGCACACAGTCAGGAGTGCAGGGGACAGTGTGAATGGTGTGTGAATGTAAGAGGGTGGCACTCCTGAAAGTAAGGGGTGTCACCCTCGGCCGTGGTGGTGAAGTTAACCCCACGGCTGAATGAATCACGTGTGAAAGGTGTGTGAATGGACAGTGACATCATTGGGGCCTTGACGCTGGCGTTACTGCTCCCAACTCCTACATGCTGGACTTGGGCTAATCCAATGCGATGTGCATGTGGTGTGTGTGATCTAGGGACATCAGTGGTGTACACGCGTGCACTGTCTGTGTGATTAATGTTTTGGTTTAGTGTCCAAAGATGCCTACGGCGAGGACCCTCCTGACTGCTCTTCCATCAGCAGACTGGGTGTCCTCTGGCAGGGGGGGACTGTGTGGGTCGGGGGTCAGGTCATCACGTATGTCAATATGCAGGCCTTTTTTCATAGCAAAGTTATGTAGTATGCAACATGCACCGATGATCTGACACACAAAGGTAGGGGAATACAATAGGGCCCCCCCAGACTTATCCAGGCATCGGAAACGGGACTTCAGGAGCCCAAATGTTTGCTCCACCACTGCACGGGTTTTGATGTGTGCTTCATTGTATTTTCTCTCTCCTCTGGTTTGGGGGTTCCGGAAAGGAGTCATTAGATGGGGTCCCAATGCATATGCAGAGTCACCTGTAAGGTAAAAGACAGGAGAATGTTAGTCATGCATGTGCGATTTCTGTTGTGCATGACGGGAGGGGATAGTCATGCCTGACTCCCATGTCACTCACCAACCAGCCAACTGTCCCCATACATGTTCTGGTTAAATTCTGCTGGGATGGGGCTCTGACGGTATATAAAACTGTCATGGCTGGACCCGGGGTGTTTGGCACGGACGTGCCATATGAGGCGTTGGGCATCAGCTATCACCTGTACGTTGATGGAGTGCCAATGCTTCCGATTGCGGTATATGTGCTCTGTGGCACTGGGGGGCTGTAGGGCCACATGTGTGCAATCAATGGCCCCCACAGTGCGTGGGAATCTGGCAATGTTGTAGAAATCTGTCATTGCCTTCTGCCGCAGCTCCTCAGTGGTGGGTCTGATGAACTGGTTGGACATGCGTCTGAGGATTGCAGGGACAACCTGGTGCACACATCTGCTCATGGAGGACTGTGACATCCCAGCCACCACTCTAGTTTGGTGGGTACGGGCACATAGAAACGTCGGCGCATCAGCACAGTTACGCGGCGCATATCCAAATACTCCAGCGCAAGTGTTCCTGAATCTGGCCCCATGTTTCTAAATTCTTACTTCCCGGCCAAGATTGGCACCGTTAACTATTATCTTTTGAGTTTGCAGTGCAGTTGGCTTCTGCCATTTCTGCTCGTCAAAGCCATAATCTCACGCATGTGCAGGAAATAGGTGATCTTCTCACTCCTGTGTGCTATGCTATGAATCGAAGCTTACACCCCTTGTGATGTTGCAAGTTCCATAGGGTGTTTCAGGAAATTGTGAATGGGCCTGTAGTCTCACGGGAGTGCCATGCTGTAGAGAGGAGATGACGGAGCCACAGCATATTAATGAATGGACTGACGGCACGATTAGCATGCTATGAACAGGGGACAATATGCGCATGCGCCAGTGATGTCATAAAATGGAATAGCGATAGATTACAAGAAGATTGAAATGGTTAGAATCCATCCACACACACAAATTTGTATACAACCCCTGTCAAATAGTATGGAATCACCACTCTTGGGAAATGTTCATTCAATTGTTTAATTGTGTAGAAAAAAAATAAAATAATCACAGACATGTCTCGAAACTATTTTCATTTAACATTCCAAAGTTCTGGCTTTAAGAAACACTTAAAAAATAAAAAAAAATAAAGAAAGCTGTAGTAAATTGCAACTGTTTGTGTAGGATCAAGCAGAGGAAAAAAAATATGGAATCGCTTAATTCTTAGGAAAATATTATGGAATCATGAAAGAAAAACACTACAGTACATCACTAGTACTTTGTTGCACCACCTCTGGCATCTATAACAGCTTGAGTTCTCTGAGGCGTGAATTTAATTTTAAATTCTTCATCAATCCGGCTCCCACTTTCTCTTATTGCAGTTGCCAAATCAGCTTTGTCATGGACCATTTGCTTTAATTTCCACCATAGATTTTCAAATGGATTGAGATCTGTCTATTTGCAGGCCATACTATTGACATTATGGGCCAGATTCAGGTAGAGTTACGCTGGAGAAAGCAGTGATACGCCAGCATAACTCTCACTTTGAGCCGGCTTATCTGTTTTCTGTAGTCAGAAAACAAGATACCCTGGGATTGAGTTCAGATACGAGCGGCGTAATTGTATTTCGCCTTCGTATCGGAACTGCAATTTGAAAATGGGCGCTCGGGCGTTCCCGCTGATTTACGCCAAGAATATGTAAATCAGCGAGAGACGGAAATTCACGATCGTACGCGGGCCCGACGCAGTGACTTTTCGAAGTTTCCGTAAGCGATACGCGGCGTAAAGAAAAACATGCCCCCTAGGTGGAGTATCCTATGTTAAGTATGGCCGTCGTCATCGCGTTGAATCGAAAAAGTTTAGCGTCGTTTGCGTAAAACGTCCGTGAATGGGGATTGACGTCATTGACGTTCACTGACAGAATTTGGAGAATGCGCACTGACAGTCGACACATGCGCAGTACGTTCACCGCGGGATCACGCCTAGTTTAAATAATACACGGCCCTTACCCGCCCAATTTGAATTCCGCCGGCTCATTTTCGCTACGCCACCGCAACTTTAGGAGCAAGTGCTATGTGTATAACAGTACTTGCTCCTAAAGTTTCGGCGGAGTAACGTAAATGACAAACGTTACTCCAAAATAAAGATTCGCCCATCTACCTGAATCTGGCCCCATATGTCTTTCTTGAAGGAAAGTTTTCACAGCTTTTGCCCTATGGCAAGATACATTATCATCCTGAAAAGTTATGTCATCATCACCAAACATCCTTTCAATTGAGGGGAATAAGAAAAGTGTTCAAAATCTCTATAAACTTGTGCATTTATTGAAGATTTAATGACTGTCATCTCCCTCATAGCTTTATCTGATGTGCAACCCCATATCATCAATGATTGTGGAAATTTGCATTTTTTCTTCAGGCAGTCATCTTCATACATTTTATTGGAATGGCACCAAACAAGTTCCAGCATCATTACTCTGCCCAATGCAGGTTTGTGATTTATCACTGAATATCACTTTCATCCAGTCATCCACAGTCCATGATTGCTTTTCTTTAGCCCACTGTAACCTTGTTTTTTTCTGTTTAGGTGTTAATGATAGTTTTCATTTGGCTTTTCTGTGTGTAAATCCCATTATCTTTAGGAGATGTCTTACAGTTTGGTCACACACATTGACTCCAGTTTCTGGAATTTTCCGTTTTCAAGACATATTGCTTTAAGTTTTCTACTTTGATGCTTTTATGTCTTCCTTGGTCTTCCCTTTAACAACCTTCCCATTTGATTTGTACTTGGTCCAGATTTTAGATACAGCTGACTGGGAACAGCCAACATCTTCTGCAACATTCCGTGATGATTTACCATCTTAAAGACGTTTTATAATCCTCTTCTTTGTTTTAACTGACATCTCTTGTGTTGGAGCCATGATTCATGTCAATCAGGTTGGTGCAGCAGCTCACCAAGGTGTGCAAGCACTCTTTTTTAACTGCAGACTAATTAGTAGATGTAATCTGATGCAGATGTTTGTTTTAGAACTGTTGTTTTAGAACTGTACATGGTGATTCCATAATATTTTTCTAAGAATTGAGCAATTCCATGTTTTTTTCCTCAGTTGCAATTGACTACAGTTTTCTTTCTTTGTTTCTTTGTTTATACTTCTCATAAAGCCAGAAGGTTAGAATGTTCAATGAAAATAGTTTTGAGGCCTGCCTGTAATTTTTCTACACAATTAAACAATTAAATGAACATTTTTCAAGAGTGGCAATTCCATACATTTTGTCAGATGTTGTAGTTTTTAGTAATGATATAAATGGGAAAATGAATCAGGTAGAGATTACTATCACTTAGGGCTATTACTGATCAAAATTTTTATGTTCGATTAATCGTTTTCTTTTCTTAATCAATTAAACGACTAATTTCAATTAATTATAATGCACATACAGATCCAACTACTTTCAACTGATCTCCTTGCAGGCTGATTCCCAGTGCAGCTACCAACCACTGGAAAATGGATAGCAGGATACAAAAAATCGATGTAGCTACATAAACTGTAAAAATTGTGCCAGCAATACCAAACGGTAGCAAAAGCAGTCATAAAAACATGTAGCCAAGTATGATACTGGTATAAAAATGTGTACAACGATGCCACTGCTGAATCCGGATGAGGAGAGGTTAACATCAGTCCGTCGGCATGTAGATATCCTGTGAAGGGAACTATCACAACTCCCAGTGGATAGCTATAGAATTCCAGGTTGATAGAGGGAAGTGATAGAGGGAAGTGTAACAGCCCTTGCGTGTGGCAGATAGTAAAGTCCCGCCGGCATGCAGATATGAAGGCACAGCAAAGGAGCCCTTCAGATGGACACGTCAAGCCCTGCCGGTGTCCATGACGTCACCGGATCTCCGACGGAACTCCCTGAAGACCCGGAAGCTGGCGGAGAGAGGAGTACCAATCAAAAGAATTTTGATAGATCAAAAAAAATTGATCGATCAAGGAAATTAAAGATTAATCGATGAATTAATAGTTAATTTCCACAGCCCTACTTTAATTAAGCACTGGGTTTTATGCTTTCAATGGGGGTATATTTGTTCAGAGAGCAGGAAGCAAAACATCTCTGGTGCGAGTACAATCCCCCCTCATCCCCTTCATCCTGCAGTGACAGGTCAGATCATATTAGAGGGCAGGAGAAGGACAACCATCAGGACAACCATCAGAGAGGATTCACTGTGCAGGGACACTGGGAATTGTAGTTCTTAAAGGGGTGCTGCACTATACTTGTCAATGGAGTTTTAAGGCTACCGGACTACAATTCCCACAAGCTACTGCATGAATAGGAGGAAAACGTTCACTGTTTTTTCCTGGCCAAATCTGCTGAGATTGGGGCAGTCCTGGCAGGAGACCCTGGGGACAGACCTGTGGTCTGGGTTTGTTCCTCACATCTGAGGGAGTGGAGCATTAGTAAAGTGCTAGGAGGACCTGTTGCTGTGACTGTTCCCCACAGTCAGGAAAAGGAGATTGATATACCCCTAAGCCTTTAAGCTAGAGCTGCCTTTAGAGATGGAGATGTGAGAGTCACTGCATCTTCAGGGTCTGAGCTAAGAGACTGCGGCCTGTGTGAGGATCTGGGACCTGATCACTGGGAACTGTTGATTGCCAAGCCACTGGCACCCAATGAGTTGCCTACCAGGAACTGGTGAGCTGAACTACATGTCCTAAATGATGAAAGAAAATGGTAGGGCAAAAATTGGACAACCATGATTAAGCACTAATAGGTATAGTGTGAAACGCGTCGGTTATTGTCTGTGGCTGTGTCTGTATGCACTTTTGCTGATTTTTATTCAATAAAGACAACTTCTTTGGGAGTTCGTTGGAGTGCAGCTGTCCAATTTTTGCCCTACCATTTTCTTTCATCATTATATGCATTGCCGGCACCCTGGTGTTCTGAAGATTTTCTCAGTTTAAAAGTTTGCAGCACCCACCTGGAGCGGTGACACCTTTCTTTCCTACATGTCCTAAATGCCTGCCACACTTTGTTAGCCCAAAGGAGACGACCCCTACTTAGAAACTTAGACTCCGTCATCTACTAACACTCTTAAAGGGACAGTGCACCACCGGAAGAAGGGCCCCACTGAAAGGTGGACAGCATTGAATACCAGGTGCCAGGTATTTTCAGACATGTTCAGGGGTAACCCATTCACCAGATATGCAAACACTGACATGCAATAGGGGTTTTATGCATAGCGTGTGCACAAGGATCCGTTTACCTTTTGTTAGCTAATTCATACCACTACAGAGACCCTAGTTGAATTTTTTTTTGCTGTCACAATGTAGAGTATATGAAGGATAACTGACCGATGGGGCCCACACACGATCGGTTTGGACCGATGAAACGGTCCTTTAGTCCGTTTTCATCGGTTTTGACCGATCGTGTGTATGCGGCCTAAGATTTCCTATCATCTGTGCCCAGTCTTGCCACACAGAGTTAATCCAGATCTGAGCAATCCTCTTTTATTGTTTAGTGAAATAAAACAGACTTCCAGATAAAAACCTGTCTAATTAAAGAGTCCTTACCGACCCCTTGCTTCGAGTGACAGGTTATTTACATATCTCTCCTGGATGTTATCATAATATGAGGTGATCCACAGTTCATAAACAAGTGACCAGGATGTGTTATGTGGGGAGAGAGAGAGAGAAAGAGAGAAATCCACCCCTCCCGCCACATAACACATCCTGGTCACTTGTTTATGAACTGTGGATCACCTCATATATTATTCCATGTAATTGAAAACGTTGGGTCTTTTCTTTATGTTTCCAGAAGTGCTCATGATTTTATATTTATTTTAAAGAGGACCTATAGTCTGCTCAAAAAATTTGTAATGAAATCATCTTTGCGATCCTGAAGCCTCCCTCACACCACTTTGCATATTATTTTATATATACTGTGATTCTGCGCCTCGGTCTCGGTCAATGCATAAGCCCCAATCCAGCCCAGATCGCAAAACTAGTCATCCTGATACTGTAGCAGAACTAAATGTTACAAGACTCTGCCCAGACGATGGTCTTTGATGGGCATGTTTGGCACCATCCGAACCTGGGAAACTCTTATGTGCCGGCTGCATCAGTGACGTAGCTACAGACAGGGAAACAGAGGCGCAAAGAATTAGAGACTATATTCAAGATGCAGTCGCAGAGGGTATACAGTCAGCCGTCAGGGTCCTAAAGACTAAATCCAGAGTCAGAAGCTCAGACCAACAAATGCGAGATGAGTCACCAGGGCTGGAAGTACTATCGCGAGACTCTTCGGACTCTGAAGAACCCTTTGAGTACTTATTTGATTTTCAATATATAGAACCATACATCATGGCCGTAAAGGAGGCCATAAACTGGGAACAAGATATCCAACCACCTGAAAAAATTAAGAGATTTTTCCCTAGCCGAAAAAAACAAGAAGTGACCTTCCCTCTCTTGCCAGAAGTCCGAGAATGGTTCGAGGAAGAATAGGAGAAGCCTGAAAAGAGGGCAAATGTGCAAAATAGATTTGCAAGGCTGTACCCTGTTAAGCTCCCAGAAGCTGCCCTCTGGGACTCCCTGCTGGGCATAGACGCGGCCTTGCAGCTCCTGGCCAGACAGGTCGCTTTGCCGTTACAGGACTCTACAACTTTCAAAGACCTGATGGACAGACGCGCAGACATAGACCTAACAAAGATTTACTCTTCCGCTGGTGCGGCATGCCGCCTCACTATAGCTGTAACCTCAGTCTCCAGAGCGCTGAAGGTTTGGACCACAAATGTGCAGACAGCCCTAAGAGCTAGCGTGGAGACAGAAAGAGTCATACCGGCTATGGAGGAATTCGACCTCTTGGATGATTTCTTGGCAGAAGCCTCTATGGATCTAGTGAAGATCATGGCGTTTGCAGTGACAGCAAAGAGGGCTCTTTGGTTACGGCACTGGGTAGCAGACAGTACTTCGAAACTGGGTCTCTGCAACATCCCGTTTAATGGCAAGATGCTATTTGGAAATACCCTAGAAGAAGCTATTAAACAAGCTACAGGAGACAAATCGAGCCTAATACCACAAAAGCCCAAGAGGAGACAGCAGACCACCCGGTCAGCCCAATCAGACTACAGGAGGGCGTATGACGCCAGATCATATAGACCGGGACGGGAATATACAAGACCCTATGGGAGGAGCTCACAGGGTTCTTTTTTATGGAATGTAAAGTCCAAGGCGGCGCAGACCGACAAGAAGCTCGAAAAATCTTTTTGACGGATTAGCCGCCCATCCTCCCCAGGTGGGCGCCAGTTTAGCGTCCTTTTGGAGGGTGTGGGCAGAGGCAGTCAAGGACCAATGGGTCCACAAGACGGTCAAGCACGGTTACAAGATATTATTTCAGGAGGAACCACCCAATACCGTGGTCCGCACAGAATGGCCGGCAGATCAGAAGAAACAAAACTGCTTACAGGAATATTTAACTGGCTTACAGCAAAATAATGCTATAACGCTAGTACCCCTAAAACAACAACCAATCTTTTTGGTTCCCAAAGCGTCAGGAGATCTCAGACCGGTTCTGGACCTAAGAATTCTAAATGGCTACATAATTCCCAAAACGTTCAAAATGGAATCGATATTTACAATCGTTTCACTTTTTCAACCAGGAGACTGGTTGATATCAGTCGACTTAGCAGACGCATATCTGCATGTCCCAATCAATGAGAACCACCAGAAATACTTAAAGCGGAGTTCCACCCTTAAAATCACTTTGTTTCATTACATCCAGCATACTGGCGTCAGCGCCAGTATGCTGTTTTTTTTTTTTAATGCACGTACTTACTTTATATAAAATCATTGAATTTCAGGCGCACCGCGGAATATCGCCACTATAAGGCGTCACGCCTTCCGGAAACAGCCGATTAGCATTCGGCTTTTCTCAGCGCCTGCGCACAGACCCAGGAGCTGACTGCGCAGGCGCCGAAAATAGCCGGTCCTAGTTCGGGTTTTTCGGAGGGCGTGACACGGCTATATACGGTGCCTGCGCAGTCAGCTCCTGGGTCTGTGCGCAGGCGCCAAGAAAAGCCGAATGCTAATCGGCTGTTTCCGGAAGGCGTGACGCCTTATAGCGGCGACATTCCGCGGTGCGCCTGAAATTCAATGATTTTATATAAAGTAAGTACGTGCCTTAAAAAAAAAAAAAAACAGCATACTGGCGCTGACGCCAGTATGCTGGATGTAATGAAACAAAGTGATTTTAAGGGTGGAACTCCGCTTTAAGATTCATGGTAGGGGAAGATCACTTCCAGTTCAGATGTCTACCTTTTGGGATCAGCACAGCACCTCGAGTATTCTCCAAGATCTTACTAGCTATTATTGCCGTCATCCGCCTGAAAGGCATAAAAATCTTCCACTACCTAGACGACATCCTAGTAGTAGCGAGTGAAGAGCTAGCATCACAACGCGAAGTAGTGCTAAAGACCCTATTGAAATTTGGCTGGATCATCAACAGGCAGAAGAGCCAGTTAATCCCCTCCCAGGAGATGGAATATCTAGGGCTGATCTTCAACACAAGCAGAGGGCTGGTCTTGCTGCCAGAACGCAAGAGAGCGGAATTGGTAGCCTGCATAGACAGCGTGATAAAGTGACCAGCGCTGTCAGCAAGGGATTGTATGACTCTTCTGGGGATGTTCACCGCTGCGATCCGGGCCATTCCCTGGGCAAGGTTCCAAACAAGGGCATTCCATGCGACTTTTCTGAGCCAGTGGGATGGCGTATCACTTCACTAGAAAGTTCTCATACCAAGACAGATTCGCCAGGGCTTAGGGTGGTGGACAGAACCAGAGAATCTGTCGCGAATAACCTTGGATGCCAGTCTCCGGGCTGGGGCACTCACTGCCTCGGCAGGCAGGTACAAGGGCAGCATATATTTGAGAATCTGGTTAAAGGGGCCAGGGTCAAACAGAACAGCGGTGGCATATATAGCCAAACAGGGCGGAACCAAGAGCTTGCCACTATTGCAAGTGGCGACAGAGATATTTGTCTGGGCTGAAGCACATTTGGAGGCTGTCATGATCTGTGTCATGACTTTGGTCACCTGCTGGTGGCACTGTTCCCTCCAATAACAGGGGTGCAGTTCTGGTGGCCACCAGCAGGTGTCTCCCAATTTGTATTTTCACAGGTATTTAAGCCCGCCCTAAACTGGAGTTCAGGGCTTCAGTATTTTCCTTGTCAGCCTGTTCCCTGCCTGATCTGATAGCTGTAGCCAACCTGTTCCTGATTCGCTCCCTGCCCTGCCCTGCCCTGGACTCTGCTTCCCCTTGTTTCTCTTATCTGCTTGACCTGGTACATATGCTCCTTCCTTGTACATATATGTTGATTAGTTCTGGTGGTTTGTGGTTTGCTGTGTTATGCTTGCTCGTCTTGTTTTTTTTTCTATGATTGTATTACACGTGAAAGGCTGACCGCAGGTCAGCCTGTGTTTGTAGGAGGAGTCGAGAGGTATTTAAACCCGCCCTCCTTCCTCCTTCTGGGCGTCGGTTTTCTTTTGTGCTGTTCCGTCATTTCCGGTGCGACCCGTCCGACGTCACTTCCGGTTTCCATCTGTGGTCTACTAGGAGGACATGCGACTGCGAGGGGGCTCCGTTTCTCCGTTTCAGGTGTCAGTCGGGGGGGTCTGCAGTTCCATGCCGAGCCAGTGGCACTCACCGGACATGTTTCCCATTGGCATGACAGTGCCAGCTTCATGCATAGCCGAGTGTCGCGCTCCGATGACGTCACCCGCCCACGGCGCCATACTAGGCTGGAACCTTACATGGGGAGATGGTTTGCGTTTGACCCCCCCCTCCCCTTAGTTTCTCAGTAACACTTCAGTGTCTGTGCCAGGCCAGTGACATGTTACCCCTCAGCCCATTCTTTTGTCACCACATGGTGTCGTGGGTGGTTTATCTACGGTTAGCAGCATCAGCATGGTCTGTCACAGCCATCTTTCACATTTTATACTTGCTAGGCTACCCAACTTTCCCAGGTGGTTGAAGGAACCTCTCAAGGTAAGGTGGACTCAGGTCTAGACTTCCGCACTGCTGAATAGTGATCTGTTGGTTACTTTTCTTTAGTGTGTGTGGAAGCCAGTGTAGTAGCTATTGGATGTTGCTCACCAGCCCCCCCTCTTCCCCCCATCTTGCGTTACAGTACTAGGTATAGATGGGATGGTACGTCCTTGCTTCCCCTATTGTAGGTGCTGGCAGTGTTCGGACACACCCGGGTCGATCAGCTTCTGCGGGCATTCTCCCTCTGTCAGGTTCTGGTTGGAGTGGGTGTGTGCGATCAGTGTTTTAGTTAGTGAGCTTAGTGAGTACATGTTTTCAGTCAGGTTCGGTATGCTTTTCATGTCACGTTTCTCAGGCTGTCACGTTTCTCAGGTAAGTTATGTTCTCATGTGTTTACGTTTCTCATGCCATTCATGTTCTTATGCGATTACATTTCTCAGTCTAGTTATGTTCTCAATGTTAAGTTTTCAATGCCATTCAATTTCTCATGCGATTACGTTTCCAATGCGATTACCTTTTATCATGCGATTACGTTTCTCATGCGATTACGATTCTCGTGGTAGATTCTCGTGGTAGATTCTCGTGGTAGAATCTCATGCGATTAGTTTCTCGTGATAGTTTCTCATGCGATTCGTTTCTCATGATAGTTTCTCATGCAATTCGTTTCTCATGATAGTTTCTCATGCGATTCGTTTCTCGTGATAGTTCTCATGCGATTCGTTTCTCGTGGTAGTTTCTCATGTGATTTGTTTCTCGTGGTAGTTTCTCATGCGATTTGTTTCTCATGGTAGCTTCTCATGCGATTTGTTTCTCATGTGATTCATTTATCATGGTGGTTCTCATGCGATTATGTTTCTCATGCGATTCGTTTCTCGTGGTAGTTTCTTGTGGTAGTTTCTCGTGGTAGTTTCTCATGCGATTTGTTTCTCATGGTAGTTTCTCATGCGATTCGTTTCTCGTGATAGTTTCTCATGCGATTTGTTTCTCATGCGATTTGTTTCTCATGGTAGCTTCTCATGCGATTTGTTTCTCATGCGATTTGTTTATTATGGTGGTTCTCATGCGATTACGTTTCTCATGCGATTCGTTTCTCGTGATTGTTTCTCATGCAATTCGTTTCTCGTGGTAGTTTCTCATGGTAGTTTCTCATGCGATTTGTTTCTCGTGATAGTTTCTCATGCAATTTGTTTCTCATGCGATTTGTTTCTCATGGTAGCTTCTCATGCGATTTGTTTCTCATGCGATTAGTTTATCATGGTGGTTCTCATGCGATTCGTTTATCATGGTGGTTCTCATGCGATTACGTTTCTCATGCGATTAGTTTCTCGTGATAGTTTCTCATGCGATTAGTTTCTCGTGGTAGTTTCTCCTGCAATTAGTTTCTCATGCGATTTGTTTCTCATGGTAGTTTCTCATGCGATTCGTTTATCATGGTGGTTCTCATGCGATTACATTTCTCATGCGATTATGTTTCTCATGCGATTAGTTTCTCGTGGTAGTTTCTCATTGTAGTTTCTCATGCAATTTGTTTCTCATGGTAGTTTCTCATGCGATTCGTTTATCATGGTGGTTCTCATGCGACTACGTTTCTCATGTGATTCGTTTCTCGTAGTAGTTTCTCATGCGATTTGTTTCTCGTGGTAGTTTCTCATGCGATTAGTTTCTCGTGGTAGTTTCTCATGCGATTAGTTTCTCATGGTAGTTTCTCATGCGATTTGTCTCTCAGGGTAGTTTCTCATGCGATTACGTTTCTCATGGTATTTTCTCATGCGATTCATGTTCTCGTGCGATTACGTTTTTCATGCTAGTTCTCGTGCCATTACATTTTCATGCTAGTTCTCATGCGTTACACTGCTCATGATATCTTCCCATGTGGTTACAGTTCTCATGGTATTTCCCATGCGTTACATTTCTCATGGTTTTTATGTTCTGGTGCAATTGCATGGCTCAGGTTAGTCATGTTCTTGTGTGGTTGCTTTTCATTTTCTCATACGAGCACGTTTGTCAAGTGTACACGTTTCTCTTGCTGTTCATGTTCTGGGTGCTCACGTTGCTCATGCAATGTACATTTCATGCTATTTAGGTTCTCCATGTTTTTTCCGTGTCTCATGCATTTCTATGTTTCTACTTTCCGTTTACGTTACGTTTCTCACGCATTCAGGTTCTCAGGTGTTTACGGTTCTCATGCAGGTTTCAGTCACGATGCTTTTACATTTCTCACGTTCTCATGTGATTACGCTTTTCATACGTTTAAGTTTCTCATGGTTTTTTATGTTCTTAGGTTTTACGTTTCTCATGTTTTTGTTTCCCATGCTATTCATGTTCTCGGGTATGTACGTCTCATACAACTTACGTTCTCATGCAGGGTTCAGTTGGGAGGTTTTCTAGTTGATAGCATTGGCATGTTTATTTAGGTTCATGGCGTTCACCGCTGGGGGGGTCACCCCTTACGTTTATGGGTGCTTACGGATTGAGATGAGCGTTTTGTAATTGGCTTGTATGGTGGCAAGTCTCCTCATCCGTTTCTCATACGTTTCATGCATCTTCTCATACAATGACCTGACACGTCTTCAGGTTCATCGGGCCTGAGTGTACGTTTTAATTTGCCTGCTACGCCTCAGGTTGCTCGGCCTTTGCAATTTTTGGGGTTGTCACGTTCTCAGTCCAGCGGCAGTGGTCCTACACTCATCTACATTTTATTTTCTTAGTCTGTGCATACATGTCACATTCATATCCTCACGTTAGTTTATGACCACCCTCCACTGCTGGGTTACCGTCACGTTTACGGGTTCTGTCGGATTGAGATGTTCGTTTTTAATTGGCTTGTGCGGTGGCAAGTCCCCTTATCCGCTTTCATCACGTTCATACGTCACGTTATCTCACTACTTGCATCACTTGCCTGACACGTCTTCAGGTTCATAGGCTTGAGTGTTACGTTTTTAATTGGCCTGATTTGCCTCAGGCTTGCTCAGCCTCGCTAGTTTCCCCAGACTGACACGTTTTACAGTCTTGTGCTATGTATTCATTTATGCTCTACGTCACTGCGTGTGTTAATCACGGACACCTGCACAGGTAGTGGCGAGGGTAGGTAGGGATTTTCATTTTCCTGAGGTAAGTTGGGGCTTGTTGGTCATGTTTTGTTTTAACAATGTTGTTCTTCTTTGCAGAGTTCATGTCACATGCGGCAGATATTGCAGATTTTGCCGCCATCCGTCCTTCTCCGGTTACGGGTTCTATACATGGTTGCACGCCTGATCTTCAAGTCCTTTTCATTTAGCCGAGGAAGTCCCTGACTCGGCCTGGGTTATCTTCCAGGCGTTTCTATCTCAGTATCCTGGGTTCTTTTCTCACAGACATTCAGTACCTACTTGCGCTTTTGGTTTCTTTTACCACTTTCAGCTCAAACGGGTTTTCAAGCTGGTGCCCAGTACAGTCTGGGCACCAGTCTTTTGTGGATGTACTCAGGGATAGGCAACTTTCCTTTCCCTAGTACTCCCTTCTCTGCTAGCATGGGGCTCAACACGTAGCCATTCCCTGCTGACTAACTAGGGTAGAACTTTAACATCCACTCTGGGCCGGCTTTCAGCATAGGTGCAGTTTCTGCTGCCATTCGTCAGGTGGTCTGCATTCTTGTTTTTGAGGAGTCAGATTGGCAGTAGTCAGCATTCCTTCCGGACATATCCCAGTTCCGCATGTCTGTCACAGGTATTCTTGCGTTGGAGGCTTTGGGTTACATACACTTACTTTCATTTCAATCTCTTGGTCAGCTTATCCTACTGTTTTATTTTTGCTCCCTTTTAGGCATACTGACCACGTGACCCCGACACGCCTCAGGTCACTTTCCCACCTCTAGGTCTATTTCCCTGTTTCCCCTCTGATCTTTCCCTAGCACGATTACCTGAGACTCCGAGTACAAGTGAAAGGCTGACCGCAGGTCAGCCTGTGTTTGTAGGAGGAGTCGGGAGGTATTTAAACCCGCCCTCCTTCCTCCTTCTGGGCGTCGGTTCTCTTGTGTGCCACCCACCCATCCCCTTTTTTATTGCTATTTCTTCTTTTACTTCTACTTGGGTATGCCCCCTTTTAGGCATACTGACCACGTGACCCCGGCACGCCTCAGGTCACTTTCCCACCTCTAGGTCTATTTCCCTGTTTCCCCTTTGATCTTTCCCTAGCACGATTACCTGAGACTCCGAGTACAAGTGTGCTTAACCTTTAATAAACATATATTTTTTCACTATCTTGGTGCCTATTACCTTTAGTGCAGCCCATTGACCTGTTGCCCAGTATTCGGATGCCTACGTAGACATCCCCTGACATAATACTGAAGCCATATAAACAGGTCGGCTGCACTTGGGAAATTGGTTCTGGGCACTTGCTATTATAAAAATGCATCTGGAAGAAATTTGTACCTGTCACTCCTGGCAACAGGTGACAGAGATTTCTGCTATCAGGAATTAAGTGAATACACTAGAGAGCAGTTATTGGAATGTATCCGTATGGCTCATGTTTTTGTTGATCATGGCAGTTTTTTGTTTGAGGATGTGCAGCCATTGATTCGGATCTGCGCAGAGTTAGCTCAGTCTGATGCTGCTAGTGGACGTGATGATTATACACCTCCTTTTAGTGCAGCTCAGGTAGAGTCTTTGGTGTGGCTGTTGGAAGATGACTCAGCCTTTTTTCATGAGCAGTACTCAGCTTGTCCTCAACAGGTGCTTGCAGCATGCATTGATTCTGTGCAGTCTCTGGTCAGACAAGCCGTGTGCAAATCTGATTTTGTGAAACCATTATTATAAGCTTGATCTAGTTTGTTTTACTCAGCCCCTGTCAGCTCCCAACCATCCATTTCTTTGTCTAGTTACCAACCTGCTGGGATGTCTTTTTCTTTACCCCCAATTCCCACTTTTACTGAACAATACACCCTGCTAACAACAAAGTCCCAGTCCCCTGTTTCCTCCTGCTGCACTTACCCTGCCTTTAACCCTTCTGCTGATTCTCAACTGCCTCCGTCTGTTCCACCAAAATCCTCTTCAAGGTCAGAACCCTCTGTTTCACCACCCCTCCGCTCTTCACCCCTACCAGCTGTATCCATTAACTCCAACCCTATAACCATATACAAATCCTCAGTGGTGAAACCAAAGAAAAATAATTTTTTTTTTCCAACCCACTCAATCCTGCCACTAACCCAATCTGCATCCACTTCAGCCAACTTGCTTCAGTCTGTTCCAGTGCCAGCTGCCCAGTCTGTTTCAGTGCCAGCTGCCCAGTCTGTTCCAGTGCCAGCTACCCAGCCTATTGTTCCAGCTGCCCAGTCTGTTCCAGTGCCAGCTGCCCAGTCCGTTCCAGTGCCAGCTACCCAGCCTATTGTTCCAGCTGCCCAGTCTGTTCCAGTGCCAGCTGCCCAGTCTGTTCCAGTGCCAGCTACCCAGCCCATTGTTCCAGCTGCCCAGTCTGTTCCAGTGCCAGCTTCCCAGCCTGTTCCAGTGCCAGCCGCCAAGCCTGTTCCAGTGCCAGCCGCCCAGCCTGTTCCAGTGCCAGCCGCCCAGCCTGTTCCAGTGGTAGTCGCCCAACCTGTTCCAGTGCCAACTGCCCAACCTGTTGTTCCAGTGCCAGCGGCCCAGCCTGTTCCAGTGCCAACTGCCCAGCCTGTTCCAGTGCCAGCCGCCCAGCCTGTTCCAGTGCTAGTCGCCCAACCTGTTCCAGTGCCAACTGCCCAGCCTGTTGTTCCAGTGCCAGCGGCCCAGCCTGTTGTTCCAGTGCCAGCGGCCCAGCCTGTTGTCCAAGTGCCAGAGGTCCAGCCTGTTCCAGTGCCAGCGGTCCAGTCTGTTCCTGTGCCAACTGCCCGGCCTGTTGTGCCAGTTGCCCGGCCTGTTGTGCCAGTTGCCCAGCCTGTTGTGCCAGTTGCCCAGCCTGACGTGCCAGTTGCCCAGCCTGACTTTGCAATGCAAACCTGCCAACTTGTTGAGCCCCTGTCTGCTGCCCAGCCGGAGATGTTCCCGTCTGCTGCCCAGCTGGAGGGGTTGCCGTCTGCTGTCCAGCCGGAGGTGTTCCCGTCTGCTGCCCAGCCGGTGGTGTTCCCATCTGCTGCCCAGCCAGAGGTGTTCCCGTCTGCTGCCCAGCCGAAGGGGTTCCTGTCTGCTGCCCAGCCGGAGGTGTTTCCGTCTGCTGCCTAGCCGGAGGTGTTCTTGTCTGCTGCCCAGCCGGAGGTGTTCCCGTCTGCTGCCCAGCCAGAGGTGTTCCCATCTGCTGCCCAGCCGGAGGTGTTCCTGTCTGCTGCCCAGCCGGAGGGGTTCCTGTCTGCTGCCCAGCCGGAGGGGTTCCTGTCTGCTGCCCAGTCTAAAGGGGGTCCTGTCCACCACCCAGCTCGATGACTCAGAGCCTGCTGCCCAGCTCGACGACCTGGAGCCTGCTGCCCAGCCTGATTTGCCACCATCTGCTGATCTGCCACCATCTGCGGCCCAGTCTGGCGGCCCGGTTCCTGCTGTCCACCCTGGTGTCCTGGTTACTGGCTTCCAGCCTGACGTGCCTGGCTTCCGGTCCAACGTGCCCGGCTTCCAGTCTGATGTCCCGGTGCCTGACTTTCAGTTCGATGTGTCACTTTCCCAGCCTAATGACCCTGAGTTCGCTGCCCTGCCTGTTTTCACCTCTAGATACCAACTTCCAGACCCTGGTGGTGGTAGGATGCAGGTTCCGTTTCCGGACTTGGGGGGCTGGTCTCCCAATGGGTTAAAGAACTTTGACCGAAAGATTTTTTGGGACTTTTCTGCATCCACATGCACTACCAGGGCAAGGGCAGAATGGGGTGTCCAGAGGCCACCCCTTGGGGGGGCGACTGTCATGATCTGTGTCATGACTTTGGTCAACTGCTGGTGGCACTGTTCCCTCCAGTAACAGGGGTGCAGTTCTGGTGGCCACCAGCAGGTGTCTCCCAATTTGTATTTGCAGAGGTATTTAAGCCCACCCTAAACTCGAGTTCAGGGCTTCAGTATTTTCCTTGTCAGCCTGTTCCCTGCCTGATCTGATAGCTGTAGCCAACCTGTTCCTGATTCGCTCCCTGCCCTGCCCTGGACTCTGCTTCCCCCTGTTTCTCTTATCCCTGCTTGACCTGGTACATATGCTCCTTCCTTGTATATATTTGTTGATTAGTTCTGGTGGTTTGTGGTTTACTGTGTTATGCTTGCTCGTCTTGGGGTTTTTTCTATGATTGTATTACACGTGTGCTTAACCTTTAATAAACATATATTTTTTCACTATCTTGGTGCCTTTTGCATTTAGTGCAGCACTGCAGCCCATTGACCTGTTGCCCAGTATTCGGATGCCTGCATAGACATCCCCTGACAGAGGCCCTAACAGCAGCTTACATTCCGGGCAGCCAAAATTGCATTGCAGATCGCCTAAGTCAGGAATTCCCCAACAAGAACGAGTGGGCACTGAACGAGGAAGTCCTGGAAACAATCTTTTGCAAATGGGGGACACCCTCATGGATCTAATGGAAACCCCAGACAATGCAAAGACAGCAATAGCCCAAGATGCCTTCTCTCTTCTGTGGGATTTTCCCCTAGTCTACCTTTTTCCACCGGTACGGCTAGTAATGAAAACTCTTACAATTGTAATTATACCCTTTTGGCCACGGAGACCGTGGTTTCCTCTGCTCCTACATATGACCGCAGTTCCCCCAATACATCTATCACTGAAGAGAGACCTTCTGCAGCAGGGCCATTGGTATCATCCCAATCCGGGCAGGTTGCAATTGACGGCCTGGTTGCTGAATCAGCTAGACTACAGGCACAAGGCATCTCAGAAGAGGTAATCTCAACTCTATTGACGAAGGCCACGACCAATGTTACTTATAACAGAATTTGGAGAAAATTCACGACATTTGCTTTGCAACAAAATTTCTCACCGTTGGACCCAATTGTCGCACAGGTGCTGGACTATTTACAATCGGCTCTAAAAATGGGCTTAGCCTATAACACAATAAAAGTACAAGTATCAGCCTTAACATGCTTCATAGGGCACAGATCGGCAGACGAACCACTAATAAGACAATTTTTAAAGGCGACCATAAAGTTGAATCCACCAATAAGATCTCTGTTCCCAGCCTGGGACCTAGGCACGTTACTAAAAGCTATTCTCCTACATCCATTCATGCCGGCGGAGACATGTCCGCTGTGGTTCTTAACAGTCAAGCTGATTTTTCTCACCGCCATAACGTCAGCAAGGAGAGTCTCCGAGCTATCAGCTCTATCCTGCAAGGACCCATATTGCATCATTCTCCCGGGTTAGAGTAATCCTAAGGCCCTCACCGGCCATAACTCCTAAGATGGTTTCCAAGTTTCATGTGAATTGGGAGGCGGTTCTACCTAGCTTCACACAACCGCCAAGGCAACAAGAAGAGCTAGACCTCAGGTCGTTAGACATGGTCAACCTGTTTTCAATTTATCTACACCGCTCTCTACAGGTGCGCAAAACGGATTCCCTTTTCGTTCTACCATCAGGACCAAAAAGAGGACAAGCCTCCTCAACAAGAATCATATCTACCTGGATCACCAAAGTGATAAGTCTTACATATGAGAATCAGGGGTTGACGCCTCCACAGGCGATTAGAGATCATTCTACGAGAGGGGTGGCAGCCTCTTGGGCAGCGTCTGCTAAGATACCAATTGAAGACATATGCAGGAAGGCTAGCTGGATTTCCTGCGAAACCTTTGCAAAACATTACAGTTTAGATGTTACAACGGATAATGCATACAATTTTGGGAATGCAGTGGTGCCAGCACCTTTTCAAGCAAAAAAAAATATTCACTAAAGCAGCATTTTCAGTTGTTGTTCGAGTCTTATATTTATTTTCCCACCCTAGAGCAGCTAAATTAAATCCCATTGTGTGCTGACGTGAGGCTGGCCAGGAAAACAGAAAATTGTTATCAATACTTACTGTAATTTTCCTTTCCTGGTTTGTCCTCACGTCAGCACAGCTCTTTTCCCTCCCTATAAGCCTGCCGTCCACTAGTTAAGTGGAACAAGGGACCCCCTATTTATCAGCTAATAAGCAGGTGGTACTGGAGGACCAGAGGAATGGGTAACCCATTGTGTGCTGACGTGAGGACAAGCCAGGAAAGGAAAATTACAGTAAGTATTGGTAACAATTTTTCGTTGTGTGTACTGTATGTATATGATGTGCACTGTTTGCTGGTTTGTGTGCTGAAAGGTAAGGTTAGAGGAAAGGTATCCAATACATGCGTTAAAGGTGTTGGATATTTGTCTCTCTGTGTACCTGTGAAAAAAATACGTGTAATGACACCTATGTGTAAACAGTGTATCAGAAGTTGTATAAAGCAGCGCTTACATAAGTGTATAAACTGTACATACAATTTAAATGAATAAACAGAAAAATGTATGACCACCCTATATGTGAGTTTACAAATATAACAAAAGTATATAAAAAAATAAAAAAAATAAAAATTTAAACAATAAACAGTCTGTAGTCCGTGAACTTAATGAGTGAAACTAAAAGTTCATAAGTGATGACTCCTTCACAAGTCTTCAGATATTCTTCCACCACACCAAAAGTGTTGAAGTGATGCCGTCACCCTTCAGAAATACACATTCACCGGAACAATAGGCCTCACACTCTCGTGTTTTGGCACATGAGCTTTTACACAGGATCCCTCAGATCAAATGGATAGGAATCCGTTCCCAAGCAGTGGAATTCAAGAAAGTTGTCACATGTGTAATGAGAAAAAAGTGTACAATAGTGTAATACTGTAAAGCAACTTTAACCACTTGACTACTGGGCACTTAAACCCACTTAATAACCAGACCAATTTTCAGCTTTTGGTGCTCTCACATTTTGAATGACAATAACTCAGTCATACAACACTGTATACAAATGAAATTTTTGTCCTTTTTTTCCCACAAATAGAGCTTTCTTTTGGTGGTATTTTATCACCTCTGCGGTTTTAATTTTTTTCGCTTTAAATGAAAAAAGAACGAAAATTTTGTAAAAAAAAAAAATTCTATTATAACATTTTGCAAAAAAGTAATTTTTCTTCATAAACTTGGCCTAAAATGTATACTGCTGCATATCTTTGGTAACAAAACAAAAAAAAATTAGATATTATTTAGTCTGGGGGAAAGTTATAGGGTCTAAAAGCTATGGTACCAATTACTGAAAATGTATCAATTTGATCACATCTGATATACTGACAGCCTCTCTCATTTCTTGAGACCCTAACATGCCAGAAAAGTACAAATACCCCCCAATTGACCACTTTTTGGAAAGAAGACATTCCAAGGTATTTAGAAAGAGGCATTGTGAGTTTTTTGAAGTTGTCATTTTTTCCCACAATTCTTTGCAAAATCAAGATTTTTTTCATTTTTATTTTCTTTCCACAAAATTTTCATATTAGCAGGTTATTTCTCACACACAGCATATGCATACCACAAATTACACCCCAAAACACATTCTGCTATTCCTCCCGAATATGGCGATACCCCATGTGTGAGACTTTTACACAGCGTGGCCACATACAGAGGCCCAACATGCAGGGAACGCCATGAGGCATTCTGGAGCACCCAGACCAATTCTGACATTTCTCTCCTACATGGAAAAATCATCATTTATTTGCTAGAAAATTACATAGAACCCCAAAACATTATATATGCGTTTTTAGTAAAGACCCTAGAGAATACAATGGCGGTTGTTGCAACTTTTTATGGTATATGCACAGCAATTTTTCGAACACATTTTTTTTGGAAATAAAACAGTTTTGTGCTTTAAAAAAAAAAAAATATTAAATTTAGCCCAATGTTTTTGCATAATATGAAAGATGAAGTTACGCCGAGTAAATCAATACCCAACATGTCATCCTTCAATATTGCACACGATCGTGGAATGGCGCCAAACTTTGCGACTTAAAAATCACCATAGGTGACGCTTTAAATATTTTTACTGGTTACATGTTTTTAGTTGGAGAAGAGGTCTAGGGCCAAAATGATTGCTCTCGCTCTAACGTTCGCAGCGATACCTCACATGTGTGGTTTGAACACCGTTTTCATATGTGGGCGGGACTTAAGTGCACGTTCGCTTCTGTATACGAGCACACGGGAACAGGGGCGCTTTAAGTTTTTTTTTTTTTTTTTTTTTTTTATTGTTCATTTTACTTTATTTATTTTAGTTTGACATGTTTTTCCCCAAAAATAAAGGTTTTGATTACTTTTATTCCTATTACAAGGAATGTAAACATCCCTTGTAATAGGAATATAGCGTGACAGGTCCTCTTCAGTGAGATATGGGGTCAATAAGACCCCACATCTTACCTCTAGGCTGGGAAGCCTGAAAAAAAAAATGACCGCAGGGAGTATTGCGCAGGGAGTATTGCGCAGGGGTACTGCAGAGTATTGTTCAGAGTATTGTGCGGGGGTACTGCAGAGTATTGTTCAGAGTATTGCGCAGGGGGTACTGCAGAGTATTGTTCAGAGTATTGCGCAGGGGGTACTGCAAAAAATTGTTCAGAGTATTGTGCGGGGGTACTGCAAAGTATTGTTCAGAGTATTGCGCAGGGGTACTGCAGAGTATTGTTCAGAGTATTGCGCCGGGTACTGCAGAGTATTGTTCAGAGTATTGCGCAGGGGGTACTGCAGAGTATTGTTCAGAGTATTGTGCGGGGGTACTGCAGAGTATTGTTCAGAGTATTGCGCAGGGGGTACTGCAGAGTATTGTTCAGAGTATTGCGCAGGGGGTACTGCAAAAAATTGTTCAGAGTATTGTGCGGGGGTACTGCAAAGTATTGTTCAGAGTATTGCGCAGGGGTACTGCAGAGTATTGTTCAGAGTATTGCGCCGGGTACTGCAGAGTATTGTTCAGAGTATTGCGCAGGGGGTACTGCAGAGTATTGTTCAGAGTATTGTGTAGGGGGTACTGCAGAGTATTGTTCAGAGTATTGTGTGGGGGTACTGCAAAGTATTGTTCAGAGTATTGCGCAGGGGGTACTGCAGAGTATTGTTTAGAGTATTGCGCCGGGGTACTGCAGAGTATTGCGCCGGGGTACTGCAGAGTATTGCGCCGGGGTACTGCAGAGTATTGCGCCGGGGGTATGCCGAGTATTGCTCCGGGGGTATGCCGAATATTGCTCCGGGGGTATGCCGAGTATTGCGCCGGGCGTATGCCGAGTATTGCTGGGAGTATGCCGAGTATTGCTGGGAGTATGCCGAGTATTGCTGGGGGTATGCCGAGTATTGCTGGGGGTATGCCGAGTATTGCTGGGGGTATGCCGAGTATTGCTGGGTGTATGCCGAGTATTGCTGGGGGTATGCCGAGTATTGCTGGGGGGGTTGCAGGGATGGCTGAGCAGGGATGGATGGATCTGTGACTGCAAAAGTCACAGATCCATCCACAGCGCTGCCGCCATCCGCGCTCCCCCTCTCACACTGTACCGATCGGTACAGAGAGAGGAGGGAGGAACCGGCGTCATCAAATGACGCCGGTCTGTTTACATGTGATCGCACCGTCATTGGACGGCGCGATCACGTGGTAAACCGCCGCTATCAGCGGCGATTTACCGTGATCCGTGACCCGCCGGGTCCAGAGGACCCAGCCGTCACGGACATTCCCGTGTGCGTGCCCCAGGGGGCGCGCGGGAGCGCGACTCTGGAATCGCGTTATATAATGTGATCCCAGAGTTAAGCAACCACCTTGCTGCCGTTATTTTTCGGCAGGTGGTTGCTAAGTGGTTAATAAACACTTAATGAAAAATCCTCCAAACTATGCACTCACAAACAATCTCTTTAAACCAAGCAGTGAATAACTCTAAAGTAGATGACAAGTGTTGCACAAGAAAAAAACTTCTCCAGATGAATCAGTGGTCATGGCAGACCAACGAACAGCCCAACACGTACTCACAGCCCCTATGGTATATTGGAGTAGATTGCTGTAGTTGGTGCCTGTCCTGGCTCAAGTCATTCCACGTCCGAATAGTTCAGGATAGACTATGGTAATGACCTAGTGACCATGCCCCGACATGTTTCGTCGTGTAGACCTAATCATGGGTATCTGTATTAGCTACAGATCACTTGTTTTAAATTAGAATTTTTCCAGCTGAGCGTAGTGGGGATGGTTCAAGCCTTTTTTAACTACCAACTTTTAGGGTACACACCTTTGTATATCTGTGTGTAGGGGTTATATATTCTGTTAAACCTACCGTATATACTCGAGTATAAGCCAAGTTTTGCAGCCCTTTTTTTTTGGGCTGAAATATACCCCCTAGGCTTATACTCGAGTCAGTACCTGCCAGTCCATTGGCACCTGACCTCACGTTGCCAATTGCAGAATCCAATCTGTGTACCCGAGTCTGTGACAAAGACGGCAGCCGTGCAGTTTTAAAAAATCGCGCTGTACCCCCTATCTGTCCCCTTCCACTCCCCCTCCCCCACCTCTCCATATACATGCATACGGTTTTGTATACGTGTGGATGTGTCTCTACTCAAGATGGTCCCCCCCTCCCCCCTTTCTTTTTCTCTCTTTTTTTTTTTCTCTCTCTCTCTCTCCTCCTTTTTGTCCTCTTCCCTTCCTATTCTTATTTCTGATTTCCCTCTCCTTCCTCCCTATCCCACCCTGCCCCCCCCCCATCCCAATCCTTCCCCCCTCTACCCTTGAGGAGTCCATATTCAGTCCCAACCCCCTGACCCGTTACAGCTTTTTCACTCAACATCGAGACCATACCGACTTTGACTATGGATCTACTGAGAGGTTGTATCTACTCCAAGTTGGTTACCACCCCGGGAACTAGTACACCCCCACCCCCATCTTTGTACTACACCTGAATATAGTTTGATATCAGATGGGTATATTGCCATAGTGTAAATCTTAAACACCCTGCTAGTCGTTCTTAACTATAGCTCATGCCCCAACTATTTTCCAGTATGTTGACTAAAGCTGTAATTTCTGTGCATCCAATATTATATGCTAGTTCTGATCTTTATTGCTGTAAAACATGCTGTTTTATATGAGACTCCTTGTTCAAAAGTTTTGTAAACCTCATTGTGTTTGTCAATAAAATCATTATGGAATAAAAAAAAAAAAATCGCGCTCCTCCTTGTGCTGTTCCGTGATAGGCGAAACACTTGGTTTCCCAGCAAAAACTGTCGTCTCCGCAAGATCACCATTATCGGCAGCGGGAGAGGGGCCCTCCCCTTCCGCCGCTCTCCTGCGCCCTCTGCCACTTACCGGAGCCGTCGGTAGTGGCGGAGGCGATCGGGTCCTGCTGCCTGCTGTGTGGGGATGCGAGTGAGGGCAAGATGGCCCCCACCGTCCCCATAGCATAGCAGGGCAGAAGTAACGTCAAAACGTCAGTCCTGCCCACGTGTCTTAAAGGAACATTTTTTTTTGTCATTTTTTCAAATGACAAAATTTCCATTTTTTTGGGGTATCATTTTACTCGGCGTAACATTATCTTTCACAATGTATAAAAAAATTGGGCCAAATTTATTGTAGTCATATTTTTTAATTAAAAAAAGTGATTTTTTTCCAAAAAAAAGTGCGCTTGTAAGACGGCTGCGCAAATACGGTGTGACAAAAAGTCAAAAAGTATTGCAATGACCGCCATTTTATTCTCTAGGGTGTTAGAAAAATAAATATATAATGTTTGGGGGTTTAAACCACTTGAGATCCGCGCTATAGACAAAAGAGCGCGGCTCTCAAGTGCCAAGTGGACGTCTGTAAACACAGAGCTCCACGTGCTGTCAGAGGAGAGGAGACCGATGCTGTGCCCCTTGTACATAGAGACACAGCATCGGTTACCTCCCCCAGTCACCCCCCTCCTCCCACACACCCAGGATACACATTTAACCCCTTCCTCACCCCCTAGTGTTAACCCCTTCCCTGCCAGTCACATTTATACAGTAATTAGTGCATTTTTATAGCACTGATCGCTGTATAAATGTGAATGGTCCCAAATTTGTGTCAAAAGTGTCCGATATGTTGCAGTCCCATTAAAAATCGCAGATCGCCGCCATTACTAGTAAAAAAAAAAAATCATAATTCTGTTCCCCATTTTGTAGGCGCTATAACTTTTGCGCAAACCAGTCGCTTATTGCGATTTTTTTTTTTTTTACAAAAATACATCGGAAAATACATATCGGCCTTAACTGAGAAAAAAAATAGTTAAAAAAAAAAAAAAAATTGGGATATTTATTATAGCAACAAGTAAAAAAAATATATATTTTTTTTAAATTGTCGCTCTTTTTTTGTTTATAGCGCAAAAAATAAAAACCGCAGAGGTGATCAAATACCACCAAAATAAAGCTCTATTTGTGGGGAAAAAAAGACGTCAATTTTGTTTGGGAGCCACATCGCACGGCCGCGCAAATGTCAGTTAAAGCGACGCAGTGCCGGAAGCTATAATTTCGCCTGGGCACGAAGGGGGTTTATGTGCCCAGTAAGCAAGTGGTTAAGTAATTTTCTAGCAAAAAAAACACCCAAGGTCCTTAAGTGGTTAAATACGTTTGGCAGAACTAAATACGTTTGGCCGAGCATGCATATTTGTACTTATGACTTTTGTCTGACGGACTTGTGTACACACGATCGGAAAATTTGACAACATACCGTTGACTGCGAAAAAATGTAAAGCCTGCCATCCAACATTTGTCCACCGAAAATCTGACAACATTTGTCCGAAGGAGCATACAAACGGTCGGATTTTTGGCCAACAGTCTGTCAACACACAATTCCCATCTGAAATTACGATCGTGTGTATGAGGCTTTAACTACTTTCCGACCGCCGGCCGTCATATTACTGCGGGACGGTGGCACTGTTTCGCGAGAGCACGTAGCTCTACGTCCTCTCTTTTGCGGCCACTAGGGGGTGCGTGCGCGCCGCCGGCGGCCGGCGCGCCTGCCCCCCGCATGCCCCCGAGTCCCGCGCGCGTGCCTGGCGGGTATGATCGCCACCGGGCACACGCGATCGCTCGTTACAGAGCGGGGAACGGGAGCTTTGTGTGTAAACACATAGCTCTCGTTCCTGTCAGCAGGGGAAACACTGATTTTCTGTTCATATAATGTATGAACAGAAGATCAGTGATTTCCCCTAGTGAGGTCACCCCCCCCATACAGTTAGAACACAAACAGGAACACACTTAACCCCTTCCCTGCCCCTAGTGTTAACCCCTTCACTGCCAATGGCATTTTTATAGTAATACAATGCATTTTTATAGCATTGATCGCTATAAAAATGCCAATGGTCCCAAAAATGTGTCAAAAGTGTCCGATGTGTCCGCCATAATATTGCAGTACCGAAAAAAAACGCTGATCGCCGCCATTACTAGTAAAAAAAAAATATTAATAAAAACGCCATAAAACTACCCCCTTTTTTGTAAACGCTATAAATTTTGCGCAAACCAATCAATAAACGCTAATTGCGATTTTTTTTTTACGAAAAATATGTAGAAGAATACGTATCGGCCTGAACTGAGGAAAAAATAAGTTTTTTTATACCTTTTTTCAGGATATTTATTATAGCAAAATGTAAAAAATATTGCATTTTTTTCAAAATAGTCGCTCTATTTTTGTTTATAGCGCAAAAAATAAAAATCGCAGAGATGATCAAATACCACCAAAAGAAAGCTCTATTTGTGGGAAAGAAAGGACAGCAATTTTGTTTGGGAGCCACGTCGCACGACCGCGCAATTGTCAGTTAAAGCGACGCAGTGCCGAATCACAAAAAGTGCTCTGGTCTTTGGACAGCAATATGGTCCGGGGGTTAAGTGGTTAATATTGCAGTAGAGTATTGTAGGTGAAACTGATCAGCAAGTATTTGTACATCTATGGTAACCTCATAGAGGAGACAGACCTTTTTACTGGTTGGTTTTCAGGCATCGGGGTACTTGATGATCAGCCTAACATCAGAAAGCACAACTGCCATCAATGGGTCTTCTGTAGCTAAGGTAAGGAAGAATGACTTGGTGGCAAAATTGAAATACATGCTTTCGTTGCCTCATTCAAACAAAGCCTTTATGTGCTAAAATGGTGCATTCAATTCTGCAATCTTTTTAATAACAAATGTCAGAATATTGAATTAACCATTCCATTGGAAACCATTTATAATACAGAGAATTACAGTCAATCCCTATTGTAGCACTTTTTAAAGGTTCTATAAACATGATCCTCACACCATTTTTAAATACCTGCTAGGTTACTCAGTTTCTCAGCAATAATACATCAATGTTCAGATGTTAAAAGTGCGAAACATCATATTTAAGAATAAATTAGCACTGAATAGGGAAGTGAGAAAATATCTTTAACTTTTTGTGAAAAACCATTTGACCTTTTTATGTCGCTGATTTTCACCTCCATTTTTTTCCTTACATTTAATACCTGAGAGACTGTAACCATTAAAATGTTCTTTAGTAGCTTTTCTGAAGCTTCCCACTTTGTTTCCTCACTCAATGGGAGTGCAAAATAATTTTTAAAGCTTTCAGAGAAAGTATTTCAGATTTAAAATAGTAATGATGCCATTAAACATTTACATTTTTAAGAAATACTTTCACTTTTTAATTAATGTTCTTTCTAAGTAGCATTGAGTTTTAGGGCTCATTCACACCAACTCGTTCTGCTCGCTGATGTGTATTGAATACGAATTGCATTGCACATCAATATGAGTTACATTAGACAACTCAGAATGGGCTGCCCAATGCACCACCACTGGCCTAAAACATCCTTGGAGCATTTTTGGCAGTGCACCCCCAACACAAGTCATTGCTTTGCCATGCATTGTTCTTGGAAGCTACGTTGGGTTGCTATTAAGATTTTAAAAAAAATCACTTCCAGCTTTACATAAAGCCAGTTTAAGATTATTGCAATAAATTGCTAAGGATATTCAAAAACTAAATGGAAGGTTTGTATGTATGTGTTTGTATGAATTGAATTTTGAATGTTGAATGTAAGAGCTGTATATTTTTTATTGCCACAGTGTCCCCTTATGGGTCCATGAAACCTGGCTTAACCACTTAAGGATCGGAAGAATTTGCCACCTTAATGACCTGGCCATTTTTTGCGATACGGCACTGCGTCACTTTAACTGACAATTGCGCGGTTATGCGACGTTGCACCCAAACAAAATAGATGTCCTTTTTTTCCGACAAATACAGCTTTCTTTTGGTGGTATTTGATCACCTCTGCAAAATATCCACTATAAAAAAAATGTCTTTATTAATTTAGGCCAAGATGTATTCTTCTACATATTGTTGGTAAAAAAATCGCAATAAGCGTATATTGATTGGTTTGCACAAATGTTATAGTGTCTACAAAATAGGGGATAGATTTATGGCCTTTTTATTATTATTATTTTTTTACTAGTAACGACAACGATCTGCGATTTTTAGTAGGACTGAGACATTGCGGCAGACAGATCGGACACTTTTGACACATTTTTGGGACCATTGACATCTATACAGCGATCTATAAAAATGCACTGATTACTGTGTTAATGGAACAAAAAGAAAAATCCCCATTCAATGGGACTTTAAAGGCCACAAACACAGATGTATTCAGATTTTTTTTTATTATTGCATATAAAGCCGCGTACACACGATCGGTCAAACCGATGAGAACAGTCTGAAGGACTGTTGTCTTAGGTTAACCGATGAAGCTGACTGATGGTCTGATGTGCCTACACACCATCAGTTAAAAAAACGATCGTATCAGAACGCGGTGACGTAAAACACAACGACGTGCTGAAAAAAATGAAGTTCAATGCTTCCAAGCATGCGTCGACTCGATTCTGAGCATGCGCAGGTTTTTAACCCATGGTTTTGCATACTAACGATCGTTTTTTGACCTATCGGTTATCAATCCATCTGTTATATTTTAAAGCAAGGTTGCTTTTTTTTAACCAATGGTTAAATAACCTATGGGCCCCACACACGATCGGTTTTAACCGATGAAACTGGTCCTTCAGATTGTTGTCCTCTGGTTAACCTATCATGTGTACGCAGCTTAAAAGTTTCCTGATCAGACAGAATGATCAATGATAAAAAAAAACATCAAGCGTCTAGCAAGATGTACAACAAAGAACAAAACAAAATTGCAATCTTAAGCCCAGATTGACATTGGGCTGGAGTTCATCTGCACAGAGGCGACTCTGCCCCACCATGTGCCCCCCCAAAAAAAATATTTTTTTTTTGCTTTTTTTTTTTTTGTATTTTTCTCGGGCCGCCCCTGGAGTAACAGTCTCTCCTGACAGGAAGAGCGTCCCCAGTCAGCTCTACGGGGCATTCATCCCCCTCCCTCTGCTCGCTGACACTGTATAATGCAAGCATTCACACAACCACAGCCGCCCGATCTGCTCCTTCCCCTGCATCCTCATTGGCACGGAGAAGAGTGAGTTGCAGAAAGGACTCCATGAGCACTGTGGGGGAGGGGGGGCCCAAGCCTTCATCTCAGTTACTGAAAAAACAGACTGATTTCTCCCGTCCTTAGGACAGGAGAACGAGCCTGTAAATTCCAAGAGTGGTGACTGCAAGCTGAGCCGAGTGTCAGTCTATGACACTCTTTACAGCCCAGCGAGTCCAGCCACCTCCCCCCCCACTCTCCTCACATACGAGCAAGGAGGAATACAGCTCCTCCTCCTCCTCCTTTCAGTCCCGCCCACACTATCTCGGTGTGCTGTATCTGAAGAGAGGGGATGTGTGTTCAGGAAATATGAAAATCAGCAGCATGTGTGTGAATGATGCCTGAGATTCTAGCCTGGACCGTGGGTAAGTGTGTGCACTGCAGACTGCAGTACACTGTAATCACTGAACTGCATTATTTCCATCCCTTCTCTCCCCCATCTGTCTCCCTCCCCTCTCCTGTTCTTTCACGACATTCACAATTTACTTTCTGTAACGGTCACCATCGTTTACGATATTCCATTCCATCGCCCCACGACAGCTTATCCGACAGTCCGACAGACATCAGACACGACCCTTTTCATTTCCCAGAATAACCGTGACAACACAAGCTCTGGTACTGGTTCCAAAATGAATGAATGAATCCTTTAATGGTAACTTAGCTTTCTTATATACAGTACAAGCATGTTACAGTTAATCACAGGGACAAAGACACACTCCACCCACACATCAAACAATGGGGGCTTCATACACATTATTTTAGATAATGACATTCCGATGAGTTAATTACTACTCATTACCCAGACGGTCTGGCTCCGCATTTAGAGGGGTTAATTACTACAGCTTGACAAGTCACATTCCACATCTTAACAGTGTCTTTAGCATACACAATAAACAGGTCTTAGGAGCAGATCTAATTAGCACAATGGACACAAAACAGTATTAGCATCACACAATGGAATGTCTAGGAGCAGACTCAATTAACACCTCAAAAGCATGTGTTCCCACATTGAATGAAAACACTCTATTGACATGTCGGAGTCAGACTTTAACAACTTGTAATATTTAAAGATATCCTGCAAAACATGAATTCTCAGTAATGTCCCATCCCATGTAATTTATCATTATCATTTCTCAGTCACCCTATGCCCAAAAGGGGCACAGGATGACCCTAGACCCAAGAGTCATTAGTGATGCTGGCACTCGAGTACCCCCATCCTTCAAAAGTCTCTGGGTGTCACCAGCCATTCTGTTACACTTTCACTTTCAGTTAGGCAGGTAATATACAGTGCACATTTCTTTCCTACATCCACAGATTGCAGGAAAGAAACTTGCATGATTCCCCCATCAACACAGACAGTGCTGACATGGGAATATCCCTCCTGCCCAGCAATTGTATTCTCCCGACAAACAGTGATTATCACTAGTGGCTATACAGCAACCACTAGTGATAATCCTAAGAGAATCTGCTCATTAAAGGTTCAAATCTCAGCCAGTTCCTGCTGAACCAGCTGAGATTTAAACTGTCTATGGCTGGTCTTAGCTTTTAGGCAGCCCATACATTCATAATTTTTTTTAATTCAACTATTAGGTTGAATGAAAAAAAAAAAAGATCCAATTCCCCCATCTACACATTATAGGTGGATGGGGAAATCCTTCCAGTGTGGACCAGTGCTGGAATAACCAGAGTTGCTGTCCTGTCCCGGCTATTCACAGCGCTGGGCTCTGCCTCCTTGGCAGCGACGGCAGCACATTGGAACCCAGTGCTGGTTATGTTATGGGGCTGATGTACAGGAGGGCCAGCACAATTTGTTGTTAGAGATGGGCTGGGCATGTTCAAAAATCCACAGCCCAGAGCCTGCCAGGAAGCCCACACTGCACAGCGCTAATCACAGGCAGTGAGAGATTTCCCGGTCCGCAGCTCTGCACAGATCAGGAAATGTCTCACTGCCTGTGATTAGCACTGTGTGGTGTCGGCTTCCTGGCGGGATTGGGCTTGTGGAATTTCAAACACACCCAAGCCCATCTCTATTGGTTGTAGACAGTTGAGCTCCCTGCAGGTTGCTTAGCAGCAGTGGAGCCTTCTCTGACATGCTGATCGGGATGCAATCCAGGTGATGCTCCCAGTCAAATCCTAGTGTTAAATATCAGAGATTTTATTTATCAAAGCCCACACTTTACAGGCATAGAGCCCACACTTTACAGGCATAGAGCCCACACTTTACAGGCATAGAGCCCACACGGCTGCGGAACATACGTTTTATTTTGTATATATATATATATATATATATATATATATATATATAATCAATGTGGTTATACTCTTGATGCTAATAAATACTGTATTTATTAGATCTGACTGGGAGCATCACATCCCGATCAGCATGTCAACAGAGAAGGTTATACAGCATTACTGCTGCTTGGTGACCAGCTGGGGGCTCAGCTCTCTATAACCAATAGTGCCAGCCTTCCCCTGCATGCACCTATAATGTCACCAGCACTAGGTCCTAATGGACTGCCGCCGCTGCCAAGGAGACAGATGCCAGACCAGCGCTGTCAATAGCAGGGACAGGACAGCGGGGGAACCCCACAGTGGCAGAACACCAGGGCTCGGTGGCAAGACAACCTTTGCAACCCTGAAAGTTCTCCCACTGCTTTGGACCCTTATATTTTCTTGGTGTGCTGGTGACATATATCTCTTGTTTTCTGCCACCCTGGGGGGCCCCATTATAGTAGGAAGGGAGCTCACTGCAGAACATGTAAAAGGGCCCGTTGTGGGATCGTAGTAAAGGGCCCTAGGAGATGTATATATAAATATATGTATATATAAAAATATATATATATATATATATATATAATATATTTGCATTTTATAGTTGGCCCCCCTACTTTTGTCCCTGTCCCCCCATGTGCCCCCCCCTAAATATGAAAGCTGGAGACGCCACTGCATCTGCACCCCCATCTGGACAGCTGCCTCACCTACTCTCTTCATGGAATCATTTTATCTGAGTAAAAACTATTTATGACCATACTTATCTCTATCCTATACCACTTACGAAGGTGTGCAACCAGAAATGCGTCGGGTACCAGGGATTACTATCTACTGGAGAGTAGTATCATACAGGAGTATCATACAGGAGCATGAGGTCACAGAGTGCCCGGAACTCCTCCATACTAAAATATTTTGTGCGCTCCGTAAGCTCACGCTCCAGTCCTTATCAAAAATAAACTATAAGATAAGATTAAGAGCAAAAAGATATTAATCTTTGATCGTCTCTGTAACTTTAAGGGCATCTAAGGGACAGAAGCCTAAACCTAACTGAAGTACCAAGGATTCATCTTCAGTCAGCTGGTGAGATGTGAGGTTTGTGATATTAAAAATGAGTGTCGTGCTGGGAGTGTTGGGTGGGGGTTGGGTTGGTTTTAGGATAAACGTGTCTAGATTCCCTTGCTGTTTTTTGAGATCTAAAAAAAATTAGGTCTTCATTCACCTTTGTGCATTTGTTTGTCATAAGTACTGAGTTTAAAACTTTCAGAATAGTGTCATGTAAAGTGGAATGCCCTACTGCCCCTTCCATAGGAGTGGTAGTATCTCTAGTTATACGTGTAGAAGGTACACGTGTTGTTTTGGAAGTTTTAGGGCCCTTTTTATCTTTTTATAGGGTTGGCTGGTGGAGTACCACCGCCATACCTTAGTCTCTTGTGTAATGAATTAGTTGCAGGTGTCATTGCTGCACGTACATTGCTTTGTTGAGAAAACGCTGATGATAGGGATGAATCAGATTCAGATTCAGCCTCTGTGGTGGGGTTTCTCATGTGGTTGGCACGAGAAAAACCCCTCTCACCAGAATTGCCTCCTGACCACTTATAAGCATAGCCCTCAGTAAAGGCTGATTTTGTCTTTACTGAATTTACTTTGTTTTTTAATGATGATCTCTTTATTTATTTTCTCCAATCAGTCTTTTAGTTCTTTCCACTTTGCTGTAAACGTAGTGTTGCCAGCTAGGTGCAGTTATTCAGAGTTTAAACAATCAATCTCCCTATCAAGTGTGGTCATATCCTGGGAATATTGTGTGATGAGTGACCTCATCAATTCAAAGCTACAATCGGTAAGTTTGCTTTCCCATGATTTTTTTTAAATCCACATATGGATCCTTAATGGTAGGAAAGATTTTAGGCCAATTGGACAAGTGTTCTCAGCCAGATATCTCTTAAAGAATTCAATATGCCAATGTAGGTGTGACTTGCGTTTCAACAGGTTAAACATTTTAGCAAAAAACTTTTTAATATCATCTTCAATCTTTGGTTACTCAGACAGGCCATCTGTATATTCGTCATGAATCCTGCCCAGTCAGTGCTGAGAATGTCCATTGTCAGTAACACCCAAGGGGGGGCTTATGCCGCGTACACACGGTCGTTTTTTGCAATGAAAAAAAAACGACGTTTTTTAAAACGTCATTTAAATTGATCGTGTGTGGGCAAAAAAAAAATTCCAACATGCTTGAATTTTTTGTGTCGTTTTTTAAAACGTCGTTTTTTGTGTCATAAAAAGTGATGGTGTGTGGGCAAAACGACGTTGAAAACAACGTTTTTAAACTCGCGCATGCTCAGAAGCAAGTTATGAGACGGAGCTTCAATGGAAAAGAGTGCCGTCGAACGTAGTGTACGTCACCACGCTTTGCTAGAGCTTTGTAGAAAAACGATGGTGTGTACGCAACGTCGTTTTGGAAAATGAAGTTTAAAAAACGTTGTTTTTTTTCATGATTGAAAACTTTTTTTTTTTTTCATCGCAAAAAACGACCGTGTGTACGCGGCATTAGTTCTAGGTATAAAATCGTGATCATGGGATAATAATGTTTTCAATTATAAATAGTAGAGGGAGGTGCAATTATCAGAGGAGCCTGGCCCCAGGAAGAGGCAGCTGCGCCATAACATGTTGAGGCCCTGCGTGTTGAGTGGGGACTGCTCCAACAAGCCCACTGGTGACCGAGAGAGGCTCGACCCTGTCGATCTTTCACCTATTCAAGAGGCCTTGAGTTTCTGAAGACATCCTCTTGGGACAAGGTAAAGAGCATAGAGAGATTGCAAGCAAACCCCAATCACCAATGGCCCTATAGTCACAACCAGAAGATGAATTCTGTCATCGCGACTTGGACAGCATCTATCTAGGCAGGTGCAGTCTCAGTAGCAGCATCACAGAGGGAGAAGAAGCCAAGAGGAACATGGTTCCCCTATGGTTCCTGGGTCAGCGACCCGATTGGATGCTGGTCACCCATGTTGGCAGCCATCTTAGGTCTAGCAGAGTCTATTTAAAACCATGGCTTCTGGGTTTGGCGTGCATTTTTGTGAGTGGATGGGTTGGGGACAGGTCTCCCATCTGTCAGGGAAAGTGGCTTGCAGAATGGAGTGGTTCCTGGCAGGCCAGACATACTGTGAGTGTTCTCAGTTGAGTGCCTTCCCACTGGGCTGTATCATTGAACTTTCTTCTCATTACAAGTTCTGTTTATTGCAACTGAACTTCATTGCTGCATGCACCATGCTGCATGCATCATGCTGCATCCACCCACATGCATATCAGGAAAGTCATAGTAAAGTAAAAATTCCTTATCTGCATACTAGGGCAAAGTTAGTAAATTAGATAATACTGACACATTTACCATGTTAGCCAATAAATTAGTATTTTCCAAAAGAGAGGCAAGCAATGACAGCATCATGTTTCCTTATTAAAGTTTTTTTTATTTTTTTAAACACTGACAGTCATGGCTTATGTGCCTGCAAATCACAAGAAACAAGACAGTTTCTGTAAATGGAGTCACATTTTAAGTAGTTCAAAGAGTACCTAATTATTTGATTAAGATTTATTTGTAAAAAGATCCAGCTTTGCCATTTGTTTTTTGTCTGTCGTCAAAGTTTGTTTATGTATCCGCTGTTTCTGAGTAGCACATTGACACCAAAAGATCAACTCTTCTGTTAGGGAAACTCCACCGGGAGTTCACAGGAAAAACATAGATAATCTTAAGGGAGCTTTTATTTCAGGAAAGTAAAGTGAGAAGCATATCAATAGCTGAAAAAACACACACATATAAAATAGAGTTTTCAAAATTGTAATAATGTGAAGTAATGGTCAGGTCCAGCTGGGAGCTGCAATGGCTAATGTACTGTAGTGTTCTATATTTATTGTGCAAATATGCCGGTGTTCAGGTGTAACATACAATACATTTTGAAACAATGAGCAAATAGTGTGGCCTGGCTGTGGGAAAAAACTGATAGAATTCTGGGTTGCATCACTAGTTGGATCAGCATCAAAAGGACCTGATTCTCCTACACTTAGGCTGCGTACACACGATCGGTCAAACCGATGAGAATGGTCTGATGGACCGTTTTCATTGGTCAAAACCGATCGTGTGTGGGCGCCATCGGTTATTTAACCATTGGTTAAAAAAAGCCAACTTGCTTTAAATTTAACCGATGGATTCCTAACCGATAGGTCAAAACCAATCGTTAGTAGGCACGAACCATCAGTTAAAAATCCACGCATGCTCAGAATCAAGTCGACGCATGCTTGGAAGCATTGAACTTTTTTCAGCACGTCATTTTACGTCACCGCGTTCTGACACAATCGTATTTTTAACCAATGGTGTGTGGGCGCGACGGACCATTAACTGATGACAAGGGTCCATCAGACCGTTCTCAACGGATGGTCTGATCGTGTGTACGCGGCTTAAGATGTCATTTAGAATAATGTGTCCAGTTCTGGAAATCTCACCTACAGAAAAATATATTGATAAGATACAAGTCCAAAGATAGGCAAAAAAAGGTCGGCAGTGATTCGACGTATGTTAGCCAGTGGTTTTGACGTTATAGTGAGCATGCGCACTGGGATGCGTCCAAGGTATGACGCATGCGCCGTACATTTTAAGTACTTGTTTGAAGCTCAGCCCATCATTTGGGTTCACGCTTCATTTAAATGTATTATGCCCACTTCCGCCGCTTCCGCCGACGAAAATACGCTACGCCGGCGCAACGTTGGGAGCATTTGCTTTGTGAATTCCATGCTTCCCTCTCTGCGTTGCGCCGGCGTAGCGCAAAGCAGATACGCTACGCCGGCATATATATGCGCCGAGGTATGTGAATCCGGGCCATAGTTTTTGTATTTTCAATTTACTAATTATTTAATTAGTTTGACACACACACACAGAATTTTTTTTTGCACATGTATGAGATAAGATGAGATAAATACTTTATTGTCATTGCAACGCAAATTACAATGAAATTCTATAAAAGCTCCACACATATGTAAACATATAAGAACCTCAACATACACACAAGTAAACAATTACGCACCCAAAATAAAAACCCCAAAATGAACCCTTACCACAAGAACAAAGCCAAGTAACCTACAGTTTGATAAGATTATTTAAAATTACCATTTAGGGCCTTGATAGCTCTTGGAAAGAAACTTTCCTTAAATAGTTTTGTCCACACCATTATATTTCTGAACCTCCTGCCAGATGTCGCAAGGTGCTGGCTAAATTTGCCTGTGGGACATTCTGTAACACCAGCTGCGGCTAAATTTGCCTGTGGGACATTCTGTAACACCAGCTGCAGTGTGACTGGTTGACTCTAGACACTGTGTCATCATCTCCTGAATGCAGAGCAAGCAGAGACCACAGCTGAGAGAAAGGGATCATGGGGTATGTGGTCCAAGGAGCCAGGATTTCCATTAGAGCCAGACTGCTGCAGACTACAAGTTCCAGCTGGCTGGGAAAGGGTGAAGAATGTTGGGTGGGTCTATATAGCCTGGTTCAGGGAGGAGTCTTTCTCTTGGGACAACGGCCTGCTGCTGAGAGCAGGGACCCAGACGCTCTAGGGGATGTGAGCAGGTGCTGCTACCGAGTTGGCATGGAGATTCTTCAGCGAGTGAGCGACCAGATCTACCAATGCCAGCTTCCTGTCGGCCGAGTAACTTTCGGGGTCAGTCTCATTGTCACCAGTACAGTCAGCCGACTTAGTAGTGCCAAAACGCACAACGTGCATCCGGGAAAACAACTCCAGCTGGTTTTACGACCAGCTCTCATTGCTAAAGCAAGAGCGCAGAAGAGCTGAAGCAGCCTGGAAAAGAAGCTCTTCAGAGGAAAGCCTCTCTATTTATAAGATAATAACAAAAAAATACCATAAAGAAATCTTTATTGTCAAAAAAAAAAATATTTTTCCAATATTATCACCAATGCCCTAAACCACCCCTGTGAACTCTTCAATCTAGTCACCAAGACCATGAACCCAGTCTTCTAGACAGCCCCTAATTCTGATTCACAAGAATTTTGCAACAAATTATCGGATTATTTCATCAACAAAATTGAAAGAATCCGTGAAAGTATTCAGTAAAATACAACCTCCACCTACCCCCCCCATAAATCACAAACACCCACATAATTCCACCGCAATTACCTAACTTCACTCTAAAACCCATTTCCATCGATGCCACTAAAAATATCATCGGGGCTCTGCGAAATAGCACAGCGCCCAATGATATCATTCCCACAAAACTGCTGAAAGAATGTGCCGACATTTTGGCACCAGCTATCATGCAGCTCATAAACCAGTCATTCAAGGAGGGCTTGGTGCCACCCTTGCTGAAACAAGGTATAATCAAACCAATTCTAAAGAAAAAAAACACCCTCGACCCCAAAGACTCTAACCACCGTCGTCCCATAACTGCCCTTAATGTCTTCTCCAAGGTAGTGGAGAAAGAAAATGTACAACAGCTACAACATCGTTTAGACACACATAAATTACTTGATTCGTTTCAATTGGGTTTTCGTCCCGGTCACAGGACAGAAAAAGCGCTGCTCAAAATATGGGATGACGCTCTCGAGGCCGCAGACGAAGCAGAATCTTGTCTTCTGGTACTGTTGGACGTAAGTGCTGCTTTTGACACAGTAGACCACAAATTATTACTGATTTGGCTAACTGAAGTAGCCAGAGTCGTGGAAGGTGATTTATCTTGGTTCTCCTCCTTTTTGGAAAACTGATCACAAATAGTGAAATTGGGGCCTTTCACTTCTGAAAAACGCACAGTGTCATGCGGAGTCCCTCAGGGATCCCCTTTGTCGCCTGTTCTGTTCAATATCTATCTCCGACCTCTTTTTAAAATCATCAGCAACCAGAAGTTACTCTATCACTCTTATGCAGATGACACACAATTGTATTTTCGCATCTGTAATAAAAAGGATCATTATCTCAGGCTAGAGAAATGCCTTACTATGATAGAAAACTGGATGACAACGAGTTATCTTAAACTCAACGGCTCAAAAACAGAACTTCTCCTGTTTCACTCCAACCAAACAAATCATCCGGCAACAACATGGATGGCCCATTCTGGATAAAACCATCGCCCCTAGCACCAAAGTCAAAAGTCTCAGGGTCATTTTCGACACCAACATGACAATGGATGCGCAAATAGGGTCAGTAGTCAGCGGATCGCATCATCTGCTGCGCCTACTACGCAGACTTACCCCCTTTATCCCAAAAGAAGACATAGCAGTCGTGGTGGGAACATTTATCAACTCCAGACTTGACTATGCAAATGCCCTTTAGCTCGGACTCCCCAAATACCAAATCACTCATCTGCAAGTCGTTCAAAATACGACCGCTAGACTTGTGACTGGGAAAAAACCGAGGGAATCAATCTCACCTTCACTGAGATCCCTTCACTGGTTGCCAGTTGTCAGAGGCTATCGTACTTACCGAGGCCGAGATGCTGCGGACGGCTCACCCTTGCGAACCAGCGCTGACCGCCCTCTGGTGGTGGGAACAGAGGGGTGACAGCACCAGGAGGCACCGGTGCCGGAAACAGGTAGCTGAGTAGAGATGCAGATCGGGGAAGGCACAGGAAGGCACTGGAGACACCTGGTGAATGAGTGCGATATCTAGGAACACTGGATCTGCAGGCAGGCTGAGGAGACAGTCCGTAAGACAAGCCAGGATCAGGGGACCGAAGAGACAGACAAGTTCGAGGTACTGGCTGGGGGCCAAGGATCGGAGAGATCAGCGAAAGTCCAGTAATACAAGACAAGGTCAAGAATTGGAGAGGTCAGCGGAGTCCAGGGGTGCAAGCCGGGGTCAAGGGATTGGAGAGATCAGCAAAAGTCCAAGGCAGGCCGAGATCAGGTATTCAGTCAGGTAAGCCAGGAAATCCAGGTCAAAACAGGTTAAGGGCAGCGAGACACATACAGGAGCTGATGACAAACCAGCAACCTGTCATGTGTCAGAGGCAAGTTTAAATAGAGCAGTGAGCACTGTGATTGGTTCCGACGGGACCGTGTGCGCGCACGTGCGCGCATGCGCTGAGTAGGGACGCGCGATAGCGCCGCTTTTCTGCGCATGTGCGCGAAACCATAGTCCGCAGAACTGGTGCCCTGACACCAGTAAAAGACAGAATCACTTTCAAGGCTCTCTGCCTAACGCATAAGTGTGTTCAAGGAAATGCCCCCAATATCTATGTGAAAAACTAAAAGCTCACAACCCCAATCGCGTTCTGCGATCCACCAACCAGAATCTACTCCTGATACCCAAAGCCAGATACAAATCCAAAGGATTTGTATTGAAGGACTGATATTTAAACTTCCATGCTTGCAAACCCCTTTCCTTCCTCTTCCCCTCTTTATTCCTCACTCCTTTTTTTTTTTCACTTTCCTAAGAAAATGGAAAATAAATATAATTCGTATTGTTATATTTTCTTTGTTTGTAATCCTTGTGGACTAATTCCCTCGATATAAATAAAATAATTAAAAAAAAAATAATCCAAAGGAGAACGAAGATTTGCAGTCCAAGGACCTAAACTGTGGAACGCTCTACCAACCACCATCCGATTGGAGGTAAACCACTTGGCCTTCAGAAGAAAGATCAAAACCTCTTCTGAGGTCAAAAAAAGTTTCACTCAGGGAATGGATATCAAGCACCCAGAGGCGATTCAGTTTGCATGTGTTGCGCTATATACGTTTTTCACTCACTCACTCACTCACTCACTCACTCACTCACTCACTCACTCACTCCCAGCATCACTAGGTGCAAGGCCAGGCACCCTTTACTAGTTGTCCCTTGAGCTTGTTTTGGAACATCCTATTCACTTGAGCCTTGGTATCATCATATCATCAGAATAGGTAAGCGGGCAGGCATCTTTAACCTATCCCTTTACATTAAATCCTCAAAAAGAAAACACTTTACACATGCTATTTTCTGTTGCTGGTTTCCATTGCACAGCAATCCTTTTGGGCCCTTGTTGGCCTAGATGAAGACACTAAACATCTACATCACAAGGACTTACCTCCACTCTGCTCTTTTCTTCCACTTAAAAGGACTCTGTGTGCAACATTTGCAAACTTTAAGAGGAACTCCACTCAAAGTATTGCATTTCCTGTAACTTGCTTTCTAATTGTGCAACAAAGTTTGTTGAGCCTGTGGCATCAGGATTTGAAGGGAGCCGTCTGACATAAAAGGCAACATCTAGGGTCAGTCATCTTCCAGCGGCCCTCGTGGGGCTGGGGCTGCAGACATGTTTAAGAAAATACAGTAGCTTACTGTATACACACAAGTAGCATCAATAGGTTAAAATACATTGTGCATTTTTGTAAATGTTGTTTAATGTAAGTGCATACCTGTAGGCCATCTCTGAGCCCCAGAAGCCTGGCCAAGAAAATTCCAGTTGGTGTTGACATGTTTTAGCTAAGGTTTTGGGTAGAGTTGAGCGGACACCTGGATGTTCGGGTTCGGACCCGAACCTGAACTTTGAAAAAAAAGTTCGGGTTCGGGACCCGAACTTTGACCTGAACCCGAACCCCATTGAAGTCAATGGGGACCCAGACTTTCGACTACTAAAATGTCTCTAAAAAACTAAGGGAAAGAGCTGGAGGGCTGCAAATGGCAGCAAAATGTCAGGATAAGCGTGGCAAGTACTCTGAAAATAAATGTGAATAGGGAAAAAACTTAAAATAACATAAAAAAATAGGAGTAGGAGGTTAAGGTGGCGGTGGATGTGGCGGTGTAGGTGGAAGCGGCGGTGGAGGAGGACGAGGTAGCCAACACAGCAGGTTTGGGTTTTTAATTGATTTATTTTTTAAATTAGGGTAAACCCCAAAAGAGTGAGAAAGATCTAGGGTTGGTACCTCATCCCTTTAAACCTGAAAACAGAGTAATTACACAGGTTCTGGGGCTAATTTACTGTCGATAAGGCACCAAGTGAGTTTAATTAGCAGCACCTTAATCAGCCAGAGAACCTGTGTAATTAATATGTTTTTGCTTTTAAAGGGATGAGATGGCAACCCTAGAAAGATCAGTGCTGGTGAAATATGCAGAGAGTCACCTAAATATTTCTGTGCCTATAGCAAATAGCAGGAACCTGTCCCTAAACAATGTACTGGACACACACAGTATATCACAGGTGACAGGTGCAGTGCTGGTGAAATATACAGAGAATCACCTATATATTTCTGTTCCTATAGCAAATAGCAGGAACCTAGCCCTAAACAATGTACTGGACACACACAGTATATCACAGGTGACAGGTGCAGTGCTGGTGAAATATACAGAGAATCACCTATATATTTCTGTTCCTATAGCAAATAGCAGGAACCTAGCCCTAAACAATGTACTGGACACACACAGTATATCACAGGTGACAGGTGCAGTGCTGGTGAAATATACAGAGAGTCACCTATATATTTCTGTCCCTATAGCAAATAGCAGGAACCTAGCCCTAAACAATGTACTGGACACACACAGTATATCACAGATGACAGGTGCAGTGCTGGTGAAATATACAGAGAGTCGCCTATATATTTCTGTCCCTATAGCAAATAGCAGGAACCTAGCCCTAAACAATGTACTGGACACACACAGTATATCACAGGTGACAGGTGCACTACTGGTGAAATATGCAGAAAGTCATCTATATTTTGCTGTCCCTATAGCAAATAGCAGGAACCTGTCCCTAAACGATAAGATGCATATCTCACAGAAATAAACAGTGCTGGTGTAGATTTCTGAAGCAGGATAATCCTATCTAACACTCTCCCTCAATCAGCAGCAAACCTGTCTCTACCCTAGCTAAAGCAGACTGACGAGCCCTAAAGAATGTAATGCACAGTCCCTAAACGATAAGATGCAGATCTCACAGAAATAAACAGTGCTGGTGTAGATTTCTGAAGCAGGATAATCCTATCTAACTCTGTCCCTCAATCAGCAGAAGCCTGTCCCTACCCTAGCTAAAGCAGAGTGACGAGCTGTGCTGTGTGCCTCTATCTGATATAGAGGCTGGTCACATGCTGGGTCACATGCTGCACTGGCCAATCACAGCCATGCCATTAGTAGGCATGGCTGTGATGGCTTCCTAGTCACACTAGTAAAACAAATGGCGATTGGCTGCCGTGCAGCATGCCGTAACATAGCCGAACTCCGAACCCGAACTTTTTCCACTTATTTGGGTTCGGGTACAAAAAAAAAACAAAGTCCGTACCGAACCCCAACTTTACAGTTGGGGTTCGCTCAACCCTAGTTTTGGGCACTGCAGCCATTCAGGGATCACACCCAGCATCACAGGAGTGAGCAGTGTTACTCAATTCAATCTCCACTGCAAATCCTCAGGGACAAAGCCTGTGCATACTGTATGCCCCTTCGATGACATCAGCCACCCTTGCTCCTGTGATACTGAAAATGAATGGCTACTGTGTCCCAGAATGTAATTGTAATTTAGGAGGATCTTTGTCCAGTAAACCACATCCAGTAAACTTTTCCTTTTTTTTTTTAATCCGTTGTGCATTTTAGTGTTTGAAGCAGACAGAGAGTTATGCCACGTACACACGACCATTTTTCATGATGAGAAAAATGCTATTTTTTTTAATTGGTCATTAACCACTTAAGACCCGGACCAATACGCTGGTAAATGACCCAAGGTGTTTTTGCGATTCGGCACTGCGTCGCTTTAACAGACAATTGCGCGGTCGTGCGACGTGGCTCCCAAACAAAATTTGCGTCCTTTTCTTCCCACAAATAGAGCTTTCTTTTGGTGGTATTTGATCACCTCTGCGATTTTTATTTTTTGCGCTATATACAAAAATAGAGCGACATTTTTGAAAAAAAAACACTATTTTTTACTTTTTGTTAAAAAAAAATCAAATAAACTAAATTTTAGTCAAACATTTAGGCCAAAATTTATTTAGCCACATGTCTTTAGTAAAAAAAAAAAATCGCAATAAAAAAAAATAGCTACCTAGCGGGAACAGCGACACTAATACAGCGATCAGAAAAATGATCGCTTAGTGACGCTGGCAATAGGGAGTGAAAGGGTTAACTAGGGCGGTGATCAGGGGGTTAAAACTTTATTAGGGGGGGTGGGGGGGCTATCCTGAACCTAACACTAACTGTTTTTTACAGTGCCTGTCACACTGACACTAAATGCAGTGATTAAATCACTGCATTCAGTAACACTGTGACAGGGGGGTGGGGGGGGGGGGGCGATCACAAGGGGTTAATATGCCTATGTGAGTGTGTGTCAGTGTTGTGTTGGTGCACACTTACTTGGCATGTCTTCTCTCATCAGCAGCGCTGGGAAACAGCGCTGCGATGAGAGAATACATCATTTCCTCCTTCCTGTGTAAACACAGGAGGAGGAAGTGACAGGCTGGGAGCGATCGCGGGGGGGGCGGAAAACACGGACATCCGCCCGCAGATCCCGGATCGCTCCCAGAGGTAGGGAGACCCCCGCACGCCGCGGAGGGGGTCCCGATGGGACCCCCGAACCGCACTCAGGCGGGGACGTAAATTTACGCCCTTGTGCCTGTACGAGCCATGTTGTGGCCGTATATGTGCGTGCGGGGGTCTTTAAGTGGTTAAAAACGACCGTGTGTGGGCATTAAAAATTTAGAACATGCTCTATTTTTTCTTGTAGTTTTTCACTTCGTCGTTTTTTTACGTCGCGGAAAAACAATCGTGTGTAGGCTTTAGCGACGGGGAAAAAAACGTGCATGCTCAGAAGCAGGTTATAAGAAGGGAAATTAAAATAATTAGCCCAAAGGGTATCGCCAATCGAATGGAAATTCACCTTTATAGTGCCGTCGTATGTGTTGTACGTCACCGTGCTTTGCTCAAGCATTTTTTTTCATGATCGGGTGTATGCAAGGCAGGCTTGACAAGAATCATGTCAATAAAAACGTAGTTTTTTCCATGACATTAAAAATGGTCGCGTGTACGAGGCATAATGCCGCGTACACACGATCACTTTTTGTGATATAAAAAAACGTTGTTTTATCTCACGAAACAAAACAAAGTTTTTCAAACTTAATTTTAAAAAACGTGTACACCATCGTTTTCTGAAAATGGTCTTGCAAAGCGTGGTTACGTATACCACGTTCGACGGCACTCTGTTCCATTGAAGCTCCCGTCTCATAACTTGCTTCTGAGCATGCGCGGGTTTAAAAACGTTGTTTTAAACGTCGTTTTGCCCACACACGATCATATTTTATGACACAAAAAAACAGGGCCCAGATTCACAGAGCGATTACGCCGGCGCAACAGGAGATGCGCGTGCGTAAGTCTAAATGTGCGCGTGCGTTTCGTTGCGCGGCATCCCCAGAACGAGATATGCAAAAAATCGTCTTTTTTTTGTCCCGCGTAATTTCGTTAGACTGGCGCATCCGTCCGCGCAAAAGTGCGATAGACACACCATTGATTTGCTAGTCAAATATGCTAATGAGGGACTTACGGGGATCCACAAAACAACGTTGGGGCAGCGCAGGCGACGCAGTGTGCGCAACAGCAAAATGTCCTGTCTAAAATTAGAGCTGATAAAAGCTGGTCTAAAAAAAGAAAAAAAGTCTACTTGTCAGATAAAGCAACACTGTTAGTGAGGAGTTCAGCAGTCACACGTGTTGCTCAACAATCTGTATGCCAACATGCCAGGGGCATCGTCGCACATAGCTATACTACTGACTTTAGATGAACAAAGAAGGAGGAGGGCACGGAGGATGGCACTAAGGAGGGCACGGGAGATGTTTTTTTTTTTTTTTTTTATTTGCTTATATAAAATTTACAATTTAATCTAATCTAATACAATATTCTTATCTGATACAAGCCCCTCACTCTTCACTTGATATATCACACACGCATAGACATCTTTGGCATGAGTGATTCTGAGGTGTCTCGCATCTTCAGATTCACCCCTCATGCCATCCTGGAATTACCACAACCTTGCAGGAGGACATCAGCAGCCCAACACATGGCACCACCCATGACACCCATGACAGCTACATATACAATCAGAGCCCCATCCCCGTAGATTTCGAACAGAACTTGTATGGGGACAGCTGGCTGGTTGGTGAGTGACATGGGTGGCAGGCATGACTATCCCCTCCCGTGATGCACACCTCACAAGTGGCACATGCATGACTAACATCCTCCTGTCTTTTCCCTTCAAGGTGACTCTGCATATGCACTGGTACCCCATCTCATGACCCCATCTCATGCCAGCTCACATTATGCATCTTTGCACGTTAAACACACACATTAATCATGGCACAATGAGAATGCATGCATGCACACCACTGTGGTCCCTAGCACACACACCCCACATCCTCATCACATTGGATTGGCACCAGTCCACCATGCAGGACTTGTGAGCTGCAACGCCATGCCACGGCTCCAATTATGTCACTGTACATTCATACACCATTCACACAGACCTGGGGATCACTTCTCCACCACAAATGAGGGTGACACCCCTTTTCCCGCAGGAATATCACCCCCACATTCCAAAATCATACACAAACAGAACCAAAAAAATTAAATAAATGACGAGCAAAAAAAAAAAATATACAGCAAAAATATAATTTAAACAAAATAACAACAAAGAAAACACATAAAAGACAAAAATCACTCTGCAAAACAGTCCCCAAATATCTCAAAGACACGTCACATACAAACAAAAGCACCTTGCTGTAGAGGGAGGGATACAAAGGGATGTACTTTTGCTAAGGAAGTGCATTTGTGTCTGTCTATTTATGCTGTCTGCGTAGTTCACTAAGTTGCCCTAGTCCATTTCCAATTTCACTGATTGCGCCGCTCCCGAGTTGTGAGCATGCGCACAGCGGAGCTGACCATGGTCTCCTTCAAGCGCGCATGCGCGAGCCGGCCGGCCCTTCATTTGCATGGGGTCACGGCTCATTTCAATGTAACACGCCCACGTCCTTCCCAATTTGTATTACTCCTCCTTACGCCTCTGGAAAAACGTTACGTATGCGCAATTTCCTGCGCAAAAGCTACGAGAATAGGGTGATTACGCGGCAAAATTGCGCAAGTCTAACGTAAAGGCGGTGCGCTACGCCGGTCCAATAATGCGCAGATGTACGTGAATCTGGGCCAACATTTTGAAAAACGACATAAAAAATTCAAGCATGTTCAAATTTTTTTTTGGTCTTTTTTTTGAAGACATAAAACAACGTTTTGCCCACACACGATCATTTTAATTGACGTTTTTTAAATTGTCGTTTTTTTTTCATCACAAAAAGTGATCGTGTGTACGTGGCATTAGAGTAGGATTCCAACCCATTTGTTTATCAAGTACGCTTAAACTCACATTTCCAATAGAAGATGATGGAAGACCGGGAATATGCATCTGCAATTGTAAATAGCAACCTAACCCACTGAGAACTTTTATTATAAATGGAGCAACTGTGATAAAAGTGCTCCCCTGTGAGGAAATGGGAAGATTCTTCACTGGTTAAAGAGATCCCAAGCCAATCTTAAAACATGAAAAATCTCAAGCATGAAAATATTTGCAAGAAATGCCCTTTTATTGTAGTTCTTAGTACAAACCTGCATGGTGTCCTAAAGATGTTTCCAATGTGAGTTATAGATGGTAGGTGCTGGAAACGTGTTAGGGTGAATGGGTGAAAAGCAGGAGGAAGCATATTAAGAACCAACTTCAGTCTTTCTTTGGAGCCAAAAAATGAAAATATGCTTGGTGGCAAGAAGCTACACTGAGATATCAGGAGCTAAAGTGAGCTATCTTTGGAGCTCTATTGTTAAAATACACCCTAATTAGCTCACCATTAGCAATTATAAATGATTTTTCAGATATGTTTCCATTGCCACTTTTTAATAACACTTCCCTCCATCCTTTACACTGAGAGGTGTTTATGTTGCCACAATTAACATACACTTACCGTGTGAACTGACTTACAATGAACTGTGTATGTGCAATTTGACGACTGACAAAAACCCCCACCCCCCAGATTGACTTGCTAATTGCATCTGTCAGATTTGAAAAGATGCCTCCGAGCTGGTTGAGCTCCTTGTCTCAGGGGTACACTGACAGCAGGAAAAAGGGAGATATGAGCCTTTAAACTGCTCCCGGCTATAGGCTTGGCAAAGTTAAACAAGTAATTGTATGGAAATAGGTGATTTTAGGAGACAGACCCTCACCATTTACATAACACACATGTTACGCTCTCAGACTTGTCTGATGTAAGCTGTATGATAGATATGTGCGTTATGGAATAAGAAACAGCATTACTTATTTTTCTGCACACAAAAGCGATATTTGTGACATGGGTTACTGAAAATATCTCACATGGTCCTGAAATGTGTGTAAATTTCTTAAATGACATTGTCTTCAATAAAATAACAGTGCACATTTCCCTTTGTATAATCATCTTGTGATTACATTATACTGACATATTTTAAATACTTTTTTTTTTTAAAGTGTATTTTGTGCGTGAACTCTCGAGAGAGGAGCCGGACTGCAGGAGTTGGGAGTAGGCAGACCCTCCCCCCGGAGGCAATCGCCATCCTTCTCCATGCCCCCGGTGGCAATGGCGGGTGTGAGGGGGGGCCTCCCACTCACCCCGCCCTACCTGCTCCACTTGGGAGCCCAACTGGGGCCCAACAGGACCCCATTGGGGCAGAGGGACTCCCCCTATGAGGGAGTGAGGGGGCCTGACCCACCAAGCCAGCACCGTAGGTCCTTCGCCTCTCTTTAGGAGACCGCATGGCCAAAGTGCGTGCGTATTAAACCAATTTTGTGTGCGTGCAAGTGAGGTGGTTTTTGTGGGGGGGGGGGTGGGCGTACTAAGCACAGGCGTACCTTGCATAGCACACCCACCGGGAGCCGGGCTGAGACCACCAAACTCAATTCACATGTAGCCGAGACCGGGATCCGAACCCTTGGCTGCAGAGGTGAACGGCTTGTCAGCGCAGTGCCAATCACGTTGAGCCACCACAGCTCCTTATTTCATTTTAAATACTTTGAATACTTACTGCATTGCTTTCCTGATGGGAAAGTGAATATCACATAAGCCAGAAGCACAAAGGTCCATTTCAACCAATATCACACCCTTTCACTTATCCTTGAACATAAGACATAGTAATTATTTTACCTAACAGGCCGGCTAGAAAGATACTCAATTCATTTGACGATCCAACGTTACGCCAGCTGAACAATTCATCATAAAATAGCGCTACCACCGCGAGGGCCACTCAAAGATTCTGTACTTCATTGGTTGTCTTGACCTTGCAAGTCCTCCAACACCTCTGAGGCCGCGTACACACGATCAAATCTATCTGCTGGAAACGGTCCGACGGACCGTTTTAGCAGACAAATTTGATCGTGTGTACGGGCGGACAGACGGGTTTTCCAGCAGACAGATTTTAAAGCATGCTTTAAAATCTGTCTGCTGGGAACCCGTCCGTCCGACATGTCTGCTGGTTAGTACGCTAACCAGCAGACATATCTGCCCGCGCATGCGTCGAATGAAGTGTTTTACTTCCTGGTGACAGTGACATGGCGGCGGCAACGTCACCGCCACGTCAACGCGCTGTCTGCCGGCGGGGATTTTGGTTTGATCGCGTGTACATGATCAAACCAATATACCCCAGCAGGCAAATCCGATCAAAAGTCCGTCAGACCGATTTGATCGATTTATTTGGTCGTGTGTACGCAGCCTGACACTCTGGTTTCTGGTAGGTAGGTAGGTTTATTTACTGAAAAATTAATGGTAGCGAATTTAGTAACAAAGAGCCTACCAGCCTACTGACAAAACGACACAGAGTCAAGGCTGAGCACCAGGAGAAAACAGTCTCACTGTACAAGCACTGCAAAGTGTCTCCTAAAAATGCAGGCAATATTAGCTAGTTCCTGGCTACATCAATATAATGCTTTATGGTGGCTTTGTGGTTGAACAGATGCCGTGACCTACCTATTTAGGACATAGTCACAGTTCCTCCTGATAGCGACAAAAAAATAGTATTTATGATTTTATTACAAAATATAAAAGGCGTGTGATAGCTGCCCCTTTAAGTGTGAATCACACTAATAAATCGTACAAAAAATATAAAATAGGCGGTAACTAACTACATGCATCCTAAAAGTGGCATGTGCTAAATATTAAAGATAATCACTATTGTGCAATACCAAAATCAAAAATTTGCACAAAAAATTCACAAAGATGCTGTGAAAAAAACATCTCATTAATACCAGCGTTCTAGCAGTGATAACCGCAATTTTTTTCCCTACAAAGATGCTGTGAAAAAAATGCCAAATATTAAAGGGGTTGTAAACCCTTGTGTTTTTTCACCTTAATGCATCCTATGCCCCAGCTCTCCGTTTTACTTATTTGAGCCCCGAATTTCCATGGCCGTGATACCACGTCACTCTCTTCTCAGCTCTTCACTGGACAGATTGATATCAGCGCAGCCATTGGCCCCTGCTGCTGTCAATTAAATCCAATGATGTGGGGGCGGGACAGAGTCATACACTGGGCGGCTATGGACGCCGTGTGTATGACACGAGAGCACGCCCACAAGGTAACCCCCTCGTGAGAGAGCTCTCTTTTCCTCCAGATGTAAAGTGTGCCCCCCTGTCCTCTGTGATGATCTTAAAGTGAATAACTTAACACCAAGTTTACTATATGGACCCCTTATTTTTTTTATGTGTTGATGATATCCCCTCTTAATCTCCCCTTCTCAAGAGAGAATAAATTCAGTTCCTCTAATCTATCCTCGAAGTCTGAGCTCCTCCATGCCTCTTATCAATTTGGTTGCCCTTCTCTGCAGTCTTTTTCAGTTCCCCAATATCCTTTTTGTGAACTGGTGACCAAAACTGAACTCCAGATAAAGTCTTACTATTGATTTGTACAGGGGCAAAATTATATCTTTCTAACCTGGAGTCTGCTCGTTTTGGAAACCAATTAGCTTCCATTTTTTTTTGTCAAAGCTTTCCTGAACAAGCTGAAGTAATTAAATACTAATTAACACATTTTCAGGCCTTTTAAAGCAGCACTTAAAGAGGAAGTAAACCCTCTTAAAAGAATCCAGGAAAAAAAAACACCTGCAAGAGGAAGGCATAATGAGCTAGTATGCATAGCATACTAGCTCATTATGTGGCACTTACCTGAAATCGAAGCCCCCAAAGTGCTTCGCGTTCCCCTCCGCCGCCGCCGCCATGTCCACCCGGAACTTTTTCCTGGTATACCCGCTCCGGCGCTGTGATTGGCCAGAGTGGTGATGACATCACTCCCACGAATGCGTGCAGGACCTGCAAGATCCCACACATGCGCGTGGGACGGCATAATCCCGGCATTATCCCATTCAGAATGCCGGGACGCTCAGTGTGCCTGCGCAGTTGCACAAACACGCACCTGTACGTCCTCTTTAAGTGCCTAGCCGTGGGTCGCGATCCGGTCCGAAGCTCCGTGATCCTTGGCCGCGGGACCCGCGGACCCGATCGCCGCTGGAGTCCCGCGTTCGGTCCCCGGAGCTGAAGAACGAGGAGAGCTGTGTGTAAACACAGCTTCCCCGTTCTTCACTGTGGCGCTGTCAATGATCGTGTGTTCCCTGATATAGGAAAACACAATCAATGACATCACACGTCCAGCCCCACCCCCCTACAGTTAGAAACACATATGAGGTCACACATAACCCCTTCAGTGCCCCCTAGTGGTTAACTCCCAAACTGCATTTGTCATTTTCACAGTAAACAATGCATTTATATAGCATGTTTTGCTGTGAAAATGACAATGGTCCCAAAAATGTGTCAAAATTGTTCAATGTGTCCACCATAATGTCACGGTCATGAAAAAAAATGGCTGATCGCCACCATTAGTAGTAAAAAAAAATTTATTAATACAAATGCAATAAAACTATTCCCTATTTTGTAAACACTCTGGGCCAGATTCTCAGAGGCGTTACGACGGAGTATCTCAGATACCCCGTCGTATCACCTTTTTTTTGTCCTCGTATCTATGCGCGTGATGCTTAGCATCACTTTTGCATAGATACGCTTCTACATCCGACAAGTGTAAAAGCATTACACTTTCGGATCGTAGGTGTAATGACAACTCCGGCCACTAGGTGGCCTTCACGTTGTTTTTTTATTTGCATATGCAAATGAGGCGATTCCCGATCGCTTTTACGCCGCCCCGTCGTCGCGTACGTCGTTTACGGACTCGTAAGGTTACCCCAGCTTCTATGTGGAGTAACCTTACGAAGTTCCGTCGGATGCCGTCGGACGCCATGTTAAGTATGGCGTCGGGTCAGCGTCGGCTTTTTCCGTTGCTTACGTCGTTTTACTAACTCGTTCGCGAATAGGGACTTGAGTAGTGACGCTCACGTCGCTTTGATGTCGGTTTCAACGCCGCTTCCCGACGTGAGCTGGAGCATGCGCACTGGGCTATTTCCCCGGCCGGCGCATGCGCAGTTCGTTCGACACGGGGGCGCGCTTAATTTAAATATAAGCCGCCCCATTTGAATTGCGCGGGTTTACGCTTGGTGATTTACGAGACGCCGGCGAAAACTACGGAGCAAGTGCTTTGAGAATAAAGCACTTGCTCTAGTACGCAGTGGCGGCGTAGTGTAAATGGCTTACGCTACGCCGCCGAAAATATATGAGAATCTGGCCCTATAAATTTTGCTCAAACCAATCGATAAACTCTTATTGCGATTTTTTTTTTTAACAAAAATAGGTAGAAGAATATGTATATTATAGCAAAAAGGAAAAAATATTGAATTTTTTTCAAAATTGTCGCTCTATTTTTGTTTATAGCGCAAAAAATTTAAACCGCAGAGGTGATCAAATACCACCAAAAGAAAGCTCTATTTGTGGGGAAAAAAAAGGCCGACAATTTTGTTTGGGAGCCACGTCGCACGACTGCGCAATTGTCAGTTAAAGCGACACAGTGCCAAATCGCAAAAACTGGCCAGGTCCTTTACCTGTATTTTGGTCCAGGTCTTAAGTGGTTAAAGGAGTTGTAAAGTAAAACATTTTTTCATCTTAATGCAATCTATGCATTAAGGTGAAAAAACATCTGATGATGCCGGCCCCCCCCCCCCAGAGCCCCCGTTTTACTTACCCCGTTTTACTTACCCGACCCGTCGAAAGTCCCTCTTCGCCGATCAGCCTGGTCGCGGTTCTGCTAGAACAGATTGATTGAGAGCAGCGCAGCCATTGGCTGGCACTGCTGTCAATCACATCCAGTGACGCGGCACGCAGAGGGGTGGGGCCAAGTGATATAGCGCTGTATCACGGGAGCGCGCCCGCAGGGACTCCATGCGAGCTCTTTCGCATGAATGTGGTGATTTATTGCGGGAAGGACCAGAGACAGCCGCCGAGGGACCCCAGAAGACATGGATTGGGGCCACTCTGTGCAAAACAAACTGCACAGTGGAGTATAAGTATAACATGTTTGTTATTTCAAAAAAATTTTTTTTCTTTAGTTACCCTTTAAGGAGATATTTCTTGCATCTACAGGTAAGCCTTAATCTAGGCTCACCTGTAGGTGCAAGTTGTCAAAGTGGGTTTACAACCACTTTAAGCCAAAAATACTTACTGTACCTCTGTTCCAAGGGTCTGACACCTGTGAGGTCCCTCACTGGCGCCTGCATCTTCTCACTGTCTTCTTAGGCCGGTGCAGGGTGATGTATGTGCAGGAGTTCCAAAATACCAGTACACAGGCACTGTGGCCATGTGATGCTCCAGTATTCTCTCCTCTTCTGTTTACAGAAGGTTGGGTCCTTCTTTAGGTCTCCATGCCATTTCCTGCATGACGTGGGCATTCCCTATTGTCTGTCCAGCAACCAGGTCCTCTCATAATCCAACACAGTAGTGATGTCAACTTGAGGGGGCTGTTGAGGACATTGGCAGCTTTGAATTCGTGGTTCCCCAGAAATGGCACAGTGGACATAGGTGAGAAAATCTTGCTTCACAAAGTAAAGAAACACAGGATTGCTTAGCGGGGTGGGGGATAATATTTGTCCAGAGATGAACTTTAAATGGGAGTAGAGGTTAGTTGCTGTAGGACTGATTTAAAACATTCTTAGGAGATTTTCTGTCTTTCACATAAACCTGATAGTGGCGTATTTCTTCACTGATTATGTGTTGCTGGTGAACAGATCATATTTGGCAGCAGTTCCTGCAAACATTGGCAAAGAAAAGAGTTTCTTAATATTAAATAATCTTATTAGTGAGTGTTAATGTTTTCAAACCTTGTTCATGTGTATAGTGTGTAAATATATCTGAATCTGCTGCCAACATATTTGCTCAATACATATGCAAGCTCTGTTTCCTCCTTAAAGTGGACCCTACCCTCCCATAGACATAGACAATATTAATAAAATGTATTTAGTAAAATATAGGGCTGTTACTGATCAAAATTGTTGTGTTCAATTAATCGTTTTTGTTTTTTTAATCGATTAATCGACTAATTTCGATTAATTATAACGCACATACAGATCCAACTACTTTTAGCTGATCTCCTTGCAAGCTGATTCCCAGTGCAGCTCCCAACCACTAGAAAAATGGATAACAGGTTACAAAAAACACACAAAGGCAGCGCTCAATGGGAATAGGATTAAAACTTTTATAGTCTTCAAGTAGGTAACCAAATAAATATTGCACTGGAGATAAAATCGACGTAGCTACATAAACTGTAAAAATGGTGCGAGTAATACCAAACGGGAGCAAAAGCAGTCATAAAAAACATGTAGCTAAGTATGATAGTATGATACTGGTATAAAAATGTGTACAACGATGCCACTGCTGAATCCAGATGAGGAGGGGTTAACATCAGTCTGTCGGCATGTAGGTGTCCCATGAAGGGAACTATCACAACTCCCAGGGGATGGTTGTAGAATCCCAGGTTGATAGAGGGAAGTGTAACAGCCCTTGTGTGTGGCAGATAGTAAGGTCCCGCCGGCATGCAGATATGAAGGCACATCAAAGGAGCCCTTCAGATGGACACGGCAAGTCCCACCAGTGTCCGTGACATTACCTGATCTCCGACGGAACTCCCTGAAGGCCCAGAAGCCAGCGGAGAGGTGAGTACCAATCAAAAGAATTGTAAATCGATCAAAAAGATTTTGATCGATCAAAAAAATTAAAGATTAATCGATTAATTAAAAGTTAATTTGCACAGCCCTAGTAAAATACATTTACTGAAACAGATTGTAGATTGAAGGGCCTGTTTGGAGAGGATGTGACAGTTCCAGAGTTGAGGCCAAGGTTATTTGTCCAGAGTCAACAGGAGGACAAAAGCTCAAGCCAGTTTGCGGTAGCACTCTAAAATCCTTGGAGATGCCTAAAGAAGAGGGGCTGTGTCCATATATAGCCCTCAAACCACCTACTAAGGGTCTGTGGTAGGAATGAAGGCTGGGCCAGTCAAGAGACTTCTACAGAAGTGGATCAAAGCACAACCCACCATCTCCTTCTATGATACTGTGGTGGTTGGCCCTCAAGCTTGCCAATGACCTGTCCACCCTGGTAGAAAGTGTCACCTGGGTGAAGATTCGGATAAACGATCAGGTTGTGGAGCGAGTATGGGTCGTGGATTTACCCTGCTTACTGGCCACGTTTGAGCACTCAGGTCGGGGTGAGTGATGCTGGGATCTGTGAGCTGTCTGGCTAAATGTGATCTGGGTCTACCAGAGGGCAGTAAGAAAGCAGCCTGAACAAGTGGGTTGTCCGTACGCCCCCCCCCCCCCCCCCGAAACAAAAATGACTCCTGGCAACCCTCCAAAAGGTAGTCTGGTCTCTGCCCATCGGTGCTCACAAGACGCTACAAGGGATCACAGTAATGGTGGTACCCCGCAAAGACTCAGTGACACCAAGGGAGTGGCTGCTTGCTCGCACCTAATACATGGTCCACAAAGGAAAGGTGCTGGTGCAACTTATCAGCCTGAGGACTTCCCCAATTTCATTCCCTAACCATACTACCATAGCAGAATTTTACATGGTATCCCATCACTGCATCTCAGATTCCCAACCAGGGGTGGAAGCCGTCTACACCGCACTACAGGCAACCATGGACTTGTTAACCACTTAAGGACCGCCTCACGTACATATATACGTCACCACTTTAAAAATGAATATGTCTGTAACGGCAGCAGCTGCTGCCACAACCGAGATATTCATCTTTAACGTGGCCGGTCCTGTAAACGATAACAGTGGTCTCTGCGGCAGATTTGCAGCGAGATCACCGTTATCGGCGGCCGGGAGAGGGCCCCCTCCCGCCTCTCTCCCATGACCTCCGGCGCTTACCAGAGCCGTCGGCAGAGGCGGAGGCTATCGGGTCCTGTGTTCTGCTTGCCTGGGATACGATTGAGGGCAAGATGGCCCCCTCTCTATAGCATAGCAGCATTGAAGCGACGTCAAAACTTCACTTCCGCCCATGCTTCTTAACCACTTGCCCACGACGTCATGACTTTAAAGATGGATATCTCGGTAACGGCAGCAGCTGCTGCCACAACCGAGATATCCATCTTTTCCGTGGGTAGTCCTGTACACGATAATGGCGGTCTCCGCTGCGGATTCACCACGAGATCGCCGTTATCGGTGGCGGGACGAGGGCCCCCCCTCCCGCCGCTCTCCCGCATCCTCCGCCACTTAGCGGCGGAGGGGATCGGGTCCTGTCGGCAGCCGTGTTGGGATACGAGTGAGGGAAAAATCTCCCCCTCCCGTCCCCCATAGCTCTGCTGGACAGAAGTGACGTCAAAACGTCAGTCCCGTCCAAAAGTGAATTTTTTTAAAAAAAAGTGCGCTTGTAAGACCGCTGCGCAAATACGGTGTGACAAAAAGTATTGCAATGACTGCCATTTTATTCTCTAAGGTGTTAGAAAAAAATATATATAATGTTTGGGGGGGTTTAAGTAATTTTCTAGCAAAAAAAACTGTTTTAGTCTCGTAAACACCGAATCTAAAAAACAGGCCCGGTGGGCAAGTGGTTAACCCCCCTGGCGGTATCCCCGAGCGTGACTCGGGGTGTTTTTTTTTTGCAGAGATCGGTATCCCCGAGTCACGCTCGGGGTAGGCATGCAGAGCCTGCAGCGCGCGCTGTCTTACCTTCTTCCTGGATCCAGCGATGCATCCACGCTGTGTGAGCGAGCGGGTGCTCGCTCGATTCACACAGCGTCCCCGTGTGCCGCCGATCTCCGTTCCCTGCGATGTTACGACGCACGGGAGCGGAGAACGGCGACAAATTCAAAAAAGTAAACAAACACTTTACATACAGTACAATGTAATCCTTTAGATTACAGTACTGTATGTAAAAAATACACACCCCCTTGTCCCTAGTGGTCTGTCCTGTGCCCTACATGTCCTTTTATATAATAAAAACTGTTCTTTCTGCCTGGAAACTGTAGATTGCCCATAGCAACCAAAAGTGTCCCTTTATGTCAAAAATGGTTTTAGATCAGCTAGAAAACAGCGATAATAAATTATAATCACTTGCAGAATTGAGCGATAGCGATTTGTGGGGAAATTCGTCATAAAAAAATAAAATAATGACAGCGACAATTCTGCAACTGAGCAAATTTCTGTGTTTTTGAGTTGATTACATTATTGAATATTTTTTTATTATAATTACATTATAATTTGTTATAATTATTTATAGTTTTTTATTATATAAAAAATTATGATTTTGTTTTTCAAACTTTATCATACCCGGGATGTCTTGTTTGGACAGATTTAAGCAAGTTATTCCTAAGAATTGCAGGCCTTCACTATAAAACGCCAAATTTCCATGCAAATAATTGTACCGCTTTTGGTACGTAATTCCAGACAGAATCATACCGCCAGGGAGGTTAAAGGCACATTTTTCTGTTGTAATTTTTTCAATTTTTTTTTTTTTATTGCATTTTTGTCTTTTTGACCCCAGATCTCATATTTAAGCGGACCTGTCTTGCTTTTTTCTATTACAAGGGATGTTAACATTCCTTTTAATAGGAATAAAAGTGACCCATTTTTTTTTAAACAGTGTAAACATTTATAAAAATCAATTAAATTAAATAAGAAAACAATTTTTTTTTTACTTGCCCCGTCCCGACGAGCTCGCGCACAGAAGCGAACGCATACGTGAGTAGCGCCCGCATATGAAAACAGTGTTCAAACTGCACAAGTGAGGTATCGCCGCAATTGTTAGAGCGAGAGCAATAATTCTAGCCCTAGTCCTCCTCTGTGACTCAAAAGATGCAACCTATAAAAATTTTTAAACGTCGTCTATGGAGATTTTTAAGCGTAAAAGTTTGACGCCATTTCACGTGTGGGCGCAATTTTAAAGCGTGACATGTTAGGTATTTTTTTTCTCGGCGTAACATTATCTTTCACAATATAAAAAAATTTGGGCTAATTTTACCATAAAAAAAGTGTTTTTTTTTTTTCAAAAAAAGTGCGCTTGTAAAACCCCTGCGCAAATACGGTGTGATAAAAAGTATTGTAAGGACCACCATTTTATTCTCTAGGGTGTTAGAAAAAATATATATAATGTTTAAGTAATTTTCTAGCAAAAAAAATGTTTTAAACTTGTAAACAACACAGAGTCTGAAAAACAGGCAAGGTCCTTAAGTGGTAGTCACAATACAAACTACTGCTGGTCTACCTCAGCAGTGGCTGTTTCACCAACTGCTAGAGAAACACCTATTTATCTTTGTCAAGGACCTACTCAGCAACTTGATACAGAGTTTAGGTAATTCGGGAAAGCCATAGTCCATGGACTGCCTCTTTGTCATGGTGCGAAAGGAGGTTGGAAGGCTGCGATTTTGTGTGGACCAACACAAACTAAATGCCTGTACCCACCAGGATGCCTATATTTGGAATAAAACCTTTTTAAACAAAAGATGTATTAACAGGAAAAATAGTGGCGCTTAAACAATGCAGTATACAGCAAAAACTGTAAGGCCTTGTACACACAAGCAAATGAATCTGTTCAAATCGGTCGGACCGACTGATTTGAACAGATTTGTCTGCTGGCTGTTTTGGTTTGATCTTGTGTACACGATCAAACCAATACATCCCAGCAGACAAATCTGTTCAAATCGGTCTGTCAGACCGATTTGAACAGATGTATTTGGTCGTGTGTACGCGGCCTAAATGATAACAATGATTAATGTATAAAACGTGGATATTAAAAAATATCACCCAGTGACATGTGATAAATCAATAGTCCTCAAAAACGATCATCCAATATTCAACCGTGCTTTACACAGGATCTCTCCACATGTGAAATTAAAAGAGTGCTCCAATAGCGTGATATTGTTTCAACCAGTTTATTAAAATCACACACATGCTTCAATCTTCGCCATGTTTTCATTTTACATGTGGAAAGATCCTGTGTAAAGCACGGTTGAATATTGGATGATCGTTTTTAACCCATTGTGAGGTTTAAAAGGCATCTGAGCCAAACACCAAAGTGGGAGGCATTGAAAGTTGGTTAGTGCAATTTTGAAGGGAGAGGAGTCACTTGCACGTTGGTGTGGTGGAAGATTTAAGAAGATTAAGCATTGAAATACTTCACAAAGTTTTTTAAACTATTGATTTATCACATGTCACTGGGTGATATTTTTTAATATCCACGCTTTATACAGTAATCATTGTTATCATTTACAGTTTTTGCTGTATACTGCATTTATTAAGCACCACTATTTTTCCCGTTCATACATCTTTTGTTTAAAAAGGTTTAATTCCACATATATGCTTTATTTTCACTAAGTGGCTGCTTTTTTCACTGTTTTTATTTTTCATAGGCGCAATGGTGGTATAGGGTATCAGGGGCGGTCACATATCTATTACCAACAGTTTACCACCAGGATGCCTAACCGTTACCCCAGATCAAGGAGTCACTCATAACACTGGGCCAAGCCAAGTATTCCTCCACCTTTGACTTGACAAGCGGCTACTGGTATGTCTGGGAGAAATCAACTTTCAGACTGTGTTAGTCTACTTGGATGATATCATCATTTTCTCCATAACCTGAGGACCATGTCAAACACCTGAACTGACTGTTGGTAGAAAATACCAAAAGCGAGGCAGTAAATGGGATCCCAAGTGGGAACGCACCCTCTATTGGGTTTTTAAGCGGCTCTTTCCTCCAACTCTAGTATATGATGTAATCTCAGAGGGTTCCAACCCCATCAAAAGACCACCACAACCTGTTGAGACCCTCTGCTCTAAATGACGATTGCTCTTCTAAACCTGCCAGAGTCCAAGAAGTTCTCGACTAATGATATCTGCCTCCTATCATGCTAGAACATGTTAGGTGCACCTGCCTGTCTATTTACTCCCCTGCAAAAATAATAATAAATAGATGTCTTTAAAAAAAAATATTCCCCTTTAAGACCATTGGCGTTTGACGTTGCTTCTGCCATCCAATGGTATGGAGCCAAGTGGGGGGCATCTTTCCCTCACTTGGCTCCAGGCTGTTGAGGGGAGGACGCTAAAAGTGATCTCACTGCGAATATGCCGTAGAAACCACTTGGTTTTGAAAGCGGACCGCCCACTGTTGAAGAGGATACCAGGGGTTATGGCAGCTAGCTGCTGCCATAACAATGGTATTTCACTTCAGACAGCTGACGTACAATGACGGCGGGCAGTCTGCAAGTGGTGAAAGTGATTGTATAGGCTAAATGTAAAAACAAACAGGTTTATACTTACCTGCTCTGTGCAATGTTTTTTTCTCACAGAGCAGCCCTGATCCACCTCTTCTCGGGTCCCCAGCCAGTGCTCTTGGCAACTCCTTGTCTCATGTGCAAAAACAGTGTAGCGCTGGACAGCATATACCACATAAGTATCTAAAGTACCAGGTGTAAACAGTGATAATCTATAAATAATAACAATCAATATGTGAATACACAAAAGCTATGAATGCATAAGTTGTTATAACACTGTACCAATCAATATGGCACTGAGCATAAAGTACTTATAAATATCAACAGATAAATAAACAGTGTAAAAATAAAGTGACCAATTCAGCATATGAGGTGCAAAACAAATAGAGTCCACAGAAAAAAGCTGGGAGTTATTAGCCCCTTCCAATGCAGGTGATGAAAAGATGCAAACAATGAAAGTCCAATTAGGAGATCCACAGGTGAGAAAGGAGGGAGATTTCAGACATCAGTGGCCCAACACCAGTAGAAATAAAGGCTTACCAGAAAGCTTGTGACTATCCCTTTCAGGAGTAGTCTAAACAGGCATAGCAAGAAATTCTGATCCTTTGGGGTGTCAGGAACGAATCCGGGTCTCTCCACAGATTAGATGGTGAACCTGGGGATCACTCTAATCAACATGTAACACAATATGTTTACCAACCCCCGCAACCCCCTGGTTCTGGTAGAAGGGGTCCTCAACATTACCCTAACACCAGGAGCAGAGGAAATGGTAGAAACCATCCCCCGCGCCCTAATCGCCACCAATCCCCGTCCTGGAGACATCGCTCAGAAAGAACTGACTACTCCAACCAAGGAGCCCACCCGCATACTAGGAATGATAATTCCAATGGTCATATCAATGTGGTTAATAATATATTTGCGCCCCTAATGAGTGATTCTCAGGGTAGGCCTCTGAATACTGGTGATAGTCATGAGCTGCCCTGCTCACGTCAAAATGAGCATGAGACAAACCTCTCTGCTTGGGATTTTCGGCCAGCCACTCGAAACCGAAACAAACGAAACGGGGACGCAATAGAGGGTGCAGAGGGGGGAGGAAACTACACAGCAAACAGACAGAGGAGGACCTAGTGAATAAAGGTATCATTAACCTGAGTTGACAACTTTGAACAGAGGTCTGAAATTTGTTCCATCACGGAATTTGAACAAGTTTCAGACATTTATTGACATACAGAAATTCACCCGTAAACTTAATATGAATAGATACATCCTAAGCAACCCTGCTAGACAAGCAGAGAAAATCCTGTGGTTATGCACTCAGGAATGGCTAACGCCTCTCTGTTTAATCCAGCGAGCACCCAGGCTCCTAATCTAAATGTCTTTCGAGATCTACTACTGAAAGATCTCGAGGAACTAAGGGTTAAACCCGTTCAACTCCATTCCAATTTAAAAACAGGAATGGAATCTCTGTGTGAAAGGAAGGATATTGTAGTACGCCCTGCAGATAAGGGGGTGGCCATTGTCATTCTTGACAAAACCTCTTACCTAGCAGAGATGATGAGAATTCTATCACACTCCGAGACCTACGCAATCCTTCCTATGAACCCTACTATACCCTTCAAACGGGAGTTGAAAGCTCTCATTTTGAAGGGTTATGATATGGGTATCCTCAATCAAAAAGAAAAAGAACATTTAATCCCTCTAGCACCGAGGCTACTGGTGATGTATATTTTACCAAAAATACACAAAACCCTGTTGAACCCTCCAGGGAGGCCCATCATCAGTGGTATTGACTCAATTACCTCAAGAATAGGCAAGTATATTGATTTTTACTTGCAACCACTGGTGATGGGCATTCCCTCATTTCTAAAAGATACTAAACATGTCATAAACCTTCTTGACAACATTGAGTGGAAACCCTCCTATATACCACAGCAGATGTGGTATCACTGTATACGTCCATCTCCCACCATCTAGGGCACGAAGCAGTTCAATATTTTTTGTCACAGAATTCTCCTTTAACTAACACACATTGTAGATTTGTGATGGAGCTACTTAATTTTGCTATGGAGCATAATGGTACCCACTACAGACAAATTAGGGGTGTGGCCATGGGGGAAAAAATCCCCCCAGCATGGCCAACCTCTTCATGTCTAAGTGGGAGGAGGACACTATACTCCTTGATAGATCACCAAATCTCATCTTCTGGAGAAGATTTATTGATGACGTGTTATGCATTTGGGATGGCGATGAGGACTCGGTTGACTCATTCATCTCCACCCTTAATTCCAAGGCTAAGGGTATTGTCCTGACCCATGAGAAAAGCTCTAGCAAGATTCAATTCTTGGATCTAGATATTTCTATCGTTGAGGGTAGGATTGTCACTTCGACATTCTTTAAACCCACAGATAGAAATGGTTACATACCACTTGACTCATGCCATCATCCTTCTTGGTTGAAAGCGGTCCCTAAGGGTCAATTTCTGCGTCTCAGACGAAATTGTACGGACCTGAATGAGTTCTATAGAGAAGCAGAGATTCTAAAATCCAGATTCCTAGCTGAAGGCTATGATGGGGCAAACCTTGATCTTACCATCAGAGAAGTGGGTCAGATAGATCTCCGTAGTCTCCTGGCTGATAAACCACCAGAGGCCATTATGAGGGAAGACTTTGGCCTGGCTTTCATAACAACCTTCTCAAGCCAACATTGGGCCATTAAAAGAATAATTAAAAAACATTAACCAGTTATTAAAAATGACAGGATTCTGGGCCCACTCCTAACCACTAATCCGAGAGTTCTTTTCAAGGGTGCCCCAAACTTCAGACACTCATTGGCACCTAATGTGTTAGATACCCTGTCCCAACCTACGTTCTTTGGTGACTTTAAGGGCTTCTACCCCTGCAGAAAATGCAGGGCTTGCAAAATAAATGCCCTTCAGGGAAGACGACACACTGATTATACCTCTACAGGCACTGGTAGAACCTACCCAATTAAAACTTTCATAACCTGTAGTACTAAATGCGTAGTGTACCTTCTGAGGTGTCCTTGTGGGTTAGAATACGTGGGACACACCACGCGCAAACTGCAGGTCAGATGGGGGGAACACATAACCAATATCTTGGCAGGATTTGACAAACATAGTGTGTCCAAACACTATGACCTAAAACACAAGAACCCCAAGGGGACTGTCTTCATAGCCTTGGAGAAATATGTTCCCCATTGGAGAGGTAGTAATAGCAAAAGAACAATCTCCAGGGCCGAGACTAATTGGATACACAAGTTGGGCTGCCATGTACCTGGGGGACTCAACGTTGAGTGGGACATCAACTGTTTTATTAACAACAGTTGAGGGTCTCACTCACATGGAGTCAACCCCATTCCTTAGGGATTATTCCATTGCCCGTCCTCTTATTTTTTCCTTTTACATTTGCACTTTACTAATGTTTTTCATTATTCTATAGCTTTTATTGTACTTTACCACTATGTGGCACTAGCGTCATTGATTCTCCATGACATTCTGTGCAGGATATTTAATCTCCATGGCATCTTGTGTTTATTCACACCCCCTTTTTAATGCATTTTTTAGTCTTATAGGTGTCATGTTTTTATGTTTATATTTTGCTCAGCAATGAGTATTAAATATTCACACCAATGCTGAAATTGATCATTAAGGTTAATAAGTTTAATTCCATAACAAGGAATATTCCTATTCAGGGAATTTTTGGCTTATTGCTTTTCATGGAGCGGCAATACGCTTTTTTCATCACAAGATGGCATAATGACTTCCATTTATAATTGAGTGGGCATATTAGCCTATTATTCCTATTGCTTCCCTTTGAGCAGCAATACGCCTTTTTCACTGCAAGATGGAATAATGATTTCCATTCATAATTGAGTGATCATATCAGCCTATTATTCTTTGAGCGGTAATACTCTTTTTTAACCACAAGATGGCATAGTGATTTCCATTCACAATATAGTGGTTATATCAGTCTATCATATGCTTCGTTCTATCCCCGCCTCTACTCAATGGTTTTGTCCTACTCTATGCTCAGTGCCATATTGATTGGTACAGTGTTATAACAACTTATGCATTCATAGCTTTTGTGTATTCACATATTGATTGTTATTATTTATAGATTATCACTGTTTACACCTGGTACTTTAGATACTTATGTGGTATATGCTGTCCAGCGCTACACTGTTTTTGCACATTTTTCTTTACACTTTATATCTAAGTTGTAGTGTTTAGCAGCAGGACGTCCTTCTCAGGACCATATCTTAATTGTTTCACTAACATACATTCTTTACTAAGCGCAAATTATTCCCATTCCCTTTTACCTTCCTTTTACACAACTTCTTGTCTCAGTGGGCCACCATAGGGTAATGCATAAGCACAGCGTCGCTTTGTGAAACGCGTCTACATGTACCTGCCTTTTTAACCTGTGGTGTAATTTATGTTACAGATTTTACATTAAAGAGACCTTATCATTTATTATGCCGCCACCCATTTCTTTCTAGGCCACCATAGGAAGCTGCTTCCTTTGATGACACACCTGCATGCTCGATCCTGGGCTTCGCTGCCTGTGTCTAAAGACAGACAGTGAGGCTTAGCCCTGCCCCCCTGTTCTCTCCTCACAGGCTGTGATTGACAGCAGCAGGAGCCAATGGGTCCCACTGCTGATACAGCAGAGATGCTCCTCTCTGGCACATTGTTGGATCTATATTGGGCTTAGGTATATGGAGGGGCCTGGGGGGGGGCAAAACATGCAGAGACTTTGTTAAGTCTTTTAGCCTTTACAATCACTTTAATTTAATAAAGTCCATCCATATTTGCTAGTGCATTTAACACTAACCTCTTCACAAATTAACAATGCCACTGTCCAAGGGTGACTCTATTGCACCTCCATAGAGTGGAGCCACCCTAAAATAGAATGTATGTTATCGGACAGGTCACCAGGTGAAAATGAAGGTAAAAAAAAAAATCAAAAAAAGAAAAATGAATGCAGGCATAACATTTAAGGATTGGTAAGCTGCAATATATTGAATTGTTGGGTTTAGATATGCTTTAATTCTGATTGCTATTCTAGTGTGAGTCTAGACTGTCCTTTGCTATTATTGTTTTCTGTTGACCAGTCTATTTTACTACTACTAGTCTATTTTAAGACAACACCTTATAAATGTAGAAAAAAAATATTCAGAGTTTTGAACCCATAATTATTCCTAATTTTTAGTGTTTAGTGACCCACTTGTACAAGATATTTCTGAGCTTGATTTATTTAATTTTGATTGTATAGAAAATGTTTCTTTGCATTAAAATGCAATGAATATGTTAAACATAAAAAATCGTATTTATCATAAGATACAGCAAAGTTTTCCTAGGCTGAAAACATTTACTACCCTTTACATTAGCCATAATTGTAAAACAGTCACACAGCATTGAGCCACCTCTAGCAAATAAGGGATTAATGTTCTGCTAAGCTAATTTTATTGCCAAATTCATGGCATGGAAAATAAATAAAATAAGTAATAGCTTATCTCCCTGCGCCCAGTGGCATGTGGACAAAATGCCTTTGAGGTGACAACTGGATGGGGGGAATTACATACCTGCTGGGAGGTTATGTCCGATCTGTGATTCTCTGCAGGACAACTGAGTGGGAAGTAGGGAGATTTTAATGAAAAATAAACCATAGAAAGGCTATTAAAAGGTGTAATAATTAAAGGATATGGGGCACATCCTGGATTTAATTTCAGTTTAAACAGAAATGGGACTTAGGATCACTGAAAAGTCTTTTATGGTGGGTCAGATGTATGAAAATTTCAAATCTCACAACCCACTCTTTGGCTATACTAGGCCGCTTTCAGTATATAAACATAATACATACACACACTTAAACATAATACGTATAAAATGTGACATATGATTTTTAGAGCACTTTATTATTGCCCGTCTCTGTTACAACCACAATTATGTTATTGGTGCAAAATACTCCAGCACACTGACATACATAAGACAGCAGTATGAATGACGTTTATTATATCAGCCCCACAGAGTCTTTCATTTGCTTTCCATCAGTCATTGCAGCGTACATTACTTTGTTCTGACCAAAACATCATGTACAAGGAGGAAGCATTATTTTCTCAAAAATGCTTCTCTTCTCTTAGTTGTCTGTGCTGAGAGAAATTTTACAACAAAAACATCTAGGAACAGAGAAAAATAAACCCAAACCACACAATTTTATATATACCACATACTTTTTTTTGTCCAATGTGTTTCTGTAATTCTTAAGTCAGCTAATGCTAGAAAAGGAATGATAGCTAATTATTGTGCTAATTAAAATGAATATCAGCAGAGGGATCACAGGCTGACCTCACCCTAATATTCATGGTACATTAAAAACATTGCCTAATTCCAGTATTCTGTAGCTACAGTTTTGGCAGATGATGCCCCCATTTTTTTAACACTGTACAAGTTTTGTAAGAATATAAGTCATGAGCCTGTGGGAATAAAAATACTGACTTATTTTAAAATGCAGAATGCAACATTTGTTAGAAAAAAGGGAGTTGGTTGTAATTGTCAGCGTTTACCTTTTCACTTTGCAAGAGATTATAAGGTTTAATAAAAAAAAAAAAAAACTCCCATTCCATGCCAGTAACCCTTCCTGAACAATAGAGATGCTGGGGAGCTTGTGCTTGTCAGAGAGTCTTGGGGGTCTCTCCTGTATCACCCTACCTCCAACATGGCAGGGTACATGAGCTGAGAATTAAAAGGCGGAGCAGTTTATTCAATGAAAAGTGGTGTTTGGTGCGCTTTAAATTGAGGACTGCTGCTGACATAAATGTAAAAACTATTTAAAAAAATGTAAAGATATAAAAGGAGGTATACAGCACTGTATACAACATGCATGTAATGCTGCGTTAAATATAAATAGGGCCATGGATAAATCCATGGGAAAAAACTGAGCTTACTTACTGACCAGTTCACAGACAACCAATTAAACCTGACTAAGGCCTCGTACACACTATCGGACATATCCGATGAAAACGGTCCGCGGACCATTTCCATCGGATATGTCCGATCGGGAGTTTGATCCGATGGCGTGTACACACCATCGGATCAAATTCCCCGCCGCTGGACGGCGCGGTGACGTGGCGGTGACGCGGCGGTGACGTTGACGCCGCCACGTCACCGCCACATCACCGCACCAGGAAGTTAAACACTTCCGTGCATGCGCCGAATCCATTCGGCGGCGGTGCGGTGGCGGTGGGGGACGACATGTCTGCTGGTAAGTGTACTAACCAGCAGACATGTCGGGCGGACAGATTCCCACCGGATAGATTTCAAAGCATGCTTTGAAATCTGTCGGGTGGAGAAATCTGTCCGCTAGCCCATACACACGAGCGGAGATGTCTGCTGAACCGGTCCATCGGACCGTTTTCAGCGGACATATCCCCTCGTGTGTACGAGGCCTAACAGTATGCGTTAAAAATAGGGTTTAGACCGCACGCATTTGCAAATGCATGCGTAAGCCACAGAGCCTTGCCACAGCACCCTGGTATCTGTGGTACCTAACACTAACTTTTTTTTGTTCAATATATTTTTATTAAATAAGAATAAGCAGTTGACAAACGAAAATCAAAGAGGTCAGCATGACCACATGGTACATGTCAGAGAATACACATACAAAAACAGTTAACAATTATACCGCTCAGGGGATGTACAAACCGGCTGTTAGCAGTATCGGGTCCGGGAGCCCCATGAACCCGCGACTTGCAGTACAGGGGAGAACTGAGCGGAGTGGGCGGCTGATCCTCAAAGCACGCCTCTCAAGAATATGAAATAAAACACGCTCATGAGAGGCGTTATTACCCACAATCAAAATAAATAACGAAAAGTACCAGAGGAAAGTGAGAGAGGAAGAGAGAAACAGGAAACAAAAGAGGGAAGGTGGGGGGGGGGGGATATCTTCCGCCTCTGTCTGCCAACCTGTGTCAGGAAAACAAAAGAAAAACAGCAAACAGACCCACAAGCTACTTATATATACATATCATATATACATATCTTATATATATATATCAGATGAACTGCAATATAAGTCGTCTGACGTGAAATGTGAAACGTGAAACCCCAGGTGACAAACACTCTTTACCCCTTGCGAGTCATCAGATCAGCATACGCTGAGGTGTATTTAAACCTAAACCAACCGGACCATATTTCAGAAATAAATCTGACTTGTTCCTTAATGAGTAGGTGAGATCCTCCATATGATAGATTCGGTCTACTTCCACCAGCCAAAGACGCAGTGTAGTCTGTTTCCAAAAGCGTGGAATTAGAGACTTTGCCGCGTTCAGTAAATGAGGTGTTATAGAATTTTTATATGCGCCGGGAGGTTCCGATGTGCAGTGCAATAAAATTACCCAGGGATCCCCAGTAGTTTCGTAACCTTGGATCTCCTTCATCCAGTGCAAAACTGCTGACCAAAACGGGCGGATGTATGTGCAATGCCACCAGATATGTGCGTGTGTCGCATTGTCCCCACAACCGCGCCAACAGAGCGGAGAGGCCTCTGGGAAAAGTGTGTGGAGGGCCATTGGGGTGTAGTGCCACCTTGTAAGTAATTTGTAATTAACCTCAGCAATTTTAGATGAGATGGATGATGTGTGTGCAAAAAATAAGATGGAATCTCTCTGGGAGGGCGACAGGTCCCTCTGCAGTTCCCTTTCTCAATTAATTAAACATTTTGGGGTACTCCTTGTGGACATGTTATACAGTGCTTTATAAAAAAAATGAGAGAGGCCTCTCCTCCTGTTGATCCTCGACAAAGGCACATTCTATTACATTCAGGTCATCTAAGCCCCTCAGGGGTTTCGGTAAAGAACTAACAAAAGCCGCTAGTTGACGATACTTCCAATGCATCAATGGAGTGATGAGGGATGGGTTCTCTAGATCTGTTAAGGGGATGGCACCCGAGGGAGATATCACATGATGAAGCAACGTGGCCGAACCCAGAGACCAAGGGCGTTGTGGGGGCCGTGTATTTCCAGGAGGGAAATAATCGTGCCCCGCTAACGGCTTCAGGGGAGAATTATGCAACCATCCATATGTTTTGCCTAACCTGTCCCAAATCATCAAAGTGGAGTATGTCAAGGGCGATGTCGTGCTAGACAAGGATCTGAATTTGCGTGGAATCCAGATTTGAGTATATGGATCCATCCCGCACAAATCCGCCTCAAGGGACACCCACAGCTTAGAATTAACATGGTATCTCCAATCAGAAATCCTAGTGAGGACCGTGGCTAGGAAGTATCGTTTAACATCGGGCAGTGCCAGTCCCCCCTCCTTCTTAGGCCTAGTCAGTAAAGATCTTGCAACCCTGGGCCGTCTCTTGTTCCAGACAAATCTACCAAACAGTGATCTTAATAGTGTAAATTAACCCACAGGAATTCTGTAAGGGATCATTTAAAACAAAAACAATAGTCTGGGCAACACATTCATTTTAAGAATGCTTACCCTACCTAACCATGAGTGAGCAAGCTGCGACCATCTCTGTAAATCAGACCTAATTACATTTAATAAAGTTATATAGTTAGTGCAGAATAGGGATGCAGGATTAGGCGTAAGGAAAATACCTAAATATTTCATTGCTTTGGACTGCCAACTAAAGGGGAAAGACGTTTTCAGACTAGGCACAGTCCGGGGGAAGACAAAATTTCGTATTTATTTAGGTTTATCGTAAAATTGGAAACCGCTCCATAAGCTTCAAACGCGGCCATAAGAACCGGAAGTGTCGGACGCTGCACATAAAACAAAATATCGTCCGCATATGCAGCGTATTTATGTTCGTGTTTACCAATCGTAATCCCGTGGATGTCCGGGTTGTGCCTAATCGAAGATAGAAAGGGTTTAAGAGAAAGGGCGAATAAAATGGGCGAAAGGGGGCAGCCCTGGCGCGTACCGTTGTGGAGTGTAAAAGAGTCGCTCAACACACCATTGACCCGTAGTTGGGCCGTGGGGGAGTCGTAGAGAGCCGAGATACGGGACCTAAGGGAGGGGCCGATACCCAAATGGGCAAGCGTAGCCATAAGAAACTCTCAGTCCACCCTATCGAACGCTTTTTCAGCATCAGTCGACAGCAAAAGAGTGGGCTGGGAGGATCTCCTAACATGTGCAATTAGGGAAAGTGTGCGGAGGGAATTATCCCGTGCCTCCCTGCCAGGAATAAAACCCGTCTGGTCTCTGGACACCCACTTCGGGACAAGAGGGAGGAGCCTATTCGCTATAACTTTGGAATACAACTTAGCGTCTAAATTCAAAAGAGAAATGGGGCGGTAGCTCCCACAACAACACGGATCCTTCCCCGGTTTGGGAGGACCGTAATGTGTGCGTGGAGTATTTCCGGGCGAAGGGAGCCACCCTCAGGGATCGAGTTGGCGTACCTAGTTAGCCGAGGGAGCAGAAGATCAGAAAAGGCTCTATAGTAGGCGACCGTGAAGCCATCAGGGCCAGATGCCTTACCATTGGCCATAGCTTTTAGTGCAACCCGTAGTTCAGACGTGGTGAACTCCCCCTCCAGAACTTCCAAGGTGTCTGCAGGAAGTGAAGGTAGATTGGCTTGTTGCAAATAATTCTGAATAAGTTGCGCCCTGGCGTCCTTATCTACCACTGAATGTTGAACATGGTATAAAGCTTGGTAGAACGATCTAAATACCTTAGCTATGGCAGATGTCTCATAGACCAGGGTATCCGAAGAGGATTTGATCTTAGCGACGAAGGCGGCCGATTTTCTCTGTTGCAGTGAGCGAGCCAACAGCCGACCCAGCTTGTTGCCCCATTCATGCCAACTCTGAGCTACCGTTCGTGACCAGTGTTTCTGATCCAGGTGAAAGAGTTCCTTCAGTTCCTCTCTCTTCTGGGTCAAGGTTTGAAGAATAGAGGGCTGAAGGCCAACCTTATGTTGGCGTTCCAAGGTCTCAATGTCTTTTAGCAATTTTGATTGCAATCGGGTGCGTTCTTTTTTTTTTCCGGGAGCCCAACTCAATAAACTGGCCCCTGACAAAAGCCTTATGGGCTTCCCAGAGCGTACCAGGTGAAATCTCAGGGGTAGTATTCACGTCAAAAAACTGAGTCAAAGCGTCTGTAATCATCTTTTTGTCTATATCCTCCAATAGTAAATTATCATTAAGTTTCCAGTTGGCTTGACGGATAGGCACAGAGGGAACATGCAGGGAGAGTGTAATTGGAGCATGGTCCGATAAGGGAGAAGTCGCAATCGCTGCACTCTTAACCATGGAAAGATGATGATGGCTTATCAGGAAATAATCAATCCTAGAATATGAAAAGTGGACCTGCGAAAAATGAGTGTAATCCTTTACCCGTGGATGTGCAATCCTCCAAATGTCCATCAGTTGGGACTCGTGTAAACGTTTGCGAATGTACACCAGCCGCCTCCACGGAATGCTGGAACCCCCCACCGACGTATTGATGGGCGGGTCCAGCGGGACATTAAAGTCTTCTGCGAGGAGAACACACCCACGTGCAAAGTCCATCAGCCTCCTAAGGGTACATGATATAAAAGTAGCCTGATCCCAGTTAGGTGCATATAGGGTCGCTATCGTACAGGGCATAGTGCCCAGGGTGCCTCTAAGGAACAAGAAACGGCCCAAGGGATCACCAAGCATCTTCTCTAACACAAATGAAGTGTCCCTGCGAAACCCTATAGCCACTCCTTTTGCCTTGTGTACATCAGACAGGCCATAGTACCATACAGGGTATTGTGTGGAGAAGAGTTTCACTGATGTTGTGTGTGTAAGAAGGGTCTCCTGAAGGAGAACAATGTCCCCCTTCAGTCGAGCCAATTCTCTATACAACTGATGCCTCTTACCTGGGGCATGCAAGCCTTGCACGTTAAAGGAAACCAGATTCACCATAGCCATGGGGGTCCGTAGAAGGGAGTCCAGGTGACAGTCCAGAGGCGGAGCGGGGCACAGAGGGCAGGTAGAGCAAGGAAATAGGGACAGAAAGAGGGAGGGAAAAAAAAATAGAAAAAAAAAATATAGGATTAATACAAAGAAAAAAAACAGCAAAAACCATCACATTACCCCCCGTGGGGGCAAAACAAGTACTCGCACGCATATACCTGCAGTGCTGGGAAGGGGCGCGCGTGAGAGCCCCCGCCCCCACGCAGACCACTCTGGAGAAGTGGCAGCGTAGAGACGCGAGTCCCCATGGCACCCCAAAAGGGTGGGGGACGCCATCTCGCAGGCATCAGGCAGCGGGTGTCGTGGGAAGATCGAGACCACTGCCCCTCCGCCGCGGTGCCGACACAGTGCACATAACATAAAAAAAAAAAAGAAAAACATAAAACTGAAAAACAAAAAACAAGCTTAGGACACATTAGGCAAACTAACACGTGCTCCGTAAAAAGAACAAGTCAGAGAAACCCTGTGACTAAAACACGAAAGGAGCACAGTAGAGCAGGACATCTAGCGTTCAAACAGCAAATATGGGAGATCATATGTGGTAGTCTCTATCTCCCTGACGCGCCATTTTAGGCCCAGAGTCTCACACAAGACACGCAAGGCGAAAGAAGCGACCCCATACTGTAGTGGAAACAGAGTACGGGAGTAGAACAGACTCCACGGGACCCCCGCTTACACAAAAACTGCAAAAAACAAAAAGTAAAAGGACAAAAGTGCAAAAAAGTTGAGCGGAAAAGTGACCAAACAGACCAACATCCAGCGCAGTTATCCCAGTGATGATGCACTAGGCCCCCGCGACTAATCAGTCTATCGGGGGAGAGGAAACAGGGGTGGGAGCGTGCTGCTTGCGGCCTACTTTCTGCCAGTGTTGATCCGATGGGCCTGGGAGGTCGGAAACAGCCGACTTGCCATCCTTGTTGGCGATCAGGGCAGCAGGGAAGCCCCATCTGTATGGTATGGAAATCTCCCGTAGCTTAGCCGTCATCGGTCGCAGGGCCCTGCGACGATCCAAAGTCTCCTTAGCAAGATCAGGGAAAAGGGAAAGAGGCGCACCATCAAAATCTATGGTACGCTGGTCTCGGGCCTTGTGCAAGATACGCTCTTTTTCTTCATAATAGTGCACACGGCAGATGACATCTCTCGGTGTATCAGAAGGCAGGGCTCGGGGGAGCAAGGCCCTGTGGACCCGATCAATCTTAAGCAGCTTATCCGCCGCCAGTCCCAAGAGACCATTAAACACCCCACGAACGGAGGGTAGGAGGTCGTCATCTCCAATCGCTTCTGGGAGGCCCCGTATGCGAATGTTATTCCTCCGGTTACGATTCTCCTGGTCCTCGATCTTATAGAGGGCCATCCTGTGGGCAAAGGTAAGCTTACGGGTGGCGGCCTGTAGGTTCCTGATGGCGACCACGTGGCGGTCCAATCGAAGCTCAGTTTCCTCTACACAGCCCAACACCTGAGAGAGGTCCGCCCGCACAGCAGATAACTCCTTCTTTATGGATCTCTCCAGACCCTGGAACAGGGAAGTCAGCTCCGCTTTAGTGGGTAAGTCATCCACACGTATCGCCGACCGGCGAGATGGACTGCTCACCCCTTCTGAACAGCCCGACGAGGCCGGTGAGTGCCGTCTCTCCGTCCTGCAGCGGGAGGCGGAGCCAGCGCCAACTCCAACACCATGGGGAGAGCGGCCTAGGCCATCCAGATCCTCGTTTTCCTCCGGTTCCACGGCTAGGAAGCGTTTAATGGATCCCGAGTGCGCTCCCGCTTTGGGAAGGGACTTTCCCGTTTTCTTCCTTATGGACATCAAGAGGAATTTCCGCTGGAGCAATGAATTTCAAGCTAATAGTTATGTCGGCGCCGGAGCTCGAGGCAAACACGTCCTCACAGCAGCATGTCCAGACCACGCCCCACCTAACACTAACTTATACGTTTAATTGGTTGTCTGCGAGCTGGTCGGTAAGTAAGCTTGTTTTTTTTCCCATGGATTTATCCATGGCCCTGTTTATATCTGTGTCCCCACAGTGGAGGCACATGCATTCTGATGAATAGGTCAGGGCAGGTGGACTGAAGAGGAGCCCACCCCTTCTTAAAAGGTACAGGAGCACACTGAGCACCCAGCAAGTAGCTCAATGGCTGCAAATTGTCAGTGCGTTGCCTGACCAATACACACGACGGTGATACAAAAAAGATGCCACTGCCCCCCATCTATAGCTGGCCATCGCAGTAAACAGCATTCGAAGGCTACATGAGATATAAACAGGGCCATGGATAAATCCATGGGAAAAAAACAAACTTACTTACCGACCAGCTCGCAGACAACCAATTAAACTTATAAGTTAGTGTTAGGTACAACAGATACCAGGGTGTCGTGAAGAGGCTCTGTGGCTTACGCATGCATTTGCAAATGCGTGCAGACTAAACCCCTGTTTTTAATGCATACCGTTAGACAGGATTAATTGGTTGTCTGTCAGCTGGTAGGTAAGTAAGCTTGTTTTTTTCCCATGCATTTATCCATGGCCATATTTATATCTCAGGTAGCCTTCCAACGCTGCTTACTGTGCACTTCACTAACACACTACACTGACACGACACTATACTCAAACTATACTGTTACAATATACTGACACACTACACTATACTCACACTACACTAACACTGCACTGACCCACTACACTGATGCTACACTATGCTCACACTGTACTTACACTATACTCAGAGTCACAATAACACACTAACTCACTAGTAGCAAACAGAGCCCTGCTCTATCTATCTCCACTATAACAACACACGGCAAAAGGTTCCTGTGGGACAGAACCTTTGATAGTGTGGGGTGGGACTATAAGCACTGAGCCATGATTAGGAAAAGTCATCACGACTTTGTCCAATCATGGCTCTGACTGTGCGGTCAGGTGCATTGCTTCATCCAATTATGGCCCTAGAATAGACTGTGCAGCATGTAGTACATTGTAGGGTGCTCGGCGGGTGAACATCCCGCTGAGTGACCCGCAAATTTGGGTGTTCCCCAAAGCGGGCAAACAGGTGATATTCAGAACAAACTTTTACTCATCTCAAACTATTAGGGAATTCATTTTTCACATATTTTTCATCACCTCCAGCTACCTGGCTGCCTGTGTAATGTAAATTGAATTCAGACTAGTTTCTAAGGATTTTTCATTGTGGCTTGTGCTAATTGACCCTGTATTGTGTGAAGGTCTATTGATGATAATGTGTATTGGAAGTTAACAGACTGCCTACAGGTCAGGTGTATGAGTCATCAGCTGTAGTTTATTAGCTCATGTAAATTAGGTCAGGAGCCGAAGTCAGGATGTCTGTTAATAGCACTCGACTGCTGGGCTCTGATGAAGAGGTCCTTGTCGCCTCGAAACGCATAAGCCGGCAGTGACACACCTCTATCCCCCCTATTCTGGATTGTGGTTCGAGGGGTATCTACCACATCGTTGTTGATAAGCCTACTATGTCATTTCTTTTGTGAGTAGTTTTCCATTATTATTTTATTTTATTAAACTGTCAACGTTAACACACTAGGCTGGTGCGCCTTTCTTTCTCTTCTTTTTTCGTTGACAACACACTGTCCTGGTCTCCCAATCATCCTTTTGTCTTGTCACTCTGGCTGTCACATGTGCTTAAATGGTTATGCCCAGGGCCGGTTTAACATAGGGGCTATCGGAGCTGCAGCTCCATGCCCCTTCCTCATGATAGGCCCATTTGCCCCCCCAAAAAATCACAATAATAAAAAAAATTATCGACTTTGAGGGTTGTAAATTTGGGGGGTAGGTAGCTGAAGACCTACCCCACCACTGATCGAAATGTGGGGCTCCTATCATTTATGGTTCCGGAGATACGTGGCTGCTTGCGCAGCCTGTCAGAAGCTACATACAGAACGGCCAGTTTAAATACAAGCCGACTGAGAGGATGAGCTCACAGTGCTTATAATAATTATTTGTATATAACGTATGGTAATTAACCCCTTGCCACCCAGGCCAATTCTGACACTTCTCTCCTACATGTAAAAATCATCTTTTTTTTTGCTAGAAAACTACTCAGAACCCTCAAACATTATATATATTGTTTTAGCAGACACCCTATGGAATAAGATGGTGGTCTTTGCAACTTTTTTGTCATACCCTCTACACGCCTCTCCTGTACATACAGCTCACTGTCATACCGTCCACACTCCTCTTCTATACATAGTTCCCACTGTCATACCCTCTACACTTCTCTCCTATACAGAGTGCCCACTGTCATACCCTTCACACTCCTCTCCTGTACATAGTGCCCACTGTTAGACCCTCCACATTCCTCTCCTTCACCTACACATACTTCCCACTTTTATACCATCCATACTCCTCCCCTATGCCTCTTAACCACAAAAACAGTTATTTAAAATTATACTGAATATCCTCAATGTTACCAGCTCTAGAATAGGCACACTTTTGTTAGTTCAACTAAAGGAAATCTTCTCAGTCCTCATATTTGTTCTGCCCCATTATTAGTACTCATTTAATTTTGTGATTACTACTGTGATGTATAGAGGAACATAATGGATCTCAGCTACTCTAAATATAGCACTTGTAAAAAAAAAAAAAAACTGTCCCTGAAAATATTTTTTAAATGTTGGCAACTATGCACTTAGACATTTCTCAAGGGCCAAGGGTTAGTAGGGGGCCCCATGAGAGGCTCCTGGGATCATGTGATATTAAAGCAGTGGTAAACTTTGCTAACATTACTACTTTTTAGAGGCCCTGAGGTCAGTTATGCCACAATGTACAAGTATGCACAGCATATTAGCAAATTAGGGTACACTTAAATTGTCAGACAGAGGCTTCCAAGGGGCCCGGCACTTTTATCTTCACCTGGTCTTCCTTCTGGGTTCTGTGCTTTCAGTCATTTGCCTTGGCTGGGCTGCGTTGATGTCATTCCCACGCATGCTCATGCACATCCTCTCTCTCATCACCCCTTTCTCTCTCACTCTCCCTCCCTTACCCCTCACCTCATTTTTATCTATTTATTATTTAAAAAAGGCCCCACCCAAATCCTCAGCACCAGACCCATGATGTTCTTAACATGGGCCTGGTTATGCCGATGCCTACTGAGCACTATTATTAGGCTTCATTCGCATAAGGCGGAGTCCTTCGCTATGGAGTCTGCCAGCTCCCGCCAGCTCAGCGAAAGATCTCTCTGCTGATCTCCGCTAAGTTGACAGATGACAGGTCCCTCTCTGCTCACTGAGTGGGGAGGGGCTTGTCGAGCGCCTCTGGCTCCTATGGAGAGATCTGATGAAAATGGACAGCATATCCGTTTTCATCAGATCTCACCTGATCTGATCCCCCATGGATGGATGGCGACGTATCGCCATACGTCTGATTTTAGTGGATCGGATCGGGGCGGATGTCAGTGGACATGTCACTGCTGACATCCGACGCTCCATAGGCTTGCATGGAGCTGCCGTTCAGGTCCGCCGACAAAACTGACAGGCAGACCTGAACGGTCCGACCGCGTGAAAGGGGCCTTTACAATCAGGAATTCTGCCCTGCAGAAATGGATAGAAATGGGAAAAATTATATTTTCTAAAAACACAGGTTTGATACAAAGTGGTTGGTAAACTAGTCAAGGTCAAGGTTTACCTCTACTTTACTGTTAAATAATCTGGTGGCAATGCAAGGGTTACATTTTGAAAGCAGGATCGTTTTGTGTCTATTTAAGTGTGTCTTGTTTCTAATGTATCTCAGCAAACAAGTTAAAGTTTGATATGAAACACTTAAATATCAATTACAGATGTATTAGTACAAGCTCATATAATTACCTGCTGCATAATTAAATCATTACCTACTCCTGCCCTCTGCATACATTCCTACAGTTCTATTCCTGGCTCCTGTTTTCCTATTGCAAAGAAGGTACTGATTGCAGCTGATTGTACAGAGGAAAGGAAATGGTATGCATGTATTATGCTTCCTGTGAGTAGGTGTTTTTTTTTGCATGGAAAGTAAAAGCCAGGTGGGATCATTCCAATGAGTATTGGGGAATAGTTGGATAGGTTTTACTTTTTTATATTTCTATTGATTTGCACAACTCTTAAGAAGGAAATGGGAAATGTATACCATCACTGCTGCATTCTGCATGCAAAACAAGTGTCCACTGTTTTATATGGATCACCGGAGGGCAATAGGAAAGAACTTGTATGACATTTCTAATATGCGCAGAGTACCCAGCAGCACTTGGTGCACTAATGAGAAGAAACACTGCTCTTTAATCTGGACATGACACAGGAGAGAAGCAAAGATTGCTCTTATGTAACACCTCCAAGACTGCTGAATACTTAGTAGAAACTTAGTAGAAATAAAGTATAGCTTTTACGTTAGCTTATAAAATCCATGGTTTTCATTTCTAAAAAAAGACTTTGCCGGGGGGGAATAACATTACTGTACAATTTTACAACTGGTAAACCACAAGGTTGAGACATCTGACCACATAATATTCAACCCTAATAAGAACTCACATTAGTAAAGTATATGTACAAAATATATACAACATTACAGGAAAATAATATTAATAATAATATTCCTAAATGTGCACAGTAAATAGCTAGGGATTAATGAAATATTGTAAATATTGATCTGGTAGAAGTTGCAAGAAGAATACCCTTTTAAACTTTAAAAAATCGGGATTGACACCCTGCCTCATTCAAATAATTCTACTTGTACCGATAAACAAAAAACAGGCTCCAAAAGAACCAACGGCAAAACCTTTCTAGAGATTCGATTTTCTTCCACTTTCCTTATGTTCTCTAGTATTCAGAACATTACTGTATTTGTTTTTGGTGTGCAGTTTATATAATACTTAAAGCGTTAGAGCCCATTCACACTGGGACGACTTTGGATCCGACTTTAAGTCGACCCCAAGTCGCGCTGCATGAGAAAATCAATGTAAGTGAATGGAGCGGTCTTAATGCACACTACTGCAGTCACTCTGACTTCAGAAAAGGTTCCTGTACTACTTTAATCCAACTTTTAGGCAACTTGTAGGCAACTCGTACCCATTGATTTTAGTGGAAGTCACCTCAGAAGTCAGATCACTGTATTAACAGAAGCAACAATGCAGGAAGAAAACATACATTTCTCAGGCAAACCCCTCCCTCCCACAGAGCTGATTGTTGTTTGATTGGCCACTAGAAAGCCTCCTGTCCTTGAGTAAACTTGAAGTTGCCTTGTAAGTTGCCTCAGATGGCGCTGTGATTCATACTCAAGTCATGTCCAAGTTGCCTCCCAAAGTCGTGCTGAAAGTCGTGTTGCCCCTGTGTGAATGGAGTCTTAATAAAGGTTATTTATTTAATTAAAATAACAAACATGGTATACTTACCTGCACTGTGCAATGGTTTTGTACACATTGGCCGTGATCCTCCTTTTCTCAAGTCCCCTGCTGGTACTCCTGACTCCCCCCTTTCTGTGCCTGCCATATTAGCAAGCGCTTGCTTAAGGGGCAGATGTGTGGGCTTGCTCCAAAGCCGGTTTATAGCAAGCATTAGTAGAGGTCATGGTACAATGGATAATGGTGCAACGCAATCCCTCATTTTATATAATATGTCAGTGTCCAGATGAAGTGAATGTTGTTTTACGAAACGCGTTGAGTTCTAAGACTCTTACTGACTGTTCTCTGCTGTATATGTGTCATAGCTACATAGGACCTTTCAATGTATTTTATGCTATCTTGATAAGATTTATAATTATGTATTTCAATAAAAGTTTACTTTTTTTTTTTTTTTTCACTTTTGTTTGGTGCAACTCATGCTCAATATCTCATGGGAAAGCCTTAATCCTCACTGGATTTGATTGACAGCAGCAGGGGCCAATGACTCTCGCTACTGTCTCAATGTCCAGTGAGGAGAGACAGAGAGAGCAGGGATGCTGCTCTCGGTCACAGCACTGGATCAAGTTCAGGCTCTGGTAAGTATTTGGGAGGGGCTTAATGTAAAAGAAATTTAGCCTTTACAACCACTTCAACTGAGAAATGTTTCTCCCTGACACTAGATAAAAAACCGTTGGCAACCATTAGAACAACGTTTGCATTACAAAGTGGTATTAAACCCAACACCACTATTTCCCCTCTGTTTTCACCTGGTGGGGGTGGAGGGTAAAAAAGCGGCGCTTTACTGCCAATGCCCCAATGCCTTGGTGTGAAAGCAGCCTAAGGTAAAGTGGGGGTTACTGATATAAGGGGGAAACTTTTATATCAGTGTCCCTTGACATTATTGTATTCCCGCCCCCTTACATCAGTGACCCCCCTTAGACTGGCCTGGCGGTGCTGTCACTGACCTCTCAGGTTCATCGTACAGGGATCAGTCAGTCGGCTCCAGCTTGGTGGCTCTGGTTTGATTCTATAGTCTCCTTTTCACAGTCCAAACATGTCTGACTTCTCCCATGACCCCCATCCCGACAGCACTCCCACTCTTGACTCCTCTCCAGACTCCCTCACAGACTGCAGACATGATATAAGACAAGAGATGGTCAGAGGTTGCAGACATGATACAAGAGATGTTGCGAGACTGCAAAAATTATACAAGAGATCAATGCAGTCTCACCAGTGCCCATCAATTGCAGCCTACCACTGTGCCCATAATCACAGCTTCACTGTGCCCAGCAATGCACCCTCACTATGCCCATAATCGCAGCCTCACTGTGCCCATAATCGCAACCTCACTGTGCCCATAATCACAGCTTCATTGTGCCCATAATCACAGCCGCACTGTGCCCATAATTGCAGCCTCACTGTGCCCATCAATGCAGCCTGACTGTGTCCATAATCGCAGCCTCACTGTGCCCATAATCACAGCCTGACTGTGCCCATCAATGCAGCCTGACTGTGCCCATCAATGCAGCCTGACTGTGCCCATAATTGCAGCCTCGCTGTGCCTATGAATGCAGCCTCATCATTGACTGCCCTGGATGACACACACAGCGGGCTGTTAAAAGGTCCTGCACCCCTAGACTGGCTTGTGTGATAGGCGGAACACAGATGCAATCTACTATCACACAAGCCGGTCTAGGGGGGTGGGACCTTGTAACAGCGCCACCGACAACACACACAGACCCAGCTCCATGACACACTGTGTGTAAGACAAACAAGAAGAGGAGGCGGAAGCCTGGAGGGGAGCGCTGCAGCCTGCAGATCAAAGCGGCCCCAGGGCAGGCAGCCTACCGGGAGATTTCCTGGTAGGCCAGTCCGGCCCTGCCTGTCCCCACTGATATTTGCCCTTACCCTAGAATTACTGCTCAACATCATACAGTCAAATCCTAACATTGCAGGGTTTAAGGTAGGGATGATGGAACATAAGTTGTCGGCATATGCCGACGACATACTATTTTATGTTGCGGACCCATCGATTTCCCTTCCTAATATCATGGCGGAATTACAGAGATTCCACTCCCTCTCCAGTTTTAAAATCAACTATAGCAAGTTGTAGATTCTCCCCCTTACTATTCCCTCTGTGATGCGCTCCCAACTGCAAGCTTCCTTTTTCTTCACATGGTGTAGTTCATCCTTAAAATATTTGGGCATTACCTCCCAGCTATATTCACACAGTTATATACCTGTAAGGGGCCTTTCACACAGACGGATAGAATGGTGCTTTTAGCTGCGGATTTTAGCGCAGCTAGAAGCACACAATGCTTTCCTATGACATCATTCACACACTACGGTTACCTGCGTTTCCCCCCCCCCCCCCCGCGGTTTTGTGTGGATAGAAAAAAATAGAACTGGATGCATCCAGCTGAGAAATCCCGCAGCTATCGGCACATAACCGCAGGTAATCGCAATGCACTGTCAGCTGCGTTTGGTATGAATCTTGAGGGGGAACTCCATGCCAAATTTCAAATAAAAAACCGGCATGGGTTCCCCCTACAGGAGCATACCAGGCCCATGGGTCTGCTATGGATTTTAAGGAGACACCCCGTACGCCGAAAAAACGTTGTGGGGTTCCCCCCAGATCCATACCAGACCCGTATCCAAGCAGCAGCCCGGCCGGTCAGGAAAGTTGTGGGGACGAGCGAGCGCCCCCCCTCCTTAACCGTGCCAGGCCGCATACCCTCAACATGGGGGGGTAAGTGCTTTGGGGCAGGGGGGCGCCTCTTATGACGTCACAGTCCCAGAATGCTCCGGGTGGTACTGGAGCATTCTGGGACTGTGACGACATAAGAGGCCTATATATCGGTGTGAGCCGCGCACCCAGCATAACAATGGGAGGAAGCGACGCGTCAACATCGAAGAAGAGAAGAAGAAGGCAACAGAAGCCCGGGCACCACCCGCCGAAGATGTTGAAGAAGAAGCCCGGGAGAGGGGCCGCTGTAAAAGAGCTAAAGAAGAAAGCGCCCCCCCCCCGGCAGAAGAGAACCAGACGGCAGTGAAGACACCCCCCCAGAAGACATCGAAGAAGCAGGCCCCCCCTCGTAAAAGAGCTAAAGAAGAGAGGGGGGCACCGGAGCTGACTAATAAATTACTTTAATAACTCTGTGTAGTGTTTTTTTTTTACTTTTTTTTTCCGCCAGGTGAATGGGTAGGTGTACAATGTACCCCATACTCATTCACCTAGGTATTAGACTGGCAACATCACACTACCACTAAATCCTGGGTTCCCCTTGAGAAATGTTTAGCTGGCCATAACTTGTCTCATGCTTCATGGCTTCCACGGGATTGCCGAGGCCTTTCAGACTTTTTGTCCCCTGTCTCTGTCCACGTGTTGAGGTTGTGGGACACATTAAATTCACAGCGACTGCTGTCGCCGCCTGTGTCCCCACTTGCACCCCTGAGAAGCATCCCCTGGTTCATTCCAGGGGAACACCTCTCCTACTTCTGCATGTAGGCAAGGGATGAAGAGACATGGTGCGGAGGGTTTATACATAAGCAAGGCCCAGTCTTGTTGGACTGGCTCTGTTCTCAATTCGTCCGATTCCCAATGGTTGAGTGGAGCTACAGACAATTGCATGGCTTTGTCCAAAGTTTGCCTTATACCATCCGACCCCCTTCCTCCGTTCGAAAAGCTGTGCATGTCTGCAGACCCTGTTCCTCAATCTATTTCTGTGCTCTATAAGATGTTTCAGTCTGTGGAGTCCCGGAGTAAGCCAGTGTATGTTCGAGAATGGGAGAGAGACCTGCAGCATACATTTAAAGAGATTCAATTGGATCATTTATATTATCTTAAGAGTTCTGTGGACACAAAGATGCAAGAAAATAGCTTTAAGCTATTGACCCGATGTTACAGTTCCGGGCGATTTGACCAAAATGTATCCGATAGCTTCTGATGTCTGTTGAAGAAACTGTGGACTTCAGGGTACCAACCTTAATATATGGTGGGAGTGCCCGAGGCTTAGGCCCTTCTGGCAAGATGTCAGAACCCAGATAAAAGTTATCTTAGATATTGATATGCATGACTTCCCATTAGAGTTTCTACTTCACATACTATTCAATCTTCTTAGCACCTACCATAAATCAGTTCTGCTACACCTTTTAAATGTTGCCGGGCGCCTGATTCCCATACATTGGAAGTCACCTCATGTTCCTGGCCGATCTGACTGGGTCCGCCTGGTCAATACTATTATGGCGGCGGAGGAGTGGGTAGCAAAGTGCAAGGACAGATATGACAAGTTCTAGGGGATGAGACCTACATGCTATAGACCCTAATTTCTTTATGCCAATACAATTTTTTAATTGCAGATATAGTGCTGAGTGTTTGTGTTCCCTCTCCCACCTTCTTTAACCCTCATTCCCTTCTTATTCTTGATCATAATGGGTGCATTGTTCACAGTGTTTATGATACTTGAGTACGCAATCCTGGCTTGGTACACTGGTTTGAAAGCACACCTCCCCCTGTTGTCTGGGTATAAAATGATGAAGTCATATGATGTTGGCAACTGTATGTATCAAAGAACCTCCTGACACTAGTGGTCCAGTGCCCCTATTTCTTGTATGCCCCTTCTTTCACTTATTGTATCCCTTTTATTTTTCTCAATGTATGTTATATTAAAAATGTAAAATAAAGATTATAAAAAATAAAGTAACTAATGCAGCCATCACATCTAAGAATTGGTAAGCTGTAATATAATAAGTGTTTTGGGTTTAATACTGCTTTAAGAGGCCACATCTATAGATTTCAGTATCAGAGAGCCAAATAATACATGTTTTAGCAGGAGAGGTTATAGCAAGTAGTAGTATAGGGGTTTACCTCATCTAAATGTAATGGAAGGATTTTAAGTTAACATATGGAATAACTTTGTATCTAAATCAAGTCAGTAATTAGTTTAATCTGTGCTGTATTACCATAATGAAATACCGTACATAATAATGCACATTTTCTGAAAGTTGTTTTAGATTTCACAATAATTATAAAAAAGGTGTGTGCTTCTTATTGCATATTACATTTTTTAAATATTTTTTTAATATGTTTTAGGGGCCCCATTAGGGGCCTTTGGTGAAATATCAGGGGTCTAAACAAGGGGAATCTGCACCACTCAGGGTGATTAGGGTGTGCCCAGGCACACCTGTCACACCCTGTGCGCACGCCTATGTATTGCGCAATACCAAATGCTATAATTTATTCCTGAAGGTCCATGTAACACATTACTACACTGCAACGCTGCTTTGCTTGCTAAATGTTTTCCAGGACCTTTTTCAACCTCTCTGCCCAAGAGCAACCCTTGATATTATTTTGAGGTCTCAGGGTAAGCCTGCTAAACATCATATATCTATGTTTTTATTGTATCATCGTGTAGCCGCTGGTTGTTTTTGAGCTGGCGTATTAAGTTACCTTGTAGTATGTCTAGGGGTAGTAGCAGTGAGTAGTAGTGAGCGAATGTCCAGTCATCCAATGTTTTTTTTTAAATGCTTTATTCCAATGCACAACACGGCCAACATCAACATGTAGTAGGATAGGAAAGGTTGATGAAGCAGAAGAACAAGTGCGGTATCAGGCCCTGGATGATGATGAAAGCAAGCCTGCATTTAGTAGCAATGTAACAAACATCGCCACTCTAGCCAGAGTGGGTGACGTGCCACCGGACAGACTTCTGCCACAAGCCTGGCAGCCGAAATGTCACTTTAGGTTGCTGGGAGGAACAGGCCTCTGCCACAGGCCTGGCTCGGGCCTCTGCCACAGGCCTAGTACTTCAGTTCTCAAATGAACGGATTAAGCAAATCCTCCCAGTAAATGCAATGAAAGAGTCACCGGTTGACAGCTGCCATGTACCTGTCAAGGCCTTGGTGACCGGATCCCCGATGGTTCGTTCAAGTCTCCTGGACAACCTGCTTTTGGGTTCTCCCTGACCCGATCCCCCACCGTTCAGCCCTCAGCTTAGGATCCTCTCAATAAAGTTGGGGACCCAGTAAGTCACTGGGGTCCCTCTCAACATCAGGATGGAACTCCGCGCAGCATGCGATTCCAGCCGGATGGGCCATGCAAAGAAGAGAGCCCACGCCACCTCGAATCCTGGCGTCCATCACAAATATTCCCCTCCAGCATGCCCTGCGAGATCCAACTCCTCTAATTGGCTGCTGGGGAAATTCTTAAAACATGTTATACACAAAATTATGGCATACCTATAATATTTGATAACCAGGGAAATTTATTTTACAACACTGCTTTGCCAATAAGGTTATTAAAACTGTAACGGTGTCCCTTTACAGTAGTTGTCGATATCAAAGTGTACCCTTACATTTGGGGTCAGTGGAGAACCGGCCACTTACATTGGTTGTCATTGTAGGTGGGAGATCCGCCTATCATTGCTTATTGCTCAAGGAACCCCTAACAACCTCTGAAGGAACCCTGGTTGAGAAAGCCTGGTCTCTGCATTTTTCTATTGGAAGCTCTCGCCAAGGACTGATTCCTTGGCCTGCTATGACTCTAAAGCTGCCCATAAATGTGGTAACTTTTAGGCAGTTGTAATCACTTTTGACCAGGGATCAAACATATGATTGAAAGTGATTGCCTGTATGCAAGTGATCTATCACTTAAACTGGATTGGACTATAAGTGACAGCAAGTTAGGAGTTTGAGATAAGCTACCATAGTCTCCTCACAGCAATTCCCTCTGCCTGCAGCTGCCACTCATCCATTCTGTTTTCCTGACCTAGGCATTGGTGGTTGCCAGGTAATGAGTCCTGCATTGTCAGCAATGTCCCTCCGCTCTCACTAGACGACAGCAGGAGGTGTCCTTGTTGCTAGACTGTGGTCAGCTTCATTTGCCAAGCCTCCTTTCCTCTTTCCATTGGTTGGTGGCTTTCTGGCACTATTTTAACATGAGCTCTCTCACCCTCTGGGTTTACCGAGAAGCATGCCAATTCTGTGAACATAGCATGTCTTGAGGGCATACAAGCCTTAAGGGACAGGTGGCTGCTTTAGGTAAATCCACCCTTATGTCTTTCATGTCTCTCTATTTTCCCCCCGACAGGACACAAAATGGTAAAATCTTACACAGCTCGATTAGGTTTATTGAAAAAACTTGATAATAGAAAATAAACGACAGCATTTTTGTTGAAGCTTATCAGATTTTTCTGCCGGGTTCAATGTAGGCAATCTTGTTTCCATTACCCATTCAGTGGGTTGAAATTACAAATTTTATTCTAGATGGGCTAACAAAGTATTGGTCTGCTACAAAGGGCAGAGTGGTCTTTAGGAGTGGTAAAGGAGGTCTTCAGGAGAGATAAAGCTAAACGTCCTATAGGATCAAATCTGAACAGAAAATTAAAGTCAACGTTGTCATAAATCTAATTTTATTTTATTATGATTTTTTACTATGTTGTCTTAAAGTGGATGTAATCTGTTAATTTTCACTGACCATTAAAAGAGGATTTCTCAGATCTGGATTAACTCTGTGGCAAGACCGGGCACAGATGATAGGAAATCTTATACTCTACATTGTGACATAAAAAAAATAATAATATTTTTTTGGGTTTACATCCACTTTAAATCATTTTTACTATGGTGAGGTGAAGGTTGCCTCTGTGGAATTTCTATTAATAAATATTTTCTAATTTGTAATATTTACACTGCTGTTTGTTTCCTTTTGGAGTTACTTTTTTCTTAGTATTCTTATATCTAAGTCCACCTTCTCTTCCAAGCTTGTTACCTAACTCAAGGATCCCCCACCCCTTAATAGGGGTGAGTCAGTGATTCTTCACATTATTTATATACATTTCAAGTGTTGATTCTCCCCTTTTTTTACCACTTGCTTACTGGGCACATAAACCCCCTTCGTGCCCAGGCGAAATTTCAGCTTCCGGCACTGCGTGGCTTTAACTGACAATTGCGCGGTCGTGCGACATGGCACCCAAACAAAATTGGCGTCCTTTTTTTCCCCACAAATAGAGCTTTCTTTTGGTGGTATTTGATCGCCCGTGCGGTTTTTATTTTTTGCGTTATAATGAAAAAAAAGCGACAATTTAAAAAAATATATATATTTTTTACTTGTTGCTATAATAAATATCCCATTTTTTTTTTTTTTTTTATATATTTTTTTCTCAGTTAAGGCCGATACGTATTCTTCTACGTATTTTTGTAAAAAAAAAAAAAAAAAAAAATCACAATAAGTGACTGCTTTGCGCAAAGTTATAGCACCTACAAAATAGGGGACATAATTATGATTTTTTTTTTTATATTTTTTTTTTACTAGTAATTGCGGCGATCTGCGATTTTTATTGGGACTGCGATATTGCGACGGACACTTTTGACACATTTTTGGCGCCATTCACATGCGACCAGTGCTATAAAAATGCACTAATTACTGTATAAATGTGACTGGCATTGAAGGGGTTAACACTAGGGGGTGAGGAAGGGGTTAAATGTATTGCCTGGGTGTGTTCTGACTGTGTGGGGGGAGGGGGTGACTGGGGGAGGTGATCGATGCTGTCTCCCTATGTACAAGGGAAACAGCATCTGTCACCTCACTGACAGGACGTAAAGCTCTGTGTTTACACTCAGAGCTCCACGTCCCTGCTCTCTCACCGACGATCGCGTGTACCTGACGGACATCGCGGCCGCCGGGTACACGCATCGGATCCTCGGTGATGCGTCGGGACTGTTTTTCCCCGCCGCGCGCCACCCTGTGGCGCGCGCGGGGAATTACAAGCAAATCACGTCCAAAGACGTGACCCCGGCGCCTCAGGTCCGCGCTGTTCACGTATTCTGTTAATAGCGCGGACCTGAAGTGGTTAAACATACTCATAGAAAATTAAAGCACCCTCAAAAAAATGGGGGTTAGTTTTAGGACTGACAAGTCCATTATTAGGAACAATACTAAACCAAAAAGCAGCCTCAGGTATGGACAGGAAAAAGAGAAGCTACAAAGGAAAATTGATTCATGAGCTTTAACAATAAAATGTCTGAACTTTGCATGGGATGAGTAACCAGAAGAAACTTCTAGATATAACTGATAAATGCAAGGTGGATATACAAGAAATAAGGATTGGTGAATGGGTAGAAGAGATAAAAAAATATACACATTTCTTAGCTGTGACCCAAATAGGATTGTCTTTGGATTTGGTTAACTGCGATGCACTCAGCTGGTCTGATACTACTTCTTCAGGAATTGTATAAATAAAATAAGCAGTATACAGTGAAACCTCGGATTGCAAAGGAATTTTTTTTTCTTAGCTTAGTGAATAAGCTGAAACTTTGACACAAAGAGGCAAAACACAGGTTTGCTTTAACATGCATGTATTCTTGAGTGTGGCTTGGGGTTCATTTTCATTACCATTAGCGGTAACCCAGAGCCACACTCGGGTTTGCATTGCAGAATCCTTGTACAGGTAACTTACCTTGTCCTCAGGGTCCTGCAATGTCCCCCCACTGTGTCCTCCCCCGGATGCTTTCTTTTTCCGACTCCGTTCCCTGTGAGCGTCACAAAATGAGTGTTTCGCAATACGAGCACTTTATTTCTAAAAACTCGGTTTGCGAGTGTTGTCTCGCAACACAAGCAGGATTCAGGCCAAAGTGGTGTGCAGAACCGCTTTTGGCCTGAAGTGGGGGGACGCCGGAGGCGAACGGCGCACATCGCAGCCGATCGTCCCCATTTGGAAATGCACAGAAAGGCCCCGAGGACAGTTTGGCTGACCTCGGCAAACCTCGGAAAGGCTCATGAATGGAGCCTTTCCGAGGTTTGCCAACGTCAGCCAAACTGTCCTCGGGCCTTTCCCACCTTTTCAAAGGCTCTCTGGCACCCCCCACCTCTGGACACATGCGGTATTGCATGCCATTGAAGTCAATGCGGAACAAATAATTTTTGTTTCCATTGACTTCAATGGGGAAACTCGCTTTGATATGCGAGTACTTTGGATTACGAGCATTCTCCTGGAACGGATTATGCTCGTAATCCAAGGTTTCACTGTACTTTATAATATTCATATGATTAAACTTCGGCTGAAGGCAAATATTCAGAGGGTAAAAATGGTTCTGAGAGTCTAGACCACAGGTGTCAAACACAAGGCCCTGGGCCGAATCTGGCCCTCCAGGCCATTTCATCTGGCCCTCACACCACTCTTGCAGCTGTGACAACTTCCTTGTTCCTGCCCCCACCTTGTCTCACCAGTCCGCAGCAGGGAGGAGGACAGATCTCCTCTGCCAGATCCTGCCCTGCTGCAGAGAGGCTCATGTCTGTCCCCCTCCCCATCTCAGCAGTTGGCAGCAGAGAGGAGGCCAGAACTCCTTCTATTGATCCTGTGCCTCCTACAGATCACCTCTCCTGATCTCGCAATTCAGCAGGCTCCAACCCTCCTTTGGTCCTTCTCCAGACCCTGTACTTTTTGCTTCACAGCTCCACCCCCAGCTTCCTCCCATAAGCAGCACAAGGTAATGGGGGTGAACTGTGATGTAAGAGAGGGTGGAGGATTCTTGACTTCTGATGTTGGGGGGCTCTTAACATCTGTTGTTAGGGGGTGTGCGGTGTGATGGACATCCAGTTCTACAGATAGAACTGGCCCTTTGAGGACAACTATATTGCTGATGCGGCCCACAATGAAATTTAGTTTGACACCCCTGGTCTAGACTATCGTGACATGCTAAACAAAAAGATTTACAATAAGTTACTAGGCATAATTATGACAATTATAGGGGATCTTAATCCCGATTCCCCAGGTTAGCAGACAAGGAGGGTCATCTGCTAAAAGCAAATAAGCTGATCACTCTGCATGGGAATTTGCACTTTGCAAAGGATTTTTTTTATCTTAGCTTAGTGAATAAGCTGAAACTCTGGGGGATTAAAGCTAACTTATTGCTTTGACACAAAGAGGCAAAACACATGTTTGCTTTAACGTGCCTGGCGGTATTCTCGAGTGTGGCTTGGGGTTAATTTTCATTACCATTAGCGGTAACCCCGAGCCACACTTGGGTTTGCATTGCAGAATCCTGGTACAGGTAACTTACCTTGTCCTCAGGATCCTGCAATGTCCCCCCACTGTGTCCTCCCCCCGATGCTCAGTGTTCCGGCTCCTTTCCCTGTGAGCGTCACAACGCATGGGGCGGAGCCCTGCGGCAAAATAAAAAAGTACAAAAAACATAACATTTACAGTACACTGTAATCTGTAAGATTACATTACTGTATCGAATCATGTCACCTCCCTTTTGTCCCTAGTGCTTTGTCCAGTGCCCTGACTGCACTTTTATATTATATATACTGCTCTTTCTGCCTGGAAACTTGAAAATGTCCATGGCATTCAAAAAGTGTTCCTTTACGTCAAAAGCGGTTTTAGACCAGCTAGAAAACAGCGATAGTAAATCAGAACACTTGCTGAATTGAGAGATAGTGGTTCGTGGGAAAATTAATTTTATTATGAATATATATAAAAAAATATATATAAATATTTATAGGTATTTATTATATTATGCAGCAAAACAGTGTATTTCCAAGGCCTACAATACACTCCTCAGCGCCCAACAGACAATACCTTTTAAGGGAAAGAAATAAATATAAGAACACACTAAATATCTCTAAATTGAGGTATACAGATGTGTATAAACAGAAGCAGCTGTTAAAAATGGTGTGTCATAAAATAACAAAAAAGCATTCAGAATCCAAAATGAGTCATTAAGAGATAAAATGCAAAACAGCGCTAAATATGGATATAAGTGTCCAACTCCACCATAAAGTAGGCAAAAGGATGGAAAATCTTGATGTCAAAGAATAACCAAAGTCTGTGCGTTATCCACAAAGTAGTGTCAGATAGGGAAAAGGAAGCGTGCACCAGCCTGCCCACTCTCAATCCACCACGTGTTGGAATCGAAATCCCCGCAGGGGTTCAAACTCACCAGACAGACAATAATATCAGGCACTTCATATATACATAGTAGGTCACTGATCGAATTTCCATCCAATGGGGATCACTTGCATGGATTTAGCCTCATAAAGGTGGGATATTAAACAAAAAGAGGAAACAAATATAGTGTAACTCAATTTATTAAAAAACCCCTTTCCAGCAAGTATCCCAAGAGTCCTACGTACAAGAAAAACATTAACAATGGACAGTGTATGTATCACATCACCAGTCTAGCGTCCTCAACGCGACCACCGCGAGGGTTCCCAGCAGATAGACTCTTCCTGGTTCCTACAGTGTGGCGTGGATAGCAAACCAGGCGTAGCATGCAGCTATCACTCTGACTAGTTTCGTCAGTAAATGACTTCAACGGAGAGTGTAGCTGCACATGCGACGCCATGAACTTAATAGTAAACCTCCACTAACCTCAGCCAATCAGAGCCTGTTGTTTGCAACCATTCGGCAACCAATCGGACTTCCCGTACGTGAGCCAATCAGGAGCGAGGACTCGACGGCCAATCGGGACTACCGTACCAAGACCTTCGGCAGCGCGTCAGAGACAACGTGGGCACGAAGGCGTCCCTAATGGTACGACGCCGTGAACTAAGTCACAAACGTCCACTAGCGTCAGCCAATCAGAGCCTGCCGTTTGCAAACACTCGGCAGCCAATCGAAATTTCCGTATGTGAAAAAATCAGCAACGGGAATTCGACGGCCAATCAAGATTAACATATCAAGATTTTTCGGCAGCACATCAGAAGCAACGTAGGCACGGAGGCGTTCCTAATGGTGCACGTCACGTCACTCCGTGCTTACAATATACTCGCTTCTGGGCTTCAGTATAGCGAGTTAGGGAGGTTTCTATATACAAGAAAGGGCACAGCAACAGCGTGCTTTTTCTTAATAGACCGGACTTTCTGTCTCAGCCCAAAACAATGCTAGACTATCTCACCCTTCATCCATTTAGATAAATGTACGTTTGCATAATTATAAAGGCTGTCCACCATACAATCATCATTAACAAAACATACTATGAAATAAACAGACATAATATAAAAATTAAAATTGTTTAGACACACACGCCTAAGGACAATATTTAAAATTTCAAAATGCGCAGTCTTGCAATATACATTATATCAAATATACTTATAATAGCATTCATTTAAACAACACAGCTACCAAGCATATTGGTGCCAATCATATATGCAAAACACGCTTATTTAAAAAATGACCAATACTTTTTTTTAAAAAATATTATAAATATAAATAATATCTTTATGGAGACAATGCTTATTAGTACAAATCTCAGAACCGTGTTATTAGTAGATACTTCCTCAATGTAGATAAATTAGAAAGAAAATTGATCTAAAAATCGCTAATAAAGCAATTTATATCTAGATCTACGTTCAGGCCTCTAGGGGCCAAAGTATCTACAGAAAAAATCCACTGGGTCTCTCTTTTCGAGAGGTCCCGTACCAGATTAGAGCCCCTCCATGTTGGTTTAAGGTGGTCAATACCCCAGAATTTTAAAACCCCAGGGTTTTTGTTGTGAAAAAGTTTAAAATGCAGAGACACATTATGGTCCTTGAAACCATTAATGATATTGACTACATGTTCGGCAATTCTGATCTGCTTTTTTTGCATTTTATCTCTTAATGACTCATTTTGGATTCTGAATGCTTTTTTGTTATTTTATGACACACCATTTTTAACAGCTGCTTCTGTTTATACACATCTGTATACCTCAATTTAGAGATATTTAGTGTGTTCTTATATTTATTTCTTTCCCTTAAAAGGTATTGTCTGTTGGGCGCTGAGGAGTGTATTGTAGGCCTTGGAAATACACTGTTTTGCTATCTATTTGTTATTTTCTTAGCAGCCATGGACGCTTTACAATTTTTGGAAAATAGAAATATTGACATTACCAATGTATTTTCTTTCAATGAACATAGTACTGCACAAGTGAATTATAATGCTTCAATGTCGGCACTAGGTAACGCCCTGGAGAAACAGGTGCGCACCTGGTGGGACATTCTCACTCTAGAACAATATTCCAAAGATCAAATTATTGTTAGAAGTTTACGTTGGGATGTTGTACCGCAGGATGGTCTGGATGACCCCAAGTCACAGGCTGAATGGTACGACTTCTTTAACACCATGGGTTTTAAATTACAGGACTTAGTCCTGGAATGAAAACGTAGGAAAATGACCATACTGGAAACTAAAATTAATGACCTTAAAATTAAATTAGACCCTATTAAAGAGTCACAACAAATCATAGATTTTAATATCAGAATTAAGAAAAAACTTGAAAAAGTGGATAAAGATACACAGAAGAAAAAAACTAAAAAATATCATCGTGATATGCTAGATTTTCAATCAAAAAATGTATACTTATGGCAACAGGGTACATCACCTACTAATAGGGAGCCTAATGTGGACAATAGGAGTGAAAATGCGTCAAGTCAGATTCCCAACACTCCTACACCAAACCCTAATGTAGGGAGAAATGACTATCCCGCGTCTCGGGCCCCCAGAGGTCAATCGACACCAGTGAGACCTGATGGTCGCGGAGGGGATGGTTATGGCATTAATCGCCATCCCCCATATCCAGATATCCAACATCAGATACCTGTACATAACAGGTTTGAACCACTATATAATGACCCAAGAGTTTTCCACCAAACCCCACGACCTTTTTTAGGCAGGGGGAGGGGGGGGCAGAAACGTGGTCGGGGACAACCACAACGAAGAGGCAAACCGCCTCAGCATTCCCAAATTCAGAATCAGAGGGACCCTATTTGGATGGAACACCAATACTGGGAGAGGGAACAGGCCCCGCAATTAAGTCAAAGGAGAAACGACCCAGAGGTTGCCGTGGAGGACGAAAGGTCCAGAAAAAGAAGAAGGGCCCCGGAATAACGGGTATTTTTAATTTAAGTAATGCGACTTTGAACCATAAGGAAACAAATATTTTACATCTAGGTCTAAAGTGTGGTCTCAGAAGACCGGTGAATAAATTCAACGTTTTTATCGATGTACATAAGTATATACGAAAAATAAATATGAAAAAATATTATCTGAATAAGAATTCACAAGCCACTATGAGCAATTCCGCAGTGGCAATTGATAGTGGACTACGCAATAAGTCCCTATTTAACCCCTTGAATAAAGCCAACCATCAGGTTGAGACTTTTAAAAATTTGGTTATACGAGACCTAGAATTGATTGTTCCTAAGAAAAAGGTAAATCCACAAAACATTATGGATGGTATAACTTCCCTGGAAAAAAGGAAAGATGTGATTGTTCGACCTGCGGATAAAGGGGGAGGTGTCGTGATCCTCAATAGAGAGTTCTACTTGGATCAGCTCAATGTAATGCTGAGCGATACAAGTACTTATACTAGATTGGATAGGGACCCTTCCTCTCAATATGAGAAGGACCTAAAAGTTCTGGTTGAGATGGGTTTTAAGAAAGGTGTTCTTACATGCCGAGAGAAAAAATATTTGGTCCCTAGTAGTAATAGAACCCCAACCATTTACACCCTTCCAAAAATCCACAAAGACCAGATTAACCCGCCTGGCAGGCCCATAGTTAATGGGATTGGGTCAATCACTTCTCGTCTTGGAGAATACCTCGATATTTTTCTACAGAAAAGCGTGGTTGAGACAAGGGCATATCTGAGAGACACAAAAAGTTTGCTTCAATTACTACAAATGATTGATCTTACAGGGAAAGATGACATTTATTTAGTTACAGCAGATGTATCATCGCTGTATACTATCATACAGCATGACGATGCTCTTTTAGCCCTTAACCACTTGAGGCCCGCGCTACCGTCAGATGACGGCAACAGCGCGGACCTCAATATCCAACATGCCGTCATTTGACGGCATGTCTTTCTGGCGTTCCCAGCGCGCGCTGTACAGCGCGCTGCGGGGAAGCCCTGTGTTGTCCGTGTCCCTTGGACACGGCCAATCACAGATCGCCGCAAACGGCCAATCAGAGCGGCCGTTTGCAATGCGATCTGTGGGCGAATGAGAGATGATCTCTCATAGATCATCTCTCATTGCCGGCTCACACAGAGACAATGTCCTGTCTCTGGAAGGGAGGAGCCCGATCTGTGTTCCTTCCTACATAGGGACACAGATCGGTCACCCCCCCAGTCACCCCCCCCTCCCCCTACAGTTAGAACACACCTAGCATACACATTTAACCCCTTCCTCACCCCCTAGTGTTAACCCCTTCAATGCCAGTCACATTTATACTGTAATTAGTGCATATTTATATCACTGATCGCAGTATAAATGTGAATGGCGCCAAAAATGTGTCAAAAGTGTCCGATGTGTCCGCCATAACGTCGCAGTAACAATAAAAATCGCAGATCGCCGCCATTTCTAGTAAAAAAAAAAATAATAAAAAATAATAATTCTCTCCCCTATTTTGTAAGCGCTATAACTTTTGCGCAAACCAGTCGCTTATTGCGATTTTTTTTTTTTTTTTTTACCAAAAATATGTAGAAGAATACGTATCGCCCTAAACTGAGAAAAAAAAAATGTGTTTTTTTTTTTAATTGGGATATTTATTATAGCAACAAGTAAAAAATATTGTATTTTTCTTCAAAATTGTCGCTCTTTTTTGTTTATAGCGCAAAAAATAAAAATCGCACAGGCGATCAAATACCACCAAAAGAAAGCTCTACTTGTGGGGAAAAAAGGACGTAAATTTTGTTTGGGAGCCACGTCGCACGACCGCGCAATTGTCAGTTAAAGCGACGCAGTGCCGGAAGCTGAAATTTCACCTGGGCAGGAGGGGGGTGTAAGTGCACAGTAAGCAAGTGGTTAATTGGGCTTTGTGTAAACGAACTGATATACCCCATGATCAAAAAATGTTTATTCGGAATGCCTTAGATTTTTGTTTAAATCACAATTATTTTTGGTTTGATGGCGTCTACTACTCCCAAAGTACTGGTGTCGCTATGGGCGCTAAATTTGCGCCCAGTATAGCGAACCTCTATATGGGGGAGTGGGAGGATAAAATAATTTTCTCTAAAGATCGGCCACAATTATTGTTTTATAAACGATACATTGATGATCTGTTTTTTGTCTGGGAGGGGGCGGTAGATACTCTACAACTGTTCTTGGAAGAACTCAATCAGAGCACTGATAGTATCAGATTGACAAGTGAATTCAATGCCACTCAGATTCACTTTCTAGATGTGGATATATTCAGAATGGGAAATAGACTATGTACAAAAGTCTTTTTTAAACCAACTGACTCAAATAGTTATTTGCCTACCTGTAGTGGCCACCACCCAACGTGGCTAAAAAACATCCCTAAAGGACAATTGACTAGGGTAAAAAGAAATTGTTCTGAACCAGAAGATTTTCTCACTCAAGCCCAGATAATTAAAAATAAATTTGTGGACAAGGGATATCGCGAAGAAACCTTGGACACAATTATTACAGAATTAGCGCAAGCCCCGAGGGAAAATTTTCTAGCTATCACAGGATATAAAGAAAGAGATGAAAAACGTGAATGGAATTTCTGTTCAGATTTCCACTCTCAGTATAAAGAGGTTGAGAATATCCTCTTTACACATTGGCATATTTTGTTGATGGACAAAACACTCGCTCCGGTATTACCATCTAAACCAGGTTTTATTTATCGGAGAGCTTTCAGCTTTGCGGATAGAATAGTCTGCAAAGTACTTAATCCCCCATCTCGCCCAGCTACCTTTTGGGATAAGGATGTTTTTTTTGCGTGCAAAAAGTGCCGGGCTTGTAAGGAAGCTTCTCGTCCGGTAAAAGCAGTGGAAAAGTTCATTTCTACATCAAATCAACAGGAATTCTATGAAAATGAATTTATTACATGCAACACTGAATATGTTGTGTATGCCCTCCAATGCCCATGTGGGCTAATTTACATAGGTCGCACAAAGCGACAATTGAAGATCAGAATTGCCGAACATGTAGTCAATATCATTAATGGTTTCAAGGACCATAATGTGTCTCTGCATTTTAAACTTTTTCACAACAAAAACCCTGGGGTTTTAAAATTCTGGGGTATTGACCACCTTAAACCAACATGGAGGGGCTCTAATCTGGTACGGGACCTCTCGAAAAGAGAGACCCAGTGGATTTTTTCTGTAGATACTTTGGCCCCTAGAGGCCTGAACGTAGATCTAGATATAAATTGCTTTATTAGCGATTTTTAGATCAATTTTCTTTCTAATTTATCTACATTGAGGAAGTATCTACTAATAACACGGTTCTGAGATTTGTACTAATAAGCATTGTCTCCATAAAGATATTATTTATATTTATAATATTTTTTTTAAAAAAGTATTGGTCATTTTTTAAATAAGCGTGTTTTGCATATATGATTGGCACCAATATGCTTGGTAGCTGTGTTGTTTAAATGAATGCTATTATAAGTATATTTGATATAATGTATATTGCAAGACTGCGCATTTTGAAATTTTAAATATTGTCCTTAGGCGTGTGTGTCTAAACAATTTTAATTTTTATATTATGTCTGTTTATTTCATAGTATGTTTTGTTAATGATGATTGTATGGTGGACAGCCTTTATAATTATGCAAACGTACATTTATCTAAATGGATGAAGGGTGAGATAGTCTAGCATTGTTTTGGGCTGAGACAGAAAGTCCGGTCTATTAAGAAAAAGCACGCTGTTGCTGTGCCCTTTCTTGTATATAGAAACCTCCCTAACTCGCTATACTGAAGCCCAGAAGCGAGTATATTGTAAGCACGGAGTGACGTGACGTGCACCATTAGGAACGCCTCCGTGCCTACGTTGCTTCTGATGTGCTGCCGAAAAATCTTGATATGTTAATCTTGATTGGCCGTCGAATTCCCGTTGCTGATTTTTTCACATACGGAAATTTCGATTGGCTGCCGAGTGTTTGCAAACGGCAGGCTCTGATTGGCTGACGCTAGTGGACGTTTGTGACTTAGTTCACGGCGTCGTACCATTAGGGACGCCTTCGTGCCCACGTTGTCTCTGACGCGCTGCCGAAGGTCTTGGTACGGTAGTCCCGATTGGTCGTCGAGTCCTCGCTCCTGATTGGCTCACGTACGGGAAGTCCGATTGGTTGCCGAATGGTTGCAAACAACAGGCTCTGATTGGCTGAGGTTAGTGGAGGTTTACTATTAAGTTCATGGCGTCGCATGTGCAGCTACACTCTCCGTTGAAGTCATTTACTGACGAAACTAGTCAGAGTGATAGCTGCATGCTACGCCTGGTTTGCTATCCACGCCACACTGTAGGAACCAGGAAGAGTCTATCTGCTGGGAACCCTCGCGGTGGTCGCGTTGAGGACGCTAGACTGGTGATGTGATACATACACTGTCCATTGTTAATGTTTTTCTTGTACGTAGGACTCTTGGGATACTTGCTGGAAAGGGGTTTTTTAATAAATTGAGTTACACTATATTTGTTTCCTCTTTTTGTTTAATATCCCACCTTTATGAGGCTAAATCCATGCAAGTGATCCCCATTGGATGGAAATTCGATCAGTGACCTACTATGTATATATGAAGTGCCTGATATTATTGTCTGTCTGGTGAGTTTGAACCCCTGCGGGGATTTCGATTCCAACACGTGGTGGATTGAGAGTGGGCAGGCTGGTGCACGCTTCCTTTTCCCTATCTGACACTACTTTGTGGATAACGCACAGACTTTGGTTATTCTTTGACATCAAGATTTTCCATCCTTTTGCCTACTTTATGGTGGAGTTGGACACTTATATCCATATTTAGCGCTGTTTTGCATTTTATCTCTTAATGACTCATTTTGGATTCTGAATGCTTTTTTGTTATTTATTATATTATAATTTATGATTTCATGATTCAAACTTTATCATACCCGGGATGTCTACTAGACTCTTGTTTAGACAGAGTTAAGTGAGTTATTCCTAATGCCAAAACCCAACGTTTTTCCCAAGGTGATTACTCTCAAGCCTGCCATGCATACACACGTTCAGTCATAAAAACGCTCGACCAAAGCGCGGTGACGTCCAACACGTACGATGCCACTATAAAGGGGACGTTCCATTCAAATGGTGCCACCCTTTGGGCTGCTTTTGCTGATCCTCGTGTTAGTAAAGGTTTGGTGAGAGACGATTCATGCTTTTCAGCCTTCCTGCTTTTCAGTCCGTTACAGCGTGACGAATGTGATATCTCCATTACGAACGCTAGTTTTACCAGAACGAGCGCTCCCGTCTCATACTTGATTCTAAACATGCACGTTTTTTTTCCCCTCAGAAAAGTATACACACGAGCGGTTTTCGCAACGAGAAAAAAACTGACTGGAAACACGACGCTAAAAAAATAGAGCAGGTTCGAATTTTTTTGCAGGCAGTTTTCTCGTCAAGAAAACCGGTCATGTGTACGAGGCATGAGACCTTTAAAAATATAAAACACCAAATTTCTATGCAAAACGATGTACTGCTTTCCTACACATTCATGTGGCAATCCATGAGAATATTCATGGTCATATGGACCTTTGGAAGGACGTAAAAATATTGATGACCAATTGAGCAGAATGGAGCAAATTAATCACTGTTCAAATGTTATCTATTTTTGCAGCCCCAATATTAAATTCAGTCCTTGAATTAATTTAGAATCGGGGTTGAAAGGTGAAAAACCTCAACATCATATCACGATTCTCAAAGATTACAGCAGTCTTGCTTTTATCGGCTGGGACAATTGCAACAGATAATTATTTTATTACATATGTAAAACATTATGTAAGGGATAAACATTGGACTGTGTGCATGTGAAAGCACTGCCACCATGTGGACAATCAAAGTGAGCAAGGAAAACTGTTAGTATGATTTTTTTTAAGTTTGTGCATTTTTAAACTGTGGTTTGTATTATGAACTTTATAGCCATATTTGTTTTTATATATAAACATTGATTATATCTCCATGGCACAATGGCACATAAAGACAAAGCACAGAAGAGATTTCTGCTATGAGGCACAATTTGTTTGACTTGAAACCTCAGAATAAGCCATTTCATAAGGGATAATACACTGCTTTTAAGATATTTAACCACTTCAATGTCGGGCCTATTCTGGCACTTCTCTCCTTCATGTACAAATCATCATTCTTTTGCTAGAAAATTACGCAGACTCATGCACACACTCATGGAAACTTCGGTACTTAAAAATATCCATAGGCGACGCTTTGAAAATGTTTACAGGTTACCAGTTACCTTACATGTGTGGTTTGAACTACGTTTACATATGTGGGCGGGACTTATGCATGCGTTTGCTTCTTATTTTTTATTATTATTATTATTTGTATTTTACTTACTAGCCTGCGCTGGACGATTCTTTCTCCGGGCCCCCGATGGCACGGAGAGCCCGGGGAAGCACCAGATGGCGGCAGGAGGGGGGAGGTGTCCCTTCCGTCCCTTCCGCCGCCTATAAGAATGATCAAGCGGCCGAGCCGCCGCTATGATTGTTCTTATGGTGCACAGAATCGCAGGCACTAAAGAATGATATCCGAATGATGCCTCTAGCTGCCCCTATCATTCAGATATCACCGCACAAAGCCCAGGAGGTCATTTCACTATGGCTGGGTATTGAAGTGGTTAAACAATATAATTCTAATATCAAAGAAGCAAACAGTCTCTACTGGGAGAAAATTAGCCTATGACTCCACCCCCTGGATCAAATGAAGAATGAAAAATATTATTCCAAATTTAGTTTACTAAAAAAAAAAAAAACGTTCTCATTTATTAAGGAATGCATTATTCAGTTATTATAAAACAATTGGGTTATATTTCCACCTACAAGAGGAATTAGACATTGGCAAACAAAATATCTGCTGGTGAGACAGGTAAAACCCTTTCCTGATTCCCCGAGAAGCGATTGAATATTCCCTGGATCAATTTTACCATTAAATGCAAGTATCCAGTTATATTATGTACATTTAGGAAAAAATCCAGGCCTTTTTTAAAGCAAGCTACTGTGCTAGCCAGAACCAGATCTTGAGGGAATCTATTCTAAATGTTCACAGCTCTTACTGCGAAGAAACCTTTCCGTATTTGGAGATTAAATCTCTTTTCCTCCAGATGTAAAGAGTTCCCCCTTGTCCTCTGTGATGACCTTCAGGTAAATAACTCAACACCAAGTTCACTATAAGACAGTGGCGGCTGGTACTCAAAATTCTTGGGGGGGCGCAAACGAAAAAAATAATAAATTGCAGCCTCACTGTACCCATCAAATGCAGTCACTGTGTCATCAATTGTCACCACTGTGCCATGCCATCAAACGCAGCCACTGTGGCACCAATTATCACCACTGTGCCATGCCATAAAACGCAGACACTGTACCATCAATTATCACCACTGTGCCATCAATTATCACCACTGTGCCATGCCATCAAATGCAGTCACTATGCCATCAATTCGCACCACTGTGCCATGCCATCAAACGCAGCCACTGTGGCATCAATTATCACCACTGTGCCATGCCATCAAACGCAGCCACTGTACCATCAATTGTCACCACTGTGCCATGCCATCAAATGCAGCTACTGTGCCCCTCAATTATTGCCACTGTGCCAATTGTCACCACTGTGCCCTTTAATTGTCGCCACTGTGCCCATTACTGCCACTGTGCATGTCACTGTGCCCTTTAATTGTTACCACTGTGCCCATTGATGCCACTGTGCCCTTTGTTGTCACTGTGCCCATTGATGCCGATGTGCCCTGTAAAATGCACTTACCTTTCTCCTTCTACGCCCCTCGATGTCTTCTTCCGCCTTGGTGACGCTTCAGCCAATCAGGTTACCGATAACCAGAATCAGGTGAACATGATTGGCTGAGACGGCCGTCAGTCTTATCCAAGAAACGCACCCCGCAGGTTCCCTGGATAAAGCCTCCGGGGAGACGAGGGCTGTACTCGGAAAACCTATTAGAGCCGCTGCCGTTATTTAGGTGGCCGGCGCTCAAGGTCCGGCCATCTGAATAGAACAGCGGCAGCTGGCAACAATAACATACATTCATGCAATGCATTAATGTATGTTATTTCAGTGGCGGTGTGGAGCCAGAGGGGGCGGCGCTCCAGCGCCCTCTATAGATGGACCGCCACTGCTATAAGGACCACTTATGTATTTATACACGTTGATCATCCTTTCGCCTATGGTTCTGGGCGTGATGACATCATAAGCTCTGCCTCCTAATGCGTTTTGTAATGTGACCTCATGACTTCCTTATAGGAAAATCTTTCCTATGAGGAAGTCACAAGGTCACGTGACATAATGTGTCAGAAGGTGGAGCTTATGACATCATCATGCCTGGAAGTCAAGTAGCCACCATTTTACATACTTTACCCATTAACTTTATTCTAAGGGTGCTACTTGATTTTATTCATATTGGTGTTTTATCTTGTGCACTATAGTTTTGTGTCCCTGTTCTGTGAGCAGTCCATTGTCTTGTAGATATATTAAAAGCGAAATATGGGTTAAAAAATTGTTTTAGATTCATACTTACCTCGTGGTTGGAGCTTCAGACCGATGCTCCATCTGTTCCCCACCATCCCTGCACTGAGAACCGAGCCACCGAACCCCACCGATGGCTCAGTTCTCACAGATCCCCGAGAGGAAAGCCGATGGCACGGTTCTCACAGATCCCCGAGAGGAAAGCCGCTGCCACTGTCAATCAGCGGCTTTCCTCTCTGCATCTCCACGCTCATTGGAGCGCCAAGCAGTGGAAGAGCGGGGAGAGGCTGTCTCAGCGTTTCAGCATCTCGCTGAGACTGCCATCAAACAAGGCAGCTGCCGGATCCTGACTTGGAAGTCATGATGATGCGCTGCCCTGACAGATGGCAGTGACGTCAGCGGACTCCGCTAAAAATGTGTCACAGGAGTGCCAAACGAATTGCATTCCTGTGACCCAGAGGAGAAGTCTAGCCTAAAAAGCTCAGGCTGGACTTCTCCTTTAATATATCGGGCTGCTTATGTACTACACCATGAGAGTTCTCTTGTTCTTTTCCACCTGCTATATGAGCTGAATCCAGAATCTTAGGAGGGATGAATGATCTGCCAGAAGCAGTTTTGGAGTATATTTTACAATCATTACATAGTGTGTAAGAAAGGCGTGTTAAACCTTACCTCAGGCCTTGTACACACAATGTAATTTATCCGGTCGGAAACATCCGACGGATATTTCCCAGCGGACAAGGCAAATTTGTCCGTTGGTCTGATGAGCGTACACACCATCGGACAGAAATCCCAGCGGACCAGAACGCGGGCACGTAAACCACGTACGACGTCACTATAAAGGGGAATGCCAAAGCCTACGGCGCCGCCCTCTGTTCCACTTTTGCTAGTTCCATGTTAGCGAAGGTTTGGTTAGAGCGGATTCGTGCTTTTCAGTCTCAGAGCTTAACAGGTCGTATTTTCGGGTTCAGTGTGTGCTTGTGGGCTCGTATTTGTCATTCAGTGTCGCCGTGCACGGCGTTTCTGCTTTGCAGTGCTGTCCTGTATGGTCGTATCTGTTTGACGTGCGATCTTTGCAGGTATTGCTGGATTTGGGGGTGCTTTCTGTTTGAGTGTGTTCTTGACTGACCAGCCGGCCGGTTTGAAGCCATGATGGAGCAGCAGCGCAACTTTTCACGAGTTCGTGCTGTTTATGGGTTTTGTTCTGGAGTCTGTGTGCATTCCAGTGATTTGGACAGGAACAGTAGGAGGAGGAGTTCCTGGGCCAAGAATTGGTTGCGGCAGCGTAACCGATTCTCTCATATGTCTCTGCTTAGGGAGATCCGGGAGAATAATCCTGATGACTTCAGGAACTTTCTCCGTATGACGGACCCCGTTTTCCACCGTCTGCTGGATCTCCTGTCCCCCTATATCACGAGGCAGGACACTGTGATGCGCCAAGCCATTCCGGCTGAGCAGAGGCTTATTGCCACGTTGCGGTACCTGGCAACTGGGAGGAGCCTGCAGGACCTCAAGTTCTCAACAGGCATCTCTCCCCAGGCGCTTGGGGTCATCATACCGGAGACGTGTTCTGCCATCATACAAGTGATGCAGGAGGAGTTTATTAAAGGTAAGTTTCCTCCCTTTAACATCACAATCTGTGTCTTTAATAATGTATGCAAATTTTAGAAACTTTTTTTGTTGGTTTTCCTAATTGCCATGATTGTAATATGCTGTGTGCTGAATGTTCCCTTTTCTCCCCATGCATGTTGTTAAGCTTTCCAGGTTAATTTTGTTTGGCCTACCTGCATATTTTTACCTTCAACACTACTAACCTATCCAGCATCATCTCCTAGGGACAAACACACCTTTTTTTGGTTTTGGCTCTCTTTTTTTTTGTCCTGCTCCATTGTAGTTCAACTCCCCCCCTAAAAAAATGTATTGCCCCATCAGCGGGATGTGGAGTCTGATAATAATTGGCTCTAGATTTGTTCTCCTAAATACTCACTACACACTAATATTTTGAAATGTTAATACTGTGATGTTGCAGAATGATGTTTTTTTCCTAGTGTTTGCACTGTTTTTTATGTGCCAAAGTACTAATTTTGTTTTTGCTTTTGTCCCCACAGTTTCCCTCCACGCCACAGGAATGGCAGACTGTGGCTGCCCACTTTGCCCAGCGGTGTGATTTTCCTAACTGCGGAGGGGCAATTGATGGGAAGCACGTCCGCATTGTGCCGCCACCTCTTTCGGGGGCATACTATTATAACTACAAACGTTTTCATAGTATCGTGTTGACGGCGGTGGTGTCGGCAGACTACGAATTTTTGTATGTGGACGTGGGAAAAAATGACTGGCTGTCTGATGAGGGAGTGTTCGCGCGGACCGAATTTTACAGGCGTCTTGAACTGCCACCGGATGAAGACAATGTGGATGGACTTCCGTTTGTTTTTTTAGTGGACGAGGCTTTCGGGCTTGGACCTCACCTCATGCGGCCTTTTCCCCAGAGGACCCTCACCCCGGAGAGGGGGGTCTTCAATTTCCGGCTGGCCAGGGCCCGGAGGGTAGTCGAGAATGCCTTTGGGATACTCGCCAGCCGGTTCCGCCTGTTCCAGACAGCGATACATCTGGCGGAATATAAATTGAACTCGGTTGTTTTGGCCTGCTGCATATTGCACAATTTTTTACGCAGGCATTCCCAGACGTACCTACCCAACATCGGTGCTGAGGCAGGACTACCCTCAGATACCCTTCCTGGGCTGGACACTGGTCGCGCTGGCTCGGTCACCCAATCTGCTCGTGAGGCACGCGACAAATATGTTGAGTACTTTATGGGTCGGGGGGCCATAGCTATGCCAGATTAATATTTCTTATTAATTCGGCCCCCAAAAGAAAGAAATATTACAAAGAACTAATAAATAATTCGACCATTGGACTTTATTCAGTTGTTTGTCATTATTGCTTTTTCTCTTTTGATCTGGCTTCCTGGTTCTGAAACTAGTGCACTTCTTGTGCCCAATTTAGTTAGCAGGTTTTAGTAAATACACACAATTGCACATTCTAGTCACTCTTCTACAAACTGGGTATTGAGCATAGAAATAAGAAGCCACTGTTTTTTGGGTTTTTGTTTAGAATCTTTTTATTTTTTTTAATTTGGTGTATTTCCAAAAATCTTTGGCTTTTATTTGAAAAATGTGTTTAGAAACAATTTATTTATTCCAAAAATATATATATATTTTTTTTTTGACAAACATATGTAACAATGGAACTTACAAAGTTCAACCTTTTAGTTAGCATACCAAACCCAGACGACATGGTCTTATGTCACCCCGGAATACGCCAAAATTTGAGGATGCACACATGCTGTGTGTGATGGGCTAAATGGTGAATTTCCGCCTGAGATCCCATGCCAAATGTTCACATGTGCTATCTGCCATCATGGGTGATCAATGTATGTGGTTTGTGGGTGCAACCCCTTTCTCTCACCTACTTGATAAGCGAGGAAGGGGTTGCACCCACAAAGCACAGACAATCGATGTCCTGTGATGGCAGATAGCACATATGAACACACACTGGGGTTTATTAACGAAAGAGTGCAAACTCAGGCTTATTTCTGCATATAAGCCAATCAGCTTCTAACTTCAGCTTATTCAATTAAGCTTTTGCATCTAAACATGGAAGCTGATTGGTTTATATGCCAAGTGAGGCTGCTTTTGCACGTTCTAGCTTTAATAAATAAACCCAACTGTGTGTGTGTGTGCATCCTCAAATTTTGGCGTATTTTAATGTAAAAATATAAAACATCTTTGAGAGTGGGGTGGTCGGGGGTGAGGGCGGGGGGGGGGGGGTATAGTCTTCTATATACGTCCCAAAATATCTAGCATGTTTTTGAAGTTTTGGTCCATCACCACCATCCTTTCCCTCATATTGGCCAGCTCCGTGCTGCACTCCATTATCTGCTGTATTAGGATTTGTGCACTTGCACGAGAAAAATTAGGAGCAACAGATGTACTAATCCCATCTTCATCCCCTAAAAAAACAAAAAAAACTAAAATAACATTGTAAGTAAGTAAGGTCCAGGCCTATCTACATCTCTTTTTCTCTGCAAAGCTGGGGTGTCACTGACCTGTTGTACTGAGAATTTCAACATCTTCTAGAACTTCTCCTTCTTCAACTTCTCCTTCCTCCACCAATCCGCCTTCCTCCACCAATCCGCCATCATCCACCAATCCGCCTAATTCCACCAATCTGCCTTCCTCCACCAATCCGCCATCATCCACCAATCCACCTTCCTCCACCAATCCACCTTCCTCCACCAATCCACCTTCCTCCACCAATCCGCCTTCCTCCACCAATCCGCCTTCCTCCACCAATCCGCCATCATCCACCAATCCGCCATCATCCACCAATCCGCCTAATTCCACCAATCCGCCTAATTCCACCAATCCGCCTTCCTCCTCTCTCCCTTCCTCCTCTCCTTCTTCCTCCTCTCCTTCTTCCTCCTCTCCTTCTTCATCATCCTCCACAAGTTTTTTCTTGCGTTTTGGAGACAGTGTGGGCCTCCCTGACTCCTCATAGCGCTGTCCTCTTCTTTCCCCTAAAAAAACAAAAAAAAGGGATACTCATCAGCAAACAGATATTTTTGGAGGGCCTAATTTGCAAACATTGCTTAGAAGTGGCGTTACAATTGTAGTTTTGGGCTTATTCCAGCACAAACCATATTCCTTTTTTTGGTAGATGACTTCTCCCAAGCTGTGATATAATGAGCCTTTTTTGGTGAAGTGACACACATGGCTGGCCTCCAGAATAAGTAGTTTTTGGAGTCTCTTCACCAAAAGTACAAATTATTAGTTTATGGGGGGAGACACAGGTTCTCTTAATTCCAGATGTTAAAACAGCTGCTTATTATGTTATCTCATCACTGTGTGAATGAATGAATCCTGTTTGCCTTTTAAAATCAAGTTAGTTTGCACAAACACATCATCTTTTCAACATTGTTTCGAAACTATGTTTTTCGCCAAATAGCCACGTCCAGGTGTGATGTTCCTGGAACCGCGGATTTAGGATAAACTATGTGATGGAACGATGTTTACTAGGATCGTGGCAAGTCATCGGATTGATTATACAAACATTACTAAATTTTCTATGCAGGGGTTCAAAAGTACAACCAGGCCAACGAGGCAGATGGCGAAATAGACATGGCAAAACATTTAAAAAAACAATAGGCACTCCAAAGACATTTTAAAGTACTTACTTTTTTCTATGATTTTCTTGATTTTGCGATACTGCTCTGGCTCGCGCAGTTTTAAGTCGGACCAGCGTTTATGGAGCTGCTCTTTTAACCTGGTGACCCCAAACATCTCATAAAGTTTCCTCGCCGCCTTATCCATAATTTTGGGCTTCCTCCGGTTAGGGGTGCTGTATGGCCCATGCTCACCATCATAGTCCTTCCGTTGCAGGATGGACACCATCTCCACCATCTCTTGTAGAAACATGTTTGTGGCCTTGTATCGTTTTGGCCTGGATCTGGACGTTCCGGCCTCTGTCCCTTCCTGATCCCGATCAGAAGCTAATGTGCGCTCGTGTGACATCGCCATATTTTCCAATCAACATTGCATAGGGGCGTGGAAAACAGGATTTGGTACGTCATGGGCAGAGACGAGGGCGGCGTTTCTTGATTGCGTGGGGATATAATGGAAACGACGTGATTACGTAGGTTACGCGGAGATTACTTGAGCGGAAACGAGGCGATAGAGAGACAAAGCTAAATGACAACATCGGATCAGAGGCCTAGAAATTGAACAGCCATGGAGGATGGGGCTTTTCAATGTTGTTTGCACCCTTTTTGTACTACTGTTATTTAGGTATCTTGGGGCACACCATTAAATTTAGAGAGCCAAGTGCTTGTACACATCACTTCATCAAGATATATGTAGAGAATGCTCTATCCTCTTTATTTTGATTTTAGAGTATGCAGTCAGATCATGCAAGTATTGTTGTGTGTTGGTTGTACAGAGATAATTAGGTAGTGTTTTCTGCCATCAATGCTGAGGGGCATGATAGCTACACATGAAATTGTGCCTTGATGAGTGCTAGCATTAATATTCATGGTGGATGTGTTCTTATCTACATGCTACAACTTAAACAAATGGCTCTGCATGACACCTTTTTGGGGGGCTACAACAATGCGGCAGAGCTGGCCAGCAATGTAGCAGCAGAAGACACTGTGTTTGTATACTGTAGTTGCTCTAAAATGAATGAATGTGCACATATTTTTAGAATGTCAAAGCTGAGCCTTTTTTAATTTGTGCTTTGTGTTTGTTTGTCATTTTCTATTCTAGACATTATTATTGAAGGTAATTTTAGGAGCTTAAAGCGTGTAAACATGGATTTGCTCAAAGGGAAGGAGGCAACCATGCAGCTAATAAACCGCTATAGGGATATGCCCCTTCTTTGGGACACCAGGCACCCGGAATATTTGGACACAGTCAAGAGAGCGGCAGCACTTGATGAGATTGCTACATACCTGCACACTTGGGTGCCAAGTTGCACAGGCGACATGGTTAAGGATACATTTAGTAACCTCAGGAGAAGCTACAGAAATGTATATAAAAAATTCAAATATCGAAAATCAGGATCAGCAGCAGCTAAGACAAAGGAACCCAAGCTCTGGTACTACAAAGAGCTCAGTTTTTTGAACGATGAACTGGATGGCAGGCCTTCTGATTCCACACTACCTTCCAGCCTTCCTCCCAGCGGAACTTCCCCAGATCCCAGGAGCCCTGCAGAGTCTGCAGCGGGGCTGGCTGACATGGAGCCAGATCTGGCCATCTTCAGTGAGGTATAGTATTTTCCAACATATTTTGGTGCTGCTACTTATTTTGAATTAGTGAGTTGATCTGATAAACAAAAAACAAACCTTGGGAAGAAAAACCAAAGTTGTGGGCCTACAAATAGGTGTCAGGGATGCCAAATGCAGGGGTCAGAAGGACAGTCTGTTTAATTCAAATGAATACTAACTAAAACAGTCTAGAGAAAGAAAATGTGTGTGATTGATTGTGCAAAATATTACAACATGTCCCTTTTTTATACACAGGAAGAAGAGACCAGCCAGGAGGTGGCAGCTCCTGAGGCCCATGTCAGCCAGGCGGAAGGGGGGAGTGGCAGCCAGGAGGAGGCCGGGCCAAGTGAGGTGCAGCAGGTCCCCAGGCCCAGGCTGAGCACCATCAGCCAAGTTCCTCCCCTCCAGATGAGGCCACCAGCTGCAAGGAAGCGCAGGAGGGTGGTGCAGGATGAGAGCCTGGAGGTCATCCGGGAGGCTGCTGAAATCATGAGGGCCCCCCTCAACCCCACATAATGCTACAATGCGTTTGTGGCCAATGAGCTAAACCAAGGGGGGGAGGAGCAAAGAAGCCTGGCCAGGGACCTCATTAATTAGGTCCTGGCCTGGATGAAAAGGGACGAGCTGAGCAGGGACACTGTGCTGTGTGACCCGGCCCGGCCTGCTCTCCATCATCATCATCCTCCTCCTGCTGCCACATCAGCCCCACCTGCAAGGGTCCGTGGACGGACCCGTGGAAGTTTCGCTGGAAGGAAGTTTGGAAAGAAGTCGAGATGATGATTCCCTGCCATCCAGTTGATTGTCCAAAAAACTGAGCTCGTTGGAGTAGCACAGCTTGGGTTCCTTTGTTCATGTGCTGCTGATTCTGATTTTTATTATTGACTCCTGAGGTTACTAAATTTATCCTTAATCATGTTGTAATTCCCAAGTCTGCATGTATGTTGCAATCTCATCAAGTGCTGCCGTTCTGGTGATTTATAATTTCTTTTTTGGCCGGAAATAAATGGCTTTTCTAGTTACTTTCAAACCTTGTCTATTGTGTTTTATACTGTGGTGAGTAAGCATCAGACATTTGTAAAATAAAATGTGGCATTTGCAAAGGACACAAACTCCTTGGGGGGGGGGACCTTTTGTGGTAGAACTTGGTAAACCCAAAAGAAGCTTAAAATTTTGAAATAATGAAACCCCCCCCCCACAAAAAATAAGGAAAAATAAAGGATGAAACAACAAAATGACATAGTTGGGAAAAAGAAAAAAAAAAAGGGAAAAAATATATATTTAAAAAAAAACACGATGAAACAACAACAATAACATAAGTTAAAAAATTCTAAAACCGTAAAATACAACAAAAAAAAATACGCTCAACATTCAGTCAAAATAGACATACTAAAAATGTGGAGAACGGAAACAAATGTGGAGACATCTGGCTAGCAAGAGAACAAAGAACAAAAAACGCTAGAAACGGGACACTATATAGAGAGTTTAGGTGACGAATGTGCCATGTCCCAAACAAACGCGAGTTTTACCTGAACGAGTGCTCCCGTCCCATCGTTTTGACTGAGCATGCGTGGGTTTTTGGTCTGATGCATTTGAGTACTAACGAGCGGACATATGCTTTGAAATTTTTCCGCAGGAGAAATCCGGCCAAAACTGTCCGTTTGCCCATACAGACGAGCGGATTTTTCGGATGAAATGGTCCATCGGACCAGTTTCAGCGGATTTATTCCCTCGTGTGTACTTCAATTTTGGGAGGTTAGAGGCTACAGTGGAAGGCGGTGGGCACTGGGGTGCAGCACTATCATTTTCATGTTTAAAGCAGTTGAAAACTACGCTTGATCATTTTTATCTACAGGTAAGCCTATAATAAGTAAATAGGGTGTGCTGCGCTGCTAGAATTATTACATCAATACTATATGTGATAACAAAATGTGCATTGAATACAAAAAGAAATAATTAGAAAACCAACACCAAGTGCTCCAATGTATAACAAAATCACATAAAAAAGCAAACAGTGTTGACAAAGTTCATAAAGTGTTGGTATTCAGCTCCAGGGAAAATTCAAAGTTCAGTGAGTTCAGAGAAATATCCCAAGTAGGAGATTGTGATTCTACAGGACAGAAGAGAGCCTCCACCTCCACCTCTTAATGCAGATCTGCTTACCAGATAGATAATAATCATAAGCATCAACAGCACAGCAGGCTGGATTGCCTTAACGAGTATCAACGTGGAATCCTGTGTGAATCTCCAAACTCAGTCTCAATGCGGCTGGGTCCCAAAAAGCAATCACTCCCAAAGTGTAGCCAAGAAAAGAAAAGGGATGCCAACATAGAGTAGTAACGTTTTAAAAAAATTTAATAAAAGAAATTCGATTGCACTTACAAATAACGAATCCTTTAGAAGCATATAAATAGTAAGCCGGCCGGCTCTCACAATCCGCCCGTCCTTCCGGATGGTCGTGAGGATAAAAACAATGGTGTCGTCAGCACGCCGTTCCTCCCTACGCCGTTTCGTCCAATAGCAGACTTCTTCCAGGGGCACGAGCGGCGTGCTGACTCGCCACCTTTTAATTTGTTTGTAACATTCTAAGACCGCCCTTCTCTGACGTCTGGGGATCATGAATGGCGATCGGCCATCTTTAAAGAGGGATCGCTTGCCAAGAGTATAAGCACTGTCAGTGCTTTGAACTTTGAAATTTTAAAATCACCCTTTGTGATAAGGTCATCTTAAACAGACATGCGGGGAACTCAGGCAGCAATCAACCTTTTTAGAAAAGGGATCGCTTGCCTTGAACTTTGAAATCACCCTTTACAATAAGGTCGCCCTAAACGGACATGCGGGGATCTCAGGCAGCAATCAACCATTTTGGAAAAGGGATCGCTTGCCAGTAATATGTTAACAGGAATTAATATCTAAAAATAAGAATCAACCTGTAGACAGAAAATATATATGAAAAAGCATCAATATGGAGTATGAGAGTTGTATGGCAAATACAGCTGGTATGACCAACTCCAAATCTGCCACACATTAACCCACTAATGGAGGGAAAAAATTATATAAAAAATATATACAGATTTATTCTATATATATAAAAAATATATATTAAAAAGCAACAAAATAGGGACAATCATTCCATATATACCGAAATGCACAAAAAAAGAAGATTGATAGAGTATTGAAACAAAACGATTCCTTTGTATACAGATAGTGTATATCAATATGGTATAACACTACCAGATAATATATTAAAAAAGAGAATATATATTATGCCCTTTATAAAAAATGAATATAACCGAACAAGGAAAACCATCTGTGTTGGAAAAAACTGTAGGAGCAGAAATCCAACTTACAGCATACATTGACTATGTTGGAAAAATCAAAAATAAATGTAAAAATAAAGACAGGAATTAAATTAAAAAATGGTTCAAGAGGTTGATGGTGAGAACCATCTAGGCTAGACAATGTAACAGTGTGAAATTGCTGCTAAGCCAGAAGGACAAGGGGAGGATGAGACTAATTAAAACTAAGCCCTGGTTCACACTGGTGCGTTTTGACATGCGATTTGGCATGTCAAATCGCATGTCAAAACGGCATATTTTGCCGCAAATTGCCGGCAATGGCAGTGTCCTAATCGGTGCGACGCTGCATCTGCGGCATTGCACCGATTTCAAAAAGTAGTCTCTGTACTACTTTTTGCGATTTCAGCCTGCGATTTACATTGACATCTGTGCAGAAACCTGCACAGATGTCTCTGAAATCGCGGCTGAAATCGGGACTGCCGGGCGGGAGTGAAATCGTGCGAGTTCAGCTGAACTCGCACTGCTTCAATCCCGCAGCCCAGTGTGAACCAGGGCTTAATGATTATCAGATCTACCCAGACATCAGAGCAGGTACACACTACAATAATGGTAAAAATAGATCAGCTGTTATCTATAAAGGCGTTGACGTCCGTGTCCACATTCAACCCATAAGGTAGGTATGTCCGGACTCGATAAATCCAGGACATTTCAAGTCTGGAGAGTCCTCTAACTAAGGAACTACCCCTCCAGTGGGGATCAAATTTGTCGATCCCCAGAAATATCGTGCCTTCAGGGTTTCGACTATGATATAGATCGTAGTGTGCTGACACTGAATGTTGGGAAAACCCTGATCGAATATTGGTAATGTGTTCCCCCAGTCGTACTTGCATTGTACGTTTGGTCCTACCAATATATTGTTTCCCGCAAGGACATTGCAGCAGGTAAGGTAAGGTAATAAGGCTTACTTGTAGATAAAATGAATATCTCCTAAAAGATATTCACCCTGCATGCAGCCAGTGACATCACTGGCGCATGCGCTCTAAGGGTCCAGCATACCTTTCCTTAAACTTCAGAGCTTCGTACTGAAAACCAAAGGCTCCCGCGTGCATGCACGAGTGTGACATCATCGTGGTTCCGACCAATCACATAGCTGGAGTGCGCAAACCCAGAACAAAGACTGGGAGAATATGTCAACCCTCTGAGTATTTAATAATGTGCTAGTATGCGATGCACACTAGCATATTATGCCATTGTCTTGTAGATTTTTTTAATTTGCAACATCCAGAGTTTACAATCGCTTTAAAGGAATCACTTACAAAGGATTCATATGACTAGTTTGGAATGACACTATGAAGCCCTTTTGATTCCAGTCATTGTATGGACTTTATTTTTGATGAACTTCTAACTAGGGTTTTTATTTTTATTTTGCATTTATTATAACGATATTCATTGCTTCTCTGCACATTTCCAGTATTATATACTTTCCAAATCATTGTTTACGCTAGCAAGCCCTGCTTTGCAATCTGCCATATCTATAAAGTCTGTATTCAATCCCTAACGTAAAAAAAATATATATATATGTTACAGGATTCAGCTAAAATCCTTTCTGACCCTGTATTTGTCGAGCGCTTATAGCTTATGCCTTCAGTTCTGCACTACTGCATCGATGGTTTAGTCAACATTGTCCACCTTATTTCCTGAATTAGTCTCCTGTCTGTGAATATGCAGGGAACTACTTGACTGAAATGTGGGTCTGTGGAACAGCAGTGTAAAAAACACATTTTATGCATACCTTTCTATCATGAATGTCTCTTTGGTGCTTCCTTGGATACGTTCATAAATGATGTCCCTGGAGTAAAAGTAATTGTTCTAGCTAAAGCAGACTAAGCCACAAATTAGGAAGAATCCTTCACCCTCTTAGGCTCGATTCACACCTATGCATGTGGCTTTTGAGTGGTTTTGCAGTGCTTTTTGCGGTGCTTGCTGCGTTTTTTGGCGTGCGTTTTTACCAAGATTTTACCGCGAATTGCTTTTTTTTTTTTTTTTTAGTAAACAATTTTTATTTTTTCACATTTCCTTTAACAACCAGCTATAAACAAGTTAAAAAAAAAAAAGCAAAATGCAAATCGCGGCAAAATCGCGGAAAAAAAGCTGTACTTGCTTTTTGGATGCGGGTCCATTGAATTCTATTACATGCAAAATGCTGCTGTTTGCAGGAAAAAAAGTCCCTGACCCTTTCCAAAAACGCAGAGGCACAAAAAAGCATTGATGTGAACATGTTCCATAGGAAAGCATGTTAAAAAATTTCCCTGCAAAATGCATCAAAAAAAGCATTAGTATGATTCTTTCAGATTTTAGGTGCTGAAAGCGGTACCATTATTTTGCAAGAAAATTTGGCGTTTTATACTGTAGGCTTGTAATTCTTAGGAATAACTCACCTAAATCTGACCAAACAAGAGTCTAATAGGCATCCCGCGTATGACATTTTTTTTAAAAACAAAATTATAAATTATAATATAATAAATAATTATAACAAATAATAATATAATTATAATAAAAATTATTCAATAATGTAATCAAATCAAAATCACTGAAATTTGCTCAGTTGCAGAATTTTCGCTGTCATTTTTTTTTTTTAAGACGGATTTCCCCACAAATCGCTATCGCTCAATTCTGCAAGTTATTATAATTTATTATCGCTGTTTTCTAGCTGCTCTAAAACCATTTTTGACATAAAGAGACACTTTTGGTTGCTATGGACAATCTACAGTTTGCAGGGAGAAAGAACCGTTTTTATTATGTAAAAGAACATGTAGGGCACTGGACAGACCACTAGGGACAAGGGGGGGATGTGTATTACTTGGCTGATCAGAACTCCTCCTAGCACTGCCACTGATTGCAACTTCCCGCCAGCACTGACACTCATCCCATTCCCCCCAAACCCCCCCTACCAAGGAGTAAAAAAAATGAGAATACATGCAATGGAGAGGAAAAGAGGGGGATGACCAAAGGAAAGGGAGAAAATAAAAAAAAATAATAATAAAAAAAAGTGGGCTAGAGAGAGGGATGGGGGGAAAAACAAGCCATTTGCATAAAGAGAGATAAAGGGGAAAGAAAGGAGAACAAAGAGAAAGAGTAGTACATCCTAAAATGTTCCATAAGGGTAGCGCTAAATGTCTGCGGGTTAGGGGAGCAAATTACTTATCTTGCTTTGGGTGCCAACAACCCACGCTATAAAAATAATTTTACTGTTAGGGGTCCCCACAACTTGGGAAATTTTATCAAGGGGTCACGGCACTAGAAAGGTTGAGAACCACTTCTCTAAAGGGTTCCTTTAATTAGTCCCAGGCTATAACTTTCAAGGCCAGACCCAAACCAAATTCTCAAGTTAACAGACAAGTTCTCTTCAGCATGAAGGGATTCCACACTTTTCAAAATAGAAGGACATCTGTTGGACTTTGCAGATACCTACTCATAAAGCATCTTGGATACCCGGGTAAGAGGTTTCCAGGGGCTTCCTCCCTCTGCTACCTCCCCACTTCATGTTGTGTAGCCTGCTATCTCTTCACACAAATTAGTAAACCTCCATGCTACTCTTGAACATACAGTACTAAAAACATTTTGGCATTGATAGAAAAGCAGAAAGGTCTCAATGTTTTTACTTCAATATTTCACTGCGACTGATTTTGGATCTTAAAGCTTTAAATGTCTCCGACTTTAGGTCGCTCCAGGTCGCCCCTAGTCCCCTCAAGTCGCGCTGCATGGGGGGGCGTGGCTTACGCAGGGCCGAGTGAGGTTGTGAAGGTGTGAGCTCCCGCTATCTCCATGCCTCTGAGCGTGACACATACCTGTAGCCTGTCCCCCCTCCCCCCGCTGCCCGTCGCCGCTTGCGTTCCGCCCTCCGCTGGCCACACGGTCTGCATGTCAGCGCTGTGGTTACGATTCCTCGAACCCAGCAAAATCAAAGCAAAAGAATTACAGTAGACGCCGAGAGGGAGAGCTAAGGAGACAGGAGTTGGAATGAGGGTGTCGGCTGGGGGATTGCTCGTGTACAGCTCCATAGTAGTGTAGGTAGCTGTGTGCTGAGTGCTGCGTGTTGTGTTTATCCCAGCCTAGCCCAACCAGTTAACCTGAGCCCCATACATATTATCGCTGGTGAAGACTGCTGGTGAAGTGTGGACAATATCAGAGTAAAGGGGGAAAAAACGGTGTAGGGGGCTTAAGCTCCCAAGTGCTCTGGAGTGACGCCGAGAGGAGCGCACAGCACAAGGCTCAAAAGCTCAAATTATATGTGGAAAGCGGAGGGGAGGTATGTGTGCAGCTAGATCCAGAGATACACGTACATCCCGGAGGACCGCATTGCCAATACAGCCACCTAAACTAGCAGACCACCTGGAGATTCAGAGCTATTTTTCTAAAATGGAGAAAGGGGGTGAGCAGGGCCAGAACCTGGAGAATCTGCAGATACAAACACAGACTACTATCCCAAGGTTAGAGGTGCGGGCAGATGTGGAGATACTACAGACAGCCCCTCAAAGTCCCCTGGTGACCAACGCTGGTGGGAGCGACCCCCCCTCTAGGTTGAGTGAAGGGGGTCGCTCCCACCCAGCTTGAGACCCTAAAATTCCTGATCCAGGCACTACCAACAAAAGAGGATATCACTACACTAATTATGAAAATAGAGGAAGCCCATTGTAGAGATATGGAAGAGATCAAAGGGGAGGTTCAGGCCTTGGAAAAACGCAGGACAACGAATGAAAATACATCTAAAGACCTCGTACTGCGTGTGACGACACTGGAACAAGAAAGGAATAATCAACTAGACGTGATTAACTCCCTGCAGCTCCAACTAGAGGAAATCCAAGATAGGAACAGACGGAATAATTTACGCATACGAGGTATCCCTGAAGCAGCAGTCCCAGAAGACCTCCAAGAGACGGTAAAAAATATTTTCCTGGTATTATTGAAAGATGCTATGCCTTTGAATCTTGAGATGGACAGAGTGCATAGGGCCTTAGGCCCTAAGCCCAAAGATAGCTCTCGGCCTCGAGATGTGATATATAGACTGCATTATTATAGACAAAAAGAGGCAATATTAAGGAAATCTTGGGACATGGGGACCATAGAGTTTAATGGAGCTCAGTTGAAGATACTGCCAGATCTATCAAGTGCTACCCTGCAACAGAGAACCATGTTACGCCCTATATTAGATCGGATAAGGGAAATAGGGGGAACATACAGATGGAGGTATCCAATATCAGTATTGATTAGGAAACAGGACACAGGCACATTTTGGCTGCGCTCTAAGAATGATTTGCCGGAACTTTTTTCCTTTTTGGGGATTAACCCTTTCGAGGTTGTGGATTGGAGACAGACAATCCTGAGGAATAATTAAGATACAAGATTAAGGAATTGTTTGCTACCTCTCTCTTTCCCCCCCCCCTTTTTTTTTTTTAGAGGGATAGGATAGAAGATGGTTGGGATCCGTCTTCTCCCCCTCTTTTTTCTTTTTTTTTTCTTTTTCTTCCCCTCTGGACTTTTTATAAAAAAAAAATCCCTGTGTGCCCTATACGGTGTGTGGGGATCCCCCACCTCCCCCTCCGCACCATTTGAGCATGAGTGGGAGGGAGGAGGGAGAGGGTATTAGGAGGGGGATGGGGGTAGGATTAGGGGGGGTGGGGATTGGGTGGGGGGGTTAGGGGAGGGGGATTAGGAGAGGGCAGGGGGGTGAGTAGTAGGGCATAGAGGGGTATGGGGAGGGGGGAGGGTTGGAGGAGGAGGGGGGTTTTGGGTAATACACTAAAATTTACAATACATACTAGACAAATACAAGATATACACACACATTACACACCTTACACAGAGGTTAAGGATTGCGAACCCAATTAGGACACCAATTAAGAATGTAACACATAAGTCACTAAATAGGTTTAATTACAATACTCACAGTACACATTGGGGCTCATATAGGGGATAATAATTAAGATAACACTTGGTATTAGAGCAGTATGGCTCTACACACGTTCAACACTCATAGCTGATATACACTAAGGAGTAAGCACATATTGGAGGGGGTTGGGGGGGAGGGCGGGAGACGATTGGGGTGGGGGAGGGGGGGAGATGGGAGGTCCTCCCTACCTCAAGTAGGTTTTGTTGGTTACCCAGGTATGAGGATTTGTACAATTTATTTTGAATTATTAATGTAGTATGAATATGTATGAGAACAGGGTCTAGGAAAATTATCTCTATAGGTTATGGAGTGGGTTGTGTCATGTATGATGTTTTAGAATACATTACAAGATTATTACTGTTGAATTACTGTAAGAATATTTATTACAGATTACACTATGTACTGTGAGAATATTATATGAATAACCGGTATATATAACCTGGAGAAGCATCCACCCTTAGTGCAAGGCGGAGTGAGGGGGGGGGATGGGTACGCACAGGGAAGCCACCAGGGGGTGGAAGGACACTACCCTGGGGTTAGTAGTGAATAGGCACTTGGGGAGAATATGCAGCCCAGTAGTTGGGCAATAATGTGAGGAGAACGGGGAAGAGGGGGAGAGGGGAGAGAAGGGGGAGGAATTAAATAGGGACAACTCGGGAACGGGGATCAACAAAGATAGGTAGCATAATATAATTTAAATAAAGTGGAGTTGGAAGGAGGGCAAGGAGGAGCGGGGGCACCTGTTTGAAGGAGAGTGCGTAACCAGTACCCCCCGATAGGGAATTACTCAGGGGATAGGGTATTAGGCCTCGTACAGACGATCGGACATATCCGATGAAAACGGTCCGCGGACCATTTCCATCGGATATGTCCGATCGGGAGTTTGATCCGATGGCGTGTACACACCATCGGATCAAATTCCCCGCCGCCGGATGGCGCGGTGACGCGGCGGTGACGTTGACGCCGCCGCGTCACCGCCACGTCACCGCACCAGGAAGTAAAACACTTCCGCGCATGCGCCGAATCCATTCGGCAGCGGCGCGGCGGCGGTGGGGGCCGACATGTCTGCTGGTAAGTGTACTAACCAGCAGACATGTCGGGCGGACAGATTCCACCGGATAGATTTCAAAGCTTGCTTTGAAATCTGTCGGGTGGAGAAATCTGTCCGCTAGCCCATACACACGAGCGGAGATGTCTCCTGAAACGGTCCATCGGACCGTTTTCAGCGGACATATCCCCTCGTGTGTACGCCGCCTTAGAGTAAGCAAGTAGGAGCTAAATTGGCCCTGGGGTAGAGGGGGGAGTTTCCGTACTGACCCCTCTCGATCCTCACTGTCAATAAGTTAGGGAAAGCGGAGGGTTGGGTTAGGGTTTCCTTTTTCTTTTTTTTTTTAGGGAGGTGGGGGTTGGGGGGGTGGTGGTTTTTTTTTCTCTCTCTCTCCTTCTCCCTTTGTCCTCCCCTCCCTCTCTCCTTAATTCTTCCCCACCTCCCTGTTTTTAGGGAGGGTAGGAATAAATTTGTTTAAACATTTCTGGCTCGGGGGTGGGGACTGCCATAGAAAAAGAAGGCTCGGACTGCTGCACACAAACACACGTGATGAGGACGTGAGGGGCGTGAGGGAAGGAGGCGTCGGAGCGCTCCATGGCTGCCAGCGCAAACAAGGCTCCTCTACTACCAACGCCGGTCTACGATCTGGCCGAGCAGCGGAAGGTACACAGCGTGAGAGGCTGAGGTACACGACCAGGTAGGAGCACAACCTCGCTCGCATCCCGACAGACCAGAGACGGACCAGGGAACATCGAGGCAGCGCCGTAGAAGCCCGAGTAGCCGCGGGACATCAGCGCGCCCACACTGCTCTAAGCGAGCGTACACTCAGCTGCAGTCGGGCGGGCAGGCCCAGCATCAGTGGAGGATCAGAGGAAGGATATCGGGACGCGCTGGAAAGCGTGTGACTTGCTGACGAGCAGCAGACACGCGGGACGCCAAGGGTCCGGTGAGGCGCTCAGTGGAGCCGAATCTGGTCGGATGCCCCCCCCCCCCCCCCCACTCTATCTATGCTGCCTTTTTAACTCTCCCTCCCTATACTAGTGCCTGCCTAAACTACAAATAATACTGAAGTATAATCTGTATGACAGACATAGAGCCAATATAAACCATAAGGATAACTCATAAGGATGGCGATATAACATGACAGATTGCATCTCTGGGAAGGAAGCCTATTAGGAGCTAACTGTGGTTAACTGTGACTAACTGTGGCTGTGGCTGTAGAACTGTGTCTGTGGAAACCGTGTCTGTAGAACCGTGTCGGTAGAACTATATCTGTGGAACAGTATCTGCAGAAATGTGCATGTAAAACTGCACATGCAGAACCCATGCTGATGAGTCCTGGGTAATAAGCACAAAAGCGAAAAAAAATAAAGTAGACTGTTTTCATACCCTCTATATTCTATGCTCCAGGTATGTGTACATACCGTCAAATAATGAAAAATACCCTCTAGCGGATTGATACATAACCATCTAAACAGCTACTAATACCAGATCCTTGATCCTTGATGCACATAACATTAATGTATACAGGACCGGACCACAGAATTTGTACTACAGAATAAACCGAATGAATGGCTGGCGGATAAATAGGAGATATCAACCTCGTATGCGGGAGATTGGGGGTGCCTTATAAAAAAAAAGAGAAAAAAAAAAAAGGGGCAAGTCCAGGGGATATTATATAATCAGTTACAGCCTACTGAGTAGAAGACCCCTTTTTTTCTTTTTTTTGCTTGGTGTTTTTCATCATAGGATATAGAAGAGCCTAGGTGATAGAGGGAGTTTGAATGCCCATTCCCAGTATAGCAAGAATTAGGAGCCCTAAGCACAAATAACACCGACTAAAAGCTGAGAAGATCATTACCAACAGTAGGAGATAAGTCATCCAATTAATTACCCAGACTTCAGCAAAATCCATATCCTGCTTTGACACCATCAGTATCAGTACAATACTGAAACTGAGCGTCACTCTCGGAACCCGCAAGGTTGGAAACTCCCCTATGGCCTAGACACCAAGACAAAAAGCGCCGAATCACATCAATATTTTCAAGCTGGGGAAGAGAATTAGACCAATAAACAAGATGAGCAGGTCTACGAGAGGCGTTGCCCCAAAAGTGCCTAAAAACAACGCTGGAACTAGCTCAATACAGCAATATATGGTTCACGAGGGGAATCCCAAAAGCCCTGGATCAGTAAAGAAAACTGATAAGAAAAAGAATGAGGTGAAAACAGGGGGAGCCCCCCCGGACCATGCTAAGAGAGAGACGACCCTAGAAAGCGAATACGAGCACAGCAGATTAGAGGAATCAGGACTAGATACACAACCACCCTCCAAGGCAGAAATGAACGAGATGCTGATGAGGATGGAAAACGCTATAAAAACCGAAATCAATAAGATCAGAACAGACCTTGGAGGACTACTAGAAAGGGTTGAGGAGGCTGAAAAAAAAATGGAAGAACAAGATCAGGAATTGGATAAATTAAAAATACAAGTACAAGGGTTAACAGATAGTCACAGAACGTTGGCCTATCGGCTAGAAGATCAAGAGAACCGCAACAGGCGACAGAATTTAAGAATTCGTGCATTAGTGGAAGAGAAAGGAGAAGACCTAAGAGAGATTATGAACATACTATTTAACCCTTTATTGGATAAAGCGGATGAATCAAAGCCCCTCAAAATTGAACGGGTACACCGAGTGGGAAACCCCAAGTGGATAGAGAGTAAGGGTCCAAGAGACATAATTGTTCGGTTTAGAAATTACATAGATAAAGCTGAAATCTGGGGAAGGCTGAGGGGGAAACCCCCCATCAGATACAAAGAAAATGAGATACAAATCTTCTCCGACTTATCAAAAGAAACATTAATAAGGAGAAGACATATGAAACCTCTATTAGAGCTGATGTGCAAGCAAAACATAAAATATCAGTGGGGTTTCCCCGCGTGCCTTATCGGGTCAAAGGGGGATGTGAGCGCTCGCCTAAGATATCCAGAAGAATTAGAGAAATTCTGTCAAAAAATGGACATAATAGTTCCTGACCTGCCAGACTGGGTGACATAGATAACTAGGATAGTTTCAACGAGAGATGGGGGGGTGGGGGGGGAGGCGGGGGGGGGGGGGGGGGTGGTCGGGAAGAAAGCAGATTGGCAGTCGAGGGGCACTCTTTAAGTGCCACCCTCGGGAGAGGAGCCGATGGTGAAGGAGCGGAGGAAACCAATGGCGGCTCTCAGGCCTAATCCAGGCCAAGGGAAGGGAAGGAGGGAGGGAGGGAGGGAATGGGGTGAAGGGGGGGAGGGATAGGGGGGGGAGGGGAGGAAAGGGAACAGGGCACCATCTCTGGGATTCCACATAAATTAGACCCTTACACAGTCAGATGACAGAGATTAAATTTATCTCATATAATGTAAAAGGCTTAAATTTCCCAGCCAAGAGACATAAAATCCTCAGGGAATTGAAACATTACAAGGCCGATGTGATATTCCTACAGGAGACTCATTTAACACTAGAATCGAACATAAGACTGTACTCCCATGGGCACCCCACGTGGTACTACGGAGACACGATAACAAAGCGAGCCCGAGGAGTCGCAATAGGATTTGCAAGAAATACGCGTTTTGTTTTAGAGGATCGAATGACAGACCCCGAAGGAAGGTTTCTTTTCCTGAAAGGAAAATTGGGAGGAGTTGAATATACATTAGCCAATATATATGCCCCTAATGATAATCCTGTGAAGTATGTAAATAAAACTTTAATAAAATTTAAAAATTTTGAGGCAGGACATGTAGTGTTAATGGGTGACTTGAACTTATGCATGGACCCTGACCTCGATAGTACGTCCCGGGCACAGGGGGCTAGGAATAACCAGCTGAAAATACTAAGACAAAGAATGTTCAACCATCAGTTGATGGACATATGGCGAATCCAACACCCCAAAAGTCGGGATTTCACATTCTATTCCCCTGTGCACGGGACGTACTCGAGAATAGACTATACCCTCGTCGACCATAGACTACTCGAGAGGGTAATCGAAACAGGTATAGAGGCTATAACGATTTCCGATCATGCTCCCATAACTTTAAAAATCAGCCTACCCACCTTGAAATCAAACTTACCTGAGTGGAGATTAGATGAAAGCCTACTAGGGGATGAGGAGATAGTAGGAAGAGTACAGAAGGAATTGGAAAACTATTTTCGTGAAAACGACACAGAGGGGATTTCTAGGGCCTCACTGTGGGATGCCCACAAGGCATACATAAGAGGAATATTTATTATGGAGGGGGCTAGGAAAAAGAAAGAAAAAACAAAGAAATTAAAATCAGTGAGGAAAGAAATCCTTGAGCTAGAACAAGATCACAAAACAAAGGGCCAAAAAATAGAAATATTACACAAACTAACCCTAAAAAGAGACGAGTATAGAACGCTTATAGAACAAGAAACTAAGAACATTCTTAATAACATCGAGAGAGAGCGATACATATGGGGGAATAAACCTAGTAAAACCCTAGCTAGAATGGTACAAAAAAAGAAAAAAAGAAATTTTATTGAAAAAATTAGAAAAAAGAACGGAGACTTGGTACATGCAACAAACGAAATCGCAGAAGAATTTAGAAGCTATTATGAGAACTTATACACGGTCAAACAAAAGGATTGGGACCTAGGAGAGAAAGAGACCAAAATAAGGGAATTCCTAAAAAAAGCCAACCTTCCTAAAATAGGGAAAGACGTCGCTCAAAATCTGGATGGACCGATTACTGAGGAGGAGATAAGGGGGGCCATAAAAAACTCGGCCAAAGGGAAAAGTCCCGGACCCGACGGTTTTACGACAAGGTACCTACAAAAGTTTGGAACAATCCTAATACCAAGACTATGTCATTACTATAATGGCTTAGGGGCAGACTACGACCTAAGTAACGAAGCCGCGACAGCAAACATCACAGTTATAGGAAAGGAAGGGAAAGATAACACAATCTGCTCAGGCTTTAGACCGATCTCCCTATTAAATACAGATACAAAACTGTTCGCTAAAATTTTGGCAGAACGCATGAAGGGAATGATGACTGCCATGGTACATCCGGACCAGGTAGGCTTTATACCTGGGAGGGAGAGTAAGGATAATGGAGTCAGAGCACTCCTTATCCTCCAGCAGATTAAAGAAAATAGGTCCCCCAGTCTATTCCTGTCAGTCGACGCCGAAAAAGCATTTGACAGGGTAGACTGGGGGTTCATGATGCATACACTAGAAAATATAGGCATAGGAGGGAGGATGATGGGGAAGATTAAAACATTATATCACCATCCATATGCAAGGGTCAAAATTAATGGATCCCTGTCAGCATCTTTCGAGATGAAGAACGGGACCAGGCAGGGTTGCCCCTTGTCTCCCCTCCTCTTTGTCCTATCCTTAGAACCTCTTCTTGCAATGGTCCGAAATAATCCTAACATCGAGGGAGTAAAAGTAGGAGAAGATGAGCACAAATTATCCGCGTTTGCCGATGATATATTATTTTTTGTAAGCAACCCGAAGTCTACGTTACCCATTCTAATGGCCAATATCAAACAGTATAGCGAGATCTCCAATTTTAAGATGAATATATCTAAGACAGAAATACTAAATATAAATATAAATGAGGAGGAGGAACGATCACTTAGAAAGGAGTATATGTTTGCTTGGCCAAAAGAGATTAAGTATCTAGGGATAAAGCTAGCTAACTCTCTAAAGAAACTGTATAGGCTAAATTATATCCCCCTGCTAGATGAAATAAAATGTGAAATTAAAAAAATTAATAATCAACCAATCTCTTGGTTTGGAAGAATAAATGTAGTAAAAATGATGTTAGTCCCGAAAATCCTATATAAATTTCAAATGGTCCCAATCGCCTTGCCACAATCGTATTTCACCATACTGAATTCCTTGTTAATGAATTATATATGGAATAAAAAAAAACATAGGATTTCCTTCCGCGTGCTAAAACAGAGTAAAAAACAGGGAGGCCTGGCGGTGCCGGATATAAGAAAGTACTATAACGCTACGGCCATTTGTCGGGTAATTGAGTGGGCCAAAGAAAGTCAGGACAAAAGATGGGTCAGTATAGAAAGCGCACTTGCTAGAGCACAGTTAGGAAGAATAATTTGGAATCCACCACAATTTAGAACCTTACATACAACTACACATGTAATCACACGCACGACACTACGGATATGGGACAGGGTTCACAAACACTTAAGATTGGAATACAATTCCCCACTTATAGATTTAGAAGATAACAAATTTTTTGCACCAGGGACAAAAGGGGTGGGGGGAAATTGGATTAAAAAAATAACCCAGGTAAGAGATTTGATACACAAGGGAAAATTAATGGAATTTCACGACATTAGGTCAAAGACAGAATTCACAGGGATAGATGAGTGGCGATACCTACAGCTCTCCTCCTTCATCAGGAGGATACCGGGACCGTTACGTGATTATAAGAAATATACTACACTAGAAAAACTATGTATAATCAAAAGTTCAAGGGGTAATATCTCCAAAATTTACAAATTCCTGATGGGGGCGGAAGAGCTTGGGATACCCCCGTATATTCACAAATGGGGAAGGGAATTGGAAATAGAAAGGGGAAAAACCACAGTAGATAGAATCATCAATCTGACCCATTCCTCAGCAATCGACATAAGAACGGCTGAGATGAATTTTAAGTGCATCACTGGCTGGTACAAGACCGCAGACAAAATTAGTAAGTATAGAGAAGGACAGTCGGCAAACTGCTAGAGGGGATGTCCAACCAGTGGTTCCATGGCCCATATATGGTGGAAATGTCCTAAGATTAAAAGTTATTGGAAGAAAATTTTGATACTGACTAAAGACATAACCAAAAAAGAGATAGAAGAAGATCCATGGGTGGTCCTTTTCCACGGGGGAATGGAAAATATAAAAGAATACAAAGGATCTTTGATACCGCACCTCCTGAACGCAGCCAAACGGCTGATTCCCAAAAAATGGAGGGAATTTGAAAGCCCACAGGTTTGGGAATGGATCGACTCTGTGGAGGAAACATATAGGAGGGAAGAGCTGAAATATAGGTGGGAAGAAGACAATAAAAACACCCAGGAAAAATGGGCAGCCTGGAAAGAATTTAAAAAAACTTGGAGTTTTGCCGAAAATCTACGAGTGATATGAGGTTGGCAAGGAGGTAATAGGACCTAAAACCAGTTAGATACCAAGATAGAAGGGGGAGTGCAATCCCGAGATGGTGGGGGAGGGGGGGGGCAGATGGGGGAAAATCCCACTTTTACTCTTTTTTGGTTTAATATTTAATTACGCCTTTCCTATAAGAAAATAAAGGTAAATTTATATATAAAAAAAAATAAAAAAAAAGATAGAAAAATTAAAATAGCAAATAAGAAACCACAAATGATGCGAAGACCATGGAGGAACCCATGGAGAAAAGCGAAGGGCGGAAATCCCGTGAGCTGGACCAACGAGGTGGTCCCCGGGTCGTGACTGATGTGGGGAAAAAAAAAAAAGAAGGCTCTTCCCTGTGAAGATGGGGGGTATAAGGATTACCACCATTATTGCTAAAGGATTAAACACCCCAGAAAAAAGGAGAACTCTCCTTAGTGAACTCAAACGAATGCGCTCAGATGTTGCTTTTGTCCAAGAAACCCATCTTAGAGCCAGTCGGTTACCATACTTACAAAATAGATTCTTCCCCTGTACTTATCACGCCTTTAGCCCAACATCTAAATCTAAAGGGGTCGCTATATTGATCTCCAATCAGATTTCTTGGTCATTAACGGATAAACAGATAGACGAGAATGGAAGGTATATATTTTTAAAAGGTACCATACGAGACGAGAAAGTAACACTAGCTACTGTGTATACACCTAAAACGTACCAAGACACCTTTTTGATTGGAGTATTGTCTAAATTAGACAAATTTATAGAAGGGAAGTTGATTCTAGGAGGGGATATCAATATGACACTTGACCCCAAACTAGATACATCTCTAGGGTCCTCGTCTTTATCAGGAAGATCAAGGAGGCGGGTAATGCGGAAATTAAAAGAAATGCACCTGGTAGATGCTTGGAGGATATTCCACGGGGAGGAAAGAGACTATACTTTCTACTCTAACCCACATAAAAGGTACTCCCGATTGGACTACTTCTTGATTCCTCACTACCTATTGACAGTAGTTGAGGAAGTAAATATTGGGAATATAACTTGGTCAGACCACGCCCCAGTGACACTCGATATAATAATATCAGGCAAGGCTCTCTCCACGGGATATCGTTGGCGTCTGAATGAGAGCCTACTACAGACCCCAGAGGTTAAAGAGGCAGTAGAAAAGGAACTAGGAGAGTACTTTCAGATCAATGATACACCGGGGAGCGACCCAAGCGTGGTGTGGGAGGCCCACAAGGCAGTGATGAGGGGACTATTGATAAAGCATGGGGCAAGAATAAAAAGAATGCGAGAAAACCAGGTTAGGAAATTAACAATAGAGATCCAAACCCTGGAAATGCAACATAAAGTTAGACAGTTGACAAATGTAGGAGAAGAACTAGGACACAAAAGGAGGAAGTTAGCAGATCTACTGAGGTATAAAGCTAAAGCAATTATTCAAGTAGGTAGAAGGATAACATATGAATTGGATGACAAGTGTGGTAAAATCCTAGCAGGGAAACTGAAGGATACTAGAAACACTGTGTATATACCACATATTAAGGGAAAGAATGGCCAGGTAATGACAATTCCTAAAGATATAGCGCAGAGATTCCGAGAATACTATTCTTCCCTATATAACTTAGAACAAACAGACATCCCTAGAGGAAGGATAGAGGATTATTTATCCTCAACACATCTCAAAAGACTATCTTCGACTGAAAGGGAGAACATGGAAAGACCCATTTCAATAGAGGAACTTCAAAGAGTAATGAAAATGGTTAAAAAAGGGAAAGCTCCAGGCCCAGATGTGTTCTCTATTCAATATTACCAAAAAAAAATTCCCGCCCTTGGACCGTACATGATTAGGATGTTCAATGAGATCGGCCGATCTACCGCACTCCGCCCGGAAGCCCTTATGGCACATATTGCGGTGATCCCAAAAGAAGGGAAAGACCCGGCGGAGTGCGGTAGCTATCGCCCGATCTCATTGTTGAACACAGACTTAAAACTCTTTACTAAATTAATAGCATCTCGATTACAGCCCCTCTTGATACAGCTAATACATCTAGATCAGGTGGGTTTCATCCCTGCCCAGGGACAATATTATTAAAGTGCTGAACCTGGTACACTGGGCAAGGGAAACCAAAACACCATCTATCTTTTTAAGTACGGATGCGGAAAAGGCTTTTGATAGAGTCAGTTGGAAGTTTATGGCAGGGGTACTAAGACATATCGGACTGGGAGAACATATGCATAGATGGATTATGGGGGTATATACTACACCTCAAGCATTAATCAAGGTAAATGGGATCCTTTCAGAGCCCATTAAAATTCTGAATGGAACAAGACAGGGGTGTCCGTTGTCCCCGTTATTGTATGTTTTGACACTGGAACCTCTGCTGAATAGGATAAGGCAAAACCCGGGAATCCGGGGATTGGATATAGGGGACAGAGAATATAAAATTTCTGCATTTGCAGATGATATGCTGTTCACCATATCCCGCCCCCAGGAATCACTACAGAATTTGATGAGAGAAATAAAGGAGTATGGGAAATTAGCAAATCTAAAAATTAATTATGAGAAATCAGAAGCAATGAGTGTGGAACTATCGGGGGGATTACAACAAATCTTAAAACCCAAATTTAAATTTAAATGGGTTAAGACAGCCCTGAAATATCTGGGTATATTCGTCCCACCAAGATTAGGTAACATCTTTGAAGCAAATTTCCCTCCACTGATGAATATAATTAAGAATAATTTGAAGAAATGGCAGAGGGGCTTTCATTCTTGGTTCGGGAGATGTAATGTCATCAAGATGAATATACTCCCTAGATTACTGTATTTATTTCAATCAATACCAATTAAAATCCCCCCGGCCTTTCTATTCCAAGTAAATAGGCTTCTTTTTAAATTTATCTGGTCCAAGAAAAAACCAAGGATTAGTAGGAGTAGGATGTTTCTACCCAAGAGTAATGGAGGCTTAGCAGCAAGGATGTATCCTAGCATAGGCCAACAAGGCCCAGGCCTAGGGCAGCACTTTGCAGGGGGGCAGCACGGAAAGAGTCCCTGCCGGCTTGCGCTACACTGTTAGTGTAACACAAGCTGCTTCTAATTTTGACTGTCCTATCATCCTGGACCACAAACCTTCCTCACTGTGCTATATAGGTTTTCTGCTGCACCATTGGCATGGTTATATCTTAGTCCTCTCCATGAAATTATTCGAAAATTGTGCTTAAAGTAAAACTCTAGGCAAAACTTATTTTTTTCATTTTGGATAGAATAAGGGAGGGTTATAGCCCCTGTCAGTTTAATTTTTACCATCTCCGTCCCATTGCAGAGATTTCCCTTAATTTCCTGCCCCATAGCCTAACAAGAAGTGAGAGGAAATCTATGCAAATTAAGGGAATCCATCCCCCCCTCTTCCCCCAGGCCCTAAGAACTAGTGTCCCCACTCAAAAATTTCAGGACGGGTCTTAAACAGAAAGGGGCGTGGCCTTGACAGGAAAGAGTGGCTCATATTTAAATTAGGGGGTGGACGAGTTTAGTCAGGCCTAGGGCAGCACGAACCCAAAATACACCTCTGCTTAGAAGTACCAGATGTAACTAAATACTATCAGGCGGTACATATGGGTATGATCATAGAATGGTGTAGGAGTAAGGGATCAAAGTTATGGGTAGACCTTGAACAAGAAATCAGTCAAGTCCCACTGCAAAGAGCACTTTGGTGCTATCAAACATTACCGACCCAGTTAAAAAATCACCCAATTATAGGGGCGACGTTGGCAATAGGCCATAAGATATGCCAGTTAGGTAAGCATACCTCAAGCTATTTCCCCCCTGTACCCAGTATTGGGGAACCCAGGCTTTCCACCAGGCATGGAGAAAGGGGCATACAGGACTCTTAGAGAGAGGGGCCTTACACAGATAGTACATTTTGCAGAACTAGAAAGATGGCCGACTGTATCCTCATTGGTACACCCGGAAGGACAATATGGGGTCAAAAATTGGCAAGCTATACAATTGTGTCATTTCCTGAATTCCTTAGGACCAACAAGTAGATACAAAAGGGAATTAACACAATTTGAAAGATACTGTGAAGAGCAGGAACCCCCAGATAAATTACTATCTAAGATGTATAGGTTAGGAATAACACCTCCAGAAGTCCAGGAGATACCATCTATAAGAGAGTGGGCCAGAGATATGGAGAGGAACTTCTCTCAAACTCAGCAGCAAAAAATAATTAATCTATCTATGAAAACATCAATAAGTACTAGGCTCCAGGAATTAAATTATAAAATATTAAACAGATGGTACTATACACCGGAGAAATTGAGTAGGGTGTTCCCTGGAACTTTAGATACCTGTTGGAGATGCAAGAAAGATAGGGGAACTATGTACCATATATTTTGGACTTGCACTAAGATCAGGAAATACTGGCAGGAAGTACTAAAGATAACCCAAAAATTTACAACATATCAAATACAGGACGACCCAGCTTTTTGTCTGTTACACCTATCACACATTCCAATAAAAACATATAAGAAGTCAATCATATGCCATTTGATCAATGAAGCTAAGGCTGGGATAACTCGAAATTGGAAAAAAAATAAACCCCCTACGATAATCGACTGGCTCCATAGGGTGAGAAATGTCTGTGCGATAGAAGATGTGGTGCTATCAACCCAAGATAGAAAAGAACAATATAATAAGACCTGGGGAGCATGGAATGCATTTATATATTCAGAAGAAGGGAGGAAATTAATGGGGAGGGGAGTGGAGGAACGGGATAGATCAAGGTCTTAAGATAGTGGACAATGAGGAGTTTTGCTTTACCGGAAGGGAGAGGAGGGAGACGTGTTTTTTTTTGGTTTTTTTTTCTCGGGCAGGGGAGATAGGGGTGGGAAGAAGGGAATAAAGGGAGGTAAGGTCACACAATAGAATATGGGAACTATAAATGGAATTAATGACAGGGGGAATGTCAGGGTAAAGATGACAATTAAAGGGAGACAATAGGGTAAGACTAGTGAGGCAACTTTACTGGAAGTACATCGTACCCCTACCCATTCACCTGGTGGAAGAAAAATGTCAATGAAAAAATACTACACAGGTTTTTAAAGTAGTTTATTAAGCAACTCCGGGAGTCTTCTTCCGACTTCTCCCTTCTGTCGGGCACCACCGCTGTCTTCTTTCAGCTCTTTTACCACTTTAAAAACCTGTGTAGTGTTTTTTCATTGACATTTTTCTTCCACCAGGTGAATGGGTAGGGGTACGATGTACCCCATACTTATTCACATGGGGTGGGGGCCGGGATTAAAGGGGCTCCCAGATTCCGATAAGCCCCCCGCCCGCAGACCCTGACAACCAACAGCCAGGGTTGTTGGGAAGAGGCCCTTGTCCCCATCAACATGGGGGCAAGGTGCTTTGGGGTGGGGGGGCACCTTACCCACCCCCCTATGTTGAGGGCATGCCGCCTGGTACGGGTCAGGAGGGGGGCGCTCACTCGTCCCCACCCATGGGGTCTGGTATGGATGGTATGGATTTGGGGGGACCCCCACACCGTTTTTTCGGCGTAGGGGGTTCCCATTGAAATCCATATCAGACCTGAGGGCCTGTTATGCTCTTGGAGGGGGAACCCATGCCGGTTTTTTATTTAAAATTTGGCATCGAGTGCCCCTTCCTGGAGACAACTTTAAGTCGTGTTGTAAGTCGCGTTGTGATTCATACTCGTGTTCAAGTTACCTCACAAAGTCGCGCTAAAATTCGTGTTGCCTCTGTGTGAACCGGCTCTAGCTACCAGTGGCTAGACCTGGAGAAATGATCATTACATCACCACCCTGCCTCTTCACCTGTCCAATCAAAGAACGCTTTGCATTCATTGAGTATAATGCAAGGCATTCTCTGAATGATGTCTATAGATGGGACCTGGAAGCCATTGAGATTCATTGTGTTAGTGGCGACTACTACCGTGATTCTCCAGTTCCATGGGGACTGACCATGTATAGAATAAGTACACTTACATTGGTCCAATGAACTGTGCCAATGTAACTATTCAAAAAAATCTATACCTAGAAATTAGCTGTAAAGAGTGTGCTTCCTTGTCCCTTTGTATGGGGTGTGTGAGTGTTGCCTGTTACATAAAGTGTATGCTGTACTGTACTGCAAGCTTGACACTAAATTTTTAATCTCTTAAAATTGTAACAAACTCTCCTGGTGTGACATTGTGAGGCTCTGTCAATGTGGACATAGTCAAGAGAGCACACAGGGTTTGAACTTGTGTTGTGTACAGGACTACGGAGTGGTGAACTGCTTTTGCAGATTTCTCCAGATTTTAGTATTTACAAAATGGGTTTCGTAGTTTTTGAGCTTTTAACTACTTCCCAACCAGCGCACGACGATTTACGTCGGCATAATGGCACGGCTGGGCAAATGGGTGTACCTGTACATTCCCTTTAAATTGTTGCATTGTGGGCGCGTGCTCCGTGAGTGTGCCCGCGGCTCCCGTGGACTCGATGTCCGCCAGGGGCCCATGATCGTGTCACGTAGCAGCAAAACAGGGAGATACCTGTAAACAAGGCATTTCCCTGTTCTGCCTACCAAAATTACAGGGATCTACTGCTCCCTGTCATTGGGAGCAGTGATCTCTGTCATGTTCTAGTGAGACCACCTCCCCACAGGTAGAATCACTCCCTAGGACACACTTAACCCCTTCATCGCCCCCCTAGTGTTTAACCCCTTCCCTGCCAGTGTAATTTACACAGTAATCAGTGCATTTTTATAGTACTGATTACTGTATAAATGACAATGATCCAAAACTAGTGTCAAATGTGTCCGATGTGTCCGCCATAATGCTGCAGTCATGATAAAAACACAGATCGCCACCATTACCAATAAAAAGATAAATAATAAAAATGCTATATATCTATCCCCTATTTTGTAAAAGCTATAACTTGTGTAATCCAATCAATATACGCTTATCGTGATTTTATTTTACCAAAAATATGCAGAAGAATACATATCGGCCTGAACTGAGAAAGAAATTTGTTTTTTATATATTTTTGGGGGATATTTATTATAGCAAAAAGTAAAAAATATTGCTTTTTTTTTTTCAAAATTCTCACTCTTCTTTTGTTTATAGTGTAAAAAATAAAAACTGCACCAAAAGAAAGCTCTATTTGTGGGGAAAAAAAACGTCAATTTTGTTTGGGTGCAACATCACACGGCCGCGCAATTGTCAGTTAAAGCGACGCAGTGCCGTATCTCAAAAAGTGCTCTGGTCAGCAAGGGGGTAAATCTTTCTGGGGCTGAAGTGGTTAAATTATATTGGGAGGGAAGGAAACTCCAAGTATATGGATTTTGTGGAAGGCCAGCAGGGTGTGTGCCCAGGTGCATACAGCCCTTATAATGATGGTCTGGTACATAATATACCTGGAAAATCAACACAAGGAGCGCTGTTCCGGTGGTTAGATGGAAACAAGTGAAAAAGTTTAAAAGTAACAATCATTTATTGCAGATTAGAAGAATGAATTTCCAGGCGATAAAGTGATACTTTTTTATACTTTGTCTCCTGCCAATTAATTCTTCTAATCTGCAATAAATGATTGTTACTTTTCAAACTGTTTTACTTGTTTCCATCAATCCTCCGAAACAGCACTCCTTGTGTTGATTTTTATGGTATTCCCCATCTGGTCTCTTGAGTTTGGGAACAGGAGTCTAATAGCCCCAACCACAGGGTACCTTTAGACATATCCATGTACCTCAGGGGTTATGAACAGATCCCTTTCCCACGCTACCTGATAGGATAGTCCAGTGATGGCGAACCTTGGCACCCCAGATGTTTTGGAACTACATTTCCCATGATGCTCAGGCACTCTGCAGAGTGCCTGAGCATCATAGGAAATGTAGTTTCAAAACATCTGGGGTGCCAAGGTTCACCATCACTGGGATAGTCTATCAGCAGAGTTGATAAAAAATGTATGCAATATAGAAATGCCCCCCGCAGAGCAGCTTCCTGAATGCATCTATTTCCAAACACAGTCCTAACTGTCAAGTCGGGGGCTGTCCTTCTGAAGAGATTAAAGACAATGGTTAATTTTTTGCCAGCGGAAGCTCTCAGTGGGGGGCATCTCCAAACTACCTATGAAATACGACGAGGGGCGTATTTCTCTATAGTCAAGTTAGTTGCCTATGCGGTACAATTCCTTATTCTGCCACCAAACATATGTAGCGCCTATGTACTTTATAGTACTAGTGCTAGTTAAATTTAAGGATAGATCAGAGTGTAGTTAAACTCTGATCCAGATTGTTAGTTGCAAAATGCGGTCTCTGTCTCAGCCTGGCTGTACTGTAGACCCATTCTGCCGTACTGGGGTGTTCTTCCAACCCCCGGTCCTGCAGGTGGCAGCAGTGGAGTCAAGGTTTGGGTGCTCTTTCCCAGCAGCCAATCACAAGGGTTTGTGCTCGTGGTGCATGCTGGGGAGGGGTATTTATGGGGCAGACGCCATTGGATCTGGGTCTTCTTCATCCAGTGTGGCACCCACCTTTAGGGTGGCCACATCACGGCGCCCCCACGTTATGGCCTACCGGGGCGTGCGTGCCATGCGGTGTTCCTGGTTCCGGGTCCAGGCTGGCCTGGAGCATCTGAACATCGATAGGGACCCAGTGAGTGACTGGGTTCCCACCTTTGAGGATCCCAAGCTGTACTGCTGTTCGGTGGGGAGTCAGTCTGAGGAGCACCATTGAGAGGCTGGCGGTCCAAAAGGGCCTGGACAAACCACCGTGGATGAACGTAACTGGACACTGAGGGATTGATCACCTGTCAGTCAGTACCTGGGCGACAAGTTAAAGGAGATCCAGACACAACTTAACCACTTGCTTACTGGGCACATATACCCCCCCCCCTGCCCAGGTGAAATCTCAGCTTCCGGCACTGCGTCGCTTTAACTGACAATTGCGTAGTCGTGCGACGTGGCTCCCAAACAAAATTGACGTCCTTTTTTAGAGCTTAGTAGAGCTTTCTTTTGGTGTTTTTTTTTGCGCTATAAACAAAAAAGAGCGACAATTTTGGAAAAAAAAATACAATATTTTTTACTTGTTGCTATAATAAATAGCCCAATTTTAAAAAGCTTTTTTTATTTTTTTTATTTTTTATTATTTTTTTTTTACTAGTAATGGCGGCGATCTGTGATTTTTATTGGGGCGGCGACATTATGGCGGACACATTTTTGGCGCCATTCACATTTATACTGCGACCAGTGCTATAAATGTGCACTAATTACCAGTACTGTATAAATGTGACTGGCATTGAAGGGGTTAACACTAGGGGGTGAGGAAGGGGTTAAATATGTTCCCTGTATAGTGTTCTAACTGTTGGTGGAGGGGGGTGACTGGGTGAGGTGACCGATCTGTGTCCCTATGTACAAGGGACACAGATCGGTCTCCTCTCCAAAGACAGGACGCTGTCTCTGTGTGAACCGGCAATGAGAGATGATCATATATGTTTACATTTGAGATCATCTCTCATTGGCCGCACAGATCGCATAGCAAACGGCCACTCTGATTGGCCATTCACCGCAATCTGTGATTGTCTGTGTCCAAGGGACCCGGCCAACACAGAGTTTCCCCGCTGCACGTTTGGGAGCGCGCGCGGGGAACGACAAAAGGGGCGGACGTCAAAAGATGTTCAGGTCGGCGCTGTAGCCGTCATTTGGCTATAGCGCGGGCCTCAGGTGGTTAATTAAGGAGGCATATCTCCAAGAATTCAATCCAGAGGAAACCTGTGGCAGAGGTATCTTTCTGAGGCTCATTGAGAGGGGTCTGTGACAGAGACTTTTTACCAAGTTCAAGTTCACCTAGGATAAGGTGACCAGATTTTTCAAATGAAATCCGGGGACATTTTTCTTTTTTTTATTATTGGCAAATAGTAAACTATTTTATAAGCATATTTAGCTCAAATGAGATATGCAGTGTATGTGGTGTGCGTTTAAGGAATGATTGTATGATATATACGTTATTTCTGGAAATCATTTCATACCAGCCCCATAGCATTATTATACCGGCCCAACTGCATAACATCATTATTTTCTGGTTCACAAAAGGGAAATCCATACATTTTAAAGCACAGTTCAATACAGTTATACTCACCAGTGCGCATTAATGCAGCCTGTTCAGTGCCCATCAATGCAGCCTGCTCAGTGCCCATCAATGCAGCCCGCTCAGTGCCCATCAATGCAGCCCACTCCGTGCCCATCAATGCAGCCCACTCCGTGCCCATCAATGCAGCCCACTCCGTGCCCATCAATGCAGCCCACTCAGTGCCAATCAACCTTACCTAGAGGAAAGGACTATTTCACAGCTCAGGCAAATATAGAGAGAGTGAGGTGAGAGAGGAGAGAGTGAGGTGAGAGAGAGAAAGAGGGGGGTGAGAGAGAGAAAGAGGGGGGTGAGAGAGAGAAAGAGGGGTGTGAGAGAGGTGAGAGAGAAGTGAGAGAGAGAGAGGTGAGAGAGAGAGAGAGAGAGAGAGAGGTGAGAGAGAGAGAGAGAGAGAGAGAGAGAGAGGTGAGAGAGAGAGAGAGAGAGGTGTGAGAGAGAGAGAGGTGAGAGAGAGAGAGAGGTGAGAGAGAGAGAGACAGAGATGTGTGTGTGTGTGTGTGAGAGAGGGAGGGGTGAGAGAGAGAGGGATGAGAGAGAGAAGGGGTGAGAGAGAGAGGGGGTGTGAGAGAGATAGAGGGGTTAGAGAGATGAGAGAGGTGAGAGAGAGAGACCAGGGGGTCCCGGAGGATGAGGAACACTTCCTGTTACATTGCCCCAAGTACTCATCAGTGAGGGACACTCATTTCCAGAGACTCTCCGCTCTCATCCCGGACTTCAACTCTACAGAAGAGAAGAGGAAACTCCAATTTCTACTGGGAGAAGAGGAGCCAACTGTGAAGATAGCTGCCCAATATGTGACAGCGTGTCACCGACTGAGAGGGACATGAGAAACTGAGGACTTAGTCCTTTCACAGACTTATGACCATTCCCCTTTATATTACCCCCCTCCCCGTTATATTACCCCCCTTCCCTTTTTTCTTATACAAACTATACTGCTTTGGCAATGCTAACATGTATTTGGTCCTGCCAATAAAGCTTATTTGAATTTGAATTTGAATTTGAGTAGAGGTGAGAGAGAGGTGTGTGAGAAAGAGAGAGAGAGAGAGGTGTGTGTGTAAGAGAGAGAGAGAGAGGTGTGTGTGTGTGAGAGAGAGGTGTGTGTGTGTGTGTGTGTGAGTGAGTGAGTGAGTGAGTGAGAGAGAGAGGTGTGTGTGTGTGTGTGTGAGAGAGAGAGAAGTGTGTGTGAGAGAGATAGAGAGAGAAGTGTGTGTGAGAGAGAGAGAGAGTGAGAGAGAGAGAGAGGTGTGTGTGAGAGAGAGAGGTGTGTGTGAGAGAGAGAGGGTGTGTGTGAGAGAGCGAGTGCGTGAGAGAGAGAGAGAGAGAAATAAGAGAGAGAGGGGTGTGGGATAGAGAGAGAGAGAGGGGGTGCGTGAGAGAGAGGGATGTGGGATAGAGAGAGAGAGGAGGGTGCGTGAGAGAGAGAGAGAGAGAGAGAGTGTGAGAGAGAGAGGGGTGTGTGTGTGTGAGAGAGAGAGAGAGGGGTGTGTGTGTGTGTGTGTGTGAGAGAGAGAGGGGTGTGTGTGAGAGAGAGGGGGTGTGTGTGTGAGAGAGAGAGGTGTGAGAGAGAGAGAGGTGAGAGAGAGAGAGGTGAGAGAGAGGGGTGTGTGTGTGAGAGAGAGAGAGAGAGAGAGAGAGAGAGGGGGGTGAGAGAGAGCGAGAGAGAGGGGTGAGAGAGAGAGAGAGAGAGAGATGGTGTGAGAGAGAGAGAGAGAGGGTGTGAGAGAGAGAGAGAGGGGTGTGAGAGAGAGAGGGGTGTGAGAGAGAGAGGGGGTGTGAGAGAGAGAGAGGGGGTGTGTGAGAGAGAGAGAGAGGGGGGTGTGAGAGAGGGGGGTGTGAGAGAGGGGTGGGTGTGAGAGAGAGGTGAGTGTGTGTGAGAGAGAGGGGGTGTGAGAGAGAGAGGGATGTGAGAGAGAGGGGTGTGAGAGAGAGAGGGGTGTGTGTGAGAGAGAGAGGGGTGTGAGAGAGAGGGGTGTGAGAGAGAGAGGGGTGTGAGAGAGAGGTATGTGAGAGAGAGAGCGAGGGGTGTGAGAGAGGGAGAGGGGTGTGAGAGAGGGAGAGGGGTGTGAGAGAGGGATAGGGGTGTGTGAGAGAGAGAGGGGTGTGTGAGAGAGAGAGGGGTGTGTGAGAGAGAGAGAGAGAGAGAGAGAGGTGTGTGTGTGTGAGAGAGAGAGAGGTGTGTGTGTGTGTGTGAGAGAGAGAGGTGTGTGTGTGAGAGAGAGAGAGGGGTGTGTGAGAGAGAGAGGGGTGTGTGAGAGAGAGAGAGGGGTGTGTGAGAGAGAGAGAGGGGTGTGTGTGTGTGAGAGAGAGAGAGAGAGAGAGAGAGAGGTGTGTGTGTGTGAGCGAGAGAGAGAGGTGTGTGTGTGAGAGAGAGAGAGGTGTGTGTGTGAGAGAGAGAGAGAGGTGTGTGTGTGAGAGAGAGAGAGAGGTGTGTGTGTGAGAGAGAGAGAGAGAGAGAGAGAGAGAGAGGTGTGTGTGTGAGAGAGAGAGATAGGTGTGTGTGTGTGTGTGTGAGAGAGAGAGGGGAGAGTGAGAGGGGGAGAGAGACGGGTGTGTGTGAGAGAGAGAGGGGTGAGAGAGAAAGAGAGAGAGAGAGGGGGGGGTAAGAGAGAGAGATGGGGGTGTGTGTGAGAGAGAGAGAGAGCATATGAGAAGAGCAGCATAGGACTGTGGGCAAGCTCCCTCACCTGTGGAGGACCTGTGCACCCCAAGCGTGTACACTGTCCTCAGCTGTGCAGACTGTCCCCTCCAAGGGTGAGTGAAGCCTGGGACAGGAGCCTCTCGTGGCCGGCTGGTGCTCAAAGTTTTTTGGGGGACACAAACTGAAAAATTCTGAAAAACAATTGTGCCCATCAAACGCTGCCACTGTGCCCCATCAAATGCTGCCAAAGTACAAATCAAACACTGCCAGTGTGCAAATCAAATGCTGCCACTGTGCCCTATCAAGTGCTGCCACTGTGCCCCATCAAGTGCTGCCACTGTCCCCTATCAAGTGCTGCCACTGTCCCCTATCAAATGCTGCCACTGTGCTATTGAATGCCCCCAGTGTGACCCCCCCTGCCTGGTTGCCGTCTGCCTGCCACTTACCCCGTCTTGGTGTGGCAGCGGGTCACGGTGAAGAGCGGGGTCCTTCATGTGTCTCCTCCCATCCTCATCTCTCGTCCTTTCCTACTGATAGGCGTCCAATAGCGGCGCCTGTTTCTGCCAATCAGGTGACGGGTAACAGACCCAGCAACTGATTGGTGGAGAAGTGGTTCAGTGTTAGGAAAGCGAATGAACATTCGCTTTCCTAACACACCTGGGTGAACTGCAAGCACCCAGCATGGTGCTCGCAGTTCACCTATTTTTGAAGCCTATTAGAGCCTATGGCTTCAAAAACACCCCGCCGCTGTAATTTAGGTGCCCGGCGCCCAAAAAGGGGGCCGGGTGCCTGAAGGTGGGGTGACAGCGGGGTCCATAGATAGATTCATGCAATGCATGAATCTATCCATTGGTCATAGAGGGGGTGGCTAAAAAGAGGGGGCAGCGTCCATGCGCCCTTATGGATGCACCACCACTGTTCCCTGGACCCTTAAAGGAGTTCTCTAAGCTAAAACTTTTAACCCCTGCTGTGCCCGGGCTGTAAAACTATACAAAATAAACTTTCACTTACCTGCCTACGATCTCCCGTTATTCCGGTATCGCCGCCCGTGCACGGGTCCCTGTCAGCTTCCTCTTCCTGCGGGTCGGTGACTCATCCTGCGCTCAGCCTATCAGCGGCAGCAGCAATGTCCCGCCGTGGCCGCTGATAGGCTGAGCGCAGGATGAGTCACCGACCCCCAGGAAGAGGAAGCCGACAGGGACCGGTGCACGGGCGGCGATACCGGAATAACGGGAGATCGTAGGCAGGTAAGTGAAAGTTTATTTTGTATAGTTTTACAGCCCGGGCACAGCAGGGGTTAAAAGTTTTAGCTTGGAGAACTCCTTTAAGCAGTGCCGGGTGCCCAAACGGTCAGTCCGCCCCTGGATATCTATACACTGAGTGCTATTCCCTATATATATGGATCTCAGTGTTATACATAGGGAATAGTAATCACTAAGTGCTATTCCTAATATATATAACACTGATCTCTGTACACAGAATGCTAGTACATCTGACATATCTCATACCATGTGACACTCAGTGTACAGATATCAGTGTGCACTCTCAGTGTATATATATATAAAAAAAATAAGGGTAATTAGATACAGGTTTGGAATAGCACCTGGTGGAAGGGCACTGGGAAGGAACACTCAGCCTGCTTTGTTTACATTAAAGAAGTGTGATATGCTAAACAGCTGGCCTGACAATGACACACTGACCTGCTGCTGTGCTGTCGAGTCTGTCCAGTCCATGCTGCAGTGCACCGTCTCCAGCTCTCTAAGTTCAGCACCTCTTGTCCTCCACCTCAGGAATGTAGACTGAGGGCAACGCTGAGACTAACTCCCCGGGGAGAGAGAGGGCCAGAGTGCAGATGCCATCATCCCCAGGGCTGTGCGATCGTTCTCTTCCCAGCCTGCATCAGACGTATCATCATTAGGTCGCTGGGTGGTGGACCGCGGGAGCCGGAGAAGAGGAAAAGGTGGGTGGAGCCAGGGCAACACTGACACAGCCTCACTCTGGGAGTCTCTGTGTGTGAGTGTGTGACGTCACTGGTTGTTAGACGCCAAGCGGGCGGCCCTCCTAGCAACCAGTGATCAGTTAGGGTGGCTGCAACTGGTGTGTGTCAGGTAGCCGCAACCCAAATGCGGAACACTGGCGCATCTCACGGTAGAACTTTCCAGTGACCAGATGTCCCCGAAACTGCAAAGCGGGGACAAACCGGGGACAAACTTCTTCCGGGGACAGTGTCCTCAATCCGGGGACTGTCCCCGGAAATCGGGGACGTCTGGTCACCCTAACCTAGGAGGGTCTGTGGCAGAGACTTTATCCTACAAATGTTCGAGTGATACTCCGGCTGCAAGGTCAGTGAGAGAGGCCTGTCCGGGTACACTAAACCCACTTCGGCGGGAGTGGTTCAAAGAAGTGTTACATTTGGGAGCAGGACTGTTTCCTATCAATATGCCTGAATCTGCTATTCTCCTATCTTCTTCAACTTTACTTTCCTCACCACAAGTTTACTGTTTTTACCCAGCTGGGTAATAAAGAGCACAGCAAAGAGCACCTTTCGTGGACATTCCTTTACTAGTACTACATGCAATACGCATCATTCGCCCCTAGGAATTTCGGAGGAGCCACGAGGTAACACGCCGCCCAAAAATCCAGCAGCTCCACTGGGAGTAATGCTACACATACATATCAGGTTGTATTTCACCTTATAGTCCTTTTGGGAAGTTTTAATGAATTTGTCCTTAGTGCTGGCTTGCATATGTACTTTGTTTTTTAATTAATTTAATTTTCCAGCGCTAAATACTTTCTATTATTTATATCAGGTTGTATACCTGGTGGGAACAGGGGGTTGCCAAAAATAGGAACCGCGTAATTGTCAGTTAAAGCGACGCAGTGCCGTATCGCAAAAAATGGCCTGGTCATTGAGCAGCCAAATCTTCCGGGGCTGAAGTGGTTAATGAAGATACACACCAGGTGATAATTCCTATCAGCATATCTTAGCCTAGGTTCACACTGGAGCGATTTGTCATGCGATTTGAGAGATCAAATCGCATGACAAGTCGCAGCCTATTGGCGGCAATGGCACTGTTCTAATAGGTGCGACACCGATTTTGCGGCGCTGCACCGATTTGCAAAAGTAGTTCCTGCACTACTTTTGCAGATTTCAGGTGCGATTTCTATAGACATCTGTGTATGAAGCCACACAAATGTCTATCAAGTAGCACCTGAAATCGCGCTGACCTTGCTACTTTGAAATCGCGCTACTTCAAGTAAAGAAGCACGATTTCAAAGTAGCATCAGTGTGAACCAGGGCTTAGGGCGATGGACACACACACACATATATATATATATATATATATATATATATACACACATACTAAATTTATAAATAAAAACAAATATAAAATGAATGACTGAAAATGGTAACAAATATATATATATATATATATATATATATATATATATATATAGTGGGGATAGGAGGGGAGGGAAAAAGAGAAATTAAAAATATAGAGGGAAAAGGGGGAGGGGGGGAAGTGCAGAAATACTGTAATGCCTGTAAAGTCTGACGGAATTATTTCATCGGATACTCCGACCATGTGTGCCCCATCTGACTTTTTTTCTGTCGGAATTTAGACAGAGAACATTTAGATGGGAAAAAAATCTATCGGAAATTCCGTTCGTCTTTAGGGAATTCCGACAGAGAAAAAAAACACGCATGCTCAGAATCAAGTCGACGCATGCTTGGGAAGCATTGAACTTTTTTCTCGGCTTGTCGTAGTGTTGTACGTCACCGCGTTCTTGATGGTCGGAATTTGATGTGACAGTGCGTATGCAAGACAGCTTGAACGGTATTCCATCTGAAAAATCCGTCAGAGTTTATCCCGATGGAAATTCCGATCGTGTGTACAAGGCATTAGCTGCAAATTAATCATTATAGGTATCATAGAATTGTGTTGGCTATATACCTTTAAGCACGTTGCCCGCTGTGCTATGGTTACACTTGTGCCATGCTATGACAGTCACACACGTTGGAGATTGGATCATAGCTGTAAAAGCCAGCTAGTATTGCCCTGTTGATCGGGTGACTAGCCATGGCCGCTCTCCGTGCTGATTGGCTGTTTTTTTATTTCGTCCAGACAGTATAAATTTTACCCTCAAGAGGGGGGGTGGGTTTGACTAAAGTAGGTGGTGTTTCAGAAACACGTTGCTGTCCTCCCCGCCCTGATTTGGTCTCTAGCTATCTCTGTAAAAGCTGGAGAAGCTGCTGGTTATATACCACCATATGGCAGGTCCGAGCTTATCATCACCACAGCGGTCTTCTCCTCTCTTGTGACGGCTGGCTGCTTGATTGGTGATCCACATCCCCCCTGTGTGCAGCTTGCTGGATACTTTTATGTAAGTGTATCTAAATAAAGTGTTACTTGTTTTTTACTATCACATTGACCCAGGCACCTATTTTCTGCTGTGTCTGAGGGAACACCCATTTCCTGCTAAGGAGCTGCGGGTGACTGTGTGCGCAATCCCCATCCACCTGTTTCCCTCCCCCGTTATTGATCCCCCTTATGGTCCACCTTATATCTGCCAATGAGCGTGGACTCGCACACTAACTGCCAGTTCTGTGTGATATATTGCTTCCTTTAGGTTACTCATGGCAACTCCCTCCTTTTTTTTGCCTTGTGAGTAGAGTTGCCACCTCATCCCTTTAAAACGGAACACATATTAATAACACAGGTTCTGTGGCTAATTAAGGTGGTAATTAAACTCACTTAGTGCTTTACCTGCATTAAATTAGCCCCAGAACCTGTGTAATTAATATGTGTTCTGTTTTAAAGCGATGAGGTGGCAACTCTACTTGTGAGGTAACCTTTTGTAGCAGTGTTAAGCCTTGTACACACGATCGGATTTTCCAACAACAAACGTGTGATGACAGTTTTTTTTGGATAATCCTACCGTTTGTATATTACAACGGACAATTGTCGCAACTTTGACAACAAATGTTTCAAATTTCCCAACAACAAATGTGTCTTGTTGGATTATCGGATCATGTGTGCACAAGTCTATAGGAATAAAATCTAAAGTACAAACACCCATGCTCCGAATCAATGCTAACCCTTAGACAACATTAGCAGAAGTTGCCCAAAGGATGGCACTAAAGAGCTGAAAAAACACATAGTTTTGTGTATGTTGGCTGAAAAAGTTCTGCCGTCTGTATGCATACCGAGTTCACGGCCAACGCCCTTCGCACAAAATTCCACGGAGGGAGCTGTGGTGGCTCAACGTGATTGGCACTGCGCTGACAAGCCATTCACCTCTGCAGCCAAGGGTTCGGATCCCGGTCTCGGCTACATGTGAATTGAGTTTGGTGGTCTCAGCCCGGCTCCCGGAGGGTGTGCTATGCAAGGTACGCCTGTGCTCAGTACACCCACCCCCCCTCCACAAAAACCACCACACTTGCACGCACACGAAATTGGTTTAAAAACACACGCACTTTGGCCATGCGGTCTCCTAAAATAAAGAGAGGTGAAGGACCTACGGGGCTGGCTGGGTGAGCTATGCTCCCTCACATGGGGAGTCCCTCTGCCCCATTGGGGTCCCGTTGGGCCCCAGTTGGGCTCCCAAGAGGAGCAGGTAGGGCGGGGTGAGTGGGAGGCCCCCCTTCACACCCGCCATTGCCACCAGGGGCATGGAGAAGGATGGCGATTGCCTCCGGGGGGAGGGTCTGCCTACTCCCAACTCCTGCAGTCCGGCTCCTCTCTCTCGAGTTCACGCACAAAAATACACTTTAAAAAAAAAAAATTCCACGGATTTGTCAGATGGAAATCCGATCGTGTGTACGAGACTGAACACATACCCCATAGTGCTATTATAGACCAAGGTTCCTTAGGAATACACCAAGACCCTACACCCCTTGAATGACTTGAGACCAGGCTGAGAGCAGTTGAAACAATTTTTAATGAAAATTCAGCAGAACGTTAACATGAATAAACCTACATTTCCTAACTACACCTAAAGGCTGGGTCGAATATTGGTCTGCATTGGCCAGTTTCTGTTGAACCAGTCGATATTCAGCCCGGGTGTACAGCAGCCTGTCTGGCTTCCAATCAGTGCTTGCAGTCAATGGGTGTGAGTGCTGCCTGTTTTTTTCTGCTGGGGGGGGGCTCAGTCCCCCTGTCAGTCAGAACACAATAGCTCAGCAGGGAGATCGCTGTACTAACATTGCATAGTTAGTAAAGCAAGCTCCTCAGTTTTTTTTTTTCATTCAGCTCTCTGGGTTAAAGGGGAGTTCCATCTTTTTAGTGTTTACTAAAAGTCAGCAGCTACAAAAAGTAATAAACAGACACTTACCTGCTCCACGGTCCAGCGACGCGGCCGCCCAGAGCTGAACTTCTCTCCCCTTCCTCTACAGCCAGCGCCTCCATTTATAGTGTGGGCACCCGGCCGTGACAGCTTGTAGCTTCACGACCGGGCACTCACTGCGAATGCATGAGTCGTGCTGTGCTCTATGAATAGATAGGCGATCTCCTGGGACTTGTCACATGTCCCTGAAGATCGCCTAAAGGGAGGAGCCGCCTAAGGCGAGAAGAGAAGTCGCCGAGGCTGGTCCCTGGGCAGAAGGAGGAAGTGGGACAGGAAGTCCCACTCCTACCGAAGCCCCACCCAAAAAAATACATGCCAAATGTGGCATGTAAGGGGTGAGGGGTGCTTTTCCGCTTTAAGTGAAAAAAAAATACCTTTGTGTACCAGGCTTAACTGTGGCTGCCCCAGCATACCTGAAAAGGTGAAGTCCTTTGGGGAAAAGTTCATTACTGGAAAAACTCAAGCAGAGGTGTCCATAGTCACTGGGGTCCCATAGAGTCGGTAGACCACAGGTCCCAGCAAGGTTCCCATTCCCATATCCACTCTCTACCTGCCTGGGAGCTGAAACTCTTCCCTATTATATCTCATAGGAGGGAGGCTGGGTACCAGAAAAAGCCTGCAAACATGATCAGGGAAGGTGGCAAGAAACATTAACCCCTTCTTCTCCCTGATCTGGGCAGTCAAGTAGCTAACTAAAACATACAATACAGTAGGCAACCTGCCTACACATCCACCTTCTCTATCACAAACCTTCCCAGTCATTAAAAAAAAAACCTTACAGCAAAAAGTGCACCATATAGAAAAGGTACAGTGCAAAGCTTTAACATTGAGCAAACAAACGACACAAAAAGTAGTTCAAACATAAAAGTCACGATACCTGTATACAGACTTCCCAGTAGTCAGGTGGTTTCCTTTAACCCAGTGAGAGGTATGGTAGAGGCAGCCAGGCTTGATGATCTCCATCCTATCCATGTAAATGTGCCTGCCAACCAGTGGTGGCTGGTGCTTAACTTTTTTTTTTGGGGGGGGGCGCAAACAAACACTCAGTTACATCGATGTAGAAGTAAAAATTGCATCTCGTGCAATACACAGTGTGTCTGGGGTTCAACTGGACGAGAAGTCGTAAAACCGGAAGTTGACGCGATGATGCCAAAAGCCCCACCCTACGCGTTGAGAACCGTCCAATCACATTAAACCAAAAATATAAAAACAATATTGATTCGCTAAAATTAAAAGTTAGAGGGTTTTTGGGCGCAGTGCTCTGCACCCCAAAGACAATCTGAAACAAGCCAATTAGAGCTCAGTCTCAAATCACATGCTTTTCAAAAGTTTACAGACCTAATAGACACCCATTAGTCCGGTGCCCCCTGCCGCACAGACATATGAACGAATATGAACAGTTTTTTATTTTTTCATAATAAATGGTAATATACAGTATATGATTGACTAGTAGTTTTTAACATGCTAAAACATTGGGGGGGGGGGGGGTGACATTACCCCTGTTCCCTTATTGACAGGCCGTCAGTGTATTCCTTATAGAAACAGTGGAACTCTATTGCCTCTATTGTATGTGTTCATTTTGGTGGCATAAGCTCTTGAGGTGTTCAGGGATGTAGTCTCCTCCTCTTCCACCGCTATAGCATTTGGATCGCTCTGCCTCCAGTTGATGACAAGGCTTCAGGCACATAGAAGAAAACATGATCCTGTTTCTACTGCACATAATGATCAAAATAGCGCTTTAGTTAGGGCCCTTTCACACTGGTGCGTTTTTGCCGCGTTTTCGCGGTAAAAATAGCGCTATTAAAATGCCCCCCATGACCCTCTCCATTGAAATGAATTAAAAACGCGGTAAAAACACGGTAAAACGGCGGTAAAATCGCGGTGTTTTGCCGCAATTTTACCGCGTTTTTTAATTCATTTCAATGGAGAGGGCATGGGGAGCGTTTTATGAGCGCTATTTTTACCGCGAAAACGCGGCAAAAACGCACCAGTGTGGAAGGGCCCTTTCACACTGGTACGTTTTTCCCGCGTTTTTGACGCATTTTCGCGGTAAAAATAGCGCTATTAAAACGCCCCCCATGCCCCTCTCCATTGAAATGAATTAAAAACGCAGTAAAATCGCAGTGTTTTTACAGCGTTTTTACCGCATTTTTAATTCATTTCAAAGGAGAGGGGCATGGGGAGCGTTTTATGAGCGTTTTAATAGCGCTATTTTTATCGTGAAAACGCTGCAAAAAACGCGGCAAAAAGGCACCAGTGTGAAAGGGCCCTTAACTGTGGGACCTTGTATAGAACGGTATAGAACGGTATGTGCCTTTCCAAATCATGTCCAATCAACTGAATTTACAACAGGTGGACTCCAATCAAGTTGTGGAAACATCTCAGGGATGATCAGGATGCACCTGAGCTTAAAGGGGTAATTCCCCCAAAAACCTTTTTTTAACATTGATTGAGGCTCGTTATGTCAAGGGAAATCGGGTGTTTTTTTTTTTTTTAGAAACGAAGCAGTACTTACCGTTTTAGAGATGCATCGTCTCCGTCGCTTCCGGGTATGATCGTCTGGTCTGGGCGTGCCTATTTGATTGACAGGCTTCCGACGGTCGCATACATCGCGTCACGAGTAGCCGAAAGAAGCCGAGCGCCGGTGCGGCTCTATACTGCGCCTGCGCACCGTCGTTCAGCTACTTTCGGAAAATCGTGACGCGATGTATCCGAACGTCGGAAGCCTGTCAATCAAATAGGAACGCCCTTCCCCGATGACCATACCCGGAAGCGTCGGAGACGATGCATCTCTAAAACGGTAAGTACTGCTTCGTTTCTAAAAAAAAACCACCCGATTCCCCTTGACAAAACGAGCCTCAATCAATGTTAAAAAAAAAGTTTTTTGGGGGAACTACCCCTTTAATATTAAATGTCAGGCAAAGGCTGTGAATCCTTAATGTGTATACATGTGATTGTTTTGTTTTTCATTTTTAATAAATTTGAAAGATTTCAGACAAAGTTCTTTCACATTGTCATTATTGGTTATTGCTTGTAGAATTTGGAGGAAAAGAACTAATTGAATAGATTATTATTTTTATGGAATAAGACTGTAACATAACAAAATGTGGAAAAAGTGAAGTGCTGTTTTGTGCCTTTTAAACCCAGGCACTTTATGTGGACCATTTATACTTTGGCAGGTAGCAGTCAGTTGTATGTGCCATTCATACCTGAGCAGGTAGCTGTCTGTGTGCCATTCATACCTGAGCACTCAGGTAGCTGTCTGTGTGCCATTCATACCTGAGCAGGTAGCTGTCTGTGTGCCATTCATACCTGAGCACTCAGGTAGCTGTCTGTGTGCCATTCATACCTGAGCAGGTAGCTGTCTGTGTGCCATTCATACCTGAGCAGGTAGCTGTCTGTGTGCCATTCATACCTGAGCAGGTAGTCGTCTGTGTGCCATTCATACCTGAGCAGGTAGTCGTCTGTGTGCCATTCATACCTGAGCAGGTAGTCGTCTGTGTGCCATTCATACCTGAGCAGGTAGTCGTCTGTGTGCCATTCATACCTGAGCAGGTAGCTGTCTGTGTGCCATTCATACCTGAGCAGGTAGTCGTCTGTGTGCAATTCATACCCGAGCAGGCTGCTGTCTGTGATGTGTGCCATTTATACCTTAGCAGGTAGCTGTCTGTGTGCCATTCATACCTGAGCAGGTAGCTGTCTGTGTGCCATTCATACCTGAGCAGGTAGCTGTCTGTGTGCCATTCATACCTGAGCAGGTAGCTGTCTGTGTGCCATTCATACCTGAGCAGGTAGCTGTCTGTGTGCCATTCTTACCTGAGCAGGTAGCTGTCTGTGTGCCATTCATACCTGAGCAGGTAGCTGTCTGTGTGCCACTCATACCTAAGCAGGTAGCTGTCTGTGTGCCATTCATACCTGAGCAGGTAGTTGTCTGTGTGCCATTCTTACCTGAGCAGGTAGCTGTCTGTGTGCCATTCATACCTGAGCAGGTAGCTGTCTGTGTGCCACTCATACCTGAGCAGGTAGCTGTCTGTGTGCCACTCATACCTGAGCAGGTAGCTGTCTGTGTGCCATTCATACCTGAGCAGGTAGCTGTCTGTGTGCCATTCATACCTGAGCAGTTAGCTGTCTGTGTGCCATTCATACCTGAGCAGGTAGCTGTCTGTGTGCCATTCATACCTGAGCAGGTAGCTGTCTGTGTGCCATTCATACCTGAGCAGGTAGTCGTCTGTGTGCCATTCATACCTGAGCAGGTAGCTGTCTGTGTGCCATTCATACCTGAGCAGGTAGCTGTCTGTGTGCCATTCATACCTGAGCAGGTAGCTGTCTGTGTGCCATTCATACCTGAGCAGGTAGTCGTCTGTGTGCCATTCATACCTGAGCAGGTAGCTGTCTGTGTGCCATTCATACCTGAGCAGGTAGTCGTCTGTGTGCAATTCATACCTGAGCAGGTAGCTGTCTGTGTGCCATTCATACCTGAGCAGGTAGCTGTCTGTGATGTGTGCCATTCATACCCGAGCAGGCTGCTGTCTGTGATGTGTGCCATTTATACCTTAGCAGGTAGCTGTCTGTGTGCCATTCATACCTGAGCAGCTGCTGTCTGTGTGCCATTCATACCTGAGCTGTCTGTGTGCCATTCATACTGAGCAGGTAGTCGTCTGTGTGCCATTCATACCTGAGCAGGTAGCTGTCTGTGTGCCATTCATACCTGAGCAGGTAGTCGTCTGTGTGCAATTCATACCTGAGCAGGTAGCTGTCTGTGTGCCATTCATACCTGAGCAGGTAGCTGTCTGTGATGTGTGCCATTCATACCTGAGCAGGTAGCTGTCTGTGATGTGTGCCATTCATACCTGAGCAGGTTGCTGTCTGTGATGTGTGCCATTTATACCTTAGCAGGTAGCTGTCTGTGTGCCATTCATACCTGAGCAGGTAGCTGTCTGTGTGCCATTCATACCTGAGCAGGTAGCTGCCTGTGTGCCATTCATACCTGAGCAGGTAGCTGCCTGTGTGCCATTCATACCTGAGCAGGTAGCTGTCTGTGTGCCATTCTTACCTGAGCAGGTAGCTGTCTGTGTGCCACTCATACCTGAGCAGGTAGCTGTCTGTGTGCCATTCATACCTGAGCAGGTAGCTGTCTGTGTGCCATTCTTACCTGAGCAGGTAGCTGTCTGTGTGCCATTCATACCTGAGCAGGTAGCTGTCTGTGTGCCACTCATACCTGAGCAGGTAGCTGTCTGTGTGCCATTCATACATGAGCAGGTAGCTGTCTGTGTGCCATTCATACATGAGCAGGTAGCTGTCTGTGTGCCATTCATACCTGAGCAGGTAGCTGTCTGTGTGCCATTCATACCTGAGCAGGTAGCTGTCTGTGTGCCACTCATACCTGAGCAGGTAGCTGTCTGTGTGCCACTCATACCTGAGCAGGTAGCTGTCTGTGTGCCACTCATACCTGAGCAGGTAGCTGTCTCTCTTGTACCATCCATACCTCGTACAAGTAGCTCTTAATTTTGTGCCAATCATACTTGGACAGGTAGCTGTCACATCTGGGTAGATAGCGCTCAGTGTTGTATGTCATTCAAACCTAGGCGGGTAGCTGTCATTTAAATGGGCTATTCATACCTTGACAGGTAGCAGTCAGTTATGTGTGCCATTTACACCTGGGCACGTAGCTGTCTGTGGTGTAGTATGCCATTCATACCTGGGCAGGTAGCTGTTTATTGTGTGCAATTCGTACCTGGGTATATGGCTCTCAATGTCGTGTGCCATTCAAACCTATGCAGGTAACTGTTATTTATGTGAGCCATTAATACTTTGGTAGGTAGTAGTCAGTTGTGTGTGCCATTCATACCCAGGCAGGTAGCTGTCTGTGGTGTACGCAATTCATACCTGGGCAGGTAGCTGCCTATTGTGTGTCATTTGTACCGTATCAGATTGCTCTGTGTTGTGTGCTATTCGTACCTAGGCAGGTAGCGCTCATTTATGCGAGCCATTCATACTTTGGAAGGTAGTGATAAGTTGTGTGTGCCATTCATACCTGGGCAGGTGGCTGTCTGTAATGTATGCCATTCACACCTAAACAGGTAGCTGTCCCTTTTTCACCACTCATACCTGGTACAGGTAGTTGTCCCTTTTGTGCCATTCATACCCGGTACAGGTAGCTCTTCGCTGTGTGCCAATCATACAAGCAGGTAGCTATTCCTTGTATACCATTCATACCTGGACAGGTAACTGCCCATTGGGTGCCATTCATACTTGAGTAAGTGGCTGTTGGTTGTGTGTCTTTTATACCTTAGCAGGACAGGTAGCTATAAGTGGTGTGTGCCTTTCATTGCTGTGCATGTAGTTGTCAGTGGTGTATGCCATTCATACCTGGGCAGGTAGCTGTCAGTGCTGTGTGCCATTCATACCCGGGCAGGTAGCTGTCAGTGCTGTGTGCCATTTATACCTGGGCAGGTAGCTATCAGAGGGGTGTGTAGCATTTTTTCTAAAATGGGTAGGTAGCTGTCAGTGGGTATGTGCCATTAATACCTGGCCAGGTAGCTGTCAGTAGGCATGTGCTATGCATACCTGATCAGGTAGTTGTCAGTGGTGAGTGGCATTTATAGTATGTAGAGCAGATGGCTGTCAATGTTGTCCGATTCATACCTAAGCAGGTAAGTCATTTGTATTTGCCATTCATACTTGGGCAGGTTACTTTTTTGTTGTGTACCATTTTTTCCCCATAATGAAGCTGTCAGTGCTGCTTGCCAATTCATACCTGGGCAGTTGGCTGTCATTCATACCTTGGCAGGTAGTGTGTCATATTCATACTTGAGCAAGTAGCAGTTAGTGGGCATGTACTATTCATCCCTGAGCAGGTATGCCATTCATAGTTGGGTGGGTAGCGGTCAGTGCTGTGTGCCATTCACATTTGGGCAGGTAGCTTTTAGTGGTGTGGGCTATTTTGTACCTGGGCAGATAGCTTATCAGTGGTGTGTGGCATTTATTCCAAAGCATGAAGATGTCAATGCTGTCTACCATTCACACCCGAGCAGGTAACTCTCAGTGGCCATCATACTTGGTTAGGTAGTTGTCTGTGGATGTGTAGTTGAGAAGATAGCTGTCAATGTTGTGTGGGATTCATACCTGGGCAGCATGGGTGTCCGCTGAAATTTTTTCAGAGGGGGGCGCTTCGGCAGCGGCGATACACAGTCTCATTTTACACTTTCTTCGACCTCGAGTGGGGGTTAAAAGTGTGTCCCCCCCATGTTAAAATGTAAAAACACCCCACTGTGCCCCCTGCATCTTTCAATATCTCATTGTTACTACTGTGTACCCCCTCTCCACAACTACACCTCTGGACCCCTTTACACAGCACCTCAAAGCTCTGGACCCCTTTACATTACACAGCACCCCACAGCTCTGGCCCCTTTCCATTACACAGCACCCTGCATCACTGCCCCCCTTTACATTACACAGCACCCTGCATCACTGGCCCCCTTTACATTACACAGCACCCTGCATCACTGGCCCTCTTTACATTACACAGCACCCCACAGCTCTGGCCCCCTTTCCATTACACAGCACCCTGCATCACTGCCCCCCTTTACATTACAGAGCACCCTGCATCACTGGCCCCCTTTACATTACACAGCACCCTGCATCACTGGCCCCCTTTACATTACACAGCACCCCTGCATCACTGGCCCCCTTTACATTACACAGCACCCTGCATCACTGGACCCCTTTACATTACACAGCACCCTGCATCACTGGCCCCCTTTACATTACACAGCACCCTGCATCACTGGACCCCTTTACATTACACAGCACCCTGCATCACTGGCCCCCTTTACATTACACAGCACCCTGCATCACTGGACCCCTTTACATTACACAGCACCCTGCATCACTGGGCCCCTTTACATTACACAGCACCCTGCACCCTTTTACATTACACAGCACCCTGCATCACAGCGAAGGGGCCTGGCCCTGGCTCTCCCTGGCGATTCCAGGGGGGGGCAGACGACCCCCCTTGCCCTATGGAGCGGACGCCCATGCTGGGCAGTATGTTTTTGGTGGTGTGTGGCATTTGTACCTGAGCATGTATCTGTCAAGTGTGTTTGCCATTCATACATGGGCAGGTAGCTTTCAGTGGTGTTTTCCATTTAAACTTGGGCAGATATCTGTCAGCAGTGTGTGGCATTCATACCTGGATAGGTAGCTCTCTGTGATTTATTTAATTCATACATGGGCAGCTAGCTATCAGCGGTGTGTGCCATTCATAACTGGGCAGCTAGCAGTCAGTGGTGTGTGCCATTCACACCTGGGCAGGTAGCTGTCGGTGGTGTGTGCCATTCACACCTGGGCAGGTAGCTGTCGGTGGTGTGTGCCATTCACACCTGGGCAGGTAGCTGTCGGTGGTGTGTGCCATTCACACCTGGGCAGGTAGCTGTCGGTGGTGTGTGCCATTCACACCTGGGCAGGTAGCTGTCGGTGGTGTGTGCCATTCACACCTGGGCAGGTAGCTGTCGGTGGTGTGTGCCATTCACACCTGGGCAGGTAGCTGTCGTGGTGTATGCCATTCACACCTGGGCAGGTAGCTGTCGTGGTGTATGCCATTCACACCTGGGCAGGTAGCTGTCGTGGTGTGTGCCATTCACACCTGGGCAGGTAGCTGTCGGTTGTGTGTGCCATTCACACCTGGGCAGGTAGCTGTCGTGGTGTATGCCATTCACACCTGGGCAGGTAGCTGTCGGTGGTGTGTGCCATTCACACCTGGGCAGGTAGCTGTCAGTGGTGTATGCCATTCACACCTGGGCAGGTAGCTGTCGGTGGTGTATGCCATTCACACCTGGGCAGGTAGCTGTCGTGGTGTATGCCATTCACACCTGGGCAGGTAGCTGTCGGTGGTGTGTGCCATTCACACCTGGGCAGGTAGCTGTCAGTGGTGTATGCCATTCACACCTGGGCAGGTAGCTGTCGTGGTCTATGCCATTCACACCTGGGCAGGTAGCTGTCGTGGTCTATGCCATTCACACCTGGGCAGGTAGCTGTTGGTGGTGTATGCCATTCATACCTGGGCAGGTAGCTGTCGTGGTGTATGCCATTCATACCTGGGCAGGTAGCCCTCTGTGGCATGTCTCATTAATACCTGGGCAGATAGCAGTCAGTGGTGAGGGGGCATCCATGTGTCTGCTGGCACTCATAGGATCGGTACATTTGATGCAGAAATCCCGTTGTGATCAGGGAATGTCACGAATTTGGAAATCTGTGTTGATTCCTCCCTCCACAAGCTGCGATCGGCGATGTGTCCGTTCTCTGTGCCCCTCTCCTCTTCCATCCTCTGTGATCCCGGCGGTGCTCCATGTCCCGGACTTCGATCCACATTCCTCCGGTGCCCCTTCCCGGCTCTCCCCGATCACCCCCAGTGCCGGTGCCCTCTCTCCTCCCCCACAACTCCGCCTCGTCCCCTCCTTCAGCCTGTATTTCCAGCGCTGTCCAGAGCTCGGTGCTGTTGTCTCTGACTGTCTGATTGAGCCCAGGCTGTGCGGGGGCTCCCTGCGGGATCAGAGCGCTCCCCCGCCGGGACTCCACTCCTCACATCCCCCTGCTGGGACTCCGCTCCATCCCCAGCCCAGCCTGGCTTTATTATGTGTGTCTGCAGTGCAGCCCCAGCAGCAGCAGCGAGAGCAGGAGGGGAGAGAGCCGGGACAAAGAGCAGCCAGCCGGACGTGCGGCATGAGATAGGGGAGCGGGGAGGCTGCGGCGGGCTTACCGCGGCGCATGGGGGAAGCTAGCGGTACCGAAGACACGATCACCGGACACTGAGCGGTCCATCTCCACCCCCACCCCACCGACCGGGGCTACATAGATCTACACCGGGCACATAGGAGGCACGAGGACAGAGAGCATCCTTCCCCCACACATACACCGGAGCGTAGTACACGTTACTTTGCTGGAGGTGTTAGCGGGGTACACCAGCAGTATTAATCCGAGGGACCCCACCACAGTATTATCCCAAGTATTACCGTCCTACAGCATCCCCAATTAAAGGCGCATCCTTTGTGCCATAGTGATCGGCGTTAAAGTCATCACCAGACCACCGCTTATAGGACCCTGATCGCCGGTTATAGGACCCTTATCACCGGTACCGCCGCTTATCGGACCCCGATCACCGGGTAGAGCACCCAGATCACCGGTACCGCTGCTTATACTACCCTGATCACCGGTACCGCCGATTAGAGCACCCAGATCACCGGTGCCATCGGTTATAGGACCCTGATCACCGGTTAGACCTCCCAGACCACCGTTACCGCAGCTTATAGAACCCTGATCACTAGTCCGCCGGTTTACCAGTACCGCCGAACAATAGTGCCCCCGGTTATAGGACCCTTATTACCAGAACCACCGGGCTTGGCATCCCGATCAGCAGTGCCCCCGGTTTCAGCACCCAGATCACTAGTCCTGCCGGACTTAACACCCCCACACACATTTTGGGCACGCCGATCAGGGTACCTGCTGGTTTCAGCACCCCGATCACCAGTTCCCTCTCGTTTTTAGCTCTCCGATCGCTTGTCCCACCGGTCACCAGCCGCCCCCCCCCCAGTCTTAGCACACCGATCACCACCCCCCCGGTAGAGATCGGGGCTCAGACATAAGGCAGGCACTAGTCAGTAAATGGACTAATTGAATTAGCACCCCTCCCCCAGGCTCCGGCATTTATCCTAATTTTTTCCTGCAGCGCTGGTGTGACTACCCCTAGGGCTTGGGGTGGGGGGGCACCGGTGCTCCTCCCTCCTCTTCCATCCCCCCTCTGCACCCAAGGGAGTCCCAATCCCACACAATAGGAACTTTAGCACAATAAGTCAAAGGAAGGGGGAAGAGTTTTTTGCAGGAGGGATCCGGCCGCAGGGATCAGCCAGGGGAGCCGATCACAGACTTGATCCGGAGTGGGGAGAGCGGTGAGAGATCGGGGACATGTCCAGGAGGAAGCAGGCCAAGCCACGATCGGTGAAAGGTAAGGAACGATCTGTACATACACGGGCTGTCACTGTGGATTGGGGGGGGGGCGGGGGATGGGTGCCCCGCTGTGCCCCCCAGGCTCGGATTGCTTAGTGTGTGTGTATTGGAGGCTCCGATGAAGATCGGTGGGGAGGATCGCACCGTGGGGCCGGCCCATTGAGTCCAGTGCTGCGGCTCCATCCAGACACGTGGGCTGGAGACAGTCTGCATCCCATTCAGTGAGCACAATAAACACATCCTCCCTTCCCATCCGGTACATCCCCATCAGATCTGCTGCAAACTTTGCCTGGCCACTCTTTACAAACAATCCTATTCAATACACATTTCCCTTCCAAAAAAAGTGACAGTTATTTTCGGCTGTGTCCAATGAGATTTGAAAATCCCAGTCACATGGCTGAAAATAAAGATGCTTCTCCTTGGTGAGCTGAGCCTGTTACATAGTCCAATAATGCAACCCAAAGTCCTGTATCCCTTATTAGTAGCGTAAAATCTTGTGTATATAATTTCCTCTTCCAGTAGATGACTACAGATCCTCACAAGGGAATGTACAGTAAAAAATAAAGCGGAGCGTCGTAGGCGAACAGGTACATTGAAATTCATTTATATTTTCCTGTTCCCCCAACAATATTCTTAGATGTGCTCCACCCCCTTTTTTTTCTTAAAAGCATTATTAATAATTAAAAAATTAATAAAAAATATATATTTTTTTAATTTTTTTT